>OY728125.1:1189508638-1190908444 GCA_963277665.1 Viscum album
TAAATTTAGACGAAATCCCTTATAATGACTGTATCCTTAGATTAAGGATAAATCATTTACATAATTATGTGTAAAAAATATAAATAAACCCAATATAAGAGGATAATATGTGTAAAAAAATCATAGGTTATTAACAAATATTCATTGCATGAAATAATTAATACGTAGATGCTTAACTCCAAAAATTAAAATTGGGATAAGATGTTTTCTTACAGAAATTTGACAACCTAACAACATCACATTAAAATCCCGAAAATATATTAATGGGAGAGAAAAGGATATCTAATCACTTAGACATAAAATTTACATTAATAAGGATATATAAGAACATATCCCAATATAATAAGATGTAAATTACAAGACATAACAAAAATATATCTTTTAAAAAAGAGGAGGGTGAAAGGTTCCCTTACCGATTTGGTAACTTACGAAACATATACCCAATGATAGAAAGATCACACAATGATTATGTAAATATGAATAAATTAAATAATATTACAATAAGAATACAATCATGTGAGGTAAATCCACAACACAAAAGGAAATAGTGGCTAATGTAGCATGAATCTCACTGGAATAAAAAGTTAGATGAAAAAACCTTACAACGTTGTAATCAATCAAGTCGTATGAGAAATGTTAAAAACTGCCAAATTATTCAAATAATACCATGAATATAAATATAATAATTATAATATATATCAAATGGATGTACAGAATACACGACATTCAATAAATAAGTTGTGAACAATGGAAATCTCACGGAATTAAAAGTGAGATAAGAAATCTCTTACCTCGTGTCCAACTTGACTCGTGTGTTCCTTGTTCTTCCTAAATAATAAAATAAAGTTAATTTATACTTGATTCATAAAGATTTTAATTTTTATTATTACTTTCATATCAGTTATTATATTTCAATAACAGTTTGTTAATTATTTGAGTTCACATCATTCATTTTGTCGATGTTCAGAATTTGAGTTATAAATGAACATGTTATAATTACATTTTGTCCATGTGGTAAAAAATATATTATATCCATAATTATATTAAATATATATATATCATATAAATCATAAATATACATTATATATATTTATTTATAAAAGTACATAACATTTGGAGGTAAGAAATTAAAATGAACGGTTCATGGCGACGGAATGTCGTACATACCCAGGAACACAACTTCTTTTTCTATTTATTATATTAATGTAATTAAAAAATAATGATACATAGTTATATTATAATTATAGTATAATATAATTTATAATATCATTATCTCCATCTTTTATAAATCCCACATAATGAATTAACGAGTCATATCATTTTGATGGGTCGGTAGTTCACCTTTCCTAAAATGAAATTATCGTGTTTACCCTTTATGGAAACGATAAATGTATACAATAAATTAAAAATATAGAGTCATATAGAAAACATAAACATAATATATATCAAATGTAAATATAGTTACATCATAATGGCCACCATGAGAGGCGGTAGAAGTTAATTGAACAATCATCGTTTCGTGAGGCGTCAGTTTTCCATCCACAAAAAAATTATGTTCTTTACCCATTAGGTAGAGGTGTGTGTAAGTGTAGGTTGAATCCTTATCAGAACATCATACTAGTATTTTTAGGATACTGTTTTGGTTATAAAATAAAATAATTAAAAGTGTTCAGGGGGTTGGAGAAGTAAAATAAAACAAAAGATCTTAAGAGAGGACATTATCATTACATCGAGTAACTTCCTTTGGTTTGAACCAAAAGGGACTCCTGAAGTTATTTATGCCTAAGGTGAGGATTCTAGGGTGTATATAGGTATATTGGGAGAATATTTAAGTAGATTATGTACTATCCAAAGGCTTTAGATGTGTAAAAAATGGGTAGGATGTGAGGGATTTTAATAAGGGGGAGGAGGGGCTCTTCAGGAAGGTTTGAAACAGTTATTTTCTTATAAACTCATATTACTTTTCAAAAGGTCCACAAATATTTAATTTCAATTTTAATATGACACATTTTCTAAATAAAATCATCCAATATTAATTGGACAAGTTTTGGTTATTGTTTTAATATTTAAAATATTATTTATTTAAATCCTTTATTAATGAGATTAATATTTCATCATTATTGTGTCATAAATAATTTAATTTATTTGATGTCCAAAAATAATAAAAAACTACCATGATTTAGGAAAAAATTTTATCTTTCCAAAAAATATTTATAGTCTAAATGAGACATTATATAACACCATATAAAATTTTATTTACTAAAAGATACTTGTTTGTGTCATTTTTCTCTTTACTATAAATAAATTAATATAAAGTGTCATTATTAGCACCATGTGGCTCCATTGGGTGAAACATTCTACCCAAGGATTACCATGGTCAGATATGATTCAAATAATAGGATTACGACACATGTTATTGTTATTTGATATTATTATAATATTATATTTTACCCTTATTTATTTTATTTACCTTTTAATCATGGTAAATAAAATATTTACTGAAGTAAATATTTACAATGTCTAAAAATAAAAGTTCCATATTTAAACAATTTGGACCTAATTATTCCATATATAGAATCCATTTTTAAAATTCAAATCAAAGAAGTGGAAGAAATTAAATTCAAATTAATTCCCGTTTTTAAAACAAATTGCGTGATTTAAAAAAAAAACAATGAAAAGTTTGACACTTGTTCATGTCCAATTTCAAAATGAAATTACATACAATGGAAAAAATTAGATTAAATGGAAAAAATATATTCAAATTACACTTTAAAAACAATTATTAAGATAATATAACCAAATAAGTTAATTATAATAAAATTCACTTTTGAATTAAAATACAGTATTTTTCAGTATTTGTTAAAAAAAGAAATTTATCAGAATAATACCACAATTTTATCCAAAGTTAATTTTGATTTCCCGATTCTAAAAAAGAATTTTATTTTATCAAATAGAACATATAATATTGAAAAAAACTATATTTAAATAGTATTCCCAATTATAACTTTGTAAATCAACCATTAAAAAAATTATTTATAAAATTAGATTCATTCACATTTTAAGCCTCTTACATTTTTTGAAAATTTGTAATAGCATTTAAAAAACATATATATAATCATATTTTAGTTAGTTCTATGAATTTCCACCGATAAAATGGCTAGGAGTTAACTACAATTTAAAATTATAATATTATATTATTAGTGTGCAACATAAGATTTCAATGAAACCCATTGTTGCGTATCTAGTACGCCATCGAACATAGATTCCCATTTAAAATATAATTAATATTTAATTACAAAATATTAATAAATATGAAATGAGTCTTATTCCATATTTATCTGGGATGTTACACCTTTCCCCACTTTTTCTAATTGCGTCCTTGTAATTTTAAAACTAGGCATGGAATCTTCATTAAATGTCCCACATCAGAAAAGAGTCAGAAAAACTATCACCTTAAAAGAATGAATGTGAAGTAAAAAGGTCAACCGAGATGACCCATACATGGATTACATGTACTAAAATATGGATATAGACGAGATAGTAAACAGTCATGTTCAGATGGAGAGTGATAGAAAACATGATTAGGAGAAAGTTAACCACCAGAAAATCAGAAACCTATGATCTGTAAAACGGTCTTTTATATCCCAGTAAGAAAAGTAAACCAATAACATTTTTGTTTTAAATTCCTTTTCATAATTTTGAGAAATTCATTTACTACATAGAATATAAACTTAATAAAATATACTTATCTTCATGTATAGTTTCATCCATTAATATGTTTCTACCATAAAATAATCTTTTCTCCAAACAATGAGCATTCAAAAAGATTTCGTCTAATAAAAAGCACAAGAATCATATTCTATAGAATCACATAATCGAAAATATAAGAAAAAATTATTTACCTTGTTTCTATACATCATCTAAAACCAAAATGGTTAGTACAAGATCATATAATCCTAGAAAAGGATAATCCTTTATAAAAAAAATACTACTCTTAATCTCAAAAATTCATCAAAGAGTACCCAAAGTTCAAGAAAGACTATTCAATACATAATTGTCCTTAAAATTAATCAAAATAATCCAAACTAAGATTGAAACCCAAGAATCATAAGGATATTATCTCATAGTCTCCCCTTGTAAATCATAACATTTAACTCAAAAAACATATACTGCTCTTAATGTCTCATACCGAATCATAATTAACCAAATCACATATTCACAATTATAGGATAATCCTTTCCATAAATAAACCAAATATCTATATGTACACAAAAAAAATAGATATTCTTACAAAATAAAATTCCTCCATTACACCTCAATTAAAAACCAAATGTATTCTATTTCCCATAGGCATATAGTGTTTCCTCAAAATGTGGAACATCATCAGAAATAAATTTATCAATTAATAACTGAATCATTTTCTAATATTATGGATGTCTATTTAATAAAATATATGTTCCAAAAATCAATATATTCTTGTTCCATTAAACCATTTAACTAAAATTAATAAGTCATACAATCCTGGGAGTTCATGTATCCCAGTGGTAGGCGATATTCCCTTATCACCCTTCAGTTGTGGGTTCGATTCCTACAGCCATATCAGATGCGACGGTTTGTCACCCATCCTACAATTTTTCCATTTTATAAAACATAAAAATAACACTAACAGGTTTTAACCATAATGGTTTCCTTATACCTTTCATTTTCATCCCAATTCATTATGATCTTAAAATCTTAATTCTTGAAGTCTTATTTCACCACCATATGTAAAAATAAAATGATACCCAAAATGAATAACATCATACCTTGATCATGGTTTCCATTTGGTTTCATCATCATCTTGTTCATGTATTTAGAAGGTCAATTAATTACAACAAATTATTTATAGGTCTCTCAAAATCATTTTCTTCCTTCATCTAGATACACCATGTATAATAGGGGATATATGGGTGTTCAGAGAAAACAGTTTTGGAAAATAATCACGTATGACATATAATTTCAAAAAAATTTATAAAACATGATTTCATTTAATCATTCAGACCAAATTTTTGTTGAAAATATCAATTAATATTTCTTTTAAAATACCATAGGTATGTGATCAGAGATAATACTGTAAAAGTAAAGATAAATAGTTTGTGAAAGTGTCCCCTTCGTCAACACCATTTTTAAAATCATAATATGCTTCAAAATCTTGTGATAAGATAAAATATTTGAAAATTCATTGAAAATATTTACCTAGCATGAAAATATGAGAATATTATGAAAATTGGATTTGATTAACTACAACTCATGATCCACAATGACATCAGGGTATAGTCGAGGTGTTTGATATCTCAAACAACTTCTTTCAGGTGAGTTGTATGATATATAATGTTTCACAATTATCCGAACACGAAAATGTAATAATTATTTCATGTAATTCATTAGGAAGAGAAAGGAATGTCATTTCAGATCCTCTTCCTTCCATCCGTATCTAACTTTCATTGATTTGAAAATAGTTATAAAATAATTATTTAACATAAATAATAAACATTGGGACTAACCTTGTGTTTAACAAAAACTATTAATCCCTAAATCTTTCTAAACCGACCATTGATACCAACTATAAGGTCCTGACCATAAAAAATTACATAATATTGAATTAAATGAAAAATTAACATTGATGATCTTTTTAGGTTTAGAGTCTTATAGAATTATGTTAAAAAATTTACATAACATGAATACTACATGTAGAAAATTCTACTTAGTATCCATTGTTTTCATAAAATAAAAAATCATGAAAAAAAGTCATGTCTAATTCCATGTTTTAGAAAAAATTACTTTTCCTTGATCTCATCCTTGACCATTATTCATCTTTATGTCCTGTGGAAAAAATTTCAAAAACATGGGATAAACATAAAAAGCTCAGTATGAGATTTAAAATAAAGAATGAAAACATTATCCCATTAATAAATACAAAACAATGAGACCATATTTTTCAAATATAACATAAATCCTGAAATCATAATATTTATGAACAACACATAAAAATCATAAATCATAAAGTTAAATTACGGAATAAATAACATACTTACATTGTATCAATCACAGCTACTGAGGGATTCACATTTGGAATACCCATCATAGTATATTCCCTAAATCTATTAGGAGATACATTAACGTTTACCTATGTCACGTTAAAAAATTCATTGGAGAGCTATCTCAGGCTCACCTTCCCAATGTTTATCACGGAACCAACCTTATAAATAAACAATTCCAAATAGCCATAATATATTCATAACCCATAAAACAAACCTAATGGAAAGATAAAATTTCCACATTTCAATCACAATATATCATTTCAAAATATTGAAAAATTCATAGCTTTTATCAAACCATTTTCAAAACCATTTAAAATATTCAATAAAGTAATTTTTGAATCAAAGTATCCCATACCACTTTGAAGCTTTTTAATGAAATTTAAATTTCAATAAATTGATTTCCATATGAATAAATCCTTAAATCAATTTTTAAAACATGGAAATTAATATGAAATATTTAGAATAAGAATCCTTTAAAACACTTAAAATGATATTTTAGATAAATAGATTTTAACAAAATGAGAGACCTAAGAATAAAAATAATTGAGGAATAAAATTTAATAAAAACATAATAATATCATGATAATAATGTTTTTAATGATATAATATGATTGAGTACAGAATATACACCATATAAGAGTGAATTTTTGAATATCAACAATGAAGTCTCAGTGGAAATATAAATTGAGATGAAATCTATTATAAAGAAGGTATCCTTAGATTAAGGATAAAACAATTACATAAATATGTATGAAAAAATATAAATAGACCCAATATAAGTGGTTATAAAGTAAAAAAAATCATTGTTTATTCACACATATTCATAACACGACATAAACATGAAGTAGATGTTTAATCCAAAAAATGAAATTGGGTTAAGAAGTCTTCTAACAGAAATTCGACAGCTTAACGATGCCAAATTGAAATTCAGAAAACAATATGAGGATAGAGAAAAGGATATCTCATCTCGTGGAAATAAAATTTACATCCATAAGGATATAGAAGAACATTTCCCAAAATAATAATATGTAAATTTCAAGACATAACAAAAAGAAGGCTTTTAAAAAAGAGGAGGGTGAAGGGTTCCCATATTGATTTGGTAACATACGAAACAAACACCCCATGAAAGAAATATCACACAATGAATATGTAAATAACCATAAATTAATTTATTTTACACAAATAATACAATCATGGGTAGTAAATCTACAACACAAAAGTAAATAGTGGATAATATATCATGGATCTCACGGGAATAAAAAGTGAGATGAAAAACCCATTCCACATGGTAATCAATCGAGTTGTATGAGAAACATTAATAAACAAAACATTTATCAAATAATACCATGAATATAAATATAATCATGAAAATATATACCAATTACAATAAATAATACACCACATTCAATAAATAATTGGGGAAAAATGGAAATATCATGGAATTAAAAGTGAGAAAAGAAATCTATTACCTTGTGTTCAACATGACTCATATATTCCTTTTCCATCCGGAATAATAAATTTAAGTTAATTTATACTTTCTTCATAACCATTTTAAATTTTATTTTTACTTTTATATCACTTATTATATTTCCATATCAATTAGTTAATTATTTGTGTTTATATCGGACATTTTGTCGATGTTCAGAATTTGAGTTAAAAATGAACTTTTTATATTTACAATTTGACCATGTGGTCAAAAATGCATTATCTCCAGAATGATATTAATGATATATATATCATATATATCATATATATCCATTATATATATGTATTTATAATAGTACATAAAATTTGGAAATAAGAAATGAAATGCACCATTCATGTAGACGGTAAGTCGTACATACACATGAACGCTACTTCTATTTCTATTTTTATGTTAATTGAATTAAAACAGAATTATATATAGTTATATTATAATTAATGAATAATATCATATATAATATCATTAACTCCATCCTTTATACATCCTACATAACATATTAACGACCCATATCACTTTGAGGGGGCGGTTGTCCGCACTTCCAAAAATGAAGTTATCACGTTTACCCATTATGGAAACCATAAAGGTATAGTATAAATGAAACATACAAAATCATAAATAAAACATAAACATAATAAATATCATATATAAATATAGTTCCATAATAATCGACATCATGGGAGGTGGTAGGAGTTAATTGAACAATCATCATTTTGTGAGAGGTTAGTTTTCCATCCAAAGAAACATTATGTTTGTTACCAATTAGGTAGATGTGTGTGTTAGTGTAGTTCAAATAATTCTTTTAAAAACATACTAGAATATTTAGGATACTTTTTGGTTATAAAATAAATGAATAAAAAATTAGGGGGTTGGAGAAGTAAAATAAAACAAAAGAACTTAAGAGAAGACGTTACCCTTAAATTGGGTAACTCCCTTTGGTTTGAACCAAAAGGGTTTCTTAAAGTAATTATTGCCTTAGGTAAGTCACCTAAGATGAATAGAGGGACCTTGTGAGCCTATTGGAGTAGAGGCTATATGAGGAAAAGTCTTCAGAAGTGTGAGAAATGGGTAGGATGTTAGGGATTTTTATAAGGGGAAGAGGGGATCTTTAGAGAAGTTTAAATCATATATTTTTATTGTAAACTCATCTTTGGTTTAAAAAGGTCAAATAGTCATTAAAATAGATGTTAAGATGATTCATGGTCAAAATAAAATAATCCAATATGAATTTGATTCGTTATTTATTTTGTTTTAATAATTTTAATCTTATTTGTTTAAATTATTTATTAATGAGGTAAATATTGAATCATTGTTGTGTCATAAATAATATAATTAATTTGATGTAAAAAAATTATAAAAAACTAACATGATGTAGGAAATAATTTTATATTTATAAATATTATTTATCAGATAATACATAACTTATATAACCCCATGTAAAAAATTTATTTTCTAAAAAATACTTGTTTATGTCATTTTTGTCTTTACTTAAAATTAATTAATATAACGTGTCATTATTACTCCCATGTGCTCTATGGGGTCCCAAATTCGACCCATTGATTCCCATGGTTGGATATGTATCAAAAATAGGACTAGAACACATGTTAGGGTATTTTAATATTATTATAATATTATATTTTACCCTTATTTATAATATTTACCCTTTCATCACGGTAAAACAAACTACGTGATTTTTAGAAATAATAAATATCAAAAGATTGACACTTGTTTATGTCCATATTCAAAATAAAATTATTTCAAATGACCAAAATTAGATTTCATGGTAAACATATATTCAAATTTCACTTTAAAACAAATATAAAAGATAATATAACCATATAAGTAAATTAGTTTAAAATGCACTTTTGAATTAAAATACCGTATTTTTACTATTCATTAAAATGAATTTTAATAGAAAAATACCAAAATTTTATCTAAAGTAAATTTTGATGTCCTGATTCAAAATAAGAATTTTATTTTGTAAAATATAACATATAATATTATCAAAATCTATATTTGAAGTTTGTTCATAAATTAAAGGTGCTAAATCGACCTTTTAAAGAAAATTATGCCTAAAATTATCTTCATTCACATTTGAAGGCTGTAATTTTTTTTGGATAATTGTAAAAACATTTTACAAACATATATAATCATATTTTAGATAGTTCTATGCATTTACCGTATAAAAATTCTAGGCCTTATCTGCAATTTAAAATAATAATATTATATTATTAGTGTGTAATGTAAGATTTCAATGAAACCCGTTGTTGCGTATCAGGTACACCACAGAACATTGTGTTCCCTTTAAAGTAAAATTAAGGATTAATTCACAAATATTAGTAAATATGAAATTTTTCTTATTCAATATTTATCTGGGATGTTACATCCATCCACCCTTTTGGGAATTGTGTCCTTTAAATATTAAAAGTAGGCATGAAAACTTCCTTAAAAGTATGTCATCAGAAAAGAGTCCGTAAAACTATCACTTTGAAAGAATGAAAGTGAAGTACAATGGTCAAACGAGATGACCCATACTCAGATTCCATGTAGTAAAACATGGATATGGAAGAGAGATCAAACAGTCATGATCTCATGGAAGGTGATAGAAAACATGATTAGTAGAAAGTTAACCACCAGAAAATCACAAGCTTATTATGTGTTAAATGGTCTTTGATTGGATAGTAGGAAACATAAACCAACAAAATTTTTGTTTAACGTTCCATTTCAAAATTTTGAGAAATTCATTTACAATATAGAATAAAAACTTAATGAAATACTCTTACCTTAAAGTATAGTTTCATCCTTCTATTAATTTATCCCAAAAACTAATCTTTTCTCCAAACAATGAGCATTAAAAAATACTTGGTCACATCAAAAGCACAAGAATCATATTTTAGAGAATCAAATAATACACAAAAGATTAAAAATATATTTCCATTTTCTTTAGACATATAGGAAAACCAAAATGGTTAATACAGGATCATATAATCTCAAAAAAGGATAATCCTTTATAAACAAAAACTACTCTTAATCTCAAAAATTCAACAAACAGTACTCAAAGTTCAAGAAAGACCATTCAATAAGTAATTGTCCTTAAAATTCATAAAAATAATCTATACAAAGATTGAAACCAAAAACTCACAAGGATTTATTCTCAGAGTCTTCCACTGTCAATCATAAAATTTTACTCCAAAAACATATACCACTCTTAATGTCTCATACTGAATCATAATTAACCAAATCACATATTCCTTATGATAGGATAATACATTCCATAAATATCCTAACTCTCTTTATGTCCATAAAAATATATATTCTTACAAAATAAAATTCCACCATTACTCCTGAGTTGAAAACCCAAAGTATTATATTTTCCATAGGTATATAGTGTTTCCCCAAAATAGGGAACATCATACAAAATAATGTTTATCAATTAATCACCAAATAATTTTCATTTATTAAGGATATTCATTTAATAAAATATATGTTCCCAAAATCAACATAATATTGATCCATAAAATCATTTAACAAAAAATAATAAGTCATACTTTCCAGGGACTTCAAGTAGGCCAGTGGTAGGAGATTCACCCTTGTCACCCTTCAGTTATGGGTTCAATTCCTATGGCCTTTCCAGATGCAACGGGTTGTCACCCATCTTATGATTTTTAATTTTTATAAAACTCAAAAATTACACTATCATGTTTTAACCACAATGGTTACCTTATACCTCCCATTTTCATCGAAATTCATTATGATCTCAATATATTAATCTTTGAAATCATAATTCACCTCCATATGAAAAAATAAAATCATTTCCAAAATCAATAACATGATACCTTAATCATGGTATCCATTTGATTTAATCGTCATCTTGTTCACATAGGTAGAAGTTCTATGCATTACAACAATGATTTAGATGTCCCTCCAAATCATTTTATTCCTTCATCCAAACACAACTTGTACAACATGGGACATATGGGAGTTCACAGAAAAACAGTTTTGAAAAATAATCATGTATGAAATCTAATTTCAAAACATTTGAAAAAACATGACTTCTATAAAACAGTCGATCCAAATTTGAGTTGTAACATTCAATTAATGGTACTTTTAAAATTGAATATGTATGTTGTTAGAGACTATATTGTAAATGAAAATATAAATCGGTTTGTCAAGGGTCTCCTTCTTCATCACCTTATTCAAAATCATAATTTTCTTCAAAATCTTGTGATAAGGTAATATATTTGAAATTCATTGAAATTATTTACCTTTCTTGAATATATGAGAATATTGTGAAAATAAGATTTGATTAATTACAAACAATGATCCACGATGATATCGGGGTATAGTTGAAGTGTTTTATATCTCAAAAAATTTCTTGCAACTGAGTTTTATGTTAGAAAATGTTTTACAATCATCCGACCATGACTTTACAATAATTATTTCAAGTAAGTCATCAGGAAGAGATAAGACTGTTGTTTGAGATCCTCCACCTTCCATATGTAAATAACTTTACTTGATTAAAAAAATGTTATAAAACAAGGACTAAACTGAAATAATAAAATTAGGGACTAACCATGTGTTTAATGAAAACTCATAATACATAATGTTGTCTAAACTGACCTTTGATACAAACTATAAGGACCCGACCATAAAACATTACATAATATTTAATTAAATGAATAATTCACATTGAGGATCTTTTGAGTTATAGATTTTTATATAATTAGGTCATCAAATTTATATAACAACAAGACTACTACATGTATACAATTCTACTCAGTATCCATTTCTTCATAAAATAATTTTTTTTAAAAAATGTCATGTCTAGTTCCATGTTTTAGACAACATGATTTTTCCTTGATCCTATCCATGACCCTTATTCATCTTTACATACTTTGGAAAAAATTTCAAAAACATGGGATGAGCATAAAAACACAATATGTGATTTAAAATAAGGAATAAAAATATTTTCCCATCAATAAATACAAAACAATGAAACCATACTTTTCAATCATAACATACCTCAGGAAATAATAAGATTTATGAACAACACATAGAAATCATAAATCATAATGGTGTCATATGGCATAAATAAAAAACATGAATTGTAGCTATCACAGCTATAGAGGGAGTCACATTTTGATAACCCATCACTGTATATTCATTAAATCTCTTAGGAGAAACATTAATACTTACCTCTGTCACGTTACAGAATGCATTGGAGAGCTATCTTGGGCTCACCAGCCTTAGGTTTATCATGGAACCACCCATATACATAAACAATTCCCAACATACACAACATATTCATAACCCATAAAACTAACATAATGGAATGATAACATTTCCAATTTTCAATCACAATATATCATTTCAAAATATTGAAAAAATAAAATATTTTAATACCATTTTCAAAACCATTTAAAATATTAATAAATGTTATTTTTGAATCAAAGTGTCCCATACCACTTTTTTGATTTTGAATGATATTTAAATTTCAATAAATTCATGTCCATATGAATAAATCCTTAAAACAATTTTTAAAACGTCAACATTAATGTGAAATATTTAGAATAATAAGCCATTAAAATATTTAAAATGATATTTTAGTTAAAGAGTTTTTAACAAAATGACAGACCATTGAATAAAAATAATTGAGGAATAACATTTAATCAGAACTTAATAATATCACGAGAATAAAGTTATTAACTATATAATATTACAATGTACATAATATACACCATATAAGAGTGAATTGGTGTATATCAACAATGAAGTCTCAATGGAAATGTAAATTGAGACGAAATACCTTATAAAGATGATATCCTTAGATTAAGGATAAATTAATTACCTAATTATGTGTGAAAAATATAATTAGACCCAATATTAGTGGATATTATGTGTAAAAAAATAAGAGTATATTCACACATATTCATAGAACGACATAATCATGAAGTAGATGTTTAACCCAAACATTGAAACTGGGTTAAGAAGTTTTCTTACAGAAATTCAATAGCCTAACAGCGCCACATTAAAATTCAGAAAAAAATTTGATGATAGGGAAAAGAATATCAAATCACATGGACATAAAAATTTACCTCTATAAGTATATAGAGGAACATATCCCAATAAAATAAGTTGTAAATTACAATGCATACCAAAAAATGTATTTTAAAAAAGAGGATAGTGAAAGGTTCCCTTATCGATTTTGTAACTTACAAAACATAAAACCCATGAATTAATTATCACAAAATGAATATGTAAATACCTATAAATTAAACTATATTACACAAAGAATAAAATCATTGGAATTACATCCACCACAAAAAAGTAAATAGTGTCCAATATAGCTTGAATCTAACGTGACTATAATGTGAGATCAAAAACCCTTACCACTTTATAATCAATCGAGTCATATAATAAAAGTTAATAAACACCAAATTAATCACATAATACCATGAATATAAATATATTCATGAATATATATATGAAATATCAGTACACAATACACCACATGAAATTGATAAGTGTTGAATAGTGGAAATCTCATGGAATTAAAAGTGAGATAAGAAATCTCTTACCTCGTGTCCAACTTGACTCGTATGATTCTTGTTATTCCTAAATAATTAACATAAGTCAATATATAAATTCTTCATAACCATTTTATTTCGTATTATTAATTTTATATCACTTAATACTTTTCAATAACAGTTAGTTAATTATTTGAGTTCATATCAGACATTTCGTCGATGTTCAAAATTTGAGTTAAAAATGAACTTGTTTTAATTAAATTGTATCCATGTGGTCAAAACAAAATTATCTACAAAATTATATTCATGATATAGATATCATATACATAATACATATCCATTATATATATTTGTTTATAACATCACATAATATTTAGAGATAATAAATGAAATGCACCGTTCATGGAGACGTTAAGCCGTACATACGCATAAACGCTACATCCATTTCTATTTTTTATGATAATGGAATTATAACATAATGATACATACTTATATTATAATTAAGTTATAATATCATATATAATATGATTAACCCCATCCTTTATACATCCCATATAACGCATTAACGTGTCATATAACTTTGAGGGGGCAGTTGTCCATACTTCCTATAATAAAATTATCTTGTTTACCTATTATGGATAACATAAAGGTATGGTATAATTGAAATATACAGATGAATAAAGGAAATATAAACATTAAATATATCATATATAAATATAGTTCCATTATAATGGCCACCATGAGAGGAGGTAAGAGATAATTTAACAATAATCATTATGTAAGGCGTTAGTTTTCCTTCCACATAAACATTATGTTCATTACCCATTAGGTGGAGGTGTGTGTAAGTTTAGTTCAAAAACTTCGCATAAAAACAACATATTTTATTGAGGATATGGGTGTTGTATTGAAATAATGTAATAAAAAAATTAGTGGGTTGGAGAAGTAAAATAATACAAAATAACTGAAGAGAAGATGTTACCTTTAAATTGGGTAACTCCCTTTTTCTTGATAAAAAATGGTATCTTGAAGTGCTTTATTACTAAGTTTAGGATTCCTAGATTAATAAAGGAATCTTGTGATCTTATTGGAAAGATTTTGGATGAGCCAAAGGATTTAGATCTGTGAGAAATGGGTATGATGTGAGGGCTTTTTATAAGGGTGAGGAGGGGCTCTTTAAGATAGTTTGAAAAAATTATTTATTTATAAACTCATCTTCGGTTTCAAAAGGTCAAAAAATCATTAATGTCAAATATAAGATTACTCAAGGTATAATTAAAATCACCCAATAAGAATTTTATTGGTTTTGGATATATTATTAATATTTTTAATCTTATTTATTTTAATCATTGATTAATGAGGTAAATATTTCATCATTTTTGTGTTATAAATAATTTAATTTATTCTATGAAAAAAATTATAAAAAAACTACCATGAGGTAGGAAATATTTTTATATTTTCAAATAATATTTATCGTCTAAAAGAGAACTTATATAACCCCAGGTAAATAAGTTATTTACTATATGATACTAGTTTATGTCATTTTTGACTTTACTTTAAATTAATTAATATAATGTGTCCTTATTACTCCCACGTGGCTCCATGGGGTCACAAATTCTACACAAGGATTCCCATGGTCTGATATGTATCATCCAATAGAATTAGGACACATGATAGAGTAATTTAATATTATAATAATATTATATTTTACCGTTATTAATTATATTACCCTTTAATCATGGTAAATACAATATTTACAGATGTAAATATTTGAAATATCTAAAAATAAAAGTTACCTATTTACACAATTTAGACCTCCTGATTCAAAATATGTAATACATTTTTGAAAATTAAAAACACAAAAGTTGAATAAATAAAATAAAAATTAATTCCCACTGTTAAAAAAATAGCGTGTTTTTTAGAAATAATAAATATCTAAAGATTGACACTTGTTTAAGTCCAATTTAAAAATGAAATTACATACAGTGACAAAAATAATATTAAATGGTAAAAAATAATTCTAATATCACTTTAAAATAAATTAAATAAATAATATAAACATATAAATAAATTAGATTAAAATGGACTTTGGAATTATAATACGGTATTTTTTACAATTCATTAAAAAATGAATTTTATAAGAAAAATACCAAAAAAATTTCCAAAGTAAATTTCGATGTCCCGATTTTAAAGAAGATTTTTATTTTCTCAAATATATCATATAATAGTGAAAAAATAAAGATTTAATGAGTGTTCTCCATTAAAAGGCGGTAAATCGATCTTTTAATGAAAATTATGCCTAAAATTAGATTCATTAACATTTTAAGGCTCTAACATTTTTTGGATAATTGTAAAAACATTTAACAAACATATATAATGATATTTTAGTTAATTATAAGCATTCCTGCAAATAAAATGGCTAGGAATTAACTACCATCTAAAATAATAATATTATAATATTAGTGGGAAACACCATATTTCAAAGAAACCAATTGTTGCGTATCGGGAATTCCATCGAACATAGTGTCCCCATTAATGTAAAACAAATATTTAATTAATAAATATTAATAAATATGAAATGTTTAATATTATATATTTATCTGGGATGTTACATCCTTCCCCCCTTTTGGGAATTCTATCCTTGCAATTATGAAACTAGGCATTGATACATCATTAAAAGTTCCACATCAGAAAATAGTCAGTAAAACTTTCACTATAAAAGAATGACAGAGAAGTTCAAAGGTCCCCTGAGATGACCAATACTTGGATTCCATTTTAAAAAACATGGATTTAGAAGACAGAAAAAACTGTCACGTTCTGATGAGAGTGATAGAAAACATGAATAGGAGAAAGATAACCACCATAAAATTACGAACTTATAATGTGTTAAACAGTCATTGATTTCCCAATAGAAAGGTATACCAAAAACATTTTTGTTTAATGTTACATTTCATAATTTTTCATATTTCATTTACTATATATAATAAAAACTTAATGAAATATACTTACCTTCATATAGAGTTTCATCTTTTAATAAGTTCCTACCAAAAAATAATATTTTCTACAAATAATGAGCATTAAAAAATACATGGTCACATCAAAAGAACAAGAATAATATTCCAGAGAATCAAATAATCCACAAATGAAGAAAAATATATTTTCCGTATATATAGAAAACAACTATAACCAAAATACTTAGCATAAGATCATATAATCCCAAAAAATGATAATCCTTTATAAAAAAAATACAATTCATAATCTAAAATATTCAACAAAAGTACCCAAAGTTCAAGAATGACTATTCAATAAAAAATTGTCCTTAAAATTATTTAAAATAATCCAAACTAAAATTTAATCCCAATACTCAGAAGGATATAATATCATAGTCTTCCCCTGTAAATCATAACATTTAACTCCAAAAACATAGACTACTCTTAAAGTATAATACTGAATCATAATTAACCAAATCAGATATTCTCTATGATAAGATAATCTGTTCCATAAATAACCCAAATTGCTATATGTCCACAGTAAAAATAAATATTCATACAAATTAAAATTCCACCATTACTTATTTATTGAAAAACCAGAGTATTCTATTTTCCAAAGGCATGTATGTTTCCCCAAAATTAGGAACATCTTCCAAAATAACCTTTATCAATTAATCACCAAATCATTTTCATATATTAAAGATATCCATTTAATAAAATATAAGTTCCCAAAATCAATATATTCTTGATCCATAATATCATTTAACTAAAAATACTAAGTCATAAAAACTAGGGACTTCAAGTAGGATAGTGGTAGGCGAAGCGCCCTTGTCACCATTCGGTTTTGGGTTCGATTCCTACAGCCTTGTCGGATGCGATGGGTTGTCACCCATCCAAGGATTTTTCCTTTTTATAAAACTCAAAAATAAAACTATCATGTTTTAAAAACAATGGTTTCCTTATACCAATAATTTTTAATCCAATTCATTATGATGTCATCATATTAATTCTTGATGTCTTATTTCAACACCATATGATAAAATAATATGATTCCCAAAATGAAGAACATCATAACATGATCATGGTGTCCATTTGGTTTCATCGTCATATTTTTCACATAGTTTGAAGGACCATAGATTATAAAAATAATTTAGAGGTCCCTCAAAATCATTTTCTTCCTTCATCCAGATACACCTTCAATAACATGGTACATATGGGTTTTCATAGAAAAACTTTTTCCGAAAATAATCATGTATGACATATAATGTTAAAACATATGATAAACATGATTTATATGAAACAGTCGGACATAATTTGAGTTGATCCTATCAATTAATGTTTACATTAGAATAAAATAGGTATGTTATGAGATAAAATGTTGTAAAAGAAAATATAAATAGGTTGCATAAGGTTATCCTTCTTCAGCTACTTTTTCAAAATCAAAATATGCTTCAAAATCTTGTGATAATGTAAAATATTTGAAAATTCCTTGAAAATATTTACCATTCATGAAAATAAGTGAATTTTACGAAAATGGGATTTTATTAAGTACAAGCCATGATCCGCAATGATATCTGAGTATGGTGGATGTGTTTGATTTCTCAAACAATTACTTGAATGGGAGTTGTATGTTAGAAAATGTTTCACAATCATCCAAACATGACTTTTCAATTATTATTTCTTGTAAGACATTATAAAGATATATGAATGTCGTTTGAGATCCTCCTCATAACTTTTGTAACTAAAATTACATGATTAGAAAAAGTTATAAAACAAGTATTTAATGGAAATAATAAACATATGGACTAACCATGTGTTTAACGAAATCTCATAATCCCTAAAGCTGTCTAAACCAACCTTTTATACCAACTATAAGGACCCAACTATAAAACATTACATAATATTGAATTAAATGAATAAATTACATTGGGGATCTTTTTAGTATTATATTTTTTTAGAATTAGGTCATAAAATTAACATAGAAACATGAAAACTACATATAGACAATTCTACTCAGTATCCATCTCTTTCATAAAATAAAAACTCATGAATAAAAATTAATGTCTACTTCCATGTTTTAGAAAACATGACTTTTCTTTGATCCCATCCTCAATCCTTATTCATCTTTATGTATAGTGGAAGAAATTTTACAAACCTGGGATGAGCATAAAAATACTTGTATGGTATTTAAAATAAGGAATGAAAACATTATCCCATCAATAAATACAAAAAAATTAAACCATACTTTTCAATCATAACATACCTCCTGAAATCATAAGATTTATGAACAACACATATAAATCATAAATCAAAAATGTAACTACTAGCATAAATAACATACTTACATTTTAGCTATCGTAGATAATGAAGGAGACACATTTGTAATAGCCATAACAATATATTCCCTAAATCTCTTAGGGTAAACATTAATTTTTACCTCTGTCACGTTACTCAATGCATTGGAGAGCTTTCTCAGGCTCACCCGCCCAAGGTTTATCACAAAACCACCCGTATTCGTAAAAATTTCCCAATATACATAAAATATTTAAAACCCATAAATCAAACACAATGGAAAGATAAAATTTCCACATTTAAATCACAATTTATCATTTCAAAATATTAACAAAATCAAAGCTTTTATCAAACCATTTTGAAAATTATTTAAAATATTAAATAAAGATATTTTTGAATCAAAGTTCCCCGCACCACTTTTAAGGTTTTAGAAGAAATTTCATTTTTAATACATTCAGTTCAATATTAATAAATCATTAAAACAATTTATAAAACGTGGATATTAATATGAAATATTTAGAAGAATAAACCTTGAAAACATTTAAAATGATATTTAAGTTAAATAGTTTTTAACAAAATGTGAGACCCTATAATATAAATAATTATGGAATAAAATATAATAAGAACATAATAATATCATTATAATAAATGTATTAATTATTTAATATGAAAGAGTAAACAATATACACCATATAAGAGTTAATTGGTTCATATCACTAGTGATTTCTCAATAGAAATGTAACTTGAGATGAAATCCCTTATAAAGACAGTATCCTAAGATTAAGGATAAATAAATTATATAATTATGTTTAAAAAAAATATATTAACCCAATATATGTGTATATTATGTATAAAACAATCAGAGGTTATTCACACATATCATAACACGACCTAAACATGAAGTATATGTTTAACAAAAAAATTGAAATTAGGTTAAAATGTTTTCTTAAAGAAATTTGACATCCTAACGGCGTCACATTAAAATTCAGAATCTATGATGATGATAGATAAAAGGATATCTCATCACTTGGAAATACAATTTACCTCAATAAGGATATATAATAACATATCCCAACTAAATAAGATGTAAATTACAAGACATAACAAAAAGAAGTCTTTTAAAAAAGAGGAGGGGGAAAGTGTCCCTTACCGATTTGGTATCATAAGAAACATACACCCCATGAAAGAAATATCACAAAATTAATATGTAAATAGCCATAAATTAATTTATATTATACAAATAATACAATAATTGGGAGTACATCGACCACATAAAAAGAAATAGTTGATTATATAGCATGAATCTCACAGGTATAAAAAGTGAGGTGAAAAACCCATACCACGTTGTAATCAATTGAGTTGTATGTGAAAAGTCAATAACCACAAAATGAATCACAAAATTCCATGAATATAAGTAGATTTAAAAAAATATAAATTTAATGGAAATAAAAAATACACCACATCCAATAAATAATTGATTAACAATGGAAATCTCACGGAATTAAAACTGAGATAAGAAATCTCTTACCTTGTGTACAAGTTGACTCATATGTTCCTTGTTCTTCCAGAATAATAAACTTAAGTTTATTTATATTTTATTCATAACCATTTAAATTTTTATTATTAAAATTATATCACTTATTACATTGCAATATGAATTAGTTAATTATTTGAGTTCAAGTCAGACATTTTGTCGATGTTCAGAATTTGAGTTACAAATGAACTTGTTATAATTACAATTTTTCCATGTTTTCAAAAATGAATTATCTCCATAATGATATTCCTGATGTATATATCATATCAATAATATATATCCATTATATATATATATATATATATATATATATTTATAATAGTACATTAAATTTTGAGATAAGAAATGAAATGAACCATTTTTGGAGATGGTAAGACGTACATACACATTTATGCTACTTCCATTTATATTTTTTATTTTAATGGAACAAGAACCTGTTGATACAAAGTTGTATTCTAATCAGAGTTTAATATCATATATAATATCATTAACTCCATACTTTCTACATCCCAAATAAGGCATTAACGAGTCATATCACTTTGAGGGGGCGGTTGTCCGCACTTCCTAAAATAAAATTATCGCGTTTACCCATTATGGAAACTATAAAAGTATGATATAAATGACAAATACAGAATAATAAAGAAAACATAAACATAAAATACATCATATATAAATATAGTTCCATCATAATTTCCATCATTAGATTCATTAGTAGTTAATTGAACATTCATCGTTTCGTGAGACGTTAGTATCCATCCATAGAAACATTATGTTATTTACCAATTAGGAGGAGGTGTGTGTAAGTTTAGTTCCAATAAATTACATAACTTCACCCTAGTATAATTAGGATAATGTATTTTTCATAAAATAATGGAATAAAAAATTTTTAGGGGGTTGGAGAAGTAAAATAATTCATAATATCTTAAGAGAAGATGTTACCTTTAAATAGAGTAACTCCCTTTGGTTTGAACCAACATGGTATCTTGAAGTGATTTCTTCCTTAGGTAACGATTCTAGGATGAAGATAGGGATCTTGTGATCCTATTGGATCTGAGTTTTTATGATCCAAAGTCTTGAGATGTGTGAGAAATGGGTAGGCTGTGAGGGATTTTTATAAGAGGCAGGAAGAGCTCTTTAGGAATGTTTGAAACAATTATTTTATTATAAACTCATCTTCAGTTTCAAAAGGTCAAATAATCATTAAAGTAGAATAAAAGATGACTCATGGTCGAAATAAAATCATTCAATAAGAATTGTACAGGTTTTGGATATTGTTTTAATATTTATAACCTTATTTAATTAAATCATTTATTAATGAGGTAAATATTTCATCATTATTATGTCATAAATAATTTAATTTATTTGATGTACAAAAATTATAAAAAACCACCATCATTTATGATATTGTTTTATATTTCTACATAATATTTATCTTTAAAAACATAACTTATATAACCCCATGTAATAAAATTATTTACAAAAAGACACTTCTTTATGTCATTATTGTCCTTACATTAAATTAATTAAAAAAGTTTCATTATTACTCCTATTTAGCTCCATGGGTCCAAAATTCATCCCATGGATGCCCATGGTCGGATATGTATCATCCAATATGATTAGGAAACATGTTACGATAATTTAATTTTATTATAATATTATATTTTACCATTATTTATTATATTTACTCTTTAATATTTTTAAATAAAATATTTACTGAAGTAAATATTTAAAATGCCTAAAAATTATTGTTACTTGATTACCAAATTTAGAACTACTTATTCCAAATATGGAATCAATTTTTTTAAATTGAAATCACAGTTTCATAGAAATTAATTTCAAATTAATTAATGCCTTTAAAATAAATAGAGTGTTTTTAGAAATAATAAATATCAAAAGATTGGCACTTGTTTGTGTCCAGTTTCAATATGAAATTAAATACAATGAAAAAAAATAGATTAAATGGTCAAAATATATTTTAATTTCACTTTAAAAAAATTAAAATTATAATATAACCATATATGTAAATTATATTAAAATGCTCATTTGAATTAAAAAAAAGTATTTTTCACTATTCATTAACAAATGAATTTTATCAGAAAAATACCAAAATTTTATCCAATGTAAATTTTGATGTCACAATTCTATATAAGAACATTATTCTGTCAAATAGAACATATAATAGTTACAAAAACTAGATTTAAAGAGTGTTCTCCAATTAAAGATGGGAAATCGACCTTTAAATGAAATTTATGCCTTAAATTAGTTTCATTCACATTTTAAGGTTCTAATTTTATTTTTTATAATTGTAAAAACATTTAACAGACATATATAATCATATTTTATTTAGTTATATGCATTCATTATAATACAATGGATAGGTGTAACTACAATTTAAAATAATAATAATATATAATTAGTGTTGAACGTAAGATTTCAAAGATACCCGTTGTTCCTTATCAGGTATGCCATCAAACATAACGTTCCCTTTAAAGTAAATTTAATATTTAATTCACAAATAATAAGAAATATGAAATGTTTCTTATACCATATTTATCAGGGATGTTACATCCTTCCCCCCTTTTGGGAATTGTGTCATTGCAATTTTAAAACTAGGGATGAAAACTTCATTAAAAGTCCAATATCAAAAAAGAGTTAGTAAAACTATCAAATTTAAAGAATGAATGAGAAATACAAATGTCACCTGAGATGACCCATACTTGGATTCCATGTAGGAAAAAATGGATATGGAAGATACAAAAACGGTCAAGTTATGATGGAGAGTGATTGAAAACATGATTACGAGAATGTTAACCTCCATAAATCCACTAACTTATAATGTGTTAAACTCTCATTGCTTTCCCAGTAGGAAACGTAAACCAAAAACATTTTTGTTTTATGTTCCTTTTCATAATTTTGAGGTATTCATTTACAATATAGAATAAATACATCATGAAATATAATTACCTTTATTTAGAGTTTCATCTTTTAATAAGTTTATACCAAAATCTAATCTTTTCTCCAAACAATGATCATTCATAAAGTCTTGGTCACATCAAAAGCCCATGAATAATATTCTAGAGAATCAAATAATCCCCAAATGAAGAAAAATATATTTCCATTGTCTTTATACATCAACTAAAACCAAAAATAATATTACAAAATCACATAATCCCAAAAAGGATAATCCTATATAAAAAACTACCTTAATATCAAAAATTCATCAAAATGTACCCAATGTTCAAGAAAGACCATTCAACAGATATTTGTCCTTAAATTTTTTTAAAATAATCAAAACTCAGATTGAAACCCAAAACTCAGAAGGATTTAATCTCATAGACTTCCACTGTAAATCTTATCATTTTACTCCAAAAACATATACTACTATTAATGTATCACAGTAAATCATAATTAACCTAATCACATATTCTCTATGATAGGATAATCCTTTCCATAAATATCCTAAATATCCATATGTCCACAATAATAATAGATATTCTTAAAATATAAAATTTATACCATTACTCCTCAATTTAAAAACCAATGTATACTATTTTACATAGTCATATAGTGTTTCCCCAAAAATAAGGAACATCTTCCAAAAATAACCTTTATCAATTAATCACCAAATCATTTTCATATATTAAGGATATCCATTTACTAATATATAAGTTCCCAAAATAAACATATTCTTGAGTGATAAAATCATTTAACGAAAAAGAATAAGTCATACTTACCAGAGACTTCGAGTAAGCTAGTGGTAGGCGATGCGCCCTTGTCACCCTTCGGTTGTGGGTTCAATTCCTATAGCCTTTCCATATGTGACAGGTTGTCACCCATCCTACGATTTTTCCTTTTTATAAACTCAAAAATAACCCTAACATGTTTTAATGTCAATTGATTCATTATACCTCTAATTTTCATCCCAATTCATTATGATATCTACATCATAATTCATGATGTCTTATTTCACCACTATATGAAAATATAAATTGATTCCCTGTATGAATAGAATCATACCTTGATCATGGTGTCCATTTGGTTTCATCGTCATCTTGTTCACTTAGGTAGAAGGTCCATGCATTACAACAAATATTCACAGGTCACTAAAATTATTTGTCATCTTTAATTGAAATACACCTTGTTCAACATGGGACATATGGGTGTTCATAGATAATCAGTTTTAGAGAATAATAATTTCTGACATATAATTTTAAATCTTCAGATAAAACATTATTTCTATAAAACAGTCAAACCGAATTTGAGTTGATACATTCAATTAATGTTCCTTTTAAAATAACATAGGTATGTGATGAGAGACTATATTGAAAAAAATATATAAATAATTAGTGTAAGGGATTCCTTCTTTAGAACCATTTTCAAAATCATAATATGCCATAAAATCTTGTGATAAGGTAAAATATTTGAAAATTCATTGAAATTATTTACCTTTCTTGAAATTATGAGAATATTGTAGAAATAGGATTTGATTTTGTACAACCCCTGATCCACGATAATATCGGGGTTTAATAGAGGTGTTTGATATCTCAAATAATTGATTTCATGTGAGTTGTATGTTAGAAAAAGTTTCACAATAATCCATACATGAGTTTACAATAATTATTGCATGTACGTCATCAGGAGGAGATAAGAATGCCATTTGAGATCCCCCTTCAATCTGTAACTAACATTCCGTTATTTGAAAAAATTTATAAATCAAGGATTTAGCTAAAATAATAAATATAGAGACTAGCCATATGTTTAACAAAAACTCATAAATCCGACATTTTTATATACCCACCTTTGATACCAACTATAAGGACCCAACCATAAAACATGACGTAATATTGAATTAATTGAATAATTCACATTGAGGTTATTTTCAGGTTTAGAGTTTTATATAATTATATTTTAACATTTACATAACAATACGAATAATACATGTAGTCAATTCCACTCATTAATCAATTTTTCATAAAATGAAATTTTTTGAAAAAAAAGTCATGTCTAGTTCCATGTTTTAGACAGCATCACTTTTCTTTGATCCCGTCCACGACCCTTATTCATATTTATGTCATGTGTATGAAATTCAAAAACATGTTATGATCATGAAAACATCATTATGGGATTTAAAATAAGTAATCTATACATTATCCCATCAATAAATACAAAACAATGAAACCATACTTTTCAATCATAACATACCTCATGAAATCATAATATTTATGAACAACACATAGAAATCATAAATCATAAAGGTATCATACAACCTAAATAACATAATTAAGTTGTATCTATCACATCTATACGGGGAGTCACATTTGGAATAACCATCACAATATATTCCCTAAATCTCTTAGGTGAAACATTAACGTTTACCTCTGTCACGTTACCCAATGCATTGGAGAACTATCTCGAGCTCACCCTCCATAGGTTTATCACAGGACCAACCATATAAATAATCAATTCCCTATAGACATAACATATTCATAACCCATAAAACAGATATAATAAAAAGATAACATTTCCACATAGCAATCACAGTATATTATTTCAAAATATTGACAAAATAAAAGATTTTATCAAACCATTTTCAATATGAATTAAAATATTAAATAAATATGTTTTTGAATTAACGTTTCCCATACCACATTGATGCTTTTGAAAGAAATTTAAATTTCAATACATTCATGTCCATATGAATAAATCCTTAAAACAATTTTTAAAACATGGACATTAATGTGAAATATTTAGAAGAATAAACCATTAAAACATTTAAAATGATATTCTATTTAAAGAGTTTTTAACAAAATGAGAGACCATAGAATAAAAATAATTGAGGAATAACATTTATTAAAAACTTATTAATATCCTTATTATAAAGGTATTAATGATATATTATTACAAATTAATGAATATACACCGTATACGAGTGAATTTTTGCATATCAACAATGAAGTCTCAATAGAAAAGTAAATTGAGATGAATTTCCTTATAAAGAAGGTATCCTTAGATTAAGGATAAATCAATTACATAATTATTTGTGAAAAATATAAATAGACCAAATTTTACGTGTATATTATTTTTAGTCCAATTAGAGGTTATTCACACATATTCATATCACGAGATAATCATGAAGTGGATGTTTAACACAAAAATTGAAATTCGGTTATAAAGTTTTCTTACTGAAATTCGATAGCCTAACACCGTCACATTAAAATTCAGAAAATAATTTGAAGATATGGAAACAGATATCTAATCACTAGGGAATAAAATTTACAACAATATGGATATAAAATAACATATCCCAACAAAATAATTTCTAAATTACAAGACATAACAAAAATATGTCCTTTAAAAAATAGGACGGTGAAAGGCCTTATCGATTTGGTAACTTATGAAAAATATACCCCATGAAAGAAATATCCGAACATGAATAGGTAAATACCCATTAATTACATTATATTTCACAATGAGTAAATTCATGGGCAATATATCCACCACAAAAAATGAAATAGTTGCTATTATAGCATGAATCTCACGAGAATAAAAAGTGAGATTAAAACCCCTTACCACATTGTAATCAATCGAGTCGTATGAGAAAATCTAAAAACACAAAATGTGTCACGACCCCCTCCCCACAAAGTGTACCCCTCCTGGGCCGGCAATGTGAAAAGGGAGATAATGACCCCCGAGTCCCGCCTCCAGTAGGCCCCGGGTTGGCGACTAGCACCGAGGGTATAATACACACACAAATGGGAGGCATTACCCTCTAAGAGAACACATGCAGAAGAGAGAGATAGAATAGAATCCAACCAACTCCAACTCATAACTGAAATGTAAAAGAAACCCAAGTACATATATGAAATGTCATGCAAAAGTACTACAACTGAAAGGGGAAACTAAAAGTACCCAAAAGAAAGTAAAACGGCAGCGACCACAAGCCCGAACAGCTCCTCCTCCAACCGCAAGCTAGTAGTAACCAGCTTGATCTCCAACCTGCACCAAGTGACCTGAAAAACAGTTTATATGTACATAGGGTGAGTATAACAGTATACTCAGTAGGATCCTCCCCAAGACTCTCGTGCAAAAGTAAAGAAAGCATGCTAGAGCCCAGTGAACAACAAGTGAAACTAACTTGTCACCTAAACAGGTATACTATGTTCCCAACCTCACCAAGGCTACTCTCACCAAGTAACGCATACAAGAATATAGCATGTAGTAAAGAATATCAAGGGTACCCCGCTACCACTTCCCCACTGGTTTGCCGCTTTGCCCCAACGACATACGTCCTGTGCATCTCTCTCCAAAGGCTTTCCCGTATCAACATGGGTCAAGCTCCACAATCGGCACCACGTGCACCACATAGGCTTGCCCGCAGACACCTGGGCTAAGCTCCACACAATCCTCACAACCAAAAGTAACCAGGTAGTTTCCGGGAGCCACCATAGCTTGCATAACGTGTATCATACGTCGGGTATTATACCTCAAGCCATTACAGCCCATACACCGAGTGAGGATCCTCAAGCCATCACAGCCTATACACGTTACACCTATAGTAGTCCATAGGATACTATATCCAGAATATATGTGTGTGAAATAACCACAAGCCATTACAGCCCTCTACACACATATATGGGTAAAACTAACCACTGTGCCTACCAGCACTAGATCTACCAAGAGAAGAGAGCGGGGCCAAAGGGGGTAGTCAGCCATTCAACCTCCTATCAGAATGTTGGGGAAAACACCCCCCCAGGGCTCAGAATCCCCGGGGTGTCAGTTGCCCTTACCGACAGGGTGGAGTAGCGTATAGAAACACAAAAAGTACAGAATATATAAGTAACTCACATCCACACTATGGGCATTACCTAGTCATAGATACAACTGCAGCTAACGTCTCTCAGACTCCAGGCTGCTACTTCTAAGACTAGGTGTCCTATAAGCACACAACCAATTGAAGAGCTTTATTAGATTACTCCATTCTCATTTATCAGTTCCACTGTACATTAGTTAATTCTTTAAGCATTAATTAAGATTGAACAATTCCCCATTTAACTGAAATGGCGTCACTTTCAATACAACTGCTCCTTTTTAAGATTCACATCACCTTTAAATTCCAGCATCTCCATCCCCGTGGATTTTCACCATTTAATCAAACATTCAATACAGAAATACTTTTCCACATTCCCAGGCATTCTAGAAAAACATCCTATGCTTCTAAACACAAAGGAGGCTCAACACGGTGAGTAGATATACTACCCGTCGAGTCTTTGCCGCCTATAGAAAGAGCATAGACCCATCCTCCATCGAGAGGCTAAACACGGAAAGCACGTGGCATACCCCGCGTGTCTTCGCCTCCTTCAGAATGAGGGTAAGAAAGACCAGCTGCCTTGAGCAGTGGGGAAAAGCAAAGCAGATTAACATTCAAGAAAACCACAAGCAACCAGCAACCACATCCGTCCCATTCCATCACCCCCGGTGTCCTCCCTGACACCCATATGCATAAACCGATGCATCTCGCCACACTAGGCATCATCCGCTGCCACAACTATAAGGCCTCCATGCCTCCACATATCACAACAACCATCCAGGCTCACATCACAGCACAAGCAGCAGGAAAACAAACATCACAAAATGGGCTCTCGGCCCTTTAACAAACAAGAGGGTAACTCAGAACCCTTTTTGAAATTCCCACATAATCTGTTCTCTAATCCATATTGAATTAACAGATTTGATATTCGTAGGTTCCAATCATGGATACCTAATCAGTAAGCTATCACAATTAAATAACGAAACTTACTTCCCTAATTTGATTATCCTCAAATTATAACAACTACAACAACGACAACAACCAGATTAATTTATATGCCTCTTTATCCTTCGCCAATTAATCAACAGTTAATTCCAGCTTTACGTTCATTATCAATTTCTATCATGAACGATCAACAAATCAAAGAAAACATAGATATCACTATATCTAGGAAAACATGAGGCAAACCGTTATCACGGTATAAAGCAACAGCATGCGATCAACCAATTCTTTTAATCCGGTTCAAGTATTTAATTAGGTCAATTTCATTGTGATCCAAAGGAATAAATCATGCTAATTCTACGATTGCACATATATAATTAGAGAAGCCATGAATCCCCTACCTCGAAGAGTTCTTGACGTCCTTTATCCACACAGCAGGTCACGATCCTCCCCTCGCGACAACTTATGTGGAAGAATGATCGACACAGCTTGGTTGCATCCAACAGAGCGGGACTGATCCTAGGAGTAAGGGTTGTTTGTGCAACTCCTACGGGAAGTATTGAAAGGTTCTAGCGCCTCTTAGTTAAGAACAAAGGGAAGGAACAAGGGAGAATGATATCTCGTCCCTTTTTAAGATTTAACGAGGTGACGGTTTAAGATCCGGTTAATTCTCCATTAAAAACGGATCGCATTAACCCACGCGGTTTGACCAAGTGAAACATTCCAAGCCTTAGGAATAATTAATATAGGATTTATGGCATTTGAATCGGCCTTAAGAGCCCTTAAAATAAGGCTTTAAATGTATTTTACGTCAAAGGAAACGTCAAAAGGGGCAAAACTGTAGGAGTCTGGAAACACTGTTCACCCACCGTTACTGTACATGAAACTGATCTGTGAAACTGATCTGTCACACCGATCTGTGAAACTGATCTGTGAAACTGATCTGTCACACCGATCTGTCTCACCGATCTGTCTCACCGATCTGTCTCACCGATCTGTCTCACCGATCTGTCTCACCGATCTGTCTCACCGATCTGTCTCACCGATCTGTCTCACCGATCTGTCTCACCGATCTGTCTCACCGATCTGTCTCACCGATCTGTCTCACCGATCTGTCTCACCGATCTGTCTCACCGATCTGTGAAACTGATCTGTCTCACCGATCTGTGAAACTGATCTGTCTCACCGATCTGTGAAACTGATCTGTCTCACGGATCCGTGAAACTGATCTGTCTCACCGATCCGTGAAACTGATCTGTCTCACCGATCCGTGAAACTGATCTGTCTCACTGATCTGTCTCACCGATCTGTGAAGCTGATCTGTCTCACCGATCTGTGACACTGATCTGTCTCACCGATCTGTGAAACTGATCTGTCTCACCGATCTGTGAAACTGATCTGTCTCACTGATCCGTGAAACTGATCTGTCTCACCGATCCGTGAAACTGATCTGTCTCACCGATCCGTGAAACTGATCTGTCTCACCGATCCGTGAAACTGATCTGTCTCACTGATCTGTTACTGTTCATAAAACTGGAAACACTGTTCACAGAACTAGAAAATTGGCAAAGTGTTGGGGATAAGTCCCCTAGACCTCCCGGAACACCTCCAACACCAACATTTCACAAAGTAATGGACCAGAGAGGTCCGGGCCATTACATTAGATACCTCTCAAAACATTCTCGTCCTCGAGAATTAAAAACCAACCCAGAAGAAAAGAGGGGTCCGAACAACCACCCCATAAGATACCTCTCAGGGGAAAACCACCATGAGTTGTTCGAAAGCTGGAACAAAACTATGACATCCGGGAACAAACAATCCATTCACAACATCACATCAAAGGTACATAAACAAAACATGAAAGGTCCAACCACAGAGAAAAAATCATTACATGAAAGGAGTTAAACATTAAACAACTCTGGGTACTGAGCACGTATCTGTGACTCACGCTCCCAGGTACTCTCCTCCATGCCACCGTGTCGCCACAAGACACGAACTAAAGGAATAGAACGCCCACGCAACACCTTCTCCTTGTGGTCTTGGATCTCCACAGGTCGCTCCTCGAAGGTTGCATCATCATCAATATCGATCTCTCCCCAATCGATAACATGAGATTCATCATGAAGATAATGACGGAGCTGCGATACATGAAAAACATCATGTATCCGACTCATCCGAGGGGGAAGTGCTACTCGATATGCCACAGCTCCAACACGAGCTAACACCTCGAAAGGCCCAACAAAACGGGGAGAAAGCTTACTTCCGCGACCAAACCATCGCTGCCCACGACGGGGAGTCACCTTCAGAAACACATGATCCCCAACATTAAACTCTAAGGGTCTCCTTCTTTGATCCGCATAAGATTTCTGACGATCTTGTGTTGTCTTCATCCTCTCACGAATCACTTGAACCATCTCCGTCGTATTCTGCACTAGTTCTGGTCCGAGAATTGCTGACTCTCCGACCCCAGTCCAGCACAACGGAGAACGGCATGGCCGGCCATACAAGGCTTCAAACGGCGCCATGCCGATGGTAGAGTGAAAACTATTATTGTAAGCGAACTCTACCAAAGGTAAGTGTTTCACCCATGAACCTCCAAAATCAAGAACACAAGAGCGCAACATGTCTTCAAGAGTTTGGATGGTTCGCTCTGTCTGACCATCCGTTTGAGGATGAAAAGCAGTGCTAAGGCATAGTCGAGAGCCAAAAGCATGCTGGAGACCTCTCCACACCCTCGAGGTAAAACGAGGGTCTCGATCAGAAATGATCGTCTTAGGAACTCCGTGAAGCCTCACCACTTCCTCCAGATACTGCCTCGACAAAACCTCCACTGAGCTCGACTCCTTGATTGCTATGAAGTGGGCCGATTTAGTTAAACGATCCACTACCACCCATATAGCATCATGTCCTCCCGGAGCTCGAGGTAAACCTGTAACAAAGTCCATTGAGATGTCCTCCCACTTCCACTGAGGAATCTCTAAGTGCTGGAGAAGACCACAAGGAACACGGTGTTCGGCCTTCACCTTCTGGCAGACTAAACATCGAGACACACATTCTGCAACTGAACGCTTCAGCCCAGGCCACCAAAACTGACTCCTCAAGGATCGATACATCTTCGTCACACCAGGATGTACAGCTAAGGGCGAGCTATGGAACTCTCGGAGAACCGTCTCGCGCATCGCCAAGGGAACAAAAAGCCTGTCATGATACAACACTCGGTGTTGTTCATCCTCTGACCAACCATCAGGGGCCTCCCCACAAACAACTCTATCTCTCAAAACTTCCACCTCTAGATCACCCAACTGAGACTCTTCCACCTTTTGCATCAGGGATGACTGCACCGTCATCTGGAAAAGACAACCTCTTCCTCCAACTTCTCCCATATCAAGATGCAAAGCTGCTAGCTCTTCCATCCCTCTCCAGGAATCACCAGATTCACGTACAACATCATTACGTGACTTTCGGCTCAGTGCATCAGCAACAACATTTCCCTTCCCAGGTGTATACGATATTTCGAAGTCGTATTCCTGCAAGAACTCCATCCACCGATGCTGCCGCAAGTTCAAATCCCGCTGAGAGAAAACATACCTCAAACTCTTATGATCGGTGAAAACCACAAAGCGCTCTCCAATGAGGTAATGTCTCCACAACTTCAGCGCAAACACCACGGCTGCCAACTCAAGATCATGGGTGGCATAGTTGCGTTCATGGGTACGCAACTGCCGAGACCCATAAGAAACAACTGACCTCTGCTGCATGAGAACACAGCCTAGCCCCAGATGTGAAGCATCACAGAAAACATCAAACTGGACTCCCTCCGTTGGAAGACAAAGGACTGGAGCACTTACCAACTTCTCCTTTAGATACTCGAAAGCTGTCTGACACTGATCAGTCCATATGAACGCTTGATCCTTCCTGGTCAAAGCTGTCAGAGGAGTCGCAACTCGGGAGAAATTAGCCACAAACCTCCTATAATAGCCTGCGAGACCAAGGAAACTTCGCACCTCTGACACGGTCTTGGGGGCTGGCCAAGACACCACTGCTTCTATCTTCGAAGGATCCACAGCTACTCCCTGTTGGGACACAACATGTCCCAAGAAACGAACTTCTCGAGCCCAGAACTCACACTTGGACAACTTCCCAAACAACCGATGTTGGCGAAGAACTCCCAAAACAGCTCGTAGATGTTCTGCATGCTCTTCTTCAGATGTGGAGTACACAAGGATGTCGTCAATGAAAACCACAACAAACTTGTCCAAGAATTCACGGAACACAGCATTCATCAACCCCATGAAAACAGCTGGAGCATTTGTCACGCCGAATGGCATTACAACAAACTCATAATGCCCATGACGACAGCGGAAAGCTGTCTTCGGGATATCCTCATCCTTTACACGCATCTGATGATATCCTGACCGCAAGTCGATCTTTGAAAACCAACTTGCACCCTTCAGTTGATCGAATAGGTCATCAATCCGCGGGAGAGGATAACGGTTCTTTATTGTCACTTTGTTTAAGCGACGATAATCGACGCACAACCGCAAACTGCCATCAGCCTTTTTCACGAACAAGACTGGTGCACCCCACGGTGACACACTTGGCCGAACAAAACCACACTGCAATAGACCATCGAGCTGAATACGTAGCTCTCGTAACTCAGAAGGGGCCATCCTATATGGAGACATAGAGATGGGAGACGCCCCTGGCTGTAGCTCGATCCCAAACTCGATCTTCCGTCGAGGGGGTAAGGATACAAACTCTTCTGGAAAGACATCAGGGTACTCTTCTACGACCCTAGGAAACGCCAGCTGTTGAACCTCTGAAGAACTCAGCATCATCCCAGCCATCATGGATGATAAGGATGAAACTCGTCTATGACTCATCCGAGGATCTCTCTCACCAACAAACACTACTTCCTCTCCATCTTCATCAAAGAAAACGACCTTCTTCCTGTAGCAATCCACAATAGCCTGCACCGAATACAACCAATCCATGCCGAGGATGACATCATATGGTTGTATTCATAAACATAGGAAATCTCCCCAAGAGCGGTGCTGCCCCAACACTAGCTCACAGTCTCTACATACTTCAAACAAGCTAGCTCGACCTCCAACTGGCGTAGTCAACGCCAAGGGCACTGGAAGCCTCTCTACCTCAAGTCCCAAAGCGTGGAAAAGGGTAGGGGATATAAAGGAGTGTGTCGCTCCTGAATCAAACAAGGCATACACCAAGGTAGAAAACAAGCAAAGGGTACCTCGGACGACGTCTGGCTCGCCTGGAGCTGGCAACGCTAGAGCATGAAGCTGACCACGACCACCTCCACGGCCTCTCTGACCCTGATGACGACCACCACCACGGCCACGCTCTGCTCTCTGAGGACGGGGAGCGTCATGGGGCTGTCCTCTGCCTGCTCCATCTACCCTCTGGTGATCTAAAGCTGGTGCAACCTGCTGCTGTTGCCTCGGCTGGAACTGCCTCAACGGAGGAACCTAGAGTGGAGCGCCTGGTGCACGATGACTGCTCTGAAAAGTTGGGCACTCCCGCTGCTGATGACCACGCCCACCACAAGAAAAACAAGCGCCTGATCCCTTGGCATAGGTCTGAGAGTTGCTACCTCCGGAGAAATGAGATGGGAAGGGCCGGGACCTACCCCCAGGTGAACGGAAACTCTTCTGTCCTGAAAACCGGGAACCCCTGACCACAGCTCTGCTTCTTGAGGAATCATGACGATTCCCCTCTCGTGATGATCCGGTCCTAGCCAAAGTCCTCTCAACAACCTCTGCCCTCGCCAGCACCTCAAGATATGTCATCAGCATAAATGGGGTGACCTGACGCTGGATCTCTGGACGCAAAGCCTCCTCGAAATGCCTCGCCCTGGCCTCATCATCTGGTAACAGGTCTGAAGCATATCGTAGAAGGTTCCTGAAACAGATTCCAAACTCCCGAACACTGGAGCTCCCCTGTCGAAGGGTAAGAAGCTCCTGGCGACTGGATGCCTTCGCAGTCGAAGAAAGAAACTCGACTCTAAACCTGTCTCGAAACTCCTCCCATGAGATCGCTGACTCCTCACGATCCCCGAGGAACAAGAACCACCACTGTCTCGCTGCTCCACGCAACATCGTCACAACCAAAGACACCCAGTGTTCCTTCCGAGCACGAATCGAACTGAAGCCTATCTCGACCTCCTCCAACCAGTCTTCTGTGACTGCATCTGAAACGGAGCCCTCGTACTTCTGTAGACTCTGGCGCTGAAACTCTCGGAGTGTCTTCCTCCAAGTGTCATCGTCGTCAACCTCTAACCGGCGGCGATCTGCTGGAACAGCCTGCTGGGCACCTTCTGCGCAAACCTGACGGGGACGCCGACCTGGAGCCATACCTGTAAAATAACAATCGTTAGAGCTCCTAAGCCTGGAATATGGAAGACTCAACATTAATTAATTAATTATTTTGTTTTATTAATTTTAGGTTACCTATCCCAAGGTCTACCCATTCAAACACAGGCGCAAAGAATAATGATGCATGATCCTTTCCTAGGTCTCTACCCTGCAACAAGTATCACTTTGTTTAGTAGCCATCATAAACTTAAAGGTCCGTGCAACAGATCATAGGGGGCCCTGAACGCCTATGTCTCTGCCGGTCTCCAGTGTTTACCCCACTTGCTAAACATGAATGACACCGTTGCCCTACCATCCCATGCATCCTCACCTGTGCCTAACTCCAAACTCCATCCTATCCCTCGACCAGACCTCTGATACCACTCTGTCACGACCCCCTCCCCACAAAGTGTACCCCTCCTGGGCCGGCAATGTGAAAAGGGAGATAATGACCCCCGAGTCCCGCCTCCAGTAGGCCCCGGGTTGGCGACTAGCACCGAGGGTATAATACACACACAAATGGGAGGCATTACCCTCTAAGAGAACACATGCAGAAGAGAGAGATAGAATATAATCCAACCAACTCCAACTCATAACTGAAATGTAAAAGAAACCCAAGTACATATATGAAATGTCATGAAAAAGTACTACAACTGAAAGGGGAAACTAAAAGTACCCAAAAGAAAGTAAAACGGCAGCGACCACAAGCCCGAACAGCTCCTCCTCCAACCGCAAGCTAGTAGTAACCAGCTTGATCTCCAACCTGCACCAAGTGACCTGAAAAACAGTTTATATGTACATAGGGTGAGTATAACAGTATACTCAGTAGGATCCTCCCCAAGACTCTCGTGCAAAAGTAAAGAAAGCATGCTAGAGCCCAGTGAACAACAAGTGAAACTAACTCGTCACCTAAACAGGTATACTATGTTCCCAACCTCACCAAGGCTACTCTCACCAAGTAACGCATACAAGAATATAGCATGTAGTAAAGAATATCAAGGGTACCCCGCTACCACTTCCCCACTGGTTTGCCGCTTTGCCCCAACGACATACGTCCTGTGCATCTCTCTCCAAAGGCTTTCCCGTATCAACATGGGTCAAGCTCCACAATCGGCACCACGTGCACCACATAGGCTTGCCCGCAGACACCTGGGCTAAGCTCCACACAATCCTCACAACCAAAAGTAACCAGGTAGTTTCCGGGAGCCACCATAGCTCGCATAACGTGTATCATACGTCGGGTATTATACCTCAAGCCATTACAGCCCATACACCGAGTGAGGATCCTCAAGCCATCACAGCCTATACACGTTACACCTATAGTAGTCCATAGGATACTATATCCAGAATATATGTGTGTGAAATAACCACAAGCCATTACAGCCCTCTACACACATATATGGGTAAAACTAACCACTGTGCCTACCAGCACTAGATCTACCAAGAGAAGAGAGCGGGGCCAAAGGGGGTAGTCAGCCATTCAACCTCCTATCAGAATGTTGGGGAAAACACCCCCCCAGGGCTCAGAATCCCCGGGGTGTCAGTTGCCCTTACCGACAGGGTGGAGTAGCGTATAGAAACACAAAAAGTACAGAATATATAAGTAACTCACATCCACACTATGGGCATTACCTAGTCATAGATACAACTGCAGCTAACGTCTCTCAGACTCCAGGCTGCTACTTCTAAGACTAGGTATCCTATAAGCACACAACCAATTGAAGAGCTTTATTAGATTACTCCATTCTCATTTATCAGTTCCACTGTACATTAGTTAATTCTTTAAGCATTAATTAAGATTGAACAATTCCCCATTTAACTGAAATGGCGTCACTTTCAATACAACTGCTCCTTTTTAAGATTCACATCACCTTTAAATTCCAGCATCTCCATCCCCGTGGATTTTCACCATTTAATCAAACATTCAATACAGAAATACTTTTCCACATTCCCAGGCATTCTAGAAAAACATCCTATGCTTCTAAACACAAAGGAGGCTCAACACGGTGAGTAGATATACTACCCGTCGAGTCTTTGCCGCCTATAGAAAGAGCATAGACCCATCCTCCATCGAGAGGCTAAACACGGAAAGCACGTGGCATACCCCGCGTGTCTTCGCCTCCTTCAGAATGAGGGTAAGAAAGACCAGCTGCCTTGAGCAGTGGGGAAAAGCAAAGCAGATTAACATTCAAGAAAACCACAAGCAACCAGCAACCACATCCGTCCCATTCCATCACCCCCGGTGTCCTCCCTGACACCCATATGCATAAACCGATGCATCTCGCCACACTAGGCATCATCCGCTACCACAACTATAAGGCCTCCATGCCTCCACATATCACAACAACCATCCAGGCTCACATCACAGCACAAGCAGCAGGAAAACAAACATCACAAAATGGGCTCTCGGCCCTTTAACAAACAAGAGGGTAACTCAGAACCCTTTTTGAAATTCCCACATAATCTGTTCTCTAATCCATATTGAATTAACAGATTTGATATTCGTTGGTTCCAATCATGGATACCTAATCAGTAAGCTATCACAATTAAATAACGAAACTTACTTCCCTAATTTGATTATCCTCAAATTATAACAACTACAACAACGACAACAACCAGATTAATTTATATGCCTCTTTATCCTTCGCCAATTAATCAACAGTTAATTCCAGCTTTACGTTCATTATCAATTTCTATCATGAACGATCAACAAATCAAAGAAAACATAGATATCACTATATCTAGGAAAACATGAGGCAAACCGTTATCACGGTATAAAGCAACAGCATGCGATCAACCAATTCTTTTAATCCGGTTCAAGTATTTAATTAGGTCAATTTCATTGTGATCCAAAGGAATAAATCATGCTAATTCTACGATTGCACATATATAATTAGAGAAGCCATGAATCCCCTACCTCGAAGAGTTCTTGACGTCCTTTATCCACACAGCAGGTCACGATCCTCCCCTCGCGACAACTTATGTGGAAGAATGATCGACACAGCTTGGTTGCATCCAACAGAGCGGGACTGATCCTAGGAGTAAGGGTTGTTTGTGCAACTCCTACGGGAAGTATTGAAAGGTTCTAGCGCCTCTTAGTTAAGAACAAAGGGAAGGAACAAGGGAGAATGATATCTCGTCCCTTTTTAAGATTTAACGAGGTGACGGTTTAAGATCCGGTTAATTCTCCATTAAAAACGGATCGCATTAACCCACACGGTTTGACCAAGTGAAACATTCCAAGCCTTAGGAATAATTAATATAGGATTTATGGCATTTGAATCGGCCTTAAGAGCCCTTAAAATAAGGCTTTAAATGTATTTTACGTCAAAGGAAACGTCAAAAGGGGCAAAACTGTAGGAGTCTGGAAACACTGTTCACCCACCGTTACTGTACATGAAACTGATCTGTGAAACTGATCTGTCACACCGATCTGTGAAACTGATCTGTGAAACTGATCTGTCACACCGATCTGTCTCACCGATCTGTCTCACCGATCTGTCTCACCGATCTGTCTCACCGATCTGTCTCACCGATCTGTGAAACTGATCTATCTCACCGATCTGTGAAACTGATCTGTCTCACCGATCTGTGAAACTGATCTGTCTCACTGATCCGTGAAACTGATCTGTCTCACCGATCCGTGAAACTGATCTGTCTCACCGATCCGTGAAACAGATCTGTCTCACTGATCTGTCTCACCGATCTGTGAAACTGATCTGTCTCACCGATCTGTGAAACTGATCTGTCTCACCGATCTGTGAAACTGATCTGTCTCACCGATCTGTGAAACTGATCTGTCTCACTGATCCGTGAAACTGATCTGTCTCACCGATCCGTGAAACTGATCTGTCTCACCGATCCGTGAAACTGATCTGTCTCACCGATCCGTGAAACTGATCTGTCTCACTGATCTGTTACTGTTCATAAAACTGGAAACACTGTTCACAGAACTAGAAAATTGGCAAAGTGTTGGGGATAAGTCCCCTAGACCTCCCGGAACACCTCCAACACCAACATTTCACAAAGTAATGGACCAGAGAGGTCCGGGCCATTACAAAATGAATCCAAGAAAACCATGACTATAATTAAAACCATGAAAATATATATCAAATGGCAGTACACAATACACCACATGCAATAAATAAGTGGTGAACAATGGAAATCTCACGGATTTAAAAGTGAGATAATAAATCTCTTACCTCGTGTCCAACTGGACTCGTATGTTCCTTGTTCTTCCTGAATAATAAACATAAGTTAATTTATAAGTTATTACTAACCATTTTAATTTTTATTATTACTTTTATATCAATTATTACATTGCAATAACAGTTAGTAAATTATTTGAGTTCATATGTGACATTTTGTCGATGTTCGGAATTTGAGTTACAAATGAACTTGTTATAATTACAATTTTTCCATTCGGTAAAAAATTCAGTATCTAAATAATGATATTAAGGATATAGATATCATATAAATCATATACATAAATTATATATATTTATTTATAACAGTATATAACATTTTGAGATAAAAAAATGAAATGCTCCATTCATTAAGACAGTAAACCGTACATACGCATGAACGATACGTCCATTTCTATTTTTTATGTTAATGGAATTAAACATAATGATAAATAGTTATATTATAATAATAGTATAATATAATATATAATATCATAAACTCCATCCTTTGAACATCCTACATAAGTAACTAACGAGTCATATCACTTTGAGGGGGCAGTTTTCCGCACTTCCGAAAATGAAATTATACCGTTTACCCATTATGGAAATCATAAATTTTTGTTATAAATGAAAAATAGATAAGAATAATTAAAATATAAATATAATATATATCATATATAAATACATTTCCATCATAATGGCCAACATGAGAGGCGGTATGAGTCAATTGAATAATCATCGTTTCTTGAGGTGTTAATTTTCCATCCACATAAACATTATTTTCTTTACACATTAGGTGGAGGTGTCTATAAGTGTAGTTAAAATCCATCTCATAGAAACATACTAGTATATTTTGGATACTGGATTTGTTGTAATATATAGGAGTAATAAATTTTCATGGGGTTGGAGAAGTAAAGTAAAACAAAACAACTTAATAGAAGATGTTACCATTAAATCAGGTAACTCCCTTTGCTTTGAAACAAAAGGGTTTCATGAAGAGTTTTATGCCTAAGGTAAGGAATCTAGGATGAAGATATGGATCATGTGATATTATAATAGAAATTTTTGTACAAGATTAAGGCTTGAGAAGTGTGAGAAAAGGGTCGGATGTGAGCTCTTTTTATAAGGTGGAGGATGGGCTCTTTAGGAAAGATTGAAACAATTATTTTATTATAAACTCATATTTTTTTTCAAAAGGTAATATATTTGGTACAATAAAATTTAAGATGACTCATGGTTGAAATAAAATCATAAAATAATAATTTAACAGGTTTTGGAAATTGTTTTAATATTTATAATCTTATTTATTTAAATAATTTATTAATGAGGTAAATATTGCATCATTATTGTGTCATAAATAATTAAATTTATATGATGTAAAGAAATTATAAAAAAACTACCATGATGTATGAAATATTTTTATATTTACAAAAATATTAATCATCTAAAATATAACTTATATAACCCCATGTAAACAATTTATCTACTAAAACATACATGTTTATGTCATTTTGGTCTTTAAATTAAATTAATTAATATAACGTGACATTATGACTCCAATGTGGCTCCATGGGTTCCACAATTCGACCAAATGATGACCATGGTCGGATATTTATCATACAATATGATTAGGACACATGTTAGGGTAATTTAATATTATTATAATATTAAATTTGACCGTTATTAATTATATTTACCCTTTAATCATAATAAAGAAAATATTTACTAAAGTGTTTAAAATATCTAAAAATAGAATGTACTTATTTACAAAAATTGGACATACTGATTCTAAATATGTAATCCATTTTTTAAAATTCAAAACACATAAGTGAATGAAATTAATTTAAAATTATTTCCCACTGTTAAAACAAATAATGTGATTTTTAGAAATAATAAATATTGAAATATTGACCCTTGTTTACTCCAATTTAAAAATTAAATTACCTCCAATTACCAAAATAAGTATAAATGGAAAAAATATATTCTAATTTTACCTTAAACCCATTTAAAAATATAATATAACAATATATCTAAATTAGGTTAAAATTCACTTTTGAATTAAAATACATTATTTTTCACTATTCATTAAAAACAATTTTATCAGAAAAATACCAAAATTTTATCCAAAGTAAATTTTGATGTCCTGATTCTAAAAAAGAATTATATTTTTTGTAATAGAATATATAATAGTGACAAAAATTAGATTTAAAGGGTGTCCCCCAATAAAACATGATAAATTAAGCTTTTAAAGGAAATTATGCATAAAATTATATTCATTCACATTTTATGGATCTAATTTTTTTAGATAATTGTAATAACATTTAAAAAAATATATATAACCATATTTTAGTCTATTCCATGCATTCCCACCGATAAAACATCTAGGAGATAACTACAATTTAAAATAATAATATTTTATTAATAGTGTGCAACATAAAATATCAAAGAAACCCCTTGTTGCGTATCAGGTAGGCCATCAAACATAGAGTCCCCTTTAATGTAAAATTAATATTTAATTCCAAAATATTAATAAATATTAAATGTTTCTTATTTTATATTTATCTGGGATGTTGCATTCTTCCCCCAATTAGGAATTGTGTCCTTGTAATTTTAATAATATGAATAGAAACTTCATTAAAAGTCCCACATCAGAAAAGATTCAAAAAAACTATCACTTTAAAAGGATGAAATAGAAGTACAATGGTCAACCGAGATGACCCATACTCGGATTCCATGGAGGAAAACATGGATAAGTAAGAGATAAAAATGGTCAAGTTCTGATGAAGATTGATAGAAATCATGATTAGCAGAATGTTAGCCACCAAAAAATCACAAACATATAATGTGTTAAATGGTCTTTGATTACCCAGTAGAAAATTTAAACCAACAACATTTTTATTTTATATTCCTTTTCATAATTTTGAGGAAGTCATTTACTACAAAGAATAAAACATAATGAAATATACATAACTTCATGAAGAGTTTCATCCTTTAATAATATCCTACTAAAACATATCTTTTCTCCAAATAATGAGCATTCAAAAAGACTTTGTGACATCCAAAGCATAAGAATCATATTCTAAAGAATCACATAATCCACAAAGTAAGAAAAATATATTTCCCTTGTCTTTATATATCAAAATAAAACCAAAATGGTTTTTATAAGATAATATAATCCCAAAAAAGGATAATCCTTCATAAAAAAAATACTACTCTTAATCTAAAAAATTCATCAAATGTACCCAAAGTTCAATAAAGAGAATTAAATACATAATTGTCCTTAAATTTTTTCAAAATAATCCAAACTAAAATTGAAACCCAAAACTCAGAAGGATTTAATCTCATTGTCCTCCCATGTAAATAAAAACATTTAACTCCAAAAACATAGAAAACTCTTAAAGTATCATACAAAATAATAATTAACCATATCACATATTCTCTCTGATAGGATAATCATTTCCATAAATAACCCAAATCACTATATGTCCACAATAAAAATATATATTCTTAAAAAATAAAATTCTACCATTACTCCAAAATTGAAATCCCAAAGTATTTATTTTCCATAGGCATATAGTGGTAACCCAAAATAGGTATCATCTTCTAAAATAAACGTTATAAATTAATCAACAAATAATTTTCATATGTCAAGAATATCCATTTAATAAAATATATGTTCTTAAAATAATCATATTCCTGATCCATAAGATCGTTTTACCTAAAAAAATAAGTCATACTAACCATGGATTTAAAGTATGCCTGTGGTAGGTGATCCACCCTTGTCACCCATCAGTTTTGGGTTCAATTCCTGTAGCCTTACTCGATGCGATGAGTTTTCACCCATCCTACGATTTTTCCTTTTTATAAAACTCAAAAATAACCCTAACATTTTTTATCCTCAATGGTTTCCTTATATCTCTCATTTTCATCCCAATGCATTATTACATTCACATCTTAATTCTTTAAGTCTTATATCAATACCATTTGATAAAATAAAATGATTCCCAAAATGATGAACATCATAACCTGATCATGGTGTCCATTTGGTTTCATCGTCATTTTGTTCTAGTAGGTAGAAGGTCCATTAATTACAAAAATGATTTAGTGGTCCCTAAAAATCATTTTCTTTGTTCATCAAGATAAACCTTTTACAACATGGGACATATGGGTGTTCATAGAAAAACAGTTTCAGAAAATAATAATTTATGACGTATAATTTCAAAACATCTCATAAAACATGATTTCTATAAACAGTCAGACCATATTTGATTTGAAACATTCAATTAATGTTCCTTTTAAAATACTATATGTATGTGACAAGAGACTATATTAAAAAAAATTTAAATAGGTTTCTCAAGGTTCTCCTTCTTCATCACCATTTTGAAAATATTAATATGCTTTAAAATCTTGAAATAAGGTAAAATATTTGAAAATTCCTTGAAACTATTTACATTTCATGAAAATATGAAAATATTGTGAAAATAGGATCTTATTAAGTACATCCCATGATCCACAATGATATCATGGTACAGTAGAGGTGTTTTATATGACAAAAAATTGCTTTCTAGTGATTTGTATGTTAGAAAAAGTTTCACAATCATCCGAACACGACTTTGCAATATTTATTGCAAGTAAGTAGTTAGGAAGAGATATAAATGTAGTTTGAGATCCTCCTCATTCCATCTGTAACTAACATTCCGTGATTTGAAAAAAGTTATAGAACAAGGATTTAACTATACTAATAAACATAGGGACTAACCATGTGTTTAACAAAAACACTTAATCCCAAAAGATGTCTAAACCGACCTTTGATACCAACTATAAGGACATGACCATAAAACATTACATAATATTGAATAAAATTAATAATTCACATTGAGGATATTTTCTGGTTTAGATTCTTATAGAATTAGGTCATAACATTTACATAACAACATGAATACCACATGTAGAAAATTCAACCCTGTGTCTAATCTTTTCAAAAAATAAAAACTCATGAAAAAGAATTCACCTCTAGTTTCATGTTTTAGACAACATGACTTATCTGTGATCCCACCCTTCCCAATTATTCATCTTAAAGTCCTGTGGAATATTTTAAAAAATTTGGAATGAGAATAACATGCTCAATAAGGGATTTAAAAGAAGGAATGAAAACATTATCACATCAACAAATACAAAACAATGAAATAAAACTTTTCAATAATACAAAACCTCATGAAATCATAAGATTTATGAACAAAAAATAAAAATCATAAACTTAACTTATGAAAAAAAAACATAATTACATTGTATCAATCATTGCTACCATTGGAGTCACATTCTGAATACCCATCACAGTATATTCCCTAATTCTCTGATGAGAAACATTAACGTTTACCTCCTTCACATTACCCAATGCATAGGAGAGTTATCATGGGCTCCCCCACCCTAGGTTTATAATGAAACCACCCATATATGTAAACAATTACCAATAGCCATAAAATATTCACAACCCATAAAATAGACATAATGGAAAGATAACATGTCCACATTGAAATAACAATATATCATTTCAAAATATTGAAAATATCAAAGAATTTATCAACCCATTTTCAAAACCATTTAAAAAATTAAATAAATATATTTTTGAATCAAAGTGTCCCATACCACCTTTAATATTTTGAAATAAATTTCAAATTCAATACATTTATGTCCATATGAATAAATCCTTAAAACAATTTTTAAAACATGGTCATTAATGTGAAATATTAAGAAGAATAATCTTTTAAAACATTTAAATCTATATTTAAGTTATATAGTATTTAACAATATGAGAGACCCTAGAATAAAAATAATTGAGGAAAAACATTTAATCAAAACTTAATAATATCATGAGAATAAAGGTATTGATGAAATAATATGCCAAAGTACTGAATATTCACCATATAAGAGTGAATTGGTGTATATCAACAATGAAGTCTCAATGGAAATGTAAATTTACACAAAATCCCTAATAAAGATGGTATCCTTAGATTAGAGATAAATAAATTACATAATAATGTGTGAAAAATATAAATTGACCCAATATAATTGGATATAATGTGTAAAACAATTAGTTGTTATTCACACGTATTCCTAGCACGACATAATAATGATGTAGATGATTGAACCAAAAATTGAAATTAGGTTAAGAAGTTTTCTTATATAAATTAGAAAGCCTAACGATATCAAATTAAAATTCATAAATTAAGTTGATGATAGAGAAAATGTTATCTCATCACTTGGACATAAAATTTACATCAATACTGATATAGAGGAACATATCCCAATAAAATAAGATTTAAATTTCAAGACATAACAAAAATAAGTCTTTTAAAAAAGAGGAGGCTGAATGGTTCCCTTACCGATTTGGTAACATATGAAACAGACAACCTATGAAATAAATATCACACAATTAATATTTAAATATCCATAAATTAAATTAAATTACAGAAAGAATACAATCATGGGCAGTATATCCACCACACAATAGGAAATAGTAGCTAATATAGCGTGAATCTCACAGGAATAAATGGTGAGAAGAAAAACTCTTACAACCTTCTAATCATTCGAGTCATTTGATAAAAGTTAATAAATACAAAATTAATCACATAATTTCATGAATATAAAAATAATCATGAAAATATATATCAATACAATACGCCACATGCAATAAATAAGTGGTGAACAATAGAAATATCACAGAATTAAAAGTGAGATAAGAAATTATCGCTTTTACCCATTATGGAAACTATAATGGTATGAAATAAATGAAAAATAAAGAAGAATAAAGAAAACATAAACCTAATATATACCATATATAAATACAGTTTTATCATAATGGCCACCATGAGAGGTGGTAGAAGTTAATTGAACAATCATCGTTTCGTGAGGCGTTAGATTGTCATCCAAATAAACATTATGTTATTACCCTTAAGATGGAGGTGTGTGTATGTTTAGTTAAAAAACATCTCATAACAACAACCTATTATATTGAGGATATTGGTGTTGTTATAAAATAGTGGAATAAAAAATGTTTAGGGGGTTGGAGAAGTAAAATAAAAAAAATGAACTTAAGAAAAGATGTTACCTCTAAATCAGGTTACTCCCTTGGCTTGAACCAAAACGGTTACATTAAGTGCTTTATGCCTAAGAAAAGGATATTAGGATGAACAAAGGGATGTTGTTAGCTTAATGGATCATATTTTTTATGATCCATGGGCTTGAGAACTGTTTTAAATGGGTAGGATGTGAGGGCTTTTTATAAGGGGGGAGGGGATTTTTAGGAAAGTTTGAAACAATTATTTTATTATAAACACGCCCTCGGTTTCAAAAAATCAACTAATCACTAAAGTATAAGTTAAGATGACTCATGGTCGAAATAAAATCATCCAATATAAATTGGACAGGTTCTGGATAGACTTTTAATATTTATTATCTTATTTATTTAACTCATTTATTAATGAAGTAAATATTGCATCATTATTATGTCATAAATAATATAATTTCATTTATTTACATAAATAATAAAAAAACAACCATGATATAGGAAATAATTTTAGCTTTCCAAATAATATTTATCGTCTAATAGATAACTTATATAACCCAATGTAAAACATTTATTTACTAAAGGATACTTGTTTTTGTCATTTTTGTCTTTACATTAAATTAATTAATATAAAGTGTCTTTATTACTCCCATGTGGATCCATGGGGTCCCAAATTTGACCCACGTATGTACATGGTTGGATATGTATCATCCAATAGGATTATGAAATGTTATGGTAATTTAATATTATTATAATATTATATTTTTCCCTTATTTATTATAATTTCCCTTTCATCATGGTAAATAAAATATATACTGAAGAAAATATTTAAAATGTCTAAAAATAAAAGTAACCTATTTAAAAAATATAGACCTAATTATTTCAAATATTAAATCCATTTTTCCAAATTCAAATCATAGAAGTGGCAGAAATTAATTTAAAATTAATTCATTCTTTTAAAATAAAAAGTGTTTTTAATAAATAATAACTTTCAAAATATTGACACTAATTTATGTCAAATTTCAAAATTAAATTACTTCCATTGACAAATAATAGATTAAATGATAAAAATATATCATAATTATACTTTAAAACCAATTACATAGATAATATAACTATATTTATATATTATATTAAAAGGCACTTTTCAATTAAAATACAGTATTTTTCAGTATTCAATAAAAAATTAATTTTATCATAAAAATACCAAACATTTATCAAAATTAAATTTTGATATCCCAATTCAAATAAAGAATTTTATTTTTCCAAATAGAACATATATGACTGACAAAAAAAATATTTAAGGCGTGTTCTCCAATAAAAGATAGTAAATCGACCTTTTAAAGAAAATTATGCCTAAAATTAGATTCATTCACATTTTAAGACTCTAACATTTTTTGGATAATTGTAAAAACATTTTTCAGACATATATAATAATATTTTAGTTAGTTCTATTCAATCCCTCCAATACAATGGCTTGGCGTTAACTACCATTTTAAAAAATAATATTACATAATTAGTGTGCATCATATGATTTCAAGGAAACTCATTGTTACATATCAGGTATGCCATCGAACATAGTGTCCCCATTAATGTGAAATCAATATTTAACTCACAAATTTTAATAAATATTAAATTTGTCTTATTCCATATTTATCTGGGATGTTACAACCCTCCTACTCAAAATAATTATAGTGGAATTGGTGATGCAATTGTTGTTGAGTAGCTTATTACCATAATGGGACAACTCACTCTGTTTTTGAATAATAACCATTCTTGTATGGAGTAGAATGATCCACAATGTTGATGATCAAAGTTAGACCACTTCATGAAGCAACAAATACCAATAATCAATGGGAGTAAAAATCCATTTTTATCTAAGAAATAGATATGTTACATAGTAAAAATATATAATGCTTTGGGGAGTAACAAAAAATGAAAAAGTTTTCATGGTAGCTAATCACCTCACTGGAGATGCTGATCAGTGGTTTTCATTGATTCAAAACACAATAGTGGATAAAAAAGTATCAAATATGTAATGTATGATGTTTAAATATAATTTCTATGAAAAACAATTTCCTTGTGACAATACAGAGGATATAGAATAGCATTTTCTGAGTCTAATGAAAAAGGAGGATGAGAATATCACAAGGAATGATGCTAACGTTACATGGTTTTCAAGGAATGTTGTATTTTTAATAAGTAACCCAATGATTATGATTGATCGATTCTTTGATTGGATAAAACCATTTCTTTGTTGAGCATTGGTCTCACTATCCTTCTCATAATATGAAGATATTATCTTATGTTCTATCAAGTCAGAAACCAAATTATCTATGTCTTACGACAATAAATCAATATAAGAGAATAGGAGATCTCATGAACACTCTGGAAATTAAAACAATGTGATGAAGGGAAAAATAAAATTTCCAACCTGTAGAAAAAGTGGGAAGAATCATCCATGCACTTTCATTAAGGGAATGAGAGTATGTTACATGTATAAAGAAAAAGGACACTATGCTCATTAATGAAAATATATGAAAGAGGCTATCAATGATGAATGCATCAGTTGCGATGAAATGTTTTATTACGAAAAATAATGTCTTAAGCAACATGATAACTTTTCTTAGAAAAGGCCAAGGGAGAAAATCCATGCTTATGTGATCACTACTATAGAGGTTGAAACTAAATATCATTTGGTTGAATGTACTTTAATGGTTTCCTCAAATTTTTCCAATGATTTATTTGATTATGGATCATTGAATTGATTCATATCATCCCAGGTTTACATGAAAATTAGATATTTCCAATTTTATTTAACAAGGGAGTTATTAGTCAAAACTCGTAAGTATTGTATCATTGCAACAATGTTTTTTAAATCAGTTCCCATTAGGGAATATAAATGTGATTTATCATTTGATCTAATCATCACACACATGATTGAATTTCATATAATCCTCGGTATGGATTGACTTTTGGAACATGGTGTGAAATTTTATTATAAGAAGTAGGAGGTTACAAATTTTGTTGATGATAATGAAAACCTTATCATTAAAGAAGAAACATCATCATATGTTTCTTATCAATATCCACCCCTAGTAGCTCTACTAAATTAAATTATTAAGTTAGAAGATTGTAAAATAACTAAGGGTGAGGAAAGGAATGTTCAGATAGAGTACGTTCATATTGTTTAATAATATTTTTATGTGTTTCCCGAGGATTTACCTGGACATCCTCCAGAATGAGAAATTGAGTATTCCATTTAATTAATTCATGGTTCAAATCCCGTATAGAATACCCCTTATATAAATATAAATTTTGAATTAGTGGAACTAAAGAAACTACTAGACAAATTGAGTAATAAAGGATGTATTCTCCATGGTGTTTCTCCCTAGGGAGAACTTGTTCTTTTTTGTTAAGAAAAAGATGAATCAATGAGGTTGTCCATTGACTACAGTGAGATCAATTCTATAAAGATAATGATGAAGTATCCCTTACCTCGCATTGATGATTTATTTGATAATATTCACGGAGATAAATTCATTTTGGAGATTGAAATTTGATCTAGATATCATCAGTTGGGCATTAAGATGATAGACCATTCGAAGAAAAAAATTCGTACAAGGTATGTGCATTAGGAGTTTATAGTAATTCTTTTTGGATAGACTAATGCCCCTTATATTTTCATGGATATAATGAATATAGTTTTCAAGGAATAACTTGTTCATATTTTTGTGATATTTATTGATTATATCATTTTATACACCAAAAGAAATTATGATCATCATAATCACTTGTGCACTATTATAAAGCCTCTTAGAATAAATGAATTATATGGGATGTTTAATAAGTTTGATTTCTTGATTCAAGAGATTTATTTTTTGTCAATATTTCCTATATGGATGGAATAATTTTTGATTCTTTTAAGAGAAGATCAATCCATGAATGGCCACACCAAAGTGTATAACTGAGGTATGCAGTTTTATTGTTTTAGAATGTTATCATCGATGTTACGTACAAAATTTTTCCCGATTGGCTAACCCATTAACCAACATCAAATGTAAAGGGGATAAATTTTTTTCGACAAAATAGTGTGAATAATTTTTTGAAAAACTGAATAAAAGATTAGTCAATGCTCATATCTCGACACTACCATCGGGAAATGATGGGTTCTTTATTTATTGTGATTCATTAATTAAAGTAATTGGTTGTGTCCTTATACAAAATTATAGAGTTTTTCTATATGCACCACGACATCTAAAAATTAATGAACAAAACAATCCCACTCATGATCTTTAGTTAGAAGCTATAATATTTTCTATGATGATATAGAGAAACTATATCCATGGTTAAAAATGTGATATATATACTAATCACAAGATTTTGAATTATATTCTCTCACAAAATGAACTCAACATGAGGAAAAGGAAATGGTTCTAATTACTCACATATTATGATTTTTCTATACACTACCACCCGTCGAAGGAAAATAAGGTGGATGATGCATTGAGAAGAAAGGATCATATAGTTTTGAAAACAAATAAGAGTTTAAATGGATCATATGTTCAAGTATTTAGTAAAAATGTATATTATTATAATAATTGATGGAAAAACATCTATGCTTTTTGAAACGGTTTTCCAATAAATCATGACAATAAGGAATAAAATTTTTTATGAATACTGATGAGGTGTTTTAAAAATAAAATTAAAGTTTTAAATGATGGTATATTGATTGACTTACTATATGTAGATGGAATTTTGAGATTTTGGAAAAGGCATCATGTTCCTGATACAACTAATCTGAAAAGGGAATTATTGGATGATGCTCAGAGCTTCAATTAGTCTATACATCAGGTATCTTTAAGAAGTATAGAGATTTGAGAAATATTTTTGGTTGGACCACATGGAAAGGGATAATGTTGAGTATGTATCAAGATATATGGTTTTTCAATTGGTTAAGGCTGGAAGATAACATCCCGAAAGAATCATGAAACCTCTTCCCATACCAAAGTGGAAATGGAATGATATTATGATGGAAATTTTCATGGGGTTACCAAAGACTCCTACAAGGAATGATGCAATATAGGTAATTATTGATGGTCTTACCAAGTCAACACATTTTCATGCTATAAGATAAGATTTACCACATGAATGAATAGAAATACTTTATATTAATGATGTTGTAAGACATCATGGTGTACCTCAATCTATTGTTTTTTATCATGATCGTCATTTCACATCATGATTCTAGAATAGATTTTAGAAATCTCTAGACACTGATCATAGTTTGAGAACTTACTACCGCCCACAAACTGATGGAAAATAAAAATAAACGATTCAAATCATAGAAGACATGTTGAGATCATTCTTATATGACATTCAATGAATGTGGGATCAATATTTTCCTGTAATAGAATTAAAATATATTAATATCATCCATTCAAGTATTAATATGGAACAATATGAAGCTTTATATAGAAACAGATTTCGCACACCAACTTGTCGGTATGTTGTTAGTGAAAGAAAACTCATAGGCCCAGATCATTTTCAGTAAATGAATGAAAAATGTGAAGATATTCAAAAAACATTTTAAATCAGATAAAAGAATGAAAGAGATTTATTCCAATAACCAAAGGAATGAATTTTAATTTCAAGTGGGAGATCATTTTTATTGAAGGTATCTCCATGGAAGGGTGTTATACGATTCAGTAAGACTGGTATATTAAGTCCCATGTACATCATACCTTTTTAAATTCTAGAATGAATTGGATTTATTTCATACGGTTTTGCAATATCACCAAGTCTCTCTAAGGCTCATGATGTGTTCCACGTATCACTGTTGATAAAATACATGCCTGCCATAATAATTTTACTCACCCATGATGAAATAGAACTGGAGACTGATTTACCAAATTGTGAAGAGCATATACAGATTCTTGATACAATAGAAATTGTATTGAGAAACAGGACAACTCATCTAGTAAATGTTCTATAGTGAAACCATTAAATGGAAGAGGTAACGTGGGAACCTGAGGAACTTATGATGAAAAACCACCTGAGTCATTTTATGCTGTAATATTCTAGAAATTTCAGGGATGAAATTATTTGAAGTAGGGAATAATGTATAACCCCATGCATCCAAGTTACTCTTCTATTGGGATAATATAATATCATGTGGTGTACCTAACATCGAGTTCTAACACAACACAACCAATCAAACTGGCCATTATGACTATAAATACCCACTTTTTGGGAATATTATATATATTTGTTTCAAAATCTACATCATATTTGGATTTGGAATATCAAAATTAGCTTGCATTGATTTTTTTTTGTAAAAACATTCCCTTTTTGATGAATAATGGAGAACCCTGCATTATTTTTTAAAAATAGACAATTATTTAACTAATTATTATTTTTATTTAAAATTAATATAATGTAAAAATAGATAAATAATTCATATATTAGTCAAATGTAATCCATAGGAGTGATTTTATAATATGATTTGATATATAGAATTAAATTGAACTTTTAAAGGTCGTTTACCTACATTATATGCACAATTAAAAATTTTCCTAAAACATAATTTAACTAATTTGGAGAATTTAATTTTAAAAATATTAGAGACATAATTTAAATCAATATGTAAAATTTGGTTCAATGGGAATAAAATAGTTTTTTGTGATAAATAACTTTTAAATTTTATTTAACCCGATTAAAAGTAAAAATTGTAACTAAAGATAAAAATGATATTATAATTACCCTATCACATGTCCTCATACTAATGAATAAGTTTATATCGACCAAAAAACAACCTTATATATCAAATATGATCCCCTTGGATCCACATGGATTATATTAGAACCATTATTATTAATTTATTTAACGAAGAGATAACAATGTTTAATTCAAATTTTAATAAATAATTTTTTTAATATATTATTATACATAAGATAAATTAGACTATAATTATTAATTAGAAATTTAAAATTATTTCCCCCATTATGGTATTTTATTTGTAATTTTTAAAAATTAAATATTTAAATTTATGTATGACACAATGATGAGGCATTAATTACTTTATAAATGACTTATTAAAATAATTGATAATATAAATATCCAAATAAATGTAAATTTAGATTTTTGATGTATTAAACTAATTTTATAGGATAATATGACGTGTTAGTATTTATTAAATGTATTTTTTTCAAAGTTATCATGTTTTAATTTATTTCTATAGAACCAAATATTAAATACTATCTAAATTGACATAAATGAGTTTAAAAACAAATACTATATATTTAAATGATATAATATACCTAAAAATATAAGGATCAGAAATTAAACTTATATAATTGTAAATATGTCATTAATGAACCATAGTAGGGTCACTTTTAATTTTATTGAATGCTTATTAACCATGTAATATTGAAATACAAGAGGACATTGTAAGAGATAAACTATTTATCTAAGAATTAAATCTAAAAGATAAGGTTAATCTGGTTACCTAAACATGTCTAAAAAATATTGGTTGAGATTATTTCAACTCGTACCCACCATAACATCTATATAAATCCATTTGGAGCTATTATAATACGAAAATGAATTTATAATATAATAACATTCCAGGCTTTTATTAATGTGACCCTAACCTCTCTTAAAATAGCGTACATCCCTTTATCTCAGAATCACACCTCCAATTCCATTAGACTCAGCCAACACCAACTCAAGTATCGTTCCAAATACCCTCAATTCTTCTTAGAGGCCTTAATTGGATCATTAATCCAACATAAAGATCCAATTTGATCTGATCCACAGGAAGAACATGAAGAAGAGGTAATAATTTTATCACCCGTTTCAATGTTCTTATCTTCTTCCACATTTTATCTCATTTTTGTTTACATATGAAAACAATAACCCCAATATCATTTACATAATGTGAGTTTATTATAAATATGATACAACCATATTAATCATTCTATCCAACCTATTAATTACAATGTCACTATAGGTGCGAACATACGACCTACCGTTTCCAAAGCATGGTGTTGTTTGTTATTCAACACTTCATTATATGGATGGATATAATAAAATGTACAATTGATGTAAATAATAAAAACACATGTTAATAATTCTTTATATATAATATACGATCTAATTAAATATGAATTCAATACCAATAGAATGATATTGTCGCTCGTGCGTACGTACGGTTTACCGTCTCCAAAAAACGAGAGATTCATTCCTCATTATAAAAAATCAAGATTAAATTTAATTTTATGATTAAAAATATATTTTAAGAACATAATATAATTATGTATATGAATAAAATAGATAATATCCATAAAAAACATCACATACGTAACAAAACATATAAATTAAAACGAATCAGTTAACACACTAACCATTGATAATACTACAATATTATTAACAAATCAATATTATCAGATAATATATGATATCATATTTTTGTGAGTGGTTCTTTTATAATTTAATAACAATTATTTAATTATTAATAATATGGTTAACCTACACACTACAGAGGAAAAGTACATGGTAAGGGATAATTTTACCATCTCTTTATTATCTGAAGTTGTTTTTACGAAATACATACTGTGAGTTCTTTATCATCCACATCAATGTTTCTTAAAAATGTTTTTCAAAACATTTTTAATATTTCCTATAATATGGGTTAAAGTCATTTATACCCTGTTTTTTAATATTAATAAAGTGTTTTTAAAATAATATTTTAGTCGTTTTCCAATCAATGTACTTTATGACCTTTTCAACAAATTAAGGTAATAACTTTTTTTAACAAATACGGTGGGTGCGTAAATTTTCTGCAGTTATAACACATTCAAAAAATACATTAAATTATTATAATAATATTTTAAAAATAAAGTTTTTATTTTATAATTATGTGACTGTTAAATGAAATCAAAGTTGAAAGATATATTTCTCAGAAATAGTTTTGATTTCATTTATGTCAACATCCTTTGATGGATTTTACAATTGTTTGAAGTTGATTTTTTATGATACAATATTCCTTATTGTATTGATAGTTTTTTGATAGGTGGATACCTCAATAGATCCTCGATGCATTAGTAGGTATCATGAGAGAAATTAGTGTTTTGAACAAGACCCTGACAAAAAATTACTTGTATTCTTGGAACGACGCCTTGACTAAGTGGATATGATCTCCATAATTATGTATTCCATAATTAATAAATTAACAATTCAAATTACATCTGATTATTCAACAAGTATAATATACTTGTAAATAAAAAAATTAATTATTTGTTTTATCATTTCCATAATATGATGAAATTTATGATTAAAATGATTGTGTTTTAGTCATATATATAGACTGAAATGTTTATTCTTATTTTTGATAGTTTCCACAATATTGTTAACCATACTAAGAATCCGAGATTTCCATTTTTTTATATTTTATTTTAACCAGGATTTGAAGAAGTATATTATCATTAACATGCTGGGATAGGCCAAATGATATAAGTGTGTTCAAAGGGGACACAATTTTGTTTATTTAATTCAAGATGTAATGTAAAACATATGTATGTATCTAGTACATCCCACGCTACTAAACTAATCGGTATTCTGAGAAATGATCTCTTATGATCATTCCAATGTAATGTAATAATTCACTGACTCTAGGTAACTAGGTTCGGGGGATTATAGGTCATTCCTAGAGGATTTTTTTGAAATGATTTTATGATTGCAACGAGTTTGACAAGCCAATGCACAAAATGTGAACCCGTTTATCATTATCATTAGATGGTATTTTGAGACATCTATTTATCATGGTTGTACAGGGGAACACAATGATTAGTATAGATAATGAGTTTACATTATTCAATGGTTTGAATAATTAATAAATTTAAATGAGTGTAATTGGAAACTATAGGATTGATTAAGATTTTTTACTTCCTAGTTTTTGCTTCATTTCTGCATATTACCTACTATATATATTCACTGACAGTTAGGCATGGATATTTTGGTGTTTTCCTATTGGGATTCACCTCACACCCTATTTTGGTAATGCTTTTTGACCCAATCAGATAATATGGTTGTAGAAATAGATGACGAAAAGCACCCTTCTACATCAGGTACGTGATTGTTGTGGAGATAGGGATCATGGAGCCATATTGATGCTTGCGATGTAGATGGAGTTTATTAAATTTTTAGTAAATTTGATTCTTTTTTATATTCCATCATTTTGACTTGTATGGCTAATTTACTAGACACATCTAACATGAATCATTTATATATCTGCTGTTGTGGGTTTTACTATCTGTATTCCACTATTTACATTGGTGTATGGTATTACTGCATCACCTACTATTATTAATTTTCATTCTGTTGTGTATACTCTGCCAATGAAGGCATAATTTCCCAACTATCGCACCTAAGTCCTTTGCTTCTAGTTTGAAGCCTATGGTGTTCGGGAAAAATGTGCTTGAATCCATGTGACCAACCGGGTACGAGGCACCTTTGGGCGACACTCGGAACCAGGACGTTATAAATTGGAATCAGATGAAGGATTATATTAATCTTTGTCTGACTGTTTGGAGAATGTACACATAGATAAGTTTGAATAGGTAGTTTCTAATAAGTGGTGCCCTTGATTAAATTACCCGTGTATAGGAGAAAGCCAATTTACCTTGATTAATACCCTTTTTGGGATTTTGCAATTTTTACAACAGATTTGATTTCTCCATTTGGTAATTAACATGATTTATTCTATTTTCATGGATATTATAGAGGATTTAATTTAGTTATAATAGGATTAGAAGAGGGTATTCCATCTCATTAATCATATAGTCACATGATTTAAATCACATGTCATGCATTTTCAGTATGCCATTTAGGGAGAATTACTGATTCCATGCTGTTGTGATAGGTGTTGTGCTAGATATGCATGTTTTTGTGATAGATTCCTTAATTTAATTCATGTTATTTTTATTAGGTATGAGAATATGTAATGTTTCATTGAATGGATGCCAAAAATTGGTTCTTGATGTGTTCTAGGCACTCATGGATCATAAAACGGGTGATCATGTATGAAATTTAATACATTTTTGTCATGTTATGACGTGAATATGATTCCATGTTTTGATATTCATAGAGTTTGGGCCCCCACGTATTGTAATTTGTCACTTCAATTCTTCTTTAAATGTTTTTATTGGGTGGAAAAGTAGTCTTCGATGATTACTGTCTAGAAACAACAATAATACAAGGTGTTTGATTATGAATACACGCAATGTATTCTTCTATTATGGAAGAAATTGTTTTTATTAAGTACATGCAATGTACAATATATACACGTCATGTAGTTCTTATCCTTGTGAATAACAATGTGAGAAGAGATCATGGTTTGGATATATTTGGAGGCAAAATCAGTGTACATGGAGTACAAAATTTGTTGTAAGATCTATGTATTTGTCCATGGGAATAACAACATTGTTTGTTATAAATTAATAGTACCACACTATGTCTAGGGTGAACATGGCGTGTAGTGTTACCCAGGGAAGAACCGTGTGTGTAAGCATGTAGATAAAATATTGAATGAGGAAATAATTAAAGAACTCATCCTGTCTCACGGTGAACATGCAATTTATAGGGATGCTACACGACTAAGTATGGAATATGTTCACGGTAACGCCCTGACCACCGTTACCAAGATTCGGTGCATTATTGTGTAACAATGGCATGATCACAAAAGAGAAAGTCTCAAAATATCAATTAGTTTAGTAGTCTAGGAAACACTATATACGTTCATATGTATTACCTTACATCATAATGTAAAGAAAAACTAAAAAACATCATGTATTCATATCCCCTAATATTATGCATTCAGTTCATTCATAATATACTTCATCACATCCTGGAAAAATTAAAACATTGAAAGGGGTGAGCTCAGATGCTCAGTAAGGATATCAATACTGCAGAAACATTCATAAATAAACATTATCATTTAAGGCAATTTATAACTAAATCAAAATCCTTTTAAACATGAACATCAGCATAATATGGAAAAAATAAAATGAAATAATTCCATTTACTTATTCACATTGATATTCTACTAGTTGAATAATCACACGCAATATCAATAACAACTTTCATAATGATGGAATGCATAATGTCAGACTATCATAACCATGTAGCCAAGGCCTCGTTCCAAGACTACACATAAGATTTTGTCAAGGCCTCGTGCCAAGAAACTAGTTTGTCTCATGAGACTTACCAATGCATCAAGGAGTTATTGCGGGCTCCACCCATCACTTATTAATTCCAATACATTCCTCATATGAATAGGTTTTAACATATCATAAACCATAACATAATCATATCACATAAAACATGTATAAAGGAAACATAATATTACAACATTTAAATCATAAGATATCAATACAACGCATTGATATAATAAAAACATTTTCAAAACAATTTTCAATACCAAAATAAAAGAAAATTAATACTTTGTATTTATTTTTCATTTTAAAAAATTATGGCTTATAGAAAAACTCCAAAACACAAATAATGGTCACGACAACAGAGAAGTCGTTGTCCCCGCATACGTACGAAAAAAAAAACATTTCCTTTTTTTCTTTTAGTAAAACGCTTCGTATAAAAAATATTCCTTCTGAATAAATGTAAAACTCAAAGGGGTTTATATATCGTATAAATCAAAGTTGTGTATTAAACAAAATCTGCCTCCATGAAAGGAGATTGAGACAAAGTCCCTTACATAGATCATTGTTTATATAAAATAGATCTATTATGTGTATTAATCATATGTACACATAAAGAATGTACAAATACAAGATTGGACATAATAATATCATGACATAATTTGAAAATAAGAGATTAACCCAATGAACGGAAATTGGGTTAAGAATTTTCCTGACCTCATGTCTGACTTGACACGACCATTATTTAACCTCTTGAATAATAAACTATAGTTAATTGATAATTCCTTAAGAACCTTTTTCATTTTTATTATTCCTTTTATATCACATATTACCATGTTATGAACATTATGTAATTCTTTATGTTAATAACGACCGTTTTGTCGATCTTTGGTACTTGAGTCAAAAATAAACTTCTTATAATTACAAGTTGTTCATGTTGTAAAATATCCCTTATATGAAGAAATATATTCATGATTTAGATATAATATATATCATAAATATCTAGTATATACATTCATTCATAATATTATGTAACATTTAGAGGTATGAAATGAAATGCACCATTCATGGAGACTGTAAGTCGTACGTACGCATGAACGCTACTTTCATTTATATTTAATATTTAATGGAATTAAATCATAATGATATAAATTTGTATTATAATTCCAGTATAATATCATATATAATATCATTTTTCCATCCTTTATGCGTCCCACATATAAAGTTAATGATTCAAATCACTTTGAGTGGGCGGTAGTCCGCACTTCCTAAAATGAAATTATCACATTTACCGTTAATGGAAATAATAAAGGTATGACATAAATGAAAAATAAATAATCACATGGAAAACATAATATATATATCATATATGAATGTAGTTTCATCATAATGGCCACCATGAGAGGTGTTAAAAGAAGATTGAACAATTATCATTTCACGAGGCAGTAATTCAGCACCCACAGAAACAGAATGTTCTTTAACCATTAGATGAAGGTATGTGTAAGTGTAAATAAAATAATTCAAATTATAACATCTTAGTCTATTGTATATACTGGTCTTGTTACAAAATTAAGGAGTAAAAATAGTTTAATGGGTTGGAGAATCAAAATAAAACAAAAGTACAATAGAGTAGTCATTACCTTAAAATCAGGTAACTCGTTATGATTTGAGACGAAGGCTTCCTTGGAAACACTTCTGCCCAAAGTGATGCATCAATGAGTAATAGAGGGAAGTTTAGAGAGTATTTGTTCAGAGTTTTTCGAGTCAAATGGCTTTGATGGTGTGAATAAGGTTGTAGAGGCGGGGGTCTTTTATAAGAGGAGAGGAGGGGCGCTCTGGGAAACTCATGTAATGTTACATTATAATGATATGTTTTTAGGATTTTAAAGGTCTCAAAATGATTTATTTATAGGGTAAGGTGATAAGGGTTTGAAATATTCTCATCTAATAGGTTTTTGACAAGTTTATGTATTAGATTTTACAATATACTTCAAATTTATTAAAATCGTTAATTAATGTGGTAATCGCTGCATCATCATGGTGTCATAAATATTTAATTAATCTAATGTCTAAAAATTATAAAAAAACTACCATGATGTAGGAAATATTTTCATATTTCCAATGAATATTTATTGTCAAATATTTATCTTATATAACCCCATGTAATAATTGTTTTATTAAAAAAACACATGTTTGTGACAATTTTATTTTTAGTTTAAATAAAAATTTATTAATGCAATTTCCTTACCCAAGTGGCTCCATGGGGTCCCCAAGTTTACCCATGGATTGTCTCGGTCAGCCATGAGTCATCCAATAAGGGAAGGACAAGTGTGAAGTTATTTTCATATTTTTATAATATCATTTTTACCTTAAATTTCACTAATTACCTTTAATCGCGATTAATAAAACTAAAAAGTTACTATTCTCCAAATAATTATTTTAATCTCATTGAACCACATTTTTTCATCCTAATTAGAACCATGTATGTCTTATTTTTGAAAATCAAATCACATAAGTGGTAATGTTTCATTTGCACAAAAAATTTGTTTTTAAACTACCACTTAGTGGTTTCAATATTCATCAAAATTGAAGTTTTTCAGAAAAATAACAAAAATTCACCCTAAGCTATAATTGATATTATAAATTAAAAAATGGTATATATTTTAAAAAAATTTAAATATAAAAGTTTCATTAATTAATTTTATAATTAATTCACATTGTCAAAACAAATAGCATGTTTTTAAGAAATAATTTCAATCAAAAGATTGACAATTTGTTATGTCCAATGTCAAAGTGAAATTAATTCTAATGACCACCATTGGATAAGATGGTAAAATTATATTCTAGATATACTTTAAAAGCACTCAATATTATGATTTAACACTATTAATTATTTTGATTAAATAGTAATTTTTAATTAAAATTTAGTAATTTTTAGTATTCATCAAAATATAAAAGTTATCCGAAAAGTTCCAAATTTTCACCATAAGATAAATTATATATTCCAAATCCTAAAATGAATTCCAATTTATAAAAATTGAAAATGTAGATATAACTATTCATAACTGCTACTTTGATTGGTTGTGGTGTGTGTCAGAACTCGAAGTTGCGTACACCACATGCTACTATATTATTCAAAGAGAAGCGTATTGTGGAAGTTTGGGGTGTTACATTCTTCCCTACTTCAATAAATTGCGTCCTCAAAATTTGAAATTTTTTGTCGAAAATAAAAGTTTAAAATAGAAATAGATTTGTGTAAAACCCACATCTAAAATAGGGTGAATATAAATATAACATTAAAATAAATAAATATATGTACAAAGGTCACCCAAGATAGACAATACTAGTATTATATGAATACATGTATATGGAGGAAAAAAACCATCAAGGTTTGATGGAGAGTTGAATAATACGGGATATGGAGAATTTTTAACTACAAGAAAATCACAGGCTTGTTATTGGTAAAACAATCATTGATTCCCCAGTAAGAAAAGTTAACCGACAACATTTTTAATTTAAGTTACCTTTCATAAAGATGATGAATTTATTTATGTGATTTACTAAGAACATAAGGAAATATACATACATGTCATGTAGACTTTCATTATTTAATAAATTCTTACCTCAAACCCATCTCTCACTGAAAATTATAATAGATGTCAAAAATATTATATTTATCATAATCGTACAATGTTACAAATATTAAAACATACAATTTAGAATAGGAAAACTTTTTTGTAATAACCAGGGACTTCCTATAGGCAAGTGGTAGGTAATAAAGGCATTTCTCACTATGGTTGTGGGTTCGATTCCTAAATCATTTTCCGACGCGATGGGTTATCCCCCAACCTACATGTTGTCCTTTTCCTAAAACTATAGTATTATAATATTCCAAAAATAATCTTCATAAATATTTTAACCTTAAACAATACTATCCAAAGTTCAACATAATCCATTCCAACTTATATAGTTATCCAAAATACCTCTGTCCAACCTTTCTCTAAAAGATCTCTAAATTCCAAAATAAATTGTATCATCAGATTCCTCAAACAAATTAATGATTCTCTTTTTGTCACATACAAAAATACGATTACGTCCATCATATTTAATTTTTAATGAAAACAACAAGTACTACAGTAAAATTCTTATATATATCACATTATTATTATAACTAGAATATAATTCTTTAGTCCAAAATCACCAAAACATTAATTATTCCACTTCAACTATAGTAACAAAATAAGATTGTCCTTGATCCCTTGGCCTTTTCTAAGGTAATTTTCACTAACGCTTAAGACATTCATTTGCATAATGCACCATTTCCCTATAAGTGTTGCATTAATCATTGATAGCCCCATTCATTCCCTTACAATCACAAGGCTGATTACCTTTTTCTCCACATTTATAACAAACTCCAATTCCTTTTAGTCATGTAAGAGGGTGTTTCTTCCCACAATTATCACATAAGGGAAAATCCTTCTTTCCTTTTTTTCCTTTATCTATCCCTTGTTCCCCTGTTATCTTCTTCTCCTCATTTACATTATTTTCATAAGATTTATATAATTCCTTTTTTGTCTTGATAGAACACGCGACTATATCTTCTTATGTTGAGAATGATTTTGATTCTAATGCTCGATGGAGAAACGATTTTAACCCATCAACGAAACGATCGATCATACATCTTGGGTTACGTATATAATCTACAGTGTGCCTCGCTAACCGTGTAAAGTTAGACTCATACATTGTGACATTCTCATCCTCCATTTTCCTCAGACTTAGAAATTGACTTTCCATATCATCTTGATGGTAACAAGGAAATTATTTTTCTAAGAAAAGCTCATTCAACTCCCTCCATTCCATATTTTATACTTCAACATCTTCCTTTGTGTTTTGAATCAATGACCACCATTGATCAGTATCTCAAGTGAGGCGATAAACTGCCATGATAACCTTTTCCCTTTCACTAGTCCCCAGACATATAATAATTTTTCTAATTAATTTATCCATTGCTTGGATACTAAGGGATTTGTACTCCCATTGAATGTTGGTGGTTGTTTCCTCATGAAGCGGTCTAACATTGATCATCCACGTTGCGGATCAGGGTGCTCCGTATGTGTAAGGTTATTATTCATAACTTGAGTGAGTTGTCCCAGTATGGTGATAAGTTGATTAGCATCGATTGTATCTCCCGCTCCACTATAATTATCATGAGAAGGAGGGAAATCCCTACATGGAGTGCATGCATTGAAACAGTCTCCATTCCTCCCACATGGCAACATTTCTAGGCAATGGCATAAACTAGATTAGTTTATGAATCAAAATACATAATTCCATACTTTTAAAACACAAAACATAAATTGAACTATAGTCATAAAAATGTTTTCTTTGAGGAAGTATATACTCATAAACCCTTCATAATGGTTTGTAATGAAGATAAGAATTATCCTAAGCATATCCCCCGGGAGTGTCATAACCAAGAGTGCAGCAAGGACCATTGTCATGAACCAGTTCCCATTCGAGTCTAGCGCAGAGTGGTGTTTTTGGGTTTTACCCCTAGGTACATCTGTGCTAGAGCCGCCTCTACCTTCTCGTATCCAGATAGGGATGTATTTCTCGGAAAACTCACAAAATCTCTATAATACAAAAATTCTAGGAAGTTCTTCTATACTAATCCTCAAAGCCTATCTTTGGGCTATGTGATCTAATCATAATTTATCTAAATCTATCATTCAAGGTTAGTACTAAAATGGCTCTGATACCAACTGAAATTCCCTAACCCCAATTACCCAGATTCGGTGCATTATTGTGTAACATTAACATGACAACAAACGATCACGTCTCGAAAGAACGATTAGTTTAGTAGTCTGGGAAACACTAGATACGTTCATAAGTCATACATTACATCATAATGTAAAAAAACTAAAACAATCATGTCTTCTTATCCCCTCATACTATCCCTGCAGGTCATTCATAATATAATTCATCACATCCTAGAAAAAGTAAAACATTGAATGGGGTGAGCTCAGATGCTCAGTAAGGATAACAATACAGCGAAAAATTTCATAATTAAACATAATAATTTAAGGAAATGTATAACTAAATAAAATGCCTTTTAAACATGAACATCAGAAGAATATGGAAGAAATAAAATGATATAATTATATTTACTTATTCACATTTATATTCTACTCGTCGAATAATCACATGAAATATCAATAACCACTTCCATAATGATGGAATGCATTATGCCAAACTATCATAACCACGTAGCCAAGGCCTCGTGGCAAGACTAAAAATAAGATTTTGTGTAGGCCTCATGCCAAGAGACTAGTTTGTCTCATGAGACCTACCGATGCATCGAGGAACTATAACAGGCTCCACTCGTCACTTATTAAGTCAAATGAATTCCTTATATGAACAGGTTTAAACATATCATGAACCATAACATAATCGTATCAAATAAAAAATGTATAAAGGAAACATAACATTTCTACATTTCAATCAAAAGAAATAAATACAACACATTGATATAATAAAAACACTTTCAAAATAATTTTCAATACCAAAATAAAATAAAATTAAAACTTTTAGTTATTTTTTATTTAAAAAAAAATATGGCTTATAGAGGAAGCCGAAACTCAAATAATGGTCACGACGGCGTAAAAGTTATTGTCGCCGCATAAGTAAGAAAAAAAAATCCTTTTGTCATTTAGTAAAACACTTCGTATAAAAAAGATTCTTTTTGAATAAATGTAAAAGCCAAAGGGGTTTATACACCGTATAAAAGAAAGTTATGTATAAATCAAAATATGCCTCAATGAAAGGAGATTGAGATGAAGTCCCTTACAAAGATCATTTTTTAAATAAAATATATCTATTATGTGTATTCACTATAATTACACATAAATAAAGTACAAATACACGATATGACATAATAATATCATGACATTATTTGAAAGTAAGAGATTAACCCAATGAATGAAAATTCGGTTATGAAGTACCCTTACCTCGTGTCCGACATGACTCGACCAATCTTTAGACTCCTGAATAATAAACTAGAGTTAATTTATAATTTCTTAATAACCTTTTTAAAGTTTATTATTCCTTTTATATCACTTATTCCCATGTTATGAACATTATTTAATTATTTATGTTAATAACGGTCGTTTTGTTGATCTTTGGTACTTGAGTCAAAAATAAATTTCTTATAATTACAAGTTGTTCATGTGGTAAAGAATCCATTTTATCCATAATTATATTAATGATTTATATATCAAATATATAATATATATCCATTATATACAATCATTCATGATATTACATAACATTTAGAGGCAAGAAATGAAATGCACCATTAATGGAGACGGTAAGCCGTACGTACGCATGAACGCTACTTTAATTTCTAATTCGTATTTAATGGAATGAAATAATAATTATATAAAGGTGTATTATAGTTCCAGTATAATATCATATATAATATCTTTTACTCCATCCTTTATAAGTCCCACATATGGCGTTAACGATTCAAATCACTTTGAGTGGGCGGTAGTCTGCACTTCCTAAAATGAAATTATCGTGTTTACCCATAATGGAAATCATAAAGGTATTCCATATATAAGACATACAGAAGCATAAGTAAATCATAATATATATATCATATATGAAAATAGTGTCATCATAATGTCCACCATTAGAGGTGTTGAAAAAAGATTGAACAATCATCGTTTCGTGAGGCAGTAATTCGCCACCCACAGAAACAGTATGTTCATTAACAATTATGAGGAGGTATGTGTAAGTGTAAATAAAATAATTCTCATGAAAAAATACTATTATATTTAATATACCTGTTTTGTTACAAAATAAATTAATAAAAAGAGTTTAAGGGGTTGGAGAAGAAAAATAACACAAAAGAACATAAGAGAAGACATTACCTTAAAATTGGTTAACTCATTTTAATTTGAGCCAAAGGATTCCTTGGGAGAACATCTACCCAAAGTGAGGCTTCTAAGAGTAAGAGAGGGAATTTGAGATAGTATTTGGGTAGAGTTTGTCCGAGCCTAATGGCTTTGATGGTGTAAATAAGGTGGTAGAGTTGGGGCCTTTTATAAGAGGAGAGGAGGGGCACTCTTGGAAACTCAAGAAATGTTACATTATTATGAAGTGATTTTCGGATTTTAAAGGTCCCAAGATGATATATTTAAAGGATAAGGTGATAAGGGTTATAAATATACTAATAAAATATGTTTTGGACATGTTTAATTATTAGATTTTACATTATACTTCCATTTTATGAAAATTGATAATTAATGAGGTAATCCCTGCAACATCATGGTGTCATATAAAAATTAATTTATTTAAGGTCTAAAAATTATAATAAAATTACCATGATGTAGGAAATCTTATTAGATTTCCAATTAATATTTATAGTCAAAAATCTAACTTATATAACCCCATGTAATAATTTTTTCAGTGAAACAACACATGTTTGTGACAATTTTATTTTTACTTTAAATAAAAAGTTATTAATGTCATTTTTTTACCCATGTGGCTCCATGGGGTCCCCAAGTTGACCCATGGATTTTCTTGGTCTTCTATGAGTCATCCAATAAGTGTAGGACAAGTGTCAATATAATTTCATATTTTTTTAATATTATTTATACCTTAAATTTCACTAATTGCCTTTAATCACGATTAATAAAACATAAAAGTTACTATTCACCAATAAATTATTTTATTCCCATTGAACCAAATTTTTCATCCTAATGAAAACCATGTATGTCGGATTTCTGAAAATAAAATTACAGAAGTTGTAATGTTTTATTTACATGAAAAATTAGTTTTTAAACTACCACTTAGTGGTTTCACTATTCATTAAAAAATGATGTTTTTCAGAAAAATACCAAATATTCACCCTAAGATATTATTTATATTCTGAATTCAAGAATGGTGTCTATTTTAAAAAATTACAAAAATATAAGTTTCATTAATTAATTTTATATTTAATTCACACTCTCTAAACAAATATCATGTTTTTAAGATACAATATCAATCAAAAGATTGACAATTGTTTATGTCCAATTTCAAAGTGAAATTAATTCTAATGACCTCCATTGGATAAAATGGTAAAATTATATTCTAATTATACTCTAAAACCACTCAATAGTATAATTTAACACTTTTAATTATTATGATTAAAAAACTTGTTTTTAATTAAAATTTAGAAATTTTCACTATTCATCAAAATATAAAAGTTATTCGAAAAGTTCCAAAATTTCTCCTCAAGATAAATTCGATATTCCAAATAAAAAAATGAATTCCATTTTATAATATTTCTGAAAATAGGTATTACTATTCATAATTTCTAAATTGATTGGTTTTGGTGTGTGTTAGAACTCGATGTTGCGTACAACACAAGCTGCTGTATTATTCAAAGAAAGCGTACCGTGGAAGCTTGGGGTGTTCCATACACACCATGTTAAATTCTGAATGGAACACGTCATGTAGAAGTTATACAGGCTGTGTACCCATTTTTTAAAAAATAATATGGTTTCTTCTTATGTTTCGTTCTTAAATATTTTGTTTCAGTCCATGATAATCTGAAACTGAGGGGTTCTCTTGAACATACAATTTCATGCCATTGAGACGTCCTCCGGTTGTATTCCAGATATTGGGAAATGATTAGATACTGGAAAAGGGAGATTAGGGACTACCCGTAGATCCTTCCTCCATGCCCGGATTGGAACCACCAGTTTTTTTGGACAGAGGTGATGATGTACATTTTATATATGTCATCATGACGATGATCAAAATATTCTATGGAGCACTATATCCTTCCCCATATATAGAGGAGAAGACCCTGGGGTTCCAGAAGTTGCATCCTCCAACATTTTCTGGGGATGGAGGACCACTGGTTTGGGAGTCTAAGTAGGAGGCCATACTTTCTATATTTGAACATTTAGATATTTCGATGAAGAGGAGGGTGAAGAATTCATCATACATATTATTTGATTCTTCCAGGAGATGTTGGGATGTTATCTCATAGGAGGTACGTCATCAGGATACCACATGGGAAGAGTTTTTTAAGACCTTCTATGACTACTTCTATCCCAAGATGTTGTGGGCTGATCGAGAAATATAGTTCATGCATTTGGAGAAGGGTCCTCTTTTAGTGATAGAGTACTCTTCTTATTTTATAGAGATACAATGATTTACACCTATTCTAGGAGGTGATGAATTATATTTTTCATGTAGATTTGAGGATGGAATATGGTATTCCATATGTTCATAGGTGAATGTATTCATGAAAATTTTATTTAAAACTATATTGAATCAGACATTGATTATCGAGAAAATTCCAGGAGTGTTGGGAGCTGTCATCCTGGGCGGTTTAGCATCAAGGGCCTGTACTCCTTCGATAGATAGCTGGAAGCACCACATGGATCTGACATGCGACATTTCATCAGGTGGCCAGGTGGTATTATTCCAGAGTGGGAGGGGCAAGTATACTATACAACGTTTCCTGAGAGGCCCAGTTGAGTGTTGATCATGCGGCATGTTGGGCCATATTTAGTGTTTTTCCTGAGTAGTTTCACCAGAAATGAGTGATAAGGGTTATTCTATTACTCAATGTTTTGGATCAGGACCACCAGTTCTTCATTGGGAAAGGAACAAGAGTTTCATAGGAAGTTAAGGTTGAGTAGGTGGTCATGGCCATTGTAGTAAGGCTTTTGGATTTCAGTGAAAGGAGGGTGGATAAGCTAAGGGTAATCAGGATGTGTCGAAGGGCCATGGTGCAAGTTAGACATTGGTAGTGGATCAGACCCAACAAGTGCAAGATCTCGAACCATCTACGGTAAGAGGTATGATATTAGATTCCACAGTTATATATTCTTATCTTTTCGATACAGAGTCATCTCATAGATTTATATTTATTTCCATTGTGGAGAGAATTTGGTTCAATATGATTACTTATGTGGAGGTTATGAGGAAAAACACACTATAGGGGATGTGGACTACTAGTGTACGTCTGCGCAAGGATTTTTATCTTGAGGTTGGTGAGTGTCACTTCGTGTAACACATTTTTGTCTTACAGATGATGAGCTATGATTTCATTTTCCGAATGGACTGGTTAGCTCCCTTAATGGTAGTTTTCGATGGATATTTTCATTTGGTGTGTTTCATATCAACATAGGGAAGATTGTTTCTACAAAAGGGGGAACTAGATGTCCAGGCAGGTAGAGCAGGAACCGAGCATCATGGGCTGAGTGGTGTTACAGCCCAGACTATTAGTTTGTATCTTGATGACCGAGGGACTTCACAGATGGACTTTAATCTGGTGGTCGGTTGTTTTAGGGGTTTTTTTGGATTGGATTTTCATGTTTTCTTCCAGATCGTGATGTATACGTCCTTATAGAGGTTGTGCTAGGAGAATCCTCAGTGTCAATTACTTATTATTGTATGGCTACAACAGAGTTATAGGAGCTCAAGAAAAAGTTAGAGGAGTTATAAGAAAATGGTATCATCAATCCCAGTACATCTCCTTGGGGTTCTCCTATCTTGTTGACAAAATGGCATACAATACTGTCAAATATTGTGTGGATTATCATAAGTTATACCAAATGACAAACATGAATAGATATCCCTTACCGAGGATTGATAATCTCGTTGATAGTATTCGAGGACTCCAATTGTTATTAGAGATTCACATGAGATCTGGTTATTTATAGATTCATGTTAGACCATAATATATACATATTATAGCATTTTGAAGTAGGTATGGTCTATACAAGTATGTGGTTATTCTGTTTGGTCTCAAGAATTAACCTGAAATTTTCATTGAACTAATAAACCGTGTGTTCCATCCTTACTCGGACTTCTTAGTTGTAGGTTTCTTGGAGGATAACTTGGTGTACACTCTAACTCAACATGACCATGAAATCCAACCAGAGATCGTTTATAGTACAGTGAGAGAGCATCTATTGTATTCAATGTTATTAAAAGGACACTAGTGGATGGATAAGTTTCACTTCTAGGTATATCATATCTAATATATAAAAGTATCAGTAAACTAAGAGAAACTGAGAGAAGTTGTTTTTTGGGAGCAGCTGAAGATCTTCATTCAGGTACTGAGTTTCCTAGGGCTCTCTGGTTACTATTGTCTCTTTATACATGACTTTTCATTCTTAGAAGCACCACAAACGGGCCTGATTAAGAAGGGTATGAAGTATTTTCTGATAGATTCATGTGATTCTTCCTTCCAGGTGCTTAGAGAAAGGATACCATCATCACTAAAACTAGTTTTTTCGATTCAGTCAAGAGATTCACTATTTACTATGATGCATCAGGTATCGTCTTAGATCAGTGATTAAGTAGGGGAAAGGATTTGTTGAGTACGAGTCTCAAAAGATAAGGCCACATGAGAGGAATTATCCTACGCACAATCTTGAGTTGGCTGCAATTGTGCATGTATTACACTATTGGAGATAATATATTGTGGGGAGGGTTTTGTGGTGTTCACTAACCACAAAAGTCTATATTATAATATTTCTCAGCGTGACCTGAATTTGTGACATCCATGGTGGGTTTAGTACCTTCCCTCATTCACGATTGGGCATGCCAACATACATAGGAAAGGAAACGTAGTGGTTGATGCCTTGAGCATGAGAAATTAGATATAGTCAGTTCAAGAGGCCAATATTGACTGGAAGCTTATGGATCTGTTATCTATGATACTTTTGGAGGTGTATGACAGAAAAGGGAAGACTTTTCTTTCTTCAACAGTTGTTACCTATACTCTACTGGATCAGGTGAGAATGAAACGGTTATCATATTCTGAAGGCCTTGTCTTATGTGATAGTGTGTTAGGAGATCACCCTACTCCTATGTACAATTTAGACAAGGATGAGATCTTGCAATTTCATAGATTCATATGGTTGTCGTAAAAAATATGTGAGGATATTTTTTTGAATTTTCATTCCTCAGTTTTTGTTCTTTATCCACGTTTCACCAAGATGTATTGAGATCTACACAATCAGTATTGGTGGCCATGTAATTATAGTGATGATTCATGTTTTATTTTGATATTTTCAAACTATTGGTAGGTGAAGGTGATGGGTCAATGACCAGGAGGGAATTTAATGTAGTTAACCATTTTCGAGTACATGTTTAATGATGTCGCAATGGATTTATTGACAAGGATACATAGGTTTCCTCTGGGGAATGATGTAGTTCGGTTTCTCATTGATAGACTAACAAAGGTTGAACACTTTTTACCAATCATTGTGACCTTTATTTTTGATGATCTTGGATGTTTTTACATCTGAGAGATTGTACGTCTTCATTTGGTACCACACTCTACTGTTTTAAACAGGATTCCCTCTTTATATATCGTGTTTGGATATGACTACGAAGAGATTTGGGCACACATGTACTTTTGAATTCAGCATACCTTCCATAGAAAAATGACCTAACCAAATGCACCATTCAGGTGTTGGAGATATGATTCAAGCATAAATCATTGATTTTCGTGGTTCTTGGGGGAAGTACATACCTCTAGTTGAGTTTTCCATCATCAATAGTTTCGAAAAAACTATTCAAGTGGTGCCTTATTAGGATTTTTATAATAGGCCATGCTGATCACCCCAATGTTGGCTGGAAGTAGGATTGGAAGTTGTGATAGGACCTCATGTTGTCAAAGAGACCATAGAGAAGGTGGAGTATATTTGAAAAAGAATGTTTATTGTATAGTGAGGGATGAAGTCTAATGCTTTTTAACAGAGATGACCGATAGAGTATGAGGTAAAATATCATGTTTTTATATTTGTAATGCTAAGGCTGGGACACATGATGAGTAGGAGATAGATAATGATTTTACTAAGATACATTGGGCCATTTGTGGTCATGGAGAGGGTCGGGTCAGTTGCCTATCAGATTCAATTAACTTACATGTACTAGGCTATGCATGTCATCTTCCATGTTAGATAATATTGAAATTCTTTATTAGACATGTCTCATGTTTTTAGAAACAATGATGTTGAGTTATAGTTATATGCATCAATTTTGTAGCATCCTATTCAGATAGTTGATCAAAGTGTGAATGTTCGTTGTAGCCAGTCGTTTCTTATTGAATGAGTTCTATAGATACATGGGCGAGTACATGATGAGAATTTGTAGAGGGGGACTGATGTGAGATCACAGTGGTCAGAGCTATTTGAGGATTCCTCTTCACCACCATGTTAATGAAATTTAGGGAAATATTTCACAAAGGGGGTATGTTTATAAGAATGTGGTTCTTATTTTTGTATGGATGTTTTTTCTTGTTTTTTTATGAAAAAGGTAAGAAAAAAAATTTGACGTGCACACTGAGTAATTTCTTGTACACACTATGTACTTGTGCACCGAATCTAGACCGTGTTTAGAATCTGTTGTAGCTGCATACACGACCATGTAATGACATGGAGGGGCATGTTATGGAGAAACCAGGTATAGTCCACTATACTCCATGAATCACTAAATAAAACATTTTTTATTTTTGTTTTTAATTGATAAATAGAACCAGGGTCACATCTAATTCGCAGAAACGTCTTCTTCTAAACTCATTTAATCTAGGAGCAGTCAATTGTGGTGTTTCTTCTCTAAGGCACTGATACATCATCCGTTTTCTGAATTGAACTCCAGAGGGTGTGTTGGAATAACCTTTGGGCGTCATTCCTTCATATTAAATGTCTCCTCTTGATTTCTTCTCTCTCTAGAGTTATTCATGGATTAATATTTTTGATGATTTTGTAGATCTAAAACATTCTAGGTCTACTCAAAGGCTATGGTTCATATTTATTGATCAGTCAACGTCAAGGTTAGTGGTTTTTTCCTTACCATAGTTATCTTTGAGTTATATATTCCCTAGTGACAAATAAATTGTTAAGGGTATTGCGTGTTTTTAAAATTAAATACTTTTTATTGACTAAAATTGTTTTATTTATTAAAGGACTATTGAATATTAATAGGGTGTATTACCATGATTATGGATGTGTTACACTTATTTAATTTGGATATGGCCATCGAGTCTAGAAATCTTGTCTGGCTTCTTTGTTTCCGCACCTACTATTGTCTGGATGGAGTTTCTGTTTATATGAGATGAATGTGTTTCACATTATGGAAGTATGACTAGGGGAATTGATAGTGAGAGCATCTCATAGTAGGGTCCATTAATTATGAATTATTGTTATAATTGACCCATGTTATTAACTGTGTGATCTGGAATCAGTCATTTTCCAGAGAGGATATAATTTGATAGATATCTAGAAATTCGTCATAAAATAAAAGTTAGACAATAGGGCATTGACTGTGACAGTTTCCTGATGGTCATTATACATTATTTTCTCTATTCAAACCAAGGGGTTTTGAACGTGGAAGAATTATAGGTGTTCTTTTGTCTTTGATTAGTTATTTGGGAGGCTAAGGGAGTTAGACTGTGTGAGAATTCCGAGAAGGTCATTGTTATTATTAATTTGAGGATATGTTAAACCAAGGGTGTTAGGATATGAGGACATTCCTATAGGGTAATTTTGAAATTATTGTTTGATTGTTATGATTATGACAAGAAAAACTGCATGGTTGGACGCAGTCTTAAATTATCATTATAAGTACTTTTGAGAAAATTGTTTTTTATGGTTGTTTAGGGGGTTTCATAGACTTTGCAAGATTTCGATTTTACATTATTCAATTGTTTTAATAATTAAAAAATGTTAATGAATGTAATTGTAAACTATGGGATTGTTTACTTTAGAGTACTTCCCATATATGTCATCATTTCTACATATTATATACTATATATATATATATATTCACTAATAGTTAGACACATATCTTTTTGTTGTTTCCCATTGGGACTCATTTTTCACCCTATTTGTGTCATCCTTTTGGACCCAAACTGATTTAATGGTTGCTGGTATAGACAAGTGAATGAGCCCTTCCTCTTTAGTTAGTTGATTAATACGGATCTAGGGAGCATGATAGAAAGATGAGGCTTATGCGGTTGTTGAATTTTATTTACATTTTAGTACATTGGTTTCTATTTTTATTCAATCATTATGTCTTGTTTGGATGTTTTCCTAGACACATGTGACATGCATCATTTATATTTCTTATGAATTTGATTGTACTGTTATTATTCCACTGTTTATATTGTGGTATAGTATTACTACTTCAACTACTATTATCATTTTTCATTACTATGTGTATACTCTTCCAATGTCGGCATATTTCCCCACCATCACACCCGAGGACCTCACTATTAGTCAGTAGCGTATGGCGTTTGAGGAAATTTACTTGAGGCAATGTCAACAATCTTGTATGGGTAACGTCTGGGCAGCACCTAGAATGTGGGGATTATATTTTATAACATTGTAAATTGTAAAGTGTTGTCCAATAACTCACTAACCGCCCATGTATTTCATTATCTCTAATAAAAAATTATTTTAAATGTTTTTTAAGTCTTCTTAATGGGAAATGAATCAAATTATCAATTTCTAATATACCAATATCCCATTTAAAAAATAAAATGGGGTTTTAATTAGAAACATTATTTTTTCCATGATATTACATAATGGTTTCGATCAAATAAATTTTTAATACATGTACAACAAAAAAAAATTAGAAATAAATTCATACCTCTATTTCCCAATTCAATTCAAAAAATTATGTTTCCATAAATAAATTCATAATCCAAATTTAAAAAAATATCATTCATTTCACAAATTAAATTCAACAATTTAAATCATCCAAATTTTATATATATTTCAATATAACACCTGATTCAATAAAAATGTTGCTTTACAATTTCATCAAAAAATTAATTTCCCAAAACATCAATTCAATAAAACATGGGATTCAGTCAATAAATTGAAAAAATTTACCTTTATAATTGAAACTGGATCAAAATAAAAAGTTGAATTTAAACCAATAAATTAATGGTTCAAAAAAGGGGGAATCATGATAAAACACCTTCCTCAGAATTGATAGATCTTAGAACATTAACTCCTAATTAGAATTTTCTAATGGAAGATGATGACAACAGAAACTACGATCCAACCAAGGTGTATTATCCCAAAATAGAGGGTATTATATAATTCAATCAATTTTGAAATCTAAAAAACCCTGGGGATAAAAATAATGATAATGGGCGATAATGAATGAAGAGAGGAAACAAACTAGGAGACAATCAACTATCGTTCTCCAAGATTTGATCCACTTATTGGATGGTTTGAAGGGTCAAAAAACTCTTCTTGGGAACTCTTATAGAATAATAAATTGGTTTGAGATCATACAGGACAATCGAGGGACCTAAAATAGTTGTTTTCTGATTTTAATGCTAATGTTCAAATTTAAAAAACATATGCCCGGTTTCTAGTGAAAGGATGCTGGTAAGGTCACGCCGTGAAACATGGTTGTGGGTCTGCTTAATCTAGTCCAAACAATTTTTTCTAATTGGTCGCATATTTTTTCAAACCATTCACTAAACCTGAAAAACCATACTTCCTAAGTTTGAATGATTTTCCATTAGTAGGTTCATTGTTTTTAAAAACCATGTGCCGACCATTCACGATCCCAAAAAAATTCAAAACTATTAAAATTTCACTTGATTCATCCATAAACAAACATGAGATAATCCTGAAGAAAAGAGGAGTTTTAGGGTTATATGAAAGTATTAACATGATATTATAGGTACTATTGATATGGAATCATAGGGAAGATTCAATTTTTAAAAATTTATTTAGACAGTAATAATTACCCATTTTTTGTGTAATTCATACCCAAATCTGTTTATATAGCCCCAAGGTAAACCCATTTAACTATAATAGTGAATTTTATCAATTTTTAATATTAATGATGAAAAATATGAATATAGAAATATTTGATAAAATTTAATTTAATATTAATAAAATGAACTCAATTTTATCAAATAAAATTTTTCTATTTCAGAACAATTAATATTAATATATTCACAAAATGCACAATAATTTTTTTTTGTAAAATGAATTTTTTTGAAAAAACTAAATTTACTTTAATTCCCATTCTATAAACTACTATCATATGAATAATAAAAAATTTCATTGAATATTGAATCTATTATTTTATTTAAAATAAACAATATTTATTTATTTAAATAATTTAATTTAAAAAAACACATTGCACACATTAAAAATAGAGTATAAAAATATCTAATTTTACCTTTTAATGGTTATATTTTCATTCATAAGATTTAAATGAAAAAATTATGGATTATTTTTATTTTACTATTATAAATTGTTGATATTATTTATTTCAATATTTTTTTATTTAAATCAATATACATTGGTTAAAAAAATACAACACATGTTGAAAGTTACAAATCATCAATAAATATCGTTTATTCATTAATTGATTCAATTACAATTGAGTTTATACGAAAACATTTATTACATTGTATATATTTCATATATTGGTAAATAATATTCAGACACACCAATACAATGGCTATGAAATAAATATATATCATATAATGGTTTATTTATACTTGGATATGCATATATTGAAACCTATCTAATACCTCGTGATTATTTCGATGGACAAGATATATAATTTTGGGGCGTTACACATATGATTGAAGAGAGGATCAATATATTATATGATTCATATGTGATATAAAATTAATTAAATTTTTCAAAAAATGATATGTTAAATCTTTTTTAAGAAAATAATATACCAATTTCCCAGTGATTTAATTAAAATAATCATGTTATGTTTATGACCACAATAGTTCGGCAGAAAGATAAATTTTGAGGGTCAAAGGAACATAAATCAGGTAATTTTGTCATTAAATATGTCTTCTTACTACATTGTATTTGACTTTTGAAAAACTGATTTCATTATATTGTTGGTTATATATGAATATTGTTTTCATTTATATAATAAATTCATTTTCATCAGAAAGATAGACATTTTATTTCATGTTTATCATAGAATTTAAGTAAGTTCACATATTTTTTCTTATAATATATCCTAGTGTGTCACAGAATAAGTGGATCATAAATAAATTTAATTCATATGGAATTTAATATTTAAAAAAAAATATTATATGTATTTTTTATTGCGATAAATATTCCAGTATATTAAATCACATAAATATTGTCATGAAATATTCGAGTTCTAGCTATGTGATTTAAATTTTATCTGGTTCTGAATATTTTAAAGTTCAAAAATTGATATTGAATTATTCACTAGTTTAGTGAATAAAAATATATATAAATATATATTTAATTATCTTTATTTAAAAATAAATATTTATTTTCATTATTATATATCATAATATTTTTTCTGTATTGACCAAATAATATTTAATAGAATTAATATTGTTTTATTTTAGTTTTAATATATTCTATGGTGAATTAGTGAATTATTATCGATGGATAAAAATGTTATATATATATATATATTTAAAAGTATGTTATTGAATTTAATTAAATAAGGATATTATAATAAGTTCATATAAGTGGATATAAAAATAATATTCTTCTATTTATTTTTATTTGAAATGGGGTGTAATAATGATTATGTATTTTAATAATGTCCTCTATCAAATTTGTAATTTATTTATCCCTAATTATAATATAATTTTTAGATCATTTTATAGAACATGATAGCGATTTATCTAAAAATCATAATTATATCTATAATATGTTGAATCTATATGGATTATAATCCTCTCACCATCCATATCATGAATATATAGGGAACATGATAAATCTAGGTCATGAAAAATGATGACTTATAGGAATAACTATGACACTCTACACTTTCAAATGAATTACAATGAAAACTATCCAATGATTCATAGATCAAATTTGGAATAACATTAACTAAAACCAAGTTGGATTATCCACTACTATGATATTGTAACCAAAGAAGAACATAAATCTGAAAAATGAATGATTTTCACATTCAAGGTAATTAAAAATTTAAATTTAATATAAATTATGTATGAATGATCCTCATAAGGATGTTATATAATTTAATTCATCATGATTTTATTAAATATTTTATTTAAAATGGTGGCAATGAATAATTGGGTAATATCCAATTTCTAAAATTTATATAAATAATTTCTTGAATATAGGATTAATGTATATGATAATGAAATTTAAATGTATGAAAAAGTTCAAAAAGGATAATATTTAACTTATTATGGGAAAAGATAACATTTTCAACCTAACGAAGGATGGAGAAAATTTTATCAAAAATGTGGGCCGAACATATAAGAGTACTTAAAGAATTATAATGGTGAAAGTGATAACCGGTTCACTATATGTGATCATATTCTCAATTTTAAATATTTTTAAGAGATAATCAACTGAAAGACTTACAATAGGATGACAAAATGATTCCCATATCGTTTACATTAATGGATGTTAATATTCATTTTCTTATATCACTAATGGGTATGGATGAAAACATATATTATGTACTAATATATTTTAAATAGTACATGTTGCCAATGACTTTATATTAAGATGATAAATATGATGAAATGAAATATATTTTTTGATATTGAATATTCAAAAAAACTATTATGTTGGAATGTATCTTGAAATTTCACCCTAAAAATAAATACGAGTCTAAAAATTTACGATAATAATATTTATTCCATAAAAATATGATAAGGACTTAATCTGTTACATTATAATATTCCAAAAAAATGGGATTTTGAGGTGACAAATCATTAATTAATAAATTTCATTTATATGATTCTCATTGATAAATCTTAATTAAAAGTCATTTTTATTCAATTGGTATTGATATTAGTTATTATAACGATTTTGGAAAAAAATATAGTTAGAAAAATAGCCAATATAAGATAATAAATGGGAAGAATAGTATTTTTAATAACATTCATATCTTCAAATATATAAATTTTATATTCCATTTTGATAAACATAACCAAATTTGGAAACATTGGGGGATAACTAAATTTTTTACTATAATAACTAATAATAAGATTGGATGAAAAACATTAAAAGGGATGTTAAAATTATTATTGAAACATATGGTATGTATATTGGTGATAGTTATAATATAACTTCAATATGTGGTGATTGTGATATATATGTTTGAGGTGTCATGATTAGTTTTTCAGTGGATGTGAAAGAATGCAATGTTGATTCTAGAGATAACATGGACAATGTAGGTGTAGTAACATATTACTTATTCAAAAATAACTCACAATTAAGAGATGGAAATAATGAATGTTTTTTTTTTCAGATATGGACCAATTTTTATTTTAATTGATAATTAATATTCAATAAATATAGTTTTACTTATCACAGGATGATTTTAACTTTCTAGGTATGATATTTAACCATTATACTCCAACGTGTTTTCTTGAAACGTAATGAAAATCAATTACCCCATAGTATCAAAATAATTTCAAGGGAACCTCTCATGATATGATAAATATATAACCATTATTAATAAAAAATAGTTACATCTAAAATGGAAAATTAAACTAAAAAATCAATATCAAATAACATAATATATATGTCACATTGGACACATCAAAGAAAATTCATACTATATATATTTATATAAAAAAATCATAAGAAAGGGATAATTGGGAAAATAATATCCTTATATTAATCTGATAATTCATATCCCATATCGTCTAATAAAATATCTCAAATTTAATGGTACACTCCCACATCTGATTAATCTGCATGCCTATAAAACAATTCAATATAATAAGAATAAAATATCACTAAGGTGTTGTTATATGATATGAATTAATTCCCAATGTGATACCCCAAAAAATTTACATGTTCACAATTACAATCCAAATTATAAATAATAAAATAAAATAAACTCATTTGAAATATATACTACATAATAATTTAATAAGAAAAACCATTTGAATTTCATGTGCTTTATAAAATTTTTATAAACTCCCACAACCCTATGACTCATGACATATGTTACAACAAGAGGATTCTACTTGGCCACACACTACGGGAAAAAAGGGTATTTGCGACGGGTTATTTGCGACGGGAATAAATCCCGTCGCAAATAGTCCGGTTAAAAACTTATTTGCGACGGGGGTCTTTACCCGTCGCAAATAAGTAGTCTTTTGCGACGGGATAGGCTTCCCCGTCGCAAATAGCTTTCCCCGGATTTGGCGCCAAATCGCGGGAAAACTATTTGCGACGGGGAAGCCTATCCCGTCGCAAATAGTTTTCCCGGGCTTTGGCGCCAAATCCGGGGAAAACTATTTGCGACGGGGAAGCCTTTCCCCGTCGCAAATAACCGGCGGCGGTAAAAGGTATTTGCGACAGGAAAGTATTCCTGTCGCAAATAGTATGTTATTTGCGACGGGTCCCGTCGCAAATAACTATTTACCGGTTGACCGTAATAAATGCGGGCGAAGGTATTTGCGACGGTGCCCGTCGCAAATAATACTATTTGCGACGGGATTCCCGTCGCAAATGGACCCGTCGCTATTAATCTAACCTATAAATACCCCCATCCGTTTTTCTCAAATCATTCTCATTCTCCACCTTCTTCTGCTCTAAAATTTCTATTTTTAAATTTGAGTTTTTGTTCAGTTTAATTTTTTTCTTCGGAGCTGTTATTAAAGTTTTGAAGAACGATCAGAGCTCATCAATTTTCAAGGTATTTATGTTCATTTTAATTTAATATTTATTTTTAATTTTGTATTAATTTCAATTATTTTTGATTAGTTGTAATTTAATTATGTTTATATTGTTTTCTTACTTAATAAATTTAAATTATTAGTATTGTTCATAGTTAATGGTAATTAGGAATAATTTGTAATAATTTTTAATAATTAAAAATAAATATTAATAATTAGTAATAATTACCAATAATTAGTAATAATTAGTAATAATTAGTAATAATTAGTAATAATTACCAATAATTTGTAATAATTAGGAATAATTAGTAATAAATAGGAATAATTAACAATAAATAGTAATAATTAGTAATAATTAACAATAAATAGTAATAATTACCTATAATTTGGAATAATTACCAATAATTAACAATAATTAGTAATAATTAGTAATAATTGTCAATAATTACCAATAATTGCAAATAATTAGGAATAATTAGGAATAATTAGGAATAATTATGAATAATTAGGAATAATTAGGAATAATTTGGAATAATTAGTATTAATTAGGAATAATTAGTAATAATTAGGAATAATTAGGAATAATTAGTAATAATTAGTAATAATTAGGAATAATTAGTAATATTTAGTAATAATTAGGAATAATTACCAATAATTAGAAATAATTACCAATAATTAGCAATAATTACCAATAATTAGCAATAATTAGCAATAATTAGGAATAATTAGCAATAATTAGGAATAATTAGCAATAATTAGGAATAATTACCAATAATTAGGAATAATTACCAATAATTAGGAATAATTACCAATAATTTGGAATAATTACCAATAATTTGGAATAATTACCAATAATTTGTAATAATTACCAATAATTTGTAATAATTAGTAATAATTAGTAATAATTAGTAATAATTAGGAATAATTACCAATAATTGCCAATAATTGCCAATAATTGCCAATAATTGCCAATAATTGCCAATAATTAGTAATAATTATCAATAATTGCAAATAATTAGGAATAATTGCAAATAATTAGTAATAATTAGGAATAATTAGTAATAATTAGTAATAATTAGTAATAATTAGGAATAATTAGGAATAATTACCAATAATTACCAATAATTAACAATAATTGGTAATAATTACCAATAATTGCAAATAATTGCAAATAATTAGGAATAATTAGTAATAATTAGTAATAATTAGGAATAATTAGTAATAATTAGGAATAATTAGTAATAATTAGGAATAATTTGTAATAATTAGGAATAATTAGTAATAATTAGGAATAATTTGGAATAATTAGGAATAATTAGTAATAATTAGGAATAATTAGCAATAATTAGGAATAATTAGCAATAATTATCAATAATTATCAATAATTAGCAATAATTACCAATAATTAGTAATAATTACCAATAATTAGCAATAATTAGCAATAATTAGTAATAATTAGCAATAATTAGGAATAATTAGCAATAATTAGGAATAATTACCAATAATTAGGAATAATTACCTATAATTTGGAATAATTACCAATAATTAGGAATAATTACCAATAATTAGGAATAATTACCAATAATTACCAATAATTTGTAATAATTAGTAATAATTACCAATAATTACCAATAATTGCCAATAATTGCCAATAATTAGTAATAATTATCAATAATTGCAAATAATTAGGAATAATTGCAAATAATTAGGAATAATTAGTAATAATTAGGAATAATTAGGAATAATTAGGAATAATTAGGAATAATTAGTAATAATTAGGAATAATTAGTAATAATTAGGAATAATTAGTAATAATTAGGAATAATTAGTAATAATTAAGAATAATTAGTAATAATTAGGAAGAATTTGTAATAATTACCAATAATTAGTAAACGAAATCTTCTTGGATAATGAAGGGAAAATTTATAATCATCTCCACAACGATGATTACCAAATTTCCTTTCATTATTCAAGCAGTTTTCCTTTTGCTAAGTATTGCTAAGTATTGCTAAATTAGTAATAAATAGTAATAATTAGCAATAAATTGTAATAATTAGTAATAAATTGTAATAATTAGTAACAATTAGTAATAAATTGTAATAGATTGTAATAATTAGGAATAATTAGGAATAATTAGGAATAATTACCTTATTACATGTGGAGACAGAATGTGAAACACACAGATGAAAGGAGAACTGTATATAATATAAAAAATTATATTATTTTAATATTAATAATAAAATATACTAATAATGTAATGATGTTATTATTATATAATTAATATTTATAAAAAAAAATATATTAGTATTATTAAAAAATATAAAAAATCAATATAATATTAAAATTATCAATATTTGTAACAGGTTTTGCTTTATTCTCAATATATTCAATCCTTGCTTGAGTGTTTTTTCTAACAAATTATTCTAAACCAGTAATGCTTTTATATTTTATAGAAAAATATGGAACAACGAGGTCGTCAACAGTCATTATTAGATGACCGCATATGGATAAATCAACGTAGAAATCCAAATGGTTCTGGTTTAAATCCAGTATATATAGAGGGTGAGGAGGAGCGTCGACGCCAGCAGCAGCTGTACGAGGAGCAGACGAGTCGGTGGCAGCAGCAGCATCAGGAGCAGATGGAGTACATGCGCCGACTCACTCATGCTTTAGGGATGGAGTTTCCTCCACCACCATCTGCAGATCCCCCACCTCCCCCCCTCCCCCCTCCTACAGATTAGAGTTTGTATTTCTGTTATAAAATTTGTGAAATCAAAATATTTTTTTTTCTATTCGTAGTTTCTGTTTCATTATAAAATATTAATAATATTATATTTTTAAATAACAATATTAATATGAATAATAATAATATTTATATTTTATAATATTAAATTTTATATATATATTAAAATTTTATTTATATAATAAAATTTTATATATATATTAAAATTTTATAATATTATAATTTAATTATTTTTTTTGTAATACTTGAATTATTTTAATATTTGAATGTAAAATAATTCTATTATTTTTATATTAATTAAAATAACTTATTAATATTTTTTTATTTATGAATTATAATTATAATATTATTATATTAATTAAATTATTTATTAATATTCTATTATTTTTATTTTTGAATTATAATTCTACTATTATTATAGTAATTAAAATAATTTATTATTTTCATTTTTAAATTATAATTCTATTATTATATTAACTAAAATAATTTATTAATAATTTATTTTTTTAATTTTTGTTATAGTATTTGCGACGGGATACTATGCCCGTCGCAAATACTTGTATTATTAATAGTTTTGTTATTTTTTTTAAAAGAGTATTTGCGACGGGTCCCGGTTCCCGTCGCAAATACTAGTATTATTAATTTTTTTTATTTTTTTAAAAAAAGTTTTTGCGACGGGACCCGTCGCCAAAACTATTTGCGACGGGTCCCGTCGCAAAAGGTATTTGCGACGGGCCCGTCGCAAAAACTGTTTAAAAAGTTTTTTAAAAAAATACGGAATACTATTTGCGACGGGGAGAATGCCCGTCGCAAAAAAAGGCTTTAGCGACGGTCCGGTCGCAAATAAGTTTAGTTGCGACGGCGTTTTCAGCAACGGGCTATTTGCGACAGGATCCCGTCGCAAATAGCCCGTCCCAAATACCTGCTTTTCTAGTAGTGACAACTACGACACCTCATAAAACAAATGACTCTAAATAATATCAATTTTATATGGTTTTACCATGGTGATAATATACCCTCTTATGTATTAAATATTTAAATTAATCAATCACCATCCATTATAAATAATATTATCAAAGGGATGCGATAAAACATATCAATAATTAATAAATTAATGTGATAGAATATATACTTACCAAATCATGATTATTCTAGCATAAAACAATAGTACTTATAATAGTGATGTCACATATAAAATATTTATACGTAAGTATGAAAATATTGGATGATCTACTAACATTATTTTTAATTCTCATCAATCTAGTCTATATTCCCATTTTTATATCACACATGATTATGAGACCAAGAAAACAACCCAACCAAAACATAAAAATGGTGAAACTTTATTTTTGGAAATCATGTTCCTTCTATCACAGGAATGTGGTGAGTGTAAATCATTATGAATAACCCTTAGGATAATAGAAATATCAATTAATGGAGTGTATTCACTTGTAATGTGATCAAATGTATAAATAATGACATCTCCAAAGTGTAAAAATATAAAATATCATTGAACATCATGTTATAACAATATATATTGTATTGAATTTACATAATTCAACATAATTTGTACTTTCTATTATAGAACTGAATAATCATTCCACAATTTCCAGTACATATCTGTCTCAATTAATAGTAAACCTAATATACGATCCATTTAAACCAATAAATTGATTCCTGTATGAAAACCATTATAATAAAAATATACCTATTGAAATACTTCTTGGATAAATATGTTGGTAATCCATATATGGGTGTAATAGTGACCAGATCCATGTTGAACTCCAAGGGTGCATATAACCATCATAATCAGTTCCTAAATAGAAGTTTTTATCAACGGTATCTCGTATATGTCATTTTCATCCATCAAATCATAGTTACTATGAATCGTATATCACAATTGATTCCCTGAGTTAAAAGTACTAGTAAATTTAATTGGAATACATTATTTTCATCTACATAATAATGGGTATCTAAAAACTTTATTCTATATTGACCCAAAGGAAGAATTCATACATCTGAACCTAGAATGTCTCCCAATATTCCCATATATAAAAAATAAATTTAAAATCCTATATAGTACAGAAAGTTTCTAATAATAATGTGAATGTAGATGAACCATATGTGATATTTTAAGTATTCATTAAAATGATATGAAAAAATTATTCCTTTGTGGTAATAACTTATAATAACACTCAAATAAGGTGTTACATATAAACAAAAATTTATCACACTATATCATAGTTATCTCCACATGTATATTACTATTCATATTAAATATACCCACATCAGGTTGACACCGATTTTTCAGGTTATAAGCTAAAAATAATAATAATAACACATCCCATAATAACCTTCATAGGGATATAATAACCATGGGGTACCACCAGTACCACTATGAATCACCATTGTACATAAAACCTACATGGTACAATCAATCCTAATAACATATCTTAGGTCATTAAACAACTATCATAAAGGATGACATCCCTTGGAATCATCATATTTATAACAAAAGTCACATTTTCATCTAAGTAAATCCCTTAATGATTCAACAAAATGGGTATTTACAAAATCCCATCATATATCATTCCATTATATGTTGGTCCCCACACACCTAACTAATGTGTATTACTGGATGGATAATCCAACCCATGTTATCTCAAAGTAATTTTTGAGTAATTCTTTTCCACACTCATATCATATATCCCAAATTATTTATGGTATTGTATGTCCCAAATATATCATACTCCGAAGATCCGTACATAGTAAAACATTCTTCCCTTCTATAGGGAACTAATTGATCTTATTTATTCCTCTATATTTACTTAAACAATAGATGTCTCACACCACCATGTTCATATAAAATATTAAAAATCATAACATTTTTCAATCCATATATTTTATATATAAAAATGAAATCACTTTCTTACATTCCCAAATATCCTTTAGCTATATAATATTAGATAATTAGGTCATCACCATTACATTATAAAATATTACATCAAAAAGAGGACACATCAATATAGTAATCATTTTTCCACATGAGAATACAATTATGATATACCAAGATTTTGTTTCACCACATATATTCAAAATATTCACCGTGACTTTATTCTTTTCCATAATCATTTCTAAAATCCAGTGATTTTTTAAATGTTAGATGATGAAAATATGATCAATAAGGGACAATTATAAATGAATTAATGAAACCAATTAGTCTACTTTTATTCATTAAAATATCCCTTTTTTAGAATACACATTGAGATCACAAAAATCCATTTCATACACATGATATTTTCATCACTAAGAAGTATTTTCATAATTCAATTCATAAGTAATAAATAAAGATTATATTATGAATAATTGATAAATTCAGGTCTTGATAAATAGATGATATGTTTATCAAAAAGTTATAAATTTAACCATTTATAAGTATCATATAAATTATTTTAGACATACGATAAATAGAATTCCCATTAAAATCAAAAGATTTTTTCAAATACCCATAAAATTCATAGATAAATCATGTTGGTAAAAAAGGATATCATCTTTTTATTACTCTTAAAATAACTGTAAATTTTTTAATAAACTATATTTTAAATTAAAATATTCTCTTATGTGAATCCATTACCTTGTAACCACCATCCCTTTATAGAATACTTTAGGGAGCTATATAGGTATCACCTATATTTATTACAAATTTCATCATTACATATAATCATTAACTATATATATCACACTTGTAATTGAAAATTGTTACCAAGAAACATAGTATAATCATAACAATGATTTTTTATTTATTCATAATCATAAATTTAATTCATTTGTTTCACCAATAAGATAATAATTTTTAGATAATGAAACATACTATATATTTATATAACTATATTAAATACATAGATTAATGGGATGATTAATTATTCTATAAATTAAAAATGTTATAATATATGGGAATACAATGACTAATAATCGGAATTTTTTTGAGATAAAACATTGAAAATGTTTATGTAAAAATTAAATATACATTCTTCCATTTATCAAAACGTTTTTAATAATATATTAAAAATGAATCCAATTGAAAACCATTGAAATAAATTAAAAAGTGAAAAATGACCTTTATAAATTGTTTATTCCCATATAAACAAAAGATAATAATGTTTTTATTATACATACTGAAGAAGGATACTCAGAATATAAATCTATAAAACAATTAAAAATGGTTGTTTTGGAATAGTGTCTCATATGTCAATGATGAATCATCTCATAGGGTTTTTGTCATCATAAGTAATAAAAATATTTTAATTAGTCACATAATTAATTATTATTTTTTTTTGTTATTTTAATAGTTTTTTACAATTTTATTTTCATTTGAATAATTAATTAATTTCATGTCATATTTTTTTGTGATATTAAACTCAAATTTATGTAATGACTTGGATAGGTATCAATTTCCAAATAAGACATAATTATATCATCTATAAACTATTAATCCTGAAATAATTACAATTTCTATACATTATGTATTAATTTACACTGGTGGAAATCGATCTTATACCAACACATGTATCCCACTAGTTTGAAAAGAATATTGGAAAAATAAAGGTATACCAATAGTTATGTTTAACCATCGGAAAATTGATTAGAAAGGCATATAATATCCCAATGGTTTTATGAAAATGTTGGGAACGTATAATTTGAGGCTCTATATCCTAACAATTTGTGGAGACTATTGGGATATTAAATCTATCCCAATTATTTTTTATAACTTTTGGGACATAAATTACCAAAATACACCTAGAATAGTTTCTCCCATAAACAAGATCACTCCATGTTAACATACTTGCAGAGGAACACCACTCTGAATAGATCTCCCCTAATAAAGATATGTCCCTACTAACCTACTTCCAGAGTGCCAAACCAGGAGATCTCTCTTGCGATCCCAAAGTCACAAGTGCTAATCTCCTATGAACCCTACTTCATACGAACTAACTCAGGTGATCATTCCTTTGAACCCTACATCTCATGTCCCAACCCTATTTTTTGAGCACACTTCATATACAACATATCTATCCATCCTACCAACACTACTTCATGAGCACACATCCTCCATAACTAAACTCTCACATTTTTTGTTAAACCATATTTCTCCATGTTGTAATCCCTACTCCCCAACTGATGATCTATCTATGATTCACATAATTTGTCATCATCCACTTCAAATTGGTACATTTTAACTATGTTATGTCTTCTACCAAAATCTATATTATAGTTTTCATTCGATTTTACTATAATTGTCATGTTTTACTTACTGGGTTTTATGATCCCATTATGAACTCCATTAATATATAATTTTAGATTGTGGTTATGTTTTTGTTGTTTTGATTTATCATTATTGAAAAATTTTGATTGATATTGAAGAAATCAATATGATAATGAGTTATTTTATCCATGGAATTTTTAAATGGTTTTCTTGAATGGATTATTCCTTGACATGTTAGTTATAGCCCCAAATATGGATTCTACACAATATTCATCTAATCAATTATAGTTCACTGCAGATTCAACAAAAGGGAGATTGGTTATACCCACCCTCATATGACATCTATAAAAACATGATATACTACCCAATGTTTGTTCATGCAACTATGTATGGTTCTACTCCACAACAACCAAATATTCATCCATAAATGGTTATATTCCCCAGACATCTATCTTCCTTGATGGTTTATATAGCCTATATATTTTTCTCTTCATGATTGGTCCATTATTAAAATGACCTCTAAAAAATATTGAATAAATCTTTTCAATGAGTGTATCGGATCTGTTACACACATGTACAGTTCATTAGGACATCAACAACTACCTGGAAAATTATTATGGGTAATGAAAATCTATCTATATCTAAATTTCTATACTTCTTACTAAAATCTATGAATACTTGAGAAAAAGACTATTCTTATCCATTAATGTCTCCCAGCATTAATATATATATATATATGATATATGATGTATTGATCTATCATATTATTCATACAGTTTATGCATGTTATTGAAAAATCAACTACACTCATTTTTTTAAATTTTCATAACAAATTGACAGAAAATATCATTTGAGTAAATTATTCCTTATTCAAAAAATGGATTCTCTAAGATCATATATTATAGGTAATATTTTATATTTTAAATATTTGAAAATATTATTAATTTATTCTTCCTCAAATTGTGATTTTTATTCACATTAAATTAACTGGAAAACTCATGTGCATTGTTATTATAATCCTAAAAAATACAACTTTTCAGATTCATTCGAAATATACTTGTATATAGAATCATGTTTATTTTCTATATGATCATTCACTATATGACAGAAAAATCCTCTTAGTTTCCTTTAATCTTTATTGGATCATTATCCACTTGTATGAACATGATTTTTAAATCCCCGAGGCTTTTAACATCATTTTTAGATTACATTTCCCATTTGATAAAAATATATAATATGAATATGAATCAAATAATCTGCTAAAATATATAATTTTTTTGATATAATTTTTTTTCATAATTTGAAAAAATTTCACATCAATGTTATAGAAAACCGAAGAATGTGTATTTTAAAATTCATCAATGTCACTTATGAAAATATAGATTATTACTTATATTTGAAAGATATCTAGTAGTATTTCCACCAAGTGACAAGTTTAGTACAACATTATGATCAATCATAAAAATATCCTTTAATTTAACAGTGGGTGGATCGAACATGGTTACATGACCATGGATAATTAACCCCATGAATAAGTCACTATCTATAATGAAATTGTAGTTAAACTACATAAAAAATACTATTGACTAAGAGAAATAAACAATAATCAAAACATTTCAATATTTTTACCATATTTATTACATAGACTCATGAATATTTTACCTTGACTTTGGTTATATTCATGTCTTTTTTAGGTGAGGATTACTACCCATCTACATTACAGAAGATGTGAATGTAGGATATTCAAATCCATCAACAAGTAAGAATTGAAATATCCCAACACACAACTATGGTCAATAGAATTCATGAGGTATTCTAATAAAAAACATTCATGATTACTACCTTTGTTATTCAATGACTGAGCATGCTATAAAATACGAAATCTGATATTGGAAATTGATTTTATGCTTCCCCCAAATGAAATTTGTTCTTGATCATTCCTCAGTGATTCATATTTTCCATGTTGAATTATAACTATGTGGTGGAGAAAATTTATTAGTAGCGTTTAGTCCAATGTATATTATAGAATATTGCTACTAGGGGTGGTTTACTACACATACAGGTCTTAAAGTCATTAAACAATTTGTTTCCTCATTAGTCTCATCAATCCTCATTTATTATTTTATTTCAAATCACCTATATTTTATGTATATGTTTTATAAATTATGACATAGGGGTTCATTATTTTTTATGGTTGAAACATGTTTGTTTGGTTTAGTTCCATTATAAAATAGTTTATAAATATGTTTTAGAGATGAGTTTTGAATTTAATGAAACATTTGTGATATTAATATTTGTATTTCAAAATGCATGTTTCAATTTCAAGATGGATTCTTACAATAAATTGATACTAACATGGATATTTTCATTGAATAAAACAACATGGGTATTCAGAAATGATAATGGGTTTTTAATTGTTTAAATTTGTAATGTAGATTGAGATGGGGTGGTGTATTAATGTGGATATTGGTGTAATGGTGGGTGGGGTGTGAAGGTGGGTGGGGGAGGGGTGTTCAAGGGGGTGGATGTGTAGGTGGGTAGGTGGTGTGCATGGGGATGGGGGCTGTCTAGGGGGTGCTAGGAATGCGACAGGGAGTGGGGGATGTGTATGTGTGGTGGGGTGTAGGTTGGGGATTGCAATGGTGAGGGGGATATATAGGATAAGGTTGACGGGGGTGAGCTAGGGAGTGGGGGTTATGCAGGAGGTGAGTGGGGTGGAATCTGATGGTGGGAGTGCATATCTTGAGTGTCTAGTGTGGTGAAAAAATTATGCATTGTATGGGTACCGATGTTTCCAATTTTGGTGTCTTTCATCAATAAATATTTTACAGAAGGGACTAGTGACATTTACTAACTCCTATTAATCTCATGTATGCTATGTTCCACCTGAACATCGGTCTTCTTTTTAGGTGATTTCAATTGGGTGAACATATTCTGCATTGTATGGGTTTATATTTTTCAATTTTGATTTCAATATTTTAGAAATATTTTTAAAAGGGGCTGGTGAGAAATAATATATACTATTAATGTCAGATATTTTTTGGGACACCTGAATTTTAGTCTTCCATTTAGGTGATTTCATTCTAGTACATTCATTCATTTACTTTGGATTATTGACAGCATTTGAAACTACAATGGTGAATTGAATTGCACTCTACTCACCAATTCAGGGAGTATTATCATGTTTTCCCTCCCTCATAGATTGATGTTTTCATTGTTTTTGTCAAATTCACGATGCATGTGTCCAGAAGTCATTTATATAAGAGTAATCTACTGGAGTCATCTCAAAGTATATGGGGGACTCATCAACATCAAACATAATAGTGGAGGTATCAATCAATGTCACTATAACAAGAAGCATGTGTGACTAATAAGAGTGGGTAGTTACCGGTGTAATATCAACATTAATGATTTCAGTGGAATCAAATATTGTTTCCCCCTGGCCATTTGATGTTCCAACACCATACCCTTAATATTGTGTACATGGATTGGGGTTATCATGTAACACCCTGAGGCTTTATGAAAAATATTTTTTTCATTAATGTTTTGTGTTGTGCGCTACACTAAAAGGAGCTTTCACAACACACATCCTTGACTTGCCTTGCATTACACACAATCACAACCTTCCTCGATAGATTGCGTCGTACGCAATACCGAGTTTCACTAAACAACGATATGCTATTAAAATATTATTAAAACTAGTCGTTATGAATAGTAATAACCACTTTTTGAAATTTTATAAATTTTATTTTTCAAAATGGACTTTATTTTTGGATTCAGAATATCAAAATTAGCTTAGGGTGAAATTTTGGTATTTTTCGGATAACTTTCATATTCTGATGAATAGTGAAAATTACTAAATTATAATTAAAAACAACTTTTTTAATCGAAATAATTAATAGTTATAAATTATTAATTTGAGTGTTTTTAAAGTATATTATGAATATATTTTTACAATTTAATACAATGTTTTTCATTGGATGTAATTTCACATTTAAACCAGTTATAAACAAGTGTCAATCTTTTAATAGTTATTATCTCTTAAAAACACGCTATTTGTTTTGAAGACGGGAACTGATTTTTAAATTAATTAATGAAACTGATATGTTATAAATTTGATAAAATAGAAATAATTTTTTAATTCTTAATATCAAATATAGCATAGGCCTAATTTTTGGTATTTTTCTGGATACTTTCATTTTTTTGATGAATAGTGAAACCACTAAGTGATAGTTAAAAAAACTGAATTTTTCATAAAACTCAATTTTACCGCTTATGTGAGTGGAATTTCGAAAATCCGAGATACACGGTTAATATCAAGGACTAATATGTGGTTCAATGAGATGAAAATAATTTTTGGTGAATAATAACTTTTTACTTTTTTAAACATGGTTAAAAGTAAATAGGGTAATTAAGGGTAAAAATGATATTATTATTACCCTAACACATGTCCTAATTCTGTTGGGCAAATGTAATTCGATCAAACACAACCTTAGGAATAAAATATGACCATTTAGGCCCACTTGGATTAGATTAGGACATTTATGATTAATTTATTTAAAGAAGGGTTAAAATAGTTAAAATCAAAGTTTAATAACTAAATAATTTTTACTATGGGGTTATACATAATATAAATTCAACTATAAATATTCATTAGAAATATAAAAAGATTTCCTACATAATAGTATTTTATTTGTAATATTTAGACATTATATAATTTAATTTATTTATGAAACAATGATGATGTAGTAATTACCATAATAGTGAAAAAATAGAATAATTGATATTATAAATACCTAAATAAGAATAATATGAGACTTTTTATGAATTAAACTAATTTTCTAGGTTAATATGACATGTTATGATTAATTTAATTAACTTTTTTCTAAGTAATCATTCTGTTATGAGTTTCAAAAAAATCAACTATTGAATAGTGTCAAAATTGACATAAAATAGTTTTTAAAACAAATATTATATTATCAATTGTTATTTAATTCCTAAAAATATAAGGATCGGAAAAATGACATAGATATGAAATGATTTATTAATAATAAACAACTTCGGGTTCGTTTGTCTTGTTATGGAAAGTTTATTAACCATATAGTGTAAGAAAACAAAAAGACACTGTAAAAGTTAAATTATTTAACTTAGAGTTAAATCTAATTGATAAGGTTAAAATAATAACCTAAAATTGTCTAAATCCTATTAGATGAGAGGATTTCAACCCATCCCCACTTTATATTCGATATAAGACCCTTTGGAACCATTATAAACCGAATTTGACCTTAATATAAAATAATATTTTGAGATTTTCCTAAGATGCCCCTCTCCTCCCTTATAAAAGGGCACCTCCTCCCTCTCCTCCTCACACAAATTCGAGCATTCAAGCTCGTCCAACCCCTGCGAAAATCTCTTCTCCACTTCCCTAGTATCATCCTAGAGGTCCTGGTCTTCTTCAAAGACAATCCTTAGTTCTTTATGTGAAGGTTAAGAGAAGGTGCGTCAAAAAGAGGAGGTTCGGATACGTACAAAGAATATCGGACATAAAGTAAAGGAAATATCAAAATCTCACTTTTATCCGAGATTGTTTTTACTTTGGTAATTAATGGGGTGTATTTTATCATCAAAATCCATGTTTCCTCAATATGTAATATTTATATTCTTCTACAATAGTTTATATCCAATTTTACCCTTCGGTGATTTTTTAGTAAAATATATGAAAGGAATTTTTTGTCGTTTTTCATACGATGTACTTTTTTGACTTTTCCGAAAAAAGTACGAGAAGAAATTTTTTTTTAACTTATATGGAATGAATGGATTTTTAAAACATTATTTCCAAGAATATTTCCTTACATGTTTTCAAGTTCATTTTTAATCAACTTCTTTTATTTTAGAATTGCATGACATGTTAAGAAAGGAAAAGTGTTTTTGAAGTTGAAAGGATATTTTCCTCAAGAATGGAGTTCATGTGTTTAATCAAAATTATTTTCCATCTAAGATATTAAAGGGTTATGTTTTTTATACCTAATATTACATTGATTTGATTATGTTATGATGGAATTATTTTTATGAATTCATTTATCTTATATGAATTGTTTTATGAAGTCATGATGTTTAAGATTCCCATTTTTATTACATGGGTTATGCTATGATGTATGGTTTATGATTTTGTGGCACAAATAAGAATGGTATCATTATGATATGGGTGGGACATATATCTCCCTCCAATTCATTGGGTAAAGATTTTATATCTCATGAGATATACATGGCTGGAATGGTAGGTTATACCAGTTCAGTGAAACATGACTGAAATGAGGGTGACTCGGTTCAGAAAGGGTCTTTGTCCACTAAGATAGTCTTGGAAATGAGTCTTGACTAACATGAAATGATTCTCTATGATTATGTGTGCATGCCAGAAAGTTTAATGTTTTAAGTTATGATTATTGTGATTACATTTCACTGCCATGAGTTATCCCAGGTTATGAAATTATGACCTCATTTACAGGTTAATATTTCCAAAAGTTATGTGCTTATGTATATGATGTGATTGATATTTCCTTTGTTTACACTTAATGAGAATTTGAGCTCACCCTTTTATGTTTACTTTTCCCCAGGATATAAAAAAGGTTTTAGGTATAAAAAAACGGAAGATCTTTATGGGAGATTTTGAAGATCTTTCACCAGGATTAGAAGATTATATTCCGAGTTTCCAAAGACACTAAACTATTACGATCCTTGTGTGTTTGTTTTTGTTATGTACTAAGTATTCCGAAAATGTAATGTAATGTCAATGTATGTCAAGCTTCGGGTCTCTATAGTTGGTATCATAGGAAAGGTTTAGTCAACCTTTGGAAACTAGGATGCGAAAACGTTAGTGAGATCCCTAGGGATATTTCTAAGATATTTATAGGGATACCCCTAAGGATAAGTATACGTATAGGATATAGTCCTAGAACTATGGTAACGATCTTAGAATTTAACCTAAGATGTTAGATATTGATGTTACTCCCCCTTTAATATGATTTTGGCCTCTAACACTATTCTTTTTGGGTTTTTGAAAATGGCTGGAAATAAGATGATTCACAATAATGGAGGATATGATGGACAATTGAATGATATTATTCATGAGAAATCAAATGAAATGGGATTTGGAAGTCCAAACATCATTATTATGCCGAATCAGCAATCTCATAATATGATCAATAAAGTAAAATTTGGTAAGTTTCCTGACTCGGATAATAAGAGAAAGATGGAGTTTCCTGATGATCATAGAAGAAAGAAAGTTCAATTTTACCTATGTAAATCATGTGGGAAGAGGAATCAATGAGATTGTTTCAAAGGAACTGGAAGATGCTTTGGGTGTGGAAAAGAAGGACACAAATCCAGTAAGTGCAAAGGAAAAAGTTCAATTAACACCAGTGATGAGGATAATGGTATTGCTACGACATCAAAAATGGTTAAATGTTTTACATTTGGAATGTACGGGCAATATGCAAACCAATTCCCTAAGGGAATGTCTCATGAAGAGAATCATAATGGTCGTATGGGTAGTATTTATGTGGATGATGATGAAGAGACTACAAATGATATGTGACATGAAAGAATTGTTTAAACTTGGTCAATGGTTTAAGAATGTAGTGGAATGATTACATGTTTATCATGTGTAATGTTGTATAAGTAATCTCATAGTACTATGGAATAAAGATACATCTATGGATTGTTACACTGTTGTCTTTCCGTGAGTTTTGAATGTGTATGATTAATGTTACCAGTATCCATGAAAGGTTATTCAGATATTTTTGGAAATAAGATGATATGTCCATAATGAAGGGAAAATGAGAAAATGAAATGTTTAACAGTATTCATGAGTTCATGATTGATATAAGGACTAATTAATATCATGGTTTGAGTATATAGAATTTTGAGGATTTTGGTATGTGGAAAGTGTTAACTTTTAACTGCATTCATGTTTTCACTAAGGTTCAATGGGTATTCATTCTTCATGAGAATACATGATTAAGGTATTTACATGTTTGTAATTTAACCAACAAGATATATCTTATGATATATGGGGGATAAATGATGGCATTCACGTGATTGTTCTGTGACATTTCAAGTAATCATTTTCTTTATACTATGAGCTTGCACCGAATTATTTTAGATAAGCCTAGAGATTAGAATTGATTATGTTGGACATAAGTTAGGATAAAAAGTTTTTCGATATTATTAATGGAATGTTATAGTAATATGGCTTTAGAAAAAGGACAACCTGCAGGACGGGCGACAACCCATCGCGTCGGACAAGGCTGTGGGAATCGAACCCACAACCGAAGTGTGACTGGCCTTTATCGCCTACCACTGACCTACAAGAAGTCCCTGTTTAGTAGAAACTATTTTTATTATATTAAGCAGTATGATATATGAAGTATAAGTCCATTTTAGGAACCATATATGATCAATCTCACTATAGAATGACTTATGTATATTTAATAACTTTTTCTAACCTTTTGTTTGAGACAGATGGAATGACCCATCATTCTTTCACATGATCTGCTAACACTTCACGAATAAAAAATTCAGCTTCATTTATTTAAGAGATGAAGTGGAAATTGTTCAAGGCACGAACAACAGTGATATTGTACCAAAATAAAGTTAGTATTTATTCTAATTCAAATTCTTCAACTTTTGGGAAATGAAATTAAAAACCAAAAATGTTGTCCTAGTGCTCTTATATCTAATTAATCATATGGTACTTTAGATAATCACAAATTTATGGATTTGTGATTGTTTGATTTTCCATAGCCATGTTCTCTACCACTCTCCATCAGAACATGATGGTTAGATTTGTCATCCATATCCATATTTTCACCTATGTGGAAACCCAGTGATTAGTTTATATGGGTAACCGTTATGTTTCATACTTTTGTTTTTAAAGATTGGTCTCGGTATTCCTTTTTATGATGTGGGTTTATATTAAAGAAACTTTTAAGTAGTAAACCATTTATAACCCCAATGAATTTCGAGGGCAAAATTCATTTAAAGGGGGGTAGAATGTAACACCCCAAGACTTTATGAAAAATATTTTTTTCATTAATGTCTTGTGTTGTACACTACACCAAAAGGATCTTTCAAAACACGCATCCTTTACTTTCCTTGCATTACACGCAATCGCGACCTTCCTCGATAGCTTACGTCGTACGCAATACCGAGTTTCACTAAACAACGATATGCTATTAAAATATTATTAAAACTAGCCGTTATGAATATTAATAACCACTTTTTGAAATTTTTTAAATATTATTTTCCAAAATGGACTTCATTTTTGTATTCAGAATATCGAAATTAGCTTAGGGTGAAATTTTGATATTTTTCGGATAACATTCATATTCTGATGAACAGTGAAAATTACTAAATTATAATTAAAAACAAATTTTTTAATCAAAATAATTAATAGTGATAAATTATTAATTTGATTGGTTTTAATGTATATTTAGAATATATTTTTACAATTTAATAAAATGTTGGTCATTGGATGTAATTTCTCATTTAAAACAGTTATAAACAAGTGTCAATCTTTTGATAGTTATTATCTTTTAAAAACACGCTATTTGTTTTGACGACGAGAACTACTTTTTAAATTAATTAATGCAACTGATATGTTATGAATTTTGTAAAATATACATCATTTTTGAATTCTTAATATCAAATATAACTTAGGCCTAATTTTTGGTATTTTTCTGGGAACTTTCAATTTTTTTAATGAATAGTGAAACCACTAAGTGGTAGTTAAAAAAACTGAATTTTTCATAAAACATAATTTTACTGCTTCTATGACTGGAATTTCGAGAATCCTAGAGACACGGTTAATATCAAGGACTAAAATGTGGTTCAATGAGATGAAAATAATTTTTGGTAAATAGTAACTTTTTACTTTTTTTACCACGGTTAAAAGTAAATAGGGTAATTAAGGGTAAAAATGATATTATTAATACCCTAGAACATGTCCTAATTCTATTGTACAAGTGTAATTCGACCAAAAACAACCATATGAATAAAATATGACAATTTAGTCCCACTTGGATTAGATTAGGAAATTTATGATTAATTTATTTAAAGAAGGGCTAAAATAGTTAAAATCAAAGTTTAATAAGTAAATAATTTTTAATATGGGGTTATACATATGATAAATTCAACTATAAATATTCATTATAAAGATATAAAGAGTTCCTACATAATGGTATTTTATTTGTAACTTTTAGGCATTATATAATGTAATTTATTTATGACACAATGATGATGCAGAAATTACCATAATAGTGAAAAATAAGAATAATTGATATTATAAATACCTAAAAAAGAATAATTTTTGACTTTTTATGAATTAAACGAATTTTATAGGTTAATATGACATGTTAGGATTAATTTAATTAACTTTGGTCGAAGTAATCATTATTTGATGAGTTTCAAAAAAATAAACTACTGAATAGTGTCAAAATTGACATAAAATAGTTTTTAAAACAAATATTATATTATTAATTGTTACTTAATTCCTAAAAATCTAAGGATCGGAAAAATGACTTAGATAATGATAGATATATTAATAGTAAACAACTTGGGGTTCGTTTGGCTTGTTATGGTATGTTTATTAACCATATAGTGTAAGAAATCAAAAAGACACAGTAAAAGTTAAATTATTTAACTTAGAGTTAAATCTAATTGATAAGGTTAAAATAATAATCTAAACTTGTCTAAATCCTATTGGATGAGCGGATTTCGACCCATCCCCACTTTAGCTTAGAAATAAGACCCTTTGGAACAATTATAAACCGAATTTGACCTTAATATAAAATAATATTTTGAGATTTTCCTAAGATGCCCCTCTCCTGCCTTATAAAAGGGAATCTCCTCCCTCTCCTCCTCACACCAATTTGAGAATTCATGCTCGGCCAACCCCTGCCAAAATCTCTTCTACACTTCCATAGTATAATCCTAGAGGTCCTGGTCTTCTTCAAAGACCATCCTTAGTTGTTTAAGTGGAGTTTAAGAGAAGGCACGTCAAAAAGAGGAGGTTCAGATACGTACAAAGCATATTGGACATAAGGTAAGGGAAATATCACAATCTTACTTTTATCCGATATTTTTTTTACTTTGGTAATTACTGGGGTGTATTTTATCATCCACATCAATGTTTCCTCAATATGTAATATTTATATCCTTCTACAATAGTTTATATCCAATTTTACCCTTCGGTGATTTTTTAGTAAAATATATGAAAGGAATCTTTTGTCGTTTTTCATACGAGGTACTTTTTTGACTTTTCTGACAAAAGTATGAGAAGAATGTTTTTTTAACTTATATGGCATGAATGTATTTTTAAAACATTATTTACAAGAGGACTTCCTTTCAAGTTTTCAAGTTTTCTTTTAATCAACTTCTTTTAGTTTAGAATTGTATGACATGTTAAGAAAGGAAAAGTGTTTTTGAAGTTGAAAGGATATTTTCCTCAAGAATGGAGTTCAAGTGTTTAATCAAAATTATTTTCCATCTAAGATAATAAAGGGTTCTTTTTTTATCCCTATTATTACATTGATTTGATTATGTTGTGATGGAATTATTTTTATGAATTCATTTATCTTATATGATTTGTTTTATGATGTCATGAAGTTTAAGATTCCCATTTTTATTACATGGGTTATGGTATGATGTATGGTTTATGATTTTGTGGCACACATAAGAATGGTATCATTAGGAGATGGGTGGGACCTATATCTCTGTCCAATGAATTGGGTAAAGATTTTATATCTCATGAGATAGACATGGCTGGAATGGTAGGTTATACCTGTTCAGTGAAACAGGACTGAAACGAGGGTGACTCGGTTCAGAAAGGGACTTTGTCCACTAAGATAGTCTTGGCAATGAGTCTCGACTAACAGGAAATGATTCTCTATGATTATGTGTGCATGACACAATGTTTAATGTTTTAAGTTATGATTATTGAGATTACATTTCACTTCCATGAGTTATCCCAGGTTATGAAATTATGATCTCTTTTACAGGTTAATATTTCCAAAAGTTATGTGCTTATGTATATGATGTGATTGATATTTATTTTGTTTACACTTACTGAGCATTTGAGATCACCCTTTTATGTTTACTTTTCCCCAGGATATAAAGAAATGTTTTAGGTACAAAAAAAGGAAGATCTTTATGTGAGATGTTGAAGATCTTTCACCAGGATTAGAAGATTATATTCCGAGTTTCCAATGACACTAAACTATTACGATCCTTGTGTGTGTGTTTTTGTTATGTACTAATTATTCCTCAAATGTAATGTAATGTCAATGTACGTCAAGCTTCGGGTCTCTACATATCACTAGGATGACCATCCTCCACTTAGAGCATTCTTTCCTGACAGAATTTCTAGATTGGTTGGCCATGCTACTTCTCCTTACAAAAATTATAAATTTCATAAAAAGGAAGGGTGTCAGTAGAGTGTCCATGATAGTCACCCTTATATGAGTTATCAATAAACTGTGTGACATGAACATCTTGTTATGATGTCTGGATGTCATAAGAATAGGGGGTGGGCTGCCTAATTAGGAATTCATTTTCCACATATAATTCACCCATCCTATCATCATATGATGAGCCAATAATGTCACAGCTCTTGAGATCAAGGATCAGAATATTCTCATTTACATTCCCCCATATTAAATTAGAATATTCAAGTCCTTTCGTGTGGAATAAATAAAAATTCTATTCAATATTATTTTTATAGATAAAATGACCAAAAAACAAGGAATTAAAGAAGGTCATTGGATTAATTTCTTATTTGATGAAGAGGATGATGATTTCATCCATTTTGGATAATAAAACTAATTCCATAATCTTGTTGGACTTGTAGAAATCTACAATAATTGTCATGTGGTTCCCAAACCATGGGTTTTCATTCTGTTTATCATCATAACTAGACGATATCCAAAATCAAAAATTTTGAAATATTACGATGTACATAGAATGATGATCTCCCAATGAAGCCCATCCTTAGTGAAATCAAGGGAATTGTTATATTTTTCTCTTACTTATTCCTCTATCAACTCATTAATTGTGAAACTATCCTTATATAGATATATTTTCTGTAAAAATAATGAAATTTTAATGATCATTATCAAATAGAAAAATGCCATGAAATGATACACTTGATTAAAATTGGGATTTTTATTTCATTGTTTTTATCATTTTCCAAGATGACATATTTAGTGAAGTTTAGCATAAGATAATAACTATCATATTTAGTCGTATCTAAATTACCCTTCATGTCGAGTTTAATTATTTTCTATTCATGTAGGATTATGACTAGAAAATAACATTTAAAAAAATATTTCCTATAGAAGAATGATCAATTATGATGTAATGTATAATATAGTTAAAATTCATAAAATATTTATGTGTCCAAAAGGTTTTTCATTACATGGATAGGATTAAAATATGAGATCAACAATCATCATGTAATTTCAAATGTGATTTTTTTAATAATGATACCATAAATAATTTCATATTAAAGACTTGTACAAATATGAATTCATCCTAAAATATTCATTATATTTGATGCATTACTTTTTTTTTGAATTATGTGTGTTGTATTTTAGTGTATTTTCAGGTTCGGTATTGTGAAATAGAGTGGAAAAATAGTGGAAAACTGTGGAATTATTTTTATTCTATTGGATGAAGATGATAGTGTAAAATAGTGGAATTCTGTATGAATTTTGTATATTCGGTGTATTCTACTATGTTTTCTCTGTGAATGGAAAATAATGTATTTCTATGTATTCCAAAGTGAGGAATTTTTGTGTATTCCCTGTTTGTTCTTTGTTATGGTATTGTTCTATTTTCATGTATTTTATTAGTTTTTTCACTTTTGTGTATGGTATTGTAATGTTTTCAATCTGTCTTTGTATGGTATTGTAGGTTTTATGGAATATTGAAGATGTTATTTTATACTGTATTGAATGTTGGACCTGCTCTGGGAACGACATTGGGGGTATGTTGTTCTGAATTTTGCAGGAGCTCCATAAAATGATGGAGATGCTCTCAGAAAAATAGTGTGGGTATACTATACTGAATCTTGTAGGAAATCAATACCAAAGGTTCATTAAAAATTTGTATAATTCAAAGGGAATTTATACCAACAGTTATTAGATAATTGTTGACAGAACAATATACCAATGGTTTCTAAATATTGGGAGAGTTTTTCCACATATGTTCTACATCAACAGTTGACAAACCATTGACATTTATTTATGCCAATGTTTCTCATTAACTATTACTATAGTTCAATTAGAAGTGGCATATACAAATTATTGAGTTATAACCATTGGTAAATGGATATAGCCATGAAATTAAACCTAATGTTTACTAACACCGTTGGTATACAATTTACAAATTATTTTATGGTCTAAACCAACTATTTACAACAGTAGGTATAACCATAGTTACTAGTAGTGTTAGAACCAACACTAATATATAGTAATAAAAAATATATCATGTTATATTCATTAAGATGGAATCTTTTACATATACATGGGTAACATTTCCAATTATTAGAGTCCATGATAGAATGAAGGTAGCAATTATTTCAATATTTTATAATAGTTATTATATCCTTACTATTAAATTATATATTTTAAGTAAATTATATATTTCCTTTATGTTATATGGTGATGAAAAATTAATCATGTTGATTCATTGTGGTGGTAATGTACTTATTCACATGACTAATGTAATAACTTCTCAATTGACTTAATATTAAGAAAATTGATAATATATTATATTTCCATAATTATAATAATATATTTAATATAATATGTTAATAATGAATCCAGGATTATTACAAGCAATGAGTTGATACAATAGAAATCTAATTACATTAGTTTTTGAGGTGGTAGATCGATGTAAACATGAATAAAAGTTTCATTTCACATTTCATTTCTTGAGGATATTGATATTATTTATGAATATAACATAATAACAACTATTTTTAAGGAAACAATTCCTTATTTTATCATGTTTGAAAAATATTTGATGGAGGTTAATGATGAAATAAAACAAAATCTATTTTTTAGAACTATAACTTTTTTTCTAAAACCTCATTAATTTTTTACATAAATTGTTCATTTTTTGTTTTTCTTATCCAACCATGTCCTCTAAAGAATGTTCAAGGATTTTTGGAAGATTTTTCATTTGGGATATCCAAAACTAATAGGAACTTGAATCTTCTTAAGGAAAATGGAGGGATGTTTATTTATATGTCACTTAGACATCAAAATTGGAATTTTTAAATAGATAACATTATATTAATTTTTTACTCTTTTAAAATGGATCCCAAGAGGACAATTGTAGAATAAGATGTTAGATAGGTTACATATAAGGTCAAAAAATAGATTATAGATCATTATTCAGTCCATTTTTATAGTTATCTATATAGTATAACCCATAGTTAACATGTTATAACCATAATAGTGGTTATTTTTTACTATTTAGTTATTAAATTTTTAACAAATATTATGTTTATACTATTAACTAATTTTAATTATTATGATCATAAATATTTCATATATTTGTTCAATTTTAATTGAATGATACTTGATAATTGAATTTAAATTTAAACCTAAAAAATATGATAATTTTTTTAGAAAATTATTCTAATGTATGAACTTTTTTAATACCAAATTTATATATATTGTTTTTTATATACTTTATATTATTATGATTATTCATAATTATATAATTTAATAAACAAATAGAAAATTAACGTGTATTTCAAGAAACATGAAATGAAAAGACATTTTTTATTCAAATTCATTATTTTTTAATAACTATTCTTGAATCATATTGTTCATAAGATTATTAAAAATCAATCCAAAAATAATTTTATCATGATGATAAAAAATTTAAGGATGCCTTTTTTCTAATTAAAATTCTAAAATATGAAAAAATCACTTTTATAAAATAATATATATCATTATAACCCAATTTGATTATATATAATGAATTTAACTTTGATGGAAACATTTACGTTAAAATATTTTAATGGGTATAAATTTATAAAATCATATTTATGAAATTTAATTTAATATGAAAATTATTTATTCTAACATTACCAGGGTTTTTAAATTATTTTCACATTTTAGAGATTATATCCTTGTTATTTTATATAATACAAAAATTTATCAAATATCTTTGTCTCATATAAATTTATGAATCCCATGTTTCTCCTTCAACCATATATTTTTTTGGAAAACAATATCATACTAAATAACATTATTCCTCAACACATTCTCTATATAGTCAGGAATCCTTCTTTCTTTTTCCATAACACAATGGTTTTATTCTTTCTGATCTTCATTATGGTTCAAAACATGATATAAAATTGGAACATATTTTCATAATTATTGAACATGAAATATGTCTTAAATATATAATTTAAATATACAGAAATTTAAAACTAGCTAAAAATAGATCTAATATTTTCATTAATTTTATATATTCTGTGGAACCAAACACTTAACAATCCCTTTTAAAAAATACCCCACACATTTGTACTGATATACAATAAGAAATATTTGTTTCCCTACCAGGAAATAATGATACTTTTTCAATTTAACTAAATTTATTTTTTATCTACTGTGATCCATCCTATTATATTGTTGAATCATTATTAAAATATTAAATAAAGTTTTTACAAATTATAGTCCCAAAAACATTATCTCCCTATATTCTATATGTCAAACTTAATTCTGACACCTCATTTCATTTAATCCATCAAAAGGTACTATATCTATAAAATAATTTACTATAATTATATGGAAACCCAACAAACATTAGATGTTGATCCCATCTCCCATTATAATACATTTAAAATTGTATGAGAATACACTCAAATGACATAATAATTCCATCTATATATCATTCATATTGATGATTAAATGGTTATATAAATTTAAATTCATTACCCATTGACTTCTAATATCCTTTCTTGAAATTATGGGTGAGACTTGAATGATTATTATATACCATTTAATGAAGTATTCGATGTAATAAAATGATCTATTTGAAATAATTTTCATTAACTTGATCATATTTAATATTATCTCGAATGATAATAAAATTAGTTTATTTAGTTTATTGACATATAATTGCCCTAGTTTCATTATTATGTTGATATTTATTTATTAATCCCACCCATAAATCCATTCATATATTATCCCAATTCCATTTTAGAACATGTAAAGGATAAATTATCCCCAAGGGTAATTTTAGTTTATATTGATCATGTTGAAAAGTGAAAACTCCATCCTAAAATCAACATTATCTTTTTTTCCATCCAATTAGAAATAACCCCAATTTTCATTAAAATATTTCATACTAAATTTATGAATTTATGATGGATATATATGAGACTCGCAAAATAGTTTATCATTCCAATGTGGGTCACCAGAAAATACATGGCAGTTTTCTTGATAAAAAAACACATTTTTCAATATTAGAAATTAGAAAGATAACTTTTTTAACAAATTATACAGTTTCGTAGAATAAAAAATATTTATTTGAATACTTCATTATATTTTTGGAAAATTATGATTTAAATGAATCCTGAAATATAATAGGGGTCTCTCTTTTATGAACAATTTCTTATCCAATATTTATAAAATTATTAACCAATGAATCATGATCTTGACATAGAATATTGAATTTAAAATTAATATTCAGAATCAAATATGTATCTACAAAGTTTTCCATAGGTAGGTTGTAATGAATTGGGAATTTATAATCTTTTATAAATTTAATACATTTCATCTATCTTATGATACAAACATTCTGAATGAAGAGAGATAGAAAAAAGATGGCAGTGAGAACTATTGAATTTTAGACCTTTGATAGTGGTGTTCTTCATTTTCTTGCTTGATCATTGATTCATTTAATCCTGATTGGGATATTTCCTTCAAGGATAATTGTGGTTTCTCTCCTCAGTTTAGTAATTATTCCTCAGTTGGTTCCCATCTCCGGAATGTTAGAGTTTCCTTCATAGAATATTTATTTTGATTTCTAGATCTGATTAATGGGGATCATCATTATTTCCAAATATATTAAAAAAAATTACGATGGTGATTTGTCCATTATGAAAGATCTAATTTTTCATTATCATATTGTTCATCTCTAAAAATTTTCACTTTATGGTTGGATTATATATCTAAATCAATATAAACTCTTCTCTTACACTGATATAAAGACTCAAGGTTCTCATTATTGGAGAAACAATTCTTGGAAGCATATATTTATTGGGTTATGACTTTTCCAAATAGTGTTCTAATGAGGTAAAGAACTATCAGTTGAGTGGATCTTGGGAAACATGAAACATAAACCTAGTACCCTTTGTATCTCAGACTAGGGTATAAATTTCAATCTATTTACTTAAAAAAAATTCAACACACAGATATTGATTTAATTTCATGGGATGAATTGGGTATACATAACCCCATGAACCTCAATGATCTATCCTCATGTCTATATACCACGATAAAAATTGTTGAGGACATACTTGATGGTGAGTATGGGGTTTTCCTCATATGCAGGTTAAGGGTAATTTGTTATTTGAAAATCCAAATACTATTAATTTTCATAAAAATAATGACAAAATGATATAAAAGAAGGATATTAAAGCGATAAATAGTTTTTTGTTGTATGAATATGTTCTGGACACTATTGAGAACTGCACGGTGATTCGGTGAAATTTTATATATGATACTAAGTCCAATGATTGGAAATCAATTCCTAAAAATCACAAGATAAAAGAAATTTTCCCTAAAAAAGGAGTTTTTATTATCCATTTGAGAACACACCCCATGAGAATTCCTTTCATGTAATTTTCTAATCAATGACATGGGATGTTATTTTTATGGTTGAAAAATAATATTCATGCCCTTCTACTCTAGTTTCTCTAGAAGTGTAGTCAGATAAAGTTACATCTTCATATGATCTTTCACTATACATAATGATTTCACTAGACATCTATGAATTGGTTTAATAAATTTAGGGTGAGTTAGATGGTGGAAATTTCTCTGAGGATATTTCATATAATGTTAGTAAACTTGTATATTTTGATTCTCTTGAATATGATCTGTCAGGTGGTGTTTGTATTCCTTGGTGTAATGTCTCTTCCACATATGTTTTTAACAAGGATACCTCTAATCCGCTAGATGTTCATACTAAAAATATTTATTATACCCATCAAATACACTATATTTCGTGGGATACTCTAGAATTTGACAAACTGAATACCCCAAAAAATAATCCCCCCTCTCCTATGGACAAGGAATATGGAAAATACGTGGCTAAAGCCACGTACATTAGTTCCTTAATTGCTGATCCTTATCCCAAAAAAGGATGGTTGTCCTTCAAAATTAAATTTTAAAGATGGTGTTGAGGCGAAGGTGGAATAACCCCATGGCCATGTCCAAATGAGGAAATTATTCAGGAACATTATAGGGATAAAGAATAATGAGAGAATAAGGTCTCTCATGCATCATATTCACAAACAAAATCATATTTTAATTGGGAGGGTGGAGCCAAAATATGTTCCCCTTTATAGTGTCTCCAATATTGAGAAATTATTATTTCATTTGGGGGAGACTATTCGATATTCTTATATCATAAAAAACAATTGATTTTTGGCTCAACCTTATCTAATTGATCCAATTATAATTGCCTCTATTGATGAACATGTCATTTTCTACTTTTTTTTTGTGTATATAACATTTATTCTCTGTCAATTATATTTATTGTAAGTATCATGATCGTAGAATACATTGGATGAAATTCCATTCTTTGAAGAACCCTATTTATTTTCCATAGTATGTGGTTGAGGATTTCGATCCATTTTGAATCTTGTTTAGAAGTTATGTGAGAGGAATTATTCAATTTCCACTTAGTAATCTAGAAATTTCATTAAGAATAATAAATTGAGTGAGAAAAATATGGCTAGAGCTTAGTATACCCGGTATATGAAAAATCTCAATAAAATGGTATCTAAAATACACAATAGTTCTTTTTCCAATGAATAATTCATAGAAACATAGGATTTCGTCTCTTATCCCAATTTATCAAAGCGGAATTCTGATCGTAATGTGATTTTTCTTGATTTTAGGGGTATGTGCTCTAAACCTTCTCTACCTTTCAGATTCGACATTATTTGGGTGTCTCAATCGAACTATTATTTGTTCAAGATATTGGAACGTCTATAAATTTCAGATATGACTCTTTAACCTACATTCCCATGTTAATATTATCAAAACAAGGAATAAATCCTATTGAAAGGAATGGTTCATTTATTTTTTTATGATATTTACTCCCATGAATCTTCCCATCAATATATTGAGGATCATGATACATGGAATGATTTATCATTTGGAATTGCATAGGATATTTAGGTCTCATATAAGATAAAAATATCACCAATGTTAATGATTCTATGAAAATAAATTCTTTCAGTTCTAAAAGGATTATAGATGGTTACATGAATAAAAATTATTCCACTCCCCTCAATGAACAAGAATGATTTTTAATACATTATCTCTCCTCAATAATTGTGATCAGATATTGGGAAATATGAATCTCTTCTATTATCATGAGGATTATTATTATAAGAATATTTTTAATTGTTCCTTGATCAATGATGAGCCAGTGAGTGGTATTATTCCACATTTGGTCAGTCATGATGATAATCTAGAGATCACTGCTCTTACATTTGAATAAGAGATTGCATGATCTGTTTATGATCATTAAATTTATATCTCTACATTCCTAGATGGATTTATGAATTTTTACTTCCAATATTTCTAGGGGAATATTCAATTAGATTTTTTTCACCATGACATAGATTTTTTTCAAATGTGGATCTTTTCCTTGGTGGATTAATTCACAATTTCATTATATGATTTCTATTGTGGAAAATTCCAATGATGTCCACCTATTTATAATGCTTTCTTTGGTGAATACCATATAAAAAATAATTAGCAATGTCATATATAGTAGATTTTCGTTTATATATATTATGAATGTGTCCCCAACCAATTCAAATTAATCAATGAGAGGACTATATCAGATTAAAATATCACTACATATGAGTGTGTTGAAATTATCAAAAATCCTATAATATATGGAAACATTTAACTCAAACATGATATTATAAAGGCTTTTGATATCATTTATTGGTCTTTCATCTGCACGATTCTTCCCCAGTATGGTATTGATGTCTCTTTTATGAGCTGGATTAGCATAATCTTGAGTAGAGATAATATCTCAATTATTATCAATTGATCTCATAAAAAAATTAATTACTCTAGAGGAGTATAAAAATGGTATCCCCCTCCTCAAATATCTTTTCTATATTTGTGTATTATCTTATTACACTCTCTTAGGTCATGACCGGGGATGGAAATATTAATTCTATTACTACTTGAAGAGGTTGACCTTCTCCCTCTAATTTTTTATATTGTTGATGAAATCATTCTCATCAACAAGGGAGATTATCCCAATATACCCAACATCATATACGATGAATTTTAACATAAAGAGGATTTTAGTCCACATGATAGCTAGAAAAAATAAATTTTGAAAATTGGAGGTGGAATATCTACAGCCAGAAAGATAGATATCATTATGAATTTGAAAATCAAAGAAGGTACTATTACATTTATTTATATTGGTGTTTTTTTAGCATAGAAAAAAGTCATGCTACTTTACCGATATTTTTAGTAAGTCCCGATAACAACTATCTTGATTGAATTTAAATATGGCTCAATAGTTGGTCAAATTTGTTTTTGTGAAATCATTCAACACTAAAAAGATTCATTATTTTTTTATTTTATATTAATGGAATGAATTTATTATTTGAAAATTTTTCATTTCCATTAAAAACATAATAGGGAGTTGCATTTTTATTCAGATGAAGATTTCCTTGGTGCATTGGAAGCTTTTTATACACCTTTTTTTGGTTTCTAGGAATTAAAAACCTCCAGGTTTTCAATCAGTTATAACATGTTCATTTTATAAATAAATTAGTGCATTGAAAATTTTATTCACTCAACATTCATTAGGATATATCTCAACATAAACTAAAAAGATGGAATTTTGTTTCATGTCATACTCTATTTGGACATCAATGAAAACCATATTTTTTATCATTGACATTCACAAAATGTGGTTTGTTTAAAAGGATTGTTCATTGAGTTTCTGGACATCGATATGCACAAGTGAAAATCCAGTTGATTCCTTCTCGCACAAAGTGAATATGAAGGAACTCACCATGTCTATTTTAGATCAAATTAAATATATACAGGTTCGTCTAAACATTGTTAGAAATTTTAGCAACAAGTATTGTCTCTCTCAAAAACCAAGAATCTTGATTTCGGAGCCTTCTTTGAATGGTGATATAAATTCTATATCATTCTATTCACTTGTTACAGGATCTGTATCCGCTTTTAATTGGTAGAAAACTTTATGTGTATATCCATTCGCCCCTCTCTCGAGGTTCGTATATGAAATGATTCTCATTATGGGGTTCATAGAGACCTCTTTATAAAATTATGTATTATTTTAAGGTGCTCTTCATGTTCCCTATGTCACCATATAAGAGAAGACATTGTAAATTAGTTCATAAGTAGTGCCACTGCATCTACTATGTGGTCCCCCATCTTTAATATGTTTGAGATCCCTCTTCCTCATATGTAGTTGATCATGGATTTCATCAAGAGCATGATGCTAATCCCTTTATTTACATATCTCCTAAATCTCTAATAGGGTGCTGTTGTGGATATGATTCATCTTATCTGTTATGATTGAAACAAATTTCTTGTGTTAGAAGATTAAATTTTCCCATAAATATATTTTTTCTATAATTTTAATTGTTATCATAGAAGATAACCATTATCAATAAGGATATTGATTCTGTGACATTCAAGACCATTCAGTTTCAAGATGGATAGGTAATAATGGTAATTTTAGTCCTCCTTATTGTATGTTCTATGTTTTTTGGTATTCATATATTTCAAGATGGATCAATGTCAACATGGAGGGTTCTTCAAGGCGTAACCAAAGTTATTCTAGTTATGGTTCCACATTTAGAAATAATCATGGGGATGTGTTTGGATGTATTTATGGGTCTTTTTTATTTACCTAATCTCTTGATGTGGTAGTAATGGTTGTATTTATATCCATTAAGCATTTATTGATTTTTTGTGGGAATAATTACTGGTTGGAATGTGATATTATATTTTCGTTCAAGCAATCAATGATCATTCAGAACATATTTATTTGGTATTACTTATCTACTGATTTCTTACTTAAAATATATTTTTTCCACTGATTTTATTGTAACTCTTGTCCGTTGAGATTCCAACTGTCTGGAAGACGACCTTTCCAATAGTGGTGCTAATGGTGTTGATCTGGATATGTTTTCATGATTTCCTGATGATCTTTTTCCATTACATAAAATGGATTTGTGTAAAGATCCATTTTTATTTATATTTTAATTTGAAATTTCATTTTATTTAATAAAAGACTTGTTTTTTGAAATTTCTCCTATTTTAAAAAAAATACGCATAATTTATTATTTCAATATTTTATAATTATTATATATTCCACACTTTTCTCAATAAAAATAATGAAATCAAATTTTATATAAAACACTTTGGTCAGAAGTTAAAGGTAATATATATGATAATTTTATACATGATGTTCTAATTGTGATGATTTATATGAAATTAAATTATAATCCTTCACTAAATAATAATATAAACCTATTAATGAAAGAACCCTATATACAAAAATTTCACCATTTATTAATATAAAGGTCAAAACATGATCATTCACTAATATTATTTTCAATATATAAAATATAAATCACATTCATTCATCCTAATAAACCTAAATCATTTTTAATGTTAGATGGGTTAGTAGAACATGTATTCATGTAAATTTTTCATTATAACTCAATTAATTTAATATTAATCCCAGAGAACTTTGAATCTTTGTATCAGCTTATTACATTTTTATTCATCAACCATAGTAATATTTATAGGATGATATGTTGTGGAAAATTTATTTATGATATTTACAAGGAATAAAACCTACTATAACAAAAAACCACAATTATTAAATTTCATTAGACAATTTTTTCATTAATTGTTATCAGAATAAAAATAATAATTATTCATTAATAATCATAAATTTTAGAAATAACCAAAATATCTTCAATAGATACAACAAAATATTTTTCCAAATATTCCTAAAATACTCCATTAATGTTATAAATTAATATATTAGGATAATAAATCAATACAAAGGGTAAATCGACACAGTCATAATTCATAGAACTAGTATTAAAGGATGTATTAGTTATTCCATAAATGATAACATTATAATTATTATAGTAAAATATGAGATCATCATTTGAAAAATAATTTTCTCCTTAATGCAGATCAAATAAGTCATCGATTTGAAGATACAAATTCCTATTATAATTTTATATTATTAAATTGTTTATAGGAAATGCGAGGCATTATAGAAAAATGATAATATTTAATAAAAAATTAATAAAACCCCTTTGTGATGTTCATGGATGATTGAATCATTTCTCAAAAATTTATTGAAGAATATTTTTTGAATTATGCAAGATATACTATAGAAATTATAAAATGGGAATTTGAATTTTGATTAAAATAAGGTTCAATTTCAAATAATAATTATACTTACAAATTGTGTATACGGATGGGAAAAAATTAGTAAAATCATATAGATATTTTTTTATTAAAGTTACATTATTCTTCAAAAAAGTACACTTATATACAACAATAGATAATGATAACCCTTATTTCCCTATATTAATGGGTTTCAGCGTCGTTATATGTTATCATTAATATGAATTCATTGATAATAAAAACAATAAAAAAAATTGAAAATTAAAAATTTAGATCTATAATCTATCTTATCATGATAAGTAAATCTAATATATATATATATATATATATATATATAATGTAATCAAATTATGATACCTAAAGTTTAATAACAATTGTTTGGAAAACCAATTAATATAAAAAATTGAAATATATTTGTAAATTATATTTTACATAATACTACCCTAAGTATTTTTCATAATTCGTAATGTCATTAAATGACGTGATATTTTAAATTTAGATGAACAATTAAATAAAATCTGTGAATGTGTACACCCTAAATGAAACCAGACATTAGCATAATATAAATAAACAAGTAATGTGCCTTTGAAAAATTCATTTTATGGTCGAACATCAATCAATATAGATTAAAATGATTTTACCACACCCTTTTGTTTGTAGTCATTTGTGTTTGTCATCATTAATGCTCCTATTAAGACATACAACCATATAAAGACACATCTCGTTACATTTGAAAAATAATAATATATATTTATGAAAATCTGTATTAAAACATCCAAAATATTTTTATTATCATTACCAAACCATATTTGCATACATACCAAATCAGATGTAATTCACATATTTAAAAACTGTTCACTATGGTTCAATTTAACACAGCAATAAATTACTACAAACGTTATTTTTTAACATAATATTTCTTTTATGTAATAATTTAATTATCCAAGAAAATTGACAAAGAAATTTATTTTTTTCATAGGAATCAAGAATATCAGAGAAAAATAAATTTATATACTCTCAAAACTATGAACTGAATTCTTAAAACTTCAAAATTCCAAAGATCCCTTTTCAATTTAGCATCATCGAATTAATCCTTAGTAATACCGTTAAATTTTAATATTATCATCCCATATACAATTTTTTTTATTTTCCAATTGGGTGATGTTTTATTAATATGTTCCTACTAAATCCTATACCCTCTACCTCAATTCCTAGATTTTACTTTACATTATATTTTTAAAACCCATATATATATATATTTACCAAGAAAAATATTCTAAAATGTATCTCATTCCATTGGATTAATAACTTTTCATTAATTTTTATTGAAACCTATTTACCCCCATTAACAGTCCTAATCATTAAAAAAGTAACAATAAATGGTTTCATTTTAATTGTACAAAAGGTTAATGATATCATATATCGATTTTGGATAATTAATCAAACCATCATTTACCCTGGAATAAGATGATCTTCTTACTGAGATGCGGTAATGAATCATAATAGTATATACTATAAAAATGTTAATCTGATGTATATTTTCTTCCTCGAAAACATGGATTCTACCAAAATTTGAATCATGGATTAATTGAGGATTGATAAATGATCGATATTAATTTTATCTATTCAAAGGTTCTGATTTTGTATGATATTGTATTTTTGGTGGCTTCTTACATCAGCTTACTGGTTTCCTCTATGAAAAAACTTCTTACGTGATACATTTCATATATACTATCATAATGATAATAAAATTATCTATCATAATAAGCATAAATTTGAATATCATTGGGTATTTACATATAATTTTTTCCCCTACAATATTATTTAATTTTTTTCTTTGATTCCAGCAATAAATCGTTGAACTAAAACAAAGAATAACTTTTATCATAAAAAACGAATTTATTTGCATGAATTATAAAAGATATTATTTATTTTTATTTTTAACTAATTAGTTCATAATGCATAAATAAAATAATATTCAATCTAAAAGTCAATCATTCACCATATTATCCATTTTTCTCTCAATTGAAAAAATTAATATATAAAAAACTATTATTTCCATAGAATGTCTATATAATTTTAATATTGAATTAATCCTTGTTCTAAAAAATCCATAAAAATATGAATTAATAAATTTAAAATTATATACGTGCACAAAAGTTATAGAGAGGTAAATATTAAAAATAATTAAATATACAAATTTGGAAATACCCTGATCAATGATTCTATAGATTGTGGGCAATTTATTAAATTAGTGCTCTCTAAAAATTATCACATCCCATTAGAATAGTATTTATGTAGTTGTGAAATACAAGGGACATAATTTAGTCTCATTTTTTATTTTAAAATATTAATTACAACATTTTAAAAGTAGATATTCTGCACACAGAGACTCATTCAATGATTTCGTATTCTAATCCCTGGGAAACGGTACAAAATTAATGTGATATAATTTTTTTTGGTAACGTAAAATTAAATATATTCTATATCAATAAATCACAGTTAATATATAAATTAAAAAAACGAAACACAAATTCCATTCAATCAAAATATTTTTTCCTAATTTTATAAGGTATAATCAATTTTGGAATGGAACGTATGTGAAAACACATTATATTTAATCAATAACAATTTAAAATTATTAATCCATAGATAGTATCAATTAAATAATCACAACGATAACAATAAATAAATTATAAATGAAGGAAATACCAAATATTGGGTATTATTATCTCAAAAATCACGATATATGTATCATCCTAACATTAGACCAATACGTATTAAAAATATGGATAGGCATAAAACAAGAACCATATAATCAATAATTATTAATTACTCTCATATGACTAAAGACGCTACAGGTGCCTAAATGATCCCCCCCCCCCCAACTAAGAATTTCTATTAAATTCTCCATATATAAAATAAATTATTTTTTCTTGATAAAAAATTTATAATAGAAATTAGTTTTATTGAGCATTGAATATAGATTAATCATCTCCCAATAATTAATAAAATAAATTTGAAATTAAAGACCATTTCTATGAATGATATATAGTTGAATCTACAAGAGTTTTTATTTTTAATAATATAATTATTTAATTGAAATGTATTTTTTAATTATAACTTTAATTTCAATGTTTTAAGGTAATATTAACAATGAGGAAATAAATCAAGAAAATGATTATAAATATTTTCCCTGATCAAAATAATAATAATCCATCTATGTAAAAATAAGGAAGGTCTCATTAAAACTTATATATTGGATTATATGTAACATAAATGTGGTTTTTTCATAGATAGTCAATGATATCATTATATGAAACTGAACAAAAATTATTCATAATGATATATTATAAAAAATATTAAAAATAAATAATTAAAAAAAAATAAGTAAAATAAATTTAACTGAATTGAATCATTTTAATATGTTATTTATGATTTAATAAAATTATATTTAATGATTTCCGGTATGTTTTTCTCATGTGGGGTATATTTAAAAAACAATTCCTTTCATGTGTTACTATGAAAAGTCAAAAAATACATTGTATGGAAAATGAAACTAAGAGTACCATTTATTTATTTTTTCAAAAACAGAAAATCATGTGTAAAAATTATTTGAATATTTAATGGCATTTTATTGGAAACATTAATGATGTCATTTTTATTAAAATATTATCTAGATGGAAAATTATTTTTTTATGAACAGAAAACTAATTTTGTATTATTTTTTGAAAACTTTTTTTAATGATATGAAAAAGAAAAGATTTGATAATTTTACAATTACATGAAGATTTCATGAATAAACTGAGTGGAATAAAAATAATGTCTTTTCTTATATAATGATCATATAATTTCCTTCAATGATATTTAGAGCATACATAATCTTAATCAAAACGATATTATGATGTAAACCCAAATAGAAATCATAATATTGATTAGTCAATATTTCAAAGAAATTTTAATGTGTGTCGAATTTATATCCACATAAATAAATTGTAAATATTGAATAAAAAATAAAATTACATTTCACACATAATAATAAAACATTAAAGAAAAGGAATATGTAATATAATCTAATAAAAATCACATGAGTTCTGAAATTCCTTATAACTTATAAGGATTCCATTCAAACAGCAATGAATGAAATTATTTAAATTGAAAAATAAAAATTCCATTAATTTTAAAGGATTCATTATATTATATTTATAAGGGATTGTATATAAACTATGTAAAAGAAAGTTGGTGAATAACATTATGATATGCCTCAATGAATGGAAATTTAGGAGATATCCTTTACCACATGTTTCTAATTAGTTGAATCTACTTAAACATTCTATATAAATGTTTAAACATGTTATTGAATTGTAATTAAACTAAATTCTAAATTTTAATACTATATATGATCTTTTTATAACATCTTATGACATCTTTTTATTTTATTTCTTTATTACCAATGTTTCATTATTATCATTCCCCATTTTCTCATCATTGTTTTCTAATTATATTTCAGGATCAGTTGATATAATATAGTTTCACCAACACTAAAAAGAAATTATTTTTATTAAAATCAAATTTTGTTTTTGGATTCATTTTTATAACCATTAATGAATATTTTATATTGAAAATGAATTATATTCTTTTATGGATATGGTAGTACTTACGTACGCACTACCAATGATATCATTCCCTTAATCGGAAAAAGTAAATGAAGTGGATGATATATTATTTTTATTAATTATATTTTATTTCATTTGATTCATATATATATTAATTATTTAAGCCATTATTATTATCCACGTGACGTAGTGATAGACATGAAATTTTATCTTTTCACAAGGTGGTAGTCCACTATAAAAATGAGCAATAGTTTTTTTTAAATTTTGATAGAGAATGATATAGATAAATATTATTATATCAATATAATAATATAAAATTATATGTTATATAGTGTATATTGTATTTTAGTTTTAAAAACATAATTAAACGTTTTAAAAGTGTACGTAAAAAAATAAGTGCCTTATGTTGACAATTACCTTTTCAGATAAGATCCCCCTTTGACACTCTTATTTTCAACAACTGGATTTGTCTTTTGGAAAAAACTGTAACAATGTAATTTGGTAATTTATGTTGGGGATTTATTTTTTCTCGTTTTTAGAGGTTATATTTCATAATAATTTTGAATATTACAAGGGAGGTGGTTCCATTTTATTTGTATCGGAGGGGACCATCAATTAGACAATATTAAAATTAACTAAAATAAAACAAATTGTTCATGTAATTCCAAATAATAACACATCCAAATGAACTTAGGTACTATTTTTGTTTATGATAATTTTTAAATATGTCTAGTTAAAACGATTTTGATAAAAATAATATGAATAATACCTCTGAGTAAAGCATTTATTATCATAACCATGAATAATATTTTTTTATTATTTCAATATATAATTTCAAAAAAAAACAAATATTGAACTAATAAACATGTATAATATACTCTAAATAAAAAAATGGAATATAATTCAGCATATTTAATTCAATTATTTATATAATTTTATTTTTATAATTATCTTGCAAATCCTGTTGAATAATGGGTTTTCATGAAATGCAATATTCATGCATAAGATGACGTTATATTAACTTTATAACAAACAATCATCATTATATATATATTAAAATTAATTTATTTTGATATAATATTTACTTACTTTTATATTCAACTTAATAAACAAAACTATTATTTTAATAAATAAAATTGTAAAGTATTATAAACATAGAAATAGATTTCAGGGAAATTTATTTCTATGAAAAAAAATTATTCTAAATTTAGCATGGTGATTAATTAAATGTAATTATTATTATTAAATTTATTAAAATAATAATATTTACAACTTAAAATTTTATTTCATGTATAATGATTTATTTAAATTAATTTATTTATTGAATTGAATTTATAATTTCATGATACGTGTTATTTCTCACAATTCAAAAAAAAAGAAAACTTTTTCAATAAATCAATTATATTTCCCTCTATGAATATTTTTATAATTTTATTTTAAAAATATTGTTCATTTTATCAAAATAATTTTCTAGAAGTCCAATGAAATATATATTATTATCTCAATAATAGTCATTAATATTTTTATTTATGATAAAATATTGTTTAGAAAAAATTGATTTTTTTAAAAAATAATGATTTATTTTTAATTTTCTATTATTGTTTTATATACACATATATTTAATATTTTGGTAAGTTATATAAAAAAACAACAACATTAATGTAAGGGTCATAATATCGATGTTTAAATGTTATCTCACACTTCAATTTGGATAACTGATATATGTAGTATATGCAATCAAATAATGTCTTTCTTGTTAATAAACCACATTGATACTTTCTCCCATCCTTTAATAAAGATAATCATTAAAATTTTATATATTCATATATATTAATATTTTTATACTTGTAAGGGATTTTTTGAAAAACCGCATCATAATAGTGGTATATAAATAATCATCTTAAAAGGGTGAATAGGGAATATTATGGTCATCTGGAATAACATGTAAATATTTTTCAAGGTGGGAGAACATTGGTGGGAGGAAAAAATAAAGAAATGGTTGAAAAGATTAAATAATTATTGATATTGATAAGGATCATTAATTAATCAAAATTTAATAAAAAAGATGACGTAAATGACCAAAAACTATAAATCAATGATGACCTAAAGGAACAATGAATCATCAAATAACTTTTTAATCAGGTAATATATTTTAATCAATATATTTTTCATAATGGAGATAAATTACATTACTATGGAGACTCTTACATTTCATACATAGATTTTATAAATGATTATATGAATATTCATTACATAACATTTCTATTCACATAAGATTCATTTATGTTTATAATATTTGGAAACATGTTGACAAAAATAATGACTTGTTAAAATATTTACAGAATAACCCACATATTTCTTTATAACAAGATCACTTCATTGATATTTCATACAAAATACATCATTCATAAACTATAGAAATGAAACTAAATAAAAAGGTTAGCCTAGATGATCGATGTGTATATGTAAGGGAAATATTTATGATTATAAAAAGATAACATGATAATAATGGTATGATAACATTATATTAATATTTTTAAACCATAAAATACATATCATATAGTATAATCGTATTTTATGTTATAATTCATCCTGTTGAATAATGAATTAATAAAAAAGAACCAGATAATTATATCCATGGGAGGATAAAATTGGAATACCACATAGAATTATATATTACATATAAACATACATAGTAATTCACTTACTAGTCAATGATATTTAAAATATTCTCATAGTGGAATGTGTTCACATCTGAAACCATCGTAGTACCCACAATTCACAACCATGAGTATCATAGCGGACAATGTTTCCTAATAATTTGAACACCACTCCCATTCCAATCCTATTTATATAATGTTATATCAATCATTAGTAATTCAATAGACTGATATATTGATCCCACTAATCACATAATGAAATCATTTCATATATTATTTAAAATATCTTAAAAAATACATCATATCTAAAGAATTAAATTCAGAAGAGCTTCATACAAATTTCATTGTGACATGACACATGCAAAAGAATTTGTTTACATAAAAATATTTCCATTATAAACATAAATAATCAAGAAAATTAATAATGTTGTAATTGATGTATCATATAAATGGTAATGAATAATTGATATAAATGGTTGTTATATTTTTCGACTTCAATAAAAAAATTAAATTAGTTATGAGAATAATGTACATTAATTTTTTCAATAAATCATTAATAAAAAACAGATTTACAAAGGAAATAATATTACCTAAAAAAAACTTGAAATTTTTTTTGTGGATATATTGATGAAATAATATGGGATGTTGTGGGAAAATCTTCACATTCGATATATGATGATAAAACATTCCTTCTATACTTTTTTAAAATATTCCCAAATTTTTGATACATGAAAATGGAAAAATGATTCCTTTTAAAAAAATATGAAAAAACGATGCTTGAATAATTATAAATTTAAAAAATCATAATTAAATAGTAATAAACCATCTTCAAAATACATTTATAATACATTATGTTAGATGAAAATGTTTTTTTGACCTAATAATGAAATAAAGACAACATTCTTAATGATACATTTAAAATATAATGGGTACATAACCTGTGGAAGATTAATTGAAAAATAATATTCCATAAAAATGAAACAGATATATGAAAATTAATGAGATTTTTTCTACTAAATTTTTTAGTTTTCATCATTGAAACATTATTAGAAAAAAATGATCATAATTAATGGGATTAAACATAAAACCCCTTCAAATTTTTGTAACACATGAGTTTTAATTGACACGAATTAATAAAACATATATAAATATTTATAACAACATAAGTTCCAAAATAATCATCATAACATACTTTCAAATAAATTATATACTCATCCATTAATATCCAATGGTGAATATTTCATTTCTCCCATGGAAATAAAAGTGATATGAAAATCATTTACCATAGGTTCAATATATTGTGACCAAATTGGATATTCATGTATAATTATTATACATTTGGTATAATTACACTAAATAATCACAATAGTATGTATCATAGCACATATGATATAATTATAATCTATTATCACCCATTTTTTGATGATTCAATTAATAAATCCTTGTTTTATGTGACATGTACTTTTTTTCATTTATGATCCAATTTAGTTGTTTTAGAATTTTTTTTATAATCATTAAATCATATATATAATTTTAACCATGATAAAAATATTATACATATTCATTATGTACACAATTATATTCAAATATAAATCTTGTAGATTAAAAAATTAATTACACCATTCATGGAAATGATAAGGTGTATATACACATAAATAATGTTTTAATTTTTCAATTGGTATAATTAAAAAATGTTGAAAAATAATTAACCATTAAAATATCATTATAATTTCATATATATATTATATATTAATGAAATTCATTAATATTACCATCCATGTAAAATATAAATTAAAAATTAATCACATCACTTCATAGAGGTTGTCGTCCACACATACGCATGAGTGGTATTATCATTTCATGAATAATTGGACTTTAAGACGTTAGATATGAAAATTTTAATATATAACTATAAGTATTTCAAAAATATTATATATTAACATTATACCTATAATAATACCCATCAGTAAATAATAATGATAGAAAATGACTTGTATCACTATATGGTCATGGAAATTCATACATATGTGGTAGTGATTCATTAACTTCATGTTTATTAGAAAATGGATATAATGGTGTTTTGAAAAATAATAATAAAATTGAATATATTTATCATACATATTTTTTTATTTTTTTATACATAGAATATATTTACTGTAGTTATAGAAGTTTATAAAATAATTTTATCAGTTAATTTGATTTTGGCTCCTTCGAAACTCCTTATTTTGATCTTATATAAAAGGAAATATTATTTATATTCTAGGAATACTTGAACCATAATAATGTTGTTATGGAATATTAGAAATGAAATTGGGATATTATGGTCAGGAAATAAGTTTAAATTTGGTGTAAATAAGTGAAGTAAGTGGTTCCCTTTTAATGTTGAGGATATATGAACTTTTATAATTTAAAAAAATATGAAATAATAATAAATTCATTCACAGTATTAATTCAAAAATGGTTGATTCTTTCAAAATAAAAAATATATAATCAAAAAAGGGGAATTACTTGAATAAGGGAATTATTTTACTGGAAAAGACAAGAAAGAATAGGATGGTCAATAATTGTAAGTTTCTCATGCCTCTAAGAGACTCGCGATCACGTGACTATTTTAGGGTCATGTGAAAGATCCACACATGGTGTATAATCTATTGGATGTCCAATAAAGTATCCTTTAACAAGCTTACTTACCCCTTTAAAGGACCCTCTAGAATATAAAATGAGTGCCCCATGACACACATGTTTTCATAGGATGGTCCCTGGAGAATTTACAACAATCCAATAAAAATGGAGGGATAATATTACAAGGAAGAGACACCCATTCAACACAAATATTATATTCAATATCAATATCTAGAATAATGAAAACCCTTTATGAAATTCCAGAAAAATTGAATGATATCAGATCCTTAATCATATAATATAATGGAGATAAATGGGGTGAGGTAAGTAGGTTTTGTCACCAGTGGGAAACATGTGATGTGCACCCCGTGTGATCTGCATGATACATGGAGACACCAACACCACCACATTAAAGACCATTTGTCCTGTCAGCCTCTCCACACTGATGTTATCAGGAGTGTCAAAAAATTATATGGAACTCTAAAAACAGACAAATAGACATATCCACATCATACATGAAAACTAATCATATAACACATATTGGAAATGAGATACATCATTGAAAAATCGTGCAAAAATCCTATACATTACTCATGATAAAACATAAATTCCCTATACATTTCATGTTTTAATGAATAAGATAATGAGAGGGGAGGAGAGAGGGGTTCATGATCACTAAAATACATGATGATATGCATGACAAAACAAGTCCTCAGATACATGCCAGACTCACCTCAGATAATCTAATTGTCTAGTCATACTCATATCCGAGACTTATCCACGAAATGTGCATCCACCGCCATACTGATGACAAATCACCTCCCCAAAAAAATATAATATATACCCTTAAATACTCCCATAAAATTACACGTAATTCTATTCATTTTTTTAAATTAAACAACGATGATCAGAAGTGGGGAGTTGAGAGATACTCATGGTCGTTGACTACCTTGTGTCACACCCAATGCACTGACACCATCATCTTGCGGGATCCCAAGATAATCCACCCTAGGTCTTTTGAGTGTCATCCAAAATACAATCATGTCTCGCATGGATCCTTGGACATGTCAATGTGACATCATATAGGTCCTCCGACAGGACCACATAACCAAAATAATCATTAATATTCATAATATCATCTGATATTGTATGTGTTAATGGAGGAGACTCAAGATTGTGGAAACACAGGCAACATGCCCAAAGCATTATAAGGTAGAGACTCGTTAAACCATATGGCCCCAACCCCTTTACTAGATACATCCTAGACTCTCTATAGATACGCCCCACAAACAAATGAGTATCTTAGGGGGAGATTCATGAAAACCCTCCCACCCAACGTTAAGAATCACATGGATTCATGATGCCATGACTCTAATAGATTCAGCTCTCATCTTCTTCAGACATCGTGGATCAAAACTGTGACCAACTGGCTTTTTATAGTTATTAAACTTGCTGGAAGCTGGAGTAGTCATGTGCTATGTACAGAACACATCATCTGATCATTCTTATATCACATGATGGGCCTCTATTGGGTTTTATGAATGAATTCTCTCTAGCCCACTAGATCTTGTGATATTCAAGACAAGTAGAAAACGAACAATACTGATTTATTCACAATACAATGGTAGGAGAGGAGGTTAAATGTGAAAGTATTAAGATAAATACACACTCCATTCTCAATATGTAGTTTTCATGTGTCATCAACAGGTCAAAAGAACATAAGGAAACATGGACCGATTCATGCGACACTCTTTGATCAAACAACATGGGACATAACAAATACTCCAAACATTTCAGAACGAGTCATACTGCTCATCTACTGACACCACAATAATCTAGTGGACACCTAGGGTCCATCACCCAGGAATTTTGGTTCCCTACATACATATATTCAAACTCATATAATGGTACACACTCATATAATCTCAGTTTCATGAATGAACATGGGCATGAAATCCAAGCCTTCGTGGAACTCATTGGGAAATAGTATAAGAATTGTGATTCCCTAAAAACATGTTGTCCATGTCTCGCGATGTCTCGTTGAGGTGTTAGAAATGACATGCGACACCACTATGGCTATTCCACATGGGATCAGGAGACACCCTCCATACATGTCATTCTAGCTCATGAAATGGATCTTTGGATATAAAATGTATGTTAGGAGAGGCCCTCTAGAAAAGAAGGATATTACAATAGCGTAACCTCATTATGTAAGCCCCAAAATATGTGAAATATGAGAACTCTCATCCATATAATAAATTATATACATGGGACACCTTACCATGTCTTGCGATCTATAACAAACATCATATGGAATGTCCCTATATGAATTTCCCATATCCGTATTCCATGAGTATCATTATTCACTCCCCCTTGTTTCCCACACCGAGCATACCACACGTGGTGTCAGAGGGATATAATGAACACGTCACATGCATCATAAATCCCCACTATATTGGTGAACCTTATTTTATAATCCCCAAAAAATGGGAAATACGGTCAATATGATTCCTGAAATATTCATGATATATAGGCTACCTCCCCTCATGGTTCGAGAACCTTATTGATCATCTAGGAAAATTCAAGAATCTAATACACTCATTAAGATATAAAAAATTCATTACTCACTACCCCTTATTTTTCATGATGAGCTTAGATCATGTGGTATTTGGGAGTTACAATGGTCATGTCATCTATGATGTGAACCTATGCAGTGATATATTGAATCCTTATTGTGTAAACCGAAAAATATATGATATACAAAAATATTATTCCCTGCATACCATAGATTCATTGGACACACTTATTTTAGTTTTATTCATGAATAATTGGTCCCAAATATATTTACATTCACATGAAATTAATATTCATCGGTTAAATGAACTATGTTTTTTTTTATTTCAATAACAAGGATACATAGAATTCCCCATACTAGATCAGTGCAATACATAGAATATTTTACATCAACTCATATGGTGGGGTATCTAGAGACATGTTGTCATATAAATTCACCAAATAATCAACATGAAATTACTAGATAATGATGAGGAACCATGGATCGATCCATATGGTCTCACTGAAGATATCCCATCATAGTGCATAATAAAATAGTGTTAATCTATAGTCTGTTGTTTGGGTTAACTAGTCTTGTATTAGGATATGTAAGAGATTCAAAATCATTTCTTAAATAAAAAATAGAGTCTCTAATTAGGTAATAATTTGTCCCTCCATGGGTGTGATGAGCTCGACCTCCTATCCCATCAACCAATGCGAGTCCCCCAGAGTCGTTGGTCTTGAAAACCGAAATGAACACTGGTTTTTGGAATGTAGGCATATAACCATATATGGATGAAGGACCCGTTGTGAATTATAGGGAAGAAGAAACAAATGTATTTCCCAATATTTTTGGTTTTGTGGGGCCGTAGGATACCACTGAATCAAATCATAAATGGAAATAATTATCCCTGTACTCATCTAAAACATGATGAAACAAAAAAATTGAACCTGAAGTGAGTCTCTCTAAAAAAATGATTAGGTTATAAACCATCGATCAATGTTTTTCAACATATACCTATGTGGAACATAAATGATCGATGTGAAAACGTTGGGAATTTTTTTTTCAAAACCAAATATATAAACAAATAAGTAAGAGAAACATAAATAGTGAATAATGTAATTTCATTCTCATGCTAATAAGTGTACATGTTAAGAATAGAAGGAAAGAGAATACAAGAAAATTATCTGTGTCAAATAATGATATATAATAGGATGATCTGAGTAAAATATCTACATATTCTGAGAGTGATCATAGAATATACCCGTGAAATCATTCAAACATGACCTCATGTGAGAATACATAATCGAAAAAGCCTACTACTAAGCGTGAACCCCCCATTGCTATGACCAACAACTTCTGGTGCATATCCCTAGAGAACGATAATTGCAACCTTACATACCAGTTTATGGTGGACATAGAATCCCAATATGGTCCCTTTTTACCCATTGGAAAACAACTAGGGGTACCATCTAACACACAATTTCCATTGATGTCAATGCACGAGATCTAAGGAAAACCCATCAGAGGAGAAGGGTATTGGATATATATTAGAGGGATCAAACCTCCACTCATGTCAATGTTGAGTGACAACATAATCCAAAAGCAACCAATATGTATCCTCATATTGCTACTAACATATAACACGCCTATGGGCTTATTCTCGTTGCCATCTATGAGATGGATCAAACCCAAACTCCTTCTGATGATTTCATTCGGCATACACTCAAAGGTACTAGAATTAAGGTTTATACCACCTCTCAAAAAAAACCCTTTTGGCATATTCCCATTTCAGAAATGGGGAAGGCTCATACTACTTCCCCATGCTTGAATCCCATCAGCATAATCCAATATCAAAAGAATGAAGGGGGTGTGGGCATATTCCAGCTTTAATAAATTATATCTATCAAAAAACATTGGGGAAAAAATGTTTAGGCTTATATCCCTACAAATTTATTAAAATGATAATATATTTTAGTAGTAGATGAAAAAATACACCATCATATATCTCCATTATTAGAGATAATGGAATATGTACATACTTCTATCCCAATAGTCATGACAACGCCAAATTATAATCCTTTTGAATGGTGGTTGTACAGTAGAAATGCCACATTATTTCCGAAAAATTGGAGGGTTATCATTATATTCTGATATAGGTAATCTCGTCGGACCAAGATCAGACTCCTATTCTAAATGGGGCTTAGGAGGTGAGATTGTAATATTCCTTGAGACATGGTAACATTCCTGTCAAGAATGTAGGGTGGCCAACTCCAAAAGGACTAGATTGGGAACATTTCTCATTCATGGAAAATTCTAAGAACATTATAGTTTTACAATCCTCAAGATAGGCTCAAATTCCTATCAATGGATCTGACCATCATACTTCGGAAGATCGTGGGAGTTAGGCGCATATTCTTACTTTGACCGACGAAGGACTGTTCCAACATCATTCCAAGGAAACACATGTAAAGGTTTATATTTTTTCTCCCATTCCGGAGGCCCATCATCATATTCAATTGGGGAATCCACATTCACATCAAGCCTATATTGTATATCATACCATTGTCAAATAGGTTAGTGTAACACATGACTAAGGGTTTGATAAAATTCCTCCAATTAAAGTCCATTGGGATATATCAAAGGCTCATGAACAGGCGAATACTCTCATCTTGAATGAGGATCACTGAGTAATAATGAATCATGCCTCAGGATAGTATTATATCCATTTCAAAAAGTTGATTGATTATTGGAATATCCCAACTGCTTCTTAACGAAGGGAGGATACTTCCACAATATATAATGGTAATTTATAATTTCTAGAAACCATCATCATAGGATCATATCCCTATGAATTAACAATATCAAGGTAATACTATTGCATTAATGATATAGAAGATGAGTAATATTCATAATATTATGAATTCTAGTGTATTTTAGGTTTATAAAAAAAAGGTTATCAACACCACAAGTGTCTACGACTCTTCTATTGATGGAGAAACATGTGACAATCTGTAGCACAATTTTTCTCTTCATAGTAGTGTAGAGATGGATTTCATGGAATCTACTATACACATGGAATTTATTCAACATATCTATAATGATATCTCCTATTGAAATTAATGTACTACCCTTTTTCAAGACTCTTCAATATAGAATGGTGAACAAAAACCGAACACCTTAGTAGATAGAGGTTCTTGAGACACTGGGGTCAACTGTATATGATTACCCATCATCTTCCAGCCGCACTCCATTCGCAATAGTAGGTGATCATCAGAGCCATATTATATGGTATGACCATATAAATGATTATAAGACTGAAGATATTGTGTCCTAAATTAATATATGGGTAGAGTTATCTAGAATCAACTTCCCCATAATGTTCTAGACTATAACTACATCCAGTTTTGAAATCTGAGAAGTTCTAGAAAATGATGTCATTCCTTATTTAAGACAGAATATGTGGGATACTCATCTGTGAATGAGGTATTTATTTATCCCCTATATAGGATATGATTTTAATATTCATAACATCAGGGAATTCTATTTTTATATCTACCTAGCTACTATATAAATGGAATGGGATCCAAAATCCAAGAAGCACAGTGAAAATATGAAACATGCTTGCCGCCATTGCATCATGACGCTTTAGAAGATTACATTGAATGCTATATCAAGAATCCCAATTCTAGGATAGGAATACTATAAATTATTACAATTTTTCTCTCCCTTATAACAACATATCTCTTCAGATACGACATCCTATAATGTTATATAATCTGTAGAAATCATGAGACCAGGTAATTATTGTGCTCGTTGGTCACTTCCAAAGAATACCACCACTTCAATGGTTCCCAACCACTATAGATGGGGAGGTATAGTATCCAATAGGATTCCATAAATTTCCCCTTAATATAACTGGATAAAATTATAAACATGGAATAGAAGTTGTGATCACTTAGAAAACAACATGTATGGAATAGCTCTCACCATGGGCATCCATCTCACCTAGTTCCCATGTGAGAACAACCACCCTTCAACACATAGGATATAATAGAATCCTTCCATCAAATACATAAGTCCTCCCCTTGGTATAAGAGAATATCTATTGTTGTCCCCACTCCTTGAGTCGTCAGTTCCCGATAGGTTTCAATACCTACCATAGGTAGTTGCAGGTAAATCATATCCCAATGGACATGGGAGATTATATTTCAACCAAACTATCTAGATTCATTTTCCCCAAACTAACAGTGATTTTAAATCATCCTCTCCCCATTAGTATGGGGGAATTTATATCTTTATGTCCATTCCATGAATCATCAACTCCCTAACTAGATTCATTATATCCAAAATGACATGACCAAATGCTACCTATAGAACCCGTTAATGACCCCCACCCCATAGGTCTTGGGAAAATATTATTATCATCAGAACCACTGAAAGAATCAGTGTTCTTTATGTTGGGTGGAAGAAATAAATAGTCCACATCCCACAGATTCCTCATAACGTGTGAAAAACCTCTATTGGTCTGGCTCACCCAACAATGATGACAAGAATCTCCCTCTTGTTCATTGTTCATAAACCAAGAGGAGATGAAAATATTTTCAAGGTAATCATACCATGCTAGGAATTACAGTAAAATTTACCAAATGTGCCCAAGGGTTCGTATAGCGATCATGATGGAGGCTGTGTGGAATAAGATTGTTGTGTGGAATGAAATAGAATGACCCCAATTTCTTCATATAACCTTGTTAATGGAATACTTATTAACATGGAATCCAATGATCTAAATTTAGATATAGGATCTGGGAGATATGGACAATCTAAATGATATTGAATTATCCTTTTAAAAAAGGCTTTAAATGTTGGCCCCTCAAAATAATTAGTTTCCACTTCCTAAACTGAATATTCAAAATGATAAATGCAATGAAACAACTACATATCCATTACCACTCGTGGAAGAATAGTTTATATGATATGCAAGTGAAATATGAGTTCTCCTAAAAATAAATTAGTAGAAACTCTGGGGAAACATCCCCTCTGGGTATCTACTATAGCTAGAAATCAATATTCTCCCTCCAATTGAAGATCCTCTAGAAACGGTAGTATATGAATATCATATTCTCTAAATATCTAGATAGTTAATATATATAAAATAGGATGTTGAAAATTATGGAGATATTCCCACATTGTATCCATAGCATATCCCTTGATAGCATAATCCTTAAATCACATAATAAATCAAGGATCAGTGGGAGATGAATGTGGGGCCACGTCATCATACCTTACTAACTCTCTATAGATGAGAGGTGGCATTGAAGGTCGTACCACCAAAGCTATATACAATCACTTCAAATCTATGATACATTTTCGATGATGAGTATGTGATCCCCATAAACATGGTTGATAAATAACATTCTATTGTAGAGGTCCATGCCTATATTATATTTAGTGACAATAAATTCAGTAATCTATATATAGTGACTCAGATATTGAGGGTTGGTGATGTTTTTTATCATGTCCTCCATCACCCTAATTTTGATGGACAAGCATATAAGTTTCCATTCTCACCCAAATAATTCTTCTCAAACTAAGAAATGGATGAATATGAGGATAATATCAGGAACACCCCTCTAGTATTCATGTAAGGTGATTGCATCATCATAGATGAGATCTTGTAGATAAACCTAGGGATAAAATAAGATCCTTGGCCCACTCATATTAGTTATGACATTCCCCCAAATAGAATGATATGTACTTTTTAATTCTAAAGAATCACTTATATTTGTTTGAAAATAATTATATGAATATTCTAGGACTGAATCTTGATGTGGCTACGAATTGCCTTGGGCTACCCGATGGGTAATGATGCTTCAAGAAGGAAACCAGGAGGATGAACCACACTCCTGATAAAATTGAAGAGGAATAGGTCAAAATATTGTACATAACTTATGTGGTTTGGGATGAGTAGTTCCTAAGATGACTTACCAACATCATCCTTGTCATGGATAAGAACATGTATGTTAGGGTCATCATTGATATCATATACCTTACTCAACATTTCACAATCAACAATTTTTTGTTGATGACCACATAACTCTGAATCAATGATAATATTTGATTTCAATACCTTTCCCTCATGGATGGGTACATAGGGTACATTAAAATTAATATGTCCCATGAGGATGAAAAAGGTAGTGGATTTAGATGCATCAAGGAATCATATAATACCAGGTAATTCCTTATAGATTAAAGACTCTGAGTACCACATATTAGTGCACCATGCATTCAATCATTAAGAAATTATTAGTATATCTAGACAAGTTTTATGTAGTTAAAATGATGGTTAGATATCAAGAGTAATGTGACCACATCACATACCTATGATAAATATTTTATAGTCATTTACAACATACTATAAAGACGAATCCGCTCTTGTTTACTTTTATGGTTACATCATGGACATTCCCCAACATTGTGGTACACCACCATGACATCGAGGTAGACCCATAAATGACACCTGATATTCTAGAAATGTACCCCCCTTGCCCCAAGCAAAAATAACTACTGGGTATCCAAGCGAACCACGTTATATTCAACGATTGATATTCAAACTAGTTGGTAATGATCGCCCCATCATGAGGATATTGAAGAAGAGAGATGCATAAAAATGTGAAAATGAATTTAAAAGGACATTTAATGTTTCATAGAGTACTTGTAGTGACCATTGTTTTAATTCCTCCTTTTTATGGGAGGCCACACATATTAAGTGTGGACACCATGGAATGATCATTGGGTGTCCTTGTTTGATAAAATAACGACATGGGAAGTGAGAATATTGTCTATTAAATAAACCTGACCATGCTAGGTACTGAGATGTGATACTAAATTGTTGTAATGAACCACCGTGCACTCATATTAGCAGTGAAATGACTAAGGAATTACTTGAAGCAATAAGAATTTCACTTTGTCTCCCATATTGATCCCCTTGAGTACATAATGGGACACCCTATTTTTACTGGGTGCTTGGATTTATGGATGTACAATATACAAAAATATGAAATATATTTCATCACCCCAAAGTTGGAGAAATGGAAATCCATTCATTTCTTCTTGGAAGCACATCCTACCCAAGAAAATACATTGGATGTCACCGAGCTCTATGATGAAGGGGTATTATATTTCCATGAAACTCCCCAGAAAATAGGGATATATTTTGATGGTTAATACTTGAGACCTATTGACATATAGATGGAAATCCATATATTCATTTGGGTAAGTCTATGTATGGAATTTGTCTATCAATAAAATGTTGTTTTCCTCTAATCATCCACATTTCCAATAAATTTACAAATAATGAGACTAAGTACCAAATCCCTCATTCCAAGATTTGATCTAGCCTTACATCTAAAAATAGATTACATCAATATGAAAGGGGACACATAACATGTGATAAATTAGGTTAATGGAGTGTATTACATCGTACATGAATTTTCCCCTCTGACTGTCTATGTCTGAGGATTGATGGAAGAATTTCCCTTTAATCCCACATTCATTGTTTTCCACAATCACAGAATGATAATGCCGAATCATTGGATAAAACATCTTCTATATTGGATAACCCTGATCATGAGGGATCCACCGTCAATATTTCACATCTATGAATGGTGTAATAAATCATAATATGTGATATCCAAGAGATCAATAATGTCAGTACCGCCTTATATTGTGATGAACTAATGACCACCCATGGACGGGTAGAGACTATAATAATCTATATTAAAATGGGTCCATTACAACCGATAGCACAGAAGGGGATCATATTCGGTGTTGGGAAGCTATCTACACTCAACATGATGTTCCAAATGATTGAAAACCCTCTACAAACATGGATTTTATGGAGTTCTCCGTAGGTTCATAGAAAAATGAGAATATTTTTCCATAATGGGGGATGTCTGTGTCAGCTATTTCAGTGATTATAAATCTATAACTCATATCCCCCACTAAATAAAGATGTTTGGATATTACAAGAAAACCATTATAATAGAATAATTTGATTTCAATACAGAATTTTACGCTTTCTATATCGTTCAAAATTACACACAACAACCTCTGGAATTGCAGTAAATAGATAAATATTCATGGTCATTTTATGTATGTGGGATGGATGTTGTGGGGCCATATTCCCCATCCAAAGCCAAAAAGTTCATGTCGATCCATTCTTTTATAGACTTCTATTGCATGCGGGATGTCATTATACCCCTAAATAATCATGGGATGAATAATATCATCAACTTCATAAAGTTTGATATCATCACTAAGTTTGGAGTCCTTCACAAAATATTGATTGACAATGACACCAACAATCATTCATGTTTTCCAGTGATGTGTTACTAGTAATACGAAATTATGTATAATCACTCATATATCAATCATGTAGTGGAAAATGGGAGGGCTTCATTATGAATATATTGAATATAACCAATAAAGTGGTGAAAAAGGAAAAAATTTCTTGGCCAGAAAAATTATTACATGATTTATGGGCCTATTTTACCTCCATGTGTTCTGCTACACAATTAACACCATACCCACTGGTGTATGCGACCATGGTTGTAATACCTATAGAGTTCCATCTTCCCACACTCCATATATCCATTTATAGAATGATCTTAATTGATGAACTGTAATAACGAGGCTGGATCAATTAGAAGTGTTAGATGAGAAAAGGTTTCACACACTTCACAACCTTAATGTCTACTATAATTGGGTAGCAGAATCCATTATTAAAAATTCCCACAACAATTCATTTCTCCAGGGAGAACATGTACTAGCCCATAGAAACCCAATGATATAATGGAATAATCCCTTAAAAATGGATCATATGTGTGAAGGACCTTATATCATACATAAGGTCTTGGTTAAGTAATCATATTCACTACAAAATATGGATGGGGAGAGTGTCACACCGCCCACCAATTGAATATTTTTCGAGAATTATATTGCATTAATACCAAAAATAATTCATTAACATCACTGTATGTCCAATCAATAATCCTCACTATATGACATTAAAATGCATGGTATTTTTCATCCTAATTACATGAAGTTAAACTGTAAAATCTCATCAAGACCACATGACATTAAATTATAGATAGTCTGTAATTTCTACAAGACATTAAAATGAACAGTTTCCATTGAATAATGATAGCGTCATTCCTATCATCACAATATCCCTATTGATGCCTAAATCACCATTTTTGGGTCCATTCACATGATTATTTTCCATTAATGTTTGGTGATGTAATTTTCATACAAGACAACATTAAACATCACAGACCCAGAACACCCCCCTTCATGATGGGTGGCCCAATGTCCTCACTGCCCGAAATAAAACAGAATGGATTCATGATATTCATCCCCTTTGAGGTAGGTTAACCATTTTATTTTCCAAATAATGTTAAACAGAAAGGTAATTCTTCTATAACTACACATGTATTGATTCCACATTTCAAATGGGATGCATAGGGATGCATCAATCTTGTATCATATCCCAGCCATCAGATGGTGCACAATACGCTTGTCCTACAAGGGACCCCTTTCTCTCATTTTTTCTCAAACCGAGAAAGGCTCAAATGATATTATAAACTATATAAAACTAAAACTTGCATGAACATGGAATAACGACCTTAAAAGGCATCATCCTCATCAAAATATGATAAACCTCATGGATTTCACGAACTATACGCGGTTTGATTTTAATTTTCCTAAGATACGTAATTTTCCCAATATCCATCATTGTCCCCAACCATAGCATCTCTATTTTTAACATTGGTTCACCTTCGTCCTACACAATTAATGTAAAACTGCATGATATATTCATCAATACTTGTGTTTTGATTCTCATTCTAATGAGATACATACTGATGCCTAGATAACCACTATTGGGACAAACCACAATGTTCCCAAAAACTCCTGATTGCTTGCCTTCATCCACTGTAACATCCCCAAATGATAAAGGGTTAAATGAATAAATGATATGTCTCATGTCAACAAGGTGCACCTTCCTTTTCGGGAGCCTGTCTGATTAGAACTCCACTGTTAAGCGTGCTTGGCCTGGAGTAGTGATCAGGATGGGTGACCTTCTGGGAAGTTTCCCAGGGTGTGTATGAGTGAGGACAAAGCACACCGGAAATGACATGTGTTGGCCTGTGGGGAATGTCATTAGTCAGATGACCCGTTCAGGCATGTGGGTGGACCTTGGGGTGGGCCCCACGTGTCTGGGGGCAACTTGTTGTACCTGGTGGGTCAGGATCCGACGACCATGTTAAAGCGGGGTGGCTATGCTGTCACTGGGACCTGGTTGTCACATCCACACTACAAGATGTTAATCTATATAGAACATCATGAACAACATGTTTTTTGATTCCTATCAACACTGGATATGTAGTGAAGCCCAAATCTCCAATACTAGGGTCAATTTAATCCTTTATAAACAATAATTGAATCTTCAATGTATGGGTTAGACCTATGTATATTATTTCCCCTCCAAGAACTATAACTTGATTGATTATTATCTTTATGGGATATTTAGTGAACCCCAAACATCCACTATCATTCATGATCCTAATACCCCCAAAAAATCATGGAGGTTTTATTTTATCCAAACGGTATGATGGTAAACTGTCTGTAACTCCATGGAATATGTGTTAATAGAAGCTCATCCCCATGAGATTTGTAGTGATGGAAAAACATTCACCCGCATGCCCAGCCATAGGTATAACCCTTTTGGACCCATTGACATGAGTTTTTCTAGAAGTATTTGTGGTTCGAATGAGACCTATTTGATCCTCATTCACATTTGGATACATCATGACACCATACTATGCATCACCATGTTAGGGCCTTAATCAAGCGGTCTAACTCTCATGATCCTAACAATCCACATATCTCCCAAAAACATGTCATTAATCTTTGTTACATCATCCTCACCACAAAATGTTAAACTGAACAACATTCCAAAACTATGTGTAGTTTTATTTTTATTTGTATTAAATATGTAGTTATTATTTGTCTCAATACTTGGGAGAAAACATGGCATTCTCATTTATCCACTTTTTTTCACCAACGTCCTTACAATATGTCGATAAAAAATATTGAAATATGTCTTTACCACGCTATGATAAACTGTACATAAATATGTACTTGCCACATGAAGATAAATTGCATAGAGAAGAACATCCCCATTTTTTGTCAAAAATCTATGGAGACCATCCCTGATTTTTTATTCTATATTTCTGGACTATAAGAACTAACCTCATTCATCCATAGTAAAGGGAGATTCTACCATCCTTTTAGATAACGTCAAAACCATTAACCACACTTCATCTCATGTGCATCTTGGGTCACTGTAAACCTTCCATATCCCTTTAGAAAGTATAATTGGATTCATGAACCCATTTTTGATTATGAAAAAAATCCCATGGGTCCTTTATATGAACCTATAGTAATCAACCAAGTGGGTCACTCTAAAAAAGGACACTCCAATTCGAATGAGCCCTGACAACTTCACCACAATAGTAAACACCGAAATGTTTCTGAACTGAACCTTGTTTGACCATCCAACATAATTACTCATCAATTGAGAAAATCAATCTATGAATTAAAACAACATCACGCATATATTTTTAATATTTTGAAATATTTTTGTACTTGGTCATCCTAACTATCCAATTTTGTATCATCATCCCTACCAGGTCCATGCACGTAGTGACCCTAAATTATCTTTGCATTTTTCAATGTTATTTGAATGTAGATTCTATTCAATAATGGTCGAAATATAAATACATTAATCTTCTAACAAAGCAGACACAAATATCATTAGGTTAAAATACCATAAATGGAATGTTGACGAAAATTCATGTCTCTGTCTAATAAACTCCTCATCCATAGTGTTTATGAAAAAAATGCATGTAATATTAAGCGGGAAAAATCCTATAGGGTATATAATAATAGTAAAATCCAATATACAATTGTGGGACCCATTAGTATAGGAAACAGTTTGGAAAAAAAATTTCACATCACCTCTCCAAGAGAATATGATCTCTAGGTGGTGGACTATATTTTAGTGTAATCGAACCCTACAGGGATTTTACATCCATCAAAAACAATATATTTTGATTTGGGGTGTCCCAAATCACCATAATCTTAAATCTCCCATTATAGTGAAATCCAGCTTCAAGGGACATTTTCATGACTATATATACATTTCTATAGGTTATTCATCTAAAAATAGGGTGATCAATATAATGTTTCACTATAAAAATGATATTTTCATACATCTATGTATTAACATCATCACTGTAGCACTTAATATCCCAGTATGACTAAACCACTCATTGTAGGTATTTCCCAAATCATTCTTCAAACTCAATTACTTCCAATCAATATTTATAGTCCCCACATCAATCTATGCTAGAATATTCAATGTCCACTATCTGATTTCACTATGTTCCACGCCTTTTCACAACGATGAATTGGAAGACATATTCCCTCGCTTTTGTTGGACCATGCCTCATTATTTGATACCACATGATGTGGAGATCGAGATTAACAATAAGAGAAAACTATCCTATGGATCCAAAAACCCTTTTGTATAGAATTATACCAATATCAAATTTCATCATATAGAAATTTTGGTCTTCTCAAGTCATAAATGTACCAAAGAATGAAGTTCATTTCATTTTTTCTTGGTCATGCTACCAACAAATAAGGTCTTTCCCCCTCTAACTAAATGGATCTTCTCCTTTACTGAATTTAGGTTTGATCCTTGTGAAACTTTGTAATATCGTAGAGGAACATAAAATTTATGGATGTAAAGGGACATACCTATCATGTTAGCACCACCCCATATTGATGGGCTCAAACATTCAGGTGATGATTTAAATCATCTATACTCTAACTATCCAGGCAGGCTTAGTATCCCTTGTATTCTAAATCCACAAATATTACTTCCATAAATAGACTATATCACCTAAAAAGATACAAGGCATCCAACACACCTATATTTAAATATATTACATCAATAAAGAATATGAATATGTTCCTATGGCCGTCAATAAAAATGTGTCACTCAGAAAAAAGGAATTAAAATTCTAAAAAGGCATTGTAATTCCATATAAAAACTCAAAAACGTAGAGGGCTTTATGTCATTTTGGGCATTCCTGTACCATATTGTATGTTATAAATAAGTTCTGAGAGAAAATCCCTTAAAATAATGAAGTGGAATGTCCAAGAAAAGAGTCCTTAAACTAAATCATAAAAAGGCCCAATCTTAAATAAACTAATGTAAAGAGATAAAATATGTGATCTAAAGGAAACACATATAATGAAACAGGAGGAATAATATAAATGACCCTAAACTAAAGAAATATAATGTTTGGGCTAAAATATGCTAAAATAAATCATTATTGAAATTTGGCCTATAGTAGTTAGTAAGGCTCACTATGTGGACATAACACAATTTGGTTATTCTCACTGAGCCTATTGTTTTATGAAAAAATGGATCACTCTTCCTCCTTGTCTTATTCCCTATCCCATTAGTCATTCTAAAAATTATATGATCTCATTATAACTAGAATAGATTCATCATAAGGGACTCTAGGTTATTGGGAATTTATGAATGGTCAATGAAACAAATCTTCCAATAATGGAAATCATGTTTTGATGATTTTATGATAATGATGGGTATAAATGCTGAATCTTATAAAATTTTATTCACAAGGACTCACGTGTATCATAAATGAATGAAAACTAAATGATATCGTAAAATTTTTGGTTGTTCCATTAACAGATAGGATACTATAGGAGGGTTCCATCATTTATTTGATATGAGATAAAGAAATCTAGATTTACCATAGAACTAGATTCCTTTCAAGATGAAAGAATCTAATTATATGGGGGGAATTTGTTGAAAACTGTGAAATAAATATTCCAATTGTCACAAAAGATAGAATAAATGAATATGGCAATTATTTTCCAAACAAAAGAAATGGAATTAGACGAAGGATGAGACTTCTTGGTAATTAAGCCTCTATGATTCTCATGATTGTGTGACTATACCATGTTCACCTGAAATCTCTACACATAGTGTATAACCCGCATGAATTCTCATGGTGTCCCCTTCAATAAACATTTATTCTTTAGTGATCTGCCACCCTTGGAAATTTTCCTGAGTTCCCAAGTTAAACTATTTTTCATTTGAATGTTCTTATAAAACTGACCAAAATACTTCAAAATGAGATGGATGATATTCAAAAGGTATAGACCTCCAGTGGTTTCAAATATTTTGTGAAAACCCATCATCGAGAAGAATATAATCCCTTTATGAAATTCAAACGAACTAAAAAGACCTTGGAGCCTTATTTATATAAAACAAATTATATATATGGGAAGATGTTATAGGGGTTCATTGTCACTAGGAGACATGTGAGACAAATAGCGAATGATCCATGAGATACCACGATACATTAGTGTCACATTGCAGAAACCCTACAGATTGCCAACCATACCCCAAAAAAATTCCATGGGAGTGTCCTAACAACTCTCTGACCATCTGAGGTTGGACAAATAGTCTCATACAACAAATTCTTGAAAACACTCAATATAACCAATATTGGTCATCTGATACATCATCAAATAATTGAGTGAAAATCATATAAATTACATGTTCTAACTCAAAAAATCTCTAACCCTTGTGAAATAATATAATGGGTTATGAATGGAGGATTTGAGAGGGGTTCAAGATCACTAAAATACATGTGGCGCACCTCGAACAACCAAAAGAGTCACATGAGTCATTGACAACATGATCACCTCACATCATAGAATCCCATTGCCTTATCATCCTTGCCTCGAGAACCTTTGTAGGAAAATCTTGTGCACCCAGATAACAGTCACAAGACTCATCATGAAAAAATAGAAGAAATACCTTCAATAACAATCAACAAATCCATTATGAATTCAAAGCATTGTGACAGATAACAATTTGGGTCAAAATGTGGGTGATGGAGTTACTCGAACTCACTAAATCAAAAGAGACTCCCACAACGCACCTGCGGTGCTTTCCCTCTTGGCCACATGAAAATCCACACTGATTATCATAGGTGTCATATAATAGACATTAAAATCTCATGAAGATCCATGGACATGCCATCCTGAAAAAATGTATGGAATTTTATACATCGTTATGATCAAAAACGAATTCAATAATCGATAATATATTCGGATAATGGAAATGTTTATCGGGTTGATGTGAGGTTCTAGAAAATAACGGGATGCACTTAATGAAGTCCACAAAAGTGACTCATTAAACTAAATTGCACTATTACCCTTCATTGTCTCTATAATGGACTCGCATCAGATACACCACAAAAATAGGCGATTATCCAAGGGGTGAGGCCTAAGAATTACCCACCCAAACATGAATAACTTTTTGGAATCTTGATTCCCAGAATCTGTTGGATTCAGCTCCCAATATCAATAAACATCTCAAAGAGATCACACAATATTCCAGCATTACTTCAGGTATTATATTGGTAGGACGCCAGAGTAGTCATCCTCTAAGTATGCATTACTTCATTAAATCATTCATAGATCAGGCGAAGGGGATCTTGTGTGTTATTGGAAGGACACACGACACTCCCATTGTATTATGTGATATTAAGATAAACTAACACTAAAAAACCCACATATTCAGAATCATGTGCATGATCCAATGTCAAAGGTGGAAGTATTTGGAAGAAAACATTCTTGATTCCTTTTACCTGTTACATGTTTGTATTCAAAAGTCCAACAAAATGATATGAAACATCACCCAGGTCTTTAGTAACTCCATTAGTATGCCACCTCAGACTCACGAAATACAGCATAGATGTCGAAATGAGTCACATGGATATCCCAATGACACCACATGGATCTTAAATATCCATTGGGTCCATCACCTAGAACATGTGATATCATTCATACACATAACCTAACTCATATAATAGGTACTTCTCATATCTTCTGAGTCTCACGAAAGAACCTCCACATTCCATCCAAGTACATAAGAAACTCCACTGGAATGTAATTTGAGACTCACAATGCCCTCCAAACATGTTTTCCATGTCTTGGGATGTATCCTAGAAGTGTCATCCCTGACACGCGATGACACTCTAATTATCCCATTATGGCACTAGAACACCTTCAAAACATGTCATTCCTAGTAATGTTATGAGACTTAGGATATGAAAATTGGGTCATGAAATACCCTCTATATGAGAAGGTGATGTTACCAGGGAAGCCTCAGATTGTTATCCATGACATATGCAGACTAAATGAACTATGATTCCCTCTGTAACTGGGATATGTAGAATGCCAACCAAAGTGCATAGCTCTATATAAATCATCCTAGTGTATGACCCAATACGCAAGTCCCATATCTAAATTCCCTTATCCCAATCATTCAATCCCCCTTTTTTTATCTCCAAACGAATATCTTACATGAGCTTTGTCGTATGTAATGAACACCTTGTCGGCATCTTAAATCCTTGAAATTGTAGGAAACCGTAGAATATAATACCTGACATTATTGAACTATGAAGACTATGATTCCATCCATATTCAGGATACATATTTTACCTCTTATTGAGAATCTAGAGCAATAATAATCATTCACAGAAATTACGACATCCAATGAATCCATTGAATGAAATTATTTTTATTAGTCACCATCCCTTGTTTCATATGATTATCATGATTATTTTGTGATTATGGTGTTTCAAGGATCATGTAATTTTTTCTATGAACACCCAAAATAGTATAGGGCCTCCTGAGTGTGTAAGATCAGACATATTTGAACTATGAATACTCTAATTATCAAAAAAACATGAGGTATATAGGATTCCATTATTTGAGTTCTAGACTGATTGTTTAGTCGCAAACTTTTGTCATTTCGCATGATGTAAAACTATACGGGTTTAATGATCAACATTTGGTTTGATACAGGTAATAAATATGATATGTAGGTCACCACATAATTAATCAATAATATCTTACAAATATTAATCACCTACTAATATGAAATTATATACTAAGATACATGGTCATACAACTTCATCATGTATGAATCCTCTAATTACTCTAGAGTAATAAAGAACCTCAGATACATACATATGGACCCACCTGAGATATCCTCGTATTTTGAAAAATAAAATTGACATAACCTATAGTCATTTAATTAGGGTATCCAATAATGTATTTGTATAATGAAGATATTAACAATAATTTATTCAATCTATAAGGGAGTGCATGAGTAGGCAATAATAACCCCCCAAGTGTGTGATCAGACCAACATCCCATCCTCTCGACCAATGCGAGCCTTGACAATTCCTTGGGACTAAAAAATATCTAACCTCCTACTGTTGAAAGAAGGATCATACCAAAATATTCATAAAAGAACAATTGAAAATTTCTAGTGAATATTAATCAAATGGTAGACCCAATATATGCATTTATCTTTTTCCATTAGATTCCCCTCAATCATATCATTAAGGGAAATCACATTCCATGTTCCCGTCCAAATGCAACGACACAACCAATAATGTAGTAATTTAAAGATATGGTGGTATATGGTTGTAATTTAATTAACCAATCGAATTTAGAAATATTTTGTAGTCAGTTAAAACCATATTATTTTACTTAACCCTTAATTAAATAATTTAAATTTTAAATAGGATAACAACATTTTTTATATGAGAGGACGTGATTTTTTTAATGGTTATGATTTGACCATAGATGTTTGTGTAATGAAATTTTAGGGAATTTAATAAAATTTAATACCTATAATTTGATCTTATACATATTTTTAAAATGCATTATATGTATCATTTTCTCTTTTAAAAACCAAAATAAAAAATATTTAATAAAGCATCTAATAAATGTGTAAAATGTAATTATCAAGGTAAATAACATGTATTAAAAATAGGATAAAAAGTGGTAATGGAAAACATCAAAATTTAACAGAAAACGAATACCAAATGACTATTAAAGAGTTATATATTTCATCATTAGGAGAATGGTAACAAACACATTGTATGAATAAATGAGGGGTTAAAAAAACATCAATTCATCAGAATTAAATTTTATGGGACACCTTTTTTTTAATATAATTTTCAATGATTCGAAGAATTAATTTTCTATTAAGAAAAATAACATAATGAAATATTCATACATGAAAATTATAATTTCATCTGTTAATCAATTTTTCTATAATCATATATATTTCTGAAAATGATTATCATTCGAGGTGAGTTTTTTTATGGCTACTAAACTAAAATTAAAATTTAATAGATCAAAATTGAATATAATTATATTCCTCACATAAATAGGTACTAATTATAAAAAAATGTAATAATATATTAATATAAAAATTAAAAAAACTATATGATGAATGATATAATAAACGTACATAACATTTATTACATAAATAACCTTGAAAAAATATATTTCAAATAATTTCACATGTTAAACATAAGGGTAACATATACCTAAAATAGATGAAACATAAGAGAAATATAATTAATCACCATAATATACATATATATGTTATTATAACAAAGAAAAATTTGAAAAATAACAAGATTCAGGTTTAGAGTGCTTAAAAATTAATCCACAAATAAAACATAAATATTATTGACAATATCACTTTTTAAATGAATCATATTTCAACTATCCAGATAATATATATGTCACTATCTAGTAACCCATAATTATATTATCATATAATCATATATATACCCAACGATTATGTATAAGTCACTATACATTAAATAACAAATCACATAAAACATTATAAAGGGTTTGTGGATGTCACTGAACTTACGATCAACATTAAAATTATAAACACCTGATGATAACAATAATATTTAATATAACCTCAATGAAAACAAATATGCTTGTAATGTTTTTAGAATCCTTATTTCTGTATTAATATATAAAAAATTTATTATTTCCTATAAATAAAATATTAATATTCTTTATCAATGATAACCGAAATAACTTTTTATCAAATAAGAAACCAATTTCATGGTTAAAAATAATATAAATTTCAATAAGTTGTTTATAAAAAACAATATTATTCATCATCATAAAAATATTATTGTTTATATTTCATTTAATCATATTTCCTTAAAAATATCACAATAAAAATAAATCAATTTTATAATTTATTAGTACTAATAAAAATATGTTTTCATAACCCTAATGATAAAAGACCAAAAGAAAAATCATATACGTTGAATTAGTTTAAAACAATAATATCATTCGTATAACACTTCTACAATATCATTATTTAATTAATATTCTTAAAAAATTAAATCATCCCACTTCCTTCCTAAAATAGTAACAAGTCATAATTAAATTACTCTCTAATATTTAAGTTTTACATTATGATATATAAATCATAACTTATGATTCAGTAACATCAATTTATTCCAGCTTCATCCAATTAACATGTGAAATTTTATTTAAAAAACCAATACCATTAATAATTAATTCATAATATTTTCATTTTCACCATTATTACATTTATAACCATTATTATTATCTTGTTCAGAATTTTATATAAAAGATAGATTTATATAATTCATAAACATTCCAAATTAAAAAAAATCATCTGTCAAGGATACCATTGGATGATAATTATTCTAATTACCTTTTTGAACCAATGTTTTCAATTTTTTTATTATAACTTACATGATCTATGTCGCTATTAACCATAATTGAAAAATCTCCTTGTACACATGAGACAACAATTTAAGTGATAGTTAACAACTTTTTGACATGTTTGATGGAGAATCTATCTTCCACAATGGTAATTATTAAACATCATATTTATCCTATTTGGGGTGTCATGAATCTCACTAATTATGTTATCGTTAATCATATAATAATATATATGATTCATAATAATCAAAATATTTTACATTACATCTAAAATTTTTTTTTACCTCTCAAGAGTACATTCAATACATTTACTTTCAGATTCATCATTTACATGAATTATTGTGTTCCATAAATTTAATAAAACCAAAAAAAACATGAGAATTAATTATAATATTTAGAATCTACCTGATTATGAATATTCATATAGTGATATAATAAATTGTGGCACCATCGCTTATGTTGACTATCAATTTCCCTTAGTCATTCATTGTCGTTTCCAAAAAATAATGATTCATTCATTCACATAGACTTATACATAGGTATATTAATAATGTTTTATCATTATAGTTTATAATTGATAAATAATCCTTGATATTATTCGAAATATAGTGATCCATAAATTTTCCACATAGATATTACATATTAATATTTTCATATTCATTATAGTACATTTTAATCCATACCAAATTTTTTTATGTCTAGTATCTTTGAAATCATTGAAACAATAAAAAGTACTACATAATATATCTATACAATCTCCCATATCATTCTTCATTAATAAATATATATTAGACATATAATATTAAATCCATTTCATAATACCCTAGGGAAAATATACATAAGAAAATGGTAAGAAAAGATACTAAGTAACGATATCTGAGGGAACAATCAAAAATAATAAAAGAAAAAAATAGAAATAAATGTATAGAAACATGAATTTTTCATATTAGAACAATACCCATAATATCATAGTGGATAAGATAGTATTAGGTAATATGTATTGGTATTTTATAACAAATGAATAAAAAATTCATCAATGACATGATGCATAATCACAAAAAATTATCTAAAGTTGAGATATTTGGGAGAAAACATTATCATAAAAAATATGTATTTATAATTCATGGAAAATTTTCAATATTATAATTGATGAATGTAATAACCTATAATAATGTCATAGTATCCATGTTTTACTACCATGAATATCATAGTGATTAATATCCCTAACTTAACTTGTTTCATAATACATTCCTTTCATGTTTTTCTAATGAGATATAAATCTTCACGAAATTCAATGAATATTTTTTTAGGTCCCGCACAACACATAATTAATTTCATTCATCATTATTCCCCACAATCTGAAATAATTCATCATATCAAAACCATTGAAAATAAATGGGGATCAAATTTTTTTAAATATAGTATAATCTATGGGAAAATTTGTTTTTATAAAAATATTTTCATCATAAACTGAATATGTCAAAGGAAATAATAATGATGGTATCCTTGGATCATATCCCACACAAATCATATGTGGAGTCAATGTTTTTTCCCTAATGAAGACCAACATAATTAAATTTCATTAAAAATCATGATGAAAATATACTTTTGAATCTGAATTTTTTTATTATAGACCAATATTCAATGATAATTGATTTTTTTATTTAAATTATAAATATAAAATATTTAAAAATCATCAAATAAAAAATTAGGAACGATGATGGATAAATATGTTCAGAGAATTTAATTTTTTTAAAAATATTTTTATATATTTTCTATAAATTTAATAATGTAAATCATTTGGAATATGAGAATAATATTTATTTAAAAATATTTAGTAAAAAGTAATTTTTACATCCCAATCTTTCACCATACACTTCTCTTGTAATAATACAGTAGCCTGTGTTGTACACAAATTCGAGTTCTAACAAACACCACAACCAATCAAACAAGCCATAATGAACTGTAATACCCACCTTTTGAAATTTTATAAATTTTATCATTGAATATGTTCTTCATTTTTGGATTCTAAATATCAAAATTAGCATAGGGTGAATTATTGGTACTTTTATGATAATGTCATATTTTGATGAAAAGTGAAAATTACTAAATTTTAATTAAAAAAACCTTTATAAATCGTAATAATTGGTAGTGATAAATATTGAATATGATTAGTTTTATATTATATTTCCAATATATTTTTACCATTTAATAAATTTTTTGATATAGGACGTAATTTCACAATTAAACCGAACATAAACAAGTGTCAATCTTATTATAGTTATTATTTATAAAAAACAAACTTTTTGTTTTAACATGAGAAATTAATTTTAAATTAATTTATGCCACTTCTATGATTTGAAGATAGAAAAATGGATTCCATATTTAAAATCAGGAGGTCCAAATTGTGTAAATATGTAACATTTATTTTTAATTTTTTTGAATAATTTCTTCGGTAAATATTTTATATACAATGGTTAAATGGTAAATCCGGTAAATAAGCGTTAAAAATATTATTATAATATTAATAAATTACCCTAAAACGAGTCCTAACTCTATTGGTCGATAAATGTCTCGCCATGTGCATCTTTGGGTCGACTTTGGGACCCCATGGATCCACTTGTATGTTATTATTACACGTTATATTATTTAAGTTAAAGTATTTAAAAAAAATGAAAAAAGCATATATCTTGTAGAATTTTTTTTACATAGGGTTATATATGATATATTTTAGCCTATAAATATTCATTAGAAATATAACAGAAATTTATATATAATGGTGTTGTATTTATAATTTCTATAGATCGAATAATTAAATTTATTTATGACACAATAATGATGCAGTATTTTTCTTATTAATGAGAAAATAAAATAATTAGTATTATAAATGTTAAAATAAATATAATTTGAAAGTTTTAATTCTATCCACGAATTTAATTTGTTAATATGACATGGTAGGATTGCTTAAATTAATTTTATTTTAATTAATAATGTTGTTCAGACTTTAAAACAATCAATTATTAAATAGTGTCAAAATTCACATAAATGAGTTTTAAAAACAAATATTATATTTTTAATTTATATTCTATTTCTAAAAATATAACCTATCGCCAATGGACGTATATAATGAATGGGGTAATATTAATGGACCACTTGGGGGTCTTTTTGAAGTATATAGTATGTTTATTTACTATTTAATATAAAAATTCAAAGAGACATTGTAAATGTCAAACTATTTAACTAAGAGTTAAATAAAAAATATAAAGATAATATGGTCATCCAAACCAGCCTAAAACCAATATTTTGAGTGGTTTTTGACCTATCCCCACCAAAACCTTTAAATAATCCACTTTATATCCATTTTTAATTGAATATTAATTTATTATAAAATAATATTTCTAGCTTTTCCCTACGGTGCCCATCACCCCTCTTATATCAGGGAACTCCCCCTTCTCACTAATTCACACCTTAAAAGCCTTTTGGTTCGGACAAACCCTGCCAAAATATTTTCTCAACATCCATACCTAAATCTTAGAGGCATTCCATTAGTCATTAATCCAACCAATGGATCCCTTTTGATCAAATCAAAAGGAAGAACCCGAAGAAGAGGTAATGTTTTCCCCACCCTCTTTCAAGTTCATTTCTTCATCAACTTCCTTTTTTTTGTTGTTTCCATTATAAAATTATAAATCCAGTAACTTCTATATATTTTGATGTTAGTATAAATATGGTACAAAAATATTCATTATTATATACATCATGTGGATGACATGTCACCATTCATGTGTACGTATGGCTTACCATCTCCACGTCGTGGTGTAATTGTTATTCAATACATTATTATTTGGATGAGTATAAAAATGATGTGTAATTCATGTAAATAATATATATAACTTGATAATTATTCTATATATATGATATATCATCAATTATATATTATTTTAATATCAAAATAATTATATTGTCGCTCGTGCGTACGTACGAATTACTTTCTCCAAGAACGCGATGAGATTCATTCCCCTTCGTATACATCCATGTATAATTATAATTTGATGATTAAAAATAATATTTAAGGACTTCATATCATTATATATATGAATAGATACAACCTATCCATAACAAACATTACTAATGTAACAAAACATGTAGAATAAAAAGAGTAACTGAACACCCAAAATGAAAATAATACAAAGATATTATTAACAATGAAAAGTTAAATAATAATATATGATATCATATTAATTTATATGATTATTTCATAATTTAATCACAGTTTTTTAATCATTATACAAGAGGATAACCTACCCTTGACCGAGGAAAATTACAAATTAATGTTTTATTTCACAGTATCTCCATTATTCGAGGTTGTTTATACGTAAGTATCTACTGGGACCTCATTATCATCCACATCCAGGTTTTATAGAAATGTATTTCGAAAAATTATTAATTTTTACAGAATATTGGATAAAGTCATTTATACCATTTTTTGACTTTTTATAATATGTTTATAAAGGAATCATTCCATCTTTTTCCAAACAAGTTCCTTTTTAACATTTTCAAAATAATTATGGTAAGAATGTATTTTTTTAATCTTATATGTTGGGTGCGGCTATTTTACACCGTTATAAAATTTTCTAAGCTTCCCTTACAAGATTATATGAATATTTTCAAAGTATGTGTTTTTTTATAATTATGTGACTTATAAATGATACAAAATGCCCATATTGTATTGAAGGTTTTTTCATATGTTTGATTGTGGATGTGTTATTTTTATACGATTCATGGTTTATGGAGAAAGTATTGAAATTTCGTATGCTAGTTTTAATACGAATGTTTGTGTATTGTTTAAACCTGTTCATTTGAGGATTGAATCGGACTTAGTAAGTGATGAGCGGAGTCCCCTATAGCTCCTAACTGCATCGGTATGTCTCACGAGACAAACTAGTGTCTTGGCACAAAGCCTTGAAAAAATATTATTTGTAGTCTTGGCACAAGGCCTTGACTATGTGGTTATGATAGTCTGGCATTATGCATTCCATCATTATGAAAGCTTTTATTGATATTTCATGTGTTTATTTGAATCATAGATTATCCATGTGAATAAGTAAATGGAATTATTTCATTTTAAATTTCCCATATTATGATGAAGTTCAAGTTTAAAAGGTTTTTTTAGTTATACATTCCCTTAAATGTTTACGCTTATTTATGAATGTTTCTGCTATATTGTTATGCTTACTGGTTATCTGAGATCACCTCTTTCTGTGTTTTATTTTTCCCTTGATGTGAAGAAGTATTTTATGAATGACCTGTAGGGATAGTATAAGGTGATATGAGTGTGGAGACATGATGTTGTTGTAGTTTTCACTTGATGATGTAATGTAATCTTAATGAATGTATCTAATGATTTCAAGGCTACTAAACTAATTGGTCTTTCGAGACCTGATCTGTTGTGATCATACCAATGTTATTTAATAATTCACCGACTATAGGTAATAGGGGATATGGTGTTACAGTTTGTATCAGAGGAAGTTTAGTACAAACCTTGGGAGCTAGATTTAGATAAACTTTGATTATAGCACATAGACCTAAGATGGAATCTGAGGATTAGTATAGAAGAACTTTCTAGAATATTTGTATTGTAGATATTTTGTGAGTTTTCTATGAAATACATCCCTGTTTGGATACGAGCAGGCAGAGGTGGCTCTGGCACAAAATTACGTAGGGGTAAAACCCGAAAACACCTCGTTGAGCTAAAATTGAAAGGGAACGGGTGCACGACAACGGGCCTTGTTGCACTCTTGGTTAAGAAACTCCCAGGGGATATGAATAGGATAATTCTCTTTATAATTACAAAACATTATGAAGGTTTTATGAGTATATACTTCCTAAATAACATTTTGTATGATTATGGATTATATCCATAAACTGTTCAATTTATGTTAAGTGTTTTAGAAGTTTGAAATTAGGTATTTTGATTCATAAATTAATCTAGTTTATGTCATTGTTTAGAAATGGCACCTAGTGGAGGAAATGGAAACTGTATCAATACACGCTCTCCATGTAGGTATTTCTCTCCTTCTCAAGATAATTAAAGTGGAGTTGGTGATGCAACTGGTGCTGATCAGCTAATCACCATACTGGGACAACTCACTCAGGTTAAGAATAATAACCTTACCTGTATGGAGCACCCTGATTCACAGTGTGGAGGATCAATGTTAGATCCCTTCATGAGGCCATAACCACCAACATTCAATGGGGTTAAAAATCCATTAGTAGCTGAGCAATGGATAATTTTCATAGAGATAATATTCCTTGCCTTGGAGATGCTGACAATTGGTGGTCATTGATTCAAAACACAGAGGAAGATGATGATGTATAAAATATTAAATGGAGGTAGTTTGAAGAGGTTTTCATTGAAAAATACTTTCCTCGTGACCATCAAGTAGATATGGAAAGGCAAATTATGAGTCTGAAACAAATGGAGGATGAGAATGTCTCAAATTATGAGGATAACTTAACAAGGTTAGAGAGGTATTCATCAGATTATATAGTTCACCCATGAAGTAAGATTGATTGTTACATTGACGGGTTAAAACATTTTCTATGTCGAGAATTAGTATCAAAATCCTTCTCGTAGTACGAAGATATTGTCTTATGCGCAATCAAGAGAGAAACCTAATTTTCAAAGTCATACGACTTTAAAGAAAAGAAAGAGCAGAAGAGATATTCTGATCACTCTGGAAATGGAAATAAGGGGAAGAAGGAAAAATTTTAATATCCATCCTGTAGTAAATGTGGGATGAAACACCCCGGTGCTTTCATCAAAGGAACGGGATTCTGTTACAAGTGTGGTGAAAAATGTCAACAAAATTGTGATTGCAATGAGAAGAAATAATCTACCATTGGTCAATTCTACAATTTTAGGGAGATGGGACATTATGAAAATGAATGTACTAAGCATCAAGGAAACTTACCTCAGAAATGTCTAAGGGATAAAGTCCATTCTTATTCAATCACTACTGCTGAGGTAGAAGCTTCGAAAGACGTGGTGGAAGGTAATTTAATGGTTTCATTAACATTAGAAAATGTATTATTAGATTCTGCATCATCACATTGTTTCGCATATTTCCAGTTTTCAAATAAAATTGGATATTTTCAATTTGATATAACAAGGGAGTTTTCAGTTAAAACTCGTAAGGGAAGTATCATCGCAATAATTTTTTGTGAATCTGCCCCATTAGACCACATAAATGTTCGTTATCTGCTAATCTCATCATCATACACATGATTGAATTTGATATAATCCTTGATATGGATTGACTTTTGGACCATGATGTGAAAACTTACCATAAGAAGAAGGAGGTTATGATTTTTGATGATGATGATAAGGAACACATTATCATTAGAGCAGAATCAACACCACCAAATTCTTATCTCGATACACCCCCAGTAGCTCACCTAAATTCAATTATTTGGGAGGAAGAGAATGAAATGACTATAGGTGAGGGATGGAATGTTCAAATAGGGGATTTATTTATTGTGAGAGAATATGTTTATTTGTTTCCAGTAGATTTACATGGACATCTTTTAGAACGACAAATTGAGTTTTCTATTGACTTAATTCCTAGTTCACGGCCTATACAGAACACCCCTTATAGAATGGACACTATGAAATTACTTGAACTAAATAAAAAAATAGTGGAACTTTGTAATTAGGGATTTATTTTCCCTATTGTTTCTCCATGGGGATCCCTTGTCCTTTTTTGTTAAAAAGAACGATATATATATGAGGTTATGTATCAACTACAAAGAAATTATTGCGTTCACAATAAATAACAAGTATCCCATACCTCACATTGATTATTTATTTGAACGACTACATGGAGCTCAATACGTTTCAAATATTTACCTTCAATCTCGATACCATTAGTTGTCTGTGGAGAAGGAAGACATTCTGAAAGAAACATTTCGAACCAGGTATGAGCATTACGAGTTTACAGTAATGCCTTTTGGATTGACTAATGCACCCTTTCTATTCATGGATCTAATGAACAATGTTTTCAAGGAATACCTTGATTGATTTTGTAGTGGTATTTATTGATGACATCTTGGTATACTACAAAATCTACTAAGAACATGAAAATAACATGTGAATTATCTTGAAAACACTGAGAAGACATGAATTATAAGGGATGTTGATAATGTGTGAATTTTGGCTTCAGGATATTTATTTTCGTGGTTATATTTTATCAAAAGATATAATCTCTGTTGAACCATCTAAGACAAGAGCAATCCATGAATTTCCAGCACCAGTGAGTATAACCAAGGTACACCTTTTTATTGGTTTAGTACGTGATTATTGAAGTTTCGTCCAAAATTTCACTTGAATGGATAACCCATTAAATAAGGTCACATGTAAAGGAGTTATGTTTTTTAGACAAAAGAGTGTGACGAATTTTTTGAAGAACTAAAGAGAATATTAGTCAATGATCCTATTTTGACTCTGCCATCAGGAAATGACGGTATTGTTATTTATTGTGATGCATCGAATAATGGACATGGTTGTGTCCCTATGCAGAATGATAGAGTTATTTCCTATGAATCGTGACAGTTGAAAATTCTTGATCAAAACTATCCTACCATTGATATTTAGTTAGCTACTATAATATTTTCTTTTAAGACATGGAGATATTATCTCTATGTAAAAAAATGTGTGATATATATTGATCACAAGAGTTTGAAGTATATTTTCTCACAAAAATTACTCAACATGAGGCAATGGAGATGGACAAAACTACTCAAGGATTATGATTTCATGATATACTACCACCTGGGGAAGGCAAATAAGGTGGAAGATGTTTTTACAGAAAGGATAATGGAGTTTTCAACAAAATGTGAGTTGAAAGAGATCCAATTTTTATGGATCTAGTAATGTTTGATATGGGCATAACCATGGAAGGTGAAACATCGATACTTTTTAAAATTGTTTCCAAACTATCTTTACTAGAAAGGATAAAGAGTCCTTAGGCCAATGATAATGAGTTTAAAAAGAAGATTAAAGTTGTGAATGATGGGAGATTGAGTGACTTTGTATGTGAAGATGGAATTTTGAAATTTGGGAATACACTTTGTTTCCCCAATATATCGGATCTAAAAAGGGAATTTTTGGACGATTCTCATAGTTTTAATTTCTTTATACACCATAGGATCACCAAGATGTATAGGGATTTGAAGGAACATTTTTCTGGACAACATGAAGAGGGAGATTGATGATTTTGTGTCAAGATTTATGGTTTGTCAACAAGTGAAATCTCGAAGGAAACAACCTGGAGAAGTCATGAAACCTCTTCCCATAACTGAGTGGAAATGGGATAATATCACGAAGGACATTGTCATGGGACTACCAAAGACCCCTAGAAGGGACGATGCAATATGGGTCATTATTGATCATCTTATCAAGTCACCACATTTTCTTGCAATACGGGAGGATGTACCACATGAACTTATAGTGAGATTATATATTAATGAAGTTGTGAGACTTCAGGGAGTACCCCTATCGATTATTTCTGATCATGATCCACGTTTTACTTCATGATTCTAGAAGAGTCTTCAGAAGGCCTCTGATACTGATCATCGTTTGAGCACTTCCTACCACCCTCAAATAGATGGACAATCAAAACAGACTATTCAAACCTTATAAGACATGTTGAGATCATGCTCACATGACATTTGGGGTATGTGGTATCAATATTTACCTCTGATAGAATTTTCCTATTACAATATCTTCCATTCGAGTATTCAGATGGAACCATATGAAGCTTTATATAGAAAGAGATGTTGCACACCGACCTATTGGGATGATGTTGGTGAAAGAAAACTAATAGGACCATAACTGGTGGAGAAAACGATGGAAAAGTTGAAGGTAATCCCAAACCACATCAAAGTAGCTCAAAGTAGGCAGAAGAGCTATGTTGATAACCAAATGATGGACTTGGAATTTAAGGTAGTACATCATGTTTTCTTAAAGGTATCTCTATGGAAGGGTGTTATACGTTTCGGTAAGAAGGGAAAATTGAGTCCCAGGTACATCGGACCATTCTAAATTCTAGAACAAATTGGGGATATAGCTTACCATTTGGAAATGTTGTCAAGTCTCTCCAAAGTTCATAATGTGTTCCATGTATCACTGTTGAGAAAATACATGCCTAACCCAATGCATGTACTCACATATGAGGAATTAGAACTGGAAGCCGATCAGTCTTATTGCGATGAGCCCATCAGGATTCTTGATACAAGAGAAAAAGTGTTGAGAAACCGAACAACTCGTCATGTGAATGTTCTATAGAGAAACCATAATATGGAAGAGGAAACGTGGGAACCTGAGGAATATATGATAAAGAACCACACGAGTCATTTTATGTAGTAATATTCTAGAAATTTCGAGGATGAAATTATTTTAAGGAGGGGATAATGTAACACCCCATGTTTCCACAACATGCTTTTCTTTGAATAATATTGTAGCGTGTGTTGTACGCAACTTCGAGTTCTAACACACACTATTACCAATCAAAGTAGCCGTTAGGAATTGTAATACACACTTTTTGAAATTTTATAAATTTTATCATTTAAAATGGACTTCATTTTTGGATTCTTAATATTGAAATATCCTTAGGGTGAATTTTTGATACGTTTCTGATAACATTCAAATTTTGACAAATAGTGAAAATTACTAAATTTTAATTAAAAAAAACATTTTTAATCCTAAAAATTAATAGTGATAAATTTTGAATTTGAATGGTTTAAAAGTATATTTGTAATTGATTTTTACTATTTAATACAATTTTGGTTATTGGACGTAATTTCACATTAAAACCGGACATAAACAACTGTCAATAATTTTATAGTAATTATTTCTAAAAAACACATTTTTTATTTTGACAGCAGGAGATAATTTTATATTAATTTCTTCCACTTCTATGTTTTGAAATTAGATAAATGGATTCCATATTTAGAATCATGAGGTCCAAATTGTGTAAATATGGATCTTTTTATTAGACATTTTAATTATTACTTCGGTTAGTATTTTATTTACCATGGTTAAAGGGTAAATCCGGTAAAAAGGGTAAAAAATAATATTATAATAATAATAAATTACCCTAAAACGTGTCCTAACCCTATTGGTGGATACATTTCTGACCATGGTCATATTAGTGTCTATTTGGGACCCGATGGATCCACTTGTAAGTGATAATGACACTTTATATTAATTAAGTTAAAGTAAATACAAATATGACAAAAGCATATATCTTTTATAAAAAAACTTTTTACATAGGGTTATATATGTTATATATTCGACTATAAATATTCATTATAAATATAAAATGATTTCCTACATAATGGTAGTTTATTTATGACACTATAATGATGTAGTATTTTCCTTATCAATGACAGAATCAAATAATTAGTATTATAAATGTTAAAATCAATATAATTTGATGGTTTGGATGCCATAAAAAAATTTTATTTGTTAATATGACATTTTAGGATTGCATAAAATAATTTTATTCAAAATAATAAAGCTGTTATGGATTTACCAAAAATCACTTATAAAATAGTGTCAAAATGGACACAAATGGGTTTATAAAACAAATATTATATTATTAATTAATATTATATTCCTAAAAATTTGAGGATCGGAAAAAGGACTTATATAATGATAGGTGTATTATTAATTGACCAATTGGGGGTCTCTTGGATGTATATAGTAACTTCATTGTCTATATAGTATAACAATACAAAAAGACATGGTAAATGACAAACTACATAACTAAGAGTTAAATCAAAAAGATAAAGTTAATATAGTTACCCAAACCTATCTAAAACCTATTCGTTGAGTGGTTTTATACCTATAACCACCTTAAAATTTTAATAATCTACTTTGGTGCCATTAGAAACCGAATATGAATTTATTATAAAATAATATTTCTAGCAACTCCAAAGATTCCCCTCAACCTTCTTATAAAAAGGAACTCCCCCTTCTCACTAATTCACACCCTCAAAGCCTTTTGGCTTGGCCAAACCCTACACAAATAATCTCTAAAAATCCCTAAATTCATCCTAGAGTCCTTACATTAGTTTGAAAGCCAACCTATAGAGCTTTTTTAATCAAATAAAAAAGGAGAACCCGAAGAAGATGTATTGCTTTCACCACCCTCTTTCATGTTCCTTTCTTCTTCAACATCGTTTTTCATTGTTGTTTCCATTCTAAAAAAATATATCCAGTATCTTCTATGTAATGTGATTTTATTATAAATATGTTATGACCAAATTCATTATTATATCCATCCATTGGATGACATGTCACCATATATATGTACGTACGGCTTATTGTCTCCACGTCGTGGTGTAATTGTTATTCAATACAATATTATTTGGATGAGTATAATAATGATGTGTAGTTCAAGTAAATAACAAATATAACATTATAATTATCCTTTATATATTATATATCATCCAATTATATATTATTACAATATCAAAAGAATGATATAGTCGCTCGTGCGTACGTACAGACTACCATCTCCACGAACGATATGAGATTCAATCCCCATCGTATCCATGCAAGTCTAATTCTAATTTGATGATTAAAAATAATATTTAAGTACATGATATCATTCTATATATGAATAAGATACAACCTATCCAAAAGAAAAATGAATTATGTAACAAAACATTAGAAGAAAACGAGTATGCGAACACCGGAAACGATGATAATACAATGATAATATTAATAAAGCAATGTTAAAAGATCATATATGATATCATATTAATGTATATGATATTTTTATAATTTAATAACAATTATATCACTGTTATATAGGATGTTAACCTTCCCTCGGCCAAGGAAAAGTACAAGGTAATTTTTTATTTCACAATCTCTTCATTATCTGAGGTTTTTATACATAAGTGTCTACATGGACCTCTTTATCATCCATATCCATGTTTATTAAAAATGCATTTCAAACATTCTTACTATTTTACAGATTATGGTTTAATTTCACTTATAACCTTGTTTTATTTTCTATAATATGTTTATAAAGAAATCATTCCGTCATTTCTCAAACAAGGTCCTTTTTATCCTTTTCGACAGAATTATAGTAAGAATGTCTTTTTTTAAATTTTATGGTGGGTGCGGCTATTTTCTGACAATAGAAAATTGTAGAAGCTTCACATACAATCTTATAAGAATATTTTCAAAGTAAATGTTTTCTTTAATAATTCTGTGAATTTTAAATGATTTCAAAATGGGGATATTTCTATCCAATAGTTTTGATTTCATCTATGTCAACATCCTCTGATAAATTTTAATCTTATTTGAAGTTTATTTATTATGATAAAAATGTCCATATTGTATTGAATGTTTTGTGATATGTTTGACTTTGGATGTGTTATTTTTATACCATTCATGTTTTATGGATAAACTATTGACATTTCTTATCCTATTTTTAATAATAATGTTTATGTTATGTTTAAACATGTTCATATGAGGAATACATTGGACTTAGTAAGTGACGGGTGGAGCCCGATATAGCTCCTTGATGCATTGGTAAGTCTCATGAGACAAACTAGTGTCTTGGAAAAAGGATTTGACAAGATAGTATTTTTAATCTTGGCACAAGGCCTTGACAATGTGGTTATGATAGTCTGGCATTATGCATTCCATCATTATGAAACTTGTTATTGGTATTGCATGTGATTATTCAACTAGTAGAATATTGATGTGAATAAGTAAATGGAATTATTTTATTTTATCTTTGCCATATTTAGCTGATGTCAAATTTTAAAAGTCTTTTGTTTTAGTTATACATTTCTTTAAATGCTTATGCTTATTTATGAATGTTACGCTATATTGTTATTCTTACGGGGCATCTGAGCTCACCAATTTCTATGTTTAATTTTTTCCAGGATGTAAAGAAGTATTTTGTGAATGACCTATAGGGATTGTATAAGGGGATATGATTATGGAGACAAGATGTTGTTGTAGATTTCAATTTATGATGTAATGTAAACTTTATGAATGTATCTATTGATTCCAAGTATACTAAACTAATCAGTCTTTCGAGACTTTTTCTTTTGTGATCATGCCAATGTTATGTAATAATAAACAGACTCAAGGTAACAGGGGTTGGGGAATTACAATAATGAATTTTAATTTTATTTAAATAGTTGTATAATAATAATAATAAATATTTACAATACTATTTTGCAAAATACTTATATGAAATAAATATTTTTATTGACCAATTATTGAAATAAAGAACATATTGAATAAGAAAATCAATATATTGTGTAGATAAGATGTTTAAAATGGACTGAGAACATGTAAAATGAAGAAATAAATCCAAATGAATAAATTTAATGACATTCTTGAGAGGTATATGATAATATTTCACCATCATTCCATAATTATAGTCAGTTCAGATAAACAATTACATTGTAACACAGAACCTATTAAGGCACTGTGAAATTTGAACCGTAATATCCATGAATGATATGAATTTATATTTATATTTATATAAAAAAAATTAATAATCATAATCATTAAATATAGTAATTTATATTTTATACACAACAAAAAAGAATAATGTTGTGAATATGGCATGTGTCCCGTATAAATAATTTGAGTGGAATACACATTACATTATGCTATAATTATTACATATGCATCGAATCCTTAATTTATAATAAATATAAATCTATTATATTTTTTCTCTAGAACTATACTCATATGTGTCATATCTAATATTATTTAGTAATGCTATTTTATCTCACATTTGTTGATAATTATTTTGGAAAATCATTTTGTTGGTAGATATCTACTTGGTAGTCATGTATGTTCTAGTTTCATAATTTAATCCTTTTCATTTTGATAATTGATCCACCGTATATATTTTTTATCCATGATATATATATTTATTATTATTCTTTTATTTTTCACATATTTATAGTCATTTGGGAATATTAGAGATAGAAAAATGAATTATTCAATTTCTATAGTTAATAGGTCACATGTAAGCATGAAAGATGTTTTTCTTTATTCAACAAATATAATGAAATAATAATAATCATTAATTTTCCATTATTGCATCATAATAACTATATATATAATATATATTCATAATATTAATTATCATTACCATCAATGTAAATAGGAATGATTAATAGGAACAGATGTCTTTATAGAAGTTGTAGTCCAATAGTACTCACGAGCAACATTCTAGTATTATAAAGGACTGGATGGTAAAACATTAGATATGATATTATCATTAAATAAGTATAATTTTTTCATATATATCAAAAATAAACATTAAAATAATTATTATACTAATACATAACTAATGGGGATGAAAAATTAGTTTCATCCCTACGTGGAGAAAGAACATCGTACATCCACAAGAGCAATACTTTTAGTTGTCATTTTTTAGGAAAGGGGTGTGTAGTCATGTTTTAATATTAATAATAACATGTAATAATATTTAGGATATTATAATTATTATTTTATGATAAATACAAAATATTTATAATAATTAATGAAAATTATAGATGAAACTGTTCAGTTAAGGTGATTACCACTTCCTTATAATGACTACATTAAATATCATGTGTAGGGATCTACTGTTAGAATTTATCAAATATCAAATCCTATAGAATTTTTATAGGGAGGTTTCATAGATAAATGTATTTATTTTTTTCAATATATTGGGATTAATGTGGTGTATTTAATTGATAGATTATGTTCTATTTTATAATTTATTTATGGGGCACTTTGGGACATTTTCAACATATTAAATAATATTACATTAAATCTCAACAAAACTACCTCCAAATATATTGGATTTCATGTTATGATTTTATTGGGTTTTAATTCCATAAACCAATAGAATATATAGGTGTTATTGGATCCTTTTTATCCAAAGATGTTTTATTAACCTTTAGTTATCAAAATGTATTTTTACTATAGTAACAACTTTTTGATATTAATGGTTTTAATTTTTACTTATAAGATATAAATGGTTCCATAAATTACTATATAATGAAATTTTTTAACATATCCTAACCACCTTATTTTATTTAATTATTTTAATAATGATTAAAATAAAATAAATTATAAGTTTCATAAAATACCATTTCTATCAATTTTGTAACTATTCATTTTACATGACATAAAAGAACTAAAAAATTGTTTTATTAAAATATGAATTTGATTAAAAATATAATTTATCATATTCACATATAAAATACATTTAATAATAAAAATTACATATATTACATTAAATTTCTAAAATCATGCAAAATAAGTTTTTATTAATCGAATTTAGTCATTTCAACATTCAGTAATATTTAAAGGTATTTATATAATACTGAAAATTAAAAATAAATTACCATGATAAATATAATATCATTATATAAAAATTAGGTTTTAAAAATAATTCATGATTATTTTCCCAATGTGAATATATGAAGGATATTTAAAACAAGGAGGCTGAAATTTTATATCATCCTTTAAATGATATTATACATTATTAATTTTTTTAGAAATTTATAAGTTAATCTAAAACATTAGAGCCAATGGCTTTAAGAATATCATTAAAATACTCCAACAACAAATACGATGAAATTTTAGGGCCTTCTCACATAGTTTTTATCATGATTTTTTAGATTCCAATATTTATCAAGGTGATGAATTTTCCCAAGATTACATTTACTATAGTTAAAAAATGAAATGAACACAATTTCTAAATTTAAAAATCATTTTTAATGAAATGGAATATTTTAGAAAAAATTTATTCCACATATATTGAATGAATTAATTTAAAAATGAAATTGAAAATGTGATGGGAACAACATTTTAGAAAAATGAATTCTTAATCACGAAAAAAGGATTATTCATATCCCATTCATAAAAAATATAAAGTAGAAAATTTTAATTTTAATTGAATATAAATAAATTCTAAATTTATTAAAATAATTCACTAATACTGATTAATTTATATTATTAATTGAATAAATAAATTTCCCTCGCTAAATTAATTATTTCATAATTATTATTATTTTGGAATAAACATGTTTTAAAAAAATATCCAATGAACCTAATTTGATTATTTAAATTATATTAGATATAGTTTTATTCTGAAACACATTAGAAAAATTGGTATTTTATATGTTGGAATCAAATATATAGTTTTCAAAAAAAAATTAATATATTAAATTATTCATTAAAAATTCAATATATTCAAAAAAAATCAATGAAATTCACCTTAATATGAATTTGAGATGATGTCCTCATAAATAAAGATACTTTTATGAAATATGGTCTTTAAAATAATCAAAAATTATATATAAATGTTTTCTCATAATGAAAATTAAAATTATTTTTAAGGAGATTAATTTTTAAAAAATAATATATACCATCTAGAAATTTAATTCATATTAGAGAAGAAATATTAAATACAATTATATTAATTTATATATTTCAATATATATCATAATTTAGTTATTCCTATTCATACCCACCAAATTGACTTTTAGGTAATATTATAATATTTTAATATTACATATTTGTACTTTTAAACATAACATTGTGATTCACACATTCATTAGATGAAATTAAATTTTTTAAATCGAAATAATTTATAAATCCTTTGGGAGTTTTGTTTAATATATAAGAACATATGGATATATACAAACAACATATAATTTAATTTATGAGAAAAATTCATCTGTCAGTATTTATTTTGTCAATTCCTCTATCCTCTTATAATCTATAACATTAACATCAAATAAATAAAATAATGAATTAAGTACCAATATTAACTTTTAATCGATCAAAAGTTATATTGATGAGTGAAAATTCATTCCATGTGTCTCTAAATACTTACTAATTCCATAATAATTATCAAGTGACATAAAGAATGATAAAGTAATATATAAACCTCAACTATAACACCTATTTCTCATGATAATATTTATTAATAAATATTTTTTGGTAAAATAATTTATCACCATATGAATCATCATGTAAGATTCCGGCACGATCTACGTCCTTTTCATCCACTGGTTGTGTTTTCAAGCCCCATAACCTCACTAGATTTGATGTGTTGCCACACGACCTATGATTTTAATTATCCATAAAATATATTAATTTAATTTTTATTATGTTCCTAAATTTAAATAATGCACATATACAAAAACATATAAGATTTCATAAACCATCAAGTTTACTAATAGATTGAATCTTATTTCAAAAAATGTGATGTTATTAGTCATTGAATAACATTTTCCTCAAAACATAAACAAAATGCATTGGTTTTTTTAATAACAGGAATGAACTATTATTCCAACTTTTAGGGAAAACCGTTGGTATAGGTATGTCATATTGCTCATATACTAATGGTTTGGGCAAATTTTTCATATATATGTAGATTATAGACACATATACTAACTGTTTTCCCAAACTATTGGTCTTTCTATTGTTTCTCATCACCTCTAGAAATTTTTTACAAAAATGATTATATTGGTATTATACATGGGAACCTATACAATTTGTTTTCCAAAACCACTATTATAGGTAATTTTTTGGAAAACTAACACCAATTATTGGATGAAATGATTTGTATAAGTATAGATTTTGGGCACCTATATGAACAATTTTGTTCAAACAGCTGGTATAGATAACAAATGGAAATGGTTTGGTCAGTCTGTTGGTATATGTTGTGTCATTATTTTTTTAATAAAAAAAATAACAAAAAATTTCTAAAAAAAATATATATTTTACGTATATATATACATATTGAATAGGATAAAACATATTGCAGGATAAAAATAATGTGATTAGAGTAAAAGTGGTTGGTCGAGGGATAAATACCTGGAGTTATAATTTTGTTTCAATAGAAGATTCAGAAATATATTTTAACCAAAACATTTTTATATATTTTTTTCATTTAAATGTTCAATACCAAAATTCTTAGATCCATTGGGTGACATGTTCAATACCAGCATTTTTTTAATAATGTTGATATAAAAATATACTAATGGAAAAAACCATACGGTCTATGAAACAAGTAGTACAATTTATTACAATGGTTTTAGGGTCTATAAAAATAGTTCCAAACCATTGGTATGGCATTTTATTCTTATATTAAATTCTATTAATGTTTCTAAAAATATATATAATATTGATAAAATCCAATAACATAAAAAAACAAAAAGTGATATCTAAATAGCTATTATATTATGTAACAGGAACTCAGTAAAAAATGAGGCTATACCTAAATCTTATTTAAATCATACATTTTGACATATATGATTCCATAAGTAACAAAATTGTTAGATGATTTATCTATAATATAACAAAAATAAGATGGTTAAAAATTCATTTACAATTTAGTTATTGAATCCCAATAGATAAAGAATATAACCCTCTTAATATAATTATTATTATAAAATATATACATCCATTTCTGACATGTTAAAATTAAAAACAGAGCATTGTCATAGATAATTTTAATGTTATGTAAATTGAATGAAAAAATTATAAATGGAACACTAGGATGATATTTTTTAACTTCCATTGAACTTCTCACATTTTTGTGTAAATTGGTTATATTTGGCCTAATTTTAAACACATATTACATTTCTTTATTTTTTTAGACATTGTACTCTATATATCCTTCAAAATATCTAACATTAAAAAAATATAATTACTCATTCTTATGAGGTCAGCACGACTCAATCCTATATAAGAATCCATCCATAAATTATATATTAAGGATAGAGTTATTTAATGTAGTTGTTGTTGATCATATATTATAATTAATGGTAATTATTGAACAAAATATATTTACCAACCCTCTTTGTCTCAATCTATTTCTCAAAACCAAAACAAGTTTTAATCATATTTAGTGTTTTAATCATTCTTCTAGGTTTAGTCTACTGTCAAAAATCTAAAATCATAGAAGGAGAAAAAATGATTATGATAAATAATACTGAATATATCTATTTAATTTTCCCTTCATTGAAATAAAATACAAATTATTTTTATGATATCCCCTTAATTGTAATCATATATTAAATTCCATCATGATGGTTCTTTTTTAAAATTTAGATTATCTTAATTATATCCCATAGTTGATTCAGATATATATTTTGTAAGGTTCATTATCATGAACCAAGTGATGATTGAGTAAATTTTCAATTGTGCAATGTATTATTTATTATCTATATGTACAACTACTATATATCCACTTCCACATGAAGTATCTAGAAAGTGATTTATCTCTTCTAAAACCCATAAAATCTATTCTTTTCCAAAACAATAGGGGTTTCTTATAATTATCTAAAAAATATGCCATATATTATTATTCCTCGATCTATGTTTTCATTATTCTAGTTCCCATGGTTTCCATAAAAAAAATCACTAATAACCACTATAATGACACCAAACCAATTATCCATGAGTTGTAGGATATATTATTACAATTTTTCTATATACAAGTTATCACATACCAAAGTGGGGAAAAGATTAATAGTAATGGTATACTTGATACATTCATGAGTATAAAATTACATCTTACTACATTAATTTCTTTGTTGGGAAGAAAAAAATATTTCAATATTGGAATCGTTCAATTATTTATTCTACATATCATGGATAATGGACATAAAATATGTTTGAGAAATAATGAACATTATTGGTTACATATATGGTAAGACAACATGCATAAAAAAGGCATAAGTAGTATTATTATGTAAATAAAATAACACAAAATAAATTTTTCCAATAACATTACTATCATGGATATATATGAGAAAACAATAATGAAGGATAAATAATTGAATAAACATTCAATTTAATCAATTAATTGAGGATAATATTCAATCATAGATAATATCAATGAAATATTATAGTGAATAAAAATGACATAATTATCAATGAATGAAATTATTAATAATATATTTCATGAACATTGATATCATGATATCTATACAATCTATAACTTTCCCTAAGACAATTTAAAACTAAATATAGAAATACTAAAAAATTACATTTATTGTTAACTTACTGCTTTGTCTCACAAGACAATCAAATCATAGAAGGGCTATTTAATATATCCACTAACATCACTGTATGTACGTCACATTCCTCATATAAATAATTAACAATTTAATTCATGAACATTAATCCTTATGAAGATAAATCTATATTAAGTAATTAATATTGATTTATAAATATTTCAACAATTAAAAAAAATATCATTCAATATTAAAACAATTTGAACATAATATTTAAAGATTAATAAATAAAAAAATCATTGATAAATGATTTGGATATTTAAATGGAATTTATTGACCAATTATTATAATGAAGTGATTATTTTAAGGGAATGTCACTGACAGTAATTCAAATAAAGAATATGAAACTAAATAATTCACATGTTAATATGATCATAAAAAATATAGGGAAAGCAATATTATAGTATCATTTCAATTTATATAGAATTATATTGTAATGAAGATAATGTGGGTGTTTTCATTTATGAATTGTAATACCATAATAATATCCTCAAAAATATTAATGAAAATATCAATTTAAATTAAATATCACATTTAAAAAATAATCATTTATGGAGTATTAGAGAAACAAATTCATGGAAATTATTCATTTAATCTTTTGATATATTCCTTATAGAAATTAGAGTCTATGAATATGGGTATCTTATATTCAAGATGATTACATAAAAAAATGATTCAGTTCAATTTTTTAAGGAAAAGTAAATACATACCTTGTTTAGAAAGTAACATGATGATTCATATTAAAATATTTTTTGAAAATGTAATACTATATAAACTAAAAATTAAAATATCACTGCATAATATTAAAATCATACAATAGTTTATTTTAAAAATATTGATATAGAAGTAAATTTTATTAGATAATCATGTTAAATAATGATGGCTTTCCCTTGATAACATTTTTTAAATCCTTTTAGGTACTGACGAATTTATATTAGGACAATAATGTAAAATATAATGGATAACAAGAGAATAAAAAAATTAATTACTTCATTAAAAATGGTAACATTATTTCCATCAATAGAAATTTATTTTTAGACTTGCCCGATTAAAATGATCATTGGAAAAAACCGTAACAATGATCATAACAGTAATATAAGATGTTATTAAAGAAGTGATTCTAATTTTCAAATATAAAATCAAATAGAATAATTTTATGCAAATCGAAAAAAATATTACAATGATATTTGTATAATATCATTGAAAATGAATAAGTATTGTATCCTAGTGCAAAGAAATTTAGTTATGAAATTTCATACCACTGGGTATCATTCACTTGAGATCCCTTTGGAAGAAATAATTTCAACTAAAAATTAAATTATAATAAATTATTAAGTATTGGTGATATTATATGTTAACTGGGAATCATATGAAACATAAATATGATTTTAAAAAAAATAATAATATATTCATCGAAAAAGGAACCTCAGGTGATGTCCCTTATGAAACATATTTTACTAGTTTATTATTATATGACCTCATGTATAATGATTTAAAATATTATTTTATTTATTATTGATACATGTTAATATATATTATATATTATATTATCTTATAATAACATATTATCTTCTATTTCTTAAAAATAGTTTATCATGAACAATGGTTTGAGTGTTAATTTCCATATTTTCTCAAGCATGTTTTGTTATGATTGTTTTTTGATCCTATTGATATGATATAGTTAAAAAAATACAATAATTATATCAATATTTCAAATATTATATTTATTATTTAGATATATTTTTAGAACCATTAGTTTATTTAGTATGTGGAAAATTAATCACAATAGTTCAGGTTGAAGATAGGTAGTATGTAGGCACGATCAATGAAATCATTACCTTCCTGTGTGAAAAGGTAAGAAAATGGATTATATATCAATTTAAAAGAATTGATATAATGTAATATTTATCATAAATATTATTAATTTAAATATATAGTACTATCTATACGATTAAGTGATATAAAAAATTATATTTTTCAGTGAGTCTGTAGTTTTTAATATACCCAAGAAATAGATTTTCCTCCTAATTTTTATGGATAAAAAGATAGATTAGTATTATTTTATCAAAATAATAAAATATGATTATATGGGATATACTTTTGATTTATATTGTAGGTTATAAAACATAATTAAATGTGGTAAAAGTAGAAGATAAAAAAATAGTTTAGTGAATATAATTACATTCGCTTGAATAGTGTCCATTGATTCTCTTATTATAGTCTCACAGATTGGTCTTTTGGGAAGAAAATAAATGAAATAATAAGTTTAATTACATTGTAAATAAATTTAGGATGTGTTTTGTCTTGTGTTACGGATTATGTGTTGTGAGAAAATGAAAGGAGGAGGTACCGTTTGTTTCTAGGGGCATCGTCCCTCTTGGAAACCACTTGAACATTTTGCAAATTAGTACGAATTAATAATGTCATTCCCAAAAACCATTATTCTAAATGACATTATGATTTATATTTGGATATAATAATGCCAAAATATTCCTATAAAACATGATTATGTCATCATTAATTTGAAGCCATGCCCCTATATTCATGTTAATCCCTCTTGTAATCATGATTTATTATGATCCATTGAAACTATTTATTCTATCATCAATATTAATTTTGAAAAAAAATAATATTTTTTATAACTTAATATTACTTATTATGATTCCAAGTATGAAATTTATTTTACCATATTTAAATCAAAATAGTTTAATAATTTAAATTAATATGAACCCGCAAATCATGTCAACATACAGGTTTTCAATAAAATAAATTTTCAAAAAAAATGATGATATTATATAATCTATAAGAATATTAATAATGCATTTATGGTTTCAAGTATATATATTTAGTATTATAATATACATATTTAATATTAATAATTAAGAAATAATTATTATTTTTATTAATTAAAAATGAAAATCAACATGAACATAATATATTTTGTAAAAAATAGTTTCTAAATGATAATACAACTCAAAAAAATTTCAGTATAAAGTTAATTGAAATATATTTAGTATTATACAATATAATTAATGATTATATTTGTTTCTTAAAAAATATATCATTATCCAAATTTTTAATTTTTTAATTTCTTAGAATAAATGATAGTTTTACAAAAAGCGATATTTCTCACAATTCATTGAACAAATACACTCTTTATAAAAAAAATTAACCCTAGAAAATTATGATTTTGGATTTTAAAATTCAATTTAATATTATCTAATAAATTTGTTAAAAGTAGGAAATAATTAATTATATTATTTTATAAAAATTATAATAAAAATTACTTTGGATAAAAACATAATTTTTGATGAATAAGTTTAATTTTAAAATGAGTTCTATTTTATAATTATATTTTTATTGACTCGGACCATATATATATTAATTATATAATTATTATGTTAATCCAATTCATACACAAAAATATTAATGATTTTTTCATAATGGCTACATTTAAAAATTATCTCAATTTTCTTATTGGTTCGGTGTTACGCATCATATATTATTTTGAACATAGTGTTAATTTTCTATAATAAGTGTATTTGAATGTTAGTTCATGAATAAAAAATTAATCTAAAAAAAATTACAACCAAAAAAAATTTCTTACCGAATAAATCAACTTACATAGCATTATATTCTCACAGGATATATCATATGATATCATAATACAAAAATACTGGTTGTAAATGCTTCAAATTAATGAGAAAAAAAATCAGGAAATAGTATTCGAAATGTTATTATTTTCTACCTTATTACGTAAAATATAAATTCTTAAATACATAATCTCATTATCATTCCTTTTGAAATAATAATATTTCCATAAAAACATAGTCGGAATAGATAAATCATGTACATAAACTATGAAATAAACTTCATATCTCACTTAAAATCCCTCTTCCAAATGTAAAACCCTACATTGTAAATTTAAATAATATTTTGGAATAAACATGCAAATGGTTTAGTCTATCCATTTACCAATTAGTTGGTGGCTTTTTTCATTCTCACGTGTCACAGTGATCTATTTCTATATCACTAAAACTCATGAACTACATCAAGATCAACCATAATTTTAAAAAGTCTATTGAACCATAAAATAATCATAAAAAATAATCTCGGGAATTTTAGTCATCATATTGAAAAAGTATACTTTCCACTAATAATAAAAAAATTTCCATGATATTTTAATATCAGTTCCACTTTCAACCCTAATTGAAAAAAACTACAAAACCTAGAAATTGGTTTTTTGGAAACGAATAAAAAAATTAATATTTTAAATTAATCCAACCCTAAAACAATCGTTATTGTGGTGGGAAAAAATAGAACATAATATATATTAATATGGAATTTTTATCTTATTCCCTATAAAAAACAAAAATTGATTTAATTTAGAATAAAATTAAATGTATTTATATTTGACATAAAAATAGTTTTTAATAAATTATTATAATATAAACAGAAATATAAAATACGTTTTATAACAAGTAGTGGAAGGAAAAATTATATATATATTAAATCATCCTAAAATTTAAAATTAGGTTTTTTAGATAAAGTTTCTATCACCCAACGTTTGACTCATAATGTATATTCGTTATCATCCTATATAACAAAAATATTTCAATCACTAACTTTATTAATAACTTTTTTATATTTTATTATTCTATTTATTTTGTTTATTTACAAGTTATATTACATTACATAACAAATTAAGATCATTTTTTTTGTTTAGGTGAAATTCGGATCATATATACAAAATGAAAACGATCAGATGACTATGGTAAAATATTAAATTATTAAACATTCTCTAAAACTAAAATCCATTTATAATTATCATTTCTATTGGGTATATAGAGTTTTAAAATAAACCACAAATTTCTAATCTGAAAATTGAATTATGTTAAAATCTTAGGTATAATAGGTCATGCATACAAATGATTAATAATTAATTTTTTTTCATAAAACATAACTAAATGTAGTAATGTGTTATTTTACCCATCAATATTTATGAATTTATCCTAAATATATTGAAGTGCCCAGATCAGTGTGAATCACTGAGAGGGGGAGGGGGTGAATCAATGAACCTTTAAAACTTTTTACTAATTGATTCTTAATCAATTAAACCTCTATGGCTGGTTAAAGCCTCGATCCACTCTTCTTGTATCTCTCAACCTTTCCCGGATAATGCAGTAATGAAAAGGCACAGGACACAAGGATTTACAAGGTTCGGCACCAAAGGCCTACATCCTTTCCATGCTCTCTCAGCATGGATTCTCCATTATAACCTGTTAAAATTACAATGGTCGATACAGAGTCCCACTGTATCTCTCCTGAGTCCCACAGGAGGGTCTTTATACTGCTTCACACAGTGTTACCAGAGTCCCACTGGCCTGCTCCAGAATCCCACTGAAGACTTCTTCTCCCTGAGTCCCACAGGGTCTTCTCCTGGCTCCTCGAGTCACACGAGTAGCTCTTCTTCACTTTAAGTTCTTCAAGTATCCTCAGCAGCCTGGGATAAAGGCTGCTGGCCTTGCTCTTCTTCTGATCACTTGTGGTGAGCAGGTCCTCTCATCTTGCTCGGGCTTTATCACCTTCTTCTAAGGATGCCCCGGATTCTCTCCAATTACTGAATGCTCAGACAAATAATATCTTTATCTTCGGTCTGGTCCAGTCTCAGTTGCACACCACTGATTTAGCACTGTTCACGTGTGCACGTGCATGCATGCATGCATGCACTCTCCTTTTCTTCCTCTTGGTGCAGTAGACCCACAAAGGGTGTAGTCACTTTAAGCACACACCTTCTTCACAATCTTCACACACTTAATTCTATTTGTTTACACACTTAAAAGTGTGTTGTACTTTGTGTGGGTCTTCTCCTCTTCTTCTAAGTGAGCACACACTTCTTGTGCACACACATAGGTTCGGCCTTCTTTGTCACTTGTTTATGTACACATAAATTGTTCTTTGTTTTGCACACACTTGACTTTGGCCTCTTCCCTCTTCTTGTTGCACACCCTTAACCCATAGGTTGTTCTTCAATTTTGCATACACAAAATGTGTCTTCACTTGGTGCACACACAAGGTCACAACCCTCGGCCTCTTCAAATGCACACACGGTCAAGTGTGCTCTTCCTCCTCACTTAGCACACACAAATAATATTCTTTTAGCACACACTTGATCTTGGCCTACTCCGTTATTCTTGCACACACTTGGGCCATAGGTGGTTCTTCAAGTTTGCACACACACACAAATAATATTCTTTTAGCACACACTTGATCTTGGCCTACTCCTTTATTCTTGCACACACTTGGGCCGTAGGTGGTTCTTCAAGTTTGCACACACACACAAATGTGTGGTCTTCACTTCACCCACTTGCACACACAAGGCATGCCTCGGCCTCCTCTTTCACACACCCGAATACCAACACAAGGGCTACGGCTTCATTGTTTTCTTTTGCATGCAACCAACCCGTAGGTATTATTCCTTCACTTGACACACAAGCACAAGTGTCTCGGCCTTCACTTGCACACACCCGAAGTCAAACTAGTCGCGCAAGGGGGTGTGTCCTTCTCTACTCCAACACTGCCTGCCGCGCAAGGTTCAAGCCACAAGGGCCGCGCAAGCCACGGGTGCAAGGCACCGCGGGCGCGCAAGTGCAAACCGCGCAAGGGGGCGCGATGCACAGAGGGGGGCGCGCAAGGTCGCGTTGCCCTTCCTCCTTCTTCTTTTGCACAAGAAGTGAGAAAAAGGATCTCACGGAGCCAAGGGGTGGCTCCGGGCTTCACTGCCGCGCAGGGGGCGCGCATGCTGTTCTTCACGAGGCAAGGCACTCGCGGGACTTCTCAAAAATTCAGGAAGCTGCACAGAGGGCTCGGCCTCATTTTTATAGGCAGAGGATGAGGTGGTTTATCCGCGTGAGAAAAATCTTGAACCACCGATATTTTCGTATCTCAAGTTTCTGTAAAATCTCGTTTTTCTCCTCAGTTTCCACCGCGTGTTCTTTCCTTATTTTCCTCCTCGTGCATGCGATTTAGAACGCATGCACGACCTCTGTTTTGGCACAAACCATGCACAGCAATAATCCTCATGGCCTCGGCACTTCGTTTGCCTTCGGCCGAACTCCAAAATCTCCATACATTGCATGCAGTCCCATTTTTATGCATGGTTGTGTTCAGTACATCCAGACGAACTCAATGGAGCCTTCAGCGTTGGAAATGGTGGCCCGGAGCTCGAAATCGGTGCTCGGGTGGCCTCTGGTTTGACGGCGGCTGCGGGTGGCTTCGGGGTGTCCTCGGCGAAGGAGATGAGCCGGGAGCCGCTGGATCAGGTGATCGAAAGACATCGGACAGCCGGATTAAATCGGGGGTGCGGCAGATCAGATGAGCGGTCCAGATCGAGCGCGTGATTGCTCGGACGGCGGAGATTTGCTCCCGGTGAAAAATACGCGTCCCACATCGAAACAGCGCGGGATTTTGCCGCGGCTTATAACCCTGGCGCTGCCTCAACCCGCCAGTTGAATCTTCTCCCTCCACGGTGCCGCCCCGCACCGTGTTCTCCCTGCGGGCGCGCTCTGCGCCCACTCTCTGCTCCTGCGGGCGCGCTCCTAGCGCCCACTATGCTCCTCCGGCGCGCGGGTTTCACCACCGCGTGCCCTCGGGGGCTTATACACGGCCCCCTGCGCTCCTCCGGGCGTGCCCCCAGCGCCTCTGTGGTGTCTGCGGGTGCGCCCCTGCCGCCCTGAGCTCGCCCCACGGGTTCCCCCTTGGGCGTGGCGCCTTAGGCCCACATGAGCCTTGGGGTTGAACCCACAAGGTGCTCACGGGCTGGCCATATTTTTTTTGGCAAAGTATAGAATAATACTTTGTCAAAAACAAAGTCCTCCATGAGTATAAGCCAAATGCCAAGCCACTCCAAGCCTTCTTCCTCTCTTCTTCATCATTTGAAATTCCTCCATTATCTTCAACGTATATTCATTACTTAGGAATGGGATTCCAAACGGTTCATCATCAATTATCTTCTTCATCTCCTCTTCCATATGTGTTCAATACTTAGGAGGGACTTCTTTAACTGAATCTCATGAATCACATATAATTCTTTCAATCTACTTCATCCACTCAATGGTTGTGGATGGATCATCTTGCTTCTTCAACTCCACATGCATTGTAGTGACAATGCATGGTCTTCTAACATTGTTGTAACATTGTATCCAGTTGATACAAGTTCTTGGAACTTTAAGAACAGCTCAACAATCGTCAGATGTTACTAGAGAATGTTTCAACCACATCTCCTATGCCACTTAGTGAATCTCCCAAGTGACATGCATCTTGGTACCATGACCATTCTCCTTCATCACCATCACCATCACATCCTTTGACATTCACATCTTGACTCCTTGACATCCATTCATTTTAAGACAACTTCATGCCTCATTGACAACAAATGCAACACAATGCACTTCAATCTCCCCCTTTGTATTTGTTGTCAATACACTCATTTAGCACATATGAATGGGTCAATATGTGTGCCAATATTTTCTCCCCATTATTGGAAATCAAATGCAAAGGTGTGGTGTGGTATTCTTTCACAAATATCTCTTCCTCCCTTCGAATAGCATCTTCTTGAAAAGCACTAAGAGAGGGATGATGTCACATGTTCACTTGAGCAATGAACCTTTAGTAAATCAGCTCTAAGTCTACTTGGGCTAACCCGGTGTAGAAAACAAGAGTGATGTGACCAAGGAACTCAATGCTGTCCACATTCACTATAACATGTGAGATCATGCTTCAAGGGGCTTGAAATTTTTCAGATATTCAATGAATTGCTAAATCATGCACACACTTCACAAAACTCATTAGAAAGTTCAGTGCAATGATAAAGCTCCCCCTTTCATCCATTTGTCTTCAATACATACTCCCCCTTAATTGACAAGATAGCATCAATTAAGAAACAAGGGATGAAAGTATGATTGGAATACCTTCACTTTTCTCAAGATGGAATTAAATATCAGAATCCCATCTTCTCCAGATTGGCTCCCCCTCAAGGGGTGCACTCCATTCTGTCCAAACCATCCTCCAGCTGAGAATGATCATCATCTTCAATTCCCTGCAATGTCAGCACATGTAAATACCAATTGTATAAGGGAATAAGATGGAACCTCCTTGGTTCATCAATGTGAACAACAAGGTTGAGAAGATTCTCTCAACCGAGATGTCCCATTTTCACCATTCTTCACACTTGCACATTTGATCTTCATTGATGATTGTGCTGGTGTGGTTCTCAAAACAACTTCATGTGAAACCTTCTTCTTCCCTTTTGCTTTAGAAATTGCCAGAACTTCATCTTCAGCTCTTTGTAGATCTTTGGCAAGTTGCAACTGATTTGGCCATATGACTAGTAAGTCACTTGGAAGTGTGGCCTCAGTTCTGGATATTCCACATGGTTCTTTTGATGCTGTCAAGCTACCTTTCTTAGGCAACTTGTTTTCAATCAATCCCTTCTTCTTCTGGATTGATTGTCTTTTGGAGTTCAGTCTGCTTCTATTTAGTTTCATGGATTCTTTACAAAGGTCCATGATGTGTCCTTTCTTTCCACAGTAGAAGCATGTTTTCTTGGTGGTCCTTCTGGATGCATCACCCTTCTTGGATTTCAATTCCAAGGACTTCTCTTCATTCTTCAAACTCTTCTTGGGAGCATCTTCCACTTTCTTCTGCTTGCTTCCCAAGGAATCTCTCTGAGCCAGGTTCTGTGATCTTTTCTTCTTTTGAGCTCTGGATACAGTAGGAGATTGACATGTATCTATTTGACCACTTTTGCAATCATCCCAGATGTTGTCAAGTAATCCAAATCTATTTGCAGTAAACAGATGTCTCTGGACCTGTGGATGCTGCTTCTTTTCTTCTGGCTTGCTCCCCCTTGGCATGGGCTTCCTCTGTGCTTTGGCATTCAGTGGATTGTACCAACAATCCTTTGCACAATGCCCATACTTGTTACAACACCAGCATTGTCCCACGAATCTTGACCTTTTCAGTCCTTCTGATTGTAGGGTACTTTTCTTGACCTGTTGTGCTGTTTCAGGAGAGCTCTCTTTCTTCACTGTATTCATCCATACTTGTTTGGATTCATTCTTCCATCCTGCACTTTTAGTAGAAACACTTTTAGAAGCATGAGTACAAGATGGTATGGATGGTACCTTCTTTCTAGAAGATGTTGCACTTTTATTAGAGGATGTCTTTCTCTTAGAATCATCCTGCTCAAGGTTCACTTGAGTAGCAACATTTCTTCTTTCAGCTGACTGGGAGGATTCAGCTTTGGGTGATTGCTGATTTTTCAATATCACCTCTAGTTCTAAGCATTTCATATTGAGGGAGTTCTTCTCATCCTCAATAGTTCTTAGCTTTCCTTCCCAATTCTCCACCAGTTGTTTCATCTGGTCTTCATGCACCTTCTTTAATTCTTGTAATGAATTGTACAGCTCCTTCACCAATTTGACTTTTTCTTCGAGTTGAGCATCTCTGACATTCATTGACACTTTGTGCCTCTTTTCCAGTGCATGGTAAACATCTTTGATAATTACTTTAAAGATTTCTTTCTCAGAAAGGCTTCTTTGCAATTCTTCACAAGTGTCTTCATATCTTTCATTGCAAAGAGATACTGTTTCATCTTTGGCATTTACCAGCTTTCTGAGAGTGTTGGTTATGCCAACCCTTTTAGCCAATTGATCTTCCATTGCATTGGCTTCTTCTTCTAACTGTGATTTTTCTTCTTGAAGATCAAGGATGCCTGTAGCTATACACATTTCCACTTCCTTGGGGACTGTCTTCTGAAGATATTTGATTGCATTCTGAAGATCATTCATTGTTTCAATTTCATCACAGCTAGGACAGGCTTTCTTCATCTTCTTGGCCTGTTTCTTCTTTCTATTTTTCTGAGTCTTGGCAGATATCTCCATTTGAGGCTGGTCGCTCATTTCCTCAAATCTGCACTTCATAAAGACTCTCTTGGATCTTTTAGAGGTAACCTCCCTTTGATACCAATTGAAGTGCCCGGATCAGTGTGAATCACTGAGAGGGGGAGGGGGTGAATCAGTGATCCTTTAAAACTTTTTACTAATTGATTCTTAATCAATTAAACCTCTATGGCTGGTTAAAGCCTCGATCCACTCTTCTTGTATCTCTCAACCTTTCTCGGATAATGCAGTAAAGAAAAGGCACATGACACAATGATTTACAAGGTTCGACACCAAAGTCCTACATCCTTTCCATGCTCTCTCAGCTTGGATTCTCTATTATAACCTGTTAAAATTACAATGGTCGATACAGAGTCCCACTATATCTCTCCTGAGTCCCACAGGAGCGTCTTTATACTGCTTCACACAGTGTTACCAGAGTCCCACTGGCCTGCTCCAGAATCCCACTGAAGACTTCTTCTCCCTGAGTCCCACAGGGTCTTCTCCTGGCTCCTCGAGTCACACGAGTAGCTCTTCTTCACTTTAAGTTCTTCTTGTATCCTCAGCAGCCTGGGATAAAGGCTGCTGGCCTTGCTCTTCTTCTGATCACTTGTGGTGAGCAGGTCCTCTCATCTTGCTCGGGCTTTATCACCTTCTTCTAAGGATGCCCTGACTTCTCTCCAATTACTGAATGCTCAGACAAATAATATCTTTATCTTCGGTCTGGTCCAGTCTCAGTTGCACACCACTGATTTAGCACTGTTCACATGTGCACGTGCATGCATGCATGCATACACTCTCCTTTTCTTCCTCTTGGTGCAGTAGACCCACAAAGGGTGAAGTCACTTTAAGCACACACATTCTTCACAATCTTCACACACATAATTCTATTTGTTTACACACTTAAAAGTGTGTTGTACTTTGTGTGGGTCTTCTCCTCTTCTTCTAAGTGAGCACACACTTCTTGTGCACACACATAGGTTCGGCCTTCTTTGTCACTTGTTTATGTACACATAAATTGTTCTTTGTTTTGCACACACTTGACTTTGGCCTCTTCCCTCTTCTTGTTGCACACCCTAAACTCGTAGGTTGTTCTTCAATTTTGTATACACAAAATGTGTCTTCACTTGGTGCACACACAAGGTCACAACCCTCGGCCTCTTCAAATACACACACGGTCAAGTGTGCTCTTCCTCCTCACTTAGCACACACATAAAATATTCTTTTAGCACACACTTGATCTTGGCCTACTCCTTTATTCTTGCACACACTTGGGCCGTAGGTGGTTCTTCAAGTTTGCACACACACACAAATAATATTCTTTTAGCACACACTTGATCTTGGACTACTCCTTTATTCTTGCACACACTTGGGCCGTAGGTGGTTCTTCAAGTTTGCACACACACACAAATGTGTGGTCTTCACTTCACCCACTTGCACACACAAGGCATGACTCGGCCTCCTCTTTCACACACCCGAATACCAACACAAGGGCTACGGCTTCTTTGTTTTTTTTGCATGCAACCAACCCGTAGGTATTCTTCCTTCACTTGACACACAAGCACAAGTGTCTCGGCCTTCACTTGCACACACCCGAACTCAAACTAGTCGCGCAAGGGGGTGTGTCCTTCTCTACTCCAACACTGCCTGCCGCGCAAGGTTCAAGCCACAAGGGCCGCGCAAGCCACGGGTGCAAGGCACCGCGGGCGTGCAAGTGCAAACCGCGCAAGGGGGCGCGATGCACAGAGGGGGGCGCGCAAGGTCGCGTTGCCCTTCCTCCTTCTTCTTTTGCACAAGAAGTGAGCAAAAGGATCTCACGGAGCCAAGGGGTGGCTCCGGGCTTCACTGCCGCGCAGGGGGCGCGCAGGCTGTTCTTCATGAGGCAAGGCACTCGCGGGACTTCTCAAAAATTCAGCAAGCTGCACAGAGGGCTCGGCCTCATTTTTATAGGCAGAGGCTGAGGTGGTTTATCCACGTGAGAAAAATCTTGAACCACCGAGATTTTCGGATCTCAGGTTTCTGTAAAATATCGTTTTTCTCCTCAGTTTCCACCGCGGGTTCTTTCCTTATTTTCTTCCGCGTGCATGCGATTTAGAACGCATGCACGGCCTCTGTTTTGGCACAAACCATGCACAACAATAATCCTCATGGCCTCGGCACTTCGTTTGCCTTCGGCCGAACTCCAAAATCTCCATACATTGCATGCACTCCCATTTTTACGCATGGTTGTGTTCAGTACATCCAGACGAACTCAATGGAGCCTTCGGCGTTGGAAATGGTGGCCCGGAGCTCGAAATCGGTGCTCGGGTGGCCTCTGGTTCGACGGCGGCTGCGGGTGGCTTCGGGGTGTCCTCGGCGAAGGAGATGAGCCGGGAGCCGTCGGATCAGGTGATCGAAAGACATCGGACGGCCGGATTAAATCGGGGGCGCGGCGGATCAGATGAGTGGTCCAGATCGAGCGCGCGATTGCTCGGACGGCGGAGATTTGCTCCCGGTGAAAAATACGCGTCCCACATCGAAACGGCGCGGGATTTTGTCGCGGCTTATAACCCTGGCGCTGCCTCAACCCGCCAGTTGAATCTTCTCCCTCCATGGTGCCGCCCCGCACCGTGTTCTCCCTGCGGGCGCGCTCCAAGCGCCCACTATGCTCCTCCGGCGCGCGGGTTTCACCACCGCGTGCCCTCGGGGGCTTATACACGGCCCCCTGCGCTCCTCCGGGCGTGCCCCCAGCGCCTCTGTGGTGTCTGCGGGTGCGCCCCTACCGCCCTGAGCTCGCCCCACGGGTTCCCCCTTGGGCGTGGCGCCTTAGGCCCACATGATCCTTGGGGTTGAACCCACAAGGTGCTCACGGGCTGGCCATATTGTTTTGGCAAAGTATAGAATAAGACTTTGTCAAAAACAAAGTCCTCCATGAGTATAAGCCAAATGCCAAACCACTCCAAACCTTCTTCCTCTCTTCTTCATCATTTGAAATTCCTCCATTATCTTCAACGTATATTCATTACTTAGGAATGGGATTCCAAACGGTTCATCATCAATTATCTTCTTCATCTCCTCTTCCATATGTGTTCAATACTTAGGAGGGACTTCTTTAACTGAATCCCATGAATCACATATAATTCTTTCAATCTACTTCATCCACTCAATGGTTGTGGATGGATCATCTTTCTTCTTCAACTCCTCATGCATTGTAGTGACAATGCATGGTCTTCTAACATTGTTGTAACATTGTATCCAGTTGATACAAGTTCTTGGAACTTTAAGAACAACTCAAAAATCGTCAGATGTTACTAGAGAATGTTTCAACCACATCTCCTATGCCGCTTAGTGAATCTCCCAAGTGACATGCATCTTGGTACCATGGCCATTCTCCTTCATCACCATCACCATCACATCCTTTGACATTCACATCTTGACTCCTTGGCATCCATTCATTTTAAGACAACTTCATGCCTCATTGACAACAAATGCAACACAATGCACTTCATATATTATTAACACTTTGTAAAAAAAGTATATAAACTAGAAATTAGATGTTGGTATAAAATATGGATCACACTCCTTTATATAGGTAGAAGTTCCCATATAATCAGAAGAGAATTTATCGATTTTAAATGGTTATAAAGCATGAAAAATAGATTATATATTTTATTTATATAAATATAATTAATTCTTGAATATAATATATAGATAATAAATCTATCACAATAACTAAACATTATAAATTGTAATGAAAAAATTATTTCATTATTTTATAAGGTGGATCTCCTCAATATATAGTAATGATTGGTTGGTTTCTCATTTGATGGACGAGGATATGGATAAACATTATTACATTAAAATTTTAAAATATAAGTATGAGGAAGGTAATAAGGTTAATTTTATTTTCATGTTTAATTAATATTAGAATGAGGTAGATGATGAAATAATACAAAGATTGTGCATTAAGTACTATTGCTCTTCATAAGATAACCAAGTTACTTTTTTACATAATGCATTCCATGGTTGATTTGAAAATAAATAAACTGACTATATTGTGTGGGGAGAGATGTTATATGGATTTGGGTTGGCACATGATAAAACATTGGGCTTATGATGCATGGATAGTAGATGAGAGGGGTGTTATTTTATATTTTTCTATGAGGACATACGTGCAATTTTAAAATGAATAAAACAAAAATATTTCGTTCATAATAAAAATGGATACCAAATGTAATTTTTTTAAATCTATATACAATTTTCATTGTCTTTTGTTAGATATTATCACAAATCTTTGTAATCATATAGTATTACATTATACCATTACGTTTATTTAATTTTATGTAGGACTAAATATTTTTCTAGGACACTTTCTTTTCATTATGAACAAAAATATTGTTGAAAAAGATACCTAAAAATGAATACGATTAAACCAAGAATCAAATTAAAATTTAAAAAATAGTATTCATACATTTGTATACATTTAAATTTATACTAATCATGAAAAATGTGATGAAAATAATTCCTTAAGAAATCTATTTTTAGTTATTAAAATAATTTCAATCAAAATTCAAAAATAATATTGATTATGAAAAAAATTATTTTATTTATTATAAATTTAAATAATTTAATTTAATTTTAAAAATTATCTAATATATATTTTTTCCCTATAAATATATGAAATAAAGTTATATTTTTATAATAATTAGGCTTTTTCATTACAAATTGAAAAAAAATTCCTTATAGAAAATTCTATAAAATTAACTGTAATCATATTCTGATTAATGAAGTAAAAATATATATTTATTTCCAATTTAAAAATTATGTAATATGGAATTTAATATTTTAAATAAAACAACTATAATAATGAATTCCCATTTTGGTTAGAAATAACATTTTTCATTTGATTGAAATATTTATTTGCAATCTAATCATTATTTTATAAGTATAAAATAAAATTTAATATTACTAATAAGGAATGAAAATTACTTATCATATCATTACATAGGTTTTAATGTCATTCTTCCCTTTTGTAAAATAATTCCTTGAATTTTTCATTACTATGTAAACAAGTTGGATATAACAAACTAATTTAATTTTTTGATTCCACTATTTCTTATTCAACTATATGGTTGTTTAAAAAAATATTTGTTTAGTCATATTACTCCCCATCATTTTCTATCATTTGTTTTGGAATATATTTTAATTATTCTACATAAAAAATTATATCTTCCAATTTATATAAATATTAGGGAAATATAGGTTTCATGTCTATCATATAGTTTCCAAATAATGAATAATGATACAAATCATGTAGCTGCTATAAAATTGTAGGAAATACCACATGGAGATAAACTGATATCATATTCTCTATATTTTTAATTTTTGTAATAAAATACATACATAACTCACATGTTTTAAAAAATTAAAAAATCTCATTTCTATTTAGGCACTTTAAGAAAATTTTAGTCACCTACCACAAATGAAATATCATTCCTCTAGTTATGTACATAACTTTTTTTACTACCCTAACATGCCATTAAATCATATTGAATTTTCATAAATATCTTAACTAATTATTCTACCAATTCTAGTCCCATATTATTCCATTCCTTATCTTAATCCCAACGAGCTAGAGTCTCACACGAAAATCCATATAATACATAAGAAGGGGGAATCTAGATACTTTATTTAAAACTGTTATTATGAGAATAATAAATATATTCCTATGATTATATCAAAATCCTAAATAATATTTTGAATATTATAAATGAATATTACAAAATCATTTTATGTCAATATCTTTTATATATTTTAATTTTCATCCCATATCCATTCTATGAAATTTTTTTGAATTTATCATAGAGATAAATTATAGTTGAAAGTGGGAATATTAGTAATCTGGTTTTATACTTAACATAATAAATAAAATGGGGATCAAATAAAATATTATATCTAATAGAAGGTAATTGAGAATATTTAGTTGATCATTCATTAATTACAAAAAATTTATTATTACATTGAGAGGTCACCATAAATCTATCAATGAAGCCCGTTAACATTTTCTCCCATAAAAATGTATACATTGGAAAATGTGAATGTATACCACTGGTTAAATATCATTCATCTTTAAACTACTAACGTTTTAAAAATTACATAGTCAATTCAACAATATCTTTCTTTATTCAATATATATTCAAACTTTTATGATGGTATTGATAAATTTACTTACATATTGGATTTTTTTGAAATTGGGGAGTGGTAAACTTCATTGAACATTTCATTACTCCGATTTGGATCAAATTAAATAAAAAAATAAATTATGAACCATAAAAGTCTTTCTTATAAAGTATTGAATTTATAAAAATTAGGTTCTTTTAAATAATCCTTTTTATATAAGTCATGATTTTCCAATTGAGATTCTTTAACATTTTCCAAAAAAGGAGATTATAAATATATTGAAAAAAGGGAGTTCATGAATTTATGTTTTATATGCCAACATTCATAAACACATTAACGAAAGGATCATGTAATATATGTATCACATTCAATTTATCAATATTTTTCCAACTCAATGATTCATTTAATATATTTACATATATAAATTTCAATCAATAGTGTAGTTGAAATAATTTATCTATTCCATCCATATCCTCTCCCACATGATATAGTGTTTTTATGAGACTATATACATTAAATTTATTTATATATTTCTAAAATAATTTCTTATAAATGTTTTGTAAATTTTTTAAATGAAGTAACATATTTTTTATTTCATCATCGTGTGTCAAATAGTTTCACACATGAACATTTTTATGTCATGTCACATAATCAAATTCCAAATCATTTTGAATTAAAATCCCATAACAACCAATGAACAAACTTTGTAAATAAAAAATTCACCATTTTATGATGGTTTGGATTAAATAAACCATTCGTTAATGTTGACAATGGGGTTAGGAACATATGGTTGTTACTGGTAGGTTAGGAATTCATCACTCATTAATTTATCCAATTTACCCTGTTAATAAGAAAATGGGTTAGGCACATATTTACTAACGAATGTGATGAGTATTTTCATACATTAATAAACTATTACAGAATGGTATAGTCATTCTGAACTATCATAAAATGTTGAATTTTTTATTTAAAAGGTCCTTTCATTGATTGGTATGGGATTTTAGGACGAAATGATTCAGTATATGGTTTTGTGACATGTCCTAAACATGATTATGTGTGAAACTATACTACACATGACTGCGAACTAGAAAATTCATTAATTGATTTCAAAAAAAATTGTATCTTTTTAAATAACTAATTTATAGATATATTTTTAAAAAATTAATACAAATATTTCAATAGAAATATTGTATCATTTGGGAGAGGACATGGATGGAATCAATAAATGATTATAGATGAAAAATTTATTACCACATATATATGTAAACAAAGTAGACGAATCATTGAGTATCAATGATAATAATAAATAGACTATGATACATTCGTGGCATGATCCATTGGTTACTGATATTATGAATGTTGGAATATAAAAATTGAATTCAAGAACTCCCATTGTTTTTATTAAAAATTAAGTATAATCATCTTTCTTTGGCCAGTGTTATGAAATCTCATTTGGACAATCATAAGTTATATGGAAAGGTAATTACTTATAAAATTATAATTATCATGAATTTAATATTTTATAATAATGACTTTTCTAGTTCATAAAATGTTATTGTTTTTCATGTCATCCACAATTAATGAATGAAATGTGTAGTGACATTTACATCTCCCATATTTCAAATCATCCTAGATGTATGAATATTTATAAAGACATTAATAAATATTAAGATATAAATAATTAAGAAATATATATCTGAATATACTATTTAATTTTTAACAATTCAATTGGGTAAATATGATTGTTAATTTGAAAAGGGTATGCTATAGCATATTCCACTGCATATATTTATATAGGAGAAAATAGTTTGGAGTTTCATAGTTGGATTACTGGTGACATCTTGATATATTGACAAAATCTAGATTTAATGAATAATTAACTAAATATTATCAATTTCCTAATATTCTATATAATATTTCATCAGATCCTCATTCTATTCCTTACATTATGTTTAAAAATAGATTATTTAAAATACACATTTCCACTATATTTGATAGTGATCCAAAATTCAAATTTTAGTAATTTTACTGAACATGAGATGAACAATAGAATATATGAAATATATTGACATCAAATGATTTTGTAATTTTCATTGAAATTAATAAAAATATTTTTTAGAAATTAGATATAAAAATTATAATATATTTATTATTATAATTATAAAAATTTTTATTCCAACATATAGAAGTCCCATTTTGAGGTATTATAATGTAAATTGTGTGATAATCTAGTCTTTTTGGATTAACACATTGAAAGGTTGATTATGTGACATTAATTGGTAGAATAATATGTTGATATTGTGATGACAATTCAATAAGATTTGATTTTGCATAAGGGAAGTAGAAAAGGTGTGTAGATAATTAAAGGAATGATATATCTTTCGAGGTAGGGGATTAAATTTTTTATAATTTTCCATAATAGAAATGTTTTTTATCTTGGTGAAATGTGTGAGTTCTGTATGTAGTTTATATTTAAAATTAAAACTAAACAAAATATTTGATATGTTTCATTACATGTGGTATTTTCTCTTATATTATTCCATGTTTACGGTGTGATTCATTATTTATTGTTAAAAACAATATTAGATAAAACACATGTATTGACAGTATATGTACTAATAGATCATGAGATCTAAGATAGGACATCACATTTTTCATCAGTTTCCATTAACATAATATAGTTTGATCTGGCCATCTAATATATATAAATTCTCATATATAGAGATAACACTTTAATGTTACTAAATTCGTCTAATGTTTAACATAAACATTCCATAAATGGTTAACTATTCCCTAAAGGTGTTTTTTAACATGGTAAAATGGTGATTTATGTATTTAGTTTTTTGGGAGAATTAAAATTAAATTGTACATTGTTTCAGTTTCTTTCTATGCGGGATTTCATCCAATTTTAAGTAAGGTTCAAGATGTGTATCATTTTTCATTGTTAGTAAAATATTTATTAGATACAACACATGTATTTCCTATATAATTACTAAGATATCAGGTGATCTATGATATTAAATCCTATTTTTCATCATTTATAATTAACACAAAGTAGTTTCAACTAGCTATACAATATTCATAAATCTTCATATTGGTAGATAACCATTCAATATTACCAACATCATCAAATTTGTAACATAATCGTTCCCTAAATGGTAAATCTAATAACCCTTCTAAAATATTATAAACCAATTAATTTGAAATATTGTTGTGAAATTATCTTAATAATTACCCCAATTTTTCTCAATGTTCCAAATGGATTCCAGATTACAAACAAGTGAATACCCACATTGTATTTTCCCTTGAAAGATGGTAGCATCCATAGTGACCATAAATACACATGGGAAGCATTCATGATTCCTTATTCAAGTGAGTACTAGAAATATTCTATAAAACCATGAACATATAGACGTTATCTTTGATGGTATTAAACACTTAGTCAACAATAAGCTACATGTTACTCTATACCATCAAATTTACTTATTCATATCAAACATTTCATCATCCAGATATCATTATCTCAATGTTATCCATCAATTATGGGATACCATCCCCTAATAAAAATATTACTTTTCAATGAAATTATATTTCTATGTCTTCATCACTATTATAAATGTATTTTTTAATCAATAATGAAAACATATATTGAAAATTCATATATATTTCATGATTCATATAGTATTACCATTTAATTCAAAAGCATAGATACTTCATTAATCAAACATTATTCTTAAAACACTATTAGTATTTTGTAAAATTATTCTTTAACACATTATTTCTATAATATGGAATATGAATTATTTCATATGGTTCCTCATCCTTTATCTAATCATGATTTTTATGGTTAATGTAATGAATTATGGAAGAACATTACATAACATTGACATGTCATTTGATGTATCATTGTCTTCATAAGAATAAAAAATACACGTAGACCTTTCTAGATTCTATTAATGAGATTTTTACTAAGGAATGAAATTCACATAATTCTCATACATTCCACATCTTAATCACTTAGTCGTTATCAGGTTTATCCTAGTTTTATCCATTTACTAACACCTGAATTCATAGTGTGAGAAACTTTTCACAAATTAGGATAATATATAATCATGAAAATTATATATAGGGTTCCTAAATCATGGCTCCAACAATTTTAATCTTTAAAAACATATGTTTATCCAATATTATTAACAGTAATTATCCACTAAAATATATCATGGTAGTTCTCAAATATATTATCAATTCCCAAATCATATCCCCAAAGATTGTCAAACTAGGTGTTCAATAAGGCCAGTTTTCCTATACCAGATAATCAAAATTCATTCATGGGACATTTTATTGGTGTGTTTTCCCCTATGTACATATATTATAGTGCCACATCATATTTTTGTATCAATAAAATAATTGATTTCTTGGAAACCGCTCAATTTATCCTTTACCAAAAATCAAAGACATATTCCTTAATGTAGAATCAAATAAATAAATATCCTTACTGACATCCCTATAAATATTGTTATAAATATTCCTAGGCACAACAATAAAGTTTTTTCATCCTATTTTCCAATGTTTGACTGAAAAATTTCTTTGATACCATCTATAGTGAGCACATATTAAAATACCTGGATATTATATCAAATTTTATGAATATTCAGCAAATTTCAAAAGTACATACCTATGGATTTTTTTATTTTAGTTTCATTGTCATAGTGTAACAAATTATTCTAACATGGTGAATTTTCATATACGTTTCCAGAAATTACCTTATACAATATTAATTATACCTATGAAAACCCTTCATAACGTATGGATATGAAGCATAGTAATGGGATGAGCCTGAATGATCAGTATAGTTAAATATGGGAAATGTGTATTCATAACATGATAAATAGAGAATGAGAGTGTGATTATAACATTTTAATACGATTTTCTGTAAATTAATGATCTTTATATTGAGAGATTGAAAAAATATTGGATGATTAAAATAAATAAATGAAAATAAAATCAATATTGTATGACAAGGAATAAAAACATATGAATAATAAAAATAATTGTTTCATACACATGAATGTATAACATCGTGAACATGTATAAGAAGAAATAGTTCCAAAATTGGAGTTATGAAAATGAAACCATACCCTACCTTGGAAAAGTGTACATATAACCCAGTCCATGAATAGTGTTTTTGACATGCAATTAGGTTCACCCATAACATTGTGAACATGTAAATCTGGTTCATTTATTAACTTATAGACCTGAAACCATGTTCATGCATAATACTGAAACATGTAATCATGTTAAGGAATAAAATTATAAACACATAATAAGTTTTAATCATAACACTGTGAACTTATAATCTGGTTCATGATTTAATATATGTACATGTAACCAGGTCCGTGAATATCATTGTAAAAATATAATCAGGTTTATGCATAACGTTTATACTCATGATTTATTCATCACTACCCAATGCATTGGAGGTAGATATAGGTCCCACCAATATAATAATTACACAATTCATATATTTTTCAAAGAATAAATAATAAATATATAATGATACATAAATGAAATAAGTTTTATCAAATCATAACCCATAAAATTAATTGGGAATTATTAACATTTCCACACATAATTACCAATGAAAAAGATATAGGCTTTATAATAACTTCATGAAATCATAACCCATTATAAGAAGTGGGTATCTAAAGCATATAACTCATGGAAGTGAAATTTGTTTTATAATTTCAATGTAATTAAAACAATGAAAATTTAGAGAAAAAATATGAAGGGAAACATTAGATAATTTCCCATAAATGAATTATTAAATTAATAATATGCCATCTTAGATGGATAATTATAGTTAAAGTTAATGTGAAAAAAAAATCATACAGAAAAAATACTTTCTTTTTTTTTTCAAAATGTTTTTTAATTCATAAACACAGTTAAAGATAAATTTCATAGAAAATAACTTCAAAAAATAAAAAATATCTGAAATAATTTTTAAAAACACTCTCCTTGAATACTTATAGATTACAATTTAAAATAATTTTAAAACAATTTATTGAGAACACATTTAGAACATTTAATGAACACTTTAAAATAATTTGATAACCATTTATTTAAAAATAATTTGAATATTTATAATGAATTATTAAAAACATTTTGAAACCCATTTCATGGTAAATAACATTGAATATTTATAACCAAATTTTGAATAAATCATCAAAAAAATGAGATCAATAATTATTAAAAATATCTTGTAATTATTTTGAGAACACCTTTTACATTAAATCTTTAAAAATATGCTTCGATAAATTTTTAAATATATTTTATTAAAATATATATTAAAATAAGAGAAGTAATCAATATTGTAAAAACAAACTCCTTAAATAAATATTTTTAAATTTACTAAATAATTATTCAATGGAATTATGGTTATGACTTTGGGTAAATCAGAAAGTTCTTAATATTCTTTCTACTTCGTAAAAAGTTTAGAAAAGTGCCTCTACTGAAAATGACACATAAATTCATTTTTAAAATCCATTTTTATTATTATAAGGAAAACATGGGTAATTTGTAATTTAATGATAATTGGATAATATTATAATGATTTTGGAAACCTTTTATAATATATAGTTTTTTAAAAAAAAAGATGTCTGACAGAAAACAGAGTTCAATTCAAACGTTCTTATAAAAATATGTTCCTAATTATCATATGAAAAAAAGAGTGGAAAATGGTATCAATATTTCATGATATCATGAATAACCAATGGATAATAATATTTCGGAGTGTTCTTTGGAGATGTATAATAATATTTCAACAATGTATGCAAAATATTAAACAATCTCAAAAAGAGATATTTTTTTAATAAACTCTTACTCATTAGAAACTATGATCAATAAATAACATTTAAGAAAATGAAATTACATCAAGCAGAAAATATCGTGTAAATAAATATACTCATGATATAAAATTACAATATTAGTATATAAAACTAATGAAAAAATATAGGTGTATAATATGCCTTGTCAATGAAGGAATAAAAATTGAGAGAAAATCGTTTTACTGATTTGGTCAGTTTTGAAAAATAAATATCATGACTGAAATATCATAAAATGGATATTATATACACATAATATTATTTTTATGTGAAATATAATACATCTATGTGTACTATACACACCACACAAAAGGAATGGTCAGTGAATAAAGCATTTGTCTTACAGAAATAAAATGGGGGATGCGATTCTCTTACATTGTTTCAGAAAACTCATTGTAATCATAAAAACGTCATGTATAATAAATATATGTTTATTATACATATATAATATAGAAATATTGTTATAACTAATACCTACTATGGTTTTTTAAATTTATATTACACTCTTGTTAACAATTCTTGGTTATGGTTTCACTTTGAGTAATATATTATTTCTTCTTTGCATGTGTCACGATTTTTAATATAATTATTCCATACACATATATCATGAATTATATATTGTATAACATGATATAAATATCACAACTGTTCATTATATGTGTATAATAATTATATATATTCTAGATAAGTATTAAAGTAAATACACGGTTCATGGAGACGGTATTTTATATGTAAGCATGAACATTGTTTCTAATTTTACTATCATATTGAATGAATGAAATAAAATGAAATATATTTTTATTTATTTTTAAATATTTTTAATTCCAATAGAATTATTATTTTATATATGTCATATAATTTCACAAAATTATCCCATAATACATTACATGTTGTGTGTGAATGAATCGCATCTCTTTGAGGGGGCAGTAGTCCACACTTTCTCAAAAGAAATTATCAACGATACACCAAATGGATAATATAATGATATTTGTTGAAAATATAATAAATATGAATATATATGTAATGCATAATGTACATAAAATATATAATCATATTTTCCATCATTATTTCAACCATGATATGAAGTAAGGAAAATGATCAATCGTCGTTTTATGATATTGTAGTTCACGATACAGATAAAATGTGTGATTGTTACCAAACTTATGGATGTGGGTTTATGTGTAAGTATAAAAAATAAAATAAAAAATTCCTAGTATATTTTATATACAATTAATTTTATAAAATAATAGAATAAATAATGTACTATGGGTGGAGAAATAAAATAAAATAAATAAACATGAGAGAAATTGTTTCCTCTTAATCTTGTTTCTCTATTTGGTTTATTAAAAAAAATTATAATGATTGATTTCATACAAATGAGAGGTTTTTTGGAGTATTTTATGAATCATGTGATGTTTATTGGTAATATATTTTATGGAACTATGTCGTTTTAGAGGTGTGAATATTAGGGAGATGTGGTGGCCTTTTATATGGAAGAGAACAAACATATTTGGCTTTTTTGAAAACCAGTTAGGTCTACACACGTTTTTACATAACTGAATTCATACCAAAACAAAAAATAGTAATATAAAATTAATTTATGATTTATGGAAATCTGGTGGGTGTTGGACCAGTTTTGAGGTCATTTTGGGTCTTAAATTTATGTTTTAACACATTATTAATGTAATTTTTCCATTAGTAGATGTAATTAATTTCAATAGAATAAACATACTTGGTTGGTTAAAAATGTAATATTTCATAATTATACATTATAATTTATTATTATTTCAGGTATTTATTACATTTTTAAAAATTCTAATCACATAAGTAGAAGAAACTAAATTAACAATAATCTCGTTAAGAGGATAACACTATGTGTTTTTAATGTAAGAAATATCAAAATGTTTTCTTTGATTTTATAACCAATGTAAAATTGAAATTGATTAAAATGAAAAAAATTGTATTAATTTATAAATTTTTTATCTAATTTATATTTTCAACAACATTGAAATAAAATTTAACAAAATAAATTAATTTGATGAAAAAAAAGTTTGGAAGAAATTTTTTTTAGATATTTATTAAAAAATGAAACAGTAGATAAAAATATCCCAAATTTATTCTATCCTAATTTATAAAATTTTAATTCAGATAATAAGATTGTTAATAAATTTAAATCTAAAAATTTATATAAAAATGGATTTAAATTATGCAGTGCATTAAAACGTAGTAAAACGACCTTTATAAAAAAAAATATGTTTTCCAGAATAGAATTAGGTTTATTATTATATTATATCAATAAATTATATTAGATTATTATCAAAAATAGTTGTTTGAATTTTTAAATTATAAAATTAATTAATTCCATTCACTAATAGTAATTAATTTAACATAATAATATATATTTTCTTTTTCACATACAAAATAATTTTATAAAATTAGTCTATTTAATTTCATATAGCATCTATATAATATAATAATTATTTGGTAATGAATGAATTAATTTATATATATTCACAAGTTATTTGATTTAAATTTTTTAATTTAATGGGTTTGATATATTATATTAAATAATAATATTAATAAATGGATTTATGTACGGTGAAACTCTATCTTTCTTGTAATGTAAGACATTGTGGGATGTCAGTCTTTCCTATAACGCAATCAATCCTTCATGTTCTCTATAGAAAAAATATTAAATTTTAGTTTAATTTAGTGCATGATTATATTTTTATTACATATAATGCAATCCATACATGGTTACCCAATATAAATTAAATTTTTTCAGCGTGGAATGAAATGAAAAATAACAAAGATATTAAATTATTTCGAAAAAATATTTCACAAAATATCGAGGTGTTACATGAATGAGTGAATTATTTTATCCAATATGAACATCTGAATCAACGACATAGCCATATTTCCTTTACAAATTTTTATAATTATTCATTTGATATGTGTGTATAATCATAGGAAATAAGTATTTTTATTATTGGTAACATTTTTGTGGTGTAATACCCTTGACGGGAAATAGGCTAGAGTCTCGTTCCATGATATACAATGATAATATATTCATGTAATAGTATACCATTTTGTTTTGATAGTATTAGTGATTATATTAAGGTATGGGAACCAAGGTATATTACGATAGATGATATCTATGATAGAAGGTAATTGAAATTATGCTCAATTGTATGGGATTGAAACTGATTGGACTTATTGAGTTTATATTGGTGATTCCTCTTTAATTTCAATATTCATTATTAATAAATAGATTATAAACAAATGGACAGACATTATTTATATGATCAGTTTCTAAATTTCGAATGAATTTTGATGTTATCCACTCCAAATATATCTTTTTATTTTTATCATTGGCTTAGTCCTAGAGTGCCTAGATGAAAAATAAATGATAATTGAGGAAATAAATGAATGGGAAAATTTAATGGTGTTCACATATACATATAACATACTTGATAATTTTTCAATATAACAATTACATCTATGATAGTTCTCATAAATGATTATAATATTAATCATATATTTTATAATGGAATCAATTAATTAATGTAATAATAATTATTTAATTAATAAGAATATTGAAGCATGTGTGCTAATTTTATATCTATACCATTACATTATAGGAAAGGTATCTATGTAGTGGATAACTCTATATAAGTGTAAGTCTATATATAATCCCATAATATAGATTTTTATGACATATTTTATGTTTCTTGATTCCATATACTTTCCCAACTGAGTCAGTAGGGACACCAAAACACAAATATTTAGGGTTATTTTTCTTCAAAATCATGGATTGTGGGAGAATAGATTGATGAAATCTTTGTATCCTCGACACATTCTCATTATATTGATAAATAGGGGTATTTGGGGTTATAATATCATGTAGTATATAAAAGATTCTATTTAGGGATATATTTTCTTGTAGTATTACTATTCATTTGTGTGTGTGATATAATGGATTAATGTATAACACATAATTTTATCCAAACATATTAGTATTATACTTCTATAAGGTATATGTATGGGTTTTTATGGATTTAGATATAATTCACATACACATGATGTAATGGATTTATTTATACACTTTTTTATAGAAGGGATAATGATGACAATGATGTTGATATGTGGACAGATTCCAATATGATATGTTGGGGCCAACGTAGAATGGACGTAGTTAGGGTTTCCACTTGAATCACATCATGGCTGAATTTCATATAGTAAGGATAATATTATGTTGTTTGGAATTGTGGTTTTATAGGGTAAACCAACAAGGTAGTGGAATCAAGGAACATTTATTAAATATATATCTATTTTATTTCAAATAAATTTTGATTCAATTCAACATGTTTATTGGTGTGTAATTAATAATGAGGTTGGGAAACTATAATTACATGTTTTTGTTGTGATTTAGTTTCTATTATTTAGTCTCTAGGATCATTATATTTCATTCAATGTTTTCATTGTAGTTTTCAAGGACGATCTTATTATGTAAACGGTTTATGCACACCCTATTAATATATAATCTTTTTAATGTTGGACTTGATTTTTTTAGTTATTGGGAAGGATACTACAATCATTTGTAAGTAATAAAATAATTTAATGATTTAATGGTGTTTGTGGTAAATTCCAAATAATTTATTTAATATTTAGTTTTAGTTTTATAAGTATTTTATGACATTAAATTCCTTTAGGGTGATTATCATTTATTGTAAATGATTTTCATCACTATTTATTTTGATTAGGATTTTTTAACGGTTATTAGTATCATTTTTGTTAATCGTTATACCATTATTTAGTTTAATTCCTTCAATATGTGTTATTTCTAAACCCTCAAATCTATTCTCTTTCTAATTCCTTTTTTAAGGAATTATTTTGGGGTAATTATCCTTCTTTCTTCATTGAAGGTATAGGTTAGTTACCAATTTAGGGAGGGGTAATGAATTAGTTGTATCAATGGGGATGGTTGATAGATTAAAAGTTTTTTTTAGTAAGGAACTGGTGATGATGTATCTCTCAATAGAAAATTAGTATCATCTAAGAATAATACATGCTCTAATGAATGGATATTGGATAATAAATTTTACTTTAGGAGCCTTTGGGTTCCTACATAAGGGACTTCACTATAAATGTTATTAATAATGATGTTACATATGAGGTAGATACCTTGGAAGGGATCATGAATCATTCCAGTATGCAACTATTTTTGATCTGGATAAGATACTAAAAACAAGATGAAAAATTAAATTATGTTATTTAATCATAAATATTTTTACACCAATGTTTATATTTTCTATAATTTTCTCTTTTAATTTATTGGTTTCATGTTGTTGTTCTTAGTAATAATTAACAAAATATGTTCAATAAGATGTACCATAAAATTGAAACATAGAGAACATCAGTGAAGATAACTTCTAGGAAGAATAAAATCTAACAATTATATCTCAATATTCATTTGAAGATTGAGGGATCAATTATGGATCACAAAACAGAAGATAGTTTAAGGAGGTAGAGATATCCTTCAAGGTGAATCATGTATGAGAGAGATCCGGGTTTAAATTCAATTGATAAATAATCATTTATAAACATAGTAATGGTGGTACTTATTACATAATTATCGTGAGAAGTCATATTTTTTATAGAGGATTGTTTTTGATACGTTTTCTGGTTTAGTTTCTTTCTTCGACCGCAAAGGTAGATCTTTTTTTTCAGTGGTGTTTTCTATATATCCGGGTTAATGACTTGGATTTTTTCATAAAAACTTCATAGAAAATTATAATGTTTGTAGTTATACCACCACCTTAACAAAATCAAAAACCCTTATATTAAAATATTTATGATTGATTATTTAACCCCATCAACAATTAGTTTAGAAAACAGGGTAAATATCTATCAATTTCTGAATTTTAGAAAAAAAATTCTCAGATCATTGTTTCAACTACTGTTATTTTTCCTATTTTCATTATCTCTAGTCTTGATATAGATGATTTAATTGATGAAATAGGTTATCATTTATTTATTAATTTTAAATTACCCTTATCTCGAGTCATTCTTTGTTCTTTGGGAAGGAGGTTTTTTTTGATCATATTAAAATAAATACTCTTATATAAGGAATGAAATACTGATTATTTAATCTAGGGGAGTGGGTCAATTTTTATCTCATTATTCTAAATACACATCACTCAGTTTGGATATTATGGACCCATTTCTAGTATATGTGAATATTAAATGTTTTATTCATTACAATCAATCTAACATTAGAGAATTTACCCAAGTATTTTGAACTAAAATCTCGTTATTTATGAATTATAAACGTGGATATGTTGATGATATGATTTAGAATTTTTTTTCAGGTGTTATAGATGTATTTCTCTTTGGTTTTATTTATTATTTATTTAAAAAAAATGGGAGAGTATCCTCTTCACCTTGAATTATTTTTTTCGGTTTCAATTTATAAACACTCAGGTGAGTTAGTGAGACACAAAATGTAAAATATCATCTTTTAATGAATGTGTTCCCATAAATTTTAAACCTAAAGAATATCTATTAATACTAATCTATGTTCATGTATTTGTTTAGGATTATTTTGTTGATATAATATATAACACTAAAATGCAATGATATTATCCTACATTGAGTGATAAATTGAATCATTAAAAAATATGTAGTTCTTTCAGGTGTGGTATTGTTGATGAGGACGATATGTCTTTATTAGAGGAATTACAATAACTTATGGAGATATTTATAATTTTTGTTTATATACTTATTTCTATCGAAATCATGTTAAATTTGGAATGTTATACATCATGATTAGAGTGTTTTAAATTCAAATTATTTTTTCAATTGGTTTAATATGAACAATTTTATAATTAAAATTAATATAAGGGGTGGATTATTTAAATTCAGTCATGAAATAAAATTTAAATTAATAAAAATTTTAATCAGTTGTTTGGAATTCTTATTAATAAGTTTTTTAGAAGAAAATTACATTTTGTTAAATAGTTTGCTTAAATAAATAAAATAATTCATCTATGAAAAATGTTATTAATTTGAAGTATTTTAAATTAATTTTTTTTTTAAATATGTAATTTTAACTACATCAATGGAATAATTTTGAGATCATTTTTATGTTTCAAACTACATAAAATAAATAGAAATTTGTTTTTAGTAGCATCTCTATTATTCTTAGTAACATATTATATGAACATTCAATGATATGTTATCTTATTATTTTTTTTGAATAATGAATGGTACTAGTGTAAATATTATGTGATATATTAGAATAATGAAATTAAATTAATAACAAATGAAAATAGTGTAATTAGTATGGTTTATGAATTTCTTTCACGATGCATTTCTCTACTTAGACGATCGTAATATCATGGGTGAATTAGTTGCGGAGACCAGAACTAGTGTCGAGCTCGATCTTTACCAACCCATCCTGGAGAAGCTGGGTTTGAAGGTGCAAGGTTCTTTTGAGTGGACTCATGAGATCTCTTACCTGGTATTTCCCTTGTACTTCTCAGCTTTTCTTTTTCAGGGGCACTCTTTGCAGGTCTGCAGAAAATGTCACATGGCATCTCGTCATCGCACCCATCTTGGGTCTCCTGAGCCTGTTACCCTAGTTGAAAAGTCTTTTTTACTTGCGTGTCTCTCCTGCGATGCAGGACAAGGGTACCATGCATGAAGAAAATAATTCATTCTCCCCTTCCGATGGCTCTTTAGTTATTTTTTCTGATCCCCGTGAAATTTTTTCATGCCTTCCTCAATCCTAGTATAACAACTCCCTTATGGTCTCTTTGCTTCCCACTGGTTTTCTCCTGATGATGTTGGATTCTAACAGGCTATGAGAATGATGTCTTCTTGAAAGTTTTATCACTCAGTCTAGACGGATTCAGGCTCCCACAATCTATGTTCCCCTGCTTTCAGAACTTCATGCTTTCCCAGGAAAGCAGGCACAGTCTCTTCCTGGTGAATTTGTTTAGGATCATGCTTGGGGGGGGGGGGGTACTTCCCAGAATGTCTTTTCACGACCTCCAGTTGATGGGGAGGCGAGTCCTCCAGTATCGGTGCCTGAACCCCCTCCAAATATTGTCCAAGCCAGAGTCACACTTTTTTCTCCCCATTTGCACCAGCACCTCTGTCTGTCGCCAGACCAATTCCTGGGAATGTGTACCAGGTTTCACCATATGTTGAAACAACTTCAAGACCGGTGACCCCCGTCATCTCCTCTCTGTAAGGGCTTTTGTCTATGGCCAAATACAAACATGCTCATCTCAATGTTTAAGGTTCTCTTTTGGAAATCTCGGTGTCTACGAGCCCGGTCAAAATTTGATTTTCTTGCCAATGAAATGTCCAACAACTCAATGTCCTTGCAGGTGATCCATAAACCCATGTTTTCTTCGATCAAAATCCAGTAGTATGGTCTTCACATCAGAACTTATGGCTACACGCACGTGAATCCTCAAAACTCTCAAATCTGTCTTTTTTGGAATGATCATATCAAAGCCGAGCTGCTAAGTGGATCGAACCAATACCTGGACACAATGGTATCCATTGTTTCTTATGAGGTCTTATTCCCTTTCATATACGTCAAGTGCAATGCCATGGAAAGAGAAGACCTTTTCGTGGACTTGGAGGATCTCATCTCTGATAACATTATATGGGTCTTCTAGGGATATTTTATCATTATGGCTAAACTAGATGCAATTTAGGGTGGTGGTGTGTTCTCCATGAGTTCCTGTCAATCCTTATTTTCATTTTTTTGGCTAGAAGAGGCCTACATGATGTGTGATTTTATGGATATCATTTCACTTGGTGTAAAAACCAATGGGGGGAAGGCGCACCTGGTGCTTCCTTGATAGGTGATTTAATAACGAAGCATCCATTTCCATTTTCCACATCATTAAAGTTTCTTACCTTGTTTGGTAGCTTTAAGATCATTCCCCAAAAAACCTCAAAATGGGGTCGGGCTCTTTACGGGAAGATCATCCCCAATTTCCTATGACATGGGATGAGGAATCTGGTTTCTTCGACCTGGTGTGTGTCATTTTGTTACCCACATACACAGGGAACCTGTGGATCACCCTCTTTATGAAACTTAGGCAGCTTAATAATCACCTCGGTAGCTGGAGGAGATCTATATCTGGTCACAATCAAGATCTTCACAGGTTTAGTGGTGAGGTGGATCACATGGATTCTTATATTGAATAGTTATGGGAAGAATCTCTAATTAATGAGCTTATATCCATACAAGATCTCTTATCTGAGATCCTCATGAGGCAGGGGCAGTTGTCTAGAGATAGTTCCAGGGTTCGCTGGCTCCACGAAGGTGATAGGAACACATTTTTTAATACTTGTATCAATGAATGAAGAATAGGTCAAAGTCCTAATACTTTCATAGGGGAAATTTCCTTCTCTAACGATCTGGATGAAATAGGAGGAATTCTTCATGATAATCTCAAAGGGATTCTGGATATCCCTAACTCGGCATTCCATGCAGGCTATCCAAGTGGGGTAGTGGTGTTTTAGGAGGATATCCTTGACTATGTTTCTTGTGAGAATGATGAGAGCTTGATAAGAATTCCCAATGATGATGAGGTGCATGAGGCGGTCTGGTCATTGAGCCGGGATAGCGTTCTAGGTCCAGCTAGATTTCTAGATTTGATTTACAGGTTGGAATGAGACACTGTTAAAGGGGATGCGATTCATACAATATAGTACTATTTTGGGGGAGGGAACCTTCAGTGTGGAGCGTGTGCCACCAAGATGGTCTTCCTCATGATAGTTGTCGATCCCCAATCCATTGACCAGTATCATCCAATTAGCATGTGTAACTTCCCTTATAATAAACTCGCTAATATCATCCAAAGGAGGATAGCTATGTACTTGGACTCTTGGTTGGCCCCGGAGTAGCATGGTTTTATCAAAGGTAGATCCATTCAGTGGGAAATTTACCTCATGCATTAGATAACCAGTGAAATCCACCACATGATCTTTGGATGTAACCTGATTGTGAAGTTGGACATGAGCAAGGCCTTCCACTGGATAGAATGCAGATTTGTTCTAAGGGTTTTGGCCAGAATGGGTTTCTCTCACTGGACATGAGTTATCAAGTTCCACTACTTCAGCTCGGCTTAGATATCATCCTTGTTCACAGGGAAATAGTTTGTCTTCTTCAAAGACTTCCGCGTCCTCAGACAAGGTGACCCCCTTTCCTCTACCATCTTTATCATCTCCCAAAATGTTTTTACATACTCTATCAAGCGGCGTATCCGTGATGGCATGGTTACCCCTACATGAACCACTACAATTCATTGAATATTTCTAACATGAATTTTTCTAATGAATCCATCTTTTTCTTTAATGGTAGTATGAGATTGGTACAAGGCATATACAGGATCATTGATAAGTAATATCAGTGGAGTGGAAAGAAAGTGAATATGGAGAAAAGCGTGTATTATACTTCCAAGAAGATCTCTGTGAGGAGGGAATTAAATCATGATACCGGTCTAAACAGGAATAGGGTTCAATTTCCCATGGAGTATATTGGAGCTCCAGTCATTCCTTACTCTCATAGAGTCCATCATTTCTATAAGATTGCCAACAATATAATGTATCGTATCTAAAACTAGATGAATAGACTACTTTCCTTTTGCGGTAATGTTGGGCTTGTGAATCATGTTATTGTTTTCATCCCCATGCATGTGCTCTCCACACTAATTATTCCTAAAGACTTTATTTCTAATCTGGGAAGAATCATGGTTTCCTTTTTTGGGATGATCAAATTGAGGTTCGTTTCCACTGGGATTCCGGGGACCGCATGTCAAGATCTATCCAGGTAGGTGGCATCAACTTGAGGAGTGTTCACAACACAATAGAGGGGATTCATGCAATGTTCACGTGGGATTATTTTTCTGGATGTTCTCTATCGGGTTGGTCTATGCATGCTCGTTAGGACCGCAACATGAATTTTCATAGGCCTCACCCTTCCACGAATTGGAATTTTGTTCACCCTAACATCGATCTATTGCATTTCCACTCGAAGTGGAAGTTTGGTTGAAGTGATCTAAACATCTAGATCCATGATTGGGTCTTGGCTGGTTGTGGTTCCCAGGATGTCATATTCCTTTAATGTCTTTATGATAGGTAGTTGAATACCCTAATTTTATCTAGAAATTTCTGAATGAAATCCATCATTAATCTTACAATAACATTATGCACAGTGAGAAGATGGATGAACTGATCTTTAGAGATTCACATTCAGGATTATTTGTTGTCAAGGACTTTGGGCGGCTAAGAGTGGTTCCAAACTAGGTTGATCAGTTGGGGGGATGTTGTGGTGTAAGGAGGTGCCTTAAATGATCAATTATTTTTCTTTGGTGGGTGTGTCACAATGCCTTGACCATTGACGACAGGATGAAATTCCTTAGCATTACCTTGGCCTCGCGTTGTTGGTGCTACAACCATCCTCAACTTCAATTGATCAGTCATCTTTTTCTGGCAGGGACTGGGAGTAGACGATCTAGAATATTTCTGGGCTCTCTTCTAGCAAACATCATAAAAATGTTGTGCTCGAAAACACTCTCTCCTCTTGGATCATGGTTTAGGGTGTGCAAGGTTCGAAGTTTCTTGGTCAAGTGTTGATTTTTCTGGTAGGGTGTTGGACAATATTGAAAGAAAGGAATGATTCCCATCACAACAACATGTCGGGAACACTCACCAAAATTGTTTTCAAGATGTGGAACAACATTATGGACTTGGATAGCCTGTGTAAGGGTTGCATGGAAGCACCTTAAATTAGGAGGTATAGGACAGATCCGGTCATTTCCAACCAGGTTAGAATGTAGGGGCTAGAGCATTGGGTGTGCTGGCATCCTCCAAGAGAAGGTTTGAAACTCATTTCAAAAGGATATCTTCTTTACAAAATTATGCAAGGTGGAGGGGTTGTTCGGGGCCAGAGGGGTTCCATCATTGCTACATTCTCAGCCTGCCTTGGCGTGGATGTTGTTCTTCAGGCTGAAAATTTTCTAGGTTCATCGGGCTTGAATTATGTGAGAAAATGTGCATCAGTGGGTGGAGACTGACTCCCTTACCCTTTATAATGTTCATTGAATGATGGTCAAGGACCCATGTAATATCACTTATTTCATCATAAAATGTAATCCTCTCTTGGGCACAAGGACTGGAATTTCTCACACATGGTGATAGGGGAACATGGTGGCAGACATCTTGGCCTCTAAGGATCCTCTGGATCGAGGAACTTCCTACTTCATGAGCCTAGGTTCCTTTCCACTTGAGGGGGTCTATTTCGTGGTAAATGATGCTCTCGGTCTACATTACTTTCGACCCCCCATAACGATTCTTTTTTCTGTCATTTAGGTATCATGATAATTCAAAAACATTAATTTTGGCCATGTTTAATTGTTTTAGTGATTGATATATTTATGTTTCCTGATAGCAATGTTCATGGATATTTTTTTTAGTAAATTTTATTTTTTTTCTATATGGTGATTCAACATTGAGCTTTTTATTGTTATAATTATTTATTAATATATTTTCATTTCTTAATGGATATTTAAAAGATATCTTTATAGCCCTTGTTTTGATTTTTATAAATTAAAAGGTAAAATAGATTAATGTATTCACACTAATGATTTAGAGATATTCAATAATTGGTTTTCTGAATATCATTTATAATTCATTATTTTTTTATTTAGGATATCTAATTTTCCCATTTCATTGTGAATCATTGATTTTTTTTTGTTTGAGAGGTATGACCCCTGAAGATATTTTTATAAGGATTATTGAATATTATTTACAGATAATCAATTTGTTCTTCTAGTGTGTCAGTCACATTCATAATATTGCAGGATCGTTGAAAGGTATCTAATTTAATGGTTAATTTATTCCGCACATCCACATTCTATTTTGTATTAAATTGTTAGAGATGATAATATTTATCGATATTTTTGATTTAAGGTGTTGAATTTATATACTTATCCATTTTATCCGATGGTTTTGAGGTGTATATATAAATATTGAATTCCAATCATATTTTAAATTTCTAGTTTGATAACATATCCACTTCTCTAACCATGCATATAGATTTTATTGTGGTTAGTTATTTTGTTCATGTGGGTAGTAGGTTTATAGATGTATTTGATTTTTTATAACATGGTTCGATTGTTTTTTCATGTTGTTGTTTAGTCTATTTATATGGTTAGATAATTTGGTCATGTGGTCAATTGTTTTTGTTAATATGGTTAGAATGTTTTCCCATGTGGTTAGTTATTGTGTTTATGTATTATTTTTTTGATTTTTTTTCATGAAGTTGGTTGTTTTTTCCATGTGTTAAATTGAATTTTTCTTATGGTTAGATATTTTGGTCATGCAGTCAGTTGTTGGTTCATACTGTCGACTATTTTTTTCATGTGGTCTATTGATTGTTAATCAGGTATATTGGTTCGATAATTCTATTAGGCAGTTTTTACATGTGTTAACACGGGTTTTTATTTGGTATTTCCACTGACTGTTTAGTAGGGCCATCCCTTTGAAAGGCAGTACCCATTCAAAAAGATACCATTACTCCAAAAAATTCTAAAAATACATAGAATATATTATGTATTCTAGTTTGAAATAATTAAAGGAAATAAATTAATAAAATAGTGGTTCAAAAACATTTACAATCTAGATGAATGTTCAATTAAATTATTTAAAATATGTGCCCTAAAATGATTTTTCATATTTAAATATAATTGAATATAATTAAGGATTGAATAAATGAAATTTTCATTCAGTTTATAAATCATCATATAGTCGTATATTAACATTAACATATGTATTCTTATTCCTCATTTTTTATGATTCTTTCCTTCAATACTATAGGTTCTTTATATTTTCCCTTGGATTCAAGTGAACCCTTCTTATATTGATTCTATGTTCCTTCAATAGGTCTACCCCAGTCTATGTGAACACCATGTGTTCCATTGTTTCCATGTATTGAAGTCATGTGATTAATATTACTCAATTAATGTGTTTTTAAAGTTATATTTTAATTACTTTATGTGTATAGTTAAATATATTTTATATTCCTATGTTTACGTGGGAGTGATTAATTGCAAAAGAATAATAATATTTTAAATAATACGATAGTGAAATATTAATTTATAATCTATGAATACATAAAGGAAGAAGAATAGTTTTTGACACCACATGCTCCAATATAAATTATTTTATTTGTAAAATCACAAGATGTGGTTTCATTTCTTTATACAGGATTTATTTTGAAACTTCATAATTAATACTTTTTATCTGAAACTATATAAACATTGTACACTGTGGTTTTTTAAGTTGCACATATTGAATATTAATTATTTTTTATTTTTTATTTTATAATTTAATTTCTAAAAATTCTACATATTATATGAAATTATGGTAAAATGAATATGAAAGAAAAAATTATACTAAATATTTGTGTATAAATTTTAATTATAATTTGAATGATTGAAATTAAGTAAATTTCATGCTTCCTTTTTATATTATAATGTAAGACTAAAAGTATTCCCATATATTATTTATATAATTGTGACAATATGGATATCACATAAATCTTAGAAATTAATTTTATCAGAATAATATCATTTAATAAATGTTATTATTCCCTAAAAATGGGAACATGTAATGAAAAAATATTATTAATTAAAATAAAAAAATTCCTTCTATATAATAATTCATTAAGATTTTCTTAGTCTACGAATTATTTATTTTAATGTATCCAATAATCTCATGAAATGTTATCAAACTTCTTAATAATTTTTAATGATAATTTTCCATATAATATTGTAAAATTTATTTTGAAATTAACATTTTCAAATGTTAAGGATATAAAATATTACAAGATGTAGATGTGGAATTGATTGATTGGTTTTAGTTATCAAATTATAATGATTATTTTAATTATAATCTCACTTATATGTTATTATATAATGTGTTTTGTATGTGGTTGTTCTTTTAATGATTTCATTTACCATGGTTTATTTTCATGAAATTAATAACAATGAAAAGGTAATAAAATTAATTTATTAAATAATAGTGTGAAAAAAGAATTAATAATTATCATCTTGGTATTTTTAAACATGGAAATGATTCTTGAATCATGATATATTGATATTATGTAACTATTAGATATTTTATTACGATTCATTATGAGAAAAAACATATGAATATTGAAATAGGAGAAAATCATAAATTTAAATGGTTGTTTTCTAAATATATTTTTTTGGTATGAAAAAACCAAGCCATTTTAAGAGGGTGGAATATATTCCTTAATGAAATGGCCTTTATGAAGTATTGTTATGTCAGGAATTAATTAATTGAAATATATATTTTATTTAGTTATTTAGAGACATGGTTTTTATTGTTGATATTGTTGTTAATTTTTGGTAGGTTTGTTATGAAATGGGTTGGTGAACCATGTTGTGATGATATTAATTAAAGGGTGATGGTTTTGGGAATATGATTTCATGTGATGAAAGGGATAATTATATTATGGGATGAGATCCATTGGATGATTTCATAATCATTGTAGGTGATAGAAGGAGAGTTGATATTATGCACAATGTCTTGTGATTAACATCAAGAAGTTGATATGAGTTCATAGTTGGTCATGGTTATCAATTTTCAAAATCATGCATAATGTAATATATTTGTTAATATGATCAGGTGTTACATAAATGAAAATTTTTCATTTTTCAAATTCAGTTTTTTGTTATTAACTAAAATTAAATCTTTTATGTGGTAGCTTAGATTGATTCTTAGAGTAATCTGATAAACATGAACTGATAAATGATGTAATAAATAAATGTATTTTGTTCATGGTGTTCATATATACATCCATAACAAAAATCCAAAACTTGAGGTAAATGAACATGATGGATTCCCTAATCCCTCATGAAGAGAATAGCTAATTGATATGTCACTATGCCCATCCATATATATTGAGGTTTATCTCCATCTACCTGCATATCACATTATTATTTTTTGTAGATATGTGTCACCCTCATTGGATGTAAAGGACATCTTATGACCATAGAAATCTACTTTAGCTTAATAAAGGGGAAGCCAGATCATTCCATGAATGATATCTATTCTAGACATATCAATGATATATAAATTGAAAAAGAAACGGTACACACATATCTCAAGGGGAACCCTTGGAACCAGCATATCCCCATTGTCTTAACCCCTAGTGGAGTATCGATGGAAATGATGACACCTAGGTACTCAATAGGAAAACCAAAAAAATTGACAATTGAAAAAAATGTGTTAGATGGATCATTATCAGAAAAGGAAAAAACTAAATTATAGGCTTCTAGAATGGAACTACTAACAATATACGATCATGCATTCTATTTTTTGGTGCTAATTGAACTGCATACATGAGACCTAAAACACAGACCTGAGAAATTTCCTGGTTGTCCAATGCAGGTCCATTATACTGATGCTTCTAATCTAGAACTTCATTTCCTTAACCATAGCCTCCAACATTACCCTTGCCTAATCGGCCGGTGGAAATAGAAATTACATCCTACTATTGAGTTATAGATCTGATACATGATGGATGTGCATATGTGGATCCTCTACCACTCGATACTGAAGATAAAGAATGTATGTCAAATTGAAGGTGACCCATATTTATGCAATCTCACTACTTCATTGGATCCCTCATGCACTTTGGATTCTTTTGACCAACTCTTCAACGCCGATGACATGTGAAAAAATTTTGATAACATGAAGTTTGGAAAAAATATCCCCCACTTTCTCATTCAAAACATTTTTTTCTACAGCTAGGAGGGACATCACCCATCCTCCGGACTGAACTGCCATGGATCACAAGTTTTTCGTCACTGAAATTTTGTTAGGAAATTTTATCTTGATTTACTATCTATGTGAATGTTTTAAAATGTAATATTTTCACCTATGAGTAGATATTATACTCATGTCTATCCTAAAAACGTCTCATAGTAGTTTGTGCGTCTCTAGTCATATATGGGGTAAAATGCATGATCTCAATGTATTGAGTATTGTAATATCAAATAGTAATATATCCATGCTGAATATAAAGTAATTCATGTGCAAAACCATCTCTCAAAGATAGTGGGAATAATTAATCGTAGAAATATCCTTGGGAGTGGGCCCAAACCATGTCCCAAGTGTACTCGGGCTTAGAAACAATATCCCACAAACACATGGCGGAGTCATGAAGCATGTACACAAAAATTATGACAAATCTATATGGAAGTGTCTAGAAGTGGTAGATGGTATAATTTATGGGATATAACCATGACTCAGAAACATGATTCATGCCACTGTCTATGAAGGATGGAGGGTGTTGTTTCAGAAATTCCCGCATGATCTCCTATATAGATGTGTTAGGTCTAGGGATATTCTGAACTAACTACATATACCTAAGGTGACTATTCCTGAACTGAGCATCAAGGTCCCTCAGAATATTTTAAAGAGGTAATTCCACATGAGGCACTATAAGAGGTACCATGGGGGGTTTGGGATGCACCACCTCTAGAATGTGCTCATTTCCACTCCCTTGTGGCAAGTCACGAATATGAAGTGGTATGTTTTTTATAAAATAGAAAATAAAACATATTTATTCAACATGAAAATATGATGAGTAAAATAGTTAAGGTGTAAAAATAGGATAGGTACATAGCCTACCACTGAGCACTACATAACAGAAAACCTGCACCTTATACCAGGTTTCAATATGGTAGAGAGAACGTAATAGGATTAATAAAAAGAGTATATATTCTATTTCTAGTTTTATTCAGGTTAACATCTAACAGAATATCAATACATTATAATTTATATACAATCATTTCAAACATTTAACACTAGGCATAACATTACTCACATGGAAAAATTAAAATGCATTTTGAAATTAGATATGGCCTGGAAATTAGAATGTCATTTTAATCCTATCGTGAATAATTTTATGCATGTAATGTATTTACTACATATCATCTAAATGCAGCGGAAAAAAACCATTACCTCAAATTATACCAATACCAATAATAATGCAGTACATGTGATTCACTCAGTGGTGAAATCATGTCAACAATAACAGTCATAATCAATAAATTGTTGAATAAATAGTTTATTTACATGATGTTTGATTCATTAATTCCAATTTAATATTTATAACTTATAATTGGTGGTCATATATCATATGAAATCATAGAGCATGATGATTATAAGTCTAGTTAATTTCCCTTAGTGTTCATTGAGCATGATATAATGTATATTTTTTGATTTTATAATCCTTCACTTATGATTTGGTATAAATAAGATCCCAAATATTTTGGGGGTGTCTTATCCAATAGTTTTTTATAACATACATATAAATATTTAATGATCGAACAATTACACTACACCAAATTTATCATCCAATTAAATTATATTTGAGTATCCCATAGAGGATTTTGGAGTGTATCCATGTTCTTGTAGGGATTTCTAGAGTAATTCACCTTGAGGCATATATATAAACATATATACATATTCACGTGATATGAAAAGAATAGTGATATCATACATGACTGCATCTTCACTAGATCCCATGGATTCTAAGAACAATTCATTTGAACCCATGGTTATGTGTTAGGAACTAAATTTCACATGTGTATTCTTAATCAAATATGAGATTGTCAAGGTGTATTAAATTAAAATAGTTATAATGCAACACTTCATATAATAAGGGATTCACATGATGCTGTGTTTCCGATGATCTAAATGATGGGGTTGTAAAATATATGAGATTATAATATTTAGGTATTTGGTCAATTGTAACACCCTGAAATTTAGTGAACTACTTTTTTTGAATTAATTAATTTTTTTATGGTTTTTATTAAACAGAATACTTTATGTAGTTTTTTATGTGGAGAAAAATTATGATTGGAATTTTTTATACGCAACACTAAGTAGTTATTGTGATATAGAGAAATATCATATTAACTTGTGGTATATGAAAAACAATTCTTGACTTGTGTTACAAAAAATACTGATGTCTTTTGATAGATTCCATTACAATCAAGACTGAGTTTTGTAGAGAAATAGTAGATTTTTAATGTATTATTTTTTATATAATAATATATATCATATATATTTAATTATAAGTTAGTAATAGTTATAAAAAAACATATGAAAATATAAGCTTATTAATTGAATTCATTGGTTAAGAATTAATTTGAAATGATAATGTATATCAATTGATTATAATGAATTTTTTTATGTTTTTAGACATTTTTTATTAATAAATTAATTTAATAAAAATTAGTGAGTAATAATAATGAAATATATATCTGACATAGTAAATAAAATATCATCAATATTCATCCGATATAATTTATTGTCTAAATATATGATCCAACCTATTCAAATGAAAAAAATCCAATATTTTTCAAAAGGGTATGATTATCCCATTTTTATAGGGAAATGAAATGAATTATTATTTTCTGAACGTTTATAAAATTATTATGAAATAGTAAAATTCATCTTTGAATGTATAATATAAAAATTGACTTTTTTTAAATTTTTTTTCTTTTTTGATAAGATTCAGGATTTGATTAATAGTTAAAAATACTGAATTGTAATTGAAAAAAAAATCATGAAAATACTTTTTATTGTTAAATTATATATTATCTATGTTTTAATGTATTGGTAGATAATAATTTCATAATTTAATCTAATTTAGGTGACTAGAATAAATTTTAAATTGAAATATGATAAAAACATGGTGAATTTTTTTATATTTGAAATTTAAATACACTTTTCCTCGATCTTTCAAAGAGATTAGTTTTAAATTAATTTTAAAAAAATTGGTCTTATAAATTCTGATAAATGGATTCTAAATTCGGGATCAAAGTGTCAAAATTATTTACATAATTTCCTTTCTTGGGAATTATTAATAGTAACATTAGAAAGAATTTTATTTACTATGGATAAATAAAAACTTGGTAATTAAATATTAAAATAATAAGATGATTTTTATAAAATGATCATAAAAATTATAATAAATTCATTTAATTAAATTCATTAGACATAACGGATCATTGGGAATTAAATTATGTTCTTTAGAAGTCACATGGGACTCATTATAAAATGTATAATATATTATATATGTAATATATAAAAATATCATAATAATTTCCCTAAAAACTATTAGAATTTCATAACAGGGTTATATGATATTCATGTGTGTCATTTAATATTATTTAGAAATATAAAATATATTTCTATATTATTTAATTTATTTATAATTTGTAGGAAATAAATAATTTACTTTTATGGTGACACATTGATGAGGTAGTAATTGCATCATTAATGGTAGAATGAAAAAATGATTTAAAAAATAATAACATAAATACAATATGGTATAAGTACTTTCATCTATTACATTATAGATAACTTCGAAATTTTATGGATAATTTATGGTAGTTAGTTCGAACTTATCTTATTGTTATGATATTTTTAAAATGTCAACTACAATTGTCTAAAAATTGACACTATTGAGATTTTAAAATAAATAATATTTTATTATATACAATTAAATTTGTAAAAATTGAAATTTATAGTATCAGATTGACATAATTATTATAATTTCATTATTGATTCATTAATATGTCTTTTATAATAATATTGATATTATATTATCCAGTAATGTGTAAATTACATAATATCACAATAGAACAAAAAATGGTAAAACCCAAAATATAAGGATAAAATAATAATCAAAACTTGTATTATTTTTAATCAATGACTTTATTTCTACCCATATTCATCATTTATTCTAAATAATGAAGTTTGGGACCATTTTGAATTGAATATTAATTTATGATAATTTAATAATTTAAATAATTCCCTGAGTTCCCCTCCATTATCATATAAAAGGTAACCCATTATTCTATATTCATTACACATATTAACCCATTTTTTGAAAAACAATATGACTAAAAAAAATCCAAAAATTCAATTCCATTATCCTATAAGTCTTACTATGCGTATAAAGCCTACCAAATAAATATTTTTCTGAAAATAAAATTGAAATACCTAAAGAAGAGGTAGCATTATTCAATGAATGTTTCTGTTGTATTTATTCCTTAAAACCCCTCAATTATATTTATATCATGTATATAATATAATAATTACTATTAATATCCATATATTCAGGTATATTAACCAATAAAAAAACATACTCACACCCACATCTAATGGGTAACAAACTTATCATCGTTGTGTACAATGAATCACCAACTCAACAAATGAAGTTGTTTGTTCTTCCTTTAGAAATGCTCAGGTGTGGTAATTTTGATGGATAATATATTTTAATATCATAAATATTATATATATCATGTTATTATTCTTATTTAAATGTTATATTAAATTTAATTTTATGTTTTCTATATTGGGGATATACAATAACTTCGTTTGTGGACATGTGGACTACCTCATCCTCAATGAAATGTGATTCATTCAAATTTCACATCGAATGTATAAAGTATTGGTTTAGTAAGAATATATGATATTAATTAGAAATTAATTATAATTTAATGATATTATATATAAATATTTATAAAAATGTCATTTAATTTTGTTCTTTCAATATGATAAGATGAAAAAATACTGTTTGTGTGTATTCCTGATAAGCCATCTCTATGAATTTTGTTTTACATTTACCATTATAGATTAGTATTAATGATATATATATTGAATATATAATTTTTTATATTATTTAATATTTTATCTAAATAATTTAATCATTAGAATTAAGAATAACAAATCAAAATAGATATGATTCAAAATGAAAATATCACCCCAAACAAAATTTAATAATGGAGTTAATAATAAACAGGGAATATAATGACATAATCAAATTATTTTTTAAAAATATATGAATACTATTTTGTGGTAGATTGATAATAATATTATACTTACTGTACTTGAGGATTGAATGAGTATGAACTTAGTTAAGATATAAGCTATGGGATTTTCATCTCTCTTTTTTCCAGTGAGATACATGCCTTATTAACAAGTTATTTCCTTTGTGTGGTGTACATACTCACCATGAATTTATTATATGAAATTTTAAATTTAATATATAGGTATTTAAAAAACCAATTATTTATCTCTATTTATTTGGGTTTGTAGTTCAAAAGACACTAAATTATTAATGTAATTTTATCTCAATTTTCCTTCTATGAGACACATTTGTTTATATTACCATATGCTCTAATATAATTATTTTATACTACCATTTTTCATATTTTTCTTGAATACCACTATTTCAACTATATTTTATTCATATTATATTTTTATTTTTAGACGAAGATTATAAATAAAATTTTCTTAAATAATATGGGATAATTTCAATGTTAGAATACTATATTCCTAAATTTTTTTTAAACGATCTCATTTGATCATTTTCATGGAAAATTATTTTATAGAAATGATTTTTGTTATGAATAATAATTCAATGAAAATTGGATATTTACATTAGGAATTTTTTAGAGTTATCTCAAAACTATTGTCCCTATAAGATTATATTTTTATGATATTACTTATTTTCTAATAGGGATATACATAAACATTTTGTTTCTTATTCATTAAATGAATGGTATATTTATAATGGATTGATATTTATGAATCCCATTACATTTTGGTGGGCTATTTACTGATTTTTTTATATTTATTAATCACCTTCCATTAAATGAGTTATAATATGATAGATTATTTATGTTATTTTGGAATGCATATGTATTATTTCAATATGAGATGGGAATGACCTAAATCTACTTCCAATGAATTAGTTAGTGATATGAATCTAATTTCATAGAGATAAAGGGCCTTGTAAAAAATTATGGTTATGGGAGTGAACCATGAAAACCAATAATGTTATGGGACTGAGCCATGTAAATCAATATGGTAAGGGATGTGAACCCACACTATCAACATGGACACGGTAGTGATGCCTTGAATTGTAAAAAAATTTCTATTATATTCTTATGAGTCATCCAAAGATCCCTATCTTATTCCAATGTTATATATTTCCTTATGACTTTTGTCTTATGAAATTCCAATTTTTATTCCAGGACTCTTGCATATTATCTTTTGATATGTATGTCGTGATCATCATGTTTTCTGATTATGTTCTCATTATCTTATGTTCATATTGTGTTTATATATCATCCTTTTTTACCCTTAATGAGCTTCTCATTTTAACCATTTTTTATATTTCCATTCCACATGTTAGAAGGAATGGTTATAAATAGGATTACGAATTAGTATGATATTATTATGAATCATTTATGATATTACACTAGACTACTTGTTTCTGTAACAGATTTCTTGAAATGATAAACTAATACGATATCTTGGTGTTTTTTGTGTAATGTATTAAGAATAATGAAAAAGTTATGTAACATTAATGTAAGAAAACATAGGGTATCTATATTTGGTATTAGATTTAATGATTTCTGAACCATTAGAAACTAGGATGATAAATCATATGGAAATCTGTAGCAGCATTTATAAGGATATTAATATGGATTTATCTAAGGATAAGCCTAATGTTTGAATGATTGAAATGTAGTTATAATAATATGGATATCCTTTATGTGATTTATAATTATTATTTATAATAAATTTAATCAATCTCATGGTAGTCTTACTAGTTTTATTCAATGACTAAAACTAAAATAATCAGTGTTAACATTGAATGGTTTTTATATTGAATTTATGAGAAATTTGAAAAATATTTTCATTAGTGGAAATATCATGAATAGAATCAAGAAGACGGTATGAGTTTTAAACATAATACTATGAATAACAAGAATATAATTGACATGTGAAAGGTTTGGGATGTTCTAGAATCATTATTTTATATTAAATAAAATATAATTTGTTATATAAATATTGAGGAACCTTAATACATGATTAATATTTAATGAAATACTAAGATGGAGGACCATGAATAATTATTTGAATATAATGTTGCATGGTAGAGAAGTATAAGTTTCTTAATTCAATGATTGTTTTATAAAACTAAAGAAATATATAATTACATTCATTATAAATTTGTATAACATATTGGAATGGATATATTGAATAATTTTAATGAAATAGAAAATTGTGTTATTGATAAGATTATATATTTAGAGACTACATGATTCAGGTAATTATGACCCTTAATATGTCCCTTATGATAATGTATAGATGTTTGGATAATGATATGATGGATATGAATATATAGATTGCATGGTAACAGTTTCCTGGAAAATTTGATGGTAACATTATTTGTGGACGTGTAGACTATTTCCTTCTCTAACCGATGTGATTCAGTCACACATCATATGGAATGTAATTATTATTGTTTTTATTTTAAATATATTATAATAATTAAATATTACTTATATTTAATTATTATATATATATTTATACTTAACATTTTCATTTATGTTTTCAATAAGACACGAAAAAAAATAACATTCCTGCGTACACAAGACTATCTGTATCCCTTAATTTTTTTTTAAAATTATCATTAAATATTATTACTAAATATTTATATATTAAGTATTTCAGATATTAATATTTTTTACTATATTATCTAAATAAAAAAATTATAATTTATAATATCCAATCAAAACTTGTTCGATTTACAATGAATATAATACCAAATATTTAAAAAAAATGATGTTAATAAAAAAGGGTAATATAATGATTATGAAAATCATATGTGAAATTATATATAAGAATATATATTTGTGATAGATGAATAATCAAATTATAATTATTATAAAGGAGGTTTTTATGAGTAAAAATAAAGTAAATACATAAGGTAAATAAATTTCATCTCAAAATTTATTTTCACGATATAAATTCCTTGTTCGACATTCATTTACATTTTTCAGATTTCATATTTCCTATTAATGTATTATATGAACATATTATTTTAGTTTATGTATATATATATTTCAATTTGATGACATTTATTTCAAGTGTTTTTTTCGTTTAATAGTTACCAAATGAATAAGGCAGTTTCTACACAATTGTACTCTTTTGAGACAATTTATTTTTATGCCAATATGTTAATTTAGGAGGATTGTAACTAAATGAATAACAATTTTGATTGATTATATATTTTAAAAAAATATTTTATAAAAAATATTTTTTAACCTGAAAAAAAACACACTTTCACCCAAAATAAAAATGATTTAGAATTTATTATTTAAATAAATATAACTAATTAGTAATTATATAACAGTAATTCATATAAAAACATATTGTAAAATTGAAAATAAATAAATTCTCAAAATGTAATGACAGTTACAAAAATAATTATTTTACCACATTCACAGAAAAGTAAATAATTACCAAAAAATATTAAAAAATTCATCATAATTGAATTTTTTTTCTTATTTGAAAAATAATATTCATATTTGAAAATTTATATTTCTAAATTTAGAAATTAGAATTTAAAATAAATAATTATACGAAAATATTTGAGTGAAATCTATTTCCTTTCTGGTTTAAAAATTAATTAATATTTTTGAAATAAAAATAACTATCTTTTCCATATTAATAAATATTAAATTGATTTATTTTAAAATTTATTTGGTTTTATAAATATAAAAACATTTTCCAGTCTATTTTATATGATTCAATTAGATAATTGATTTCTCAGATGTAAATACAATTTACAATCTCCACATAGCGATACAATTTAATTTTTATCAACTTATTTTTTAAATCAGTACCATGATGGTATTATTTTTTTAATATATTATATTTATAACATAATTGTAAATCTATTAATATTATATCACATCAACCTATAGGTTATCCGATCCTTTGGTAAAACGTAACATTCTTCTCATGTACATGTGTACAACAACCTCCACAAAGCGATGTGATTAATTTTTCAATTATAATTTACATATATGTAAATGAGGAAAGATTTATTTAAAATAAATGATATATAAATTATATGAATTATCTTTTAAAAGTTAATTATTATATAGATATTGTTTCCATTCATCAAAAAATTAATACAACGTACAAATGTATGTATGGCCCACCCTCTCTATAAATTATATAATTCAATATTAAGTTTATTACTTTTTTGGATGACTCTAAATATATAAATAATAATTATATATCATATTTATACTACAGTTTTTATTCTCTAGATGAAGAAAAAAATATAAATTTCAACTGAACATAACTATAGAATTGAGACACATATGATAAACGAAAATGAAATTACTTAGAAATGATGATTTTGTATGGAATTATTGATAAAATTGTGTGTGGATATAGTTTTTAATTTTTGTGAATATACACGTCCTGAAATAATTTTTTTTCATTGCGATTATGTTGTTTTATTTTAAATACAATTTTTCTAATTCAATGAATTGAATATCTTAATAGTTATTCAATATTTGGAACCTCATAGGATATATTATATTATTAGTTCTTCTTGATTTTTTACCTAAATAAATAGTTACACATTTAAAAATTAATTACCATGGTTAAGGTAAAAAAGTGATTTACCCGGGGTTAATCTAAAAATATAAGGGTCAAAATGAAATTATAACTTGTTTAAAATATATTTTAAGGAAATATTAATTTCAAATAATTTCTGATTCTCAATAATGAATATGTTTCACAATTTCATTTTTAAAAATGTTTGTATATCTATTTATTTTTATGTGTTTCAATTGTTTCACTCTCATCATTTATAAAATGGAACCTTTTTTATATCCTTGACACACCTCCAAAGTCATTTTTCAGACAACAACATCCCACATAACATTCGTACATCCCTAACATCATTCTATAATCCATATTATTTTCCAAAATCCAATATAAAAATCCATTTGTTTCATACCATATAATTTTATTCTAAGATGAAGTAATGTGCTTCAATAAGAATTATTATTTTGTATCTCCCAAAACCCCATAAATTAGTATTATTCCATGATCATATAGTATGTTTAATAGATAAAAACAATTAGATGTGATTATGTTAATTGAATAATCCATATCTCTATCCTCTTTATTCAAATGTGTTACAAAATAATTATTCCTGTGTACAACAGATTGCCACCTTGTGAACTCATTTTAGTCTTTTCTCCATTACCACCTCTTACACATGGGTATGATGATGGGTATAATGTATATCTATGATATATGTATATGTATATAATATAATAATTACTATTCAGTCTTCATATAATATTTAACTTTTTGTTTTATACACTATATGTGATGTAATAACGACGCTTGTTGGTATGGAGAAAAATATTCTTATGAATTATTGTTATTCAAGTTTCACTAAATATTTACATGGATTGTAATCTGAGTAAATATAATCATTATATTATAGATATATGTATAATTTTTATATTAATGAAATATTTATATTTCCAAAAATATAATATATAAATTTCATTCATACCTCTTAACTATGTAAAACATGATAACCTCGTATGTGAACATGTGGAATACCACATTCACGAATCAATGTGACTATTTATTTGACATCAAAACACATGAATGACCTATATATTTATATTTAATGAAAAATGGTATATATGATATTATGATCATTATTTTTAGAAAATGCGTACTTATCTACTTTCAATAATGATTACTAAAAAATAGAAAATCCACCTAAGGATATGTGTGACCTGCCATCTCCATTTCTATAATAAAATTCATTTATCAAAAACATATATAATTATTTGTATTAAATTCTTATTGTATGTTTATATATTTTAATTATTTTATTATTAATATTTTATGTATGTTTAAATAATTACCTTATTGATCATATTCAACCCACCAAAATTATTTTTGACCCATAATAACCATATCATAGAAACATTTTAGTTAATCATCATTGATTAAATAATCATATATCACATGGTAATAAGTGTAATAAAATAGATGATAAACAATAAAAATTATCATAATTAGGTAAATAAATAATTGAGGAATATTATCTATGAAGATAAATATTGTATCTTATGAGTCATACTCAAAGTAACATTTGTTATATAAATTTTCATTCATTGATGAATATTTTAAAGTTATGCTAATATATTCATTTATAACGAATATTTATAGCCCCATTGACATGTTATATCATGAGTATTTATATTATAATAGTATTAATTTTTTTTAAATTTATGTCTATTTTGGGGATTATGGTACGATTAGTTCTAATATGATAATGGACTTTTCATTAAAAATATTATTTTAATGTTTTCCTTCAATATATTCCTTCACCATGGTCATCATTTAATATGATTTTATGAATGATTTTATATATAAATAAATTATTTATAAATTACTGTTTATTTATCTTCTTTAATTGTTTTTACATTATTTCAAAAGAAATCATTATATGTGTTCTATAAGTAACATTTTGATAAAAATGAATTTTCAATTTTTATCATACACAACAACAATTTCTATTTCCTCCACCATCCCTATTATATCTTTTTTGTATTCCATTATAAGTTTTTGTGTTTTCTTTAATAAAAATTCCAACTTAGTTTTTTTGGTATTTTTGTATGGAAATTTGGTTTTTAAATTAAATTTGTATTTTGTATCAAAAATTTATATTGACAAAAAATTTAATACATAAAATTTATTATTTATGATGTGGTTATTGGAAATTATATATAATGGGTATTCCAATATAAAATTTGGTGAGACTATTACATCCTATATGATGTGTGTTCCAAATGTGATATTCATACTTGAACTACCAATTTTTTTCAATATTTTCCTTTTACTAGATTATATTTGGTTCATTAATAAAAAAATTAATATCTTTTACCTAAGATTTAAACCTATTATACAGAGAATAGTAGCTTCAAGATAAATTAAAACCTATGATAATTTTTTTCATCATGATAATATATCTATTATAATGTTTTCTGACACTTATGTGCCTTTTGAAGATGATTGAAAATAAAAATTCATGATGGAAGGTGATCGGGAAACAAAAAACCCTAAAATATGAAGTCATGAAAATAAATTTACAATAAATTTGTGGAAAAATTTAACCTGGAGAATGTATATAGATTTTATTTGATATTTCATGTATGAATTTATAATTCCCTATTGAAAGAATGATGTAAATTCCTTTGTATCAGTCTCAAAGAGGTTATTTCTGTCGTATATATTAATCAAAAAATATTTTATATATTATTGGTTGTCTGAAAAGAAATACAGTTAAAATAAAAAAATGTGATGAAAATTATTTAAATAAATATGGGAATATATGAAATGGAGATGTGGGTAATGTTGGCATGAAATAAACTATTTCCAGAGGGAAATTTCTGTTAAATGGATTAAAATTATTTCATTATTAACATAAAATTATATGTTGCACATAAATAAAAATTGATTGTTTAAAATAACATGATATGAATTTAATTAAGAGGGATGATGAATATTTTATCTCCCCACTTTGAAAATTCATTCAATTAGTAATTATTTTGAGAGATTATTTTTTCAATTTGATTCAAATGTTTGATATAAATCGTAAGGGAATAACAATTCATAAGAAATAATGATGTTATAAAGTGGAAATAAATCCCATGAAATTATATCTCTCCACATTAATTCATTGAACGGAATATTTCTTACCATAAAATTCAACTTTATTCAAATTTTTCGTGATTTAATGAAACAGTAGATAAACATATATACAAGTAAGATTGTGAAATACAATTATTTCAAATAATTGTGTGTTGACAACAACTCACGTCGCATTCTCAATTTATGAAGACCAATGAATAAAATAACGTTTAAAATGATATCCATTCTACCAATATCATCATGTTTAATCCTTTATATCTAGATATGAAAATTAAGCATTTATTTTTTAGAAGTTTCTGATTATGCACATATAGAGTTAAAACATAAGAATGAAATAATTATAATTTCAAATAGGAAAGATTAAATTATTGTATGAAAAAAAATAATGAGATATAGAAGATAGAGAAAATGATTTCCGTGGAATGGTGGGGGATCACTCCTCCACTCTCCTATATTTTATGCATTATTTAAAAATTCCAATGAATGAAAAAAATTAAAAAATTATAATCAATAAAAATTATTTCACACGGAATCCTAAAAAACTAACTTACTTCTTAATGTAATAGTAGAAAACAAATGCTACTGAAAATCACTAATCTCATATGAATTTCAACTAAACAGAAATAAATATTGTCCATGAATCCCCATATCATCCTAACAGGTCATAACTCGTTTGAAAGACTGTAAAACTCATGAATTTAAATTTTCATAACTCATCATGTCACTTAAGGTAACAGATAAAGTTTCATTGAATCATTTTGTTAAATAGTCAGTGTTCAATATTAATAATACCAACTTATGTATCATTTGATAAGGAATATGTCATAATAAATAATTATTTTTCACCACATGGATAAAAAAAATTAAATCAACTTCCCGCAAAACAGGTACAACAATACATTTAATTTCTTGAAGATCCCAAATTGTCATGTAAACATTTATTTGAATATCCCAAACTACCATCAGAAACATGATGAAACTATGCATGAATTCCCTCAATGACCAAAATATTCTAAAAAACAATAATAACCAATTAATTCCTTGGGATTAGTTAGAATAAATAAATGGAAGGTTCTATTTTATCATCAATATAATGAATCCATATTCAGGAAAATCATTTCAAAAACCAATGGACTTGGTTTGGGATAAAAATCAGATTGTGAAATGTTGAATTGAAAAATTAAACATAATCTTAAATGGATTTCATGATAAAAAAAATTTGTAATAATTTTTGAGTTTGTAAAATTAGATGTAGGTAAAATATTATTCAACCTTTTATTCAATTGGGTCTCCATAAAAGGCCCACATCCTTCTGATACATCACCATAAAAAATATTATTCCAATAAATTAGTCCAAGATGATTATTATTCATTGGCTCTCTATGTAACCTGTTATTGGTTATTGATTAGTGGATGATCATATTAAATGAGTAAATCTCAGCATATTGGAACATGTAATCATCTTTTACCACCCCCAAATTGATTCAGAATTTACCAGCACAACAGCATCGCAATATGATGTGGCATGATCTCAGTTCTATAGAATCTCTATGTTTAATATCCCACAATTTTCATTTGTTATCTTATTTGATATCCTCAAAATTAATCCTAAAATAAACCCTCTAACTTCCATAATAGAACTGAATCATACATAGATACTTTTTTTCATTCCAAAATCTCAAGGAAACATGATGGTTCTGTTTTTTAGATTCTACAGGAAGAAAATTGTCTTATTCACGTATCATATTATGCATCAATTATGATATTTATTTTATTCAATTTAAGTCCTAATCATTTTCAAAAATCACATGTAATAAATAATGTAATTATTCACTCAAAAAAATATATAATAGGAATTTCTCTTATAACCATACATCAAAATCACTTTTTGTGCTCATATTGCAAATTATCATTAAGATAATTCAATCAATTAGCTTAATGGTTAAGAACCACATAGAAATAAAATAAAACAATTAAAGAACATAAAATATAATTAATACATGATCATGAAATATATTTTATTTACAAATATAAATTAATAAGTTAGTAAGCAGGTATTCAATAATAAATTCAATTAAAAATTAATACATTAATTATTTAGTTTTTAGAAAAAACAAATTAATTAAAAATATTAATGAATAATAAAAAAGATTAAAATATGAAACATATAAATAAAATTTCTAATAATAATTATTTAATAAATTCTAATATTAAATTAATATGTAACAATACATTTATCACGTAAATAGTTTTTACAAAAATTGTCAACAAATTAAAAAATGACAATAAATGAATCCAAACACAAAAATTTATCTACTAAACCCCAATTTTGTAATTAAATGCAAATTAAATCCATCAAAAGTGATGTGGAAAGGTGAATTACATAAGAGTCACATAAAATTTCAATTGAATTTTGCTTATTGTTATCGATTTAGAATGATTTTCTATATGGCCCATGATTTCAAGTTAATGAATCACGAAGAATAATGTAATGGGGTAACCTATAGGCACCCAATGATGATGTATTTTATTATAAATGAGTGTATGGTAAATTTTACCTAATGTTAGTGAATCAAGCTTGAAAGAATCATTATTAAATGAAAAAGGGTTAGGAGAAACTTTTTTATACTAATATTATTGACCACAGTTCATCAAATGAAGTCCTGAAATGTATTTTAATTGTGTATTAGTACTATTCCAGTACCCTATTTGACATTGGATCTTTGCATTCATTCATTTTTTATATATTTTCAAGTAAATTGGGAATATCATCTCATTAATATTTGATATATCATTTTGTAAAAAAAACATGTTTGATGTATTAATGGAAAATATTTATAGGAATGTTCATATTCATATCCGTGGGAAGCTCGATCCTTTAAACCATGTTTAACTAATAATAACTGGTTTTTCATCATTTTAGGAATGGATTGGATTTCATTTTGTCATGATGTTAATGTATAAAAAACCATAAATATATCAATAATTTCATAACATTTATAAAAAATTATGAAGGTGAGAAATTTATTTTATATCGCATTGAATCTTACCAAGGACATATTTTGGTAATGAAATAAATTATTCTAGTTAATCATGTTCTAGTAGTGAATGAATATATAGATGTCATTTTTGATTTTTTTCCAATATTTATTCTTGATTTTTATGTATATTGTTTTAATTAGATCATATTGATAAGAATATTTCTATTATCAATTTTCAAATGATTCATTCTGAAATTTTACAGTTGAAAAATCAATTTAATGAATTATTAGATAAAAGTTTCATTCAACCTATCACATCCCCAATGGGTTGATTCTAATTGTTTTTTTAATAATAGTCATTTTTTAGTGATATTTTAAATTTAGTAATGTTATTTGAAAAAAATAATTGTTCAATACAAGTATCCTTAGCCTCATAAAAATGATTTATTTTATAATTCCTTAGGAGAAAAGTATTTTTTTAAGGTCGTCTAATATTCGGGAATGATATTACAAGATTAATTTGGATTACATTATATTTACTACATTTTAGACTAGATATGAATACTATTATTGTTTAGTTATTTATTTTTAGTTTACTAATTAACATGGTATATTAATGAATTATATGTATGTGGTTTTTCAGGATCTTTTTGAAATGTTTTTTGTTGTTTTTATTTGAAAACATTAGGTATATTATATGATTCAGGAGGACAATGAAGGAATCATATGTAATATCATTATAAACTAAACATAAAATAAAATATATGTGGAATTTCGTATGTTTAAATTTTCTTACAAATAATTTATTTTATTGGATATATTGTTTTTGATGTGGGAGAAAAAATAACCCTTCTAGAAATAATTGTTGAAGAGTGGATAATACCCAAAAATATCATATAAATGTGTAATTTTCATTTATTGGTATCATTACACTAATGGTTTCTTAAAAACATATTTGCTTTATCTACCACACTACCTATGTTTACGTGAAAATTATTTAAAATTATCATGAAAAACAAAGGTTTTGATTGTTCTCAGAAATATAAAAGAATATTGGTAAACACTATTGTTTTCGGCACTCCTTCCAAAAAATGTATATTTTTTCATCTACACAAATTATACATTGAAATGAATTAATTGTGGACTAATGAGTAATGAATAGTTAATTGTGGAATCTTAATTTCATTTTTAACCTTTCATGTTAAATTAAACATCATATGGATTTATTTTATATAATTTTTTCATTAAAATATTATATTCATCATTTGTATGGATTATAATGTGAAATAGACACAGAATACAAAATTAAATATTATATTCAATCAAAAAAATTAATGTGGTATGGAGGATGGGTGTAACTGATCTAGGATTATGATTTCATGTTTCTTTTCCTTATTGAAAAAGAAATCAAATTGCGCAATGTATTGAGTTGAAAAAATAATGATACATTTACAAATATATTATTATAACATGAAACATTGTGAAGTTATTTATAATCTTTGGGATAGATTCATGGATTTAGTGGCATCCTCTATTTTGTTTTAGGTTTCAATGTAGTTTACTTTATAATATATTTAAAATGGGATGGATTACAAGTGTTTATATTGATGAAGGAGGTTTTTTTAAAATTTTAAAAATGATTATATGTTCCTTGGGATTACATGTTTAAAAAATAGTTATGGATTGATGCTCATAGTTCTCCATTTTCTATTCATATGGAAACAGTAAGATGTATAGATGCCTTCATGAGTATTACTACTAGGATGTAATGAAAAACAATATTTCTAACATCACCATGATGTGTTTATCACGTCAGAAGGTAAAAGTAAAAAATAATTTTACATATGGTAATTCATCAACCATTTCTAGTGCCGATATAAAACTGTGAAAAAAATATAAATAGATTTCATGTTATGATTTCAAAATAATTCTAAAGTTAATAATGTGTTTTTGGTTATTTTTATCCATTACTTAAATCTCTACACGACCATCACATTAGTGATATTGTGTCTTTAGATATTATTTTTCACATTTAGTTAATGAATTTGGTTAGGTTACAAGTACTTTCCCTATATATTATATTAGAGCCTAATCCTAGATTACATGTAATTTTTGGAAGGCACTTTAGAAATAGTTCTGTAAAGAAATAAATATCTTTACAACATTCCATCTGCAACATTATGGATAGTATAATAGAACTGTTAAAACAATGTAAAATATAATGCATTTTTGTTAAATATGTTACCATAGATTTTTGGACAACCATCTATTAGTTGTTCAGTTTTCTTATTTCAATATATTTTTTAGTTTATATATGTAAATAATTGAGAAATTATATTGAATATGGTATCATATGTAATATTAATTGGATTTTTTCTTATAAATAATGATGTTGTGACCATAAATAGAAATGGAAATGTATGTTAGGTGAAATTTATTCAGATAATATGGGGATTTCCATATCTGGTAGAATAGTTATGCTTGTAACCAAATGTAATATATTTGTTTTAGTTGATCATACATTTCTGAAATAATATTCCGGGGAACGTTTTATGAATATTAGTAAAAAATGAATTATAATTCAATTATTTATTGAACCATATTATATCCTAGAGAAATTTGGTTCATTTTCTTACTATTTTTCTTTTCTTATGAGTTTATCTTAGGTATATAACTTAATTAATATTTTAATATAATGAAAAGTGGTTATGAATTCATCTTATGTATTGATAAGTAAATAAGTTCAATTAGAATATTATCATTATTATAAGAACCAACCAATTATTAATCATCATGGTAGAGATCATGTGTTTCTGAATAATTTGATCCACCATATTATTTTTTTTATTAAAAAACCATATGGATGTTGAAAAAACATGGTAATTTTGTAATTTTATGTTGGAAGGATATACCAACATGAATGATAAATGAATAAAATTACAAGGAAAATATTTATAAAATGGGGAGGAATATAAATGCCTAGTCACTTATAGAATAAATCATCTTCATATACATAAATATTAAAATGGTTGTTATATTATATTTGAAAATATAATTTAATTTTAAAATAATAATACATATTTTTTAAGTAATTTTTTTATTGTTTTATATAAAATATTACGTTATAAAAAATAAAACAAGAATATGAAAAAGTTCCTATAATTTTTAAAATATTAAAATCAAAATTAATGTATTGTGTAATATTTTCATTTCTCGAGAAATAATTTTTTTTTCAACGAATACTAAAAAAGGTTGACTTTTGTAAAAAAGTATTTTTTTACCTAAATTAAGTGTTTTAAAATTAATGATATTTATTAAATATTATTTCTAATAAAATATGTATTACATAGTTATATTGTGTTAATTTACTTAATTTTAATCAATGATATAACTTTTCTATGTATATGTTTGTTTTTTGGTTTAAAAAATGATATCTCTAATAAAAATTTCAAATTGAATAAAGAATAAATATTTTAATTAATTACTAAAATAACAGATGATTAATGATTTAAATGAAAATTTTATATTATATATAAATAAATATTAATTTATAACCATTCTATGTTTATTAGTTGTTATATAGTTAATATAAACACAAATATTTTCGAAAAAATACACATCTTGGACATCCACTTTTTCATCGCATAAGCGATGATTTTACTTATTATTTACACTTTTATTGATTAAATTTTGAAAATTTGGTTATAAAATTATAAATTAGAAAATTTTATATTTTTTAATAATGAATGCTTCAATGTTTTCCGAAATGAATAATGAAAATAAGAAAAATTAAATTATTTGATTAAGGTAATAGTTTATTTACAAGGGGTTAAACTAAACATCGAGTTGTTAAAATGGCTTATAACTATTCTATAATACTTATAATGACCATATTTTGGAATTAAAATGTATAATTATCTATATTTATCAATTATGGTCCATATTGTAATGTAAAAAACAAGGATACTACTTTTTAATGTCAAATATTATAAGGGTGCAACTCACCTCCCATATAACATGCCATTCCTATGCTCTCATATTGACACCACAAAATCACTTTGGTTCAGTAAATAACATTAAAAATAATATTCATAATACAATAATATTCACCTTGATGCCTCATTTAGGTAATAAATACAATTTATTATTCATTTTAATGCAAACCAAATGATGTTACCTAAATAAGTGATATTGTTCTTCAACAAGCATTTTTATCTTATTTCTTCTACCACCACATTCAATTATTACGATCCATGATTATATAATAACCCTGAAATATTATTTATAAATATATTTTATTATTTTAATTTAATTACATATATACTTCCCATATTCTATAGAATGGGTTATGAAATCATCATTTTTGTGTATAGACGATTGCCACCTCACAAAATAATGTCATTCATTTTTTCATTACCAATGCTAATGGATAGATATGTTAAAGCATAAATTTTTTATAATTTATATGTTTTAAATACATATAGATATTTAATAGTTATAACATATATACATTTTTTACAATACATTCTTTATTTGATACAATAAATTACTCTTTTGTACAGTTGACAACCACTTTGCGAAGTAATGTGATTCAATTTTCACTAATTCATTATACGGAAGAAAATAATGATAAATATAATGAATGTATTTGATATAATTGATTTAATTATCATATTAAAAAAATTTTTTATTTATTAAAAGATAATATAAAATTTTCATTCTTATGGTTTCACTCACTAAAAAACAGTTATGTCATTCGTGAACTAGGTGACAACCCCACTCACAAAATGACGTGACTCTATCTTCCCCACCACACTAGATATATTATAGATATATATTTAAATGAATAATCTAGTATATATTTTATTATTATAATTATATAAATTTAATATTTGTATACCATTTTTCATCATTGTTGTTGAAAAATGACAATATTACCTATGCCTACATATATCATACCATCTCTATGATTGTAACATTTATTATTTTTCCAAAATATATTTATTTATTGTTCTTAAAAGTTATTTTTATATATAAATATAGTAATTTTCATGAATATCATTAATTATATGATTAAATAAAATAATTTTTGTCATTTTGATAGATAAATATGTAAATGATGAGTCGAACTCACGGTGTGGGAGTTTATCTCATTTTTTTGTTGAGGAATATTTTGATTTTGTGAACATATATCATTTTGTTCTGTGTACATATAACCGTTTCGACGTGGTATATCATGAATGTATCTATTCAAATTGTATTTAAATAATTTTTAATGTTATTATTTCTAGGGGATTATGATTCAAATATTTCCAAGGAGATAATGGAGTCTAATTTAAACAAAAATACATATTTAATGATTTTCATCCAACTCCACCTTTTCCTTATAAGAGTAATTAAAATAATTTTATGAATAATTATATATATGTATAAAAGATTTATTATATAATTTTTTCACCATTTTTACATTATTTTCATGGTCTTTAAAAATGAATATTTTTGTGTTTTATAAAAATGTTTTGATAAATGACAAAAGGAATGTTATATTTTAATGTACACAGTGAAAATGAAATTCTCCACCACTGTTTACGTTATTTGATTTATTGTTTCCACTGGTATCATTTATTTTTTCTAAAATTAAACACTCTGTCTCTTTTGGTATTTCGGTATTGAAAATGGGGTTTTAAATGAAAATGGTATTTTTAAATCAAAAAGTGATTTGACTATGTGTTTAAGATTTTTCCAATAGTTTTAGGATAAAAAAGATAAAGCATGATATTTTTAATAATTTTAGGGTTCATGTAACATATATATGATGGGTGTACCAAAAAGCATAGGGTGATCTGTATATATATTATATACTGTTTGTTCTGTGATATCTTTCTAATACATTGTGTAATGATTACATTATCTGGATAATTATATTAGAAGTTTTTCGTATTGTATTTAAAATTTATAATGTATTTGTAAGGGTTCTATAAGGGTTTTATGAGATTCTGTATCAATGTACCAACATGAATTTAATATTATGGATAATTATTTTTCATGGAAATAATTTGTTTCCAAAAGGTAATATGAATTATCTTTTTAAAGTAATGACAATTATCATTTCGAGCAACAAATAATGTTTTAAAGAATTTGGTTTCCATGTATTTTCAATTATTCATTTGTGATATTCCGTGGTGTTGTTACTTTATGGTGTTCCATTTTGGTATTACCTTGTGGTAATGCTTTTTTATTTTTGGTTGTCCCACTGAGTATTGTTATATTCACCATTGTATGAGATTTTACCACAAATTATTTTGTATTATAGAGATGATAGAACATATAGTCATTAGTAGATCTGGATAAGACGATGCTTAGTGATACCAGAAATACCAAGGTGAGTTCCTTCCGCTTTCAAAAAACAGTCCCAATAACATTATTTCACGGATGGACATTCGATACCGACTCTTTGGGGTGAGAATGTATTTGGCCCTATTTACATTCAAGTACTTTTAATTTCATAACTTTTTGTGATATCATAATGATATGAATTAATTAATTAATTTATGGGTTTACATTTAACTATTTTCTATCTTGGAGATGTGTGTTTGTATTCATGCACCATTGATAATGCCTCATTTTTACTGATATTTTTATAAGTTTAAGTCACAATCCCTGACCAATTGGAGGTAGGAATGAGGTAGTCCGGACCCAGGCCCTTCTATGGCGGGTCATGTTATAATAATTAAATAATTTTTTTTATTAAACCTCAATTAGTATTTTATTTCCAATTATAAATTATTGTTTTGATAAATCAAGTATGTTGTGATTAGGGTTATGGTAGGTCGTACGATGGCATATGTAATGTTTCCATTTTTAAATGATAATTATGGAATAATGGTATGTAATATTTAATATTTAGTGAACCATCATGATATATTAAATACGATATTATTTAATTTAATATTCATATAAATATCATCCATATTTTATGGGGATCCAAAAACAGTAGCATCACCTCATGAAGGCGTTATTCCACACGCACATGAATGATGTTATCATCATTATGTGAGTGAAATGTTATGAAATAAAATGGCATATTATCATTTCATAATGATATATATATATATAATTAATGTTGTAATTTATTCAATTATATCACATATATTAATTAAATTTCCCTTTATTACCATCCATGTAAACCATTAGTGAAAAATTAAAAACATCGCATCATGTGGTATTAGTCAACCATTAAAATGGGATACACTATCTTATCCCATATGAAAAGAAAATTAAAATGGTATGTATAATATAACAACAACCTATTTAATATTATGTTATATGTATAATAGTTATTTTTTATATTATATTCCATAATAAAACATGATATGTAGTAATAGGAAAATTAATGAGGTCAGTTCATGTGGTGGAAGTCCAACATACATATGAATGATAGTTACATATGAAAAAATAAGGATGTAGGGATGGATGTTTTTCATTACATTAAAATTAAAATAAACTCCATATAGATGATTCTTATGATATTATATCAAATTATTTTAACAGTAATTGAAGCAATTGTAAGAATAAATAAAATAATATTTATCATTCAAGAATGTAATATCAATCCCATGTATCCTCCTATAGTTTAGAACCAAACCCTTCCAAGGGATTATTAATGATTAATTAATTATTCTACGTTGGTAGGATGCAATTTTGGAAGTCAATTGGGATGGTATTATACATAAAATGGTTTTAATGTGGGAATATGAGAGTATAAGTGGTTGTATTTTTTATGTGAGGTGAGTGGAACACATGTAGTTTTTGAAAATAAAATTATTTACTAATGTCTTCCACATTCTAAAAGAGTAAAAACGAAAATATTATCCAAAATTAAACATTATAGCATCTGAATATGGAAATTAAATAAATTTTATACAAGATTTTAGTTTAATTTATCACAAATATTTTTAGTTGAATCTCTAATAAACACATTTCTACCTTAATCATAGTGAATAATTTCTTCTATTTTAACTATTCATTTTTATTAATAAAATTTGAACTTATTACATAATATAAATTAATATTATAAAAAATATGGAATCTATTATGAACAATTACATTCACATAAGTAAAAATTTTAAATTTAAAATTAATCTCATAGATGAGATGAGAATGTGGGATTTTAAGATAAAAATGATCAATGTTTTGTAATGCATTAATAAAAAATTTCAATATGAAATTAATATAAATTATATAAATTGTATTAATTGATATAAAATTAAAAAAAATTACATTAAACCAAAATTAAAAATAATTAATCATTAAAATAATATTAACAAATATAATGTTTTCAAATAAACTTCAATATTTATTACTATTCATTAAGAAATGAATCATTTATGATTAATCCCAAAAAAATACAATATGATAATTTTTATAAGATGATTTAACAATTAATTTATTTTTAACTAATAATTTTCTTAATATGGTATAAATATATTTTAAATTTTATATGAAAATAATGAAAAATATCCTTTTATAAATAATATTCAAATTCTTCGGAAATAATTTATTTTTATTTTAAATGATTATTTTTATTTTTAATTATTAGGTAACCATATATTTTATATTATTGTTATTACTATTCATACCAATAAATGTAAATCATTGTTTATAATGGATTACTACATAATGGTTCATTTCAACTTGGGGTTTCAAATTTTACAAGATATTAAAGAGATAAGATTTATTGAAATATTTTTTTTGTGTGATTTATGGTTTTTGTAATATTTAATATAAAATATCATATATAAGTTTTTTATGATACCATATTAGGTTATTACATTATACCAGAATTATCCAGATTTATATGTCAAAATATAAACATCATCATGTTAATAATGGGCCTGAAATTTTGAAATACAATTATAGAAAACACCACATAGTTAAATGGTAAATAATGTAGCAATTTACTATTTTTGAAAGGGAATTCAACAGTTCATATGGAATAATATATAAATATTTTTTGATTTAGGATAAAATGGGTATCAATTAAGGATATATATAAGAAATTAAATCAGAATTAATTATAGAGTTTGATAGAGGTCATTGATCACAAGAAAGTGAATAATAAATAGACTATTAAGTACCTCAAAACCATAAATAATTGATAATTTAAAACACCATAAGATTCATCCTATATGAAAGTAATAAAAAAATATTTATGTTTAAATATATTTTTTCAATGGTTGTGGAATTTTCCTACTATCAGTTAATATAAGGAAATATAATTACTTGATATGTTTCTCTTTCATAGGAACAGTTTCATCACATCGTTATTTATTCAACTATTTACAATGCATCACTTACTCGAGGGAAAAAATATGAAAGAATTATTTTTTATATATCAAATGCAATAAAATTCTCATTTAATTATTTATATGATTAGGAAAAGTGTATCATGTTTTATGTCAGTATCTAACTATTTTATGAAATCAATATTATTGACAAACGTTATCCAATATACTATATTAATCCCTAATCATAAAAAGTAACGCCACTGGATTATCCTTAATATTTATTTTTCAAATCTTTTAACCAATTACATATCAACTCGGACATCATATATGTATATAATATTAATTAAACTGTTATTATACTTCGGTATGGGATCAAAACAATTCCATTGTCATAAAAAATGTGATGAATGATTTACAAAACTATAGATATATAATTCTTACAATGTTTCAAAAAAATTGACATATATTCTTGAATGTAAATGAATTAATAAATTTATTTTATATATATTCCAATAAGTCAATTTTCATTCAAAATAATCTAATTACAGTAGTTCAATGTTATTAAAATTCTTATAATGATAATATCATCTCAAAATTTATCAATACTACTGAAATTAGGTCTATATAGTGTTAATTAATTATTCCTCAAATAAATTTTCTATTAATACATTTAATTTTCATAAACTTTTCAATTAAATTCATTTATATTGGTAGTCTCTAAAACCATAAAACCTAAAATTAGTGTTTAGACATTAGTCATATAAAAAATCATACACACATAAAACCATAATGGTATCCATTACTATTATGTAAACGAATACACATATTCTTCTAAAATTTTACACATTTCATAGATGTATCATGATTCTTATAAAAACAATACCATATTTATAATATTTAATTCATGATTGGAAATATATAAATACTTACACCATTTTTTTCAACAATGGGCCTTTTATTGTATAGGGGTAAACCTTATTAATTGGCAGTTGAATTGGATAATTCTAATTTTCTCAATATTTAAGAAAATTAACGACTAATGGATCCCTATAATGAGATTTAGTTACATTAATTTTCCTCTACATTTTCCTAAGTAATTCATTACATTAATATCTTTTTTATGACACATATAAAATTCTCCCATTAATCTAAGATAAATTTATTTTTTTCAATGATATATTATGTTTAAACTAGGCTATAAATTATCATAATCTATTGAAATAATTCATAATTGTATTTAGTGAAAATGTAAATTATTTTAACCATATCCCCCAAGAGTATCATCCTTGTGCGTTGTAAGGCTAATTGTCCTAAAAAGGGTGATGATCACATCAAGCCCAATGATTGTGTAAGGAACCTAATTTTTTTCTTTATTCCCTTTATAAAAGTATATGTATAATTGTTAGAGTTAGGCACTATTATGACATAATATTCTAAGTCCAAATATGCTCATAATGAAATGGTAAAATCAATTAAAAATATTTATTTCAGCTGAATGATTTTTTTCCTAAAATATTAGAATATGTCTTGATCAATGAACTATATCAAAAATTTGAGGGAAAATTTGACTTAATAATATGGGTTTTACCATATGTTCTATATAATATTTTTATGTATCATACATTTGAAAAAATGTTTTCACATGTGTGAAATTAATTAAATAAAAAAATTAATTGATTTTTATTTTTTGTTGATTGATGAATCTCTTATATTTAGACAATGTTATTCCTCAACCATAAGGTTATCCACATAAATTTTTTATTGTTAGGAATAATTTATGTGGAGCATCATGAGTATCATGAATCGATTCATGCGTCATTTGGTAGATTTATTTGTGATGGATTAATATATTCTTCTGGTGAATTTTCAAATCATTGATCGTAATGTATGTTAATCTATTGAGGCTAATGAAAATGTTGATGAATTAAGTTACAAAATTCATATGTCTTAGATATTTTTTAGAGACTCAACCCCATTAATCCCGGAGTCGGTGTCATGCTTCCCACACATTGGCATAAGATAAAATTAAATTCAATCATAAAGGAATAAACATTTTTATATACATTAAAAATCATATAAATTCATGAGACGTATTTTAAAAATAAAAACACTAATAAAAACATATTATTTTATTTTGATATTAAATAATCTATTCCATATAATATGTCCTTTCATAACAGTCTATGTTTGTAACATCCCGTTATGTTTTCAGGTAGAGTCTCTATGTGCCTTTGTTTTGGAGTAGTGACTTGGGGGTGTGTTTGGTTGGGATTTTATGTGAAACAAAAAGGAAATGGCTAGTGCACGGTTAGTGTGTGGTTTGATAAACCACGCGATCAAACTGTGACAACCTAGCAGCAATGGATAGTGGGGTACACACAGTGTGCGCACGGTTTGGTAAACCGTGTGACTAAATAGTGCAGACCAGTAATCCTGGATAGTGAGATCCACACAGTGTGCACACGGTTTGAAAAACTGTGTGGACGAACAGTGAAGTCACTTAAATTTAAGTCCTTAAATTGTGGATCTCGGCCAGTTTTCCTCTAAATGCTTCATTTTTTCTTCTATGTGGCCCTAACTCGGGATTTGACTTTTCCTGGGGTCAGATAAGGATCTCCCTTTCTTCCACAGACGATCCAAAGGCTCCTCTTGGTAAATCGAACTGGGGTTCTCAAGGTATGTGATCATTCTTCTTCTTTCTTGATTGGTTTCATAGATCTACCAAGATATACTTCTCCTCTTCTATCAGTTTCTTAGATCTACACCTGTTATGGGTAGATCTAAGTGTGTGATTCCGTATATGATGAGATTTGGACTTAAACATTCTAGGAGAAGAGATCTAAGGAGGGTTCTTGAAGAAGAGACCTGATTTTCTTGAGCATTCTCAACCTTTGTGGTTTTGGACAAAAACATCGAGGTAGTTGGTTCAGTCCCGTCTTTCCAAATTGATTATCATTATACTTTCATGATTTATATCAATTATTGATTTAAATTCATTTTCTCAAGTATCTTTCAATTAAATTGATAAAAACTTGATTATATTGAATTGAGATATTTGAAATGGTTTTGGAATGGAAATTTGGAAAACCCCAATTCCCTTTAATTCGGTGTGTTTATGGATAATTGGTTAGTTTAAATTGTTTAATTTAAATTTTGGATTTGATGGAAATTTTTTCAATTAGATTGTTGAATTTAATTTTGGAAATTAAATGTGTAATTATGGAATTGGTTTTTAATGGTTTTCAAACTTATGAAAATGGCTTGAATTGATTTGATAGAAACCCATTGGTTTTATCTTGTGAAAAAGGCATGTTTTGAATAAAACCTGTTTTGGTTTTAAATGGAAAAAATTTTTCACTTTTGAAATGGAGGAATGAGATTGATTGTATTTTATGCATTCTTAAAATATTCCACCCATCATGTAAGAGTGCATGCATGCCTTAGGAAGTTAGTGAGTTGTTTGGATACACTTTATGCTACGACAAAGTTCTAAAACATACTTGCGGCGAGTCACATCCCCAATGGGTTCGTGACGAGTATCATTTGGCCAGTGTCATAGGGACGTGTGTATAGATATTTTTCTGAGTTCATATAGAGAGTGTGGAATCCTTTAACTGGTTAATACTATCTTACCTTTTGGCAGATGACCAGGTTGCCCGTTTGTTTATTTATATTTGAGATATAAATTTATGCCAATACTTGTGAACTGTTTTACATGATTGCAGAATTTATATAAACTGTTTTATATAAATGTTTTATTTAATCCATTGTTTTATAAATATTCCATTATTTGTAAATCCTTTGCTTAAAGTAATTTTTTCCATCATATGAAAATGTATAGCATGATTGTTGAAATATTATTTTGTGTTGCCAAACCTGTTTATTTGAAAATCGAAAGAGTTTCATGGGATAATATTTTTTTGGCATCTGTTATGGAAGCATTGATGGTATCCTCTTGGGCTTAGGCTCACACCATACTTTTTCCTTCGGGTGTTTGTAGACTTCCTTTTTCTAGGCTCGACCAATGGGAAGGAATCTCTTGGAGGTGGATACAGCTGTAGATTTTTTGTCATTCTATGTTGTGTCCATGGGGACCTTGGGGATGTTTTTCCCCTATTTAGTACTTGAGTTGTTGTACTTTGGGATTTTAAAGCCATTTTGTTTCCTGGTACATCACTCCCAATGGAGTTTCTTATGTTATACGTACTACTTTTTTTCTTTTCCTTCCACATTGTTTTTGATAAATCGTTCCCACTTGTATGTTATATGATGCCAGGTGCTAGTCTCTGACCTGTGGGGATCAGGAATGCCCTTCAGGCATTGTCTGGCCCGGATCGGTCATCGGGTTACCAGGGTACCCATGCTGGTTCGTGAAAAATTGCTATAAGAGATAGGTTGAAACATCTTAACATGATGACAGTATGCATTTCAGTTTTCTTGTCGGGACATAAGAGGTTATTGTGATTGAGTGCCTGACCAGCTCTCACCGCAATGAACCTTATGTTTCTAGGGGTGGTTAGGGAAAGTAGACTTGTGGATAAGTTCTAGTATTTTCCTTATTTTTATTTGGATATAGTGGAATCCAAATATTGTTATCTGTTCTTTTAGGAATAGTTTTCCTTGTTACTCACGTTGAGTGTTAATCTATTGTCTTCATTGTTGTCTGTCGATGTTGTGTAGGATCATGCCTCCGAGGAGACATGGATTTCAAATCCAAAAAAGGATGTTGTTGAATCTTAGCAAGAAAATATTATTGTGGATCCACGTCTAGTAGAGGTGATTGTTCGTACTGTCCAAGCTCAGGTACATGAACCACCTCTATTCCATGTTCAGACTCCAGCAATAGATCCTTAGAGTGATTTTCAACGAAGTCATTCTCAAGAGTTCCTATGCCAGAAGCCACCAGTCTTCAATGTATCCATTGATCCTCAACATGTTGAGGAATGGTTGATTAAGATCAAACGAATGTTTGGGTTCTTGGAGACACCTGATGTGATCAAGGTGAATTTTTCCACCTTCCTGATGGAGGGACCTATTAGAAGATGGTGGGACATGATGATGATGGCTGGGAAACATGAGGGTTTGGAGTGGAATGACTTTAGGGTTCTTTTCACTAATCATTTCTATCCAGAATCCATGTTATTGGCCAAGGATGTGGAGTTTTTCAAACATGATCAGGCCAAAAAAACCGTGAATAATTACTCAAATCGGTTTGCTGAGATGTTACAGTTTTCTCCTAAAATTGTATCCAATGAGAGGATGAAGGATCAATGATTTGAGTTGGGCCTTCGATCAGATATCCGTTGTCAGGTTTTCATACTGAATCTACCGACTTATGCCGATGTGTTGGATAGAGCAATGATGGTTGAGATGGATTTGGTAGGAAATTTAGGGTTGTAGGAAGTTCCTCTTTTTTCTAGTGACAATGTTGGTTCCTTTAAGGGAAAATGGAAGCGCGATGTTTCTCATAGTTTTCCTCGACAACAGAGTCATTTCAGACCTCCAGTAGCACCAGGAGATTGTGCCTTGACTTTCTATTAGTGTGGGAACCCGGACATTATAAGAGGGTTTGCACTGAGGAAACCAAGAACTGTAGATCATACAGATGTTTAGGGAAGCTACAGAGATTCTACCATCACATCTCTACTTGGCGTAGTGGAGCAGGATCATCAACACCACCAAATATTTTGGGGAAAACAAATGTTTCATGCACAAATGGGTTCTAGCCACAAGCATCTGGAATGAAGATTCTTCACACAGTGGAAGAGTCGCCAGAGGTAGCTGATGCAGGTCCTACAACTGTGAGTTGTACCATTACTATAACTTCATCCTTAGTGACATCTCTTTTTGATACTGTTGCATCTCACACTTTTATTTCAACCCGTCTTGTTAATATTCTTCATCTGCCAATGTAGATTTTAGCTTGTGAAATGGATATTATTACACCCCTTGGTGTTATGAGAGAGAAGGGTCTCCGTAGTCCTTCTTCTGTCTTCTCTCTGTCAAATGTTGATCATTCTTGGAATTTCTTGGTTCTCTACAAGAAATCTATTGATGTAATTTTTGGGATGGTTTGTCTCATTAACAATAAATCCCGAATCGATTTTTATCTTCGACGGGACTTCCTTACTACACCTAGTGGTGTGTCTCTTGTTTTTAAAGGAGAATGGGACCCAATATCAAGCAGAGATGATCCCTCTTATCCAAAGTTTGGGAAAGTTATATCAGCCTTTTCTTTTGATCTGGAGAGAGACTCAATGTGTGGGGATTGTCCTCCAGCAGTCGCTGAGTATCCAGATGTGTTTACTTCAAACTTCGTTGGTTTCCAACCAGTAAGATAGGATGAATTTTCAATCAACTAAATGCCTTGTACTCAACTGGTTTTTATTCCCTCTTACCGAATAGATCCAACTGAACTAATATAACTGATGTATCAGATAGACGATCTTCTTGAGAAATTATTTATATGCCCGAGTGTGTCACCTTGGGCAGCACCTGTTCCCTTCTCTAAGAAGGCAGATGGTTAACTTCACTTATGTGTTGATTATCGAAAGCTCAATCGACTTACGATAATGAAAAAATATCTGTTACCATGAATTGATGATTGTTTGATCAATTGAAATAGGCAAAGTGGTTTTCAAAAATGGATCTTTGATCTGGTTACCATCAGTTGAGGATAAAAGAATCTGACATTCCTAAAACAGCCTTTCAGAGTAGGTATGGCCATTTTGAGTACCTTTTTCTGCACTTCGGCCTAACAAATGTTCTTTCAGTTTTCATGGCTTTGATGAACACATTTTTTTGTGAGTATCTAGATGCTTTCGTGGTGGACTTTGTGGATGACATTCTTATCTACTCCAAATTTTAGGAGGATCATGTGCATCATCTGAGAACAATTATGAGTCTTCCAAGTAATCACCGACATTATACCAAGATTTTGAAGTGCGATTTCTGGATTCGAGAAGTGAAATTCTTTGGACATGTTGTGTCGAAATAAGGAATATCAGTTGATCTTGAAAAGTTGAAGGCTGTTATGACTTGGGAACAACCACAATTTTTTTTATATTCGGAGCATCTTGGGCTTAGCATGATATTATCGCAAGTTTGTTAAAGACTTCTCAAATTTAGCTTCTCCAATGACTGCACTAACTCTAAAGGTAGTGAATTTTTCCTGGAATTATAGATGTCAGAGTTTTTTTTTGAAATAAATCGTCTTTTGACTACTGCACCGGTGTTAACTCTTCCAGAGGCTGGGATAGTTTATGTTGTCTTATGTGATGCATCGGGTTCAGGTTTTGGATGATTCCTCATGCAGGTTAATAATGTTGTTCCCTATGGGTCTCTTCATTTTAATCCTCATGAGAAGAACTATCCAACCCATGAACTTGAACTTGCAGTTGTAATGCACACACTTAAATGCTGGAGAAATTGTATTTATGGCGAAATGTTTATTGTGTATTCAAACCATAGGAGCTTGATTTATATCTTCTCAAAAAATTATTTGAACCTTCGCCAAAGGAATTGGTTGGTGTACCTGCAATCTTTCAACTTTGACATTTCCTATACCCCAAGGAAAGGGAATGTTGGTGCAGATGCGTTAAGCAGGAAACTTCCTTATCATGCTATGAAAGAATCTTCAGAAGAGTGGAGTTGGATAGGAATTTTTTCTCAGTTGAAAATTGGAGTTCAGTGGAAGGGGAATGAAGTTTCATTAGCCAGTGTTAAGTTGACATCTTCTCTCCTCAAATTGATTCTTCAGGAACAAAAACTGGATGATGAATTCCATATATTTAGGGACACTCATTATGGCGGGGAGACCGACACCCTGTGGTTGTTCTCCAAATAGGGTTTTTTGTGTTATTAAAACCGTTATTTTGTTCCGTTATCGGCAAGGAAGGATGTGATGGGTGTTTTCCATAACTATCAGTGGGTGGTACACCCAAGAACCACGAAGATGTTCCTTGATATACGGCGAATATTTTGGTATCCAGGTATGAGATGAGACATTGCTGAGTTTGTATCTCATTTCTATACATGCCAGTAGGTGAAAGACGAGCACCAGAAACCTTCGGGTTTGCTTTAACCACTTCCTGTCCCTTAATGGAAGTAGGATGAAATCTCAATGGAATTTTTGGTTCGGTTACCTCAAACCCAAAATAAGAATAATGCGATATGGGTTGTGATCGAAAGACTTACCATGTCATCTCACTTTATACCTATTCGAGATACAACCAAAGTTGAGGAATTAAGAAATATCTATGTGAAAGAACTTTTTAGTTTGAATGGAGTTTCATCTGCAATCGTCTCTGATAAGGATTAGTTGTTTACTTCTCGCTTTTAGAGAGGCCTTCTGGAGGAATTGGGATCTCGGGTCCATTTGAGAATGGCCTACCATCCACAGTCAGATGGCCAGACATGGAGATCTATTCAAATCCTTGAGGAACAAATTCGTGCTTCTGTTCTTGACATTGGTGGATCTTGGGATGATCATCTGGTGTTAGCTGAGTTTTCTTATAAAAATATTTAACAATCTGCGATTAAGATGGCTCTTTTTGAGGCTTTGTATGGTCGTCCTTGTATGTCTCCTTTATGTTGGTCAGAGACTAGTGGAAGTTCTTTGGTAGGATTGAGTTTGGTCCACAAGACGATAACTGAGATCTAGTTGATTCATCAGGGAATGTAGATAGCAGATAGTCAGTAAAAGTCTTATGTTGAGAGTCTCCATAGACCTTTAGAGTTCTCAGTTGGTGACCTTATGTTCTTGAATGTTTCACCCTTATTGGGTCATCAACAGCTTGGGAGGAAAGGGAAGCTTTCTTCACATTTTGTGGGACCATTCGAGGTTGTTGGTCTTGTGGGAAAAGTTTCTTACCATCTAGCTCTTCCACCATTACTGACGTCGATACATAACATGTTCCATGTATGACAACGATGGATGTACCTCACTGACCCATCTCATGTTGTGAGCTGGAGTGATCTTGAAATTGAACCAGATTTATCTTTGACTGAACGACCAGTCGGGATTGCTGATTCTGAAACCAAGGTACATCATGGGAGAACGATACCTCTGGTATTTATACTTTGGCAACATGGTTCTGATTCTCATGAGACGTGGGAAAGGGAGGAACTAGTGAGAGAGTAGTGGCCTCATCTATTTGGTGTGGAGTTTTCTTCATATGCTTTCTGGGGGCAGAAAGATCTTATGGTGCAGAGTTTGTAACATCCTATTACATTTCCAGGTATTGTCTCTATGTGCCTTTGTATTGGAGTAGTGACATGGTGGTGTGTTTGAGTGATATTTTAACTGAAAAAATAATAATAAATGGCTTGTTCAAGGTTAGCGCACGGTTTGATAAACCGTGCAATCAAACTGTGCCAGCCTAGAAGCCCTGGACAGTGGGGTAAGCATGGTGTGCGCATGGTTTGGGAAACCGTGCGACTAAACTGTGCAGACCAGTAATCTTGGATAGTGAGATCCGCACGGCCTACGCACAGTTTGACAAACCATGCGGTCACTTAAATTTAGATCCATAAATTGCGGATCTCAGACGTTTTGCATCTAAATGCTTTATTTTTTCTCCTAAGTGACCCTAACTCAGGATTTGTCATCTCCTGGGATATGAGAAGGTTATCCCTTTGTTCCAAAGATGATCCAAAGGCTCCAATTGGTTAATCGAAGCGGGATTCTCAAGGTATGTGATATTTCTTCTTCTTTCATGATTGGTTTCATTGATCTACCTAGTTCTACTTCACCTCATATCTCGGTTTCTTTGATCTACACCCATTATGGGTAGATCTATGTGTGTGGTACCAAATTATATGAGATTTGGTCTTAAACATTCTAGGAGAATAGATATAAGGCATGTTCTTGAAGAAGAGGCCCGCTTTTCATGATCGTTCTCGACCATTGAGGTTTTGGTCAAAAACATCGAGGTACGCGGTTCCATCCTGTCTTGCCAAATTGATTATCATTTTATTTTCTTTATTTATTTAAATTATTGATTTAACTTCAATTTCTCATGTTTCTTTCAATTAAATTGATAAAAACTCGATTCTATTGAATTGAGATATTTGAAATGGTTTTGGCATGAAAATTTGGAAAACCCCAATTCTATTGAATTTGGTCTATTTATGGAAAATTGGTCAGTTTAAATTGTTTAATTTAAATTCTGGATTTGATGGAAATTTTTTCAATTAGATTTTTGAATTTAATTTTGGAATTAACATGTGTTATGATGTAATTGGTTTGAATGGATTTCAAACATATGAAATGACTTTGAATGATTTGATAGAATCCCATTGGTTTTATCTTGTGAAAAAGGCATATTTTGAATAAAACCTATTTTGGTTTTAAATGGAATGAAATTGGAACTTTTGAAATGGAAGAATGGGATTGGTCATATTTGAAGCCTTCTTAAAATAGTTCGCCCATCATGTATGGTGCATAAAAGCCTTAGGAAGTTAGTGAGTTATTTTGATACACTCTATGCTATGACAACGTTATAATACATACTTGAGGCGTGTCATATCCCTGATGGGTTGGTGACGAGTCTCCTTTGTCCAGTGTCATAGGGACGTGTGTATACATAATTTGCTGAGTTCACATAGAGAGTGCGGAATCATATAATTGGTTAATACTATTGTACCTTTTGGCAGATGACCATGTTGCTCACTTGTTTATTTATATTTGAGATATAAATGTATGCCAATGCTTGTGAACTGTGTTACATGCATGCAGAATTTATATAAACTGTTTTATATAAATGTTTTATTTAAGCCATTGATTTAGAAATATTCCATCATTTGTAAAGAATTTTCTTAAAGTAATTTTTCCATCATATGAAAATGTATAGCATGTTTGTTGAAATATGATTCGTGTTTCCAAACATATTTTTTTTGAAAATTGAAAAAAATTCTTTGGATAATCTTTTTTTGGCATCTGTTTTGGAATATTTGGTGTTATCCTATTAGGTATAGGCTCACACACTACTTTTTCCTTCGGTTGTTTGTCGACTTCCTTTTTCTAGGCTCGAGCGAAGGGAAAGAATCTCTTGGAGGTCGATCTACCTGTTGATTTTTGGTCTTGGTGAGTTGTGTCCTTGGATACCTTGGGGATATTTTTTCCATCTTTAGTACTTAGGTTATTTTACTTTGGCATTTTTATGTCATTATTTTATGGTACATCACTCCCAGTGTATTTTCTTATGTTATGCATACTGATTTGTTTTCTTTTGCTTCCGCATTCATTTTTTAAAAATCCTTCCCACTTTTATGTTGTATGATTCCTGGTGCTATTCGTCGACTCGTGGGGATCGGGAATTCCCTTCAGGCTATGTTAGGGCCGGCTCGGTTATTGGGTTACCAGGGTACCCGAGCAGGTTCATTACAATGATCACATCAAAGGATCCAGGGGAATGGAAATAAAAAATGGTTAGCTCAATTTCTTTATAAGGGTAATATATATCAAAATTAATTATCTATAAATGTGAATATTCAATGTTAAATGAAAATTAAATAATAAACATGACATTTAGTTAATAAAATAATAAAGTAATTCATACAAAATATGGTAAAGTAAATAAATTGAATCACATTCCATTAATATAACTAGATATGGAAAAATTAACATATCAAGGTAAAAATCAGAATCACATTCCATTTTATCAATTAACCGTGATTAAAATTATTCCAAGTATATGTCGACCAAAAATATGATGGATAAATAACAATTGAATCAAAATTATAGAAATTTATAATTATTGTACATCGTGTATCAGGAACACGAAATCCTTTAAATTCAATATCCAAACTCTAGATATTTTAAAACTAAATAATGAAACACATATAATTTTCACAACATATTTTTCACTTTTGAATCTATCAATGCATTGAGGGGCTATATAATGTCTAATACCCACCCATTATTTCATGTCTAATGTATTCTTCAAACCAAAAAATAAATATTCTATGTATAATACATCTATTGAATAAATAATATGGATTTCTCAATAATTACTTAGAGGATGAAATGTAACCACAAGACTTATCAAAATTACTGAATGGAAAAACTATTGTAATTACATTAATAAATTATTGAAGAAAAAATTATATTTCGTCATTCCTATGTGTCCCATACCAATTTGAAACATTTGAATCCTAATTACATATAAATTAAATGATACCTACAATATAACTATAATATTTAAATTCATTATGTACCATATCATACAGTATTATATTGACCAATTAAAGTGAGTTGGTTCATAGAAACCAATAAGTCTCACTAGAATGTAAATTGAGGTGAAATCATTTACCTTGAGTATGACATGTCTTGTATGTTTTATATTCTTGTATCATATAAATATGTTACTTAATTATGTGATTCACTAATTTAATTATTCTTAATATTACTTATATTTAACATAAAACAATTTTTTTATACAATAAGTTTAAAAATTAATTTTATGTTGGGTGTTTTGACCAAATTTAGTTTATGTGTCAAAAACTACATTGGAAGAAAATCTATTATAAAATGGGTCATTATATAAACCAATATTGACTATTAATCTAGATATAATTATCATATTAACACCTCATTTATAATTTAAAATCAATCATGAATAATGGTTCGGAATAATAAACCCATCATAGAATCCTGGAGACGATATGTCATACACACACAATAGTAACATTCCCATTTCTCAATAATCGTAATGGAAAAAAGATAAGAAATATTTTTTCTATAAATAAAGATCATTATATTATAATTACCATTTTATGTAATCTAATACAATTATATTTATAATTTTCGTGATGTATATAGAATCACATCATGTCGACGAGGTAGTAGAACACATGTCAATGTCCAACATTATAACTTTTTAGTGATTGAAAAGGTTAATAAATAAAATTATATATTATATTTTCATAGTAATTATTATTTATTAGTTTTCATTTATATATTTAATTTATGTCACATATTTTTATATGAACAATACTTTATACATTCTAGTTTTATCGTGAATGAATTTCATCCCTTTCAGGTGGCGGTAGTCTACAATTCACCAATCAATGTTATTGTATTTGCACAAAATGAAATATGGGATGGAATGTTATATATTAACCTTAAATAATTATATATTCATTATAAATATCATATTTTTCATATATAAATACCATTTAAATCATTATTATTACAATTATATGAGGTAAAGTAAGAATAAATAGTCATCTTTTTGTGTGCCGGTAATTTGTCGTACATATAAAAGGTATGTCTGTTACCGGTTAGATAAAAGTTCATGTAAGTGTAGATAAATACATTAATATTAAAATATATCATTATTTTATGGATACTGATGTTATTATATAACCATAGATTTAGAATAGATGATGTGGTGGATTTTGGAGATTAAATAAAATTTGTCGACGACTGATATTTCCTCTTCATTAAGAAACTACATTTTGGTTTGAACCAATCTGATTAAATTGATGAATTTATGATAAAGGTGAGGCTTATAGGATTATTAGAGGTATTGTTTGTATCCATCATGGTTGATTTTTTTTGATAAAATGTAGAATGATATTTTCTTTTGGAAGTGGATGGTTTATTTTACTTTTTATTGTGGAGGAGGAGTGACACTCTTGTAAATTTTTTTAATGGGAAATACAACCAAGTTTTTCTTCTGTAATGTAGCTTCAATAATGTGAGAATTTAGATCTATTGGAATATAGGGACAAAATATGTCCATCCAATGATTATTTTTCAATATTATAGTTCATTTTCCCCATAAATTTAAGTTTTAGTCCCTTATTATGCATATTTTTATCGTATTCATTATAAATAATTTTAATCACTTTTACAAATATTTTGGAAAAAAAATAATATTACCTTATTAATAAATATAAATTAGTCTGATTAAAAATATAGAATTAATTTTCTTAAATTCCAATCACATAATTGGAATAAATTAATTTATATTTGATCTCATGAATGTGATTGCAATGAGAGTTTTTGAAGTAAAAACGTTCAAAAGGTTTCTAGGTTTTTATATCCAATTTCAATGTCAAATTGATTTCAATGACATAATTTTGATTAAATGGTATAAAATTGATATAATTAAACTATAAAACAAATCAATAATATAATATATATATAATAATAAATTATTTGAAAATTAAAATTTGAATTAAAATTTGGAATTTTTCATTATTCATCGAAAATCTAAAAATCATCGAATTAAAAAACATTCATCATAATGTAATATTAATGATTCTTTTTGAAATATGATGATTATTATTACATATAATGTATATAATATTTCCAAATATAATATTTTATTTTTTTTTCATTAAAAGGTGTAAATATTGCTGTTTAAAATATAATTACTTTTTATGAGAAATATTGGGTTTGTTCAGAACTTTTGTTTCTCAAAATATATGATATGAATATAAAAAATATTTAATTCAATAAAATATAAGTATAAAAATATAAATATATTACATTAATATCACTAAATAATTGTAATTAATTTAATTTATTTGGATAAGATAAATAAAGGAGCATAAAATCAATTCCCCTATAACGAAATGCTACAAATATTCATTTGTAGTTAATTTTAATCTATTGAATTCATTTTATAATTTTTCGAAATATATATTTTCAGAAAATATTTTATACTATTCAGATATTCTAGTTTAATGACTAGGTTATGTCTTATTATTTTAAATAAAAATATTTTAATAAAATATTTTAGGTCGTTAAAACATGGTAATGCGTGTTAAAAAAGCTATTGAAAACGGTTTTTTATGTATGGAAAAGTAACATAGTCATTAAATTTATTAAAAGATATATGCTGGTTTTAATTAAAATAACATATTAATTATAATGTAATGACATTAGATATTATGTTCTCATTTGTGTATGGTGTTAACTGTCAAGAATTATATCAGATATAATGTTCTTTCATTATAATTGGAGGGTGTTATATTATCCCCACCATAATTATATTTCATCCTCATACATTAGAATTGGATCTGGTAATTTTTTATTTACTAATTATAATTCCCATGTCATGATAATGGTTTCGAAAACCTAATAAAAAATTATAGAATGATAAGTCAAAAGGCCACATAGAATAAGAAAAAACTAGATATCTATGTTTGAGAACATTGGTAGTAAATATGGATAGATAAATGGAGTAAAAGAATAAATATTTACAAGGAGTTTTTGAGGTAATAAATCATAAAAAACTTGGTTCATAAATGAAACACTTAGTCCTTAAAATCCATAAATATTTTATGATTTTAGAGACAATATGTTGAACAATAATTATGTTATTTTGAATTTTTTTTGATTAATTTCCAAATATTGAGTAATTCTTTAATTGTATAGGAATATAAGGAAATATTATTACATGATATGTTTATATTTAATATGAAATATGAAATATTTTTGTTTTTCATTGATCAAATTATAATTTATCCCTTACACAATGAAATGGATATCCAAATGTTAAACAAGATTCATGATGTACAAAAATATACTTTTTGTAACATCTAATGTAATTATTAAATAAAAATTTATCATAAACGTTACAATTTATTAATTAGACAGTAATTTTTCTTTAGACATGACAATATGTGTGATAACGTACTCAGCGCACCACAAATGGTTTCGTAGAATTCTAACGTCGCAGAGATGAATGAGTTGTACTGAAAAATAATATATCATTATTATTATTATTTTAAATTTTTGTTATCACAATGAATGATATTATGATGGGAATTAATTATATAAAATAAATTATGAAAAAATATTATACATATTTATATTATGTTTCATTGGTTTCAAAATTAATTAGGATACCAAGTAACATCCAATTGAATATAATGGATTTGTTATTCTTAAAAACTATATAAATGAAAACTAGTGAAATTTTAAAAAAATAATATGACTATAAAACTACTTTATTAATGAAAAATATTTGAAATATATATTTAATATATTCAATTTGTTGTTTAAAATTCATCATATATGTTTTCTTGGCATGATATAATAACAATTTCATTTTTTCATAAATAATAAGTACTTTTCCAAAAAAAAAATAATGGTTTATTGCCTTTTGATGGAGAACCATGATTAAATATTGATTTTCCCACTTTTATATGATGTATATAGTAAAATAACCCTATTTTTATAAGGGTCATATCAAAATTCTAATTGATAGATTTTCTATTATTATTCTATTAAAGATTATTTTTAATGAATACTGAAAAACTAATGCATTTTTTTCTTTCAAAACTACATTTTCAAATTATTAAATTAAATTTATAGATTATCCATTAACATGGTTTTAAGGTATAATTAGATAAAAAAAAATTTATTTAATTTAATTTTTCCAATGTAAATAATTTCATATTTAAAGTGGATTTTAACACATGTCAATATATTGATGAGTTTAACATTTTTAAAACCAGTTTCCTCAATTCTTCAATGAGATTAACATCTATTCCTTTTTAGTCACTTTTTCGACATTTTGAAAAAAATAAATAATTTTTTGTAATCATTATGAAAAATTTGACTTAATAGGATAAACGTTTTTTTGTGATTCCTAAATTTATTTTTTTTAACATGGGTACAGGCTGTATTTGGTAAATAACGGGTAAAATAATATTATAATTATATAAATCTACCCAAACACCTGTAGTAATATTATTGCACGAGTTATGGAAAATCCATAAAATCAATTGACTTATATTTCATCCCTATGAATCCACTATGGTGTGATTAAGACAACTATAAGATTTAATTAAATTTAATGGCAAAATAACATAACATGTCTTCTCTAATTAAAACCATTTTTCTGTGGGGTTATATATGTGATATAAATGAAATTAAATAGTTATTATAAAAAATACCTAAATATTTTTATTTTATTCATAATATTCATAATTATATAATTAAATTTAATTATGATGCAATGATGATTCAATAATTGATTATTTAATGGAATATTCAAATAAATTATACTAATAATATTAAAATAAATAAAATAGGAACTAATGCATTCCATAAATTAATTTTAAATGTTATTATTACATATTATAAGTATATTAAATAGGATTTCTATAAATTTTTCTTAGTTTTTTTATTTTAAATAAATTCAACACAATGAATAGTATAAAAAAATGATAGTACTGATATTTTATATATGTATTATTTTATTAACATATTTAAAAATCATAAATATATTTAAATTTTAAATAGTTATTATGATAATGTCATAATGTTAATAAGTATCTATTTTGTGAAATTTACCCCCTCTAATTAAAAATATATAGCCATTTAATTTTTAAAATTTTGTGACAATAATTAAAATTAAAAGAGAATAATTAAGGTTAAACCAAATGATAAGGTTTAAAATAAAATCAATACACGTATAAAAATTATTCAATGATATTTTTTAAAACATAACTAATATTATATTATAAATAAATTAGTTTTGGACCATTGGGAATCAAAATTTAATTCATATTAATTTAATAAGTTTAATAATTCTAAGGATTCACATCCCCTCTCAAATAAAAAGGCACACATTCGTCTCTTTTACACACATGTACAAATCATTTTCAATCCTCCCATATGTACCAAAAACCAATAAAAACCTATACCCATATTATTTAATCCTTTTTTTACAGAACAACATCCTTATTGGTGTTAATTTATCCTTCAAAGAGATCAGTCGAAGAAGATGTATTGTTTTCATTAATTATTTATATTTTAATTATTCCTCCACATCCATCAAATATAATCTAATAGTAATGATATAAAAAATAAAGTATCATAAATATTTATATATGTATTTATTTTAACATTATTACTTAAATAAAACTCCACATATCATAAATGTGAATTGAGTTAATCGTTCATGTGTATTTGTGAACTATCACACTGACAAACCGATTAAATTCATTTTCCATTACCATATCTCTTTGACTAGTTATAACAAGGGAATTAATTTCATATGATATTCTCATTACATATTAATATTTATAATATAATAATATATAAATTATGATCTTACTTTTTTATGCTTAAAAATGATAATGGGGTTCATGTGTATGTGTGAATTATATCCTCCACGAATTGATGTGACTAGTTTTTATTAATTATATCACGTGAATTGTATATATAACTATATTTAAACAATTAATATGACATTAATGATGATATTATCAATATTCAATGGTTAAATAACAATTTCCTTACTTTCATAACTGTGAAAGAGAAATGAAGACATTACACATGCGTATGTACGACTTACCATATCAATGAATATAACTCAGATCATTTTTCATTACCATACGTCAAGGAATGATATAATGAAATAATTTTTTTATAAAAATTATAATAATATCATTAATATTACTTTGGAGATTATGTTATTATGAAAAAATAGACTACTAACATCAATCAATGTTCATATTCTACAACTGTTTCAAATATCCACAAAAGGTATGATATGAACGTAAATAATTATGTGATTTTTATGACATGAAAATAAGTGATATAAAATAAACAATACACATGAAAACAGTTCTCAAGAAAGTATTAATTAAACGAGGATTATTCTTCACCATGAACAAGAAACATTCATGATGATTGAAAAGTATGGAATGAGATTTCATCTAAATCTCATTTCTTTGAGACATTTCTAAATGATATGAACATTTATTATTTCATAAAATGCATAAAAAAATATTCTACTTTCCATATGGATAATTTATCTAAACTAATTTGATTTACTAATTATTCAAATTTTATAATTTCTTTTGTCATGAAATTTATTGTTTTATTGTGGTACGTGAACCTTTGATCCAACAATTTGTTTTATAAATGTTTTAAAATTTTTTCAAAATGAAATGAATATTTAAATAGCTTGAAATGTTTTCTAATCTGTTAAAATCATATTTTTTGAGTGAAATTATGAAACTTTGTATCATTTATCTGTTATTATTAAGAAATTATACCTGGAAATTTGTCAAGTGGTTATGTGTTAATCCAAAGATGTTTGATTATATGATAAAAAAATGAAGGGTCATTTCGTGGTACACCAAGGATAATTGTTTACGTTATAACCTCTATTTCACTGATTATATATGTTTGGCATATACATATACCATTTAAATATATGTTTTGAGGTAGACCATATAGTTATTCTACTTTGGTATGATTATGTTCCATGTTACCTTTATATATTATGTATTGATTTATATGGGTTTTAAGTTATCATTTTTATTAAAATAAATTGTATTTAATGAGCATATATTCAGAGAAGTATTTTTATTTCTTCTTAATGGTGAAATTATTACAATAGGATAAAGTGTTCATGGTTTACAAGTTTTCAAAAAAATTATACTTTTCCTTTACTGTGTATCCCATACATATCTTTTTATAATCATCCCATGATTTAAAATGTTTTTCACTGTATATAAATAATAATATTGTAATTGATTAGATAGAGGAAAAGTTATAGTGTTTTAACATGAAACTGAATCGTGTTTCTTTTTAAATATTTTTTATTTCATGACAAAATTGATATTGAGTATAAAAATCTTATTTGTAATATTTATGTTTCCAATGTATTGGATGTGGAAAAATTCAATAAAACTATAACCTTGATAATATCCTTAATGTTAATGAAATTAAATTCTTCAATTAATTCATGATAAGTAATGGTTTATGGTTGGTATCAAATTATGGTCATGACGACATTATGGATTACTAGTTTGTTAAACATACTGTTAATTTCTAAGTCTAATGTTTTAGTTAAATCATTGTTCTATTTGTTTTTTAGATCAAGGAATTTTGGAAGCAAATGGATGGAGGAGGACCATGTACAACATTTATATCTCTTCCCAATGAATTTCTAATAATAATGATTTAAAAATCATCTATGACTGATTATGAAACTATTTCAAACATTCAACTCACATTAAAATAGTATTATGAGAACTAAAACACCTCTTCTATACCCAAATACCATTGAGGAAAATGGGTTTTTTTAAAAAAATAATATTTTCTCTATATTCTAAGATATTCTTAAAAAATATATATATTGTCATGGATTTTTCATCTATATTTACCTTCTCAAAATATTTTGAATCATAATATGATTTTGATAAATACAAAAAAATAATTTATCCCTTGGGTGATTTATTTAAACATGATTAAAAAATATACCTTTTTGACAAATATATATTGTATTTTTAATGGAAATTTTTTCCAATGTTTCATTTCAAACTCTTTCTGGATGGTTTATAAAAATCGTTATTTATCATATTTTTTGAAATGAAATGTCAAAAGTGAATATTTTCAAAAAAAAATTATGATACCACCAATATGAATTATGTTGTACATGGTGTATCTTAATAAAGGATAAAATTTATTTTTAAGAATCATTAGATCATTGTATCAATCCATGGACCATCTATAAACGTGAACAAAATGATGTTGAAACTTGGTGGACATCATAATCCAGGTGTGATGATAATTCGTTTATAAATAGTTTTAATAAATCATATAAAGGAGAATTAAAAAAATTAAATATATACAAGTCTTCATGAATTAATATGTTGAGGTCATTATGACTTGGGATGAAAATGAGAGGTATATGAAAACCTTTTTGGTTGAAATAAGTTATGGTTATTTTGAAGATTTACAAAAAGGATCAACCCACAATATGGGTGACCACCCATCACATCCTGTATGTTTTAGAGTATTGAACCAAAAAACAAAGGGAAATAAGGTTTCATATCCTAAAATTGTCTTATGTGAAGTTCCTTATTAGTACATTTTTTTCATTTAGTTAAATGAGTGGATGAAATAAGAATTATTAGATTTTGGGAAATTAAGTATCATTAAATATATATCCTTGCTACTATAAAATGATTTAGGGATTAAGTGATAAATGATATTTTGGAATAAATTCACTATTTTGGGAAACCTATATGTGTAAGGAATGTAGAATAAAAATTAATTTTATTTTAGGAATAATAGTTGAATTTTATTTTGGAAGAAATGTGGTATAATTATAGACTTATGGTGATTTTTGTTGTTTAGGAAAGTTATTAAAATATCTTAGAGAATATGTTATTTGGTTAATTATTTTATGGTATTATATATTAATAGTTCTCTATGTTTTATAGAGGTAAATGTTAAGAATTATCTTAGAAGACTATGTCATTGATTCCTTATAAATTTTAATAGATTTAATCATAGTTACATTATTTTTGAGAAATTTATTGGATTTTTATTGGTTTAATGGTCTATGTTGGACATTGTGTAGTTTTGTTTTATTAATTTTGGATATTAAATATAGTATTTTTTGTTTAAATTGTATTATATTTAGGGAATTATATTATTTTTTCCAAATTAATTTTTTTTGATAATTTTTCATAACGCAGAGAATGAATAGTTAAAATTATATGGATTATGTGATTTTCTATTAATTTTTTCTAGTACATCAGGTGTAAATGTTTTTCTTAAATACTCATCATTTGGATAATAATATTATTTCATGGATAATTTTATTAAATAATGAAACTATACATTTCATGAAAGTGTATTTCCTTATGTTATTATTCAAAGTAGTAAAATAATTCCCCAACTCTACGAAAAAGATATTAAAACTAAATTGTATTATGTATATATTTTATATAAGGAATCCAATTACAATTTAACCTATAAAATGATTATGTTACTCTAATTTTTAAAATTATATTTATCATGTTTTTTATAACTCTTCATCAGAACATGGGAGAAATTTTTTCTTCCATATCATACTTCTCATACATAGTAACAAACTAGGATATAGTTTGGGTGAAAATTTTACTTCCCATTATTTATTCCTAAGGTGGATGATTTATTGACTGTTTTTTCCATGTGTTATTTCAATTTTGTTATTTTGAAAAGTGAATCATTTGTTACCATTCATAAATTTAAAATTGCGAGGATGCAAGTTCCAAAAGGGGGAATGTATGTAACATACCATTTAATTATAGAATAATAAATTTTCATATTTATTAATATTCCTGAATTAGTTAGTAATTTTACATTAAAAGGGTTGTTTTGTCTGATATCAACCAGAAACACAATAAAATGTTTCTTTGAAATCTATCTTTGTAGACAAGAATGAGTAATAAAAAAAATAATATATTATTAATATTATTATTTTAGGTTGTAATTATCACAAAGACATCAGATTTTAAGGAATGAATGACATTTACAAAATTATTAAAATATTATTTACACATAATTTTATAATGATACATTAATTACAAAATTAATTTGGAATTTTAATAAATACTAAATTAATATAAACAATGTGTTTTTTAGAAAAATAAATTTAAATGAAAATAAAGTAGTTTGTAAATTAATAAAATCACTCATGATGGATTTAATTAATAAATAAATATATAATATATTCAATATAATGATTAAAATTCATCATATATGTTTTCTAGACATGATATAAATATAAATTCATTTTTTTGTATAAAAGTATTATTTTTTTAAATGCAGATTTACAACATTTGTTGGTTAAAATTCATTAAATATAGTTATTTTCACATTTATATGTTATATTAAAAAAATTATCTTATTATTTATAATCAGTACAAAAAAAACCACTTTGGTTGATTTTCATTTATTTTTCTAAAAAATCATTTTTTAAGGAGTACTGAAAAATTAATGCATTTCAATTAAAAAATATATTTTATTCTAACATAGTTATATTATTTTATTATCCAATACAATTTCATTAAGATATAATAAGATTAAATTTTTATCATTTAATTCAATTTCTTTCCATTTGTTGTTATTTTAAATTTCAACTCTGTATAAAGACATGTCAATCTTTTGATGGTTTTTACTTTTTCCAAATCTTTTTCCACAATCTGTTAATGGGATTAACATTAAATTAATTTACTCAATTTTGTGATTTTTAAATTTCAAAAACCAATATACATTTTTTTAATCTTTATAAAAAATTCGATCTAATAGGATAAAATTTCTTTTGGTGAAAATTAAGATTATTTTTTTATTTACTATATATAAATTGTAAATTAATATATATAAGTGTAAAAATAATATTATAATTATATAAAACACCCTTATTCTTATTCTAATCATATTTTATTATTTATGTAGGACTAATCAAATCATTGGGAATAAATTTTGGCCATTTCAAGCCACATGGAGGTGATTAATAAATTAATAACATTTTATTTAATGTGAAGGATGCAAGATTATAATCATGAATCCTATTAGTAAAAATTTTTAATATGGGGATATATAAGTGATCTATTTGAATTAAAATATTAATTACAAGTCCAAAAAATATTAACAATGTAATTTTTTTATTTATAATTTTTATATATTAAATAATCATAAATAATATTTACGCAATGATGATGCAATAATAGATTTATTGAAGGAATAGTGAAATAAATGATACTAATAATTTTAAAATTAATATGTTTTGGGATAATAGATTCTATAAAATTATTTTATTTGTGTATATATGATATTTTAAGTCCATTTATTAGGTATCTGTGATGTTATATATAATTTTTTATTTTATTTGAATTCAATGAAATTAAGTGTGTCTTAATTGACACTATTGATATTTTATAATAATAATAATTTTTTAACATATTATAAAATCATAAAAAACATAAAAAATGTTACTATTGTAAGGCCTAAAGATTCATATAGTACCCATTTATGGAAATTTTACCCCATATAAATAAATATTTATAGCATGTTATTATTTAAAATTTTGTTATCAATATTAATATTAAAAAGTAATAATTAACGGTAAACATAAATGATCTTATTTGAAATAAAATAAATACATGTCTAAAAAATTGTTTTATTCTTGTATTTCTAATTATAATTATCTAATATTTTATATAAATGACTTTTGTTGAATTTATATTCAAAATTGAAATTATTGTAGGCTAGTAAATATTTTAATTCCAACGATGCCCCTCCCATCTACTATAAAATGGCTCCCATTCCACTCTATTAAACACACATTCATATCTTTTTGGATCTCCCCATATCTACCCAATACACTTCATAAAATCTACCCCTACACTCTATAAGAAATATTTTAGGCATAAAACCCACTTTAGTGGTGGCAATGTGTTCTTCATTGTCGATCAACAAAAGAAGTGGTATCGTTTTCTTGAACTATTTCTATTTTATTTAATCTTCAGCTTACATAAAATATCCTCGAACCGTGATGAGATAATATCTCAATAATCACGAATATACTTAGATGGTATTATTTTAATATATTTACATAAATACATATCTAATTCTATTTAATGGGATATGAATTTATCATTCGGGCATACATGCAAACTATCATCTACACTAACCGATCAAAATTCATTTTCTATTAGTGTCACTCATTATAGTATATAATAATGTAATTGAGGTTAATATGTGATATTCATGACATATAAATCATTATTGTATAATAATTTATCAATTATGTTCTTACATTTTTACACATAAAAATGATTCGATCATTCAGGAGTACATGTGAAATATCACATCCATGAACCGATGTGACTCATTCTTATTCAATATATCACTTGTATAATATATATATTTTTACATAAAAGTATATTTTAATTAAAAATGTGATATTTATGGTGATGTTATTATTATTCCATGAAAAAATAATAATGACCTTACTTCCATAATGATCAATGAAAAATGAAGATGTTACTAATGTGTACGTACGACATACCATCTCTAGGAATATAATGTTTTTCACTTTCATAGCCACACATCATGGTTTGAATTAAAGGTTTAATTTTTTAATAAAAATTAAAATATGGACATGAATATTATTATTGTGATGATGGACTTATGACTACATGAACTAGTGACATCTAACCATGATCATTTTTGACTCATATACCAAATAACAACAAAATGTCCCATATAAACTTAAATAACTATGTAATTTTAATAAAAAATTTAAAAGTGATATAAAAGAAAATAATAAACATGAAAATGTTTTTCACTAAAGTTTAAATTTAACTTTGTTTGTTATTCATTATTAACAAATATCATACATGATGTATCAATCATAAAGTAAGTGATTTCGTCTCAATATCATTTCTTTGAGATATTTCAAAATGATATACTCCATTATTTGTTAATAAAATATTTATAAATCCACATTGACATTGAATATAAATATTTAACCTATACTGATGATATTTAATTTTTTTAAATGTTCTACTTAACTTTTTATTATAATTTAATGTTTCAAAGTGGTAGGGGAAACTTTTTTTCAAAAATATTTTTCATATATGTGTTAAATTTAGTCTTGAAAATTGATTGGTTATTTCAATAGCTTGAAATTATTTCTTATGAGTGAAAATGTAATTTTATCAGGGAAATTTTTATTATTTATATCTTTTATGTTTTTTTATTATATATTGGTACTTGGACATTTGACATGTGGTTATATGATAAACCAAATATGAGTGGTTACCTGATAAACCAAAGATGGTGGGTTATGTGATAAACTAAGGGCATGTGGTTACATTATAAGATTTAATTAATTAGTTATTACATTTAGTGATATGTGTGAGGGTTATCTATATATTTATTCCATTTGAGAATGATTAGGTCCCAAGTTACCTTTATATGTTATATATTGATTTCTATGGGTTTAAAGGTAATATTTTCATTACTAAAAGGGTATGAAATGGGAATATATTAAGTGATGTGTATGTACTACTTCTTGAAGGAGAAAAGTATTACATTATGCTAAAGTAATCATGGTTTACATTTTTATAGAAGAATAATAGTTTTACTTGTTTTTATATCCCTTACATATCTTTTTTATAGTCATCTAAATATTTAAAATGTTTTTCACTTCATTTAAAGAAGAATAGAGACAATAATTGGATCAAAGAAAATTTATTATGTTTAAACATGAAACAGAAATATGTTTCTTTTAAAATGTATTTTGTTTCATTAAAAAATTTATAGTGAGTATAATTGTCTACTTTGTAATATTTAAGTTAGTATGTATGTGTTATGGAATCATTCTCTAAATCTCTAAACTTGAAAATATATTCAATGTGAAATAAATAATATTATTTACTATACAAAAGATTAAGTCATGTTTATAGATGGGAAATTTTACTTTGAATAGATGTTAAGGCCCATAAAAGAGTTACAAGTCAAAATAGTTTTCTTTAATTCTTCTCCAAAGTCAATATTCTTATTTCTTTAACATTTAATCCTAAAAAAGCAACAGTACAAGTTCATCATCAATTTTTATACTTCTAAATTTTTATCTAAAAACATAACATATTAACATGAAAATTTAAAAGTTTTTTTGTAGGTAGTAGAAAATTATCATCTTTTGGTCATGGGTCCAAGCACCATGGCCATTCTAGGATTGATTTGATGTAACCAAAAAAATTACTCTTCTACAAACCAATATTGATATAATTTTAAAACTAAATATGATAGATATCCATGAAATTTAATCTATAAATAGTCTACATTTTACAATAAACCCCTAAATAATAAATATTTCATCCATTTATTTCTAAATTGTTCCATCCTTGGCCTTGAATTTTTCCATAATATATTTTAGAAGAATTCAAAATCATAACATATTATCATCATTCTAAACACCATATATTTATCCTTGGTCAATCATTCTCATTATAAATTATAATACATTATAATGGTTTATAATTAAAATATGAAAAATCCATAGAGTATCACTTAGGAGTGTCAAACCAGGTGTATAATATGCCATGGTTTCATGTACCATGTTATGTTGAGTATGCTCGATGCACCATGTCTGAAATGTTACTTCTTGGTATATATGTACTTTAATAACATATACATGAATTATCTATAGGTTTAATTATTTCTAGGAAGACCCACAAAATCACTACATTATTAATATTATTTGATGTTATAGTATAATTATCCTCAAATTCCACCTTAGTATTATGTTATCTGATCAATGCATTCCTATATCTAGATTCGAAGGATGCTAGTATACTTGATTTGATACCAACTATACTACCCGACTCTAGTATCCTAACGATTATGTCATTATACATTTACATTGGCATAAAATACATGTAATTTTCATCCCAAAGGACTAAATAGTTTACTAGTCATGGTAAAACATTTACAAACATATGACTTGTTTTAAAGAAATAAACTAAATAAAAAAATACTTTTTTCCATTCGAGGATAATTACTCTATACCATATAGTGTATCCTTGAATTAATTTCTCATTACACTTCTGTTAATTGTATAGAAAAGAAATAAAATAAGTATGGAATAAAATTATTAGTATGTGTAATATACGACAATAAAAATAATTAATCAACATCAATAATCAATATGGAAATATAAAAATTGAACACACATAACATATAGTTAATTATGTGAGAAATGAATTCATAATCAATATGGTTGGTAAGTTAATGGAAAAATATGCAATTTTAATAACTAGATTATGAAAAATCAATATTTAAAGGTAATAAACTAAAACACATGCCATTAAATCATTTAACTGAGAATGAAATGTGTCCATAGATATGTCGATGCAAAATCTCATAAATGAAAAATAACCACTTTAAAATGAATTAAATGCTTAATTGTTTGAAATCATGTCCTATGATCATGAAAACATATAATCTCAAGATCCATATACAAGAATGATTAAAAAATATATGGATAAACCCATTTAATTTTCTCAACATATTTGTATCATTATATCCTATCGATGCATTCATGGGATACATAAATTTCCAGGACCACCCATCATTCAATGTCTAATGTATTACTCAATTAGAATAAAAAATATTCCATATCAAATATATGTATTGAATAAATAATACGTATTTATCATTAAATTATCATAAAATAGAATCTATCAACATGTCATGTTGTATTGTTTAATGGATATACTACATAATTATAATTAAAACATTCTTGAGGGAAAATAATCATTAATCATTCTAAAGTGTACCATACCACTTGGAAACATTTGAATCAGATTCATAATGAATTAAATACAACATATTATATCATGATAATAAATATATTCATGATATTAAATTTCAAACTCTACAAGATACATCATCTAGAATAATTTTTGTGAATAACAACAAATAAGTCTCAATATAATATAATTGCGATAAAATACCTAACCATGATTATGACCAATATTGTGTGTATTTATATTCTTGAATAATAATCATATTTTTTTTATTTAGAATATTAAAAAACTTTTTTTCTTATAATTAATTTTGTTGATCTTATTACTATGTTTTATATAACTACTTAAAAATTTAATCTTACCTCAGGAGTTTTTTCAAATTCATTTTATGTGTCAAAAATGGAATCAGGTGGTCAACTATTGAAAAAGGGGTAATTATATAATTATATTCAAAATAATTAACATTATATTTCTATCATATATATAGGTCAAATATAATTTTAAAACCAGTCATGATATATGGTTATGAAAAATGAACAAATGTTTTAATCATGTATATGGTAGGCTATACGTACGCATGAGTGGTATTCCCATTTTCCAATGACTGTTTTATTAATATGGTAAGTAATATTATATATTTTAAAATTAATAATTACATAATAAGTAAAATTTTATATAATATCATATAATTATATACGAATTTTTTTTTGATGTAAAACGAATCACACCATATCAAGGAGGTGGTAGTCTACACGTCCACAACCATAATTATCACATTTTAGTGAGTGATAATAGTAATAAAAATGGTATATTATATTTTAAAAAAATAATTTTTTAATTAATATTATATATATTTAATTTATTTCACATATTCCTATATAAAATTATCCTTTATACATTCCATATATAGTGTGAAGAAATCACCTCACTTTGGGGAGGCGGTAGTCCACACTTCCAAAAATCATGTTATTTTATTTTCACAAAATAGAAAGAAAAAATTATGTTATGTAAGAATGATGAAATTTTAAATATAATTTGTAACATATATAAAAAAATCATCATAATTCCCATAATGAGATGCAGTAATGTTAAAAAATGAACAATCATTGTTTTTTGAGGCGGTAGTTCGCTATACAAATAAATATTATGATTGTTACCCATTAGATGCATGTTTGTAAAATTATAGGAATACAACCTAATATAAAAAATATATGTATATACGAAATTCTTTAAATATTATAATGGAAAAAAATGTGTGAGGTTGTTGGTAATTAAATTAATATAAAATTGATTTAGGATGGATGTTCCCTCTTCTTTCGGTAACTCTATTTGGTATTCACCAAAGGGATTCCATGGATAAATTTATACCCAAGGTGTGGACAGAAATATCATAGTAGAAGTTGTTAAGAATTATATGGGTGTGTATTGGGAGAGAAAAAATGGAAAGATGGGTTTGAGCAAGACGAAGGGTTGAGTGCATTTTATAATGGAGGAGGACTGGCAATATTGAAATTTTTTGGAAAGGGAATTCCAATACAAAATTCAAATGTCATGTGGCTCCAATAATGTACCAAATTGGAAATAAGAGATGATAGGGCTCATATATTTCTATAAAATTAATGTTATACAACTTTATAGGTTACACTGGCCCTTATGGTAAATTATTAGTCTATTTTCAATCTAATTTTTTTAATCGTAGAAATTAATTTTAATCACATTCACGAATATTTTTTGTACAAAACCATTTTCACAGTATTGGACATTATAATTTATTTTTCTTCCAAAAATGGAATCAATTTCTAAAAATTCCATCACAGAAGTGGTGTAAATTAATTTAAATTTAATCTTATAGAACTATGACAATGCATATTTTTAATTTAAAAACATTCAAAAAATTGTTATGTTTTTATTTACAATTTCAAATTTGAACTGATTAGAATTAGAAAAATGAATAAATTTATAATAAAGTTTCTAACTATAATTTAAAACACATAAAAAATATATGTCCTGCTTATAAATAAATTATATGGATAATATTTTTTATTTAAAGTTTTGTATTTTTCATTATTTATGAAAAAATAAAACCTAAAAAATATAAAAAATCATCCAAAGATAAATTTAATGTTTAAATTTAAAATATTAGTTTATGTTTACATATATACTATATTGGAGATCTAAAATTTCAATTTAAATTAGGATTTCCATTAAAAGGCGGTAAAATTGACTATATAAAAATATTGGATTTGTTCTGATTTCAGGATTGTAAAATCAACTCTTCAAATATAAATAATATTATATTCAATAATTAATATATATATTACATTTATATCACCCAATAATTTTAAATAAAATAATCTTTTTGTATAAAATATCATTGTGAGCATAAAAACGATTCCTTTATATTAAATCTATAGTTATATTCATTTATAATTAATTTTTATCCAATGTAATCATTTTATATTATTATAAACAATATATCTTCATATGTCAGTTAATAATATTAATAATCAAAAATTTAATTTATACGATTTGTGTTATTATATTAAATAAGAATAATTTAATCTTTTTTTTTGATTAGAGAAACTTGTTCTTATCTTTAATAAAATAAATTGAACTATGTCTTTAATGTGTGTAATGAAATATAAATTCGAATTTTTGTCCATTGAAAGCTATATGATAGTTTTATCTTTTTTAAAATAGTAATTATATTTTATTGGCTTGGGATATTATATTCCCTTATTCAATTAGTATTCTGTTTCATACATGTTATCAAATATAATGTTAATATATTTGAATTTTTGGGAAATTAATGATTTCTCCTTTATTTCATTACAAGTTCATTGTGGGTATTTTATTGGGCATTTGGTTTGATAACAAAATAGTATTAAATAATTTTGTTTCCATTCATCATCGTAATTTATTGTTACCATGTCTATGGATTTCAATTTGAGAATAGGTAATGGTAGTATATTATAGGAGGAACACAACAATATCCGACTAAGGAATCCTTAATGTGATGGATACATGATGTTTTGTGATTTGGAAACGGATTTTGAATAAAGAATGATTTTTATAGTTGATTAAAGTTTGGAAAATAGTTATTTGGGTAAAATGTGACTGGGTGACCTCGGATCAACAATTCATATAATAGAATAGCGACACCGACTATTTTCTATGATGAATTGAGAAGAACTTCAGTGTTATGAAAATTTTTGGGATGGAAAATTATGCATTTGGGATCACACACTATATGGGATCCCACTATTTTTTGCGCTATGTTTATATCGAATATAAAATTCAAATTTCATGTTCCCCTTCATATATGGCTCTACATGTAACCCAGATGTCACAATTGGACAATAAAGATGAAGTATAAGGGTATGGCCAAATGAAAAAGGTAGAGTTATGAGTGATATCTACATGTTGCGCAATATTCCTACATGTCGTGTAAATAGAGATGTATATCTCTTGTGGGTTAGAACAACTAGGTATGACTAGGGGTTATTTGGACATTCCTTGTACAACTAACACACCATATTTACCACCATTGAGGGTACATAAAGAAATTCATTTCTTCAATTGGCACTAGTATCAGTTAATTTGTTTTCTATAATCGATACAATCCAGGGTACATTGTTTAATATCGTCCTCCTCATTAGATTATGATCCCTTATTGAGGATGAGTCTCGTATATTGTATGTGGTGTCTCTCCATGATATCAGGGTGTTATCCTCTATCATCTTATAATCTATGTGACGATTTTGAAATCAACTAGACCTCCATTAGTAGGGTGATGAACATCCATCAATATATTCATTTTACTGGGGTTAAGGTTGTCAATAGAGTATAATAACCGACATAGTTTGTTGATCCATATTGGGTTTGCGGTGCCCCCAAACAGTCCTGGATGGGACAATTTTATCTGAGTATCTGGATCTTTAGGGAATAGTGAGATTTCATCGGTTGGTCCCAATGAACCTAAAATTGTGGATGAATTCCTCCAGTGATAGTGTGTTTCATATAGTGTATTTTCCTAGAATGTGTATTGCTTCGAGAAGAATTATGTTGAATTCTGATTGGTTGTGACTGTATGTAGGAATATTGTCTACCTGAGTGTATCTCAATTATTATAATCCAGTGGTATCTATATCATTTTATGAAATGAATAATTAAAATTCTTCATATTTTTTTACAAATGTCATACTTCATATTATCAAAATCACATCATCGTGGTCTTTGACCACACATTCAAGTCTTACATAGACGACAACCCAATCGATGGTGTCCAGGGTGGACAAGGAGCTGGTGGTGCATATAATGAGAATGATATACCAAGGTGTTTTACAGGTAGGTTCATTTGATAATTTTTTTCACCTTTAGAGTAGGATATAATATCTACAATTTTTTATTGGGTTTTTACCCCCCCCCCCCCCCCGTCGATATTAGTAGTTTACTAGAATACATTCATTTTTTACTCATAGATGAATGCATGAAATTGTTTCACATATTTTATATTTCATCCATTTATTGTCATGAATATGTGTTTATGTGTTTAGGTAAATTGGTATAATACCTCTGATGTGTGTGATATTCATACTCGGTTCTGGTCACCAACCAATGGCCTATTGAAGCCTCACATGGGGTAGTCGTGGTCTAGGCCCCATTGGGTCATTTCATGACATAATGATACTAATTTAGTCATCTCTATCTTGTTATTGTTGTTTTAAATGTTGGATTGGGAAAAAGTGATATATTTTTTGTTCAGATTTCAGTCCAAGGACACTAGTGTTAGTGTAGTTGCTAATTTATCCCTACATCATGAATCTGATTAACTATATTATGACTAGATACATGTAGATATTTGTTGTAGTGAACATATTCTCACTTGAATCCTATAGTAATGGGTTCTATTTTTCATGACATTCTAGAGTCATATCCCATGATATACTATTTGGCCATGGTAAGTATGTTTTATTTAATGAAGCTTGTGGGAAGTCAACCGAAAAGGATTCCACTCTACGATATCAAGGATGTTCCACTGAGTAATGTGGTATTAGTGCAGGTTCCGATACATGATATAACACCTCGATGTGGTTTTCTATATATAGAACCACCTATTGATCATAATCTATAGATTGAAGGGATAAATTCGAATCCACACGTTCTAAGTGTACTTCATGAGTTCTATAGGTAATGACATTTATGGTTTTGCATCTATCAGTTACCTCAGGTTGATGAGGATTGGATAAAGGTCGTCCCTCAGTTTTTCCTAATTTTGATAATTCCAACAGATCATATGGTTGTCCACAAAACAGGTTTTCATAAGATCGATTTTAGGAGGTTGTGGATTTTTGTTACATATTCACATGATGATAAATCTCTCTCATTGCCAGACATCGATCATCTAATCATAGATGACTTTTATATTATCACATTGTGATAAATTAAAATAAAAGTCTATAATCATTTATAATTTGGTATTTTAGTATGTCATAGTACTCAACGATGTTTATTGATCTGTAATTATAATTAATGGATATTTTTCATTTTCCATTATTCATATATTGGACACCTAACTAGAGCTTACACCAAGATACCAGGGCTTCCAAGAATCCTCTAGGAATCAAAACCTTTGATAGGGGGATTGTGTGGCTCTTATTGGTGGATAAAATCCTAGAAGATAATGCCTTTATAATGGGTGATTATTTTGGGAACGCATCAGCTAATACATCAAAGAAATGTAGGTGACAGAATTCAATATGATCCAAGAATCCCATAAAAATCACGATATGATCCTAATACAGAGTTTTGGTTGTGAAGGGCTCATTGGATTACTAGATTAAGTTGTGAGAATGGAATTCATTCTATAGTGATGGTCAATTACATGATTAACGAGACTATATGACCTATCTTACATCAAATATTTAGATAGTTAAGGGACTATAGAGGAAATTACATAAGTAGTAGAATGTGGTGCATAGGGGGGAAGATGTGGAAGATGATTTTTATGTAATAATTTGTCTTCCTTAGATCTGAAATATTTCAACAACCACACCGGGTGGTTCACACTATGATTGGGGAGCTATTGGCCATGTATGATGAAACATTCAGGCAATAAATGCCTATGAACCTATTTACCATTGTAGTATATGAGGTTCGATCAATGTATTTTCAACCTTATCTTAATTAATGATTTAAATTGTTTTTATTCAATCCAATCATTTGACTTCCCTTGTTTGAGACATTGAAATTCTGGTTGAGCCTTAGACTCGACCCATTTTCATTGAAATAATGAATATATGTGACTCAAAATTACATAATTCAACCAGAAGTGTGATCTATTTCTTGGGGGAAATGATTTTGTAGGAGATCCTTGTGTGGTAGTGATGATTCCTTATAATGTTATTCCATGTATAAAATAACTATATAATTTTCATTCGGAGGTTGAATATTTTTGGCTTTATGTTTGGAGTGTCTACAGGGATGGGGTGATATTTTTTTGGGTGAAAACTAAATCCTCTGAAGATAAGGGTTATATGGGGCATAAAAAAGTGAAAATAATTATACACCTATTCACTAGAAAGACTCTTAGTGTAGTAGATTATATAGGTTACTTATTCCCCGCTACAGTGGAAATGTATAAGTTCCTATTTCATTTGGACGTTCAAGGATTACCTCTCCAACGTATTCTATACATTATAATTTACATTCACTACATGGTGATCCTGATATCTACAACAACATATTATATAGCCCCCACAAAGCTTCATGATTTGAGGATGAATTATTAGGATTTGAAGTGTTAGTTATTTGTGAAACCTCAGCGTGTCCCCTTAGGCATACCAAGTGGTGTTATCTTAGATGGAATATAATATCATGGGTTTGTGAGTATATTAAATGTTCGTTAACTAGTAGATAGTGAAGAATACGTACACATTACTATGTATCGATGACCTCTTTGACCACTAGATATGGGAATGGTGGGTCTCAATGATTAACCATGGATCATGCTATCACCGACTAAAAATATTACAGATCAATATAATGAAGATGGAATTCATATTTTTCTATAGGGAATGTGATTACATGGTTATTCCCTTTGGTGTGATGGACACTCAATAGTTTAAATGGTACTCATGAATAGAATCATTTACCTTTATAAGATTCGTTTGTGGTGATTTTCATCAAATATTTACTTTTTTACTCTATATCTAAGGAGGATAACATGTTACACATGAATTCATTCCAAGAAAAACTCCAACAGTACCAAATTTATTGGGATCTCTTGACGTGTCAGTAATAAATTCATAATGTAAATTTAAAATGAATAATTATCTAAGAGAATGGAGTGGAAGGGTACCTGGAGAATGCTGAGGTTGTTTTATCTTGGGAGGAACCTAAGTGTTTTTTAATGGTATAATGATTCCATGTGTATAAGGGTATTTTGTAAGGATTATAACCAACATATCCATAGATGAAACACCCAATGTATCTTTGAAACAAAAGTGGAAGAATTACATGTGGATGAAAATTTTCCAACAGTGTTTCTAAAAGTTGATGCAAAGATTGGGGAGAGTTCCCATCATGATATTTCCAATGGATGGGGTTGAGGACATAGTGATCTGCAATTACTCAAGGAATAGTCTTGGTTTTTCCCTAATGAAAATGAATAAAATAATTTCCAATAGGTATAGGTAGCTTGGACCACATTAGTATGACTATCAAACCCATGATCTCCTTGTAGTATTAGTAGTGTTCTCACTGAACATGTGTTGATAATACCTTATGGGAGGAAATTTTATATTTTACTCTAAACACATCATTTTAAACTATAAACTATCTTATAAGGTTATTAAATTGAGAAATAGATCCTCTAGGAGTATGACATTGACATTGTCTATACTCTTAGGAAGGGGAACATGATATATGAATATCTCAGTATGATATATTATTCCTCATTTTTTATTGACACATTAGAGTAGTTAGCCCCGTTATATTTTTCCTTTTAGGACAAGGATGGTGATTAATATATTTGTTAAATGGTATTTAATCCACAAATTATATAATGGGATAAGGATTATCATTGTACAAATAAAGATAGTGAGACCGTATATACTCAGTAATCCACTAGACATGCTTCTGATGGAAATTCAGAAGGTTGTGGTATTCTCTCCATTTTAGAGCACATACATTGGTTCAATATTAATTATGGGACGATGTTAGGAGGTATTTTCATACATCTTGTTTAATGATATATCCATGTGTGAAATTGATGTACCATGACATATGAATTTAGTTTCTATGGATATGTATAAAGAGTTCTGTTATTGTGTTGGTCTCTTGATACCACACTTTTAAGTAAGTGAATGATGAGAAGTAGGATCAAGTGTGTTTATCTCAAATCCATGAGGTTATAGATAGTATTAGGGATATAATATCCATATATTTTGTGATGAGGTTACAATGTATATAATGAGGTCATGATTCCATCTAGGTTATAATAGAACAACACACAAATTTAGCTGATTTTAGAGCAATTCATGAGAATAGTTCTGTTGAAATACTATGAAACTTGTAGATGATATAGATAGTAATGATCTAGAGGGTTAACTCGATTATTTTTCAGACCATGATGATTGATTCATGTCATGATTATGTATCAGACTGTAGGAGGCCTTTGGGGATTTCTGCATTTGACCACAATGTTTTACCCATAGAATGGTAGCCAGATCGAGCAGTCCTTTATGATTTTGGAAGACATGATATGGTGCATTATGTTGGATTTTTGAACCATATGGGAAGAAATTATCTCTTTAGTGGAGCATACATACAAAAATAGTTACAATTACCCCCTTAATATTGAATCATTCGATTCGTTAAATGGGAAACCATGTATGCCACCAATTTGATAGACAGATCCATGTGATTCAGCACTAATGGACCAATATCATATTTGATATACTAAAAATAGGGTTCATATCCTAGAGGAGTGTATGATTACTACACATATCCATCATTAGTGTTATACTAAATAAAAAGGGAGGCCTATGAAGTTAAATGAGGGAGATCATGTGTTCTTGAGGATCTAATGTTAATGGTTTTTATGTGGATCTTGATGGGGAATCATGATGTTTCTATAATTAATTATCACATTATAGATATTATGTACAATTTGTGAGTAGGTACACCACTTCTCTTCTATAGCTACAGTTTTATCTTCTATATGAAATCTTCCACATGTCACAATTGAGGTAATGCACGAATGAATAGTCACAAAGTCGATTGGGGAAAGATGAACATTAATGATTGAACTACCATTTCTGAATACCCATTGGGGAACGATGATCTAAAAGATAAGATCATTTTTGGTTTATTAATACCCCTAGTGTGTGGTTAGTGGCTGTGTGGGATTCAGTATGAGATCTCCTCGGAGTGTGTGACCGAGATGCGAACCTAGTAACCTCGTATTTTTAGTAGGGTTTTCACAGTTCATGATGAAAATCCCTAATTTGGGTATAATGTAATGAATTGAAATTTTACGTGTATTTTATAATAATATTATATGGATTATTTTTGGATTCAGGCTATTAGATGACATGATATTCTGAGGCCCGTTGTGCCTGTAACTAATTTTTGAAATATTTTCAATATATAAATATCACATGAATTATATTTAACTAAAATATTTTGATAAATCAAGAAGAAGGGTGTAGATATAAAACATGAGGGTACCATTATTTTAAAAAAATGTGTTTTACGACATGTGTGACATAAACTCTGTCAGGTTTTTGTGTTTTTCAAAAAGTAGTCTCATGTGAGAAATTAATAAAATAAATTAATTAATCGATAAATTTTATTTGATTCCCCAAAAAAAATATTATTAAAATGATTTTATTAATAAACCCATGGGTTATATATAAAAAATATTGATTATAAAGAACCATTGAAGACGAGCCTATTAATTAATAATGTCATCTCAAGTGAGATCATATTAGATGGATGATCGTGTGCCAATGGATTTTGTGGACATGATCAATGAATGAAATTTAGAACCATTATCAAATGAATATCGATACTATCATAATCTAGGATATTTTATTATTAAATTTACTTTCCGTTTATTTACACTGGTTGAAATCTGATCAATTTCATGAAATATAATTGACTCACATATCAACAATTGCCTTATATGTGATGGATCTATTATTTTTGTTATTTATTTTTTTAGAATTTTCATCGAAATATATGACAACAGATCGAGGATGAATGAAAATAGGTTGTTGTGAATTTCTCACATATTATGAATTATTTATTTTACCCTATTTCATCTCAAGATTTTCAAATTCATTTTTTCTGGATAGTGGTTTAATTATTACCTATTATTCGAACAATTCATGACTAATCATCAGCAAAATGGATGTCCATAATTAGAATGTATTGTGATTGATTGTAGTATTTGTGATCTATGGATGATGGTGAATGATTAAAGGATGGATTAGAATAGATCAATCCATTGGTTCCATTATAATTATGGATATGCTATGGGGTCATCATGTTGTAATGAATTTTTCCCAGTGAATAATTTTTCAAAATAATCAAAATCCAATATATGGTGAGCAGTTAATGATGGGGATGCGTGACCTCAGATCCAGGATTTTCAATTGAAATTATAGAAGACAAGGTGTGAATTTAGGACTATAGATGATCCTGGAGGATCTATAAATTTCAATGATACATGGTGTGTCATCTAGTATCAGAAACCTTGTCAGAACCCCTTTTTCCACAATTAGGTTTCCTATGTATTTACAAATAACATTCCATGTAACATTTTCATGAATTATGTGACTCATTCTAGGAGGATTAATGTGTAACTGAAAGGTTTTTACGGAACCTTTAGGCCAATAGGCATTGGAAATTCCATATGACATATGATGATTACTAAGAAATCTTTAAAGATAGTGTTACAATACTATAAAAGTTTTATATGGATATTTACAAGTCATGTGAGGCGGCACCACATATTACGATTAGTAGATGACTATAAATGTTGTATACCACTAGTCCACTTCTGGTACCCTGTTTTAGGGAACATAGAGACCTTATTTTCATAATTATAGAATAGTATCAGTTGAGTGTATTCCATTTTCCATACCCTTGAGGGTATAGTTTTTGATTATTTCCAAATCACTAATTCTCTATCCTCTAAGGTGGATGAGTTTGGGGTCTAGTTTTTTTGTGGATATCTGTGACAAATTAGTGTAATCATTTATCATTATATACCCAATATGGGGTTTCTGTAATCAAATAGATCTCCTTCATCATGGTATTAATAATCATTCAGGAAAGCATATTTATTAGGGTTTGTATTATCATTTAAATAAGATATTGTACAGAGATGGTTAATCCATATTTGTTTTGTAGTTTACTCTTGAAGCCTAACATGCATTCCCATATCTCAGTATTAGGGTTTTCAATATCCATTGAGATTTAATAATTGGGGTGGAATTATCATGACCACCTAGATAATTTCTTCTGGTGACAAAATAGCTCATGGAGTGGATTCTCCCATAACATGAATTTCATCGAAAATAATCATATGGCTTGCAGTTTGGTTGTGACTGACATGGGGCTTAATGTCATTCCTATGTATATATATGTTATTGTGTTAAATTTAATGATATATCTTATTTTGATCTGACTATACAATATGATTCATTTTCTATATCTTTTGGTGTGTGTTAGTGAGTAATTTTATACTCATCGCATCATTGGATATTTCTACACACTCCATGTCAATTAAAGGTGATTACCAATTTGAAGTTGTTCTCTAAGGATAGGGATCATGTGGTAAAAATAATGAGTTTGAGTATTTAAACATTTTTTGGAGATTTTATTTTACAGTTATCATCTCTGTGGAATTAGGTAGGAATCTCTATAGTTTTTGGTAGTTCCGGTTTTTTGCCACCCATTTTCACTTTTACTAACTTATTACCATTAATAGATTTTTGATCAAAGAGATATGTATGTATTCATTTAAATTGTTTTATATTTCATTATTTTATGGACTTTGAGATGTGTATGGGTGTACATGACCATTAGCTTAATTACACCCATGTGTGTTATATTTTTTCTCAGTACTTGTTGTTATCCCCTTGCATATATGAGGTGTTCGAGGGGTAATAAAGGTCTAGGCCACATTGAGCCTATTCATAATAGTGACTCATACAGTGTTACAACTCATAGGTAACTTCGTATATGAAATATTCCCTCCTTTATTATATAGAAAAAGTTATATATCCAAGAAAAATTATATAATCTATACCTTACCATAACATTAAGAAATTTTTATAAAAATATCATTATATTAAATCATGGGGTTATATTCCCTAATTTGTTTTTTCTACTATATTGAGTTTTTAATTACTCTAATAAACATCCTAGGATATATAATTAAGTGACCCTGATCCTAATATCCATGGGCAAAAGCCTTCCTTTATTACATTGTCATAAGAGAAAAGTAAATTACATCTCTGAGGAAATTGTTTTTATTAGTCATGGTAAATTTAAAATATACTTGAGTATTTATTATTATTTAAAAAAATACAACTACTATATTATTAAAAAAAATTCATTCCATTGATAATATATTTTCACATAAACCATAGTACACTTTATATAATCATGGGGAATGGAAAAATAATGTGGACCTCAAATGCTCAATATAGGTTATGTATAGTGGAAGCTATAATGATAAACAATGAATAACAAATATGGAAATGTAACTAAATAAAGTAAATGAAATTTGATTCATAAAATTGTTATAATATTTAGATAATATATAAAAAAAATTTAAGGTTATATAACATATCACACATTTCATTTAATAACATCACAATCAGGACGAGATAAGGAATAATCATGATGGAATCAAAAATAACTAAAAACACTTGAAATTTAGTCATTAATAGAGATTTAAATGCATTAAGAAATAATATCATAATGAAAATATCCCAGATAATAATAATAACTATATTTTCAATTAATGATATTCTTAATTATTGTATGTCCTGGTCTCTGGAACCATGATACCACAAATGTCATGAATGTTATCAAGATAGTTGAAAAATATAGGTAGAAACCCATTTAATTTTTTCTTGTTAATTCACCTCATGAGACTACTGATGCATTTAGGTGATATATAATTCTAGTCTCCACCTTTCACTAAATCTCCAAATCATTCCTCATATATCGAATAATCGATTGAATTCATGAACAATGTGAATTTTCATGAAATATCCATATTGAGTATATAATAAGGAATTAATAATATATATATATATAACTATTTTTCCATGTTGAAAACCATATATATAATTGATATTAAATATATGAAATAAGAATATGCATGATAAATAATGTGGAAATTTTGTGGAAATTTAATGTCCAATTATCACAATTAAGTAAATATAACAATTGAAATTTCATGGCTAAAAATGCATACAGAAAAAAAGTGTCAATATTTTCCATGGTAAAATAAATCATGAATAAGGATAATATCATTCCAACATATACCTATTTGAGAAATAATAAATCACCATTTTCATTTATGAATATTAATTCCATATAAAGATCTTTTAAAACATTACTGAGGAAAATGTCATTTTAATTTTTAAAATAACATTATAATGATATTTATTCATAAAACATTCTGAAAATAATTTTATATTAAATAATATTTTAAACATATAATGGTATATTTAATACATTGATTGGTCTAAATGGTATAATATTATGTACATGCCGAGTATGTTAAAAGAAATATTACATTCACAATTTTTGTATGATATAAATAATCATTATATATAAAATTAAATGAAGATTTATATTAAATAAATTTTATAAATTTATAAATTAGAATACATTTCATTAATAAATAGGAATGAATGGTAAAAAAAATTGATTTTTTTTAGAAAAATGGTTTTTGAAAATGAAAATACTTACCAAAGAACGAAATGACAATTGATTCTCTTAAAATTATTTCACAATTATTTTACGTACCAATGAGTGGAAAAAATGTTACTCTTTCATGATAAATAATAGTAATAAAAATAACATAATAAAATAATATTTTTTATATATTCATTCAATTTATATCTTGGAATATTCATTCTATATTAGAATGTTATTGTGAAATAAACCCTTACAATAAGCAAAAATTTCTTGTGAGAATTAATTAATGAATATATTATGTGTACAAACTATAAATCCAAATAAAACATGTGAAAATATAATATTCGAAAATAAATACTAATTTCACACATAATCATATAATATTTCTAATGATGATGATATAATATAAACTAGTGAAATTAAATTTATCGATGGAATTATTTACCCCTCGGTAAATCATTAATTAAATCAATTATGATAGAAATAAATAAAATTAAAAATTAATATACCATTATTTATTAATTAATAATTATATTTCACATTAAATTATAAGTGAATATACATCATAATGTAAATTAATGGAATAACATTTCAATTAGTCTCTACGAATAGAAATTGAAATGAAGTCCCTTACCTCACACTTAATTTTAGTTGACTGTTATATAACATTATGTGTAGTGGTTTTAAAATTGATATTAAATAAAAATAGAACCATATAAATATTTATAATATCATATATGATCCTTTAAAACTTATTTACAACCATTCGTTAATAATCATATATTGTTTTGACTATTTCAGATGTTAATTGTCCGGTTTTCACATTTGTGTCTTATCATGGAAGTTATAGTTCCTATGATTATTATATAGATTCATTATCGAAATATTATTAATATAGAAATTAATAAAATACTTATTAATAAATTATAATTTTAATAATAATAATTAAGTATGGGTTTTAGAAATAAATAATGTTATGATCATCGAGACAGTAGGTTATATATACACGTGACTAACTTTTTTATTTTTCAATGATTATTATCAAAATGTGGTTATAAATAATTCATATTTACATAGTCATCATTATATAATAAATTACATACTATTGCAATAAATATACATATATATAGTCCATGAGTTGTGGGGTTTAAAATAGAGTCCCCTAATTTCATGAAGGCAGTATTCCTCATATACCCGAACGATGTTATCATCATTAAGGGAGTGAAAAAGGTAAAAATCAAACTTATATATCATATATTTATATTGATAAGTATGAAATTTATATCATAATTATTTCATTTATAAAACATTATTATTTAAATTAATCATATTTATCTTACATGTAATGAGTTAGTTAAAAACAAATCATGTCGCTACATGTGGTGGTAGTTCACCACACACACGAGCAACATTTTGTTTTATCCACTATAGATTGGATTATTAATGGGTATATTTAGTATAATGACTCAAGATGTATTATTATTTTATAAATATCATATATATGTAAATATATTATCCCTCAATACATGAGACCTTGATATTTTGTAAGGGAAAAGTTAATTATATCAGTTCATAAGGTCATAGTCGGACTTACACACGAATAAAGATTTTGTATCCCATTTGATGGAAGTGGATAAGGTTTTATATCATGATAATAACAGAAAGAACATATTCCTATATGTATTATATAGATGTTATTATATAATTTTTTTATTTATCTTTGAATGATGGGTGTAATGAAATAATATAAAAAATCTCATTCAATAATGAGACATCTCCTTCAGGTAACCACCTAAGGTTTGTGATAAAATCCTTCCACGGTCATATTTATGAAAAACTAATTATTATATAATGATATGTAGAAATATGGGTATTAATTTTTTTATCTATTTAATAAGACATAATTATTTTATGAGTGATTATGATAGGAGTGGGTTGGCATTTTATCAGTGAGGTGAGAGGTGCACAAGTAATATTTGAAAATCAAATGTTTTAGAAACGTATTTCACATTACGCAATGATAAATAATGGTTTATTATTAAGATTTATACCATATAAAGTATATATATATGAATAACATGAATTTTTTACATGTTTTTGGGAATAATTATCAACATATTTATAGTTGCACCCCATTGTAAACTCATTTTTACCATAATAATGGTAAAATATTTATATTGTTTTCATTATTCATTTTTAAAAAAAAAATCAATTGAAATTTTATATAAAATATATTATGTTGATTCAAAATATTTTATTTAGTTTAAAAAATAAAAATCATATGAGTGGAAATATATAATCTAATGTTAATATCTTATTAACACTATGATAGAGGGTTTTAATAGAGAGTTTATTCAATGGTTTACAAATTTTCAATATCAAAATTAAATATGAAATTTATTCCAATGACATTATATTGGTTAATAGATATATTTATTATATAATTTGAATTTAAAAATATTTTGAATTATAGTATATCTTTATGAATAAGAAAAAATAAAATACAGTTTTCATTTAATATTTATTAGTTTTTAATATTCATAAAAAAATGAATATTTTGTAAAAATATGACAAAGTTCACCCTAATAGAATCAAGATATGAAAATTTATAATGTGATGATAATTTTTTATAATAAATAATCTATAATTGATAAAAGTTAATTTTAAATTATGAGTTGATAATGTGAAAAAATAATATTTTAAAGAAAATATTGACTTTCTTAAATGGTTTTTTTAATGATTCTTATTTTATAGGTAATCAATAAATAACTACAATTTACTAATTTAATTACTAATATTAATCCCCTAAAATTTTATGGTTATGTAATATTGGTATACTTTATTATATTTCATTTTTTCTCAGGGATTCATGTTTTCTATGATATCAAAAGGATTAAATATACTGAAATATATTTTATGGGTTTTTTACACCTGGGGTTGTCTTCTGAATATAATATGAAATATATTTATTTCATTTATAATATTGAAGTGAAAAAATTAATTTAAGTAGTTTACCATATCCTCACAGCAGATTCCTTATTGAATGTTTCATTCTATCCCCTAAAAGTATGTGTATAGTATAATTTCTTTGAAAACTTTTAGAAAACTCATATTCCCTTAATGTATGTACTTTAGCAACTAATTAAAAAGATTCATATGAGGAAAATCCATCAATCCCTTCTTCATATTATCAACATTTTTATCCCATTTCCTATTCTTATTTTTCTTCCCACCAAATCCATAATTTATTGCTAATAATTAATCAATCATTATTAAATATCATTATATGTCCACTAATGATGAGAATGGTTAGGATACAAGTTATCCTTTAAATATATTAAAAATCCCAATGAATAACTATTAAATATTAATCTTTCGATTATATTCATTTATATGTTTCCTATACCTTCCATTGGTCACAATAAATAAATAGTGAAAGAAACTAGATTATATCAAAACATATTTAATCATAATGTATAATCTTAAAACCAATGTAATAATTAACATGAATTGAAACATTTATGCATTGACATTCTCATAATCATAAATATGGTTTCGTTAAGAATGTTTTCAAACCCTAATAATATATTCAATGTCTTTATAATCAGTCATAAATAAAATTTTTATTCCCCAAAGAATTTTCCCCTGGAGTATCGAATTAGGTCCCTATTAGGCCATATTAATTTACCAAGGTAATGCTTGATTCGAGCACAAAATCCATTTTACAGTGTTATTACCACTATGGAAATTTGTGATAGATCTAAGTACACTTATTATATCAAAAAAATTATATTTCTAGATAATAAATTTATATCTACCATAAAATATGTTTATGGAGTTCTTCTATACAGAGTCCAAATTAATTTCATTATTTTATATTTCTCAATCAATTTCATCCCAAATTTAGTTCCCTATAAAAATACTAATCTTTCATTGATAACAACTCATATGAAACTATACCTAGCAATCCATAGTCTTTGTATACTTTATTAAATTTGAATAATATACAAGGAATCGCACCCGGAAGGACAAAATAGATTACCATTTTTTTAAAAATAGGTACATACATTAAATTACCCTTATAACAAAAAAAAAATACATATTTTTTATTGATAATGTTATTATTCTTCATATCATATCAATCCATAACAATAAAAAAATGATTGAGTATCCTTGGGAAAAATAAAACATCAGAAAGGTTTGAAATTATATTATCTTTAAGGGTATTTATTAATTTGTATATATCATAAATGAATAATAATATTCAATAATTATATATAAATAACTGAAACATATTCCATTTAATCAACAAACATGTAATAATGTGGAAGAAAAATTGATGATCAAATAATGAAATAAAAATAATCACTGTATATATAAACATATCCATGAATATAGTATAAAATAAATTAATAAATGGAATAAGTAACTGATCACATATTTAGTTAATGAAAAATTATAGACATCTAAAAAATACTATAAATATATTCAACAATTTAGTCTTCATCGGTTGATTGAAATGTATCTAATTTGGCAACTAGATTTGTCTCCAGAACCTTGTCAATTCATTAAAAGGATATATATAATTGATCCACACCCATATCATACATTATTTTATGAATTCCTCATATAAAAGGGGGATTAAAAATTAACATAAAACATTAATATTCAATAAGTAAAATAAAATATTTTTATTCACACCAATATAAAATCAACACAATTATAAACCATCTAGAACAATATGTTGAATTGGAATTAAATTTTATATCCATGGTCAAATATATTATATAACATCCAAAAATTGAATAATAATAATATCAATATATAATATACTTATATGGTCAAAAGAAAAATATAGGTATTGTGTCATCTAGGAAAAAAATTTAAAAAATTTCATTAAAACATTATTGAGGAAAATAACCTTTAATCGTTGAAAATAAGATTTTAGGACAATATTTTCAAAAAAATTGGAAAAAATACCATTAATATAAAATTGTAAACTTATTATTTTCGCTTTAGATTATTGTTTGGTAATATATCATGATATTTCATTCTGAATATACACGTTAATATAATAATTCCTTTCACATTTTCAGTAAAAACCAAATGGGCCATATTTTAATAAATATATGAATGATCTATAAAAAATATTAAACAGTAAAAATGGAAAAATATTCATTTATGATTAATTTATATGATGGTAAATTTTTTTTGACTACATTTTCTGATAACATGAATTTTTATGAAAAAAATTAATTTTGAACAAATAAATAAATAAAATGTATTTTATTAGAAACATTTTCTCAACTATTTTGAGTTTAATAGAGTGGGAAAATGGTAATATACTAATAAAAATTAATTAAAACCAAGAGGAGAGTAAAAATAATTCATTTGAAGATATAAATATAATGTAATTTCCATTAAGATATAATTAATAAATAACAATATAATATAATATCGAAATTATGAAATAATCAAATACCACTATAGATACTTTTGAATAAAAAAACAAATAACATCAAATAAAAAATTAAATGACATTAGTATAAATATTTTCATGATATATCTTATAATATTGGTATGTATATACACCACAAAATGGAATAATCAGTATATATAGTGTATTTATCATGTAAATTAATGTGGGATGAGAATCCCCTACAACACATTTTACAAGATTTTTAATGTTTCCAAATAACATTATAGATAATATATGTTTATTATAAAGATATTAATTATGGGAAATATTATTTATCATTAAATATGTTATTTACTTATATAATATTGTTAACTTATTTATTAATAACTCTTCCTTAAAAATAATTTTTTTCAATAATTTTTTCATAGTTATTCGTGTTTGTTTTAGTTTTGTTATTTTTTAAAAATAATATTATTATGGTTAGGTAAAATAAATAAATAAAAATTGATATAAATATCATATATATTCATTATAAATGAATTTATAGTAATCTTTAAAATTTATTGATTGGTAATGAATTACATTGTTTATGAAGATGGTTTGTCATTCATATGCATGAACATTTTTTCCATTTTTCACGATAGATGGGAAGAAAGGAATATAAATATTAATAACGTTTATAAAGTAACACTTCATATATATATATGTTATATATTTAAATATAATCAATACTTATTAAGAATTAATGTAAAAATAATATGAGAAACATTTCGGATAATTACGTAAAGGCGGTAATCCAAATGTGTGTACAAGCTATGTTATTATTTTCCAATGGATTGGAAGTTAAGAAGTTATATATGATATTATTTTTCCAAAAATATTATATCATTTATATAATATACATTACTTACCAATATTATTAGTACCTTACATTCAAATTGTAAATAAAAAACAGATGATATCACTTTGTGAGGTGGTAGTCCTCCGTACACTCGAACGAGTTCATCATATCCTACAAAATATATAAATTAAGATGATATATGTGCCAAAATAATTCAATTAGTAAAATAATATCATAAATAACATATAAATATGTTAAATTCATCATTATATACATTACTAAAATGTTGTGATGGGAAATGGATTACTTTAGTTTGTGAGGCGGTAGTCCGCCATACCAACAATTAACAGTTTCCTCTTCCATTTTATGTATGTGGAGATGAATACGGGTTATTAAATAAAAAACGATTAATATATAATATATACTGGTGTAATTTTATTAACATATTTTAATTAGAATTGAATTATTTTGAGTTATAAATAAATCAAATATGAATGTATTAGAACTTAATGTCTTCTTTATAGTTCCTCATTAGGTTCACAACTAAATAATTCTTCGGAGGGATTTATTTTAAAAAATTATTCTTATATATAAGAAGTTAATAAATTTTTTTATTTTTTTATTTCTATTCATATCCTAATGGTTTTTAAGGGTGAATAGGGGAGGAGAGAAGGTGGCCTTATACAAGTGGGTAGAGGACACACATGAAATTGTTTAAATTTTAAAAATATAACTATATTTTTAGCATGAAAAAATCCTCCAACATGGGTAATTATAAAACCATATTGATTCTAATTTAGTAATATGTCTATAAAATGGTTGTTGGAAAAGTGTTAGTTACTTGTAACCATTATCTTCTTAGTTTAACACCTTATAAACTCATTTTTAACTTAACCGATGTAATTAGTTTTTTCTTCTTCTAATATTCATTAGGGTATAAAATTATAAATAATGATTTATAAAATTAATATATGATATATAAAAATATATAATCTATTTTATCTATTTATATTCACATTATTGGTAGAATTCAATTTAAAATAAAACAACCAACCTGACGAAATATAGGTATTCCAATGAAAAAAATCTCATAAGTAAAACATTTTAAAAAAATTAAATAGTAATATTATACCAATGAACACAAAAAAAATAAATTTTAACATAATTTAAATAACTATACATTAAATATAATTTTAAATATAATATATATTTTAAAAAAAATTAAAGGAAAATGTATTTTTCAATAAAAATAAATATTTTTCAACGTTCCTCACAATAATAAATCAAGTCTGAAAATTGTCAAAAATATTACCAAATGTGAATTTGGAATTTATATTTAAGAATAAATTTTAATTTATTCAAAAAAAATATGTTCAATAAGAGTTAAAAATTAATTATAAATTATGTACCGAAATCATTACTAATCTTCTATAAAGAAAATTATAATTATTTTGAAATCATTTCGTTCTATTTCAAATGGTTCGACTATAAATATAAATAAATATATAACAAATTAATTTATTTTAAACATGTGTAAACTATATAACGTTATTAATTTTTGTTATTAAAATTCTTTCCAACCATCATAAAATTGTCTTAGTATTTTTGATCAAATAATAATATTTTAACATATTATCTTGTTTTTTTCAAAACCACTATTTCATGAATTGTAAGGCATAAAAGAGATTGATTTTAATGAAAAAATAAATATGATAATATATTTATCTTTTAAATTTTCTTATAATAATTGTTTCCACATCATATATAGTTTCAAACATTATTTTGCTCTTTTAAAATCATGGAATGTAATATTTTATATGCAATCATCTTTATTAAATTAGCCTTTTGAATCAAAATCTTAAAAAATGAAATTAATGTAATTTTCATCTGATCTTCAATATTATTATCATACTTATATGAGTTAATAGTATTGGTTTCAGATATCAAATGTAAATCCACATTCATTGTAATCGATGTGTTATTTTCGTAGATAACACTAACACATGCCAAAAATATCAACTTCCACAAGTGGAGGAGTGACAAGATTTTCCTAAAACATATTTAAATAATATTCATCATTGTATGAAAAATATAAATGATATTTGATCATAATGACACTATTTTTATTTTGTTCTATCATTATAAATACATTTTTAGTTCGACTATGATTCCCATAGAAATATCATTAAATATATAAGAGTGGGTAGATCTATAATCAAATAAGGTATTTGTATTTCTATTGTGGATGGTATGAAAACCTTTCACCACATCATTATTGAACCCTTAATTATAAATAATGATTTATTTAGATTTAAAATTTTATCATATAAATAGTTTTATTATGTTTATCATCATCATAAACCAATATATTTGGTATTTGTATGGAATGATTCATTTACTAAATTAATTTAAAACACTGGAGTGCTGGTGGTGGATTTAGTTGTTATTTTCCTCTATTCAAATGATTAAATAACATATTAAAATAAATTGAAGATTTTATATATGAATGAATTTAATTTCCAAAGATATAACATTAAATAGTTCCATTTATAAACCTTCCCCTATTTCTCCTTCAATATTTTGATCATAAACGATTGATAATTTTTTCAATTTATGGTTTTTAAAATTACATTAAAATTTCATTTTCCATTTCTTATATAATAAGTGATATTGGTGGGAAATTACAATCTTTAATGAAAACTAGATAGCATGTAAAATTATTTCATCATAGAGAATGAAGTGTCTTTCAAAAAACCGACTTCATCTACTTGTTTTTAATCAGATAAAGTATCAATCCATGTCACTTACATGATAAAAAAGAAATTTTAACATGAATGGATTTTTCAAGGTTCACCAAAACTACGATCATATTCATCATGAAACTTATCTAACTCAACTAATAATTTCTCATTTTTACTTATAAATTACACAAGGGAAGTAGTTGTTGGAAAATACTTTGTATGTAATCCATTCTATATATTCATATTCTAATTATTCTTTTAACATATTGAAATGAGTCCCCAACTAACATACTTCAACTTCCATATACAGTTAATATAAAGTAACACTCCCTTGTTTTGAGACCAAAATAATGTAATATGTATTTTCAATGGTACAGAACTATTTCTCAACAACTACTAGATCTGTGGACCAAATAATAGAACTTGTGAATTTCCACATAAGGGATTCAATTGGACATGATTTCCTACATTTCTAATATAGAATATCGTCAATAGTAAAGACATTTATATTTAATGTGAGTATAGAAAAAATATTGTCCATTACATCTACCATAAACATAATTTTCTTAGGTGTGAAATCATTACAATTTCCATCACATTCAAATTAGTATGATTCCCTCCAGATATATTAATTTACTAAAAACAAAATTCATATTGTAAGAAATAATTTTCATGGTGTCCAATAACATAATCATCGGATAAAATTATAGAATTTGTTTATTTTGACGACTTCCTATATTACATTTTAGGTTAATCCTAATATATTCTTGATCAAAACTAAAACAATATGATGTTATCATATACATAGTCTTATCCCTTGGCATATTACAAAATATGTATCTTCCATGTTTCCAAATTGAAGACTAAAAGATAATCTTGTACCATTTATAAATACCCATAAATTATATATATATATATATATATTAAATCATAATATATTTATATTCCCTAAACTAAATTTTAATCCATTCTGGAATCTTTTAGGTATAATATCATTGTAAAATGGGAATGAAGAACAACTAGTTCAAGAAATGCCTTCAATTTCTCCCACCTATTACTCAATAACATAAACCATTTTTAACTAATTCCATGATTAATCTAATAATATATTACCTGGGGGATAAAAAATTTGATCTCGGAATATTACTAAGAGTAAAAAAGGGTGATTTAAATGATCAAATAATCACAAAAGAAACATAAGGGTGTAATAACATTATCTGTACAATTTTCAATACATACCCTTCATATAAAATATCATAATATTAATCGATGACATGAATCTTGGTAGTATAAAAAGTATATTCCACACGGTAATTAAAGAACATGAGCCACAATAGTATAACATTGACATTAGACATAGAATTATATCATATACATCAGATTAAAATTCCATTTTCATATTACTAATGACTATTTTTAATTACTATAGTAGTAGAATGGGTTCACTCCCCATATCATCAAAGCTGTAAACGTTCAATCCTATGAAAATAATAGGTGAACAGTCTCTTATTGAACTGGGTTCACTCCCCAATGAATATGTATTTATCTATTAAGGTATAATTAATTAACAAATTCAATGGAGGGATATTTAATTCGTAGCCGTAACATATATGAAATCATAAATTTTTGTGCTATATTATCAAAAATCATTCATCATATAAAAAATTATGATCTTCAAGGAGTTTCATAATAATTTTATCATAAAAAATCCCATAGTGTTAGTTTGTTATCATAAAAAAATCTATATAATATGAAATATATATATAGATGGTATCCATGAATAATATTCCCTGAAATAATAACTCAAATCATGTATTTCATTATTTGAGGAAAATAAATACTAAAAAATGATCATTAATTCATTATTAGGGAAAATATCCCATTAATTTTAAATCAACTGTTTTATAAAACGTGCAATAATAATGGACAACATATTCATTTAGAAGAAACATTTAAAATGTTATATATTATGCATAGAATAAATTATTCATGCTAGCGGAAAAATACATTGATGTCGTAGAATCCATCAAAATAGTTTTTTAATACTTTTGTAGGAAATATCACAAATTACCTTAGTGGTAAAATGAAAAATTATTAATTTAAAATAACTTTTGTAAAAGTAAAACATTTCTAAAATTGATATAATATTAAATTTATAATAATAGCAGAAAACTTGTTTAAACATTTTTAGAAAACATGGAAATATAAGAAAAAAAAATTTCAACCAAGGAGACAAATGAAAATGATTTTCCTTAAAATATTATTTTAGATATCTAGATTACAGAAGATGAAAAAAATTTAATAAAAAAAAATTAAATAAAAATATACAATAAAATAAAATACATTATTATATTAATAGGTTGATCATAATATTTAATCATCATAAATAATTGATAAACAATCATGATAAACAATGTGATACCATTACCCTGAGTTAACCTTATATATAAAAAATTATAAACACATTTATATTGAATTAAAATATATTATAATTATATGAAAATATATTTCAGTACTTATAATATCACATATTATCCATTTATTAAATTTTAACACCCACATTTCACAATAATTCCATTTTGAAATCGATATTTTTGGGTGTTAATTATTTTGTTTCTTATGAGTATTCTAATTCAGTAGTTATGGTCCTTTAACATTTTTCTTGGTTTTATATTTTAAATAATATTGATCCTGATATAATTGTCATATATATTTATTATATTCATATTTATTGTCATATAAAAAGTTATAGACAAAAAATGGATTACGCTGTTTAGGGATATAATAGGTCATACATATTCATGAATGATATTCTCTTTCTTGGATGAGTGGAAATATATTAAGGTAAATATTATATCATATTTACAAGAAAATTATTATATCATTTATATCATACATATTAATTTAATTCTTATTCATTTCTATCCTAGTAAAATTTAAATGAGAAATGAATCATGTCGCTTCGTGGAGGTGGTAGATCACACATACGCATGAACAATTGTATTATTTCACAAATGATTGGATAGTAGGTAGTTATATAAAATATAGTAATAAAATAAGTATCATTATTTCATAAATATAATATATAAACATTTAACCCATCATAATACTAATGTATAATGTATAGTGATGAAAAATGAATTATATCTCCTTGTGGAGATGGTAAGTGATATATATGTATCATAGATTCATTATCTTCATGTTTTATAGGAAATCGGGTGTATAATGGTAACATAATAACCATAAACAAAATTTTATAATATTTAGGTTTTTTAATTTATTTTTTATAGTAAATAAAATTTACTTTTGAGAGGTATATAATAGTATAAAAGAACGTGATGGGTTAAGGAGATTACCACTTTTCTGAAAAGACACATTTTGAACACCCCAAAAGGCCTCTAAGGTTTGTAGTTAAGGAATAATATATCCATTGCAAATATTCAAGTAAATTTATAAGATAAATTATAAGGGTTATTTCAAGATAATAGGATCTTATTTGTGTGATTAATTTAGGGAAAATGTTCACCTTTATCTATGAGGTGATATGAACTTTTGGAATTTCCCATAATAATAAATTATAAAAACTTAATTTCAACGAATAATGAAATGAAATGGTCATATACTATAAGATAATGTCAGATAGTGTTTCAATACCACAATAAAATAAAATTTAGACAATTATTTAGATCATTTGTAATAATAGTATTTTGATTAACCCATAGTTAATTTTTTTTAATTTAAGTAGAGTAATAAATTTTTCATTATTAAAGTTGGTAATTTATATATTTAAGGACAAAACTAACTTAGAGAATGAAAAATTTAGGAAATTTCCGACAATATAATATCCATCATTTCTAATTTCATGATTTTTAATATTTGTAAATAGTTTAATATTATTTTATTTGGATAAAATGAAATTATTTTTAATTCTAACACTAATCATTTAATTAGACATAAAAGACATAAAGAAATTTTTTTATTTAAAATATATAAATTTAAATTTAAAAAAATATTCCTTAAATACATATAAAATTAAGGGAACCCACCTTATATAAATTTTAAAAGTTTCAAAATCATTTATTTTTCTATTTAATTAAATAATAAATATTATTTTAGAGTTTTGTAAGAATTATAGTTTGTTATATTAATGGAATAAATAGATTACCATCAGGAATATAATTTCATAATATAGAAAATTATCATTGATATTGATTAAAAACAATGATTTTCCCCTATATGATCATATAAGTGATAATAAAATCAAACAGAGATCCATTTTATAACTTCCTTGGAATTAAATAACATATAAATAACATTCAAGGGCAATATTACATTAAAATATTAAAATGAAATACTATTTTGTTACGTTATCATTAAATTTATCTTATAATAATATTGTAGAAAAATCATGGCATTATCACTTATTTTTTATCTTGATATAACCGATCTACATTTTACTACGGTGATAATTTCTTCCTGATAAAGGGGCCTATTAAACAAATTTTAAACTTATTATTATAAATATGAAAATAATTATATATTATTAAGTACATATAAATGGATAAAATTATGGTATGGACCCAAAATCAAATAAATTTGTTTTGAAAAAAAGATCATTTTAAGGATCAAAATGTATTTATTAATTAATTATCTTATAAAAGTATATATATATTTTAAAATAAATCTAAATTACAAAATTTGAATATTTTAGCAAAATAATTCACCCATAGTTATTTAATTAATTTATCATCTCATTGAACATAGGTTAAAAAAAATTAGAACAAAACATCAATTTTTTGAATAATTATCTCTTTGGATTCTATTCATTTAATAAATGACAAATTAATTTCATTATTTTATAGGCTTTATATTTTTCTTAATTTGGTATTTAATATTCACCCCCACTAACCCAATGCGTAGGATAAAAAAGAAACATAATATTTTTATATTTTTATTAATTTTCCCTAAAATCAATGATACATGTAATTCAAGATTCCAATGAAATAAATTTACTTAATTAGAAATAGTTCATTAAAATATCGAGGTGTTACCGAAAATTCACTATATATTTTATATCAAATTTTATTATGTAAATTGAGAGATTATTTAATTCTTAAGATGCATATTTTGGGATAGGACTATTATTATTAAATTTTTAATCATCTATGATTAAATTTTTATTAATTTTTATCTTATAGTGATAATTATTTATGGTGGATCATGGACACTATATTATATAAACCCCAAATAAATTGATAAATTCGTTATCACATAGGATGCCATTTTTGATTCGTAAATGTGTAAAATGATTCTATATTATAATTTATGGGATATAATATGTAACTGTATCCCATAATATTATGGGAGGACATGATACATGACACCTCATCATTGATGATATACATGGAGATGGTGAACGTAACAACAATGAATGATTTATGATGTGTCTGTACTGATCCTTAAGAAATTTTTTTAATGAAATTCCAAAAGAAATCTTATATTCATAGTTCATTAATAAAAAGATGCCACATTTAATAGTGGTAGGAGTCACTCCTAAGAGTTTCATCAATATAGTAGTTTCTATGGTGGATTAATGTCATGCTGTGATGATAATTTTTATGTAATTTATATCATAAATTATAGTTATACGGATAAGACACATTTTTAATTCTTATATTTTTTCCTTTTCCAATAATTGGGATACATATATCTAAATCATTTCCCTCACTTGAAAATTATTTATTGTTATCAATTTTATTTATACTTGAATATTTTTACACTTTTTTACACATTTAATATAACCCTATTCATATGATAAATCAATTCCCTAAGTGATAATTTCTATTAATGATTGTCTAACTCATTATAATTGTTCAAAAATGAGGGATATTAGTTTAAATATGATGTAGTTATGTTAATATGATTTATTATATACTGAGATCCTAAAAACACTCAAAATTATATCAAAGGATTTTTTTATAATCAGTTTTATGTAGAATAAATCATTTTTTTAGCACAAAATCAACATTTACGGGTCTTGAGAATATAAAAAATTATTGTTATTATGTTAAATATATCATTATTTTTATAATATGAATCTAACCATATAATGGATACAATATAATTATTTGATGATAATTCTAATTTTTTAAAATTTAGTAGGAGACTTTTCCTTTATTATAAAGTTAATTATTAAAAAACATATCATGAATTTTTTCTTATATTGTCATATAATTGAGTATAATTCAATTCAATTTTTAAATAACATCATCCATTAAAACTAATTCTGATTTTTCATTCTATTAAAAATTTGTAAATACTCAATATAGTGTTGTAGTTTCTCATAGTTCATATAATTTATAGTTTTTTTGTGGTATAATGTGTAATTAATGATCCATATATATTATTTATTTCAAGTATCAGTACAAAATACATATTATATACTATAGTATGAATAAATGGTTAATTATCGATACCCAATGACATTATTTTAGCATTTATAGTCATTGGGTATTTTGTGGTCCTTTTATATTCTTGAAATGCATATCATATTATAGTGTTTGTGGTAATATACTAGTATTGCAATAAATTATATTATTTAGACATCAATATAATTTAATTGTATTTGAAATTAGACTATAATGTAAAAAATATGTAATTTTATAATTAATATTTATATTTAGGGTACAGTATTTTTATTATAAATTATTGTTTTTTATATGATTATTTAACATAAAATGTGATAAGAAACTATTTTACAAATCAAAATAAAAATATTGAATAATTTTAATCATTTAATTAAAACTAAAAAACACTTTTTACAAGGGATTAGTGGGATACAACATATCAATTAGGAGTATCATATGTTATATATATAATAATAGAATGCGAAACCCATATAAAATATCACTTTTGGAATATTGTAAATATAATGGATTCTGTTGGATTATACCATTTATAGTAAGCATCAGGAAGAATATTACATGTCAAAAGGAGAACAAAATTATATGAGGACAAACATATGTGTAATGCAGTTTCATTTTGTCTATAAAATAATGGAAAAATTCGATATTTTGATTTTACACATTATTTCAAACTATCTATGAAAATATTCCTTATATTTTTACTATCACCATCAATCTATTTTTCATGTGGTCTCATGATGAATTAATTAACAAAATTTTAGATTAAAATATACACATATAGGTTCCAATTAGAATAAATAGTAAATTGTTTCATTTTTAAATTTTATTTTTTATATATTCTTTTATCCATTTATATGAAAATATAACTAAATATATTCTATGCAATAGGTTTTACTCTTATAAAATGATTCACTCCAATAAAATCCATCCATGTGTTTAGAAAATAGTTTTGATTATTCCAAAATGATAACAACTCGAGAATAGTTCAGTTTAAGCATTTATACTTTCATACATGGATCAATTTATTTCCCTCTTATATATATTGTTATCTCTATATCTTGTAAATGTAGTACTCGATATTATTAGACCATAATTTATATTGAATAATTTTTTTAAATGGATGTTTTCACAGACTCCACTTGTCTCCTCAACTGAGAAATAAATTTTAATTCTCATGTTTTCTTCAATAAATGAAATTTTAAAATTTTTTCCATTCAGTTGATTATTATTTTTATACAAAAAATAAAAAAAATTCATATATAAAAAATAGAACTAAAAAATATTTTTTATTATACACAATGCAACAACAATTTCCAACATTTATTACCTTTCATGCACATGATAAATTTTAAAGTGATGTATTTTAATTGTTTTTCACATTAGAATTTACTGATATACTAAGATATAATTTGTTGGGTACCCGCATTAAATTAGAATAGTAAAACATTTGGGGACAACTAAAATTACATTGTTAATGTCTATAAATATTAATAAATTTTAAAATATATATTCATAATGAAAATTTATTTTCAAACAATAATTCATTTTCCCATTAAATTAAATATCACAATTTTTATCATTTTCATTCTAGAATGTAATCGGGAATATGGGAATGATATGCTATTGAGGAGAAAATAATATTCTATGTGTAAAAAATAATGAATGTGTATTTATGTAATCTCATGTATTTAACCAATGATTTATTGAGGAATATGAAATCAATGAATTTAAGAGAATTTTCATCATTGAAATTGGGTATTCTCATACTAATGAACACTAAATAGAATTAGGTGGGAAATTTTTGCATCATGAATGATGACGTGGCACATATGCTATGTGTTATTCCCATGATAGTGGCTTAGTATTGGATGTCATAAATATTCCTATGAAATATGATTTCATTGGAAGAGTTATGTTAGAAATTTATCCTTTAATATCTAATATATATTATGTAGTACAATTATTTAATATTTATATAAAAGTAATATATATATAAATTTTAAATGTGTCATCAGAATCACCCATTATGATCCTCATTAAATATAATTATAATAATGAATTAGTATGTTGATTTTTAATTAATCATGACTATAATAATATATTGTATGACTCAATATTAGTTAAACTATAATAAACAAATAAAATAATTAAAATATAATGGGAAGTCATATTTTTATAATAATAATAAAAATAATTTTTTTTAAAATTCATTATTTTTATTTGGTTTTATGGACATATACCCTAAGGTATATTTTAGGTCCCACTGCTGGATAGAAATGTCTAAAATATGGGAAGATTTGATTTAGGAAGGGAGTAATTTCAAAAATTGGAACTGATGTAACTAATTATAAAATAATAAAATAATAATTCTTTTTTAACCTCTGTAATACATAGGTCTCATCGGAATTGAGGAAGACATAAGATGTTGTAAAATATGATGTATAAAATTAAAATTTAATTATAACATGATCACAATATAAACTCATGTTATTTGGATATTTCTTTAGGAAAAGATTATCAGTAACAAAAATTCACTGTTTAGCTGTGGGTATTTAGTGACTCTTTAGTAAAACACAGCTAATAAAATAAAATATTTCATGGTTTTTCATTAAAAACAGACACCAAATAATTTATTTTAATTAAAAAATACACATCACCACCACACCCCATACTTATCCACTTACTTCCATCATTCACCCTAAAACTCCCCCCCAACCCTGATCCCCAACACCATTATCCCCCACCTAACTAGAACATCGGTATTACTGAATCCCTATAAGACAGAGCCCCCCTAAACTAGAGAAAGAATTTTGATCATAACCCCCAATGTGTCACACCTGCCCTTCCCCTTTCAAAATAAATTTCCCTCGAGATAGCCCTCCCGACACAAATCCTTTTAATTCACTCGATCCAACTATAATTTTATCCCCCAATACATCATCCTACACTTCTCCAAAAAACAATCATGGAAATACCCCTTCCCCTATTCTCCCTTAACTCTTCTAGTGAATATACCTCCCTTAATTGAATACGTCATGATTTATTTATTCAATTTTTTTCATACTTATTTAAATTTAACTCGAATAAAGGATTTCATGGTTTTTTATCTTTTTATTTTATAGGTAAATCATATATTTATACTTTTCATATAATAGTTTCAATGTATATTATTTTAGAGACTACTTCTTTGGGAAATAAATTCAATATTAAAATATTTCAAAGAATATAAACTAATGTTATGAATAATTATATTTAGTAGTTTATAATTCAGTTCTTTATAATTCAGTAGTTTTAACTATATATGTTTTCTTATTAAAGTATGTAGTTAATGTAATTTATAGTATCCCCATTAAATCATTATTCATTTTAAATAATATTTCAATATAAATAATTATTTATACATCATTGAAAGGATAATGAAATATTTGGATAAACATTGGTATTTTAAACTCATTATTGTTTATTTATATTCTAGGAAAATGACCATTTTTATAATGGTGTTATTTCACCACTAATTATTTTTCTTTTCTATAAATACTTTAGAAATTTATATTATTTTAAATTGGTCATGGCAAATTTGATTGAAAAAGGATTTGGATAAAGGTATACATCCTTATTTTGATAGAGTAAAATATTGTTTTTATTCTAGGATGGTGTGATTCAAAAAAAAATTTAACAATAATTTTAATATGTGATGTTGAAACTCTCACATTTATCATTCATTATTAATTATCATACTAATCTATATCTTTACTAATATTTATAAATCTATAATTATAATATAAATGATATAATGACTTTATGAAATTAATATAAAATATAAATAGTATATATATCATCTCTATCTCATCATTTCATTTTTCATTTTTTATAATGTATTACGACATAAATGTATTTTCATTAACTATTAAAAGTGGTGTTTAACAAGTGTTTTTTCTTGAAAATGATTATCATTATTTTTAGAGACATATTATAGGAATTAATGGTTTCTAGACTTTAATATTTATTTAAATTATTTTGAGGAAATAAGTATCATGGTGTCTTGAAATTATTCAAAATAAATGAGAAATATTATTCTTGAAAATTTGGTTCTTGATAGGAGTTGTCTTCCATTAAAGAGGCATATCCTTCTTTCAAACGATATATTATCAAAAACAAATATGAAAAATGTTTTTCAATGTGTGGGTAGATAAATGATTTTCAATGAATATTTGAGTACACAGATAGTAGTACCTATTTAATGAGATAGGATATAGACTATGTAAATCAATGATCAATCATGAATTATTGTTCAATTGGTGGTTTATAGCTCTTCATTTGAATGGAATTGTTATCTCAAACAATTTTATCCCATATGGTTATAGTCTCATGCATTATTTTAATATGACTGTATTGTCTCCAAAAAAATTAATATATTAATGGACACATATTACATTTTAAAAAATTTAATATCATTATTATATATGTCTTAATAAATATAAAATGATAAATAACGGAAAAAAACATCCCATTTAATAAATAAAAATGAATGAAATACATATAGTTATAATATCATTGTGAAAATCTCATGGATTATAATAACTGAATTATTATTGAAAAATATATTTAATTATTGGACATTATGACTCAATAACATTATTAATATATTTTAAATATATATATATATATATATATATATATATATATTCAAGGCAGTTTAAAACTCAGGGTTAGACACCCCTTTAACTAATGTTCTCCAACAAATTCATCTCTTGAAACCTATCAATGTATTGAGAGGATATCTATAATAGGGACCCACACATATAATTGTGTACAAATAATTAATAATATATAAAATAATTTATTTAATTTCTGATTAAATGTTTTTTTAATAAATATAGTTATTGACTAAAGGGTATAGATTAATTAATATTTCCGAACATAATCAAAAATCATTTAAAGATAATAATATATATGAAAATATTATAATGATTAGATAATATTCATATCCATCATGAAATAATATTTATATTTTACATCAGTGCAATTTATCAGAAACAATGATTATACAAATGTGATTGTTTCATGAAAAATATAACGATCACCAATGAAAATGTGATTGTATAATAACTTTGACCAATTGTTAATTTTTAATTGAAATATCTATGGATGAAATGATCCAAATTGTGATGTGTAATAAAAATAATTATTATTGAATTATTATATAAAATTTTAATGGTTTAGTATATACACATCACAAAATTAAATAGCTTGGCGTGAAGTTTTAGTAATTTTTTTGAAAACATTCAATTTTGGATGAATTGTGAAAAACATTGAGTTATAGTTTAAAAACGAATTTTTATTTAAATAATTATTTATTTTATTTAAATTTAATTATGGTAAAAATTGATACATAATACCTATATATTTTCAATGTAATTAATTGGAGTTAGTTTAGAATAATTCTAGATATATAATGATTTTAGTACACTATTCACCGCCTTTTACCCACCTCATAATAGAATTTGAAAATTCACATAAAAAATAATTTTACCACTTCTATGAGTGGAATTTTGAAAATCCAAGGGACGCCATTAATATCAATGAGTAAATATTATTCAATGAGATAAAAATAATTTTTGGTGAATAGTAACTTTTTACTTTTATTTACCACGGTTAAAAGTAAATAGGATAAATAAGGGTCAAAATGACATTAATAATACCCTAAAACATATCCTAATTCTATTGGAAAAATGTATCTCAACCAATATCAACATTAGGAATAAAATATTATCATTTTGGTCCACTTGGATTAGATTAGGACATTTATTATTATTTAATTCAAAAAAGATTTAAAAGAGATATAATCAAAGTTTAATAACTAAAAATTTTTAATATAGGTTTATACATAACATAAATTCAATTAAAAATATTCATTAAAAATATAAAATAATTTCTTAAATAGTGGGATTTTATTTATAATTTTTAGTCATTAAATATTTTTATTATTTTATGACACAATGGTGATCAGTAATTCCCGAATAAATGAAATATTAAAATAATTGATATTTTAAATATCAAAATAAATGAAATTCGACACTTTTTATGAATTAAACTAATTATATATGTTAATATTACATATTTGGATTGGTTATTTTAATTGTTTTAGAAGTAATAATTTTTTTAAGATATTATAAAAAAAATACCCAATAATGTCAAAATTGACAAAAAAGAGTTTTTAAAATAAATATTATATTATTAATTTATATTCTATTCATAAAAATATAGGGTTCTCCCAAAAGTAATTTATAATGATAGTTGTATCATTAATGGACCACTTGGGGTCTTTTGGAGGAATATATTATGTTTATTAAATGTATAATATAAAAATACAAAGAGACATGGTAAATGTAAATATATTTAACTTAGAGTTAAATATAAATGAAAAGGTTAATATAGTGGAACAAACCTGTCTAAAATCTATTGGTTGAAAGTATTTTGACCCATCCCCACCTTAGAGTTTAAATAATCCACTATGAAGCCATTAGAAACCGAATATTAATTTATTATAAAATAATATTTCTAGCTTTCCCAATGGTGCCCATCACCCCTCTTATAAAAGGGTACCCCCCCTTCTCTATAATTTATACCATCAAAGCCCTTTGGCTCGGCCAAAACCTGCCCAAATATTCTATCAACATCCCTCACTTCATCCTTGAGGCTGTATTTTGTTCAGATATCCAACCTAATGAGCCATTTTGATCAAATCAAAATGAAGAACCTGAAAAGATGTAATGTTTTGACAACCCTCTTTCAAGTTCCTTTCTTCTTCAACATAATATTTATTTGTTATTTTCATTCTAAAATAATAACTCCAGTATCTTTTATATACTATGATGTTATTATAAATATGGTACAACCATACTTATTATTCTATCCATCCTTTGAATGACATGACACCATACGTGCATACGTACGGCCTACCGTCTCCACGTCGTGGTGCAATTTTTATTCAATACATTATTATTTGGATGGGTATTATAATGATGTGTAATTCAAGTAAATAATATGTATAACATGATAATTATTATGTATATATTATATTCCATCCAATTATATATGATTTCGATATCAAAAGACTGATATTATCGCTCGTGCATACATACGGACTACCATCTCCACGAACGCGCTGAGATTAAATACCCATCGTATCCATAGAAGTCTAATTCTCATTTTATTATTAGAAATAATTTTTACGGACTTTATATAATTATTTTTATGAATAAGATACAACCTATCCACAATAAACACGACTTATGTAAGAAAACATATAAAATAAAACCATCATGTTAACACCCGAAACGACGATAATACTAAGATATTATTAACAAATAAATCTTAAAAGATCATATATGATATCATATTAATGTATATTATTATTGTATAATTCAGTAACAATTATTTGACCATTATACAAGAGGCTTACCTATACTCGACGAAGTAAATAGTACAAAGTAACGAGTTTCTTATCTTACTTTTAATTCCATGAGACATCCATTGTTCACCAAATATTTATTGAATGTGGTGTACCTACAACCCATGTTTGAATTCATTGTGTAATATACTTTAATTCATTTTACTTACATCATCATTCTATGATACTTCTTTCCTGGTTGTATGTTTTGTTTGTTACCAAGTCAATAAGGGAATTTGAAATTTCAATTTCCACTCATTGGGCTTTACGCATACTTCATTGATTATTTTACTCCATGATTATGTGTGGAATCACTATACATTGGATTATTTCATAATTTCCCCCACCCATTCTGTGGATACACTTTTTATACACATAATCACTCCATTTATTAATTCTTATTTCATCGGTATGAACTTAATAAGAGTAATTTATACTCAATATCGATTTGTTGAGTTAAAAACCCAATTCATTGGTGTCGTTCTTACAAGAATATGTGTGAATATACTTTGATTGTTTTACAATGAATATCCAATCATATAGAGTGTATTTGTTCACACATTCTTATGTAGTTGATTTATCCTTAATCTAAGGATACGAACTTTATGGGAGATTTCATCTCAATTTACATTCCATTGAGACTCCATTGTTGTTATACACCAAATAACTTTTATATGTTGTATATAATATAATTTGAAATAGTATATCATGAATCCCTTTATTCTCATTATATTACAAAGTTTTTATTACCTCAATTATCTATATTCAGGTTTCTCTCTTTTGGTTAGGAACTCTAACTAAAATATCATTTTAATATGTATTAAAGATTTATTATTCTAAATATTTCTCATTAATATCCATGTTTAAAAAATGATTTTAAAAATTTATTTATTTAGACATTAATGTTTTAAAATCTAAATTTCATTTAAAAGATTCAATGTGGTATGTGAAAATTTGATTTAAAAAACTATTTAAAATGGATACTTGACAAATAGTGTGACTTTTAAATGTTTTAAAGAAAAAGGGGGATATTTCTCTCAATAGTTCGATGATTATTTTTATATATGTCAATATACTTATTAATTATCTATTGAGGTTAATCTGATACAATAAAATCTTCCATATAAAATAGAATGAGTTATGTTTGACTGTAGATGTTCTATTTTTATACCATTCATGGTTTGTGGTTAATGTATTGACATTTCATATGCCAGTTTTAAACCGATTTTTTATGTTATGTTTCAAAATTTTCATATGAGGAATGCATTGGACTTAATATGTGATGGGGGGAGACTTATATAGCTCTTCAATGCATCAGTATTACTCATGAAACAAACTACTGTCATGGCACAAGGCCGTGACAAAATCTTATTTGTAGTACTGGCCTGAGGCCTTGACTATGTGGTTATGATAGTCTTGAATTATACATTACATCATTATGAATGTGGTTATTGATATTGAATTTGGTTATTCGACTAGTAGATTATCCATGTGAATAAATAATTGAATTATTTAATTTTATCTTGACCATATTATACTGAAGTTCATCTTTAAAAGGATTTTGTTTTAGTTATACATTGACATAAATAGTTATGCTTATTTACGAATGTTTTTGCTGTATTATTATCCTTACCGAGCATCGGAGCTCACCCCAATCAATTTTTATTTTTCAGAGGATGTGAAGAATTAATTTATAAATGAACTCCAGGTATATAATTAGAGGATATGAAAACAAGATGTTGTTGTTTTTTTTACATTGTGATGTAATGTATGACTTATAAATATATCTATTGTTTCCAATTCTACTAAACTAATCGGTCTTTCGAGACTTGATCTTTTGTCATCACGCCAATGTTATGTAATAATGCACTGACTCTAGGTAACTAGTGTCGGGGAATTAATGTTGGTAATAGAAAAATTTTAGTACAAAACTTGCAAACTAGATTAAGATAAACATTGATTAGAGCACATATCCCTACGATAGACATTAAGGATTAGTATAGAAGATATTCATAGATTTTTGGTATTGTAGAGATTTTGTGTGTTTTACAAGAAATACATCCATGTCTTGATACGAGCAGGTAGAGGTGGATCTCGCACAGATGTAACTAGGAGTAAAACCTGAAAATACAGCTTTGAGCTAGACTCGAATTGGAACAGGGGCACAACAATGGTCCATGATGTACTCTTGGTTGTGAAACTCCTTGGGGATATGTATAGGATAATTTACATTTTCTTTACAAAATAATTTGAAGTATTTTAATATAATATTAGAATAAAGGACCATGGTTAATCCAAATGTGTTTCAAATTGAGAATATGGTGTCATGATATTCTCTAAATTATTTTATAACTATTGTTACTCACACAATGATTTCTAGTTTTAGTAAATGGTTGGCGTACAAGTAAGTCATAATAGATTTTAGAATGATGTACAAGGTGGGAATGAAAGTGTAAATGATAAAAAATTGAATTTTGATAGGCGTAAAACATATCGTGTTCATTCCAAATAAGTTTTCCAAAAATATGATCAAAAATATATATATTAACCAACTATCAGACATAACAAAGAAGATAAAGGTGATGAATCACAAGAGCTCGAGCAGTGGAGACCATGGAGAAAAGAATCCCAAATTTCCATCATGTTAGAAATGTGGAAAGAGACACCGAGGAAAGTTTCTCAATGGAACAAAGAAATGTTTCACATGTGAGAATGAAGGACATAAAGTGAATAATTTCTGAGTAAAAATGAAGAGTACTATGGAAGAAAATAAAAATGGTCCCAAAAATCCACTTATAGTCATTTTCCGTAAATATAGGGGTCCTATCCATTACCCAGGGGAATTCTCTATTCTATAGGGCATTTTCCTGGTCAGAGAAAAAGCTATTTCGAAATAAATGGTTGGAGAAATGTTTTAATGTATTAGTCCTCTTTGCTGATGGGATTTTATTGGAATAATTTTCTATTGTATTTGTAACCCTATAGTTTTCCATGTGATAATGATATTATAGGAATACTTATCTTTTCCCTTGTGGATATAGTTATATATAACTATTTTTTTATATATGATCATTGGGTTTGGAGAAATTACATGTTATTATATTTTGGGATGAAAATTAAAGGTATGAGATAACATTTCTGATTAAAATTATTTTATAGTTATTTTGAGGAATTTATCTCATATTGGTAATGTTATAAAATATAGTTTCTGAAAAATAACAACATACAGACCATGTGAAAACCCGTCACATCAGACAAAGCTATGGGAATCGAACCCAGAACGAAAGTGTGATTGGGATTTATCGCCTACCACTAGACTACATGAAGTACCTGGTTATTTTGACTAATTATTTTTAGTTAAATGATTTTATTGATCAATAATAAGTTGATTTGGGTTATTATGTCTTATAAAATAAATACCCTTAGTATATGAAAATTATTTGGTGAGTAATTGATAAATGTTATTATGGAAGATGTTCGCTTTTTTGGGAACACTATATGACCAAGGAAAATAGAATACTATGGTATTTCATTTGAGGGGTAATGATGGATTTTTAACTCCCTTTATATTGTGGATTTAATATTGATTTGGGTTATTTATGGAAATCATTAACCTATAATAGAGAATATTTGATTAGGTTTATTACTTTTAATAATGTGACGTTAAGAGTAGTTGATGTCATTTTGAGATACAATTTAACATGGAAGACTACATAACCAAATTCTTCTATGTTTTGGGTTTCAATTTTAGTTTGGATTATATTGAAGGATTTCAAGTACAATTGTGTGTTGAATGGAATTTATTTAGCTTTGGGGTATTGTTGGATTAATTTTAGAAATTATGATTACTTTTTCTTTCTCTAAAGGAATATCCTTTTGGGGGATCATCAGATCTTGTACTAACCGTTTTGGATTTGATTAATCTCTAAACACAAGGTAAATATATAGTTTATCCCTCGTGGATCATGTGATTCTATAGTTGATTATTTAAGCTCTTCCAGTGTGACCTAGTCTTCTTGAATACTCATCGTTTAAAAAAATGAGTTAGTGGTGGAAATTTATTAAAGAATGAAACAATAATAAAAAAGTAATTGGATCTCTTTATTTTCTTAGTCAATCTCGTAAATTAATTCCTCATCTTTATGTAATGTAACTTAAAAAAATGTTGTCTGAATAATTTTCCTACTGGGAAACTAATAACCGTTTGTACCATCACAAGTTTGTGGCTTTACTATTTTTAACTTTCCCATGATCATGTTTTCTATCCCACTCTATCAGAACATGACACTTAGTTTATCTTCCATATCCACGTTTTCCAACATGGAATCCTAGTATGAGTTATCTTGGGTGACTTTTGTATTTCTCTTTATTTTTTAAGGTGATAGGTTTATTGAATATTTTTCTGATGTGGGACTTTCTATTATACTCCCAAGCCCAATTTTAAATATTTCGAGCATGAAATTAATTAAAGTAGGGGAAAATGTAACACCCAAAGATTCCACGGTACACTTCTCTTTGAATAATACATTATCATGTGTTGTACGCATCTTTGAGTTCAAAAACACACCACATCCAATCAAACTAGACATTATGAATAGGAATAACCACATTTTGAAATTTTATAAATTTTATCTTTCAAAATGGACTTCATTTTTGGATTTGTAATTTCGAAATTACCTTAGGGTGAATTTTTGGTCTTTTAATGAAAACATTCAAATTTTGATGAATAGTGAAAAACACTAAGTTATAGTTTAAAACTGATTTCTTATTTAAATAATTATTTATTTTATTTAAATTTGATTAGTGTAAAAATTGATACATAATACCTATATAATTTCAATGTAATTCATTGTATTTAATTTAGAATAATTTTAGATATATAAAAATTTTAATGAACTTTTCACCGTCTTTTACCCACCTCGTCGGAGAATTTGGAAATTCACATAAAATTTAATTTCACCACTTCTGTGAGTGGAATTTCGAAAATTCGAGAGATGCGGTTAATATCAAGGAGTAAAATGTGGTTCAAGGAGATGAAAAAAAATTGTGGTGAATAGTAACTTTTTACTTTTATTTCCCACGGTTAAAAGTATATATGGTAATTAAGGGTAAAAATGATATTAATATTACACTAAAAAAAGTCATAATTATATTGGACATGTGTATTTTGACCAAAAACAAACATAGGAATAAAATATTATAATTTAGGTAAACCTGGATTAGATTTGGACATTTATTATTATTTATTTCAATAAAGTGTTAAAAGTGATAAATTCAAAGTTTATTAACTAAAACATTTTTAATATAGGTTTATAAATAAGATAAATTATATTATAAATGTTAATTAGAATGATAAAATTATTTCCTACATTATCGTATTTTATTTATAATTTTTAGACATTATATAATTTATTTTTTTTATGACACAATGGTGATGTAGTAATTACCTAATTAATTAAATAATAAAATAATTGATATTATAAATATAAATATAAATGTAATTTGTGACTTTTTTTGAATTAAACTTATTTTATAGGATAATATGACATATTAGGATTGGTTATATAGATTTTTTTAACGTAAAAACTCTATTATAAAATTATCAAAAAACAAATACACAATAGTGTCAAAATTGACATAAAAGTGTTTTTTAAAAAATATTATATTATTAATTGATATTATACTCATAAAAATATAATGTTTTGACTATACTCTAATATAATGATAGGTGTTTTATTAATGGTCCTCTTTGGGGTCTCTTGGAGGTATATAGTTAGTTTATTAAATATATAATATAAAAATACAAAGAGACATGGTAAATGTCAAACTATTTAACTAAGACAAAAATATAAATAATAAGAATAATATAGTGACCCAAACCGATCTAAAATCTATTGTTTGAAATTATTTCGACCCATCCACACCTAAAAATTTAAATAATCCACTTCTAAACCATTAAAAAACGAATATTAATTTATTATAAAATTATATTTCTAACTTTCCCAAAGGTGCCCCTCACCTCTCTTATAAAAGTGTACTCCCCCTTCTCTATAATTGACACCATCAAATCTTTTTGACTCAGCCAACCCCTGCCCAAATATTCTATAAAAATCCCTCACATCTTCCTAGAGGCTGTATTTTGTTTAGATATCAAACCTAATGAGCCCTTTTGATCAAATCAAAACAAAGAACCCGGAGAATATGTAATGTTTTCACAACACTCTTACAAGTTCCTTTCTTTTCAACTTCAACTTTCTTTGTAATTTCTATTCTAAAATAATATCTATAGTGTATTTTCTATATTGTGATGTTATTATAAATATGATAAAACCATACTGAGTATTCTATCCATCCTTTGAATGACATGTCACCATACGTGTGTACGTACGGCCTACCGTCTCCACGTCATGGTGTAATTGTTATTCAATACATTAATATTTGGATGGATAATATAATTATGTGTAATTCATATAAATAATAATTATAACATGATTAAAATTATGTATATATGATATAACATCCAATTATATATGATTTCAATATCAAAATAATGATATTATATCTCATGCGTACGTACGGACTACCGTCTCCACAAACGTGATGAGATTCATTCCCCATCGTATCCATACAAGTATAATTGTCATTTTATGATTAAAAATAATGTTTAAGGACTTTATATCATTCTCTATATGAATAAGTTAAAACCTATCCATAACAAACACAACTTATGTAACAAAACGTATAATATAAAATGAGTAAGTTAACACCCGAAATGACAAAAATACTAAGATATTTTTAACAATGAAATGTTAAAAGATCATATATGATATCATATTAATGTATATCATTCTCGTATAATTCAATAAAAATTATTTCACTATTATAGAAGAGGGTATCCTACCCTATTCCAAGGAAAAAGTACAAAGTTAGGGGTTTCTTATCTCACTTTTAATTCCTTGATATTTCCTTTGTTCACCACTTATTTATTCCACGTGGTGTGTGTACAGACCATGTTTGTATTCATTGTGTGATAAAGATTAATTCATGTATATTTACATCATCATTGTATGATACTTCTTTCATGGGTCTATGTTTTGTATGTTACCAAATCAATAAGAAAATTTGAAATTTCAATTTCCACCCATTCAGCTTTACGCAACTTCATTGATTATTTTACTCCAAGATTATGTGTAGAATAACTATTCATTTGATTATGTCATAATATCCACTCCCCTTCTTGTGGATACACATTTGATACAAATAATCACACCATTTATAAATTCTCAAGTCATCGGTATGAACATAATAAGAGTAATTTTCACTTAATCTCGATTTGTTGCGTTAAACGTCAAATTCATTGGTGTTTTTTTACAAGAATATGTGTGAATTTCCTATGATTATTTTACACTAAATATCCAATCATATTTAGTGTATTTATATTTTTTATTCGTAATTATGTTGTTGATTTATCCTTATGCTACGGATACGACCTTTATGAGATATTTCATCTCAATTTACATTCCATTGAGACTCCTTTGTTGTTATACACCAAATCACTTTTATATGGTGTATATAAAGTACTTTGATATAGTATATCATGAATCGTTTTATTATAATGATATTAAAATGTTTTTATTACCTCAATTATTGTTATTCAAGTGTCTCCCATTTGGTTAGGAACTCTAACTAAAATATCATTTAAATTTTTATTAATGATTTATTATTCTAAATCGTTCTCAATAATGCCCATGATTTAAAAAAGGTTTTATGGATTTATTTATATGGACATTAATGTTTTAAAATCAATATTTCTTTTATATTTTTAAAAGTTGAGTGGGACAATTTGATTTAAAAATCTATTTTAAATGTCTTCTTGACAAATAGTGTGACTTTTAAATGTTTTCAAGATAAAGGGGGATATTTCTCTCAATAGTTTGATGATTGTTTTAATATATGTCAATATCATTAATTATTATCTATTGATGTGAATATGATACCATAAAATCATCAATATTTTATCGAATGAGTTATGTTTGACTGTGGATGTGGTATTTTTATACCCTTCCTGATTTGTGGTTAATGTATTGACATTTCATATGCTAGTTTTAATACGAATTTTTATGTTATGATCCAAGATTTTCATATGAGGAAACCATTTGACTTAGTAAGTGATGTGTGGAGCCCGTTATAGATCTTCGATGCATCGGTAGGTCTCATGAGTCAAACTAGTGTCTTGGCACAAGGCCTTAAAAAATCTTATTTGTAGTCATGGCATGAGGCCTAGACTATGTGGTTATGATAGTCTAGAATTATGCATTCTTTCATTATGAATGTGGTTATTGATATTGAATTTGTTTATTCGACTAGTAGAATATCCATGTGAATAAGTAAATGGAATAATTTCATTTTAGTTTTGCCATATTATGCTGAAGTTCAAGTTTAAGAAGATTTTTTTATTTTACATTGACTTAAATGTTTATGCTTATTAATGAATGTTTCCGATATATTATTATCCCTAATGAGAATTTGAGCTCACCCCTTTCAATGTTTTATTTTTTCCAGGATGTGAAGAAGTAATTTATGAAGGACATGTAGGGATAATATGAGGGGATATGAATAGAAGATTTTGTTGTAGTTTATTACTTTATGATGTAATGTAAGACATATGAATTTATCTAGTGTTTTTATTACTACTAAACTAATCGCTCTTTTGCGACTTTATCTTTTTTTATCATGCCAAGGTTTGTAAAAATGCACTGACTCTGGGTAACTCGGGTCGGGGAATTATATGTAATTAATATATAACCATGTTTTTTATAATTTAGTTATTAATATTCATACCCAAAAATTTAATGGCTATGTTATAATGGTATAATATATTATGGTAAAATATGACTTGGATTTGTGTGTTCTGAAATATATCTATGATATTAAATTTTGTTAAAAAATATTTCATAATGTATCTGGGTGTGAAGACTCAATATCATTAAGTATGGATTTGACCATGTAGTGTAGTTGATTTGATTTTGTGGATATGTTGGTATTAACATTAAATTATGGTTTTCACCTTTCTCCTAATGGATAATTCAAGGAATTGGTCTTTTAATCCTCATGAAAATAGTTATTAAACATGGGAACAAGTTAAAGAATCAATTTTTTGTGAAATATTATAAGGAATATTAAAATAATAATTATGATGTAAAATAAAAAATTACAGTCAAGAGGATATAGATTCCTTTCAAGAGGTAAGTGATAGGTTCATATAATATATTATATAGTTTCATCATTATCAACATCATTGTCTAATATTCATTGATGCCTTCAAGGATGTTTTTTACTATCTATTAAAAACTTGTTTTCAAATTTTTTATATTGAACTACACTGAAAAAATTGAATATGATATGAGGATATCATTTAGAACATTCATCTATTAATTCCAATTATTAAAATTCATATATATTAATAGTAAATAGTCTAAATTATACAATATTTTTTGGGTAGAAAAATGTTCATAATTTGATGGAATAAATGACCAAAATAAATAATTAATGAATAAAATTATCATTCGTTTATATTTCCAGAATTTATATCAAACCCAATACTGTAGAAATGGATTGAAAATTTAATAATTTTTATGTTTTTCTACTCAAACACATGTTATATTAACATTGACATACCATCCCAACAACTATAAGAGTTCAATTTTATAGGATATTGACCGTCGATGGAAATTATAAATGATCTATTTTAAAAATTCAATAATATTCTATATAAGAAGTATCCCAATTTTATCAATAAATAATTTTTAATAATTTGATCACCATCATTACCTAGTCTCAAATATTATGAGAGACAATAATTTCAATATCATCTTTGGTTTGTGTCCTACAACTCTCAAGAGGATATTCGAGGGATATTACATTATTTTTTTTGTATTTTTTTAAAATAATTTTGAAATATATGAAAATAATTTATTGGTAAACATATTTCAGATGAAAATTGTTAAATTTTTGAGAAATTTAATATCCAAGGTAAAGGTAACATCCCATGAGTTATAGAAATTAACCCTAGGAAAAATATTGTTGTTGTTGTTATTATGAATGGAATTAAAATTAATGATGATGTTTGAGATGACCATAAAATAATCCAAACTATGAAATTATAATAATACATAAAACAAAATTTGGGCAATATATAATCCTAATATTTTTAATTTACTTCTTAAAATAAAATAAAATCATCTATTCTACATGAATAAAAATAAGAAAAATAAAAATATGATATATGTTTAACTATGAAAAATTTGGGAAATGATTCATAATCATAAATATTTTTCACATCCAACCCTTTACCTAAATGTTTAAAACCATTGAATAACAAACATTAATTTCACAAATTCCATTCTTATTCATCAACCCTTAAATATTACCTTATTCCATGTTTCATAAAACATCAATTAGAAATAAAATGTTTTATAAAACTTCATACACCACTATATTTTTGTAAAATATTTCTGATAGTTAAATTTAATATTTTTTTATCTTATTTCATATTCAATAGTGGGTTTATATTTTTTCCATAAAATATTTTGTATAGATTGCATTACATGAAACACAGAGTTTATCTTTGGTTACATGCAGCATATAGTTTAAACGAGACATGAAATTCTATTAATATATTATTATTTAATATGGAATATATCACCTAGTCAATGAAAAAGAAGGTATATATATTATTATATAAATTACAAAAATATATGGTATAGAAATTTATATAACATAAAATCTTTTGTGACCAATTATTTTTAAATTAAAAAATAAATATTTGAAAATAAAGGAAATATTTTTATGATAGAATATTTTTATGAAAAAAAACATTATACATCATTAAATAAATAAAAACAACTTCTAGTGATTCAATTTAATGACATTTATATAATATATTTTTATATAATTGATTTCCATTCTTCAAATGTTTTTATACGATATATAATAATAGATTAAATTTTATTCATAAAACCGTGTTTTTCTAAAAAAAAATTTAATCATTTTCAAATAGATTTGGAATTTTTTTTGTATATTTTATGAAATATAATTTATTAAAAAATTATTTTTTTAAATCATTATGATTGAGTTTTATTCGGGTAATTTTTTGCTATATTTCTTAAAAATAGTAATTTTTCGATGCATGGGTAAAAATACTAGTCCTTTTTAATAATTTAAATTTATTTTAAATCATTTAAAAATAATGAAATTTTTTATATATGGTTTAAAATGTAAAAATAATTAAACTATGTATTTATTAATCCAGTATATTTCATTATATTCATTTTTATATTTAACTTTTAAAAAAAACTATTCAAACAATTGAACATTTTCACATTGAAATTATGATTTGTCATCGTGTCTGTGAGATTAATTTTAAAATAAAATTTTCCACCCATATGAATAGAATTTTTAATAATGGATTCCATATTTATAATTAGATTAATTTTTATTGCATATAAATTTTGACTTAATTTTGGAATACATTTAATACTTAAAACAAAAAAAAATTATCAATGTTATGGTAACAAATGTTTTAATGAGGGATAACCCAAAAAAGAAAATTTAGGGAAATGACCTAAAGCTTTTAAAAATCCTATATTTTGGATTTCTATATATACTAATATTTATAATATCAAATATTGATTCATTTGGATGAAATTTTAATTATAGATTCTTTATAAATATGGGTTATTTTGGTAAATCTCTATGATGATTCCAACTAGGTTCAAATAAAAACATATAAAATGACCTCTAACATCATATTGTCTATAACCCAAAATATCATTCTGGTTCAAATATAAAATATACAAATTTCATCCTCACATTACTAATCAATTCATATAGGACATATTTTGATTAATAAGTACCCATAAGTATGATTTAGACTGTAACCTAAAAGAGTCCCAAAGAATAGGTGTATTCATTAAATATGTGTTCCCATTAAATTTAATAATAATAATACATAAATTATTATTAAAAATTTATCATTCAACTATAACAGTATCATCTATATAATTATAATTTTTTTATTAATGTATCACCAAAATACACAATCATTTGGCATAAATGGGAAATGAAAATATTGAACGTGTGTACGATGGAAAACTACCTCACAATCCAATAATTATTATTTTCCATTAACACCAGTCATGGTCCAGTTTTAGGATAAATTTATTATATTAATATGATATTTTTAATTTAATTTTACTTCTTTAATATTTATATCACATATACCCTTTTTACCATTACATCGTGTGGGAGAAACGATAATGTTGATTGTCTTTACGGAGGACTACCACATCATGATGCGATGTGATTTTACCTCAGTAAAATTTACTAGTAATGTTAATAAAGATTATTTTAATTAGGTTATTTTCCTTATAATAAATCTTAATTATTATTCAATATTAATAATTAGTTAGTTTTATTTTATTCCATCTATCAAAATATGTAAACAAGGTTCAGGAATATATATGACATGTTGTCTCTAAGAAAAGTGTATTCCATATTTACACATCTAAATTTTATAAATATATATATATATATATATAATTAAAATATATTAAATTAATTTCATATTTAACATTTTTTAGATTAATTTAGGGTTATCAAAGTACAGATTTCAGAACAACTAAACCAACATCACATAAAAATTGAAATAGTTTACACCAATAAATAATGATTTTATAATAGAATTATTAATAAATTGGTATTGAAATATTATAATGGGGTAATATACTAGTTTATAAGTATTTTCATGATTCTATAATATAGTTATAATTAATATAAATTTATTATTGAGGTTGTTTTATCATGTAAAATGGATGATAATAATTAATATAAGATATTTCAATCACAGTTTTATTTTTCAATGAGTCACATAAAAATTCAACATGTGTATATTTTAGCTGGAATATATAATTCTTAGGAATGTATTTTATGACTTTTAAAAATAATTTTTTGGGGGATTTAAATTTCCATTTAGGATCTCTCTTTCATGTGTCTTGTGGTTTAAATGTTAAAAAAGAGGTAATGGATTTTATCTCAAATTATCTTTTTTCATATATAAGATATTTTATAAACCTATGTTATTATATTAGGTATATATTTTAGAACCCCCAATTTCAAGTACATGAATAATTTTTATGTTTTTTTAACTATATAAAATTAACTGGTTTATTTTTGGGTAGTTTATAGGGGATTTGAAACTTATTAAAGGCATTGTTGGATATTAAAAATTTAAGAATAGTTCGTAGAATTCCTGAAACACCACCAAAAAAACAATGACAAGGAATATAGAGGTTAGTTGGAATGAATATTTTCGGTTAATGGTTTGGAAAAATGTGTTGTTTCTTAAGATGAAAGATATGATTCTCAAATCATATTTTACATTACCTCATGAAATATTCATGAATAGTTACTCTAAGAGTGTAATATGATATTATGAAGGATGGATTAAATCAATATTTCTTGGCCAGTTAGTTCATGGACTACATAATTGTGGTAACCATCCAAACAAGGTGGTTCTTTAAGACAGAATCAATAGTACTATTGTTGAACATTTTTCAAAACTGTGTGGCCAAATCATGCAGTGTGTAGTTTCAAATAAAAACATGGTCGATATTACTCTATATAACTCGTTATCCCCAAATAAATTTCAAAAAAATTCATAATTCTGAGATAATATATCTCTCAAGTCTATAGAGGAATTTCAATTTCATTTGTGAGTAAGCTTACAGTTTTACAAGTCATTGGTGATCTAGATTAATTTGTATATTTTTTTAGGGACTTTCATCATTGATCTATTTTACATATTTTTTCCAGAACAATATATATAATATAATATGTATAGATTTATGATCGATGTTTTAAATTGTGATGTTTATCGTTAGATCGATATAATGATATGTTTTTAACGATTGGATTTAAGGAATATCTTTTAACATTATTTTGTTTCTATAATGTTTCTGAGATATGTGGATTCTCCCTCAAATACAATTAATTATAACATGATGTATTAGCTTGATATAATTGTTTTATAGGAATTTATTTCATATTTGTTGTGTAATTATATATGTAAGACATTTTAAGTGACAGTTTTTTGAAATGGTGTGAATTGGATTGTTTAGTGGAAAACCATCATTGATGTTAATTTTAAAATAGTGATTTTAAATTGATAGTATTTTTTATTCACAGGGAATATTTTTTAGATATTTATTCAATAATTTTTTTTATTTAAATTAATGTTCATGGTTATTTTGGAATTTGTTTTCAAATTTTTTCTGTGAGTACATTTTCATTAGATGGTACCCTATGGAGGAATGTGTGTCATTATGGAACTCGGTATTGGTTATCATGTGAACACTTGGATGATCAAAGAGATAGTGATCTTGATTGTGGAACTCTCACCTTCACATGCATGTCTTTATGTGTTCATTCATTTAGTGGGAATGATAAAATAACTTATGACACATTTTAAATACATTATTTATTTAATTCCATAGAAATAAAATTTGGTTTGGAAACCTGAATTTGTTTTGATATTAACCACTTTATTTTTAAAAAAATGCATATAAATTTATAACATATCCATTCATTCTGATATGATATGGGAAGTCATTAGGTAAATCCTACTGATTTTATCCTCCACCACTTAATTGGAAATATTCTTCATTTGACGATTCAGTCAATTTGGACATGGTTAAAGAAATTTTATATCAACTCTTTTGTGATTATTTATGATACTATCACTGTCTATTGTTGAGATGGGGCATTGAGAGTGTTGGGAGTTTCTGGATGGATGAATTCATGTCATTGAGTTTTTTAGTATTTTGAATCCTTTGGATATGTCACATAGGTTCTTATTTATATTTGGATAAGGTTGGGGTTAGATTTCATTGCGTTTCAGTTGTATTTTGAACGCATACTTAATAATTAGGTTTTATTGTTCTCATTTTCATAGATTGGTAAATTTAATATCAATGGAAAAATAATTTCCTAACTATTTATGAAACCCATATAATTTATTTCAAGCCTTTGGTGTATTGGGTATGTCACCTAGGGCATAGTAACATCCTTATTCCTCTTCACAATCCAATGAACGAGGAATATATATCTCAAACAGTGTCAGTTTTATAGATCCCAAAGTGTAAATTTTAATTATTTCATCTATCTACGGGATTTTATATTGTAGTATGGTTTTAGGAACATTAAATGTAGTTAATAAAGCTTCATATCTAACCTATTTATGATGAACATCATGTTACCAGTGAGTTTGTGTACATGAGTGTTTTTAAAAAACATATAAGTAAGCGATCAACTCATCTACATTAGGTCGGGTGATAATAATTACATACTTGAATTCATAGTATAACATCCCACTATAACTATATTATTCATTATTGAGTAAATTATTTATGGAAATGTTAATATTTTATTTAATATTGTCTATAATGTTTTCAATATATGAGATTTTTAACACGCATGATGGTGGAATATTGAAAATGGTTTAAATTGTCTATAATTGATATCTAGGAATATGGAACTTATTAAAATGTAAATATGAAATATGAAAGACTTTATTTTGTACTATGTAACAATAAATGGATGTTTTTATGACTATAGAGACTGGAACTGGGTAGGTGGAGTAGAAACCAACATGATGAGGTCGTAATAAATGTTTTTCCACCAAAGCCATAGGTTGTCAAATAGTTGGTCTAGACTATTTTCCATACAAATTATTCAATTGATGGAAGGAACAATATGGAAGAACCAAGGAAATTGGATCATCCATTTCAATTCCAAAAGCATAATCCACCCATATTTCAAAGAATTTCCGAGCTATAAAAACAAGACGTGTTACTAAATAAGATGAATTGAATCATTGATTTCATTGGCACACGATATAAGTTGAAAGTAAATTTGAAAATTTATATCATATAGGATCTATCCCACAAGTAGTGATATTTTGATATTCTAGATAAATTAGAACATTCTATTGATTATAAGTACATTAAATATTGTTTAATAATCAATTATATCGTCACATGTTCAGAATTTTGAGAACAATGATATTATTTAGTTTGAAGTTGGAGAATCTATCTATAACAGATTATGTGGCTAAATTTAATCATTTAGTCCAGTATTTATAATAAATGATCTTATATTTCTTATTTGAATGAAATTTTTTTCATTCGGGGTTGAAACTATAAATTCGTTTAAATATTTTCATGCTTTGTATAATGTATTATGAAATGATGGTTAACATGGAAATGTGGGTAGAAAGGTAAATCCAAAAAAAAAATTTGACAAATTTTTTTTTTCTATAGAATATTGTTGGAACCCTAATGAGGGGATTGTGTGGAGGTGGGAAAAAAATTCTCATGGGTGTATCTCTAAATCAGACTATGGGATCATTCTACTTCAATCCTTTATCAATTTGTATTTCATGATAGATTCTATGTGGTTTTTCAATCATATGAAGCAACATTTATTGAAACCATTGATATAAGGTAACAATTTATACCATATAGGGCATATTTAGTTCTATTATCACAGTCCTCCAAGGTCATGTGAGAGGGACATGTATCATGATTCTCAAGCATCGCATGCTTCTATGGTAAGATTATATTAGAATAGATTTTTTTTTAAAAACCATGAAATCCATTATGATTCTAGGAATAACATGACTCCCCATCTAGAGAAATGACAATAGGTTAAAAAATAGGATGGTCAAGAAAGTAAGAAATTGTATATAGATGAGAAAGTGAAAATGGATGATCAATCAAAACTTTTGTTAGTGTGAGGTGTGATTCGTTTGAATTCAACCCTTATGATTGACTTGATTGATTGGTAAACCTCTCATTAATTTATTACTTCTCGTGTGGATTTTTTCAAGGGTTTACATGTTGAGATGATACATTTTTTTTAAAAAATATATACACCATTGTGATAATACGTGTTTTGATAATTGAAATATGCCTTATGATCGATAATCGTTAATAGGATATAGTTTGTATGGGATTATTATATAGTAGATATGTTTGTCATTGAATTTATTATGGGAATACATCGGTTAGAAAACATCGATGTACATAGTAATTTTTATGCATATAAGCTTAGTTTCATATGTTACTATGATGTTAGGAATCTCTTAAAAGTACATTGGTTAGTGGATTAATGATCATATCAACCCTTGGTACTGATGGTTGTAACTATCTGTTTCCATTTAATATAATTTTAATTTGAATATGTAAATGATATCAGTATTTGATATTTTTCAATCTTAGTTAATAAGTTATTTGATGTTTTTTTCAAAAAATTCATCATGGTTGCCACCAGAAAGTATAGTGGATATTTAAATATATCTAATAAAAGTTACAATCCCCCCTTACTTCCATCATATCATTTGGAACAAAAAAAATTGAGGTAATTAATATATTATTTTTATGAGTTTCAATTTTAAAGATTAACCTATTAAATTGCGTCTATATGGGTTTCATAGGTTTGTTTTGTGAAGAATGAAAATAAAAATCATATACTTTATATAGATTAACCATATCTTAGAGTTTAATTGTTTTTAATTTTGATCTTATAAATTTACTTGCATTATATATGGAATTTTAGGATTATATGTTTCAAAGGACTCTATATTCTACTTTACTAGTGTTTATGCTGGATAACTAGATTAATCATGGAAAATCATGGATCATGAGAAAAATATTAATGTGGTCTTGGTTATCGTGTTGGAAAATTGTTTGTATTCCATGTTATCAAAGTGTTGTGTTTATGGGAAAGACATATATTTCCTTAGAAATTTGTTTATGAAAAACGTTTTTTCAATATATCTATAAAATATATAAGTCATTATCTCTTAGAAACCACCAAATAATTTATTTGATATATATATATTATCTTAATCATTACAGGATACAAGAGATATATATTATATAAATGTTCACATTTTAAATCCCCAAGGATAACATTGATTCAGAATGGAGTTCCTTTAAAAGATAATCAGTAATGTATGAACTACATTAAAGAGATTAATATTAGACTTACATTGACCCAAATTCTCTAATTTCCATTGTCTGGATATGAGTATATATTCTATTGTGTTGAATCATGATTGTGGTTGGGATATGTTCTCCCAAATGAGGATTATGTTGTTAAACATAGATCATTGATGTTATGTATTCATGAAATAATTTACCCAACTCAAAATTTTGAATTGGTTTCTGAAGTTCATTCTTCGGACTCTAGAAATAATTATCTTTTTTGTGCAAAATTTATAATGTTTAGAGCTCATAAGATTTTGAAACACATTTTATAATAATGATATTTGAATATAAAGTATATAATTTGGAAGAAATACCATCAATGTTTTAACATATTCTTTATGTATACAAAGAGTAATGGAAATTATTTGGTGAATAAATTAAATAGGATGTTGTATAATCAATTAGCGAAATAATGATTAGTTATGTGGTTTATAAAGTTTTTCATATTACGAATATACTATTATTGTAACAAATATGGTCATTTTGTAGTTTGATTCTATGTTTTTTTTCATTATATAGATCAGTACATAAAACATGCTCAAATATTTTTATCCTAATTGTGTTTCTACAAAGACAAAACTCATTGTTTGGGGTAACATTAAGGTATGGAACCTCTATTAGATTTTAATTTTGTGTTTTAGATATTGTATCATGGTATATTTTATTTTTCAAGAAAATTTTAATTCTTAACTTCATTGAAAATAAGTTTTCCATCCAAACATTCAAAATTTGTGTAATGTGTTGAAAGAATAGTTATCATGGGATGGAATGAAATTGGGGGTGGAAGATTTTATTTTAGGATCCCTGACATTTTAGTATGTCAAGGAGAAACAAAAATAATTATCAGTCATGTTGTGAAACTTACTATTTCTCATAAGGATGTGTGATAAGATAACCATGGGGATTGTGACAATATTCGAGATTTATAAATAGGTATGGAATTTGAGTCTCGATTCTACCATATAAAGACCCTAGGTTTAAAACTCAATTTTTTAAATACATACAATAATCCCATAGAATTTAGTTGACTAATAGCATGTATTATCATCAGAAAATTAACGGATATACATAATTGAAAATATAAATGATAGAGGAAATATTTTGGGCTTGAGTAATTGAGTTTAGTATTTTGATTCCACAACTTAATGTTGATGTGGAATATCATTTTGATTTCTAAAAATGATTCAATCCAATGCATAATATGTTTCTTGTATCTTAATTGATGAAGAATCAAATTGATCTTATCTATGTGATTTTATGGGATCCAATTGGCCTATTTTTTAGGCTATGTCGTTTCATATGATTGTACAGATCATGGATTGGAAGGAGGATGTCTAAAAAGGAAAATATGTCTGTCTAGTTTGTTTTTTTGGTCAATACGGTCAGATTTCATAATAAACATTGGCGCATGAATGGGAAATAGTTTAACAGTGGGCTAACCTATGTTAGGACAATAAGGTATATCTGGTGTTTTAGTACAGAATGGTGAATAGTGGGGATAATATATCACCCTTGGATTCAGGTGCATTACCCTTTATTTATGTATTTCATATATATATATATAATTATTATAATGTATTTTGGGTGGTTTCAAGGGGTTTTGGAAAATGGTGGAGGTTTATTTGGAGGAGAAAATATTTAGTAATGTTAGTATAAACCATGAAACCCCTTCCAGAAACCATTAAATTAAAAAATAGTGGGCAATGGGAAAGTCCATGTTTTTCCCAAACATTGTGTGTTCTTAGGAGAAACCTTGTGAGACAACAATCATTTGGCTTACTAAATTATTAATAGGCAGTGCATTCTCTTTATAACAATGTGAGATAAGAATTTTATGGCTTACATAATATTTTAATTCATTCATTGTTGGATCAAAATTTTTATAACCATGATTTCCCACCACGTGGAGTTTTTTCATAGCTGTAACAACAAATTTGTTCAATGGATTTCCAAACTATCCGACCTAACCATGTAGTGTGCATTTTCAAATATGAAATTTGTAGATCCATAGTTGTTTACGTCCCATGATCAATTCTAATTTCATAATAATTCATAATAATTAATTCTAATTATTCTAATGTATATAAAGGATAGTCAATTCGATCATGGAGAAAGATATAGATATGTGTAATCTATTGGTTTTATAGATTCATTGGTAAGTTCTAGTTCTTTTTTGTTCATTAATGATCTCTTATCCTTCCATTTTATATATCCAAAGATATAATATATTGTTGATATATCAATATTCCATGGTTGTTGCAATTTTATATTTAATGGTTTTATATATGGATGGAAAGGTTTCTTTCCATCATATCTATGTAATTATGTTTCAATTATACAATTTCACCAATATTATTGAGGTATGTGTCTTCTCTCTCTCATTCACAAAATTAGAACATAAAAGATTTGGTTGATATTATTTTTTTCATGGATTTTATTAAGAAAGTATAGATTTATTATTAATGTAGAATATATTTTTTGATGAATTATTGAAATGGTGGGATTTATTTGGTTATTTTTGAAAACCCACACAAATGATAATTTAAAATGCTAATCTTCAGAATTATTGTTTTGATTTTTTTCATGGAAAATATTTTTAAATTTTTTTTTAGTAAAAGAAATTAATCATTGGAGAAGATTCAAATGGTTAGTTTGAAATATTATTTATAGTAAATGGTTGTAATGAGTTCATTTTTATTATACTTGGTCATGTTTAAGGGGATTCATCCATTTTTTGAGCATAATATGTTTTACCTGATGAGGACTTGGTAGTTCAAAGAGAGACCAATTATGAGTTGGAAAATTCGAGCAGGGCATTCGTGTGTAGATGTGTGCAATCATTGAATGGGTATTCCAAATATACTTCTGAATGTATTTATTGTATTTTTTTATATACTTTCTTGGAAAAATATTTTAATTTGGAAAATGAATTAAGAATTAATATAAAAATTCATATTTTTTTAAAAATTGTTGTATATAAATGTTGTATAATTTTTAGTCATAGTGTAATTAGTTTTGATATCATTAGTGAAATCATTCTGTGTTTATTATCATCCCTTTCATAGGAACTACTATTCATTTACTAATAAAATCATTATCGATACATGTAATGGAATGAAATCTCTATTCTTTAGTGACTTTCCATGATACTGTAAAATAGCTTGTTGAGTTGGTGGTTGGAGTTGGTTTGGTGTTTCTATTTGAATTTCTTGGTGTCGTTGGTTATTTTATTTCGAGTCCATTGGTTATGTCACTTAGATACAACTTTTTACTCAAATATTATTGAGGTTTTTTAGTTTTATTTTTTAATCATGTATTATGTATATATTTTTTATAGTTATCATTTTCATCTTTCTACCATCAATGGGAAAGTAATATTCCAATTATTTAAGAATCCATCACAATTTATTTCAAGAAAATTAGATCTTGATGATGTTAAAAAGGGCCTAGTAACTTCCTTCCTCCTTTTTATAGTCCCATAGGTGGGGGAGGGATGGCACATATATATTTCCCCTTTTAATGTTTATATCATTAGTATTCTACTTTTAATTATATTCTATTTCTCATTTAACGTTATTTTTTGTGTTATTTAAATTCAAATTTTTTAAAGTTGTATGATTATGTTGATATAGTCTCAATATTTATTCAGATTGTTTTTATTATGACACTAATGATGAAATATTAATATATTACTCTCACGAAACACATGATTTTTTTCTCTCATTGTTTTATATAATGAGCATTTATGTAATCCCTTAATTTTCCAACATTTATATATTAATGAGATAAATAATATTGTAATAAAACATATTTATTAATCTTTTTGGTCTTAAAAAATTATCTTCTAAAAACATATTATAAAAAAATGATTTCAAAAATATTTTTATAATTATTATAATGATTTATTAATTATGTTTGTACCCATGATTTATAATTTTAAAATTTTAAAGGAACATTATGTTAATCTTCCAAAAATATCTTAGATAGATTTTACAAAAAATATTAAAGGAATCATTATTTTTATTTTTAAGGAAGAAACATTATTTAACACCATAATGACCAAATAATTGTGAAAATTATTTATTTATATGTTTCAACATTTAATTCAAATAAATTGATTTCCAACAGTTTTGTGAAATATTTTTAAAAACTAATTTTTATAATGGAATGGATATTTTACTCAAGAACCTTTGTAAATTATATTCAAATGTATTGTATTTGTTTTCACAGATATTTTGAAATAAATGTATTTTAAAATTTATTTTCGTTTTTGAAAGTGTTTTTTAATGAATATTATCCCTAATAGAAGTTTTGAATTATTTTTATGTCTCCATTTATTATATTTTATGTATATTTGTTTTCAAAATGATTTCCAAAATTATTTATGTTCAAAAAAATCTATTTTAAAGAGGATAACATAATTCGTTATGAAATGTTTTAAATTAATTTTAATGTTTAAATTATAATTATACAATGATATTTACAATGAAAATTAATTCCAAATTATTTTATTAATTTAATGTTTTAATAATTTAATTTCAATGATAAATTATTTCCCTCAATAAATATTCCATTTTATCCTCAAAAATTTCATTTTATAATGAAATCCTTTTAAGTTGCATAATATTTTATAAGGATATGATTCATATATACCATAATTATTATTTCCCCAGAGGGTTTATGTTTATGGTGGAAATATGAATTTGAAACCTATTTCTCATCCATTGGTTATAAAAAATAAAATACTTATGAGGACTGTTTATTTTCTCTAGTTACACAAATAATGAATGATGAAATAAAAATAAAACCAAATTATTTTAAATAGGATATAATATGAATATGTATTTATGAGACTTATTTTTTTTTCATTGGTTATGATATCATGATTTTTTTGACCTTCTGGTACAAATACTTATGATATTCATTAATTAATGGTTGAAACCTATATGGTCATTAAATTCATTGGGTAATGATTTATGTCTATTGATATTGACAGCATATGATAGGGGAGTGAACTAGATTTCCTTTGGGACTTTTTCCACTTTAATAGTTTTTGGATTGAACCATGAATACTATAATAGTTTAGGGAGTGAACTCATTCTTCCATGATAACCATCATAGAATGCCTTCAATATTATGGAAATGATTTTTTTAGGCCAAAAATATATGTCTTATAATAATGTGTTTATATTAGGTTTCATGTTCATTGATTCACTTATGATTCAGGTCTTATTAAATGAAAATGTAATTCCATGACCCAGCATTATCATGATTGAAAATGTATTGCATGTTTGATGAAATATGCTTTTGTGTTTCCAAACCTATTTATTTGAAAATTGAAAACTTTTCTTCAGATAATCTGTTTTTCACATATTTTATGGAATCTTTGGTGGTATCCTATTAGGATTAGGCTCACAGCCTACTTTTTCCTTCGTTTGTTTGTAGACTTCCTTTTTACAGGCTCGAGAAAAGGGAAGGAATCCCTTGTAGGTGGATCTAGCTGTTCATTTTTTGTCTTGGTGAGTTGTGACCTTGGGGACCTTGGGGCTATTTTTTCCATCTTTAGTACTCTGGTTATTGTACTTTGGTCTTTTTATGTCATGTTGTTTTATGGTACATCACTACCAGTGGATTTTTATATATTATTCCTACTGATTCGTTTTCTTTTTCTTCCACATTCTTTTGGAAAAATCATTTCCACTTGTATGTTGTAATATTCCAGGTGCCAGTCATCGACCCATGGGGATCGGGAATTCCCTTTGGGACAATAGATTCCATAAAATAATTTTATTGGTGTCTATATGATATTATAAGTCCATTAGTTCAATATCTATGATGTTGTATATAATTTTTTATTTTATTTGAATTCAATGAAATTAATTGTGTCTTAATTGAAACTATTGATATTTTATAAAAATAATAATTTTTTATCATATTTAAAATTCATAAAAAACATAAAAAAATCATACTATGGTAAGGCCTAAAGATTCATATAGTATCCATTTATAGAAATTTTTCCCGATATAAATAAATATTTATAGCCTGTTAATATTTAATTTTTTTTTATCAAAATCAATATTAAAAAATAATAATTAATGGTAATCTTAAATGAACTTATTTGAAATAAAATCAATACATGTATAAAAAATTATTTTATTCTTGTATTTCTAACTATAATTAAATAATATTTTATATAAATGACTTTTGGTGAATTTTTATTCTAAATTGAAATTATTGTAGTCTAGTAAATATTATAATTCCAACGATGCACCTCCCATCTACTATAAAATGGCTCACATTCAACTCTATTAAACACACATTCATATCATTTTGGATCTCCCCATATCTACCCAATACACTTCATAAAATCTACCCCAATACTCTAGATGAATTTTTTTAGTCATAAAACCCACTTTAGTGGTGGAAATGTGTTCTTCAATGTCGATCAACAAAAGAAGAGGTATCATTTTCTTGAACTATTTCTATTTTATTTCATCTTCATCTTCCCTAAAATATCCTCGAAATGTGATGAGATAATATCTTAATTATCACGAATATACTGAGATGGTATTATTTTAATATATTTACCTAAATACATATCTAATTCTATTAAATGGGATATGAATTTTTCATTCTGGCATACAAGCAAACTATAATATCTACTAACCGATCAAATTCATTTTCTATTAGTGTCACTCATTACAGTATATAATAATGTAATTCAGTTTAATATGTGATATTCATGACATATAAATCATTATCGTATAATAATTTTTCAATTATGTTCTTACATTTTTACAGGAAAAAATGATTAGATCGTTCATGAGTACATGTGAAATATCACCTTCATGAAACGTTGTGACTCATTCTTATTCAATACATCACTTATATAATTTATATATATTTATATAAAAATATATTTTAATTAAAATTGTGATATTTATGGTGATATTATCATTTTGTAAAGAAAGAATAATAATTACCTTACTTCCATAATGATCAATAAAAAATGAAGATGTTACTCATGTGTACGTATGACATACCATCTCTAGGAATATAATGTTGATCACTTTCATAACCACACATCTTGTTTGAATTAAAGGTATAATTTTTTAAAAAAAAATTAAAATATGGTCATGAATATTTTTCTCGTGATGATGGACTTATGACTACATGAACTAGTGACATTTAACCATGTTCATTTTTAAATGTTATAATTAACTATTGATTATAATTTATTGTTACAAGGATGTAGTGGAAATTTTTTTTTTCAAAAATAATTTTTGTATATGTTTTAAATTTACTTTAGAAAATGTATTGGTTATTTTAATAGCTTGAAATTATTTCTTATGAGTGAAAATGTAATTTTATCAGTGAAATGTTTTATAATTTATATCTTTTATTCTTTTTTATTATAGATTGGTACTTGGACATTTGGCATGTGGTTATATGATAAACCAGATAGGAGTGGTTACCTGATAAACCAAAGATGGTGGGTTACGTGATAAACCAAGGGGAGGTGGTTAAATTATAATCTTTAATTAATTAGATATTAACTTTAGTGATATGTGTAGAGGTTATCTATATAGTTATTCCATTTGAAAATTATTAGGTCCCAAGTTACCTTTATATGTTATATATTGATTTCTATGGGTTTAAAGGTAATATTTTCATTAATAAAAGGGTAATAAATGGGAATATATTAGGTGATGTGTATGTACTACTTCATAAAGGTGAAAAGAATTAAATTATGATAAAGTAATCAGGGTTTTCATTTTTATAGAAGAATAATAGTTTTACTTGTTTTTGTATCCATTAAATATCATTTTTATGGTCATCTAAATATTTGAAATTTTTTTCTCGTGATTTAAAGAAGAATTGAGACAATAATGGGATCAAAGATAAATTATGAAATTTAAACATGAAACAAAACTATGTTTATTTTAAAATGTTTTTTGTTTCATTAAAAAATTTATAGTGAGTAGAAGTGTCTACTTTTTAATATTTATGTTAGTAGGTATGTGTTTTGGAATCATTATCTAAAAATATAAACATCAAAATATCTTCAATGTGAAATAAATAATACTATTTACTAAACACAAGATTAAGTCATGTTTATAGATTGGAAATTTTACTTTTAATAGATATTAAGGCCCACAAATGTTTGACAAGTCAAAATAGTTTTCTTTAATTCTTCTCCAAAGTCAATATGGTTATTTCATTAACATTTAAACCTAAAAAAGTAACAGTACATGTTCATCATCAATTTTTATACATCAAAGTATTTAACTAAAAACATAACATATTAACATGGAAATGTAAAAGGTCATTTGAATGTAGTAGAAAATTATCATCTTTTGGTCATGGGTCAAGCCCCATGGACATGGTAGGATTGATGTGATGTCACCAAAAATAAAAATTACTCTTCTACAAAACAATATTGATATAATTTGATAACTATATATGATCGATAATCATGAAATTTAATATATAAATAGTCTACATTTTACAATAAACCCCTAATTAATAAATATTCCATCCATTTATTTCTAAATTGTTCCATCCTTGGCCGAGAATTTTTCCACAATATCTTTTAGAGGAATTCAAAATCATGACAACTTATCATCATTCTAAACACCATAGATTTATCCTTGGTTAATCATTATAATTATAAATTAAAATCCATTATAATGGTTTATAAATAAAATATGAACTATCCAAAGAGTATCCCTTAGGAGTGTCAAACCAGGTGTATAATAAGACATGTTTTCTTGTACCATGTTATGTGGAGTTGGCTCGATGAACCATGTCAGAAATGTTACTTCTTGGTATATATGTACATTAATAACATATACATAAAGTTTCCATAAATGTATTTTTTCTAGGAAGACCCACAAAATCACTACATTAAAAAATTATTTGATGTTATACTATAATTATCCTCAAATTCCACCTTAGCATTATGTTCTCTAATAAATGCATTCAAATATCTTGATTCCAAGGATGCTAGTATACTTGATTTGATAACAACTATACTAACCCGACTCTAGTATCCTAAAAATTGTGTCATTATACATTTACATTGGCATAAAATTCAAGTAATTTTTATCCCAACAGACTAAATAGTAATCTAGTCTTTCTAAACCATTTACAAACATTTTCCTTAGTTTACAAAAAAATACACTAAATAAAAAATATTTTTTTATCTTTTGAGGATAATTACTCAATAGAATATAGTGCATCCTTGAATTAATTTGTCATTACACTTATGTGAATTATATAGAAAAGAAATAAAATAAGTATGAAATAAAATTATTAGTATGTGTAATGTACGATAATAAAAATAATTAATCAACTTCAATAATCAATATGGAAAGACAGAAACTGAACACAAATAACATATAGTTAATTGTGTGAGAAATGAATTCATAATCAATATGGTTGGTATTTTAATGAAAAATTAAGAAATATTAATAAATAAATTATGAAAAATAAATATTTAAAGGTAATAAACTAAAACACATGCCATTAAATCAATGAAATGAGAATGAAATGCATCTATAGATATGTCGATGAAAAATCTCATGGATAAAAAATAACTGAATAAAAATGAAGTAAATGCTTAATTGTTGGAAATCATGTCCTATGATCATGAAAACATATACTCTCAAGATCCATCTACATGAATGTTTAAAAAAATATATGTATAAACCCATTTAATTTTCCCAACATATTTGTATCATTAAATACTATCGATGCATTCATGGGCTATATAAATTTCAAGGACCACCCATCATTCAATGTCTAATGTATTATTCAATTAGAATAAAAAATATTCCACATCAAATGATATTTATTGAATAAATAATACGTATTTATCATTAATTTATCAAATGATAGAATCTATCAACATGTCATGTTGACAATTTTTAACGGAAATACTACAATAAAATAATTAAAACATTCTTGAGGGAAAATAATCATTAATCATTCTATACTGTACCATAACACTTGGAATCATTTGAATCAGAATCATAATGAATTAAATAAAACATATTATCTCATGATAATAAATATATTCATGAAATTAAATTTCAAACTCTACAATATACATTGTATAGAATAATATTTGTGCATAATAACAAATAAGTCTCAATATAATATAATTGAGATAAAATACCTAACCTTGATTATGAGCAAAATTGTGTGTATTTATATTCTTGAATAATAATCATATGTTTTTTATTTATATTATTCAAAAACATTTTTTTCTTATATTTAATTTTATTCTTCTTATTAATATGTTTTATACAAGTACATAAAAATTAATCTTACCTCAGGTGTTTTTTCAAATTCATTTTATGTGTCAAAAATGGAATCAGTTGGTCAACTATGGGAAAAGGGGTAATTATATAACTATATTCATAATAATTAACATTATATTTTTATCATATATATATCTAAAATATACATTTTAAACCATTCATGATATATGGTTATGAATGATGAACAAATGTTTTAATCATGGATATGGTAGGCTATACTTACGCATGAGTGGCATTCCTATTTTCCAATGATTGTTTTATAAATAAGGTAAGTAATATTATATATTTTCAAAATGATAATTGCATAATAAGTAAAATTTTATCTAATATCATATAATTATATATGAAATTTTTTTAGTGTAAAATGAATCACACCATATCAAGGAGTTTGTAGTCTACACGTCCACATCCATAATTATCTCTTTTTAGTGAGTGATAATAGTAATAAAAAATGCTATATTATATTTTTAAAAAAATAAATTTTTAATTAATATAATATATATTTAATTTATGTCACATATTTCTATCTAAAATTATCATTTATACATTCTATATATAGTATGAAGAAATTACCTCACTTTGGGGAGGCGGTAGTCCACACTTCCAAAAAGCATGTTATTGAATTTTCACAAAATAGAAAAAATAATTATGTTATATAAGAATGATGAAATTATAAATATAATATGTAACACATATAAATAATTTTTTCATCATAATTCCTATAATGAGAGGCAATAATGTTAAAAAAATGAACAATCATTGTTTTTTGAGGCGGTAGTTCGCTACACAAATAAATATTATGATTGTTACCCATTAGATGCATGTTTGTAAAATTATAGGAATACCACCTAATATAAAAAATATAAGTATATTTATGAACTTTTTTGAATATTCTAATGGAAAAAAATGTGTGAGGTGGTTTGTAATTAAATTAATATAAAATAGATATATGAAGGATGTTTCCCCTTCTTTGGGTAACACTATTTGGTATTCACCAAAGGGATTCCATGGAGAAATTTATACCGAAGGTGTGGAATCAAATATTATAGTAATGGTTTTTAAGGGTTATTTTGGTGTATATTGGGAGAGAAAAAATGGAATGATGGGTTTGCGAAAGAGGGAGGGTTGAGTGCATTCTATAATGGAGGAGGACTAGAATTATTGAAATTTTTTAGAAAGGGAATCCGAATACAAAATTCTAATGTCATGTGGCTACAATAATGTATCAAATTGTAAATAAGAGATGATAGGGCCCATATATTTCTATAAAATTCATTTCATACAAGTTTATGGGTTACACTGGCCCTTATGTTAAATTAGTAGTCTATTGTCAAAATAATTTTTCTTTTAATCGTAGTAATTAAATTTAATCACATTCACGAATATTTTTTGTACAAAACCATTTTCATACTATTGGACATTATAATTTATTTTTATTCCAAATATGTAATCCATTTTTACAATTTTCATCATTGAAGTGGTGTAATTTAATTTAAATTTAATCTTATAGACCTACGACAATGCATATTTTTAATGTAAAAACAATCAAAAAATTATTATGTTTTTATTTACCATTTCAAATTTAAACCGATTAGAATTAAAAAAAATGAATAAATTGATAATAAAATTTCTAACTAAAATTTAAAAACCATAAATAATATATTTTATGCTTATAAATAAATAATAAGGATAATTGTTTTATATTTAAAATATTGATTTTTCACTATTTATGGACAAATAAAACCTAAAAAATAAAAAATTCATCCAAAGATAAATTTAATGTTTAAATTTATAAAATTAGATTATGTTGACATATATAGTATATAAGAGATCTAAAATTGTAATTTAAATTAGGTTTTCCATTAAAAGGTGGTAAAATTGACTATACAAAAATATTGATTTTTATGAAAAATATAGGATTTGTTCTGATTTTAGGATTATAAAATAAATTCTTCAAATATAAAAAATATTATATTCAATAATTAGTATATAAATAACATTTATATCACCCAATAATTATAAATAAAATAATCTATTTTGATAAAATATCATTGTGAGAAAAAAAACAATTCCTTTATATTAACTTTATAGTTATATTCATTTATAATTAATTTTTATCCAATGTAATCATTTTTTTTTAAACAATATATCTCCATATGTCAGTTAATAATATTAATAAACACAAATTTCATTTATATGATTTTTATTATTATATTAAATTATAATTTTTTAATAATTTTTTTTTAGTTTAGTGAAACTTGTTCTTATCTTAAATATAATAAATCAAACAATGTCTTTAATTTGTGTAAGTAAATATAAATTAGAATTTGTGTCCATTGAAAGCTATATGATAGTTTTAAATTATATAAAATAGTTATTATATTGTATTAGCTTGGGATATTATATTCCATTATGAAATTAGTATTCTATTTCATACATGTTATCAAATATAATGTTAATATATTTGAATTTTTGGGGGAATTAATGATTTCTCCTTTATTTAATTACACGTTCATCATGGGTATTTTATTTGGCATTTGGTTTGATAACTACTTAGTATTAAATAATTTTGTTTCCATTCATCATCGTAATGTAATTTTACCATGTGTATGGATTTCAATTTGAGAATAGGTAATGGTAGTAGATTATTTGAGGAGGAAAACGACAAGATCCGACTAAGGAATCCATTAATGTGATAGATACATGATGTTTCATGATTTGGAAATGGATTTTGAATGAAGAATTATTTTTACTGTAGATTAATGTTTGGAATATAGTTATTTAGGGAAAATGTGACTGGGTGACCTCGGATCCACATTTCATATAATAGAATAGCGACACTGGCTATTTTTTATGATGTTTGGAGAGGAACACCAGGGTTATGAAAATTTTTGGGATGGAAAATTAGTCTTTTGGGATCACACACTATATGGGATACCACTATTTTTTTACGCCATGTTTTTATCAAAGATAAACTTCATATTTCATGTTCCCCTTGATATATGGCTCTGCATTTAACCTAGAGGTCACAAAGAGACAATACAGATGAAGTATAAGGGTATGGCCAAATGACAAAGGTAGAGTTCTGAGTGATATCTACATGTTGGGAATATATTCCTACATGTCGTGTAAATAGAGATTTATATGTCTTGTTAGTTAGAACCACTAGGTATGACTAGGGGTTATTTGGACATTCCTTGTACCACTAACACACCCTATTTACCACCATTGAGGGTACATAACGACATTCATTTCTTCAATTAGCACTAGTATCAGTAAATTTTTTTCCCTTAATCCATACCATCAAGGGTACATTTTGTAATATCCTCCACCTCAATAGATTATGATCCCCTATTGATGATGAGTCTCATATAGAGTATGTGGTGACTCTCCATGACATCAGGGTGTTATACTCTATCATCTTAAAATCTATGTGACTATTTTGAAATCGACCATACCTTCATTAGTAGGGTGCTGAACATCCATCAACATATACATTTTATTGGGGTTATGTTTGTCAACATAGTATAATACCCAACACCGTTGGTTGATCTATATTGGGTTTGAGGTGTCCCTAAACGGTCCTGGATGGGAAAATATTATCCGAGTATCTAGATCTTTAGGGAATAGTGAGATTTCATGGGTTGGTCCCAATGAACATAAAATTGTGGATGAATTCCTCCAGTGATAGTGTGATTCATATAGTGTATTTTCCTAGAATGAGTATTGCTTCCAGAAGAATTATGTTGAAGTCAGATTGGTTGTGCCCGTCTGTAGGCATACTGTCTACCTGAGTGTATCTAATTTATTATAATCCATTGGTTTCTATATCATTTTATGACATAAATAATTAAAATGCTTCATGTTTTTTTACAAATTTCATACTTCATATTATCAAACTCTCATCATCGTGGTCTATGACCACACATGTCGAGTCTTACAAAGATGACAACCCATTCGATGGTGTCCTGGGTGGACAAGGAGCTTGTGGTGAATATAATGTGAATGATATAGAATGGTGTTTTATAGGTAGGTTCAATTGATTATTTTTGTCACCTTTGCATTTGGATAAAATCTCTACAATTTTTTGTTAGGTTTTTATCCCCCCTAGATATTAGTTGTTTACTAAAATACATACATTTTTTCCTCATAGATGAATGCATGAAATTGTTTCACATATTTTAGATTTCATCCATTTATGTTCATGGATATGTGTTTATGTGTATAGGTAAATTAGTATAATTCCTCTAATGTGTGTGATATTCATACTCGGTGCTGGTCACCAACCAATGGCCTACTGAAGCCTGATATGGGGTAGTCATGGTCTAGGCCCCATTGTGTCATTGCATGACATAATGATACTAAAGTAGTCATCTCTATCTTTGTTATTGTTGTTTTTATTGTTAACTTGGGAAAAAGTGATATGTTTTTTTGGTTCAGATTTCAATCCAAGGACACTAGTGTTAGTGTAGTTGCTAAAGTATCCCTACATCATGACTCTGACTAACTATATTATGATTCGATACATGTATATGTTGGTTGTAGGGAACACATTCTCACTTTAATCATATAGGAATGGGTTCTATTTTTCATGACATTCTTGAGTCCTATCCCAAGATATACTATTTGGCCATGGTAAGTATGTTTTATTTGATGAAGGTTGTGTGAAGTCAACTGAAAAGTATTCCACTCTACGATCACAAGGATGATCAACCGAGTAATGAGGAATTAGTGCATGTTCCTTTATAAGATATAACACCTCTTCATGGATTTCTATATATATAACCACCTGTTGATCATCATCTATAGATGGAAGGGATAAATTAGGATTCACATGTTCTATGTGTACTTCATGAGTTCCATAGGTAATGAAATTTAATGTTTTGTGGCTATCAATTTCCTCAGGTTGATGAGGATTGGCTAAAGGTCGTCACTCAGTTTTTCTTAATTGTGATAATTCCAACAGATCACAAGGTTGACCACAAAACAGTTTATCCTAGGATCTATGTTTGGAGGTTTTGGATTTTTTTAGATAATCACATAAAGACAAAACTCTGTCATAGACAAACATCGATCATCTAATCATATAAAAGTTTTGTATTATCACATTGTGATAAATTAAAATACAAGTCTATATTCATCTATAGTTTTCTATTTTACTATGTCATAGTACTCAATGATGTTTTTTTATATTTAATGATAATTAATGGATTTTTTTCATTGTCCATTATTCATATGTTGGACACCTGAATAGAGATTACCCCAAGATACCAGGGCTTCAATGAATCCTCTAGGATTTACCACCTTCGATGGGGGGATTGAGTGGTCCTTATTGGTGGATAACATCCTAAAAGATAATGCCTTTATAATGGGTGATTATTTGGGAACCCATCAGCTAATACATCAAAGAAAGGTAGGTGACAGAATTCAATATGATCCAAGAATCCCAGACACACCCAGATATGATCCTAATACAGAGTTTTGGTGGTGAAGGGCTCATTGGATTACTAGAGTCAGTTGTGAGAGAGGATTTAATTCTATAGTGATGGTAAATTAAATCATTATTGGGACTATATAACCAATCTTACATCAAATATTAAGTTATATGAGGGACTATAGTGGAAATTAAAGAAGTAGTAGAATGTGGTGCACATGGGGGAATATGTGGAAGATGTTTTTTATGTAATAATTTGCCTTCCTTAGATTTGAAATATTTCAACAACCACTCCTGGTGGTTCAAACTAGGAATGGGGAGTTGGTGGCCATGTATGATGAAAAATTCATTCAATAGATGCCTATGAACGTATTTAGAAATGTATGATATGAGGTTCGATCAATGTATTTTCAACCTTATCTTCATTATTGATTTAAATAGTTTTTATTCAATCCAATCATTTCACTTCCCTTGTTTGAGACATAGAAATTCTGGTTGAGCCTCAGACTCGACCCGTTTTCATTGAAACACTAAATAGATGTGACTCCAAAATTACATAATTCAACCAGAAGTGTGATCTATTTCTTGGGGGAAATAATTTTCTATGAGATCTCTGTTTGGCAGTGATGATTCCTTATAATGTTATTCCAGGTACAAAATAACTATATAAAGTTCATTCATAGGTTGACTATTTTTGGTTATGTGTGTGGAGTGTCTACAGCGAAGGGGTGATATTTTTTTGGGTGAAAAGTAAATCCTTGAAGAGAAGGGTTATATGGGGAATATGAAATTGAAACTAATTATACACATATTCACTAGCAAGACTCTTGGTGTAGTAGATTGTATAGGCATCTTATTCCCTACTATAGTGGAAATGTATAAGGTCCAATTTCATTTGGATGCTAAAGGTTTACCTCTCCAACGTCATCTATACATTATCATTTACATTCACTACAAGGTGATCGTGATATCTAAAACAACATATTAGATAACCCCCATAGAGCTACATGATTTGAGGACGAAGTATTAGGATTTTAAGGGTATATGATTTGTGAGACCCTAGTGTGTCCCCTTAGGCATACCAAGTGGTGTTATCTAAGAAGGAAGATAATCACATGGGGTTTTTAGTATATTTAATGTTCATGAACTAGTAGATAGTTAAGAATAAGTACACATTACTGAGTATCAATGACCTCTTTTACTAGTAGACAGGGGAATGGTGGGTCTCAATGATTAACCATGGATCATGCTATCACCGACTACAAATATGATATATCAATATAATAAAGACAAAATTCATATTTTTCTACAGGGAATGTGAGTACATGGTGATTCCCTATGGTGTGATGAACACTCAATAGTGTAAATGGGACTCATGAACAGAATCTTTTACCTTTATAAGATTCGTTTGTGTTGAATTTCATCAAATATTTACTTTTTTACTCATTATCTATGGAGGAGAACGTGTTATACATGAAGTAGTTCCAAGAAAAACTCCAACAGGACCAATTTTTTTGGAATCTCCTTAAGTGTCAGTAATGGATTCAAGATGTAAATTTAAAATGATGCATTATTTAAGAGAAAGTAGTGGCAGGGTACCTGGAGAATGTTGAGGTTGTTTTATCTTCGGTGACACCTTAGTGTTTTATAATGGTATAAAGTTTCTATGTCTATAAGTGTATTTTATAAGGATTATAACCAAAATATCCATAGAAGAAACACCCAATGTAGATTTGAAACAAAATTGGAAGAATTACATGTGGATGAAATGTTTCCAACAATGTTTCTAAAAGTTGAGGCAATGATTTTGGAGAGTTCCCAACATGATATTTTTGATGGATGGGGTTGAGGACATAGTGATATGCAATTACTGAAGGACTAGTCTTGGTTTATTCCTAATGAAAATGAAGAAAATGATTTCCAATAGGTATAAGTATCTTGGACCACATTAGTATGACTATCCAACCCATGATCTCCAGATAGTATTAGTAGTCTTCCCACTGAACATGTGTTGATAATACCATATGGGAGACATGTTTATATTTTACTCTAATCACAACATTTTAAACTATAAACTCCCTTATAAGGTTATTAAATTGAGAAATAGTTCCTCTAAGACTATTACATTGACATTGTCTATACTCTTAGGAAGGGGAACATGATATATGAATATCTCAGTAGTATATATTATTCCTCATTTTTTAGTGACACGTTAGAGTAGTTAGCCACGTTATATTTTTCCTTTGAGGACAAGGATGGTGATTAATATATTCGTTAAATGGTATTTACCCCACTAAATATATAGTGGGATAGGGATTATCATTATACAGATAAAGATAGTGAGACCATATATACTCAGCAATCCAATAGACATAATTCTGATGGAAATTCAGAAGGTTGTGGTATTTTGCCCATTTTAGAGGACAGACATTGGTTCAATATTAATTATTGGACAAGGATAGGAGGTATTTTCATAGATCTTGTTTAATTATATAACCATGTGTGTAATTATGTACCATGACATATGAATTTGGTTTCTATGGATATGTATAAAGTGTTCTGTTATTGTGTTGGACTCTTGATACCTCCCTTTTAAGTAAATGAATGATGAGAAGTAGGTTCCAGTGTGTTTATCTCAAATCCATGAGGTTCTAGACAATACTAATGATAGAATATCCATATATTTTGTGATATGGTTACAACGTATATCACGAGGACATGATTCCATCGAGGTGATCATAGAACAACTCACCAATTTAGCTGATTTTAGAGAAATTCAAGAGAATATATCTATTGAAATACTATGAAACTTGTAGATGATGGAGATAGTAAAGATCTAGCGGGTTACCTCGATGATTTTTTAGACTATGATGATTGATTCATGTCATGATTATTTATCAGACTATAGGAGGCCTTTGGTGATCACTGTATTTGACCACAGTGTTTTACCCATTGATTGGTTTCCAGATCGAGAAAACATTTATGATTTTTGAGGACATTATATGGTGCATTATGTTGAATTTTTGAACCATTTTTGAAGAAAATCTCTCTTTAGTGGAGCATACATACAAAAATAGTTACAATTAATCCATTTATATGGCACCATTTTATTCCTTAAATGGGAAACCATGTATGTCACCACATTGATAAACTGATCCATGTGATTCAGCACTAATGGCTCAATATCATATTTGAGATACTACGAATATGGTTCATATCCTAGAGGAGTTTATGATGACTACACATATCCATAATAACTGTTATGCTAAATAAATAGGGAGGCCTATGAAGTTAAATGAGGGAGGTCATTGTACTTGAGGGTCTCAAATTAATGGTTATTATGGGGATCTTGTTGGGGAATCATGATGTCTCCAAAATTAATTATCACATTATAGATATTATGTATAATTTCTGATTAGTTACACCACATCTCTTTATAGCTACAGTTTGATCTGCTATATGACATCTTCCACATGTCGCAATTGAGGTAATGCATGAATGAATAGTCACAATGTCGATTGAGGAAAGATGAACATTAATGATTCATCTACCATTTCTGATTACCCATTATAGATCACTGATCAAGAAGAGAAGATATTTTTTTTGTTTATTAATACCCCTAGTGTGTGGTTAGTGGCATTGTGGGATTCTGTATGAGATCACCACAGAGTGTGTGACCGAAATGCGATCCTAGTAACCTCATATTTTTAGTAGGGTTTTCACAGTTCATGATAAAAATCCCTAATTTGGGTAGAATGTAATGAATTCATCTTTTACATGTATTTTCTAATAATATTATATGGGTTGTTTTTTGATTCAGGCTGTGAGATGACATGAGATTCTGAGTCCCATTGTTCCTGTAATTAATTTTTCAAATTTTTAAATATATAAATATCACATGAATTGTATTTTACAAAAATATTGTGACAAATCAAGAAGAAGTGTGTATATATAAAACACGAGGGAACTATTATTTTAAAAAAATGTATTTTACCATAAGTGTGACATAAACTCTGTCAGGTTCGTGCGTTTTTTAAAAAGTAGTCTCATGTGAGAAATTAATAAAATAAATTAATTAATCGATATATTTTATTTGATGCACCAAAAAATAATATATTATTAAATGATTTTATTAATAAACCCATGGGTTCTCTATACTGAATAGTGATTATATAGAACCATGGAAGATGATCCAATTAATTAACAATGTCTGATCAAGTTAGATCGTATAAGATGGATGATCGTTTGCTAATGGATTTCATGGACATGACCAATGAATGAAATTTAGAACCTTTATGAAATGGGTATCGATCCTAACATAATCTAGGATATTTTTATTAAATTTATATTCTGTTTATTTACACTGGTTGAAATCTGATCAATTTCATGAATTATAATTGACTCACTCATCAACAATTGTCTTATATATGATTGATATACTATTTTCATTATTTATTTTTTTAGAATTTTCATCGAAATATATGACAACAGATCTAAGATGAATGAAAATAGGTTGATGTTAATTTCTTACATATTATGAATTATTTATTTTACCCTATTTCATCTCATGTTTATAACATTCATTTTTTCTGGATAGTGGTTTGATTATGACCTATTATTTGAACAATTCACGACTAATCTTCGGTAAAATGGATGTCCAACATGGGAATGTCTTGCGATTGATTGTAGTATTTGTGAACTTGGGATGCTGGTGAATGATTAAAGGATGAATGAGAATAGATCAATCCATGGGTTCCATTATAATGATGGATATGCTATGGGGTCATCATGTTGTAAGGAATTTTTCCCAATGAATAATTTTTCGAAAGAATCAAAATCCAATATATGGTGAGCAGTTAACCATGGGTATGAGTGGCCTCAGATCCATGATTAAAAATTGTAATTATAGTAGAGAAGGTGTGAATTAAGAACTATAGAAGGTCCTTAAGGATCTAGAAATTTCAAGGATACATGGTGTGTCATCTAGTATCAGACACCGTGTCCGAACCCTTTTTCCACACTCAGGTTTCCTATGTATTTACAAATAACATTCCATGTAACACTTTCATGCACTATGTGACTCATTCTAGGAGGATTAATGTGTAACTCAAAAGTTTTTAGGGAACCTGTAGCCCAACAGACACTGGAAATTCCATATGACATATAAAGAGTAATAAAAAATCTTTACAGATTGTGTACTATTACTATAAAATTTTTATATGGATATTTACAAGTCATGTGAGGAAGCACCCCACATAAAGATTATAAGTTGACTATAGATGTTTTATACCACTAGTCCACGTCTGGTACCCTATTTTAGGGTTCTTAGAGACCTTATTTTGATAATTATAGACTATTATCAGTTGAGTGTATTCCATTTTTCCATACCCTTGATGGTATAGTTTTTGATTATTTCCAAATCACTAATTCCCTATCCTCTATGGTGGACGATTTTTTGATTGATTTTTCTTGTGTATCTCTATGATAAAGTAGTGTAATCCTCTATCATTATATACCCAATATGGGGTTTCTGTAATCAAATAGATCTCCTTCATCATGGTGTTAATAATCTTTCAAGAAAGCATATTTATTAGTGTTTTTATTGTCATTTGAATAAGATATTGTACATAGATGGTTAATCCATATTTTTTTTGGTTTCCTATTGAAGTCTAACATTCATTCCTCTATCTCAGTATTAGGGTTTTCAATTACCATTGTGATTTAATCATTGGGGTGGAATTATCATGACCACCTAGATGATTTCATCTGGTGACAAAATAGCTAATGGATTGGATTCTCCCATAACATGAATTTCATCGATAATAATCATATGGATAGCTGTTTTATTGTGAAAAACATGGGGATTAATATCATTCCTATGTATATATATGTTATTGAATTAAATTTAATGATATATCTTATTTTTATCTAACTATACAATATGATTACATTTTTTTGTGTGTGTGTTAGTGAGTAATTTTATACTCATTGCATCATGGGATATTTCTACACATTCCATGTCAATTAATGGTGATTAACAATTTGAACATCTTCTCTAAGGATCTGGAACATGTGGTGAAAATAATTAGTTTGACTAATTAAACTCATTTTGGAGATTTTATTTTATAGTTATCATCTCCGTGGAATTAGGTAGGAATCTCTATAGTTTTTGGTAGTTCCTGTTTTTTGCCACCGATTTTCACTTTTATTAATTTTTTACCATTAATATATTTTTGATCAAAGAGATATGTATGTATTCATTTAAATTTTTTTAAATTTCATTATTTAATGGACATAGAGATGTGTATGGGTGTACATGACCATTAGCATAATTCCACCCATGTGTGTTATATTTCTGATCAGTACTTGTTGTTATCCCATTGCATATATGAGGTGTTCGAGGTGTAATAAAGGTCTGGGACACATTGAGCCTATTCATAATAGTGACTTATACATTTTTACAACTCATAGATAACATCAAACATGAAATACACCCTCTTTTATTATATAGAAAAAGATATATATCCATGAAAAATTATATAATCTATACCTTACCATAACATTGAGAAATTTTTCTACAAATATCCTTATATAGAATCATGGGGTTTTATGCCCAAATTTTTTTACTAGATTGATTTCTTAATTATTCTAATAATCATCCTATGATATATAATGTAGTGACCCTGACCCAAATATCCATGAGTCAAATTATTCCATTATTATATTGTCATAAGTTAAATGTAATTACATCTCTGAGGAAATTGTTTTTATTAGTCATGGTAAATTTAAAATATACTTGACTATTTTTTTATATTTTATAAAAAAATTAAAATACTATATTATTAAAAAAATGTAATTCCATTGATAATATAATTTCACATAAACCATAGTACACTTTATATAATCATTGGGAAAGGACAAAATAATGGGGTCCTCAAATGCACAATATGGGTTATGTATAGTGGATGATATAATGATAAACAATGAATAACCAATATGGAAATGCAACTAAATAAAGCACATGAAATTTGATTCATAAAATTGTTATAATATTTAGATAATATATAAAAAATATTTAAGGTTATATAACATATCACACATTTCATTTAATAACATAACAATCATGACGAGACAAGGAATAATCATGATGGAATCAAAAATAACTAAAAAAACTTGAAATTTAGTCATTAATAGAGATTAAAATGCTTCACGAAATAATATCATAATTGAAATATCCTAGATAATAATAATAACTATATTTTCAATTAATGATATTCTTAATTATTCTATGTCCTGGTCTCTGGAACCATGATACCACAAATTTCATGAACGTTATCAAGATAGTTGTGAAATATAGGTAGAAACCCATTAAATTTTTTCTTATTAATTCTCCTCATGAGGCTACTGATGAATTTAGGTGATATATAATTCTAGTCTCCACCATTTCCTACATCTCCAAATCATTCCTCATATATCGAATAATCGATTTAATTCGTGAACAATGTGAATTTTCATGAAATATCCATATTGATTAGATAATAAGGAATTAATAATATATATATATATAACTACTTTTTCATGTAGAAAACCATATATATAAGTTATATACAATAAATTAAATAAGAATATTCATGATAAATAATGTGGATATTTTTTGGAAATTTAATGTTCAATTATCCCAATTAAGTAAATATATCAATTGTAATTTAATGGCTAAAAAATTCATACATAAAAAAAGTGTCAATATTTTCCATGGTAAATGAAATCACGAATAAGGATAGTATCATTCCAACATATACCTGTTTGAGTAATAATAAAGCACTATTTTCATTGATGAATATAAATTACAAATAAAGATCTTTTAAAACATTCATGAGGAAAATATCATTATAATTTTTAAAATAACATTCTAATGATATTTATTCATAAAACATTCTGAAAATAATTTTATATTTAAATAATATCTTAAACATATAATGGTAGATTTAATACATGGATTTGTCTTGATGGTATAAATTTATGTACAAGCCGAGTATGTTAAAACAAATATTCCATTCACAATTTTTGTAAGATATAAATCATCTTTATATAGAAAATGTAATGATGATTTATATTAAATAAATTTTCAAAATTTATAAATTATAATACATTTCATTAATAAATCAGAATAAATGGTGAAAAAGATTTTTGATAACATTGTTAGAAAAAATGGTTTCTGAAAAAACAATTAATGACCGGAGATTGAAATGACATTTGATTCTCGTAAAATTTTATCACAATTATTTTAAGTACCAATGAGTGTAAAAATGTTTTTCTTTCATGATGAATAATAGTAATAACTATAATATAATAAAATTATATTATTCATAATTTCATTCAATTTAAATATTGGAATAATCATTCTAGATTAGAATGATATTGTGAAATAAACACTTAAAATATGAAAAATTTTCTTGTGAGAATTATTTAATGAATAAATTATGTGTATAAACTATAAATCCAAATAAAACATGTGAAAATATATAATTATAAAATAAATGATAATTTCACACATAATTATATAATATTACTAATGATGATGATGTAATATAAACTATTGAAATAAATTTATTGATGGAATTATTTACCCCTCGATAACTCATTAATTACATCAATTGTGATAGAAATAAATAGAATTAAAAATTAATATACCATTAATTATTAATTAATAATGATATTTCACTTTAAATTATAAGTGAATAAACAACATAAATTCAATTAATGGAATAAAATTTCAATTAGTCTCTATAAAGAGTAATTGAAATGAAGTCCCTTACCTCACACTTCATTTTAGTTGACTATTATATAAAAGTATGTGTAGTGGTTTTTAAATTGATATTAAATAAAAATAGAGCCATATTAATATTTAAAATATCATATATGATCATTTAAAAATTCTTTTCACCCATTCGTTAATAATCATATATTTTTTTTACCGTTTCAGATGTAAATTTCCTTGTTTTCACATTTGTGTCTTGTCATGGAAGTTATAGTTCATGTGATTATTATATAGATTTATTATCTAAATATTATTAATATAGAAATTAATATAATACTTATTAGTAAATTATAATTTTAATAATAATAATTAAATATGGGTTTTATAAATAAATAATGTTATGATCATCGAGACGGTATGTCATACATACACATGACTGGCTTTTTTATTTTTCAATGATTATTATAAAAATGTGGTCATAAATAATTCATATTTACAGAGTGATCATTATATAATAAATTACATACTATTTCAATAAATATACATATATATAGTCCATGAGCTGTGAGGTTGAAAATAGAGTCCCATAATTTCATGAAGGCGGTATTCCTCATAGACCTGAACGATGTTATCATCATTAAGTGAGTGAAAAAGGTAAAAATCAAACTGATATATCATATTTTTATATTGATAAATTTAAAATTTATATCATAATTATTTCATTTATAAAAAGGTTTATTTAAATTAATCATTTTTATCTTCCATGTAAAGAGTTAGTTAAAAAAAAATCATGACGCTACATGTTGTTGTATTTCACCATACACTCGAGCAACATTTTGTTTTATTCTTTATATAATAGATCATTAATGGGTATATTTATTATAATGACTCAAGAGGTATTATTATGTTATAAATATCATATATATGTAAATATTTTATCCCTCAATATTGGTGACCTTGAGATTTTGAAATTGAAAAATCAATTATATCAGTTCATAAGGTTGTAGTCGGACTTACACACGAATAAAGATTTTGTATCCCATTTGATGGAAGTGAATAAGGTTTTATAACATGATAATAACAGAAAGAACATATTCGTATATGTATTATATAGAATTTATTATATAATAATTTTTTATTTATCATTGAATGATGTGTGTAAAGAAATAATATAAAAAAGATCATTGAATAATGATACATCTCCTTCAGGTAACCACCTAAGGTTTGTGATAAAATCCTTCCATGGTCATATTTATGAAAAAATAATTTTTATATATAGATATGAATAAATATGGGTATTTATTTTTTTAGGTATTTAATATGAAAAAAAATTTTTAGGAGTGATTGTGATAGGAGTGGGTTGACATTTTATCAGTGAGGTGAGAGGTGCACAAGTAATATTTGAAAATAAAATGTTGTAGACACATCTTTCACATTCTATAATTATAAATCATGGTTTAATATTAATATTTATACCATATAGGGTATATATATATGAATAACATAAATTTTATACATGTTTTTTAGTAATATTTATGAATATATTTATAGTTACACCCCATTATAAAGTCATTTTTAACATAAAAATGGTAAAATATTTCTATTGTTTTAATTATTCAATTTGGGAAAAAAATCAATTGAAATATTATATAATATATATTATGGTGATTCAAAATTTTCTATTTAGTTTTTAAAATAAAAAACATATGAGTGGAAATATATAATCTAATGTTAATCTCTTATTAACACTGAGATAGTGGGTTTTGATATAGAGTATGTTCAATTGTTTACAAATTTTCAATATCAAAACTAAATATGAAATTTATTCTAATTGCATCATATTGGTTAATAGATATATTTATTATATAATTTGACTTTAAAACTATTTTGAAATATTGTATATCTTTATGAATAGTACAAAATAAAATACAGTTTTCATTTAATATTTATTTTTTTTCAATATTCAAAAAAATGAATATTTCGTAAAAATATGAAAAAATTCACCCTAATAGAATCATGATATGAAAATTTGTAATGTGGTGAATATTTTTTCAAATAAATAATATATAATTGATAAAATTTAATTTTAAAATATGAGTGGAAAGAGTGACAAAATAATATTTTAATGAAAATATTGTCTTTCTAAAAAGAGTTTTTGTTTTAATGATTCTTATTTTATAGGTTATAAATAAATAACTAAAATTTAATAATTTAATATGTAATTTTAATTCCCTCAAAATTTATAGTTATGTAATAATGGAATACTTTATTATATTTCATTTTTTCTCGGGTATTCATGTTTTATATGATATTAGAGAGACTAAATTTACTGAAATAAATTTTATGGGTTTTAAGCCTTGTGTTGCCTTTCAAATATAATATGAAATAAATATATTTCATTTATAATATTTATGTAAAAAAATTAATTTCTGCAGTGTACCATATCCTCACAGTAGATTCATTTAATATTTTATGTTTCATTATATCCCCTAAAAGTATGTGTATGTTATATTTTCTTTGAAAAATATTAGAAAACTCATATTCCTTTAACGCAGGTACTTTAATAACTCATTAAAAAAAATTCATATGAGGAAAATCCATCAATACCTTCTTCATCTTATCACTATTTTTATCCCATGTCTTATTCTTCTTTTTCATTCAACCAAATCCATAATATTTTGATAATAATTTATCAATCATTATTAAATATTATTATATGTACACTAATGATGAGAATGATTAGGAGACAAGTTCCCCTTTAAATATAGTAAAAATCCCAATAAATAACTATTTAATATTAATCTTTCGATTATATTCATTTATATGTTTCATATACCTTCCATTGGACACTATAAATAAATAGTGGAATACACTAGATTAGATTAAAACATATTTAATCATATTTTATCATCTGAAAACAAATATAATAATTAACATGAATTGAAACATTTATGCATTGACATTCTCATAATTATAAATATGGTTTCGTTAAGAATGTTTTCCAAAACATAATAACATATTCAATGTCTTTATAATCATTCATAAATAATTTTTTATTCCCCAAATAATTTTTCACTGGAGTATCGAAATAGGTCCTCAATATTGCATATTAATTTTCCATGGTAATGCTTGATTAGAAAACAAAATTCATTTTACAGAGTTATTACCACTATGGAAATTTTTGAAAGAACAAAGTACACTTATTATATCCAAAAAACTATATATTTCTAGGTAATAAAATTATATCTACCATAAAAAATGTTTATGGAGTTCTTCTATACATAGTCCAAATGAATTTCATTATTTTATATTTCTCAATCAATGTCATCACAAATCTAGTTCCCTATGAAAATACTAATCTTTCTTTGAGAACAACTCCTATGAACCTAAAACTAGAAATCCATAGTCAGTGTTTACTTTATTAAATTTGAATAATATACCAGTAATCGCACCACAAGGGACAAAATAGATTATCATTGTTGTAAAAATATGTACATACATTAAATTAACATTATAACAAAAAATAAAAAATACAATTTTTTTTATTTTTAATTTTATTATTCCTCATATCATATCAATCCATAACAATCATAAAAAATGATTGTGTATCCTTGGGAAAAATAAAACATCAAGAATGGTTGAAATTATATTAACATTAAGGGAATGTATTCATTTGAATATATCATACATGAATAATACTATTCAATAATTCTACGTAAATAACTGAAACATATTCCATTTAATCAATAAACATGGAATAATATGGAAGAAAAATGATGATCAAATAATGAAATACAAATAATCACTTTATATATAAATATATTCATGAATATAGTATAAAATAAATAAAAAATGGAATAAGTAACTAATCACATAGTTAGTTAATGAAAAGTTATAGACATCTAAAAAATACTATAAATATATTCCATATTGTAGTCTTCCTCGGTTGATTGAAATGTATCTAATTTGGCCACTAGATTTGTCTCTGGAAACCTGTTAATTCATTAAGTGGAAATATATAATTGATCCACACCCATATCATAAATTGTTTTATGCATTCATCATATGGAAGGGGGATTAAAAATTAACATAAAACTGTGATAATAAATATGTAACATTAAATATTTTTATTCACACCAAAATAAAATCAACATAATTAAAAACCATCTAGAACAATATGTTGAGTTGGAATAAAATTTTATATTCATAGTCAAACAAATTATAAAGCATCCAAATATTGAATAATAATAATATCAATATCTACTATCATTATATCGTCATAATAACAATAGAGGTATGATGTCATCTAGGAAAAAAATATCGAAAAATTCATTAAAACATTATTGAGGAAAATAACCTTTAATAGTTGAAAATAAGATTTTATGACAATATTTTCAAAAAAATGGAAGTAAAATACCATTAATATAAAGTTTTAAACATATAATTTTATCTTTATATTATTGTTTGGTAATATATAATGATATTTTCATTCAGACTATACACGTTAATATAGTCATTCCTTTAACATTTTCAGGAAAAACCAAATGGGCCATATTTTAATAATTATATGAATGTTCTATAAAAAAAATTAAACAGTAAAAATGGAAAAGAAATTCATTGATGTTTAATTTATATGATGATAAAATTGTTTTTGACTATATATTTTTATAACATGATTTTTTATGAAAAAATTTTTTTTTGAACAAAAACATAAATGAAATAGATTTTATTAGAAACATTTTCTAAACTATTTTGAGTTTCATATAGTGGAAAAATGGTAGTATAAGAATAAAAAATCATTAAAACCCATAGGAGAGAAAAAATAATTCATTTGAGGAAATAAATATAATATAATTTCCATTAAGGGATAATTAATAAATAACAATCTAGAATAATATCGAGATTATGAAACAATCATTTACCACTATGTATACTTTTGAATTAAAAAACAAATAATATCAAATGTAAAATGAAATGAAATTATTATAAATATTTTCATGATATATCTTATAATATTCTTATGTATATACACCACACAATGGAATAATCAGTCTATATGCTGTATTTCTCATGTAAGTAAATGTGTGATGAGAAACCACTGCAACACATTTTAAAATATTTTTAATGTTTCCAATTAACATTATAGATAATATAAGTTTATTATAAATATATTAATTATGTGAAATATTATTTATCCGTCAATATATTATTTACATATATAATTTTGTTAACTTATTTATTAATAACACTTCCTTAAAAAAAATTTCTGATTATGTTTTCATTGTTATTCGTGTATGTTTTTGTTTGGTAATTTTTTTAAAATAATATTATTATGGCCAGGTCATATAAATAAAGAAAAAAAATGATATAAATATCATATATATTAATTATAAATGAATTTATAGTAATCTTTAAAATTTAGTGATAGATAATGAATTACATTGTTTACGAAGATGGTTTGTCATTCATATCCATGAATTTTTTTTTCCATTTTTCTCGATGGATATGATGAAATGAAAATATATATTAGTTAAACTTTATAAAATAAAAATTTGTTTATATATGTAATATATTTAAACATAATCAAAACTTAATAAGAATCAATGTAAAAATAAAATGAAAAACATTTCGGATAATTAAGTAAAGGCGGTAATCCAAATGTATGTACAAGCTATGTTATTATTTTACAATAGATTGGAAGGTAAGAAGTTATATATGATATTATTTTTCAGAAAATTTTATATCATTTATATAATATACATTACATACCAATATTATTTGTACCATACATTCAAATTGTAAATGAAAACCAAATTACATCACTTTGTGAGGTGGTAGTCCTCCGTACACTCATACGGGTTCATCATATCCTACAAAATATATAAATTAAGATGATATATGTTCAAAAATAATTCAATACGTACAATAATATCATAAATAACATATAAATAAGTTTAATTCATCATTATATACATTACTAAAATGTGGTTATGGAAAATGGATTACTTCAGTTTGTGAGGCGGTAGTCCGCCATACCAACAATCAATAGTTTCCTCTTCCATTTGATGGATATGGAGATGAATATGGGTTATTAAATAAAAAACTATAAATATATAATATATACTGGTGTAATTTTATTATCATATTTTAATTAGTATTGAATAATGTTAAGTTATAAATAAATCAAATATGAATCTATTACAATTAATGTCTTCTTTATAGTGCCTCATTAGGTTCATAACTAAATAATTATTTGGAGGGATTTATTTTAAAAAATTCCTCTTATATATGATAAGTTAAAAAATGTATTTATTTTTTTATTTCTATTCATATCCTAATAGATTTTTAAGGGTTAATAGGGGAGGAGAGAATGTGGCTTTATACATGTGGGGAGAGGACACACATGAAATTGATTAAATGATAAAATAATAACTACATTATTAGCATGAACAAATCCTCCAAAATGGGTAATTATAAAACCATATTGATTATAATGTAGTAATATGTCTATAAAATGGTTGTTGGAAAAGTGTTAGATAATTTTAAACCATTATCTTCTTAGTTTAACACCTTATAAACTCATTTTTAACTTAACAGATGTAATTAGTTTTTAATGTTTCTAATATTCATTAGGGTATAAAATTATAAATAATTATTTATTAAATTAAACTATGATATATATAAATATATAATCCATTTTATCTATTTATATTCACATTATTGGCAGAAGTCAATTAAGTATAAAACAACCAACCTGACGGAATATAGATATTCCAATGAAAAAAATCCCATAAATAAAGTAATGTTTTTAAAAAATAAGTAATAAATTTATACCAATGAACAAAAAAATAAATTTTAACATAATTTAAATAACTATACATTAAATAAAATTTTAAATATAACATATATTTTTAAAAAAATTAAACGAAAATGTATTTTTCAATAAAAAGAAATATTTTTCAACATTTCTCACAATAATAAGTCAAATTTAAAAATTCTCAAAAATATAATGAAATGTGAATTTGGAATTTATATTTACGAATAAATATTAAATTATTCAAAAAAATATATTCAATAAGAGTTAAAAATTAATTATTAATTATGTACTGAAATCATTACTAATAATCCATTTAGAAAATTATAATTATTTTTAAAACCTTTCATTCTCTTTCAAATTGTTCGACTATAATATCAAAAAAAATATAAACAATTAATTTATTTTAAACATGTGTAAACTATATAAATTTATTAATTTTTGTTATATAAATTCTTTCCAACCATCATAACATTGTATTAATATTATTGTTAAAATAATAATATTTTAACATATTTTATTGTATTATTCAAACCCACTATTTCATGAATTGTAAGCCATAAAAGAGATTTATTTTTTAAAGGAAAAATAAATATTATAATTTATTTAGCTATTAAATTTTCTTATAATAATTATTCCCACATCATATATAGTTTTGAACATTATTTTCCTCTTTTAAAATCCTGGAATGTAATATTTTTTATTGAACTGTCATTGCTAAATTATCCTTTTGAATAAGAATCATAAACAATGAAATTATTGTGATGTTCAACTGATATTCAATATTATTATCATAATTATATGAGTTAATATTATTGGTTTCAAATATCATATATAAATTCACATTCATTGTAATTGATGTGTTATTTTTGTAAATAACTATAATACATGCCAAAAATATCATCATCCACAAGTGGAGGAGTGACATGATTTTCCTAAAACATATTCAAACAATATTCAACATTGTATGAACAATATACATTATATTTTATCATAATACCAATATTTTTATTTTGTACTAACATTATAAATACTTTTTTAGTTTGACTATGATGCCCATAGAAATATCATTAAATTTATAAGAGTGGGTAGATATAGAATCAAATAAGGAATTTTTATTTCTATTTTGGATGGTACGCAAACCTTTCACCACATCATTATCGAAACACTAATTATAAATAATTATTTATTTAGATTTAATTTTGTATTATATAAATAGTTTTATTATGTTTATCATCTTTATAAACCAATGGATTTTGTATTTTTTGTAATAATTCCTATACTAAATTAATTTAAAACACTGGAGTGCATGTGGTGGATTTAGTTGAAATTTTCCTCACTTCACATCATTAATTAACATATTAAAATAAATAAAAAATTTTATTTATGAATGAATTTAATTTCCACAGATAAAACATTAAATAGTTCCATTTATAAACTTTCCCCTATTTATCCTTCAATATTTTGATCATAAACGATTGATATTTTTTTTCATTTTATGGTTTATAAAATTACATATAAATTCAATTTTTCATTTCATATATAATATGTGATATTGGTGGGAAATTACAATAGTTAATGCTAAATGGATATCATGTAAAATTATTTCATCATAGAGAATGATGTTTATTTCATAAAACTGACTTCATATACATGTTTTTAATCAGATAAAGTATCAGTCAATATCACTTCCATGATAACAAGGAAATTGTAACATGAATGGATTTTTCAAGGTTCACTAAAACTACCAACATATTCATCATGTAACATATTTAACTCAACAAAATATTACAATTTTTTCATATAAATAACACAAGGGTAGTTATTGTGGGAAAATCCTTTAAATGCAACCTATTCTATATATTCATTTTCTAATTATTCTATTAAATTGTTGAACAGAGTCCCCAATTGATCTACTTCGACATCCATATACTATTAATGTAAAGTAATATTCCCATGTTTTGAGACCAAAATAATGTAATATGTATTTTCAATGGTACAAAACTATTTATCAACAACTACTAGATATGTGGACTAAATAATAGAACATGGGAATTTCCACTTGAGGGATTCAATTGGACATGATTTCCAAATTTTCTAATATAGAATATCATCAAGAGTCATATATCTTATATTTTATGTTAGTATAGAAAAAATAGTATCCATTACATCTACCATAAAATTTATTTTCTTAGGTGTGAAATCATTATAATTTCCATCACATTCAAATTAGAATGATTCCCTCAGGATATATTAATTTACTAAAAACAAAATTCATAGTGTCAGAAATATTTTTCATGGTGTCAAATAACATAATCATCAAAAAGAAATTATATTATTTTTTTATTGTTAAGTCTTCCTATATTACATTTTAGGTTAATCCTAATATATTCTTGATCAAAACTAAAACAATATGTTGTTATCATATACATAGACTTATCCCTTGGAATAGTACAAAATTTGTATCTTCCATGTTTCCAATGGATGACTAAAAAATAATCTTGTTCTATCTATAAATACTTATAAATTTCAAACATATATATTAAATTGTAAAATATTTATATTCCCTAAACTAAATCTTAATCCATTCTGAAATCCTTTAGGTATAGTATCATTATAAAATGGGAGTGAAGAACAACTAGTTTAGAAAATGCCTTCAATTTCTCCAACTTATTACTCAATAACTTAATCCCTTTTTAAAAAATATCATGATTAATCCAATAATATATTACCTGGCGGATAAAAAACTTTGATCTCGTAATATTAGTAAGAGTAAAAGATGGTGATTTAAATGATCAAATAATCAAAAAATAAACATAAGGGTGTAATAACATTATCTGTACATTTTTCAATACATACCCTTCATATAAAATATAATAATATAAGTCTATGACATGAATCTTGGTAGTATAAAAGGTATATTCCACACGGGATTTAAAGAACATGAGCCACAATAGTATAACGTTGACATAAGTCATAGAATTATATCATATACATAAGAATAAAATTCCATTTTCATATTACTAATGACTATTTTTAATTACTATAGTTGTGTAATGGTTTCACTCCCCATACCATCAATGCTGTAAAGGTTCAATCCTAGGAAAATAATAGGTGAAGAGTCTATTATTGAACTGGGTTCACTCCCCAATGCAAATGTATTTATCTATTAAGGTATCATTAATTACCAAATTCAATGGAGGGATATTTATGTCGTAGCCATCACATAATAGAAATCAAAAATTTTAATTCTATATTATCAAAAAAAATTCATCATATCATAAATTATGATCTTCAAGGAGTTTCATTATAATTTTATCATAGAGTACCCCACATGAATAATTTGTTTTCATAAACAAAATATCTATATAAATGATATAAATATATATATATGGTATCCATGAATAATATCCCCTGAAATAATAATTGAAATCATGTATTTCATTATTTTAGGAAAATAAATACTAAAATAAGATCATTAAATCATTATTAGGTAAAATATCCCATTAATTATAAATTAACTGTTTTATAAAATGTGCAATAATAATGGCCAACATATTCATTTAAAAGAAACATTTAAAATGTAATATATTAGACATAGAATAAATTATTCATTCTGGCGGAAAAATACATTGATGTCATAGAAGCCATCAAAATAGTTTTTAATACTTTTGTTGGAAATGTCACAAATTACCTCAATGGTAAAATGAAAACTATTTAATTTAAAATAATTTTTTTAAAAGTAAAACATTTCTAAAATTGTCATAATATTAAATTTATAATAATAGAAAAAACATATTTAAATAATTTTAGAAGACATGGAAATATAAGAAAAAGTATTTCAACCAAAGAGACAAATGAAAATGACTTTCCTTAAAATATTATTTTAGATATCTAGATTACAGAAGATGAGGAAAATGAAAGAAAAAATAAATTTTCAATAAAAATATACAATATAATAAAATAAAATATTATATAAAGAGGTTGATCATAATATTTAATCGTCATAAATAATTTATAAACAATCATGATAAATAATGAGATACCATTACCATGAGTTAACCTTATATATAAAAAATTCTAAACACATTTATAATGAATTAAAATATATTATAATTATATGAAAATATATATCAGTTCCTATAATATCACATATTATCCATTTATTAAATTTCAACACCCACATTTCTCAATAATTCCATTTTGAAATCGATTTTTTTGGGTTTTAATTATTTTTTTTCTTATGAGAATTCTAGTTCAGTAGTTATGGTCCTTTAACATTTGCCTTGGTTCCATATTTTCCATAATATTGATTTTGATATAAATATCATATATATTTATTATATTCATATTTATAGTCATATAAAAGGTTATAGACCAAAAATTGATTATGTTGTTTAGGGATATAATAGGTCATACATATTAATGAATGATATTCTATTTTTTCTATGAGTGGAAAAAAATTAAGGTAAATATTACATCAGATTTAAAAGGAAATTATTATATCATTTATATCATACATATTAATTTAATTCTTAATCATTACTATCCTAGTAAATTTTAAATGTGAAATGAATCATGTCGCTTCGTGGAGGTGGTATATCACACATACGAATGAACAATGGTATCATTTCACAAATGATTGGATTATAGGTAGATATATAAAATATAGATATAAAATTAGTATCATTATTTCATTAATATAATATTTTAACATTAAACCTATCATAATACTAATGTATAATGAATAGTTATGAAAAATGAATTATATCTCTATGTGGAGATGGTATGTGATATATATGTATCAGAGATACATTATCTTCATGGTTTATGGGAAATAGGGTGTATATTGGTCACATAATAACCATAATCAAAATTTTATAATATTTTGGTAATTTAATTTATTGATTTATAGTAAATACAATTTACTTTGGAGAAGTATATAATAGTATAAAAGAATGTGACTGGTTAAAGAGATTACCACTATTTTTAAAAGACACATTTTAAACTCCCTTAATGGCCTCTAGGGTTTGTAATTAGGGAATAATATATCCATTTCAAATATTCAAGTACATTTATAAGATAAAATATAAGGGTTATTTCATGATAATAGGATCTTATTTGTGTAATTAATTTACGGAAAATTTTCACATTTATATTTGAGGTGATATGATCTTTTGGAATTTATCATAAGATTAAATTAAAAAAACATAATTTTGAAGAATAATGAAATGAAATGGTCATATACTATAAGATAATTTCAGATAGTGTTTCAATCCCATAATAAAATTAAAATTTACACAATTATTTGGATCATTTGTAATAATAATATTTTGATTAAACCATAGTTATTTTTTTTATTTTAAGTATAGTAACAAATTTTTCATTATTAAAGGTGGTGATTTATATGATTAAGGATAAAATTAACTCAAAGAATGAAAAATTTAGGAAATTTCAGACAATATAATATCCATCATTTGTAATTTCATGATTTTTAATATTTTTAAATATTTTAATATTATTTTATTTTGATAAAATGAAATTATTTTTAATTCTAACACTAATCATTTAATTTGACATAAAATACATAAAGAAAAATTTTGAATTAAAAAATACAATTTTATTTAAAAAAATATTCCTTAAATATATATAAAATTAATGGAACCCACATTATATAAATTTTAAAAGATTCAAAATCATTTATTTTTTTATTAAATTAAATAATAAATATTATTTTAGAGTTTTGCAAGAATTCTAGTTTATTATATAAATATAATAAATAGATTACCCTCATGAATATTATATCATAATATAGAAAATTATCATTGATATTGATTAAAAAAATGTTTTTCCCCTACATGATCATATAAATGATATTAAAATCAATCAGAGATCCATTTTATAACTTCCTTAGAATTAAATAACTTATAAATAACATTCAAGGACAATTTTACGTTAAAATATTGAAATAAAATACTATATTTTTATGTTATCATTAAATTTATCTAATAATAATATTTTATAAAAACTATTGCATTATCTATAATTTTTTATCTTGATTTAAGAGATCTACATTTTACCATGGTGATAATTTTGTCCTGATAATGGGGCCCATTAAACAAATATTACACTTATTATTATAAATATGAAATTAAATATATATTATTAAATACATATAAATGGGTAAAATTATAGTATGGTCCAAAAATGAAATAATTGTTTTTTGGAAAAAATATCATTTTAAGGATTGAAATTTATTTATTAATTACTTATATCATAAAAAATTATATTTTTATTTGTAAAAATAAATTTAAATTACAAAATATGAAAATTATAGTAAAATAATTCACCAATTTTTATTTAATTAATTTATTATCTCATTGAACATAGTGAACAACTATTTTAGAAAAAATCATCACTTTTTTGGAAAAATTTTTCTTTGGATTATAGTCATTTAATAAATGAAAAATTAATTTCATTAATTTATAGGCTTTATTTTTTTCTTAATTTGGTATTTGATATTCACCCTTACTAACCCAATGCCTTGGATTTAAAAGAAACATAATATTTTAATAATTTTATTATTTTTCCCTATAATCTTTGATACGTGTAATTCAAGATTCCAAAGAAATAAATTTACTTAAGTAGCAATATTTCATTAAAATTTCTTGGTGGTACCGGAAATTTACTATATATTTTATATCAAATTTTATTATGTTAATTGAGAGATTATTTAATTCTTATGATGCATATTTTTGGACAGGACTATTATTATTAAATTTTTTATCTTCTATGATTCAACTTTTATTAATTTTTATCTTATAGTGATAATAATTTATGGGGGATCATGGACCCTAAATTATATAAACCCAAAATAAATTGATAAATTCGTTATCACATAGGATATCATTTTTGATTTATAAATGTGTAAAAATACTCTATATTATAATTTATGAGATATAATATGTAACCATCTCCCATAATATTATGGGAGGACATCATACACATCGCCTCATCATTGATGATATATATGGATATGGTGAACGTAGCAACAATTAATGATTTATGATATGTCAGTACTGATCCTTAAGATATTTTTTAACTGAAATTTTGAAAATATTCCTCTATTCATCGTTCATTAAGAAAAAGATTCCACTTTTTATGGCGGTAGGAGTCACTCCTAACAGTTTTATCAATATAGTATATTTTTTTGTGGATTAATGTCATGCTTTGATGATAATTTTTATATAATTTATTTCAGAAATTATAGTTATATGGTTAAGACCCATTTTTACTTCATATATTTTTTTATTTTCCAATAATTGGGATACATATATCTAAATCATTTCCCTCACTTGAAAATTATTTATTGATATCAATTTTATTTATACATGATTATTTTTACACTTTTTTACACATTTAATATAACTCTATTCATATGATTACACAATTCCCTAAGTGATAATTTCAATTAATGAATGTTTGACTCATTATAATTTTTAAAAAATGAGGGATATTAGATTAAATGTGATATAGTTATGTCAATATGATTTATTATATACTAAGATCCTAAACACACTGAAAATAATATCAAAGGTTTTTTTGTTATAATTAGTTTTATGTAGAAAAAATCATTGTTTTATCACAAAATCATCATTTATGGGTCCAGAGAATATAAAAATTATTGTTATTATGTTAAATATATAATTATTTTTATTAGATTAATCTATCCATATAATGGATAAATTATTATTATTTGATGATAATTTTTATTTTTTTTATTTTAATATGAGTTTTTTCCGTTATTATTACCTTAATTATTTAAAAAAATATCATCATTTGTTCTTATATTTTCATATAATTGAGTAGAATACAATTAAACTTTTTAATAAAATCATCCATTAAAAATAATTCTTATTTTAAATTCCATTAAAAATTTGTAATTACTCAAGATAGTGGTGTAGTTTCTCATAGTCCATATAATTTATAGTTTTTTGTGGTATAATGTGTAATTAATGATCCATATATATTATTTATTTCAAGTATCAGTAAAAATACATATTATATACTATAGTATTAATAAATGGTTAAGTATCCTTACTGAATGACATTATTTTAGCATTTATAGTAATTGTGTATTTTGTGGTCCTTTCATTATTCCTGAAATGCATATGATATTATAATGTTTGTGGTAATAGACTAGTATTGCAATAAATTATATTATTCAGACATCAATATAATTTATTTGTATTATTATTTAGACTATAATGTAAAAAAATATAATTTTATAATTACTAATTATATTTTGGGTACTATATTTTTAGTATAAATTATTTTTTATATGATTATTTAGTATACAATGTGATAAGAAACTATTTTACAAATCAAAATAATTATACTGAATAATTTAAATCATTGAATTAAAACTACACAACACTTTTCACAAGGGCTTAGTGGGATACAACATATCAATTAGGAGTATCATATGTTATATATATATAATTATAGAATGTGAAACCCATATAAAATATTACTTTTTGAATATTGTAAATATATTGGTGTCTGTTGGATTATACCATTTATAATAAGCATAAGGAAGAAGATTACATGTCAAAGGGAGAACAAAATTATATGAGCATAAACATATGTGTAATGTAGTTTTATATTGTCTCTAAAATAAGGGGAAAATTCAATATTTTGATTTTACACATTATTTCAAACTATCTATGAAAATGTTCCTTATATTTTTATTATCACCATCAATATATTTTTCTTGTGGTCTCATGATGAATTCATTAGTAACATTTTATATTAAAATATACAACTCGAGAATAGTTCAGTTTAATCATTTAAAATATCATACATGGATCAATTTATTTCTCTCTTATATCTATTGTTATCTTTATATCTTGTAAATGTATTACTCGATATTATTAGAACATAATTTATATTGAATAATTTTTTTACATGGATGTTTTCACAGACTCCACATGTCTCCACAATTGAGAAATAAATTTTAATTATCACTTTTACTTCAATATATCAAAATATAAAATATTTTCCATTCAGTTGATTATTCTTTTTATACAAAAAATATTTTTTTTAATATAACTAATTAACACTAAAAAATATTTTTATTGTACACATTGAAACAACATTTTCAAACATTGATTACCATGGATGCACATGATAAATATTGAAGTAATGTATTGTAATTTTTTTCACATTATAATATACTGATATATTAAGATATAATTTGTTGGGTACCCACATTAAATTAGAATAGTGTAAAACCTTTTGTGATGACTAACATTACATTGTTAATGTCTATAAATATTGATAAATTTTAAAATAAATATTTAGAATAAAAAATTATTTTCAGACAATAATTCATTTTCCCATTAAATTATATATCACAATTTTTATCATTTACATTCTAGAATGGCATCATGTAAATGGGAATGATATGCTATTGAGGATAAAATATTATTCTATGTGTAACCAATAATGAATGTGTATTTATGTAATCTCATGTATTTAACCACTGATATATTGAGGAATATTAAATTAATGAATATAAGAGAATTTTCACCATTGAAATTATGTATTCTCATAATAATGAACACTAAATTGAATTGGGTGAGAAATTTTTGCATCATGAATGATGACAAGGCACATATGCTATGTGTTATTCCCACGACAAATGCATTTTATTTGATGTCATAAATATTCATATGAAATATGATTTCATTGGAAGAGTTATGTTAGAAATGTATCCTTTAATTTCTAATATATATTATGTAGTACAATTATTTAATATTTATATAAAATTAAAATATATATAAATTTTAAATGTGTCATCAGAATCACTCATTGTTATCCACATTACATATAATTATAATATGTAATTAGTATGTTGATTTTAAATTAATCATGACTATAATAATATATTGGATGACTCAATATTAGTTAAACTATAATAAAAAATTAAAAAATATATTAAAATAAATTTGGAAATCATATTTTAATAATAATAATAAAAATAATGTTTTTTACAAATTCATGATTTCAAATTTGTTTTATGGATATATACCGTAAGATATATTTTAGGTCCAACTACAGGATAAAAATGTCTAAAATATGGGAAGATTTGATTTAGGAAGGGAGAAATTTCACAAATTGGAACTGATGTAACTAATTATAAAATAATAATTTAATAATTAGTTTTTACCTCTCTAATACATAGGTCTCATCATAATTGAGGAAGACATAAGATTTTATAAAATATGATGTATAACATTATAATTTAATTACAACATGATCACAATATAAACTCATGTTATTTGGATATTTCTTTATGATAAGATTATCACGCACAAAAATTCATTATTTAGCTGTCGTTATTTAGTGACACTTTAGTAAACCATCGCTAATAAAATAAAATATTTCATGGTGGTTCATTAAAAAAAATCCACCACATAATTTATTTTATTTGAAAAATATACTTCAATACGACACCCCATACATCTCTACCTACTACCATCTTTCTCCATAAAACTCCACCCCTCCAACCCTGATCCCCAACACCATTATCCCCCACCTCACTAGAACATCAGTATAATTGAATCCCTCTAAGCAAGAGCCCCTATAAACCAGAGCAAGCATTGTGGTCATAACCACCAATGTGTCACACCTACCCTTCCCCTTTCAAAATTAATTTCCCTCGAGCGATCCCTCCCCACAACAATCCTTTTAATTCACTCGATCCAACTCTAATGTTATGGTTATCCATATTACCCCCTAATACATCATCCTACACTTATCCAAAAAAACCATCATGGGAAATACCCCTTCCCCCATTCTCCCTTACCTCTTCTACTGAAAATACCTCCCTTAATTGAGTACATCATGATTTATTTATTCAATTTTTTCATTATTATTTAAATTTAACTCAAATAAGGGATTTCATGGGTGATTATATTTTTATTTTATAGGTATATCATATATTTATACTTTTAATATAATGGTTTCAATGTATTTTTTTTGAGAGACTACTACTTTGGGAAATAAATTCAATATTAAAATATTTCAATGAATATAAACTAATGTTCTGAATAATTATATTCAATAGTTTATAATTCAGTAGTTTAAAATTCAGTAGTATTAACTACATATGTTTTCTTATTAAAGTATGTAGTTAATGTAATTTATAGTATCCACATAAAATCATTATTCTTTTTATAAATATTTCAGTATAAATAATTTTTTATACATCATGGAAAGGATAATGAAATATTTGGATAAACATTGGTATTTTAAACACATTATTGTTTATTTATATTCATGGAAAATGACCATTTTTAGAATGGTGTTATTTCACCACTAATTATTTTTTATTTCTATGAATGCTTTAGAAATTTATATTATTTTAAATTGGTCATGTCAAATTTGATTGAAAAAGGATTTAGATAAAGGTATACATCCTTATTTTGATAGAGTAAAATATTGTTTTTTATTCTAGGTTGGTGTGGTTCAAAATTTTTGCTTAATAGAAATTTTCATATATGATGTTGAAACTCTAACATTTATCATTCATTATTAATTCTCATACTAATCTATATATTTACTAATATAAATTATATATCTATAATTATAATATAAATGATATAATGAATTTATGAAATTAATATAAAATATAAATAGTATATATATAATCTCTATCTCATCATTTCATTTTTTTAATTTTTATAATGTATTACATCATAAATGGATTTTAATTTTTCATTAATTATAAAGTTCTATGTTGTTATGAAAATTAATATTAGAGTTTATAAAGATAATTAACTATTAAAAGTGGTGTTTAACATGTTTTTTTCTTGTAAATGTCTATCGGTATTTTCAGAGTCATTTTAAAAAAATTAGTGGTTTTTATACATTAATATTTATTTAAATTATTTTGATGCAATAAGTATCATGCTGTCTTGAAATTATTCAAAAAAATGAGAAATATTATTCTAGAAAATTAGGATATTGATAGGAGTTGGCTTCTGTTAAAGACGCATATCCTTCTTTCAAAAGTTATTTTATCAAAAAAATATGACAATTTTTTTCAATGTGTGGGTTGATAAATGATTTTCAATGAATATTTGTGTACACAAGTAGTAGTACTTGTTTAATGAGACAAGATATAGACAATTTAAATCAATGATCAATCATGATTTATTGATTAATTGATGGTATATAGCTCTTTATTTGAATGGAATTGTTATCTCAACCCATTTTATCCCATATGGGTATAGTCTCTTGCATTATTTTCATATGACGGTATTATCTCCAAAAATGTTCATATATTAATGGAAACATATTACATTTTAAAAAATTGCATATCATTAATATATATGTCTTAATAAATATAAAATGATAAATAACAGAAAAAACCTCCCTTTTAATAAATAAAATTGAATAAAATACATATAGAGATAATATCATTGTGAACATATCATGGATTATAATAACTCAATTATTATTAAAGTATATATTTAATTATTGGACATTATCACTCACTAAAAATATAAATATATTGTAAATATATATATATATATATATTCAAGGTAGTTTAAAACTCATGGTTAGACACCCCTTTAACTAATGTTCTCTAATACATTCTTCTCTTGAAACCTATCAATGTATTGAGAGGATATCGATAATAGGGACCCCACATATCATTGTGTACAAATAATTAATAATATATAAAAAAATTTATTTAATTTATGATTAAATGTTTTTATTAATAAATATACTTATTGACTAAAGGGTATAGATTTATTAATATTTCCAAACATAATCAAAAAATATTTAATGCTAATAATATATATGAAAATAGTATAATGTTTAGAAAATATTCATATCCATCATGAAATAATATTTATATTTTATATCAATGTAATTTATCAGAAATAATGATTACTCAAATGTGACTGCTTCATGAAAAATATAATGATCACCAATGAAATTGTGATTGTATATTAACATTGACCTATTGTTAATTTTCAATTGAAATATCTACAGATTAAATGATCTAAATTGTGACATATAATAAAAATAATTATTATTGAATTATTATATAAAATTTTAATGGTTTAGTATATACACCACCTGAAATTAATTATTTTAGCGTGATTTTTTGGTATTTTTCTGAAAACATTCAATTTTGGATGAATAGTGAAAAACACTGAGTTATAGTATAAAACCAAATTTTTATTTAAATAATTATTTATTTCATTTAAATTTAATTATGGTAAATATATATACATAATACCTATATATTTTCAATGTAATTCATTGGTGTTAGTTTAGAATACTTTTAGATATATTAAAATTTTATTACACTTTTCATCGTCTTTTACCCACCTCATATTAGAATTTCAAAATTCACATGAAACATAATTTTACCACTTCTATGAGTGGAATTTAGAAAATCCGAGAGACATAGTTAATATCAACCATTAAATGTGGTTCAATGAGATGAAAATAATTTTTGGTGAATAGTAACTTTTTATTTTTATTTACCACAGTTAAAAGTAAATAGGATAATTAAGGGTAAAAATGATATTAATATTACCCTAACATATTTCCTAATTCTATTGGACAAGTTTATCTCGACCAAAAACAACCTTTGGAATAAAATATTATCATTTTGGTCTACTTGGATTAGATTAGGACATTTATTATTATTTTATTCAAAAAAGAGTTAAAAGAGATAAAATCAAAGATTATTAACTAAAATTTTTTATTATAGGGTTATACATAAGTTAAATTCAATTAAAAATATTCATTATAAAAATAAAATAATTTCCTAAATAATGGTATTTTATTTAAAATATTTAGACATTAAATAATTTTATTTATTTATGACACAATGGTGATGCAGTAATTACCTAATAAATGAAATATTAAACTAATTGTTATTTTAAATATCAAATTAATGTAATTTGACACTTTTTATGAATTCCAATAATTTTATAGGTTAATATAACATATTAGGATTGGTTATATAAATTTTTTTAGAAGTAATAATGTTGTTATGATGTTATAATAAAATACCCAATACTGTCAAAATTGACATTAAAGAGTTTTTAAAATAAATATTATATTATTAATTGATATTCTCTTCCTAAAAATCTAGGGTTCACCCAAAGGACATATATAATGATAGGTGTATCATTAATGGACCACTTGGGGTCTCTTTGAGGTATATAGTATGTTTATTAACTGTATAATATAAAAATACAAAGAGACATGGTAAATGCCAAACTATTTAACTAAGAGATAAATATAAATGATAAGGTTAATTAAGTGGCAAAAAACTATCTAAAATATGTTGGTTGAATGGCATGAGACCCATACTCACCTTAACCTTTATATAAGCCACTTCTAAGCCATTAGAAACCGAATAGTAATTTATTATAAAATAATATTTATAGCTTTTCCAAAGGTGCCCCTCACCCCTCTTATAAAAGGGTACTTCCCCTTCTCTATAATTTACACCTTCAAAGCATTTTGTCTTGGCCAAACCCTGCCAAATATTCTCTCAACACCCACCAATTCAACCTAGAGAACTTATTTTTTTAGAAATTCAATCTAAGGAGGCCTTTTGATCAAATCAAAATGAAGAACACGAAGAAGAGGTAATGTTTTCACAACCCTCATTCAAGTTCCTTTCTTCTTGAACTTTTTCATTCTTTGTTATTTTCATTCTAAAATAATAAATCCATTATCTTTTATATACTGTGATGTTATTATAAATATGGTACAACCATACTCAGTATTCTATCTATCCTTTGAATGACATGTCACCATACGTGCATACGTACGACCTACCGTCTCCACGTCGTGGTGTAATTGTTATTCAATACATTATTATTCGGATGAGGTTAATAATGATGTGTAATTCAAGTAAATAATAAGTATAAAATTATAATTATTTTTTATATATGATATACAATCCAATTATATATTATTTCCATATCAAAAGAATTATTTTATCACTCGTGCGTACATACGGACTACCGTCTCCACAAAAGCGATGAGATTAAATCCCCATCGTATCCATAGAAGTATAATTATCATTTTATTGTTAGAAATAATTTTTAAGAACTTTATAAAATTCTATATATTAATAATATACAACCTATCCATAACAAACACGACTTATGTAACAAAACATATAAAATAAATCCATCAAGTTAACACCTGAAACGACTATAATACTAAGATATTATTAACAAATAAATCTTAAAAGATCATATATGATATCATATTAATGTATATTATTCTTTTATAATTCAATAATAATTATTTAACCATTATACATGAGGCTAACCTACACTCGACCAAGTAAAAAGAACAAAGTAACGAGTTTTTTATCTTACTTTTAATTTCATGAGATTTCTATTCTTCACACCTTATTTATTGAATGTGGTGTGTGTACTGCCCTTGTTTGTATTCATTATTTAATATACTTTAATTCATTTATACTTACATAATCATTTTATGATACTTATTTCTGGGTTTATGTTTCGTATGTTTCCCAATCAATAAGGTAATTAGTAATTTCAATTTCCACTCATTTGTCTTTACGCATAGTTCATTGATTATTTTACACCATGATTATGTGTGGAATAACTATTCATTGGATTATGTCATAATTTCCACTCCCCATTCTGTGGATACACATTTTATACACATAATCACTCCATTGATAAATTCTCATGTCATCAGTATGAACTTAACAAGAGTAATTTATAATCAATCTTGATTTGTTGAGTTAAACATCCAATTAATTGATGTTGTTCTTTCAAAAATATGTGTTAATGTACTTTGATTTTTTTACACAGAATATCCAATCATATATGGTGTATTTTTATTTTTTCACACATAAGTATGTAGTTGATTTATCCTTAATCTAAGGGTACGACCTTTATGAGATATTTCATCTCAATTTACATTCCATTGAGACTCCATTGTTGTGATACACAAAATCACTTTTATATGGTGTATATAATGTACTTTGAAAAAGTATAACATGAATCCCTTAATTATCATTATATTACAAAGTTTCTATTTCCTCAATAATCTGTATTCAAGTTTCTATCTTTTGGTTAGGAACTCTAACTAAAATATCATTTTAAAATGTTTTACAGATTTATTATTCTAAATCATTCTCATTAATATCCTTGTTTTAAAAAATATTTTAAGGATTTATTTATTTGGACACTAATGTTTTCAAATTAAAATTTCTTTTAAAAGATTCAATGTGGTATGGGACACTTTTATTCAAAAATCTATTTTAAATGGATTCTTGAAAAATAGTGTGTCTTTTAAATGTTTTAAATAAAGAGGGGGATATTTCTCTCAATAGTATGATGATTATTTTAATATATATCAATATCCTTCATTATTCTCTGTTGAGGTTAATATGATACAATAAAAGCTTCCATATAGTATAGAGTGAGTTATGTTTGACTGTGGATGTTCTATTTTTATACCATTCATGGTTTGTGGTTAAAGTATTGACATTTCATATTCTAGTTTTAAAACAATTTATTATGTTATGTTTCAAACATTTCATATGATAAATTCATTGGACTTAGTAAGTGATGGGTGGAGCCCTCTATATCTCCTCAATGCAATAGTAGAACTCATTAATCAAACTAGTGTCATGGCACGAGGTCGTGACAAAATCTTATTTGTAGTCTTGGCCTGACGCCTTGATTATGTGGTTATGATAGTCTGGCATTATACATTCCATAATTATGAAAGAGGTTATTGATATTGCATTTGGTTATTCGACTAGTAGAATATCCATGTGAATAAGTAAATTGAATTATTACATTTTATCTTGTCCATATTATACTGAAGTTCAAGTTTAAAAGGCTTTTGTTTAATTATACATTGACTTAAATATTTATGCCTATTTATGAATGTTTCTTCTATATTATTATCCTTACGGAGCATCGGAGATCACCCATTTCAATTTTTTTTCCGAGGATGTGAGGAATTAATTTACGAATGACCTCCAGGGATAGAATGAGGGGATATAAAGAAAAGTTGTTGTTGTAGTTTTTTTTAGATTATGATGTAATGTATGACTTATGAATATATCTAGTGTTTCCAATTCTACTAAACTAATATGTCATTAGAGACTTGATCTTTTGTGATCATGCCAATGTTATGTAATAATGAACTGAATCTAGGTAACTAGGGTCAGGGAATTACATTTGGTATCAGAGGAATGTTAGTACAAACCCTACATACTAAATTTAGATAAACATTTATTAGAGAACATATCCCTACGGTAGTCATTTAGGATTAGTATAGGAAAAATTCCTTGAATTTTGGTATTGTATTGATTTTGTGAATTTTACAAGCAATACATACCTATCTGGATATGAGCAGGTAGAGGTGGCTCTCACACAGATGTACCTATGGGTAAAACCATAAAACACCGCTTTGAGCTTGACTCAAACATGAACTGGGGCATGACAACAGGCCTTGTTGTACTCTTGGTTATGACACTCTTGGGGGATATGTATAGGATAATTTAAATATTATTTACAAAATAATTTGAATTATTTTAATATAATATTAGAATAAAGGACATTGGTTAATCCAAAGGTGTTTCAAATTTAGAAGATGGTGTCATGATATTCTCTAAATTATTTTATGAATACTATTACTCACATAATTCTTTCTGGTTTTAGTCAATGGTTGGATTCCAAGGAAGTGATAGTATCTTTTAGAATGATTTACAAGGTGGGAACGGTAGTTGAAATGATAAAAAATTAAATTTTGATAGGCGTAAAGAATATTGTGTTCATGAAAAATCAGTTTTCCAAAAATACTATCAACAACATATATATTAACCAACTCCCGGACATAACAACGAAGAGAAAGGTGATGAATCATAAGAGCTCCATCCGTGGAGACCATAGAGAAAAAAAATCGAAAATTTCCATCATGCAAGAAATGTGGAAGGAGACACCTAGGAAAGTGTCTGAACGGAACAAAGAAATGCATTACGTGTGGGAAAGAAGGACATAAAGTGAATAATTTCTGAGTAAAAATGAAGAGTTCTATGGAAGAAAATAAAAATGGTCCCAAAAATTCATTTACAGTCATTTTCCGTAAATATAAGAGACCTAGCCATTACCCAAGTGAATACTTTATTCTATAGGACATTTTTTTGGTCAGAGAATAATCTATGTAGAAATAAATGGTTGGGGAAATGTTTTAAAGTATTAGTTCTCTTTGTTGATGGGATTACATTGGAATAATTTTCTATTGTATTTGTAACATTGATGATTTACATGTGATAATGATATTCGAGGAAGACTTATCTTCTCCCTTCTAGATATAGTTATAAAAAACCATTTTGTTATATATGATCATTGAGTTTCAAGAAATTACATGTTATTATATTTTGGGATGAAAATGCATGTTATGAGATAAAATTTCTGATTAAAATTATTTTATGGTTATTTCGAGGAATTTATCTCATTTTGGTAATGTTATAAAATATAGTTTCTGAAAAAGGAAAACACACAGAACATGTGACAACCTTTCACATCGGAAAAATCTATGGGAATCGAACCCACAACCATAGTCTGATTTGGATTTATTTCCTAAAACTGGACTAAATGAATTCCTTGGTTAGTTTGACTAATTATTTTTAGTTAAATGATTTTATTAATCAATAATAAGTTGATTTGGGTTCTTATGTATTATAAAATAAATACCCTTAGTGTAGGAAAATTATTTGGTGAGTAAGTGATAAATGTTATTTTGGAAGATATTCTCTTTGTTGGGAACACTATATGCCCAAGGAAACTAGAATACTATGGGATTTCATTTTAGGAGTAATGGTGGATTTTTAACTACCTTTATATTGTGGATTTATTATTTATTTGTGTTATTTATGGAAATGATTATCCTATAATAGAGAATATGTGATTGGGTTAATTACTTTTAAGAATGTGACATTAAGTGTATTTGATGTCATTTTGAGATACAATTTAACGTGGAAGACTACATATCCAAATTCTTCAATGTTTTGGGTTTCAATATTAGTTTGGATTATATTGAAGGATTTTAAGGAAAATTGTTTGTTGAATGGAATTTATTTTACTTTGTAGTATTTTTGGTTTAATTTTAAAAATTATTATTACTGTTTCTTTCCCTAAAGGAATATCCTTTTGGGGGATCATCAGATCTTGTATTAACTATTTTGGTTTTGATTAATCTCTAAATATAAGGTAAATATATAGTTTATCCTTCGTGGATCATATGATTCAATATATGATTATTAAAGCTCTTCTAGTGTGACATAGTCTTCATGAATAATCATCATTTAAAAAAATGAGTTAGTGGGGAAAATTTATAAAATAATGAAACTATACTTAAAATGTAATTGTATCTCTTTATTTTCATAGTCAATCTCAAAAATAAATTCCTCATCTTTATGTAATGTGACTTAAAAAAATGTTGTCAGAATACATTTCCTACTGGGAATCTAATGACCTTTTGTCACATCACAAGTTTGTGGATTTCTTGTTGTTAACTTTATCCTGATCATGTTTTCTATCCCACTCCATTAGAACGTGAAACTTAGTTTATCTTCCATATCCATGTTTTCCTACATGGAATCCTAGTATGAGTTTTCTTGGGTGACCATTGTATTTCTCTTTATTTTTTTTAATGTGATAGTTTTATTGAATATTTTTCCGATTTGAGACCTTCTAATATACTCCCAAGACAAATTTTATTTATTTTGAGGATGAAATTATTTGAAGGAGGGGAAAATGTAACACCCAAAGCATCCATGGTACGCTTCTCTTTGAATAATACAGTAGTGCGTGTTGTACGCAACTTTGAGTTCTAACACACACCACAGCCAATCAAACTATCCGTTATGAATAGGAATAACCTATTTTTGATATCTTATAAATTTTATCCTTCAAAATGGACTTCATGTTTTGATTTTTAATATCAAAATTTCCTTAGGGTGAATTTTTGGTCTTTTTCTAAAAACATTAAAACTACGATGAATAGTGAAAAAATACTAAGTTATAGTTTATAACCGATTATTATTTTAAAAATTATTTATTTTATTTAAATTTTATTAATGTAAATATTGTTACATAATACCTATATAAGTTCAATGTAATTCATTGGAGTTAGTTTAGAATAATTTTAGATATATAAAAATTTTATTGAACATTTCACTGTCTTTTACCCACCTCGTCGGAGAATTTGGAAATTTACATAAAACTTAATTTCACCACTTATGTTAATGGAATTTCGAAAATCTGAGAGACATATTGAATATCAAGTAGTAAAATTTGGAGTAATGAGATGAATTTTTTTTTTGTTAAATAGTAAATTTTTACTTTTATTTACCACAGTTAAAAGTAAATAGTGTAATTAAGGGTAAAAATGATATTAATATTAAACTAACACATGTCCTAATTCTATTGGACACGTTTATTTTTACCAAAAACAACCATACATATAAAATATTATCATTTAGGTCTACATGGATTAGATTAGAACATTTATTATTATTTATTTCAATGAAGAGTTAAAAGTGATAAATTCAACGATTAAAAACTAAAACATTTTTAATATAGGGTTATAAATAAGATAAATTATATTATAATTATTCAATATAAAGATAAAACGATTTCCTAAATAATGGTATTATATTTATAATTTTTATACTTTAGATAAATTTATTTATTTATGACACAATGGTGATGTAGTAATTTCCTAATTAAATAAATATTAAAATAATTGATATTATAAATATAAATATAAATGATATTTGAGAGTTTATATGAATTCAACTTATTTTATAGGTTAAAATAAAATATTTGGATTGGTTATATAATTTTTATTTGATGTATATATTCTGTTATGAAATTATCAAAAACAAAATACCCAATAGTGTCAAAATTGACAAAAAAATGTTTTTAAAACAAATAATATATTACTAATTGATATTTTATTCATTAAAATATAAGGTTCGGCCAATAGAATAATATAATGATAGGTGCTTCATTAATGGTCCACTTTTGGGTCACTTGGAGGTATATAGTTATTTTATTAAATATATAATATAAAAATACAAATTGACATGTTAAATGTCAAACTATTTAACTTAGACTTAAATATAAATAATACGGATAATATAGTGACACAACCCTATCTAAAATCTATTGGTTGAAATTATTTAGACCCATCCCCACCTTAACCTTTAAATAATCCTATTTGAAGCCATTAGAAACCGAATATTAATTTATTACTAAATAATATTTCTAGCATTCCCAAAGGTTCCCCTCACCCCTCTTATAAAAGGGTACTCCCCCTTCTCTATAATTTACACCGTCAAAGCCTTCGGGGTCGGCCAACCCCTGCCCAATTATTCTATAAACATCCCTCACTTCATCCTAGAAGCTGTATTTTGTTCAGATATCCAACCTAATGATCACATTTGATCAAATCAAAACGAATAACCCAAAGAAGATGTATTGTTTTTACAACCCTCTTTCAAGTTTCGTTCTTCATCAACTTCCTCATTAATTGTAATTTCCATTCTAAAATAATATCTCTAGTATATTTTCTATACTATTATGTTATTATAAATATGGTACAACCATACCCAGTATTGTATCCATCATTTGAATGACATGTCACCATACGTGCGTACGTATAACCTACCGTCTCCACGTCGTGGTGTAATTGTTATTCAATACATTAATATTTGGATAGATATTATAATTATCTGTAATTCATGTAAATAATATGTATAACATGAGAATGATTCTTTATATATGATGTAAAATCCAATTATATATGATTTTAATATCAAAAAATGATATTATCGCTCGTGCGTACGTACGGACTACCGTCTCCACGAACGCGATGAGATTCATTCCACATCATATCCATACAAGTCTAATTCTAATTTTATGATTAACAATAATGTTTAAGGACTTTATATCATTCTGTATATGAATAATATAAAACCTATCCATAAAAAAACGACATATGTAACAAAACGTATAAAAGAAAACTAGTATGTTAACACCCGAAATGACAAAATACTAAGATATTATAAACAAAGAAATTTTAAAAGATTATATATGATATCATATTAATGTATATTGTTCTTTTATAATTCAATAAAAATTATTTCACCATTATACAAGAGGCTAACCTACCCTCTACCAAGGAAAAAGTACAAAGTAAGGGGTTTCTTATCTCACCTATAATTCCGTGAGATTTCCATTGTTCACCACTTATTTATTCCTTGTGATGTGTGTAATACCCATGTTTATATTCATTGTGTAATTTACATTAATTAATTTATATTTACATCATCATTTTATGATACTTCTTTAATGGTTGTATGTTTCGTATGTTACCAAATCAATAAGGGAATTTGAAATTTCAATTTCCACCCATTCATCTTTACGCAACTTCATTAATTATTTTACTCCAAGATTATGTGTAGAATCACTATTCATTTGATTATGTCATAATTTCCACTCCCCTTATTGTGGATAATATTTTGATACACATAATCACATCATTGATAAATTTTAGGTCATATGTATGAACTTAATAAGAGTAATTTTTTCTCAATCTCGATTTGTTGAGTTAAACATCAAATTTATTGGTGTTGTTTTTACAAGAATATGTCTGAATGTCCTATGTTTGTTTTACACTGAATATCCAATCATATTTAAAGTATTTATGTTTCTCACGGATAATTATGTTGTTGATTTATCCTTAATCTATGGATACGACCTTTATGAGATATTTCATCTCAATTTATATTCCATTGAGACTCCTTTGTTGTTATACACAAAATCACTTTTATATAGTGTATATAATGTACTTTGACATAGTATATCATGAGTCCCATTATTCTAATGATATTAAAATGTTTTTATTAACTCATTTATTTGTATTTATGTGTCTCCCTTTTGTTTAGGAACTCTAAATAAAATATCATTTAATTTTTTTTAAAGATTTATTTTTTTAAATCATTCTCATTAATGCCCATGTTTTAAAAACGGTTTTATGGATTTATTTATATGTAAATTTAAGTTATCAAATCAAAATTTATATTAAATGTTTAAAGGTTGAATGGGACAATTTGATTCGAAAATCTATTTTAAATTCCTTCTGGACAAATAGTGCGACTTTTAAATGTTTTCAAGAAAAAGTGGGATATTTCTCTGAATAGTTTGATGATTGTTTTAATCTATATCAATATCCTTCATTATTCTCGATTGATGTTAATCTGATACCATAAAATCATCCATATTGTATCGAATGAGTTATGTTTGACTGTAGATGTGCTATTTTTATACCATTCATGATTTGTGGTTAAACTATTGATATTTTATATGCTAGTTTTAATACGAATATTTAAGTTATGAATAAACATTTTCATATGAGGAATGCATTGGACATAGTATGTGACTGGTGGAGCCCGCTATAGATCTTCGATGCATCGGTAGGTCTCATTAGACAAACTAGTGTCTTGGAACAAGGCCTTAAATAATATTATTTGTAGTCATGGCATGAGGCCTTGACTATGTGGTTATGATAGTCTTGCATTATGCATTCCATCATTATGAAAGTGGTTATTGATATTGCATTTGTTTATTTGACTAGTAGAATATCAACGTGAATATATAAATGGCATTATTTCATATTAGTTTTTCCATATTATGCTGAATTTCAAGTTTAAAAAGATTTTTCTGTTTTATATTGACTAAAATGTTTATGCTTATTTATGAAAGTTTCTGCTATATTATTATCTTTACTGAGCATCTGAGCTCTCCCCTTTCTATGTTTTATTTTTTCCAGGATGTGAAGAAGTAATTTATGAATGACTTGCATGGATATTAAAAGGGGATATGAAGAGAAGATGTTGTTGTATTTTTTTTACTTTGTGATGTACTTTTAGTCTTATGAATATATCTAGTGTTTCCGAGACTACTAAACTAATCGGTCTTTCGAGACTTGATCTTTTGTGACCATGCCAAGGTTATGTAAAAATGCACCGACTCTGGGTAACTCGGGTCAGGTCATTACATGTAATCAATATATAACCATGTTTTTTATAATTTAATTATTAATATTCATAACCAAAAATTTAATGGCTACGTTATAATGGTATAATATATTATTTTAAAATATGACTTGGAATTATTTGTTCTGCAATATATCGATGATATTTTTAAAAAAAAAATCATAATGTATCTGGGTTTGAAGACTCAATATCATAAAGTAGGGATTTTGACCATGTAGTGTAGTTGATTTGTTTTTGTGGATATGTTGGTATAAACATGAAATTATGGTTTTCACTTTTCTCATAATGGATAATTCAAGGAATTGTTCTTTTGATCCTAATGAAAATAGTTATTAAACACGGGAACAAGTTAAAGAATAATTTTTGTTTCAAATATTAGATGGAATATTAACATGATAATTATGAGGTAAAATCAAAAATTTTATTCAAGAAGATATAGATTCCTTTCATGAGGTTAGTAATAGGTTCATGTCATAGTTTCTTCATTATCAACTACCTTATCTAATATTCATTGATGCCTTCTAGGATGTTTTTTAGTATCTATTCAAAACTTGTTTTCAAATTTTTTATATTGAACTACACTTAAAAAATTGAAAATAATATGAGGAAAACATTTAGAAATTTTATCTATTCATTACCATTAATAAAATTCATATATAATAAGAGTGAATAATATAAATTATAATAATAGTTTTTGGGTAGAAATATGATCATAATATGGTGGAATAAATGACCATAACAAATAATTAATGAGTAAAATTATAATTCATTTCTATTTCTAAAATTTCTATCAAACCCAATACTGTAGAAATGGATTGAAAATTTAATAATTTTTAGGTTTTTATACTCAAACACATGTTATAAAAACATTGATATAGCAACCCAAGAACTATAAGAGATCAATTTTATAGGATATGGTCTGTCGATGGAAATTATAAATGATCTATTTTAAAAATTATATAATATTCTCTATAAGAAGTATTGCAATTTTATCAATAAATAATTTGGAATAATTTGATCACCATCATTCCCCAGTCTCAAATATTATGAGAGACAATAATTTCAATATCATCTTTGGTTTGTGGCCTACAACTCTCAAGAGGATGTTCGAGGTATATTACATTATTTTTTTTGTATTTTTTTAAAATAATTTAGAAATATATGGAAATAGTTTAATGGTACACATATTTCAGTTGAAAATTGATAAATTTGTGAGAAATTTAATATTCAAGTTAAAGGTAACATCCCATGAATTATAGAAATTAACCATAGTAAAAATATAATTTTTATTGTTATTATGAATGGAATTAAAATTAATGATGATGTTTGAGATGACCATAATATATTCCAAACTATGATATTATAATAATACATAAAACAAAATTTGAGAAATATATAATCATAATATTTCTAATTTATTTCTAAAAATAAATACAATTCATCAATTCTACATGAAAAACAACAAGAAAAATAAAAATATGATATATGTTTAACTATGAAAAATTTGGGAAATGATTCATAATCATAAATATTTTTCTCATCCAACCCTTTACCTAAATGATTAAAACCATTGAATAAAAAAACATAATTTCACAGATTCCATTTTTATTCATCAACCCCTACTTAAATATTACTTTATTCCATGTTTATTAAAACATCAATCACAAATGAAATGCTTTATGAAACTTCATACACCCCTATATTTTTTCAAAATATTTCCTTCAGTTAAATTTAATATTATTTTTATCTTATTTCATATACAATAGTGGGATTATATTTTGTCCATTAAATACTTTTTTTAGCTTTCATTACATGAAACACAGAGTTTATCTTTGGTTTCATGCAACATAAAGTTTAAATGAGACCTGAAATTCTATTAATATATTATTATTTAATATGGAATTTATCACTTAGTCAATGAAAAGGAAGGTATATATATTATTATATAAATTACAAAAATATATTGTTTAGAAATGTATATAACATGAAATCTTTTGTGACCAATTATTTTTAAATGAAAAAATAAATATTTGAAAACAAACGAAATATTTTTATGATAGAATATTTTTATGAAAAAAAACATTATACCTCATTAAATAAATAAAAAAACATATAGTGAGTCATTTTAATTACATTTATATAATATATTTTTAAATAATTGATTTCCATTCTTCAAATGTTTTTTATATGATAGATATTAATAAATACATTTTTATTCTTAAAACCGTGTTTTTCTAAAACACTTTTAAATCATTTTCATATTGATTTAAAAATTAATTTTTGTATATTTTATTAAAAATAATTTGTTAAAAATTTAATTTTATTAAATCATTATGTTTGAGTTTTATTCGGGTAATTTTTTGGTATATTTCTTAAAAATATTAATTTTTCGATGCATGGGTAAAAATACCAGTCTTTATTAATAATTTAAATTTATTTTAAATCATTTAAAAATAATGAAATTTTGTATATATAGTTTAAAATTTAAAAATAATTCAATTATGTATTTATTAATTTATTTGATTTCATTATAATCATTTTAATATTTAACTTTTAAAAAAACAATTCAAACAATTGATCATTTTTTCATTGAAATTATGATTTGTCATCGTGTCTATGAGATTAATTTTAAATTAAAATATTCTACCCTTATGAATAGAATTTTTAATAATGGATTCCATATTTTTAATTAGACTATTTCATATTGTATATAAAGTTTGACTTATGTTTGGAATACATTTAATATTAAAAAAATTATCGATGTTATGGTAACAAATGTTTAAATGAGGGATAACCCAAAAAGGGAATTTCGGGAAATGACCCAAAGCTTGTAAAAATCCTATATTTTGGATTTCTATCTACACTAATATTTATAATATCAAATATTGATTCATTTGGATGATTGTTTAATTGTAAATTCTTTATAAATTTGGGTTATTTTGGTAAATTTCCATGATGATTCCAAATAGGTTCAAATAAAAACATATTAAACGACCTCTAACATCGTATTGTCTCTAACCAAAAATATAATTTTGGTTCAAATATAAAATATAAAAATTTCATCCTCACTTTCCTAATCAATTCTTATAGGACATATTTTGATTAATAAGTACCCATAAATATGATTTAGACTGTAACCTAAAGTAGTTCCCAAAGAATAGGTGTATTCATTAAATATGTGTTTCCATTAAATTTAATCATAAAAATACATAAATTATTATTAAAAATTTATCATTAAACTATAACAGTATAATCTAGATAATTTAATTTTTTTATTAATGGATCACCAAAATACACAATCATTTCCCATAAATGGGAAATGAAAATGTTGAACGTGTGTACGACGGACAACTGCCTCACAATTCAAAAAATATTATTTTACATTAACACCACTCATGGTCTAGTTTTAGGATAAATTTATTATATTTATATCATATTTTAAATTTAATTTTACTTCTGTAATTATTATATCATATATACCTTTTTTACCATTAAATTATGTGGGAGAAATGATAATGTTGATTGTCTTCATAGAGGACTGCCACATCGTGATGCGATGTGATTTTACCTTAGTATCATTTACTAGTAATGTTAATACTGTTTATTTTAATTAGATTATTTTCCTTATAATAAATAATAATTATTCATTCAATATTATTTATTTGTTAGTTTTATTTCATTCTATCCATCAAAATATGTAAACTAGGTTCATGTATATATATGACATGTTGTCTCTAAGAAAAGTGCATTCCATCATTATACATATATATTTTATAAAAGAATATATATATAAATATAATTAAAATATATTAAATTAATTTCATATTTATCATTTTTAGATTAATATAGGTTTATCAATGTACAGATTTCAGATCTATTAAACCAATCTCACATAAAAATTGAAATAGTTTACACCAATATATAATGATTTTATAACAGAATTATTAATAAATTGGAATTGAAACATTATATTTCGGTAATATACTAGTTTATAAGTATTTTCACGATTCTATAATATATTTATAATTAATAAAAATTTATTATTGAGTTGGTTTTATAATGTAAAATGGATGATAATAATTAATATACGATATTTAAATCACAGTTTTATTTTTCTATGAGACACATAAAAAATTCAACAACTGTATATTTTAGCTGGAATATATAATTACTAGGAATGTATTTTATGATTATTAAAAATAATTGTTTTGGGGATTTATGTTTCCATTTAGGATCTCTCTTTCATGTGTCTTGTGGTTTAAATGTTAAAAAATATGTAATGGATTTTATCTGAAATTATATTTTTTAGGATATAAGATATTTTATAAACATATGTTATTATATTTGGTATATATTTTAGACCCCCCCAATTTCAAGTAAATGATTATTTTTTGTGTTTTTTAACTATATAAAATTAATTGGATAATTTTAGGGTAGTTCATAAGGGATTTGAAACTTATTGGAGGCTTTTTTGGATATTCAAAATTTTATAATAGTTCATAGAATCCTTAAAAAACGACCAAAAAAACAATGAAAAGGAATATAACGGTTAGTTGGAATGAATACTGTCGATTAACTATTTGTAAAAATGTGTTTTTTCTTAAGAATAACCATATGATCCTAAAATCATATTTTACATTACCTAATGAAATGTCGATGTATAGTTGCTATAGGAGTGTAATCTGATATTATAAGGGATGGATTAAATCTACATTTCATGGATGGTTAGTTCATGATTTTCATGATTTTATTAAGCATCCATATAGGGTGGTTCTCAAAGATTGAATCAATAGTACTATTATTGAATATTTTTATAAAATGTGTGGCAAAATCATGCAATGTGTAGTGTCAATTAAAAACATGGTGGATATTACTCTATATAACTCTTTATACCCCATTAAATTTCCAAAAATTTCATAAATTTGAGATAATATTTTTCTCAAGGCTATAGAGGAATGTCAATTTCAGTTGTGAGTATGCTTATGGTTTTATAAGTCATTGGTGATCGAGATCCATTTGTATAATCCTTTTCTGGGTCTTTCATCATTGATCTCTTCTACATATTATTTCTAGAAAAATATATATAATATAATATGTATATATTTATGATCCATGTTTTAAATTGTGATGTTTATCGCTAGATCGATATAGTGATATGTTTATTATGATTGGATTTAGAGAATCTATTTTAACATTCTTTTGATTCTACAACGTTTGTATGATAGGTGGCTTCTCCCTCGAATACAATTGATTAGATCATGATGTATTAGGTTGATGTAATTTTTTTATAGGAATTTATTTCAAATATGTTGTGTAAATATTTATGTAAGACATCGTTAGTTATAGTTTTTTGAAATTTTGTGAATTGGATTGTTTGGTGGAAAACCCTCATTGATGTTAATTTTAAAATAATGATTTTAAAATTATAGAATTTTTTCTTCACATGGTATATTTTTTTAGATATTTATTCAATAACTTTTTTTATTGAAATTAATGTTCATGGTTATTTTGGAATTTTTTTAGAAAAAAAAATTGTGTGAGTACATTTTCATTAGATGGTACCCTATGAAGGAATGTGGGTTATTATAGTACTGAGTATTGGTTATCATGTGAACACTTGGAAGATCGAAGAGATAGTGATCTTGATTATGGAACTCTCACCTCGACGTGAGTTTAATTATGTGTTTATTCATTTATTTGGAATAATAAACGAATTTATGACACATTTTAAATACATTATTTATTTAATTCCATATAAATAAAATTTGGTTTGGAAATATGATTTTTTTATATTAACCACTTTATTTATAAAAATGAATATAAATTTATAACATGTCCATTCCATCTGATGTGATATGGGAAGTCATTCGGTAAATCCTTCTAAATTTAGCCTCCACCACTTAATTGGAAATTTTTTTCATTTGACGATTCAATCAATTTTGACATTGTTAATGAAATTTTATATCAACTCTTTCGTGATTATTTATGATTTTATCATTTTGTATTGTTGAGATGAGGCATTGAGCGTGTTGGGAGTTGCTAGATGGATGACTTCGTGTCATTGGGTTTTTTATTATATAGACTCCTTTGGATATGTCACATAGGTTCTTATTTATATTTGGATAAGGTTGTGGTTAGATTTTATTGCATTTCAGTTGTATTTTGTACTCATGCTTAATATTTAGCTTTTATTGTTCTGGTTTTCATGGTTTGGTAAATTCATTATTAATGGAAAAATAATTTCCTAAGTATTTATGAAACCCATATAATTTATTTCATTACTTTGGTATATTGCGGATGTCACTTAAGGCATAGTAACATCCTTCTGCCTCTTCACAATCAAATGAATGGGGAATAGATATCTCAAACGGTGTTAGTTTTATAGATCCCTAAGTGTAAATTTTAATAATTTCATCTATCCGTAGGATTTTATAATGTATTATGGTTTTAGGTACATTAAATTTAGTTAATAAAAATTCATATCTAACCTATTTATGATGAACATCATATTACCAGTGATTTTGTGTACAATAGTGTTTTTAAAAAAACATCTAAGTGATCAACTCATCTACATAGGGCCGGGTGATAATAATGACATACTTGAATTCATAATATGACACCAACTATAACTATATTATTCATTATTGATTAAATTATTTATGGAAATGTTATTATGTTTTTTTAAAATTGTTTGTAATGTTTTCAATATATGAGATTTTTAACATGCATGATGGTGGAATTTTGAAAATGGTTTAAATTGATTATATTTGATATCGAGGAATATGGAACTTATTAAAATGTAAATTTGAAATATCAAAGACTTTAGTGTGTATATTGTTAGAATAAATGGATGACTCTATTATTATAGTGACTAGAACTGGGTAGGTGTAGTAGAAACACACATGAAGAGGTTGCAATAAATGTTGTTCCACTGAAGCCATATGTGGACAAATAGTTGGTCTAGAGTATTTTCCATACAAATTATTCAATGGATGGAGGGAATAATATGGAGGAACCAAGGAAATTGGATCATCTGTTTCAATTCCAAAATCAGAATCCTCCCATATTTCAAGGAATTTCCTAGCTATAAAAACAAGAAGTGTTACTAAATAAGATGAATTGAATCTTTGATTTCATTACCACATGATATAATTTGAAAGTGAATTTGAAAATTTATATTATATAGGATCTATCCCACAAGTGGTTATATTTAGATGTTCTAGATAAATTAAAACATTTTATTGATTATAAGTATTTTAAATAATTGTTTAATAATCAATTATATCGTTACATGTTTATAATTTTGAGAAAAATTTTATTATTTATTTTGAAGTTGGAGAATCTATTTGTAACAGAATATGTGGCTAAATTTAATCATTTAGTCCATTATTTATAATAAATTATCTTATATTTCTTATATGAAAGAATTTTTTTTGATTCGGGGTTGAAACTATAAATTCGTTTCAATATTTTCATGATTTTTATAATGTATTATGAAATGATGGTTAACATAGAAATGTGGGTAGAAAGGTAAATCCAAAAAAATATTTTGACAAATAATATTTTTTTTGATGGAGAATTGCTCGAACACTAATGAGGGGAATACGTGGAGGTGGGAAAACTATTCTCATGGGTGTATATCTGAATTAGATTGTGGGATCATTCTACATGAATCCTTGACCAATATATATTCCAAGATACTTTCTATGTGGTTTTTCAATCATATGAAGCAATATTGTTTGAAACCATTGGTATAAGGTAACAATTTCTATCATATAGGACATCTTCGGTTCTATTATCACAGTCCTCCAAGGTCATGTGAGAGAGATACATATCATGATTCTCAAGAATCACATGCTTCAATGGTAAGATTATAATTGAATATATTTCATTATAAAAACCATGAAATCCATTATGATTCTAGGAATAACATGACTCCCCATCTAGAGAAACTACAATATGTTAAAAAATTGGTTTGTCATGCAATTAAGAAATTGTATTTCACTGAGAAAATGTAAATGGGTGATCAATCAGAACTTTTGATAGTGTGTGGTGTGATTCTTTTGAATTCAACCCTTATGATTGACTTGATTGATTGGTAAACCTCTCATTAATTTATTACTTCTCGTGTGGTTTTTTTCAAGGGTTTACATGTTGAGATGATATATTTTATTTTAAAAATCTCGACACCTTTGTGATAATATGTGTTTTGATAATTGAAATATGCATTATGTTTGATTAACATTAATGGGATGTAGTTGGTATGGGATTCTTATATAGTAGATATGGATGTTATTGGATTTATTCTGGGAATACATTGGTTAGAAAACATCAAAGTACATAGTAATTTTTATGCATGTAAGGATAGCTTCATATGTTACTACGATGTTAGGAATCGCTTAAAATTACATTGTTTAGTGGATGAATGATCATATGGACCCTTGATATTGATGTTTGTAACAATCTGTTTCCATTTAATAGAATTTTAATTTGAATATGTAAATGATATCAGTATTAGATATTTTTCAATCTCAGTTAATCAGTTCTTTGATGTTTTTTTAGAAAAATTCTTCAAGGTTGCCACCAGAAAGTATAGTGGATATTGAAATATATGTTCTAAAAGTTACCATCCATCCCTTCCTTCCATCATATCATTTGGAAAAAAAACAATTGAGGTAATTAATAGATTATTTTTATGAGTTTCAATGTAAAAGATTAACCTATTAAATTGTGTCTATATGGGTAGCATTGGTTCGTTTTGTGAAGAAGAAAAATGAAAATTATAGACTTTATATAGATTTTCCATATCTTATAATTTAATTGATTTTAATTATGATCTTATAAATTTACCTACATTATATATGGAATTTTAGGATTATATATTTCCAAGGAATCTAGATTCTATTTTACTAGTGTTTATGGTGGATAACAAGATTATTCTTGGACAATCTTGGATCATGAAAAAAATATTTATGTGGTCTTTGGTATCACGTTAGAAAATTATTTGTATTCCACGTAATCAATGTTTTATTTTTAAGTAAAAGACATATATTTTCTTACACATTTTCATATGAAAAACGTTTTTTCAAAATATCTATAAAATATATAAGTCATTATCTCTTGGAAACAAATAAATAATTTACTTGACATATATATTCTCTTTATCTTTGCAGGAAACAAGAGATATATTTTACGTAAATGTTCAAATTTTAAATCCCCAAGGATAACATTGATTCAGAATGGAGTTCCTTTAAATGATAATCAGTAATGTATGAACTACATTAAAGAGAATAATGTTAGACTTACATCAACCCCAATTCTCTAATATCCATTTTCTGGATATGATTATATATTCTATTGTGAGGAATTAGGATTGTGGTTAGGATATGTTCTCCCACATGAGGATTATGTTGTTACACATAGATCATTGATGTTCTGTATTCATGAAAAGATTTACCCAATTCACAATTTTGAATTAGTTTCTGTAGTTCATTCTTTAGAATCTGGAAATCATTATCTTTTTTGTGAAAAATTTATTATGTTTAGAGATCATATGATTATGAAACACATTTTACAATAATGATATTTGAATATAAAGTATATAATTTGGATTAAATACCTTCAATGATTTAATATATTCTTTATTTATACAAAGAGTAATTAAAATTCTGTGGTGAATTAATTAAATAGAAAGTTGTATAATCAATTAGAGAAATAATGATTAGTTATGTGGTTGCTAATGTTTTTCATATTACGGATATACTAGTATTGTATCAAATATGGTGATGTAGTAGTTTGAATATATGTTTTTTTCATTATTTGGATCAGTATATAAAACATGCTCAGATATTTTTATCCTAAATGTGTTTCTAAAAGGACAAAACTCAATGTTTGGGGTAACATTGAGGTATGGAACCTCTATTAGATTTTAATTTTGTGTTGTTGATATAGTATCATGGTATATTTTATTTTTCAAGGAAATTTAAATTTTTAACTTCATTGAAAATATTTTTTTTATCTAAACAATCAAAATTTGTGAAATGTGTTGAAAGAATATTTATCAAGGGATGGAATGAAATGGGTTGTGGAAGATTTTATTTTAGGTTCTCTGACATTTCAGTAAGTCAAGGAGAGACACAAATAATTATCAGTCATGTTGTGAAACTTACTATTTCTCATAAGGATGTGTGATAAGATAACCATGGGGTTTGTGACATGTTTTCCCACAATGGTAAGGAAAAAAGAATCCATATGGGTAATTGTGTTTTTTTAAAAGGTAGAAATTTTTTATTGATAAAAAGGTGGATAAAAAATCTAAAGAATCTATATTCGTGATTTATAAAGAGTTGTGTAATTTGAGTCTCAATTTAACCTTATAAAGACCCTAGGTTTACAACTCAATTTTGTAAATACATACAATAATCCCATTGAATTTAGATGACTAAGAGAATTTATTACCATCGAAAAATGAATGGATATAATTAATTGTAAATATAAATGATAGCGGACATGTTTTGGGATTGGGTAATTGAGTTTAGTTTTGTGATACAACAACATAATGTTGATGTGTAATATCATTTTGATTTCCAACAATGTTTCAATCCAATGCATAATTTGTATCTTTTATCTTAATTGATGAAAAATCAAATTGATCTTATCTATGTGATTTTATGGGATCAAATTGGCCTATTTTATAGGATATATCGTTTCATGTGATGGTACAAATCATGGATTGGATGGAGGATGTCTAACATGGAAAAAACATCTGTCCAGGGTGGTTTTTAGTTCAATACTATTGGATTTCGTAATAATCATATGTGTATAAATGGGAAATAGTTTAACAATGGCCTAACCTATGTCAGGACAATAGGGTATATCTAGTTTTTGAGTACAGAAATGTCAATAGTGGGGATAATATATCACCCCTGGATTCATGTACATTGCCCTATATTTTTGTATTTCATATATATATATATAATTATTAAGATTAATTTTGGGTGGTTTCAAGGGGTTTTGAAAAATGGTGGTGGTTTATTTGGAGGATCAATGTTTTAGTAATGTTAGTATAAACCATGAAACCCCTTCCAAAAACCATTAAATGAAAAAATTGTGGGAAATGGGAAAGTCCATGTTTATTCCCAACATTGCGTGTTCTCAGGAGATACCTTATGAGCCAACAAATCATTTGGTTTACAAAATTTTTATTAGGCAGTGTATGATCATTCTAAAAATGGGAGATAAGAATTTGATGGATTACAAAATATTTTAATTCATTCATTTTTGTATTGAAATATTTATAATCATGACTTCCCACCACATGGGATTTGTTCTCAGCTGTAACAGCAAAGTTGTTCAATGGATTTCCAAACTATCCGACCTAAACATGCAGTGTACATTTTCAAATATGAAATTTTTTGATCCATAATGGTTTAAGTCCTATGAACAATTTTAATTTAATAATCATTCTTAATAATTAATTCTATTTCTTCTAATGTATATAGAGGATATTAAATTTGATCATGGAGAAAGATATAGATATTTTTAATACATTGGTTTTATAAATTCATTAGTAAGTGCTCGTTCATTTTTGTTCATTAATGATCTCTTATCCTTCCATTTTATATATCCAAAGATATAATATATTGTTTATATATCAATATTCCATGGTTGGAATTTTATATTTAATGGTTTTATATATAGATGGAAAGGTTTCATTCTATCATATCTATGTAATTATGTTTCAATTATACAATTTCACCAATATTATTAATGTAGGTGTCTTCTCTCTTGCATTCACAAGATTAGAACATAAAGGATTTGGTTGATACTATTTGTTTCATGGATTTTATTAAAAAATAATAGATTTATTATTAATATGGAATATATTTTTTGATGACTTCTTGAAATGGTGGTATTTATTTGGTTATTTTTGAAAAACCACACAGATGATAATTTAAAATGCTGATCTTCATAATTATAGTTTTGATTTTTTTCATGTAAAATGTTTGTAAAAATGTTTTTTGTAAAAGAAATCAATCATTGAAAAAGATTCTAATGGTTAGTTTGAAATTTTATTTAGAGTACATGGTTGGAATGAGTTCATTTTTATTAAACTTGGTCATGTTTAAGGGGATTCCTCCATTTGGGAGCGTAATATGTTTTACCCGATGAGGACTTGGTAGATCGATTAGAGACCAATTATGAGTATGAAAATTCCATCAGGGCATTCATGTGTTGATGTTTTCAATCATTGAATGGGTATTCTAAATATATTTCTGAATGGATTTATTTTATTTTTTTATTTACTTTCTTGGAAAAATATATTAATTTGGAAAATGACTTAAGAATTAATATAAAAATTCATAATTTTTATAAAATTGGTTTTATATAAATGTTCTATAATTTTTAGTCATAGTGTAATTAGTTTTTATGTCATTAATGAAATCATTTTGTGTTTTTTATCACCCCCTTTATAGGAACTAGTATTCATTTACTGATGAAATCATTAACGATACAAGTAATGGAATGGAATCTCCATTCATTAGTGACTCGACATGACACTGCAGAATAGCTTGTTTAGTTGGTGGTTGGAGTTGGTTGGGAGGTTTTATTTGGATTTATTGGTGTCATTGGTTTTTTTATTTCGATTCCATTGGTTATGTCACATAGATACCACTTTTTACTCAAATATTATTGTGGTTTTTTAGTTGTATTTTTTAATCATGTATTATGTAGATATTTTATATAGTTATCATTGTCATCTTTCTACCATCAATGGGAAAGTAATATTCAAATTATTTAGGAATCCATCACAATTTATTTCATGAAAATTAGATCTTGGTGATGTTAAAAAGGGCCTAGTAACGTCCTTCCTCCTTTTTATTGTCCCATAGTTGGGGGAGGTATGGCACATATATACTTCCCATTTAAATGTTTATATCATTAGTATTATACTTTTAATTATATTCTATTTTTCATTTAACGTTTTTTTTGTGTTATTTCAATTAATTTTTTTTAAAGTTGTACGATAATGATGTTATAGTCTCAACATTTATTCAGATTGTTTTTATTATGACACTAACAATGAAATATTAATATATTACTCTTAAGAAACACATGATTTTTTTTCTCTCAATGTTTTATGTAATCAGAATTTATGTTATCCCTTAATTTTCCAATATTTATATATTAATGAGATCAATAATATTATAATGAAACATATTTATTTATCTTTTCTTTCCAAAACAAATTGTATTCTAAAAACATGTTTTCAAAAAACGATTTAAAAAATGTTTTTATAATTATTAAAATTATTTATTAATGAATTTTATACCAATGATTTATAATTATAATATGTTAAATGAACATTATCTTAATCATCAAAAAATTTCATAGATGGATTTTACTAAAAATATTAAAGGAATCATTACTTTTATTTGTAAGGAAGAAACATTATTTAACACCATAATGAACAAATAACTGTGAATAATATTTAGTTATATGTTTCAAAATTTATTTCAAATAATTGGATTTCTAATAGTTTTGTGAATTATTTTTAGAAACTAATTTTCATAATGGAATGGATATTTTACTCAAAAAATGTTGTAAATTATTTTCAAATGTATTGTATTTTTTTTCAAGGATATTTGGAAATAAATGTATTTTAAAATTTATATTCGTTTTTAAAAGTCTTTTTTCAAATAAGAATGATTATTATCCATAATATATGTTATAAATTATTTTTAAGTATCCATTTATTATATTTTATGTATATTTTTTTTGAAAATGATTTCCAAAATTATTTATGTTCTACAAAATCTATTTTAAAGAGGATAGTATAATTCATCAGGAAATGTTTTAAATAAATTTTAATGTTTACATTATAATTATACAATGATGTTTTCAATGAAAATTAATTCCAAAATATTTTATTAATTTTATGTTTTAATGATTTATTTTCATTGATAAATTATTTCCCTCAATAATTATTCCATGTTATATTCAAAAAAATTCATTTTATAATGAAATCATTTGAAGTTACATAATATTTTATGTGGATATGATTCATATATAACATAATTATTATTTCCCTGGAGAGTTTATGTTTATGGTGGAAATATGAATTTGAAACCAATTTCTCATCCATTGGTTATAAAAAATGAAATTATTATGAAGACTATTTATATTCTCTAGTAACACAAATATTGAATGATGATATAAAAATAAAACCAAAATGTTTTAAATAGGATATAATATGAATAAGTTTTTATGAGACTTATTTTTTTCATTGGTTATGATATCATGATTTTTTTTATCTTGTGGTACAAATACGTATTATTTTTATTATGTAATGGTTGAAACCTATATGGTCATCAAATGCATTGGCTAATGATTTATGCCTATTGATATTGACATTATAGGATAGGGGAGTGAACCCTATTTCCATAGGTACTTTTACAACTTTTATAGTTTTTGGAGTGAACCATGACTACTATAATAGTTTTTGGAGTGAACTCATTCTGCTAAGATAACCATCATATTATGCCTTCAATGTTAAGGAAATTATTTTTTTTTATTTTTCTAGGCCAAAAATATATGTCTTATAATAATTTTTCATATTAGGTTTCATGTTCTTTGATTCCCTTATGATTCAGGTCTTATTAAATGAAGATTTTATTCCATGACTCAACATTATCATGATTAAAAATGTGTAGCACATTTGTTGAAATATTCTTTTGTTTTTCCAAACGTATTTATTTGAAAATTGAAAGATTTTCATCGGATAATCTGTTTTTGGAATCTGTTATGGAATACTTGGTGGTATCCTATTGGGCTTAGGCTCACACCCTACTTTTTACTTTAGTTGATTGTAGACGTCCTTTTCCCAGGCTCGAGTAAAGGGAAGGAATCTCTTGAAGGTGGATCTAGCTATTGATTTTTTTTCATGGTGATTTGTGTCCTTGAGAACCTTGGGGCTGTTTTTTTCATCTTTAGTACTTGGGTTATTGTACTTTGGGATTTTTATTTCATGTTGTTTTATGGTACATCACTCCCAGTGGATTTTCTTATGTTATGCATACTTCTTTGTTTTCTTTTTCTTTTGAATTCTTTTGGAAAAATCATTCCCACTTATATGTTATAAGATTTCAGGTGCTAGTCACCGACCCGTGGGGATCGGGAATGCCCTTCGGGCTATGTCAGGGCCGGTTTGGTTATCTGGTTTCAATGGTACCACGGCTAGTTCGTTAAAATGATCACATCAAGGGATCTAGGGGAATGGAAATAAAAAAATGGTGAGCTCAAAATTATTATAAGGGTAATATATATCAAAATTAATTATCTATATATGTGAATATTCAATATTAACTGCCAATTAAATAATAAACATGACATTTAGTTAATAAAATAATAAAGGAATGCATATAAAATATGGAAAATTAAATAAATTAAATCAAATTCCATTAAAATAACTTGATATGAAAAAATCAACATGTCAAGGTAAAAAGATGAATCACATTCCATTTGATCAATTAACCGTGATTAAAATTATTCCATGTATATGTCGACAAAAAATCTGATAGATAAATAATAATTGAATCAAAATTATAGCAATTTATAATTATTGTACATCGTGTATCAGGAACATGAAATCCTTCAAATTCAATATCCATCCTCTAGATATTTTAAAACTACATAATTAAACACATATAATTTTCACAAAATATTTTTCTCTTTTAAATCTATCAATGAATCGAGGGGCTATATAATGTCGAGGACCCACCCATTATTTCATGTCTAATGTATATTTCATACCAAAAAAGAAAAAATCTATGTATAATACATGTATTGAATAAATAATATGGATTTATTAATAATTACTTAGAGGATGAAATGTAACCATAAGTATTATCAAAATTACTGAATGGAAAAACTATTGTAATTTCATTAATAAATTATTGAAGAAAAAATTATATTTAATCATTCCTATGTGTCCCGTACCAATTTGAAACATTTGAATCCTAATTACATATAAATTAAATGAAACATATAATATAACTATAATATTTAAATTCATGATATACCATATCATAAAATATTATATTGAACTATTAAAGTGAGTTGGTTCATAAAAACTAATAAGTCTCACTAGAATGTAAATTGAGGTGATATCATTTACCTTGAGTATGATATGTCTTCTGTGTTTTATATTCCTGTATCATATAAATATGTTACTTAATTATGTGATTCATTAAATTAATTATTCTTAATATTACATATATTTAACATATAACAATTTTTTATACAACATGTTAAAAAATTAATTTTATGTGGGGTGTTTTCACCAAATTCACTTTAGGTGTCAAAAACTACATTGGAAGCAAATCTGTTGTAAAATGGGTCATTATATAAACCAATATTGACTAATAATCCAGATATAGTTATCATATTGACACATCATTTATAATTTAAAATAAATCATTAATAATGGTTCCGAATAATAAACACATCATACAATCATGGAGATGATAGGTCGTACACACACATTAGTAACTATCCCATTTTTCAATAATCGTAATGGAAGAAATACGTTTTCTATAAATAAAATTATTATATTATAATTACCATTTTATGTAATCTAATATAATTATATTTATAATTTTCGATGTGTATATGGAATCAGATCATGTCGAGGAGGTAGTAGAATACATGTCAATGTCCAACATTATATCATTTTAGTGATTGAAAAGGATAATAAAAAAATGATATATTATATTTTCATAATGATTATTTTTTATTAATTATAATTTATATATTAAATTTATTTCACATATTTTTATATGAACAATCCTTTATGCATTCTAGTTATATGGTGAATGAATTGCATCCCTTTCAGGTGGCGGTAGTCTACAATTCACCAATAAATGTTATTTTATTTGCACAAAATGCAATATTGGATGGAATGTTATATATAAACATTAAATAATTATATATTCATTATAAATATCATATTTTTCATTTATAAATAACATTTACATTATTATTATTACAATGATCTGATGTAAAGTAAGAATAAATAGTCATCTTTTTGTGTGCCGGTAGTTTTTTGTACACATAAAAGGTATGCCTATTACCGGATTGATAAAAGTTCATGTTAGTGTATTTAAATACATTAATATTAAAATAAATCATTATTTTAAGGATACTGATGTTATTATACAATCATGGCTTTAAATAGATGATGTGGTGGATTTTGAAAATTAAATAAAATTCTTCCAAGATGGATATTACCTCTTCTTTAAGAAGCTCTATTTTGTTTTGAACCAATCGGATTATATTGATGAATTTATGATAAAGGATAGGCTTCTAGGATTATTAGAGGTATTTTTTGGATTTATCATGTTTGATTTTTGTTGAGAAAATGTGGAATGAGATTTTTTTTTAAGTGGATGGTTTATTTAACTTTTTATTGTGCAGGAGGAGTGACACTCTTGTATATTTTTTTAATGGAAAAAACAACCATGTTTTTCTTGTGTAATGTAGATTCTATAATGGGATAATTTAGATCTATTGGAATATAGGGACAAAATATGTCCATCCAATGAATATTTTTCAATATTATATTTAATTTTCCCCCTAAATTTAAGTTTTAGTCCCTTTTTATGCTTATTTTTCTCGTAATCTTTATAAATAATTTTAATCAAATTCACTAATATTTTAGAACAAAACTAATATTACCTTATTAATAATTATAAATTAGTCTGATTCAAAATATAGAATTCATTTTTTTAAATTCCAATTACATAAGTGGAATAAATTAATTCATATTTGATCTTATGAATGTGATTACAATGAGAGTTTTTGAAGTAAAAACGTTCAAAATGTTTCTGTGTTTTTATATCCAATTTCAATGTCAAATTGATTACAATGACATAATTTGGATTAAATGGTATAAAATTGATATAATTAAACTATAAAAAAATCAATAATATAACATATATATTAATAAATTATTATAAATTTAAAATTTGAATTTAGATTTGGACTTTTTCATTATTCATCAAAAATCTAAACATCATGGAGTAAAAACAAAAAATCATCATAATATAATTTTAATGTTTCTTTTTGAAATAAGATGATTATTATTGGTTATAATGTATATAATATTTCCAAATATTATATTTTAAATTTATTGTCCATTAAAAGGGGTCAATAGTGTTGTTTATAATATAATTACTTTTTATGAGAAATATTGGGTTTGTTCAATGATTTTGTTTCTAAAAATATATGGTGTGAATATGAAAAATATTTAATTGAATAAAATATATGTATATAAATAAAAATATATTACCTTAATATCACTAAATAATTATAATTAATTTAATTTATTAGATTGAATAACTAAAGGAGCATAAAATAAATTCCCATATAACCAAATGCTACATATATTAATTTGTAGTTAATTTATATCTATTAAATTCATTTTATAATTGTGCTAAAAATATATTTTCATAAAAAAATTTATACTATTCAGATCTTCTAATTTAATTAAAAGGTTAAGTCTAATTATTTTAAATAAAAATATTTTAATAAAATATTTTTGGTCGGTAAAACATGGTAATGTGTGTAAAACAAGCTATTGAAGATGGTTTATTTATGTAAGGAAAAGTAACATAGTCATTAAATTCATTAAAAGATATATGCTGGTTTTAGTTAAAATAACACATTAATTTTAATGTATTGACATTAGATATCATGTTCTCATTTGTGCATGGTGTTAACTGTCAAGCATGATATCAAGTATAATGCTATTTCATTATAATTAGAGGGTGTTATATTATCCACACTATAATTTTATTTCATCCTCATAATTTATAATCGGATCTGGTATTTTTTTTATTTACTAATCATAATTCCAATATCATGAGAATGGTTTCTAAAACCTAATAAAAAAAGACAGAATGTTAAGTCAAAATGCCACATTGACTAAGAAATAACAAGATATCAATGTTGGAGAACATTGGTGGTAAATATGAATAGATACATGGAGTAAAAGAATAAATATTTACATGGAGTTTTGAGGTAATAAATTACAAAAAATTGGTTGATAAATAAAACACTTATTGCCTAAAATCCATATACATTATATGATTTTAGAGACAATATGTTCAACATAAATTATAGTATTTTGAAATTGTTTTGATTAATTTCCAAATTTTGAGTAATTTTGTCATTGTATAGGAATATAAGGACATATTATTACATGATATGTTTAAAATTAATATGAAATATTCCATATTTTGGTTTTTCATTGATGAAATTATAATTTATCCCTTACACAATGAAAATAATATCCTAATGTTAAATCAGATTTATGATGTACAAAAATATACTTTTTGTAACATCCAATGTAATTATTGAATAATAAATTATCATAAATATTACAATTTATGAATTATATAGTAATTTTACTTTAAATGGGAAAGTATGTGTGATAGCGTACTCAGCGCACCACAAAGGGTTTCGTAGAATTCTAACGTCTCACACATAAATGAGATGTATTGAAAAATAATATATCATTATTATTATTATTTTAAATTGTTGTGATCACAATGACTGATATTATGATGGGAATTAATGATATAAACTATATTTTGACAAAATACACATATTTACAATATGTTTCATTGGTTTCAAAATTAATTAGGTTACCAAATAACAACCAATTGAATATAATGGATGTGTTTTTCTTAAAAACTATATAAATGAAAAATAATGAGACTTTAAAAAAATATCACTATAAAAGTATTTTATTAATGAAAAATATTTGATATATATTTAATATATTCTATTTTTTGTTTAAAAATCATCATATATGTTTTCTTGTCATGATATAATATCTATTTCATTTTTTCAAAAATATTAAGTACTTTTCGAAAAAAAAATAATGGTTTACCGCATTTTGATGGAGAACCATGATTAAATATTGATTATCCCACTTTTATATGATGTATATATTAAAATGAACCTATTTTTTATAAGGTTCATATCAAAATTCAAATTGATAGATTTTCTATTATTATTCTATTAATGATTATTTTTAATGAATAGTGAATAACAAATGCATTATTTTCTTTCAAAACTTCATTTTGTAATAATTAAATTAAATTTATTGATTATCCATTAAGCTGGTTTTAAGGTATAATTAGATAAATATTTTTTCATTTAATGAAATTTCGCCAATATAAAAAATTAAACATTTAAATTGGATATAAACACATGTCAATCTATTGATGAGTTTAACTTTTTTTTAAACGAGTTTCCTCAATTCTTTTATGATATTAACATTTAATAATTTTTAGTCACTTTTTCGACATTTTGAAAAAATTAAATAATTTATTGTAATCAGTAACAAAATTTTACTTAATAGGATAAAAGTTTTTTTATTTGAATCTTAAATTTATTATTTTACTTACCATGGTTACAGGTTAGAGTTTGGTAAATAATGAGTAAAATAATATTATATCTATATAAATCTACCCTAACACCTATAGTAATATTATTTGACGAGTTATGGAAAATCAATACAATCAATGGACTTATATTTCATCTCGTTGAATCCACTTTGGTGTGATTAATACATCTATAACATTTAATTTAATTTAAACGAAAAAATATCATAAACATGTCTTCTCTAATTAAAACTATTTTTCTTCGGGGTTATATATGTGATATAAATGAAATTAAATAGTTATTATAAATAAAATAAAGTAAATTTTTTTATTTTATTTATAATATTTAGAATAATATAATTAAATTTAATTATGATGCAATGATGATTCAATAATAGATTAATTAATGGAATATTCAAATAAATTATATTAATAATGTTAAAATAAATACAATAGGAACTAATGCATTCCATATTTTTTTTTAAATGCTATTATGACATATTATAATCCTATTAAAAAGAATTTCTGTAAATGTTTCATAGTTTTTTTATTTCAAATAAATTGTACAAAATAAATAGTATAAAAAATGACAGTACTGCTATTTTATATAAGTAATATTTTATTAACATATTTAAAAATCATAAAAATATTTAAATTTTAAATAGTTATTATGATAATGTCGTAATGTTAATAAGTACCTATTTTGTGAAATTCACCCCCTCTAATTAAAAATATATTGCCACTTAATTTTTTAAATTTTGTGACAATAATTAAAATTAAAAGAGAATAATTAAGGTTAAACCTAATGATAAGGTATAAAATAAAATCAATACATGTCTAAAAGTTATTGGATGATTTTATATAAAACATAACTAATATTATATTATAAATAACTGAGCTTTGATGCATTGGGAATCAAAATTGAATTCATATTAATTTAATAAGTTTAATAATTCTATGGATTCCTATCCCCTCTCAAATAAAAAGGCAAACATTCATCTCTTTTACACACATGTACAAATCATTTTAGATCCTCCCATATGTACCCAAAACCCATAAAAACCACTCCCCATATTATTAAATCCTTTATTTTTACAGAACAACATCCTTATTGGTGTTAATTTTTCCTTCAAAGAGATCAATCGAAGAAGATGTATCATTTTCATTAAATATTTCTATTTTTTTTATTCCTCCACATCCTTCAAATATAATCCAATAGTAATGATATAATAAAGAAATTATCATTACTATTTATAGATGTATTTATTTTTATATTATCACCTAAATACAACTCCACATATCATAAATGGGAATAGAGTTAATCGTTTATGTGTATATGTAAAATATCACACCGACAAACAGATCAAATTCGTTTTCAATTACCATATCTCTTTGACCGGTTATAATAAGGGAATTAATTTCATAAGAGATGATCATTACATATGAATTTGTATAATATACTAATATATAAATTATTATCTTACTTCTTTGTGCTTAAAAATGATAATGCGGTTCGTGTGTATGTGTGAATTATAACCTCCACGAATTGATGTGACCAGTTTTTATTAATTATATCACTTGAATTGTATATATAAGTATATTTAAACAATTTATATGACATTAATTATGAAATTATCATTATTCAATGCTAAAATAAAAATTTCCTTACTTTTATAACGGTCAATGAGAAATGAAGACATTAGTCATCCGTATGTATGACTTACCATCTCAATGAATATAAATCAGATCATTTTTCATTTCCATACATCAATGAATCATATGATGAAATAATTTATTTATAAAAATTATAATTATATCATGAATATTATTTTTGAGATTATGTTATTATGAAAAAATAGACTACTGAAATCAAACTATCTTCATATTCAACAATTGTTTCAAATTTCCACAAAACGTCTGATATGAACATCAATAATTATGTGATTTTTATAACATGCAAATAAGTGATATAAAATAAATAATACACTTGAAAACAGTTCTCAAGAATTTATTAATTAACCAAGTATTATTATTCAACATGAACAAGAAACATTAATGATGATTGAAAATTATGGAATGAGATTTCATTTAAATCTCATTTCTTTGAGACATTTCCAAATGATATGAACCATTATTTTTTCATAAAATGCATATGAAAAATATTATACTTTCAATATGGATATTTTATCTAAACTAATTTGATTTACTAATTATTTAAATTTTATAATTTTTTGTCATGAAATTTAATGTTTTATTGTGGTACGTGACCCTTTGATCCAACAATATATTTTATAAATGTTTTAAATTGTTTTTTTCAAAATGAAATGAATATTTCAATATCTTGAAATGTATTCTAATCGGTTAAAATTATATTTTTTGAGTGACATTATGAAACTTTGTATCATTTATTTGTTATTATTAAGAAATTATACATGGAAATTTGATAGGTGGTTTTGTGTAAAACAAATGATGTTTGATTATATGATAAACAAATGAAGGGTCATTTTGTGGTACACCAAGGATAATTTTTTATGTTATAACCTCTATTTAACTGACTATGTATGTTAGGCATATGCATATACCATTTACTTATATGTTTTGAGGTAGACAATATAGTTATTCTATTTATGTATGATTATGTTCCATGTTACCTTTATATATAATATATTTATTTATATGGGTTTTAAGTTATCATTTTGATTAAAATAAATTGTATGTAATGAGAATATATTCAGAGAAGTATTTTTACTACTTCTTAACGGTGAAATTATTACATTAGGATAATGTTTTCATGGTTTACAGGTTTTCAAAAAAAATAATATTTTTCCTTCCTTGTGTGTCCCATAGTGATCTTTTTATACTCATCCCATGATTTAAAATGTTTTTCACATTATTTAAAGAATAATATTATAAATGATTAGATCGGTGAAAATTTATAGTGTTTTAACATGAAACTGAACCGTGTTTCTTTTTAAACATTGTTTATTTCATTAAAATATTGATAGTGAGTATAAACATATTATTTGTAATATTTAGTTTTCTAGGTATTTTATGTGGCCAAATTCACTAAAACTATAACCTTGATAATATCCTCAAATTTAATGAAATTAAATTCTTCAATAAACTCATGAAAAGTAATGTTTTATGGTTGGTATCAAATTATTGTCATGATGGCATTATGGATTAAGAGTTTTTTAAACATACTGTTAATTTCTAAGTCTATTGTTTTAGTTAAATCATTACTCTATTTGATTTTTATATCAAGGAATGTCGGATACAAATGGAAGGATGAGGACCATGGACAACATTTATATCTCTTCCCAATGAATTTCTTAACAATAATGTTTTCAAAATCGTCTATGAATGATTATGAATCATTTTCAAACATTCGAATCACATGAAAATAGATTTATGATAACTAAAACACCTCCTATGTACCCAAATACCATTGAGGATAATGGATTTTTTACACAAATCTTATTTTCTCAGTATTCTAAAAAATTCTTAAAAAATATCTATATTGTCATGAAATCATCATATATTTTACCTTCTAAAAATATTTTGAATCATAATATTATTTTGATAAATCCAAAAAATAAGGAATCCCTTTCGTGATTTATTTAAACATGATTTAAAATTGTACCTTTTTAACACATATATATGGTGTTTTTAATGGAATATTATTCCAATTTTTCATTCCAAACTCTGTCTGAATGGTTTATAAAAATCATTATTTATCATATTTTTTGAAATGAAATGTCATAAGTGAATATTTTCCAAAAAAAAATTATGAGACCACCAATATGACTCATGTTTTACATGGTGTATTTGAATAAATGATGAAATTTATTTTTTAGAATCATTAGATCATTATATCAATCCATGGACCATCAATAGACATGAACAAAATGATGTTGAAACTTAGTGGACACCATAATCCAGGTATGATGATAATTCATTTACAAATAGTATTAATTAATCATATAAAGGTGAAATCAAAAAATTAAATATTTATAAGGATTCTTGAATTAATATGTTGAGGTTATTATGATTTGGGATGAAAATGAGAGGTATATGAAAACCTTTGTGGTTGAAATGAGTTATGTTAAATTTGGAGTTTTACAAAAAGGGTCAACCCACAATATGGGTGACAACCCATTGCATCATGTATGTTTGCGAGTATTGAACCAACAAATAAAGGAAAATAATGTTTCATATCCTACCATTGTCCTATGTAATGTCCCTTGTTAGTACATCTTTTTTCCATTTAGTTAAATGAGTGGATGAAATAAGAATTAGTAGATTTTGGGAAATTAAGTATCATTAAATATATATCCCTGCTACTATAAAATGATTTGGGGAATATGTGATAAATGTTATTTTAGAATAAATTCACTATTTTGGGAAACCTATATGTGAATACAAAGTAAAAAACAAAGGGATTTTATTTTAGGAATAATAGTTGAATTTTATTTTGGAACAAATGTGATATAATTTTGGAATTATGGGGATTTTGGATGTTTTGGAAAATTATTAACATATCATAGAGAATATGTTATTAGGTTAATTACAGTATGGTATTATACATTAATAGTTCTTGATGTTTTCTACATGTAAATGTTAACATTTATCTTAGAAGACTATGTCATTGATTTCTTATATTTTTGATAGATTTAATCATAGTTACATTATTTTTGATAAATTTATTGAATTTTTATTGGCTTAATGGTCTATGTTTGACATTGGGTAGATTTTTTTTATTAATTTTGTATATTAAATATAGTCTTTGTTATTTAAATTTTATTATATTTCTGGATTTATATTTTTTTTTCCAAAAAACAATTTTTTTTGATAAATTTTCAAGACGTAGTGAATGAATAGTTAATATTTCATGGATTATGTGATTATCTATATATTTCTTCTTGTACATCATGTGTAAATTTTTTTCATAAATAATCATCATTTGAATAAAAATATGATTTAATGGATAATTTTAATAAATGATGAAAGTATACATTTATGGAAAGGGTATTTCTTTATGTTCTTATTCAAAGTAGTAAAATAATTCCCAACTCTATGAAAATGATATTAAAACAAAATTGCATTATGTATACATTTTCTATAAGGAAACCAATTAGCATTTAACCCATAAAAAGTTTTTGTTCTTCTAATTTTTAATATTATTTTGATTATGTTTTTTATAACTCTTCATCAGAACCTCGGGGAAATTTTTTCTTTGTTATCAATATTCTCATACGTTGTAACCAACTAGGATATAGTTTGGGTTAAAATTTTACTTCCCATTATTTCTTTTTAAGGTGGATGATTTATTGACTCTTTTTACCATGTGTTATTTCAATTATTTTATTTTGAAAAGTTAATAATTTGTTACCATTCCCAAATTTAATATTGTGATGATGGTATTTCCAAAAGGGGGAATGTATGAAACATACCATTTAATTATATAATAATACTTTTTCGTATTTATTAATATTCATGAATTAGTTAGTAATTTTACATTAAAAGGGATGTTTTCTCTAATATCAACTAGAAACACAAAAACATGTTTCTTTGAGATCTATATTTGTAGACAAGAACGAGTAATAAAAAAATAATATATTATTAATATTATAATTTTAAGTTGTAATTATCATAATGCCATCCGAATTGAAGGAATTAATAACATTAAAAAAATTATTAAAATATTTTTGTAAAGACCCGGAAATTTGAAGAAATTTTTTTCTTAATTTTCTTTGAAATTTTACAAGAACTCAGTTTCTGACGGCGCCTGATTCCGAGAACAGGTGTGCCCGAAATCATTTTCTAAAGTTTGGATCAGGTACGTTCAGTGAACGGACTAGCAGGTTTTTCTAAATTTTGAACTGGTGCTCAGAATCGAATTCTGAGGGCACCGATGAGACCGCAACGCCTGTAATTGCATAGGAACGCCACATCCGAAGTTGCGTTTACACGCAATAAGTTGTTAGAATTTGTGGAAGTTGAAATAAAAATTAAACTAAATTTTTTATTTTAACTAAGTTGATTAGGCTTTGGGTGGAAGTTGGGTTACTACCCAACTTCCAAAGGGAGGTTATGAAGGTGGTGGGGCCCACACGAACCTTACCCCTTCACCTTCCCAAACCTTCCATAACTCTTCACTTTCTTTAACCCCCTCAACTCACTTTTAATATTTGATAACTTAAGTTTAATAACTTATGTTATTAATTCAGTGAGTTAAGTGTGGTTATTTGAATTTTAAACTCTTGAAATTAAAATATTTGTTATGTTAATAAAATAAGAGGTAAGCATATTTTATTTTGGGCTTGGAACATTTGTTTCTTGAAAGGTTTGGGAAGAAAAGCTAAGGAAAGCTAGAGTTCTTCATCTTCTTCGTCGAAAAACACGAAGAACGTGATGAACGCATCGAACTCCATCGAAGAACGCTGAGTCCTCGGAGACCGACTACGCGACGCCTTTTACCGTGATGGTTCTTCCGCGAAGTCTCTTTCCACGATGAATCCTCGTTTGAAGAACCTCTGTTCAAGCTCGCAAAATGTAGGGGGTTTACGTGTTTTCTATACGTGATTCTCTTCCGTCTTTTATCTGCGTATTTTTGGACCGCATTATATCAGTTAACGAGAGGAGGCCGGACCGCACAAACACGGCCACCCCCCTCCCATATTGTTTTCCTTGTTATTGCGGATCGAATGAAAGTAACACGGTGTTGTCGCACTGCGTGGGATTGAGCGGCAAGAAATGTGCGACGTCGTCACGCCATACATTCAAATTATTGAACCAATTCCGCGGCGTCGTCGCGCCTTGCCGAAGAACCGCAAAAGAACCGCTGCCGGAGTCGGGCCGCGGTGAAGGGGCGAGGCGCCATCACGTCGCACAGGAAAACCACAAAGACATTACGTTTGGTTAATTGTAATTCGGAATGACCGGCGACGACAAATGCGGCCGCAATGTATTTTTGAAGCCTGCGCAGTAATGTTCGCAACCCGAGATGAACACCGACTCAGACGGTTTTGAAAACGGACCACCGGAGCAACTTCGTTGGCCCACAGAAACACCCGGAGGCACAGGTCACCAGCGCGGCTCCGCCGGCGACCGAGGGAGGTGGCCGGAGCCATCCGACAGCCAGCAGGCTGTGGAACCCGAGCGCGCCGCCGGAAGATTCGCAACGGCAGATCCGTCGCCGACCTCAATCAACGGCGAGGGCGGGCCACACACCCCCCCGCTCCACGGCTTCCTCTCAGCCACGCTGGCTGAGCCACGGCTGGCCAGTCGATTTGGACCGAGCCGGTCGGGCCGGGCAGCTCCCATCCGGGTCGACCCGGTTTGGGCCGCCCAGGGGAGGGGGGGGGGGGGGGGGGTCGGGCCGGGTCGGTCTGGGCCCAGACCCCCCGTTTTCGGACCCTCCTTGGTCAAATACCCATATCTTGGGCTAAAGACCTTCGATCGACATACCGTCATATGCGCAGCGATCCTTGGAACGATATGGTCGTTTCGGTATATTATAATCAAGGTTTCAGAATACTTTGGGTTCATCCGGGTTGGTTCGGATACGATACCAACCGGGCACTCGGAGCGGAAACACTTATATCTTGATCTCCAGACGTCCGATTGGAGTGCGGTCGAATTTTTTGGATTCCTCTTAATGAGACGGATCTTTTGGCTTACTCTGTTCTAGGTTTGGAAGCCGTCGGAATGTGGTCGGGTTGGTTCGCTCATGAAACCAATCGGGCCCCTGAAACGAAAAAGCCAATAACTCACAGACCGGGCGTCCGATTGACGCGCCGTCTGTCTCGTTGAATTCCTCTTGATGAGACGGAACATTTGGAATACTTCTCCTGAGTTTTGGGTGCAGTTGGATAGTGGTCGGGTTGGATTGTACCCAATATCCAACCGGGCCCCTAGAACGGAAAAGCTGATATCTTTCAGACTGGACGCCTCTTTGACGAACCGTCAGCGGCGTTGCTGATCACATTGAGAAACGGACCCTATGAGTATAACTTATGAGAGTTCAGGGTACAGTTGAGATACGTCCGGATTGGTTTTCACACGAAACCAACCGGGCCCCTGGGACGAAAAGGCTAATAACTCACAGACCGGACGTCCGATTGACGTGCCGTCTGTTGCGTTGAGACCCCTATGAAGAGGCGGTCCATTGAGATACTTCTTCATGGGAATTTGAGATATTTGGAGTATCGACCTGTAGCTCGTGGAGCGGACCCTCCCAGAGATTAGCGTGCGGAGTACGGAGACCGTGTAGCTGACTGAGACCTGACGACTGCTTGACCCACTCGACTTGAAGTGAGTCTACTAGCCCAGTGGACGGAGCACTACTTTGTGAGGTGCAGACCCATGGTAGACAGAGCACTACCTGTGTGACAGTGAAGACCCGCGGTACTTGTCTGGAGAGTACCTCAGCAGGCTACTAGGGGGTGTGCACTACTGTGTTTGGGTGACATACCTCGGTGGGAAGCACTACTATGTTTGGGTGGCTAACCCGTGGTACTCGACAGGAGAAGTACCTCAGTAGTATTAGGTTAGTGAGCAGTACCTCGTAGTCGTGAAATGACCACTGTACACTCCAGAGGCGGGGCTCTTGAGCAGTTACGGTTTCGATAATGAAAATCCTGGTTTGAGCTGAGACTTTTGACCTTTGTTATTACCTCATGATTGAGATGGGTCACTTGATAAGTTATGTATATGTATGGTCATATACATGGATAGTGGTTATCTGTTGATTTCATGATCTTTGAGATTCCTCATGATTGAGATGGGTAACTTGATAACTTAGATATATGTATGGTCATATACCTAAGTAGAGGTTATCTATTGAGATCTTCTTTGTGGTAATCCTTTTTGGTTTTAGTGAGACCTTGAGGGTCTCGAGGTCTCTACTGAGTATCATTATACTCACCCCTGCACGGGCTATGCCCGCACCTCGTTGTGTTGGTTGTAGACGACGGGCAGTGCTGACGGAGGCCGAGTGTTCGAGGACTGGACAGTACCCGGAGGTGGACTACACGACGAGTCAGTACTCTGAGGTGGACTACATGAAGAGTCAGTATCTGGAGGTGGACTTCATAGTGAGACGACACTCGGAGGAGGTTGACGGGCGAGAGCGTTGTGGAGGCTATCTGTACCTACCCTTTAGGTAGTATCCGTGGTGGACGATCCAGGAGCTGTGCCATCTGTACCTACCCTTCAGGTAGGATCTGAGGAGGATGACCCAAGAGCCGCTTCTGTCCTTCCAACTGTTGTCTTTTTCCGTTTTACTTTATTCATTTGTAGTTGTACATCCTTTTGGGTTTGTATTCTGGCTCATTTACATTTCAGCACTTCTCTTTGTACTTAGTGTTTTACTTCCGCTTGTACTCTGTGGTGTTTTCTTCACTTTTATAAAGGAAATTCCTTCCCAGTTATTTGGATTTACGCCTTTGGTACTAGACGCCAGCCACTGGCCTATGGAAGGCAGGTTTGGGGTAGTCACGACACGGGCCCCGAGGACTGGTCGTGACAAATTGGTATTAGAGGAGTCGGTTCTTCTGCAGAACTTATAACTATGATGTTTTCTATCTTTGAAGCAATAGTGTTAATAGTACCAAGTGTGGTTTTCTGTTCAGGGAGTCCAGTGCTGGTGCGGGTGGCCAACGTATCCATACACCAGGACCCTGACAACTGACTTCTGACTTTTTTCTTGAAAACAATGATTGCGTGGGTGTTTTCAAAGGGTTTCCCTTTAAATATCAGCTCAAACCAGGTCATCTCACCAGGTATAATCGTTTGACCATGTCACGTTGTTTCTTTCAGGATTCCTTTTCTCGGACAACCAGCTAGATCCCAGAGGGATGTGCATGCTGACAGCCTTTCGAGCGACGAGGCTTCGATACAGGGCCCTCTTGCAGTTGAGGCACCAGCGGTACTACCATACATTGGGCCACCGATGCCACCAGCCCTAACAGTAGGTGATGCACGCCACTTGAGTGTGCTGCACGAGTTCCAACGCCAGAGGCCACCCAGGTTCCAGGGAGAGATGGACCCACATGTGGCTGAGGATTGGCTGGAGGCTGTGGTGAGAGTCATCAGGCTAGTGGGGATGCCTGCAGACTTCATAGTGATATTTGCTGCCAGCCTTCTTCAGGAAGCACCAGGAAGGTGGTGGAGCCATTTGATCCAGTTTTGCGACGGGATGACCTTCGCATGGGAAGACATCGAGACCATTTTCAATGTGGAGTTTGTGCCAGTAGCTCTACACCCCGAGTATGTACATGAGCTTCTTCCTTTGCCGTGTGTTTTTCGATCAGTAGCCGAGTCATCTGTGGGAAATAGACAGATGATGCAGAGGTCCAGGAGGACCAGACCAGCAGTTGGGTGATCTCCGGTTTTGGGATCGGTGGTGCGGGGCCCTCAGGGTGGGGTCAGAGCCAGGTGTTCCAGAAACGGATAGTGTTACTCATGCAGCAGAAAGGGTCCCCTGGAACGTGACTGTACGACTCCTCGTACAGTTGATCCGCAATATTTGGAAGATCCACCGAGACAGAAGAAGTGGCTGGTTCTTGAGTAATAGCTGAGCAGTGGACAAGGCAGTAGAGCTCTAGGAGTTTGTAGACATGAGCGGAACTAGCGGATTCATCCATTGTACTTCTAGTTCCATGTTGCTGTTGTTTTCGTGTCTTTGTACTATGAGCTGCAATAATAAAAAGACGCTTATCTTTGTTTTCTTTTATGTCATTTTTTTTGGTTGATACTGAGTGGTCCCATTTAAACTATTGACTTGACCCTCACATTCATGATTTCTACAGGAGAAGACCTAGTGACCTATCACTGATGCCGACAGTGTGAATTGACCCTTGGAGGCGAGAGTGAATATTGGATCTCTTAGTAGTTACGTCGAGGACTTACGACGTCATCCATGGCGTGAATGCATCATTCATGTCATGATTGACTGTATTAGGCAATGGGCGTGGTTCATCTAGGGAATGAGACCAAGTTTCTCATTTCTGCAAAGGAGATATTTTTGCAGCTCTACCAGATCGTAGGAAAAGATGGTGCAGATCATCCAGGAGCAGATGAAGACTGCACAGTGCAGTATGAAATAGGAAACTAACGCCAGTCTTAGAGACTCGAACGTGATAAATGTTTCAGGAAGAGGAAGCATTAAGGAGAAATGAGTCTGTGGAGTAGCAGATATGGAGGAAGAGCTAGGAGAGCGGCATGAGGTAGTGTACATATTAACATGTTACAACCACCCGCCTTAGTTATCCCCGCTAGGCTCAGGGAGGTGGAGGGCGGAGGAAGATAGTAGCTGCATGCGGTCAGGGAGAGTGACCCAATGGCTCTAAAAAAATAAATAAAAAAAGGATTCAAGGGATAGTCTGTGTCCACTACTAGCTTCTGTAGTAACAGACGTCGATATGAATCATTCCTTGCTTTTACAAATCTTCTTCCCGACCTAGAGTTTCCGGTAAGCCGTGGACATGACCCTCACGTCTGGAGATACCATGGGAGGAGATTCGATAATCACACTTATGCCGACAGTGTGGTTAGACCCTCGAGGTGAGAGTTTCGTTTGGGATCACTTGGTGGTAGCGTCGAGGCCTTACGATCTTGGTCTGAGTATGGATTGGATCCACAGTTTATACATGGATTTACAGTACTAGGAAAAAAGTTTGTGGTTTAACTACGACTTCGGGATGGGTTTTCCTTGGTCAGCGAAAAAGGAAACCCCAGGCAGCGCAGCGTAACTCCTGCACAGGAGGGTGTGACTGATCACTCTTGAGTCGGTCGAACTTATCCTCGTGGCAGTAGTGGTTTCGAGTTTCATTTCTAACAGGAATTGGAGACATCTAGAGTTCGAGGATGATGATCACGTCCTTATACGGGTCTCACCTCGACGAATTTTATGGAGATGTTGCCAAGGCGGCAAGTTATCTTCGAGGTTCAACGGACCTTTCTAGGTCCTCAGTTGGGTAGGCGGGGTGGTTTACCACTTGACCCATTCACCTCAGTTGCACCAGCTAACAACTTCCACGTATCTCAACTAATGAGATACGTGCTCGACCCTTTGCATATCATCGCCCATGAAGATCTGGATGATGGCGATGGGGTGCCTTTCACGGAGGTTCCAGTGGGGATCGAGGATCGAAAGGAGCGGATCCTACGAGGACAATCGATTCATTGGGTTAACTTTATATGGAATAATGGGAACCTCCGGGTGATCACATGGGAGCGGAAGGCTTAGATGTGTGCTCTGTACCACTTTTGTTTCCCTAGTTTGTGTTATAGCTTTATGGGGACGTAAAGCCCTGAGGTGGTAGTAATGTAAAGACCCGTAAATTTCAAGGAAATTTTTTTCTTAATTTTCTTTGGAATTTTACAAGAATGTAATTTCTTGACGGTGCCTGATTCTGACGCCCGGTGTGCCCGGAATCATTTTCTGAAGTTTGGCTCGGGTACGTTCAGTGAACGGACGAGCGGGTTTTTCTATCTTTTGAACCGGTGCTCAGAATCGAATTCAGAGGGCACCGATGAAACCGAAGCGCCGGTAATTTCTTTGTAACGCCACTTCTGAAGTTTCGTTTACACGCGGTAAGTTGTTAGAGTTTGTGGAAGTTGAAATAAAAATTAAACTACAATTTTTATTTTAACTATGTGGATTAGGATTTGGGTGGAAGTTGGGTTACTACCCAACTTCCCTAGAGAGGTTATGAAGGTGGTGGGGCCCACACGAACCTTACCCCTTCACCTTCCATAACCTTCCATAACTCGTCACTTTCTTTAACCCCCCTCAACTCACATTTAATATTTGACAAATTATGTTTAATTACTTATGTTATTAATTAAGTGAGTTAAGTGTGGTTATTTGAATTTTAAACTCTTGAAATTCAAATATTTTTTATTTTAATAAAATAAGAGGTAAGCTTATTTTATTTTCGGGTTGGAACCATTGTTGATTGAAAGGTATGGGGAGAAAAGATAAGGAAAGCTAGAGTTCTTCATCATCTTCGTCGAAGAACATGAAGAACGCGAATAATGCATCAAACTCTGTCGAAGAATGTTGAGTCCTCAGAGACTGACTACGCGAAGCCTTTTACCGCGATGGTTCTTCCACGACCTCTCTTTCCGCGACGAATCCTCGTTCGACGAACGTCTGTTCAAGCTCGCACGAGGTAGGGGGTTTATGTGTTTTATATACGTGATTCACTTCCATCTTTTATCCGCGTCTTTTTGGACCGCATGATATCAGTTAACGGGAGGATGCCGGACCGCACAAACACGGTTGGACCTCCCTTATTGTTTTCCATGTTATTGTGGATCGAATGACAGTAACGCGGTGACGTCGCACCGCATGGGATTGAGCGGAAAGAAATGTGCAACGTGGTCATGCCACGCATTCAAATTTTTGAACCAATTCCGCGGCGCCGTCCCGCCATGCCGAAGAACCGCAAAGGAACCACGGCCGGAGTCAGGCCGCGACGAAGGGGCGCAGAGCCATCACGTCGCGCAGGAAAACCACAAATATGGTTCATTTGGTTAATTGACATGCGGAATGATGGGCGACGACAAACGGGGCTGCAATGTATTTTTGTAGCCTACACATAAAAGTTCGAGACACGATATGAGCACCGGCTCAAATGGTTTTGAAAACGGACCACCAGAGCAACTTCGGTGGCCCGCGGAAACACCCGGAGGCGCGGGTCGTCGGCGCAGTGCTTCCGGCCACCGGGGGCGGTGGTCGGATCCTTCCGGCCTCCAGGAGGCGGCGGCGCCTGAGCGCGCCGTCAGATGATTGGCGGCGGCGGATCCGCCGCCGGCCTCAATCAACGGCTAGGGCGGGCCGCGAACCCCCCCCCCCCCCCCGCTTTGCGACTTCTGCTCAGCCACGCGGGCCGAGCCGCGGCTGGCTGGTCGAGCAGGACCGAGCCGGCCGGGCCGACCCAGGGGGGCTCGGGCCGGGTCGGTCCGGGCCCAGACCCCCCGTTTTGGGACCCTATTTGGTCAAATGCCCATATCATGGGCTACGGAATTCTGATCGATGTATTGTCAGTTGCGTAGCGATCCTTGGAATGAGAAAGTCATTTCGGTATATTATACTCAAAGTTTCAGAATACTTTGGGTTCGGCTGGGTTGGTTCAGATACGAAACCAATCGGGCCCTCGGAGCGGAAACACTTATATCTTGAGCTTCGGACGTCCGATTGATGTGCCATAGACTTTGTTGGATTCCACATAACGAGACAAATCTTTTGGCTTACTCCGCTTGAGGTTTGGATACCGTCGGAGTGTGGTCAGGTTGGTTCGCTCACGAAACCAACCGGGCCCCTGAAACAAAAAATCCAATAACTCATAGACTTGGCATCCGATTGACGCACCATCTGTCTCGTTGAATTCCTGTTGATGAGACGGAACTTTTGGAATACTTCGCCCGAGTTTTGGATGCAGTTGGATAGTGTCTGGGTTGGATTGTACCCCAAATCCAACCGGACCCTTGGAACGGAAAAGCTGATATCTTTCAGAGCAGACGTCCGTTTGACGAACCATCAGCGGCGTTGGTGACCACATTGAGAAACGGACCCTATGAGTATACCCTATGAGAGTTCGGGGTACAATTGAGATACTTCCGGATTGGTTTTCACACGAAACCAACCGGGCCCCTGGGACGTAATGGCTAATAACTCAATGACCGGACGTCCGATTGACGGGCCGTCTGTTGCGTTGAGACCCCTATGACGAGGCGGTACTTTGAGATACTTCTTAGTGGGACTTTGAGATACTTAGAGTATTGACCTGTAGCTCATGGAGTGGACCCTCCCAGAGACGAGCGTGCGGAGTACGGAGACCGTGTAGCCGACTGAGACCTGACGACTACTTGACCGATTTGACTTGGAGTGGGTCTACAAGCCCAGTGGACGAAGCACTACTTTTTGAGGTGAAGACCTGTCACGAACCAACCCGGGTCAACCATGAACCGGTCACCCGAGCCGGACCGCGACATGGCCCGAGAGGCGTTCCCGATCCTCCCGGGCTGGCGACAAGCGCCAGGGCATCAACAGAGGCTATGGGAACGATTTCGCCCATTATAAGTAAATAAGACAGTGAAAATAATACAGAGTAGCGCAGAAAAGATAAACCAAATAAAGTGACTAAACGGGAACAAACAGGAAACAAACAAACCAAACACGACGTCCGAACAACTCCGTGCGACCTCGTGGGTCGCTCTCCGACTCAACGATCAAGCGTCGCCCTAGGCGAGCGCATTCAATCTATAGCCTGCACAAACACTAAAAACAGAAAAGAACTATAGGCGTGAGTATTAAAACTCAGTAGGCTAGCCCGATATCTATTCCCAATGCACTACCTTTAAAATAAAAGAAACATCATTTCAAGTTTGAACTACAATCTATAAAAGTATGTTTTTAATAACATTCTACTTAAAACAAAGTACGAACCATTGCCCTTAGCCATTTACAAATTCGTGTTCATTTCATTAGTGTCAATAACATTTCAGGAAAGGGGAAAGTGATGTTTAAATTTTCAAAGTTGTACAAAAGGGATTAAACACTTTCATTTGAAAACAAATTTTTAGAAAACCTAATCAAAAGAATTTTACCATTTTCCAAAGAAAACAATACACCAGAATGCACAAAGTAAAACACACAGCAAGGGAAATGTAGGTATACATGTGAGCATCATAATCATTACTGCAAGCTACAAAAGCTGAATAGACATGGGTGAACCTAGGAGATCGAGAATAAACCAGAAGACACCAATACATGAGAAATCATCCTTATTGACATGTCACGATGAAATTAAAACGCACAATACGCTCGACCATCCACTCACAGGCAGGTCGAGGGAAAATCCCATAGCAATAAACCCAATATATCCACCTACTATGGGCCACTGGTCAGTACCATAACCTACCAGTGCAGCAATCGTTCTTAGAATATTCTCTCAATATGCCAGATTCCCATGTCTCAAGTGTTTAAGAAAAAGGGGGGTGAGCCAACCGATGCCAACCGACGATCCAATCAGATATATCTATATATATAAAGAACAACAGGCATTCCCCGAGCCACTCCACGGGACAAACTCATGCCTTTTTCCACTCAAGTACCCGGGAGCCTCTAAGCGCGGCCTCCCAAACAATCAATCGCAACCAAGGCATGAGAGTCGTCCTAAGAGGGTTTTTATAAAAACATTTCCATCGCTTTCCATAAAGTGCCAAACGGGCATTTAATACAGTTCACAATTACTACCAAAACCAGTTTAAAACTATTTGAAGAATCCACAAAACACTACTTCACAGGTTGCCAGTATTTTTATAAACCAAACCAAACAATTTTCTTTTCCAAATAATCTTTAAGAGCCAACCGAGCAATTTCTCAAACGAACCAATGTATTTGTTCACGCTTCAAAAGAAATCACTTCTCATTAAACCAGAACTCTATTTTATATTCCGTGAATTATGTTTAAAAGCCAAACGAGCATTCTTTCATTATTGGGTGTCCGCTCGTCAAAAGGATGTTTCATGTGTCGTGTATAAAATAAACGGCTCCTTTTGACATTAAATAACCATTTAAAAATTAACCATCTTATATTAAAAATTAATTATCGTATATTATCTCATATTTATTACAATTAATAAAATGTTGATTTTTGAACAATTAGGGTGCGCAAACAGCATGGAATAATATAACTTAAATTTTAAAAGCAGTGCAAAGGGAACCTACCTCAAAATCAAGCGCGTCGACAAACAACCTCGGATCCAAGGCGCGATGACACGACGTGTGTCCGAGACTACGTGACCAAGTCTAACACTCTGCATAGTCAGTACCAAGGACTCAGACACAACAAAAAACTCACCAGAGTATGCCAAACCAAGCGTCGGAAAGAAACGCTCACCTCGGAACTGAAGCGCGACAACAACGGAACCTCGGAGACAAGGTGCGGCGATGGCGCTCACTCGGAAACGCCCTGCGCGGGTCCTAAAAGTCCTAAGCCAACAAATAAAAACCAACCAGCAATTAAAACCCATGATCCAACAAGAGTACGATGATGAAGATAATAATAATAATAATAATAATAATAATAATAATAATAATAATGATAATAATAATAATAGGATTAATAATATTAGTAATAATAATAATAATAATAAAATTAACAATAATAAGATTAATAATAATAATAGAAATAATATCAACGATAAAAACAATAATAATAATAACATTAATAATAGTAATAATAACAGCCATAATAATAATAATAATAATAATAATAATAATAAAATTAGTATTAATAATAATAACAATTACACTAATAATAATAAAATTAATAATAATCATAATAATAATAAAAAATAATAATAATAATAATAATACTAACAATAATAATAATAATAATAATAAGATTAATAATAATAATAACAATAATAACAATAATAATAATAAAACAGCAATAATAATAATAATAATAATGTTAATAAGAATAAAAAGAATTATAATAATAATAATAAGAATAATAATAATAATAACAATATTAGTAATACTAGCACTAATAATAATAATAATGATATTAATAATAATAATAATAATAATAATAATAGTATGAAAAACAATAATAATTATAATAATAATAATATTAACATTAATAATCATAATATTAATAAGATAAAACAAATTAAATAAATAAAAGGAAAAAAAAGAGACCTGGCCGGGGGGGGCTGCGGGCTCGAGCAGGGAGCAAGCGGGGGACAGGAGGAAGGAGAAAGAAAAAAAGAAGAAGAAGAGAAGAAGAAGAGGAAGAAGAAGGAGAGGAAGAAGAAGAAGAGAAGAAGAGAAAGGAGAAGAAGAGAAGAGAAGAAGAAGAGGAAGAAAGAGGGGGCGCGGGTTGGGTGGTTGGCGCTGCTGCGGCCGAGCGCAGCAAGGGAGAGCAGGCGGCGGGTCTGGCCGGAGTGACGGAGTAGGAGCCGGACGGGAGGAGGGTGCGGCCTCAGGACGGGGAGGCCGGGGCGGCGCGGGGCGTGCAGGAAGGCAGCGGGGTGGTCGGGCTGGGCGAGGGCGAGCAGGGGGTCAGGAAGCCGGTGGGATGCGCCGGAGATGGAGGCCGGCGGAGGAGCTGCAGAGCGGGAGGATAAGGAAGAAAAGAAAAAGAAAAAAAAAAGAAAACAAGGGAGAGAGAGAGAGAGCAGGGGCGGGGGTGCGCGGTGGCGGACAAGGAGCGAGGCAGCGGGGCCGAGGCGCTGCTGCTACATGCGGGAGAAGGAGAGGAGCGGAGGTGAGTTGCGGCCTCTAGATGTAGCAGGGAGAAGAAGAAGAAGGGGGTGGCGGCTCCCGTGGGGGAGAAGAAAAAAAAATATAAATGGTGGGCCGCTAGGGTTAGAGAGGAGAAGAAAAAAAAAATAGATGAGTAAAAGAAACATAAATGAAATTAAAAGAACAAAAATAATGAATTGATAAATAAATAAATCAAAATAATGACCAAAATTATATTGTCGTAATAATAATAATAATAATAATAATAACAACAACAAATAACAAACCTCATAGTGATAAAATAATAAAATAAAATAAAATAAAAACAATAACGGTGTTCATATCATTTTAATGATAATTAATTCTTAACGCACTAAAAATTTTAACGACGCAACAATTAACGCGCGATTTAAATATAAAGACTCTATTTAAAAAATTTTCAAAAGACAACGGGATGCGAAAATACACCGGGCAGGGACGAGCGGGGTTTCCAGAACAGGTTCCGCTCACGCGCCCGACGACGTCGCGTCCAAAAGCGCACTTTTTAACAAAAACTCAAAAACCTAGTCCGATACTGAACACGAACCACATCAAAAATAATTTAAGGTCAAAGAAATCATAAAGTAAAATAAACTCACGGTTTGGGGTGTGACAATTCTCCCCACCATAACGCTTTCCGCCCCCGGAAAGCCACCACACCAACCATTCGATCGATCAACACCTAAGGATTTCACAGAACACGATCCAACCTCTTATCTTAAGGACATCATACCGACTACCAACAGAACTAAACCTCATTGCCCGAAATAAATCACCAATAGAGGGAAGTCCTGAACAGCCTCCCCACCATAAAAACTCAACTAGAATTCGATAACGAATTAAGAGAACACCCAATGAGATAGTGGGTCTCCCCACCATAATGAACCAACCTACTAGCGTAAAACCAGAAAACCAACTTAGGCCAGAACTAGGCCTTACTCAAGCTATAAAAAGCATAGCATAAACATTTAAACCACTTACTCCCATCCGAAATGGATTGGAGCATAAATGGATACTTTGCGCAAACTAAAAACCCTAACCCCTTGGGCGGGGAGGGTGGGCCCCAAGGATCAAATCACTTAAACTACGACGTACGACTACTCACGACCCATCACTTTGGGATGGACACAAACCAGGGCCGCAACTGATCTACATCAGTGGCCCATGAAAAGTCACTGGTCAGCAACTTACATCCAAGAGGCACGATTCCCGACACTACGTGAGGGATAAGTCCATCACGCGCTTTGTGACAAGAGGAAAACTACAACGACAGAGGAACCAGAGCAACAACACCAAAACTATCTTACCACGACGATAGAAGCACGACTTTAACCATACTCTTTAAAATTTTCCCCCGGGGGGGTTCCTGACTACGCGCCGGCTTCACTCCGAGACCTTTTGGCTGGAGCTCTGATGGATGAAGCATCTCCTGCCTCGTAGTCAGGTTCTGATAATCCCAACAAGAAACATACATCTTTTTATCTGACAGATTGAAGGACAAGATTTTAACATTAAAACACACCATCATTGAAAGACGAGGTTCGTCAAAAGACCCATGAAGTTCCCATACATTTCAAACCCAAAACAACACCCATACATAGGCCACGATAATAGATCACTTTCACAGAAAGGAAACTTACACTGGAAACTTTGAACAAAGACCCTACAACACATTACTTCTGAGAGCTTCCTCTGCAACGCTTCCTTGCAACGCCCCGACAAAATCGTCGCAAGTGACCCAGACGTCCACATGCCTGGCAGGGCTTCGGAGTGCTTGGGCATGACGACTTCTTGTGACCCTGCTTGCCACACTGATAACACACAATAATCTCTCGTACCGAAGAGGTTGATGAAATATCCCGAGGCCTCTTGATTCCATGACCTGATCCGTCCACTTCCATTTTCTTACTCATATCCTTTCCAGAATCTTCACCAGTGCCCATAGGGATCGAAGGAGGGAGAACTACTTCGAGCACTCCTGTCATCGCGGCTTCGACATGAAAAGCTTGTCTTTCCACATCGACAAAAGAAGTCAGGTTGGACTCTGACACCTTCGACTGCAGATCAGGGCGGAGACCCGCCTCGAAGCATCGAGCCTTCACGGGGTCATTTGTGGCATACTCTGAATCATAAGGTACTAGCTCCACAAAGCGCTGGAAAAATTCTAACACGGATCTGTCACCCTGCTGCAGACAACACACTTCCATCCCCTTTCTCAACCTTTCTTCTTCAGAGAAGTACTGACGAATGAACGAGGTCTTGAAAAACTCCCAAGTAAGCTCTTGACGGGGCTTGTTCTGAGACATTGACTTCCACCACATCCACGGTGAACCTTCAAGAATGAAGGTCGCAAACTTGACCTTCAACGAATCGGGCAACTCAATGAGGCTAAAGTCCCTTTCAATCTTCTGCATCCACTCCTCTTCCACAGAAGTTTCTTCTTGACCATAGAAGAGAGGTGGATCGAGCTTCCAAAACTCAAGCATAAAATCCTTAGGTTGATCGACCGCACGATGATCACCCATCGAAGTTTCAAAAGGATAACCGCTGGACAAGGAAAGGTCAAAACCCAATCAAGGCCAACTCAACGAATAAATAGAAACCTCAAAATCAAACACAGCATAGGTGACAAGATCAAAATCCGAGAAAACAAGTTATCATAGCATCAAAAATTTTCTCTTTGAAAACATCTTTAATTTAGAACAAGCTTAGTGGGTTAAACCTTCGCCATTCGTATTCTTTAGAGCCTCACTCACATGCATGTATTCGTGCCAACCAGGGCATCCATCCAACATACCAGAAATCCATCCACATTTTCAACATACCACAATGCATGTGAGCACTCATCAGAACACCAAGGTCAAAACAAAGCAACTTCATTTTCCAAAAACAATTTATTCGTACAACTTCTTTTAAAACAATCTGCAAATCAAGCATGTTATTTCAAACAACCATTTTTTTTTCAAAACCAACTTTTCTGATTCAAACTACTTTCAAAAATCAAGGGAAACACAAAATAACTCAAATAGGGGACCAGTGTCCGTGGGTGACTTGACCATATGGTTGGCGGCCATATGCCAAACACGTCACTGACACAGAGAGCCTTCTTGGACCATGCCCCCAGCTCCACATGGCTTGCCAGGCCATGCGGCTTAGGACTATTAGTCCAACTCCATTTGTCGTACCCTAATCGCAAAACATTTCCATAAAAACCCAAACAAACAAATTAAACCGGACTTCCCATGGAAACATGAGGATCAGTACGGGCAAGAGTTCGCGACGCTCTTCTCGCACCTACCCCTCAAGTCCCGACAATCCTACTCCATCTACCTTGACATCCCAAATAACAAAGGGCGCTCTGAATAGTGAGGTCTGCTAAGAGAAAACCTCCTCTGATACCATTTTGTCACGAACCAACCCGGGTCAACCCTGAACCGGTCACCCAAGCCGGTCCGCGACATGGCCCGAGAGGCGTTCCCGATCCTCCCGGGATGGCGACAAGCGCCAGGGCATCAACAGAGGCTATGGGAACAATTTCTCCCATTATAAGTAAATAAGACAGTGAAAATAATACAGAGTAGCACAGAAAAGATAAACCAAATAAAGTGACTAAACGGGAACAAACAGGAAACAAACTAACCAAACACGACGTCCGAACAACTCCGTGCGACCTTGCGGGTCGCTCTCCGACTCAAAGATCAAGCGTCGCCCTAGGCGAGCGCATTCAAGATATAGGCTGCACAAACACTAAAAACAGAAAAGAACTATAGGCGTGAGTATTAAAACTCAGTAGGCTAGCCCGATATCTATTCCCAATGCACTACCTTTAAAATAAAAGAAACATCATTTCAAGTTTGAACTATAATCTATAAAAGTATGTTTTTAATAATATTATACTTAAAACAAAGTACGAACCATTGCCCTTAGCCATTTCCAAATTCGTGTTCATTTCATTAGTGTCAATAACATTTCAGGAAAGGGGAAAGTGATGTTTAAATTTTCAAAGTTGTACAAATGGGATTAAACACTTTCATTTGAAAACAACTTTTTAGAAAACCTAATCAAAAGAATTTTACCATTTTCCAAAGAAAACAATACACCAAAATGCACAAAGTAAAACACACAGCAAGGGCAATGTAGGTATACATGTGAGCATCATAATCATTACTGCAAGCTACAAAAGCTGAATAGACATGGGTGAACCTAGGAGATCGAGAATAAACCAGAAGACACCAATACATGAGAAATCATCCTTATTGACATGTCACGATGAAATCAAAACGCACAATACGCTCGACCATCCACTCACAGGCAGGTAGAGGGCAAATCCCATAGCAATAAACCCAATATATCCACCTACTATGGGCCACTGGTCAGTACCATAACCTACCAGTGCAGCAATCGTTCTTAGAATATTCTCTCAATATGCCAGATTCCCATGTCTCAAGTGTTTAAGAAAAAGGGGGGTGAGCCAACCGATGCCAACCGAGCATCCAATCAGATATATCTATATATATAAAGAACAACAGGTATTCCCCGAGCCACTCCATGGGACAACCTCATGCATTTTTCCACTCAAGTACCTGGGAGCCTCTAAGCGCGGCCTCCCAAACAATCAATCGCAACCAAGGCATGAGAGTCGTCCTAAGAGGGTTTTTATAAAAACATTTCCATCGCTTTCCATAAAGTACCAAACGGGCATTTAATACAGTTCACAATTACTACCAAAACCAGTTTAAAACTATTTGAAGAATCCACAAAACACTACTTCACAGGTTGCCAGTATTTTTATAAACCAAACCAAACCATTTTCTTTTCCAAATAAACTTTAAGAGCCAACCGGGCAATTTCTCAAACGAACCAATGTATTTGTTCATGCTTCAAAAGAAATCACTTCTCATTAAACCAGAACTCTATTTTATATTCCGTGAATTATGTTTAAAATCCAAATGGGCATTCTTTCATTATTGGGTGTCCGCTCGTCAAAAGGATGTTTCATGTGTCGTGTATAAAATAAACGGCTCCTTTTGACATTAAATAACCATTTAAAAATTAAACATCTTATATTAAAAATTAATTATCGTATATTATCTCATATTTATTACAATTAATAAAATTTTGATTTTTGAACAATTAGGGTGCGCAAACAGCATGAAATAATATAACTTAAATTTTAAAAGCAGTGCAAAGGAACCTACCTCAAAATCAAGCGCGTCGACAAACAACCTCGGATCCAAGGCGCGATGACACGACGTGTGTCCGAGACTACGTGACCAAGTCTAACACTCTGCATAGTCAGTACCAAGGACTCAGACACAACTAAAAACTCACCAGAGTATGCCAAACCAAGCGTCGGAAAGAAACGCTCACCTCGGAACTGAAGCGCGACAACAACGGAACCTCGGAGACAAGGCGCGGCGATGGCGCTCACTCGGAAACGCCCTGCGCGGGTCCTAAAAGTCCTAAGCCAACAAATAAGAACCAACCATCAATTAAAACCCATGATCCAACAAGAGTACGATGATGAAGATAATAATAATAATAATAATAATAATAATAATAATAATAATAATAATAATAATGATAATAATAATAATAATAGGATTAATAAGATTAGTAATAATAATAATAATAATAAAATTAACAATAATAAGATTAATAATAATAATAGAAATAATATCAACGATAAAAACAATAATAATAATAACATTAATAATAGTAATAATAACAGCCATAATAATAATAATAATAATAATAATAATAATAAAATTAGTATTAATAATAATAACAATTACACTAATAATTATAAAATTAATAATAATCATAATAATAATAAATAATAATAATAATAATACTAACAATAAAAATAATAAAAATAATAAGATTAATAATAATAATAATAATAATAACAATAATAATAATAAAACATCAATAATAATAATAATAATAATGTTAATAAGAATAAAAAGAATTATAATAAGAATAATAATAATAATAATAATAATAAAAATATTAGTAATACTAGCACTAATAATAATAAAAATGATATTAATAATAATAATAATAATAATAATAATAATAGTTTGAAAAACAATAATAATTATAATAATAATAATATTAACATTAATAATCATAATATTAATAAGATAAAACAAATTAAATAAATAAAAGGAAAAAAAAAGAGACCTGGCCGGGGGGGCTGCGGGCTCGAGCAGGGAGCAAGCGGGGGACAGGAGGAAGGAGAAAGAAAAAAAGAAGAAGAAGAGAAGAAGAAGAGGAAGAAGAAGGAGAGGAAGAAGAAGAAGAGAAGAAGAGAAAGGAGAAGAAGAGAAGAGAAGAAGAAGAGGAAGAAAGAGGGGGCGCGGGTTGGGTGGTTGGCGCTGCTGCGGCCGAGCACTGCAAGGGAGAGCAGGCGGCGGGTCTGGCCGGAGCGACGAAGTAGGAGCCGGACGGGAGGAGGGTGCGGCCTCGGGACGGGGAGGCCGGGGCGGCGCGGGTCGTGCAGGAAGGCAGCGGGGTGGTCGGGCTGGGCGAGGGCGAGCAGGGGGTCGGGAAGCCGGTGGGATGCGCCGGAGATGGAGGCCGGCAGAGGAGATGCAGAGCGGGAGGAGAAGGAAGAAAAGAAGAAGAAAAAAAAGAAAACAAGGGAGAGAGAGAGAGCAGGGGCGGGGGTGCGCGGTGGCGGACAAGGAGCAAGGCAGCGGGGCCGAGGCGCTGCTGCTACATGCGGGAGAAGGAGAGGAGCAGAGGTGAGTTGCGGCCTCTGGATGTAGCAGGGAGAAGAAGAAGGGGGTGGCGGCTCTCGTGGGGGAGAAGAAAAAAAAATATAAATGGTGGGCCGCTAGGGTTAGAGAGGAGAAGAAAAAAAAATAGATGAATAAAAGAAACATAAATGAAATTAAAAGAACAAAAATAATGAATAGATAAATAAATAAATCAAAATAATGACCAAAATTATATTGTCGTAATAATAATAATAATAATAATAACAACAACAAATAACAAACCTCATAGTGATAAAATAATAAAATAAAATAAAATAAAAACAATAACGGTGTTCATATCATTTTAATGATAATTAATTCTTAACGCACTAAGAATTTTAACGACGAAACAATTAACGCACGATTTAAATATAAAGACTCTATTTAAAAAATTTTCCAATGACAACAGGATGTGAAAATACACCGGGCATGGACGAGCGGGGTTTCCAGAACATGCTCCGCTCACGCGCCTGACGACGTCGCGTCAAAAAGCGCACTTTTTAACAAAAACTCAAAAACCTAGTCCGATACTGAACACGAACCACATAAAAAATAATTTAAGGTCTAAGAAATCATAAAGTAAAATAAACGCACGGTTTGGGGTGTGACAAGACCCATGGAGGACGGAGCACTACCTGTGGGATAGTGCAGACCCACGGTACTCGTCCGGAGAGTAACTCAGCAGGCTATTAGGGGGTGTGCACTACTTTGTTTGAGTGACATACCTCTGCGGGAATCAATACTGTGTTTCGGTGGCTGACCCGCGGTACTCGACAGGAAGAGTACCTCAGCAGTCTTAGGTTAGTGAGCAGTACCTCGGAGTCGTGACATGACCACTGTACACTCCAGAGACGGGGCTCTTCAGCAGTTACAGTTTCGATAATGAAAATCCTAGTTTGAGCTCAGACTTTTGACCTGTGTTTTTACCTCATGATTGAGATGGATCACTTGATAACTTAGGTATATGTATGGGCATATACCTGGGTAGTGGTTATCCGTTGATTTAATGATCTTTTTGATTCCTCGTGATTGAGATGGGTTACTTCATAACTTAGATATATGTATGGGAATATACCTAAGTAGAGGATATCTGTTGAGATCTTCTTTGTGGTTATCCTTGTTGGTTTTAGTGAGACCATGAGGGTCTCGGGGTTCCTACTGAGTATCATTGTACTCACCCCTACACGGGCTATGCCCGCTCCTCGTTGTGTTGGATGCCGACGACGGGCAGTGCTGATGGAGGCCGATTGTTCAAGGACTGGACGGTACCCGGAGGTGGACTACACGACTAGTCAGTACCCAGAGGTGGACTACACAAAGAGTCAGTATCTGGATGTGGTCTTCACGGTGAGACGAAACTCAAAGGAGGTTGACGGGCGAGAGCATTGTGGAGGCTATCTGTGCCTACCCTTCAGGTAGGATCGGAGATGGACGATCCAGGAGCTGCACCAACTGTACCTACCCTTCAGGTAAGATCCGAGGAGGATGACCCAGGAGCAGCTTCCATCCTTCCAGCTGTTGTCTTTTTCCATTGTACATTATTTAGTTGTAGTTGTACTTTCGTTTTGGGTTTGTATTCTGGACAATTTAACTTTCAGCACTTCTCTTTGTACTTAGTGTTTTACTTCCGCTTGTACTCTATGGTGTTTTCTTCACTTTTATAAATGCAATGCCTTCCCAGTTATCGGGATTTACGCCTTTGGTGCTAGTCGCCAGCCCCTGGCCTATGGAAGGCGGGCTTGGGGTAGTCATGACACAGGCCCCGAGGACTGGTCGTGACTGTAACACCCCATGATTTCATAGTGTGTTATTTCTTAAAAATAATTCAATAACTTGCACTACACGCAACACCGAGTTCAATCACACCATGACGTACAAAAAAAAACCATTAAAAGAGGTCATGAATAGTATTAACAACATTTTGAACTTTATAGAATCCTTATAATTTTAGAATCCCTATTATGAGTTTCTTAGTCATAATGCAAGAACAGATTCATTTTCAGTATTGCACTTTTATCAACTTTAATAGTGAAACATTTTTAAATAAAATATTTTAAACTATCTGAATAAATTGGGACATCAAAAAAAAAATTTAAAATGAAACATCCCAAGCTTCTACGGTACGCTTTCCTTTGAATAAAATAGTAGCGTGTGTTGTACGCAACCTTGAGATTTAACACACGCCACAACCAATCAAACTAGCTATTATGAATAGAAATACCTAAATTTTGAAATTATATATATTTTATATTTTAAAATGGACTTCATTTTTGGATTCGGAATATCGAATTTAGCCTAAGGTGAAATTTTGGTACTTTTCGGATAACTTTCATATTTTGATGAATAGTGAAAATTACTAAATTTTAATTAAAAACAACTTTTTTAATCAAAATAATTAATAGTGATAAATTATGAATTTTAGTAGTTTTAAAGTATATTTAGAATATATTTTTACCATTTAATATAATTTTGGTCATTGTACATAATTTTATAATTAAACCAAACATAAACAAGTGACAATCTTTTGATAGTTATTACCTCTTAAAAACACGCTTTTTGTTTTGACAGCAGGAATTAATTTTAAATTAATTTCTGCCACTTCTGTGTTTTTAATTTAGAAAAATGGATTCCATATTTGGAATCAGGATGTCCAAATTGTGTAAATAGGTAGCTTTTATTTTTAGACATTTTGAATAATTATTGTGGTAAATATTTTATTTACCATGGTTAAGGTTAAATCCGGTAAATAAGGGTTAAAAAATAATATTATAATAATACAAAATTAACCTAAAACGTGTCCTAACCTTATTGGTGGACACATACCCGACCATGAGCATCCTTGGGTAAATTTGGGGACCCCATGGATCCACTTGTATGTGGTAGGGACACTTTATATTAATAAAGTTAAAATAAAAATAAAAATGGCATAAGCTTAATATTTTAGAAGAACAATTTTTACATAGGGTTATACATGTTGGATTTTCGATTATAAATATTCATTAGAAATCTAAAAAGATTTCATACATAATGATATTTTATTTATAATTTTTAGACATCAAATAATTTAAATTATTAATGACACAATAATGATGCAATGTTTACCTCATTAATAAATCATTTAAATAAATAAGATTATAATGATTAAAATATTATCTAAAACCTGTCCAATTCTTATTGGTTGATGTTATTTATAATATGAGTCATATTATCTTCGACCTCAATGATTTTTGGACCATTATAAACCGAATATAATTATATTATAAAGAAATACTTTCACTCTTTCCTAAAGAGCCCCTCTTCTCCCTTATAAAAGGAGACCACTTCTACTCATTCCTCACACCTCTCAAGCCACTTGGCTCGTCCAAACTCTGCCCAACTAAGCTCCCCACATCCCTCTCCTCCTCCTTGAAGATTCCCCTTAGGCAGAAAGCATTTCAAGAAGTCCTTTGGTTCCAACAAAAGTGAGTTACCTAAATTAAAGGTAACGATTTCTCTTAAATTATTTTAATTTATTTTTCTTCTCCAACCTCCAAACTCTTTTTATTTCCTTCCTTTTGTAACAACACCAGTATCCTCAATATACTAGGATGTTGTTATAAGAAGGATTCAAACTACACATACACACAACTCCATCTAATGGATGATGAACATAATGTTTCTGTGGATGGAAAACTAACGCCTCACGAAACGATGATTGTTCAAATACATCTTACCGCCTCTCATGGTGGCCATTATGATGGCACTATAATTAAATATGATATTAATGATATATATTTTATATATAAGCTTCTGTAATTCCATTTTATTTCATACCATTATTCGTTTCATGTTGTATATACATACGATAATTTCATTTGAGGAAGTGCGGACTACCACCCCCTTAAAATGATATGACTCGTTCATACCACACATGGAACGTATAAAGGATGGTGTTAATTAACATAAGTAACATATATAAAATATTATATTATACTGGAATAGTAATATACCTATGTATCATTTGGATTCAATTCTTTTAAAATAAAAATTAAATGGAAGTTGCGTTCGTGCGTACGTACGGACTACCTTCTCCACGAACGCGGTGAGATCCATCCTCCATCGTATCCATTCAAGTCTTATTCTCATTTTAGGGTTAAAAATAATGTTAATATCATTCTGATTATGAATAAGATATAATCTATCCATTACAAACATGTCTTATGTAACCAAACATTTAAGAAGAACGAATCGATTATCACCCGAAACGACGATAATACTAATATATTATTAATAAAGCAATGTTAAAAGAACATATATGATATCATATTAATGTATATGATTCTTGTATAATTTAATAACAATTATTTCACCATTATACAGGATGTTAACCTACCCCAACCAAGGAAAAGTACAAGGTAAGGGATTTTTCTTATCTCACATTCAATTCCGTGAGATCTCCATTATATCCCACTAAATTATTGAAATTGGTTTATTGTGTACTGGCATTTGATATATATTATCATATTAATGTTATTCTGTAAATAATTTGGTGGTTATTAACTTTTGGCCATATGACTCAGTTGATTAACGTGGTAAGGGGTTTTCATCTCACTCCTTATTCCCGTGAGATTCATGCCATATTGCCACCATTACCTTTTGTGTGGTGTATGTACTGCCCATAATTATATTATTTGTGTAATACACTCTAATTTATGTGTACATACATATTCATTGTATGATACCTCTTTCATGGGTTGTATGTTTCATAAGTTACCAAACTGGTAAGGGTTATTTCACAATCTCTTCATTATCCGAGGTTGTTTATACGTAATAATCTACTGGGATCTCGTTATCATCCACATCCATGTTTCTTCAAAATGTATTTCAAAACATTTTTTATATTTAAAAGAATATGGGTTAAAGTCATTTATACCATTGTTTGACTTTTTATAAGAGGTTTATAAGGGAATCTTTCCGTCGTTTTCCAAACAAGGTGCTTTTTAACCTTTTCGACAGAATTAAGATAAGAATGTTTTTTTTAACTTATACGGCGGGTGCGGTTATTTTCCGCCGTTATAAAATCGTCAAAGCTTCCCTTAAAAGCTTATAAGATTATTTTCAAAGAAAATGTTTGATTTTATATGGATCTTAAATGATTTAAAAATAAAAGGAGATATTTCTTTAAAAAGAATTTTGATTTCATCTATGTCAACATCCTTTGATGGGTTTTAAGATTATTTGAAGTTGATTTATTATGATACAAAACATCTATATTGTTTTGAAGGTTTTGTGATATGTTTGACTGTGGATGTGCTATTTTTATACCATTCATAGTTTATGGTGAAAGTATTGACATTTCGTATGCTAGTTCCAATAAGAATGTTTATGTTATATTTCAATCTTTACTTCATATGAATGTGTTGGACAAGTATGTTCCAGGTTGGGGAATGGTTAAAGTAAGCCCTCCAGGTTGGGGACTGGTAAAAGTATGCCCTCTAGGTTAGGTACTGGTAAAAGTAAGCCCTCTGGGTTGGTTTCCGGTTATTAGAGGCACTCAGGGTTGGTGTCCGGTTATTAGAGGCACTCCGGGTTGGTGTCCGGTTATTAGAGGCACTCCGGGTTGGGTTCCGGTTACAGATAGCCCCAAGGTCATGGGACGAGGCCTTGAAAAGTAATTAAAGTTTAGCATTATGCATTCCAACATTATGAAAGTGGTTATTGATTTTTTATGTGATTATTCGATTAGTAGAATATCCATGTGAATAAGTAAATGGCATTATCTAATTTTATTTATGTCATAATATGATAAAAGTTCAAGTTTAAAAGGCTTTTGTTTTAGTTATACATTGCCGTAAATGTTTATTCTTATTTATGAAAGTTTCCGCTATACTGTTATCCTTACTGGGCATTTGAGCTCACCCCTTTTCTATGTTTTATTTTTCCCAGGAAGTGAAGAAGTAAGTTATGAATGACCTGCAGGGATATTATGTGGGGATATGAGTGTGGATTATGGAGACAATATGTTGTTGTAGTAGTTTTTCGTTTAATGATGTAATGTAAAACTTATGAATATATCTAGTGTTTCCAAGGCTACTAAACCAATCGGTCTTTCGAGATTTGATCTTTCTTGTGATCATGCCAATGTTATGTAATAATGCACCGACTATGGGTAACTGGGGTCGGGGCGTTACAATTGGTATCAGAGGAAGTTTAGTACAAACCTTGGAAGCTAGATTTAGATAAACTCTGATTAGAGCACGTAGACCTAATATGAACTTTGAGGATTAGTATAGAAGAACTTCCTAGAATTTTGGTATTGTAGAGATTTTGTGAGTTTTCCGACCAATACATCCCTGTCTGGATACGAGCAGGTAGAGGTGGCTCTGGCACAGATGTACCTAGGGGTAAAACCCAAAAACACCGCTTTGAGCTAGACTCGAACGGGAACTGGTGCATGACAACGGGCCTTGCTGCACTCTTGGTTACGACACTCCCGGGGGATATGCTTAGGATAACTCTCATTTTCTTTACAAATCATTTTGAAGGGATTATGAGTATATACTTCCTCAAAGAAAACATTCTTATGATTATGGATTATATCCATAAATAGTTCAATTTATGTTAAGTGTTTTATAAGTATGGGATTATGTATTTTGATTCATAAACTGATCTAGTTTATGCCATTGTTTAGAAATGGCGCCCAGTAGAAGGAATGAGAACTCCGAAAATGCACATGATCCAAAGAGAAGGAAGGATCATATCTTTCATGGTCTTAAGCTAGAATTTATAAGAGAAATAGTCTCCCATGTATTATCATCATATGAAGAAATAATATCATGTATTGATAAGATAAGTAAAGAGTTTACTGAGTCCTATGGCTTTGAAGGGAAGCAAGAGAAGAAAAGGATAGAAGAGAAAAAGATGGATAAAGGGAAAAGGGAAAAGAAGAATTTTCCCATATGTGGTAACTGTGGAAAGAAACCCCCTGGAACTTGCCTGAAAGGAATGGGAGTTTGTTATAAGTGTGGAGGAAAAGGGCACAAAGTACGTGACTGCAAGGGTAAGAAAATGGTTTTAAATGTACAATGCTTCATTTGCAAGGAGTTTGGACACTATGCGAACCTATGTCCCAGTCATCAGACTATGCCGCAAATGATGTTATTGGATAATAATCAAGTTATGATACTACCACAGATGAAGAGGAATGATTAGAGTTCTTATGTTGATTATGTCAATTGAGTGTTGTATCAACAATGTACATGTTACAATAATCATGGAGTATATAAGGATTGTACTGCAGTACTATTTCATTAAGGACTTGAGATTGTGTGGAACAAAGAAAAGTGACTCAATAGCAGGATAAATTTTTCGAAAATATATGGTTGAGAGAATGATAAATCATAATATAGTTCTGATACTGAGGTAGTGATTTTGGAATAATATGTGATTGTTTTGAATAAATTATATTGGATATTCTTGACTACCCTGGAACTGATTAATGATTTGTATATTCCATCATTGTTGGGGTTTAAAACATTTTTGGATTAATGAAGTATATCCAGAATTCTATATGGAATATGGGAGCATGAATGTAATCAATAAGGAATATGGTAATACATGATGAAGGTATTCATATGCTATTACGGGGTAAAAAGGATCTATATTATGTTTAGCTTCCTTATAAATGTTAGACTGTGAGTTTGGACAGATGTATTTTGGATAGTTCTAGTTTGGATTATTTTGGATTGCCATAAAAGGACAACCCGGAGGTCGGGCGGCAACCCGTCGCGTCCGGCAAGGCTGCGAGACTTTAACCCGCAACCGAAGGGCGACAAGGGTGTATCACCTACCACTGGCCCATGAGATGTCCTAGATTAAATAATGTAGTTTTTATTAAAAGATCATGTAGATGAATTATAAATTCGTTTATTTTGGAACCCTATACGAATAGTGTAAATAGAATTTTTTTTACATTCTATTATCTTTTAGAGTGAAAGATGAGTTTGTGGTAGAAATTTATTAATGGATAAAACACTAATTATAAAGTAAGTATATCTCCTTATTATCTTAGCCAATCTCATAAATAAATTCCTCAACATTAAGAAAAGAAACTTATAACAAAAATGTTTTCCTAGATGATACCTTAAATCATCACTAAATAATGGCTTTGGGATTGTTGGCCTTTTCATAGACATGTTCTCTACCACTCTCCATCAGATAATTGATGGTTAGATTTTTCTTCCATATCCATATTTTCCTACATGGAACCCTAGTATGTGTTATTTTCGGTAATCTTCATACGTTCGACTCTTTATTTTAAATAGAGGCCTCATTAATTCATTTTGCGATGTGGGATTTCAACTGAGATATTTTGAAATGTCAAAAATGTGTTATCCTAATACCCTATGTTTTGTTGAACCGATGGTATTTCAAATCATCATAGATTGATGAATTTAAGGACCTCAATTATACACTTGTTTGTGATTGATGATCTCAATCACTACCTATAAATATTTACGTTTTTCCTCCAATTATATGTCTCTAATTGCCACCAATGTTCTCCTAATCGAGATCATAATTTGGTGGTGACTCTTTCATTTCTCTTTTCCTCATATTAAGACTAAATTTTAGTAACCTAATTTCCGATGTGGGTTTTCCCACAAAGATATTTTCTATTTTCAACCTTTTATTTTCGAAGAACAATTTCAAATTGCGAGGACGCAATTTATTGAAGGAGGGGAGAATGTAACACCCCAGGATTTCATAGTGTGTTATTTCTTAAAAATAATTCAATAACTTGCACTACACACAACACCGAGTTCAATCACACCATGACGTACAAAAAAAAACCATTAAAAGAGGTCATGAATAGTATTAACAACATTTTGAACTTTATATAATCCTTATAATATTAGAATCCCTATTATGAGTTTCTTAGTCATAATGCAAGAACAGATTCATTTTCAGTATTGCACTTTTATCAACTTTAATAGTGAAACATTTTTAAATAAAATATTTTAAACTATCTGAATAAATTGGGACATCAAAAAAAAATTTAAAATGAAACATCACAAGCTTCTACGGTACGCTTTCCTTTGAATAAAATAGTAGCGTGTGTTGTACGCAACCTTGAGTTTTAACACACGCCACAACCAATCAAACTAGCCATTATGAATAGTAATACCTAAATTTTGAAATTATATATATTTTATATTTTAAAATGGACTTCATTTTTGGATTCGGAATATCGAATTTAGCCTATGGTGAAATTTTGGTACTTTTCGGATAACTTTCATATTTTGATGAATAGTGAAAATTACTAAATTTTAATTAAAAAAACTTTTTTAATCAAAATAATTAATAGTGATAAATTATGAATTTTATTAGTTTTAAAGTATATTTAGAATATATTTTTACCATTTAATATAATGTTGGTCATTGTACATAATTTTACAATTAAACCAAACATAAACAAGTGTCAATCTTTTGATAGTTATTACCTCTTAAAAACACGCTTTTTGTTTTGACAGCGGGAATTAATTTTAAATTAATTTCTGCAACTTCTGTGTTTTGAATTTAGAAAAATGGATTCCATATTTGAAATCAGGATGTCCAAATTTTGTAAATAGGTAACTTTTATTTTTAGACATTTTGAATAATTACTGTGGTAAATATTTTATTTACCATGGTTAAGGGTAAATCCGGTAAATAAGGGTTAAAAAATAATATTATAATAATACAAAATTAACCTAAAACGTGTCCTAACCTTATTGGTGGACACATACCCGACCATGAGCATCCTTGGGTCAATTTGGGGACCCCTTGGATCCACTTTTATGTGGTAGGGACACTTTATATTAATAAAGTTAAAATAAAAATAAAAATGGCATAAGCTTACATCTTTTAAGAAGAACAATTTTTACATAGGGTTATACATGTTGGATTTTCAATTATAAATATTAATTAGAAATCTAAAAAGATTTCATACATAATGATATTTTATTTATAATTTTTAGAGATCAAATAATTTAAATTATTAATGACACAATAATGATGCAATGTTTACCTCATTAATAAATCATTTAAATAAATAAGATTATAATAATTAAAATATTATCTAAAACCTGTCCAATTCTTATTGGTTGATGTTATTTAGAATATGAGTCATATTATCTTCGACCTCAATGATTTTTGGACCATTATAAACCGAATATAATTATATTATAAAGTAATACTTTCACTCTTTCCTAAAGAGCCCCTCTTCTCCCTTATAAAAGGAGACCACCTCTACTCATTCCTCACACCTCTCAAGCCACTTGTCTCGTCCAAACTCTGCCCAACTAAGCTCCCCACATCCCTCTACTCCTCCATGAAGCTTCCCCTTAGGCAAAAAGCATTTTAAGAAGTCCTTTGGTTCCAACCAAAGTGAGTTACCTAAATTAAAGGTAACGATTTCTCTTAAATTATTTTCATTTATTTTGCTTCTCCAACCTCCAAACTCTTTTTATTTCCTTTCTTTTGTAACAACACCAGTATCCTCAATATACTAGGATGTTGTTATAAGAAGGATTCAAACTACACATACACACAACTCCATCTAATGGATGATGAACATAATGTTTCTGTGGATGGAAAACTAACGCCTCACAAAACGATGATTGTTCAAATACATCTTACCGCCTCTCATGGTGGCCATTATGATGGCACTATAATTAAATATGATATTATTGATATATATTTTATATATAAGCTTTTGTAATTCCATTTTATTTCGTACCATTATTCGTTTCATGTTGTATATACATACGATAATTTCATTTGAGGAAGTGCGGACTACCGCCCCCTTAAAATGATATGACTCGTTCATACCACACATGGAACATATAAAGGATGGTGTTAATGAACTTAAGTAACATATATAAAATATTATATTATACTGGAATAGTAATATACCTATGTATCATTTGGATTCAATTCATTTAAAATAAAAATTAAATGGAAGTAGCGTTCGTGCGTACGTACGGACTACCTTCTCCACGAACGCGGTGAGATCCATCCTCCATCGTATCCATTCAAGTCTTATTCTCATTTTAGGGTTAAAAATAATGTTAATATCATTCTGATTATGAATAATATATAATCTATCCATTACAAACATGTCTTATGTAACCAAACATTTAAGAAGAACGAATCGATTATCACCCGAAACGACGATAATACTAAGATATTATTATTAAAGAAATGTTAAAAGAACATATATGATATCATATTAATGTATATGATTCTTGTATAATTTAATAACAATTATTTCACCATTATACAGGAGGTTAACCTACCCCAACCGAGGAAAAGTACAAGGTAAGGGATTTTTCTTATCTCACATTCAATTCCGTGAGATTTCCATTATTCGCCACTAAATTATTGAAAGTGGTGTATTGTGTACTGGCATTTGATATATATTATCATATACATGTTATTCTGTAAATAATTTGGTGGTTATTAACTTTTGGCCATACGAATCAGTTGATTAACGTGGTAAGGGGTTTTCATCTCACTCCTTATTCCCGTGAGATTCATGCCATATTGCCACAATTACCTTTTGTGTGGTGTATGTACTGCCCATAATTATATTCTTTGTGTAATACACTCTAATTTATGTGTACTAACATATTCATTGTATGATACCTCTTTCATGGGTTGTATGTTTCATAAGTTACCAAACTGGTAAGGGTTATTTCACAATCTCTTCATTATCCGAGGTTGTTTATACGTAATAATCTACTGGGATCTCGTTATCATCCACATCCATGTTTCTTCAAAATGTATTTCAAAACATTTTTTATATTTAAAAGAATATGGGTTAAAGTCATTTATACCATTGTTTGACTTTTTATAAGAGGTTTATAAGGGAATCATTCCGTCATTTTCCAAACAAGGTTCTTTTTAACCTTTTCGACAGAATTAAGATAAGAATGTTTTTTTTAACTTATACGGCGGGTGCGGTTATTTTCCACCGTTATAAAATCATCAAAGCTTCCCTTAGAAGCTTATAAGATTATTTTCAAAGAAAATGTTTGATTTTATATGGATCTTAAATGATTTCAAAATAAATGGAGATATTTCTTTAAAAAGAATTTTGATTTCATCTATGTCAACATCCTTTGATGGGTTTTAAGATTATTTGAAGTTGATTTATTATGATACAAAACTTCTATATTGTTTTGAAGGTTTTGTGATATGTTTGACTGTGGATGTGCTATTTTTATACCATTCATAGTTTATGGTGAAAGTATTGACATTTCGTATGCTAGTTCCAATAAGAATGTTTATGTTACATTTCAATCTTTACTTCATATGAATGTGTTGGACAAGTATGTTCCAGGATGGGGACTGGTTAAAGTAAGCCCTCCAGGTTGGGGACTGGTAAAAGTAAGCCCTCCAGGTTAGGGACTGGTAAAAGTAAGCCCTCCGGGTTGGTGTCCGGTTATTAGAGGCACTCCGGGTTGGTGTCCGGTTATTAGAGGCACTCCGGGTTGGTGTCCGGTTATTAGAGGCACTCCGGGTTGGTGTCCGGTTATTAGAGGCACTCCGGGTTGGGTTCCGGTTACAGTTAGCCCCAAGGTCTTAGGACGAGGCCTTGAAAAGTAATTAAAGTTTAGCATTATGCATTCCAACATTATGAAAGTGGTTATTGATTTTGCATGTGATTATTCGATTAGTATAATATCCATGTGAATAAGTAAATGGCATTATCTAATTTTATTTATGCCATACTATGTTAAAAGTTCAAGTTTAAAAGGCTTTTGTTTTAGTTATACATTGCCTTAAATGTTTATTCTTATTTATGAAAGTTTCCGCTATATTGTTATCCTTACTGGGCATTTGAGCTCACCCCTTTTTTATGTTTTATTTTTCCCAGGAAGTGAAGAAGTAAGTTATGAATGACCTGCAGGGATATTATGTGGGGATATGAGTGTGGATTATGGAGACAATATGTTGTTTTAGTGGTTATTCGTTTAATGATGTAATGTAAAACTTATGAATATATCTAGTGTTTCCAAGGCTACTAAACCAATCGGTCTTTCGAGATTTGATCTTTCTTGTGATCATGCCAATGTTATGTAATAATGCACCGACTCTGGGTAACTGGGGTCGGGGCGTTACAGTGACAATTTTCTACACATATTTTCATAATGATTCATTCGTTACAAAATTAATTAGGAATTTTAATAACTACCAAATTAATATAAACAATGTGTTTTTCAGAAAAAATGAATTTAAATGAAAATAAAATAGTTTGTAAAATTATAAAATCACTCATTATTGATTTAATTAATGAAATATATATGTAATATATTCAAGATAATGATTACAATTCATCATATATGTTTACTGGACATGATATAAAAATAAATTCATTTTTTTGTATAAAAGTAGTATTTTTTTAAATGCAGATTTACACCTTTTGTTGGTGAAAATTAATTAAATGTTTTTTTTTCACATTTATATGTTATATTAATGAAATTATCTTATTATTTATAATCAGTACAAAAAAATCACTTTGGTTGATTATCATTTATTTTTATAAAAAACCATTTTTTAAGAAGTACTGAAAAATTAATGCATTTCAATTCAAAAATATATTTTATTCTAACATAGTTATATTATTTGATTATACAATATAATTTCATTGAGTTATAATAAGATTAATTTTTTTATCATTTAATTCATTTTTTTTCCATTTTCTATAATTTTAAATTTCAATTGTATATAATGTCATGTCAATCATTTGATGGTTTTTACTTTTTCAAAACATATTTCCACAATCTATTAATGGGATTAACATTAAATGAATTTTACTCAATTTTGTGATTTTAAATTTAAAAAATCAATATACAATTTTTTAATCAGTATAAAAAATTCGATCTAATAGGATAAAATTTCTTTTGGTGAAAAGAAACATTATTATTCTATTTAGTACAGATAAATGGTAAATTAATATATATAAGTGTAAAAATAATATTATAATTATATAAAACAACCCGTATTCTTATTCTAATCATATTTTATTATTTATGTTAGACTAAGAAAATCATTTGGAATAAATTTTTGAAATTGCAAGCCACATAGGGGTAATTTATACATTTATAACATTTTATTTAATGTGAAGGATGAAATATTATAATCATGAATCCTATTAGTAAATATTTTTAATATGGGGATATATAAGTGATATATTTTAATTTCAATAATAATTAAATGTCCAAAAATTATTACCAATGTAATTTTATTTTATTTATAAATATTAGACATTAAATAATCATATTTAATTTTGGCGTAATGATGATGCAATAATAGATTTAAAGAAGGAATAAAGAAATAAATGATACTAATAATTTTAAAAAATATATATATTGGGATAATAGATTCCATAAAATAATTTTACTGGTGTCTATATGATATTATAAGTCCATTAATTAGGTATCTATGATGTTATTTATAATTTTTTATTTTATTTGAATTCATTGAAATTAATTGTGTCTTAATTGACACTATTGATATTTTATAATAATAATAATTTTTTAACATATTTAAAAATCATAAAAAAATAAAAAAATGTTACTATGGTAAGGCCTAAAGATTCATAGAGTATATATTTATGGAAAGTTTACCCCACATAAAAAAATATTTATAGCCTGTTAATATTTAAAATTTTGTTATCAAAATTAATATTAAAAAATAATAATAAATGGTAATCTTAAAAGATTTTATTTGAAATAAAATTAATACATGTCTAAGAAATTATTTTATTCTTGTATTTCTAAATATAATATTCTAATATTTTATATAAATGGATTTTGGTGAATTTATATTCTAAATTGAAATTATTGTAGTCTAGTAAATATTATAATTCCAACGATGCCCCCCCCCCCATCTACTATAAAATGGCTCTCATTCCACACTATTAAACACACATTCATATCTTTTTGGATCGCCCCATATCTACCCAATACACTTCATAAAAACTACCCCCACACTCTAGATGAATTATTTTAGGGATAAAACCCACTTTAGTGGTGGAAATTTGTTCTTCAATGTCGATCAACAAAAGAAGAGGTATAGTTTTCTTCAAGCATTTCTATTTTATTTCATCTTCATCTTCCTTAAAATATCCTCCAACTATGATGAGATAATATCTCAATTATCACGAATATACTGAGATGGTATTATTTATATATATTTACCTAAATAGATATCTAATTCTATTAAATGGGATATGAATTTATCATTCGGGCATACATGAAAACTATCATATCCACTAACCGATCAAATTCATTTTCTATTAGTGTCACTCATTATAGTATATAATAATGTAATTGTGGTTAACATGTGATATTCATGACATATAAATAATTATAGTATAATAATTTATCAATTATGTTCTTACATTTTTATACATAAAAATGATTAGATCGTTCACGCGTACATGTGATATATCACCTTCATGAACCGATGTGACTCGTTATTATTCAATATATCACTTTTATAATATATATATTTTTATAAAAACGTATATTTTAATTAAAAATGTGATATTTATAGTGATATTATCATTATGTAAAGAAATTTTTTTTTACCTTACTTTGATAATGATTAATGAAAAATGAAGATGTTACTCATGTGTACGTACAACATACCATATCTAGGAATATAATGTTGATCACTTTCATAACCACACATCTTGGTTTTAATGAAATGTATAATTTATTAATAAAAACTACAATATGGTCATGAATATTATTCACGTGATGATGGACTTATGACTACATGAACTACGGACATCTAACCATGTTCATTTTTGACTCATATACCAAATAACTACAAAATGTCCCATATAAACTTAAATAATTATGTAATTTTTATAAAAAGTTTAAAAGTGATATAAAAGAAAATAATAAACATGAAAATGGTTTTCACGAAAGTTTAAATTGAACTTTGTTTATTATTCATCATTAACAAGGATCATACATGATGTATCAATCATAAAGTAAATGATTTCGTCTCAATCTCGTTTCATTGAGATATTTCAAAATGATATACTCCATTATTTATTAATAAAATATTTATAAATCCCCATTGACATTACATATAAATATTTAACCTATACTTATGATATTTAATTTTTTTAAATGTTCTACTTATCTATTGTTTATTATTTAATTGTTTCAAAGTGGTAGGGGAAACAATTTTTAATAAAATATTATTCATATATGTTTTAAATTTATTTTTGAAAATTGATTGGTTATTTCAATATCTTGAAATTATTTTTTATGAGTGAAAATGTAATTTTATAAGTGAAATTTTTATAATTTATATCTTTTATGTTTTTAAATATATATTGGTACTTGGAAATTTGACATTATATGAAGAACCAAATACGAGTGGTTACCTGATAAACAAAAGATAGTGGCTTACATGACAAAACAAGGGCAGGTGGTTACATTATATGCTTTAATTAATTAGTTATTACATATAGTGATATGTGTGAAGGTTATCTATATAGTTATTCCATTTGAGAATGATTAGGTCCCAGGTTACCAATATATGTTATATATTGATTTCTATGGGTCTAAAGGTAATATTTTCATTATTAAAAGGGTATGAAATGGGAATATATTAGGTGATGTGTATGTACTACTTCATAAAGGTGAAAAGTATTAATTTACGATCAATAAATCATGGTTTACATTTTTATATAAGAATAATAGTTTTTCATGTTTTTGTATCCATTACATATCTTTTTTATGGTCATCTAAATATTTGAAATTTGTTTCACATGATTTAAAGATGAATGGAGACAATAATGGTATCAAAGAAAATTTATTAGGTTTAAACATGAAACAAAACAATGTTTCTTTAAAAATGTTTTTTGTTTCATTAAGAAATTTATAATGAGTAAAAGTGTCTACTTTCTAATATTTATGTTAGTAGGTATGTGTAGTGGAATCATTCTCTAAAACTCAAAACATGAAAATATCTTCAATGTGAAATAAATAATATTATTTACTAAACACAAGATTAAGTCATGTTTATAGATGCTAAATTTTACTTTTAATAGATCTTAAGGCTCGTAAGCGTGTGACAAGTCAAAGTAGTTTTCTTTAATTCTTCTCCAAATTCAATATGGTTATCTCTTTAACATTTAAAACTAAAAAAGTAACAGTACATGTTCATCATCACTTTTTATACTTCAAATTTTTTTACTAAAAACATAACATATTATCATGGACATTTAAAAGGTCATTTGTAGGTAGCAGAAAATTATCATCTTTTGGTCATGGTTCAAGCCCCATGGCCATGATAGGATTGATGTGATGTCACGAAAAATAAAAATTACTCTTCTACAAAAAATTATTGATATAATTTGAAAACTAAATATGATCGATAACCATGAAATTTAATCTATAAATTGTCTGCATTTTACAATAAACCCCTAATTAATAAATATTTCATCTATTTATTTCTAAATTGTTCCATCATTGGCCTAGAATATTTCCACAATATCTTTTAGTTGAATTCAAGATAATGACATCTTATCATCAATATAAACACCATAGATTTATCCTTGGTCAATCATTCTCATTATAAATTAAAATCCATTATAATGGTTTATAAATAAAATGTGAACTATCCAAATAGTATCCCATAGTTGTGTCAAACCACGTGTATAATAAGCCACGTTTTCATGTACTATGTTATGTTGAGTAAGCTCGATGCACCATGTCGGAAATGATACTTCTTGGTATATATGTACTTTAATAACATATACATGAAGTATCCATAAATGTATTTATTTCGAGGAAGACCCACAAAATCATTACATTAAGAAAATTATTTGATGTTATACTATAATTATCCTCAAATTACTCCTTAGGATTATGTTCTCTAATCAATGCATTCCTATATCTAGATTCCAAGGACGCTAGTATACTTGATTTGATACCAACTATAATAACCCGACTCTAGTATCCTAAATATTGTGTCATTATACATTTACATTGGCATAAAATACAAGAAATTTTCATCCCAAAGGACTAAATAGTTTACTAGTCTTAGTAAACCATTTACAAATATTAACCTTGTTTTATAAAAAAAATAAACTAAATAAAAAATATATTTTTTATTTTTGAGGATAATTACTCTAAACCATATAGTGTATCCTTGAATTAATTTCTCATTACACTTCTAGGAATTATATAGAAATGAATTAAAATAACTATGAAATAAAATTATTAGTATGTGTAATGTACGACAATAAAAATAATTAATCAACTTCAATAATCAATATGGAAAGATAAAAACTGATCACACATAACATATAGTTAATTATGTGAGAAATGAATTCATAATCAATATGGTTGGTAAGTTAATGCAAAAATATCCAATTTTAATAACTAGATTATGAAAAATCAATATTTAAAGGTAATAAACTAAAACACATGCCATTAAATCAATGAACTGAGAATGAAATGCATCCATAGATATATCTATTTGAAATCTCATGGATAAAAGATAACCAAATCAAAATGAAGTAAATGCTTAATTATTGGAAATCATGTCCTATGATCATGAAAACATATACTCCCAAGATCCGTCTACAAGAATGTTTTTAAAAAATTATTTAAATACCCATTTAAATTTCTCAACCTATTTGTATCATTAGAGACTATCGATGCATTCATGGGCTATATAAATTTCAAAGACCACCCATCATTCAATGTCTAATGTATTACTCAATTCGAATAAAAAATATTCCATATCAAATATATGTATTGAATAAATAATACATATTTATCATTAATTAATCATAGGATAGAATCTATCAACATTTCATGTTGACAGTGTTTAATGAAAATACTGCAGAATAATAATTAAAACATTCTTGAGGGAAAACAATCATTAATCATTCCTGAGTGTATCATACCACTTGGAAACATTTTAATCAGAATCATGATGAATTAAATAAAAAATATTATATCATGATAATAAATATATTCATGATATTAAATTTCAAACCCTACAATATACATTATATAGAAGTATTTTTGTGAATATCAACAAATAAGTCTCAATATAATCTAATTGAGATAAAATACCTAACCTTGATTATGACCAATATTGTTTGTATTTATATTATTGAATAATAATCATATGTTTTTATTAGGATTATTCAAAAAAAATTCTTTCTTATAATTAATTTTATTCATCTTATTTCTATGTTTTATACAACTACTAAAAAATTAATCTTACATCAAGTGTTTTTTAAAATTCATTTTATGTTCCAAAAATGGAATCGGTTGGTCAACTATAGAAAAAGGGGTAATTATATAATTATATTCATAATAATTAACATTATATTTTTATTATATATATAGCACAAATATATATTTGAAACAATTCATGATATATGGATATGAAAAATGAACAAATGTTTTAATCATGGATATGGTAGTCTATACGTACGCATGAGTGGCATTCTCATTTTCCAATGATTGTTTTATAAATAAGGTAAGTAATATTTTACATAATATCATATAATTATATATGCAATTTCGTTGATGTAAAACGAATCACACCATATCAAGGAGGCTGTAGTCTATATGTCCACAACCATAATTATCACTTTTTATTGAGTGATAATAGTAATAATAAAATGGTATATTATATTTTTTTAAAAATAATTTTATAATTAATGTTATATATACATAACTTATGTAACCTATTTATATCTAAAATTATCCTTTATACATTCCATATATAGCGTGAAGAAATCACCTCGCTTTGGGGAGGTAGTAGTCCACACTTCCAAAAAGCATGTTATTATATTTTCACAAAATTGAATGAAATAATTATGTTATATAAGAATGCTGAAATTATAAATATAATATGTAACATATATAAATATTTTTTTCATCATAAATCCCATAATGAGAGGCAGTAATGTTTAAAAATGAACAATCATTGTTTTTTGAGGCGGTAGTTTGCTACACAAATAAATATTATGATTATTACCCATTAAATGTGTGTTTGTAAAATTATAGGAATACAACATAATATAAAAAATATAATTATATTTACGAACTTTTATAAATATTAGAATGGAAAGAAATGTGTGAGGTGGTTGGTAATTAAATTAATATAAAATATATATTGGAAGGATGTTTCCTCTTCTTTGGGTAACTCTATTTGGTATTCACCAAAGGGATTCCATGGATAAATTTATACCCAAGGTGTGGATTAAAATATTATAGTAGAGGTTTTTAAGAGTTATTTCAATGAATATTGGTAGATAAAAAATGAAATTATGGGTTTGAGGAAGAGGGAGGGTTGAATTCATTTTATAATGGAGGAGGACTGGAAATATTGATATTTTTTGGAACGGGAATTCCAATAAAAAATTCTAATGTCATGTGGAGCCAATAATGTACAAAATTCGAAATAAGAGATGATAGGTCCCATATATTTCTATAAAATTCATTTTATACAAATTAATAGGTTACATTGGCCCTTATGTTAAATTATTTGTCTATTGTCAAACTAATTTTTCTTTTAATCGTAGTAAATAATTTTAATCACATTCCTGAATATTTTTTGTACAAATACATTTTCATAGTATTGGAGATTATAATTAATTTTTCTTCAAAATATTAAATCCATTTTTATAAATTTCATCACAGAAGTGGTGTAAATTAATTTAAATTTCATCTTATAGACCAACAACAATGCATATTTTTAATGTAAAAACATTCAAAAATTGATATGTTTTTATTTACAGTTTCAAATTTAAAATGATATGAATTAAAAAAACTGAATAAATTGATAATAAATTTTCTAACTAAAATTTAAAACCAATTAAAAATATATTTTATTCATATAGATAAATTATATGGATAATTGTTTTTTATTTAAAATTTAGTATTTTTCACTATTTATGGAAAAATAAAACCTAAAAAAATACAAAAAATCATCCAAAGATAAAATTAATGTTTAAATTTAAAATATTTGTATATTTTTACATATATATTATAAAAGAGATCTAAAATTTTATTTTAAAATAGGTTTTCCATTAAAAGGTGGTAAAATTGACTATATAAAAATATTGATTTTTATGAAAAATATTGCAATTATTCTGATTTTAGGAATATAAAATCAATTCATCAAATATAAAAAATATTCTATTCAATAATTAATATATAAATTACATTTATATCACCCAATAAATTTAAATAAAATAATATATTTTGATAAAATATCATTGTGAGCATAAAAACAATTACTTTATATTAAATTTATAGTTATATTCATTTATAATTATTTTTTATCCAATGTAATCATTTTATATTTTTGTAAACAATATATCTTCATATGTCAGTTAATAATATTAATAAACACAAATTTAATTTATATGATTTGTATTATTATATTAAATAAGAATATTTTAATCTATTTTTTTACTGGAACTTGTTCTTATCTTTAATATAATAACTCAAACAATCTCTTTAATTTGTGTAAGGAAATATAAATTTAAATTTTTGCCCATTTAAAGCTATATGGCAGTTTTATTTTATTTAAAATAGTAATTATATTGTATTGTCTTGGGATATTATATTCCCTTATACTATAAGAATTCTGTTTCATACCTGTTATCGAATATAATGATAATATATTTGAATTTTTGGGGAATTAATGATTTCTCCTTTATTTCATTACACGTTCATTGTGGTTATTTTATTGGGCATTTGGTTTGATAACTACTTAGTATTAAATAATTTTGTTTCCATTCATCATCGTAATGTATTGTTACCATGTGTATGGATTTCAATTTGAGAATAGGTAATGGTAGTATATTATTTGAGGAGGAACATGACAAGATTCGACTGAGGCATCCATTAATGTGATGGATACATGTTGTTTCGTGATTTGGAAATGGATTTTGAATGAAGAATGATTTTTAGAGTAGATTAAAGTTTGGAATATAGTTATTTTGTGAAAATGTGACTGGGTGACCTCGGATCAACAATTCATATAATAGAATAGTGACACAGACTATTTTTAATGACGATTGGAGAAAAACATCAGGGATATGGAAATTTTTGGGATGGAAAATTAAGCTTTTGGGGTCACACACTATATGGCATCCAAGTATTTTTTTTGCGCTACTTTTTTATCAATGATAAACTTAATATTTCATATTCCCCTTGATATATGGATCTTCATGTAACCCAGAGGTCACAAAGGGACAATAAAAATGAAGTATAAGGGTATGAAAAAATGACAAAGGTAGAGTTCTGAGTGATATCTACATGTTGGTCAATATTCCTACATGTTGTGTAAATGGAGATTTATATGTCTTGTGGGTTAGAACCACCAGGTATGACTAGGGGTTATTTGGACATACCATGTACCACTAACACACCCTATTTACCACCATTGAGGGTAAATAAAGACATTCATTTCTTCAATTGGAACTACTATCAGTTATTTTGTTTCCCTTAATCCATACCATCAAGGGTACATTGTGTAATATCCTCCAAACCATTAGATTATGATCCCCTTTTGAGTATGAGTCTCATATAGAGTATGTGGTGTCACTCCATGATATCAGGGTGGTATCCTCTATCATCATATAATCTATGTGATGATTTTGATATCGACCAGACCTCCATTAGTAGGGTGATGATCATCCATCAACATATACATTTTACGAGGGCTAAGGTTGTCAATAGAGTATAATAACCAACATAGTTGGTTGATTCATATTGGGTTCGAGGATCCCCCAAATGGTCCTAGATGGGAAAATATTATCTGAGTATCTGGATCTCTAAGGAATAGTGATATTTCATGGGTTAGTCCCAATGAACCTAAAATTGTTGATGAATTCTTCCAGTGATAGTGTGTTTCATATAGTGTATTTTCCTAGAATGGGTATTGCTTCGAGAAAAATTATGTTGAAGTTATATTGGTTGTGACCGTCTGTATGCATATTGTCTACCTGATTATGTCCCATTTATTATTATCCATTGGTTTCTATATCATTTTATGACATGAATTACTAAAATGATTCATGTTTTTTTACAAATGTCCTACTTCATATTATAAAACTCACACAATCGTGGTCTATGACCAGACTTGTCGAGTCTTACATTGAAGACAGCCCATTCGACGGTGTCCTGGGTGGACATGGGGATAGTGGTGCATATAATGAGAATGATATACCAAGGTGTTTTACAGGAAGGTTCATTTGATAATTTTTGTCACGTTTGGAGTAGGATATAATCTCTACAAATTTTTTTGGTTTTTTATCCCCCTCGGTCGATATTAGTAGTTTACTACATTTCATATATTTTTTCCTCAGAGATGAATGCTTGAAATTGTTTCACATATTTTAGATTTCATCCATTTATGGTCATGAATATGTGTTTATGCATACACCTAAATTAGTATAATGACTCTAATGTGTGTGATATTCATACTCGGTGCTGGTCACCAACCAATGTCCTATTGAATCCTGAAATGGGGTAGTCGTGGTCTAGGCCCAATTGGGTCAAATGCTTGATATAATGATACTAAAGTAGTAATCTCTATCTTGTTATTGTTTTTTTAATGATGGATTGGGAAAAAGTGATATGTTTTTTTTGTTCGTATATCAGTCCTAGGACACTAGTGTTAGTGTAGTTTCTGACGTATCCCTACATCATGACTCTGATTAACTATATTATGACTTGATACATGTAGATATTGGTTGTAGGGAACACATTCTCACTTGAATAATAAAGGAATTGGTTCTTTTTTTCATGACATTCTTGATTCCTATCCCAAGATATACTATTTTTCCATGTTAAGTATGTTTTATTTGATGAAGCTTGTGGGAAGTCAACCGAAATGGATTCCACTCTATGATCACAAGGATGATCCACCGAGTAATGAGGAATTTGTGCAGGTTCCTATACAAGATATAACACCTCTATGTGGTTTTCTATATATATAACCACCCTTTGATCATCATCTATCTATGGAAGGGATAAATTAGGATTCACGTGTTCTATGTGTACTTCATGAGTTCTATAGGTAATAAACTTTAAGGTTTTACAGCTATCAATTACATCAGGTTGATGAGGATTGGATAAAGGTCATCACTCAGTAATTCCTAATAGTGATAATTCAAAAAATCACATGGTTGTCCACAAAATAGGTTTTCATAAGATCTATGTTAGGAGGTTGTTGATTTTTGTTAGATAGTCACATGATGATGAAACTCTCTCATATCCAGACATCGATCATCTAATTTTAGAAGAGTTTCATATTATCACATTGTGAAAAATTAAAATACAGGTATATATTCATCTATAGTTTGGTATTTTACTATATCATTGTACTCAATGATGGTTATTGATCTTTAATGATAATTAATGGATATTTTTCATTGTCTATTATTCATATATTGGACAACTGACTAGAGCTTACACCAAGATACCAGGGCCTCAATTAATCCTCTAGGAATCACCACCACTGATGGGGGGATTGGATGGTCCTTATTGGTGGATAGAATACTAGAAGATAAAGCCTTTATAATGAGTTATTATTTTTGGAACCCATCAGTTAATACATCAAGTAAAGGTAGGTGACAGAATTCAATATGATCCAAGAATCCCAGACACATCCAGATATGATCCTAATACAGTGTTTTGGTGGTGAAGGGCTCATTGGATTACTAGATTAAGTTGTGAGAGAGTATTTCATTCTATAGTGATGGTTAATTACATCATTAATGGGACTATATGACCAATCTTACATCAAATATTTAGATAGTTGAGGGACTATAGTGGAAATTACATAAGTAGTAGAATGTGGTGCATATGGGGGAAGATGTGGAAGATGTTTTTTAGGTAATAATTTATTTTAATTATATTTTATATATTTCAACAACCACTCTGGGTGGTACACACTATGATTAGGGAGATGGTGGCCATGTATGATGAAAAATTCAGGCAATAAATCCCTATGAACCTATTAACCAATGTATGATACAAGGTTCGGTCAATGTATTTTCAACCTTATAATCATTATTGATTTAAATAATTTTTATTCCATCCAATTATTTCACTTCCCTTTTTTGAGACATAGAAATTCTGTTTGAGCCTTAGACTCATCCCATTTTTATTAAAACACTGAATAGATGTGACTCCAAAATTGCGTAATTCAACCAGAAGTGTGATCTATTTCTTGGGGGAAATAATTTTGTATGAGATATCTGTATGGCATTGATGATTCCTTATAATGTTATTCTAGGTATAAATAACTATAAAATGTTCACTCAGAGGTTGATTGTTTTTTGCTATGTGTGTGGACTGTCTATAGGGATGGGGTGATATTTTTTGGGTGAAAAGTAAATCCTTGAAGATAAGGCTTATATGGGGAATAAGAAAGTGAAACTAATTAACCACCTATTCACTAGAAAGACTCTTGGTGTTGTAGATTATATAGGCTATTTAATCCCTATTATAGTGGATTTGGATATCTACAACAACATATTAGATAGCCCTCATAGAGCTTCATGATTTGAGGATGAAGTATTAGGATTTGAAGGGTAAGTTATTTGTGAGACCCCAGTGTGTCCCCTTAGGCAGACCAAGTTGTGTTATCTAAGAATGAATATAATATCATGGGTTTGTGAGTATATTAAATGTTATAGAACTAGTAGATAGTGAATAATAAGTACACATTACTGAGTATCGATGACCTCTTTGGCCAGTTGATAGGGGAATGGTGGGTCTCAATGATTAACCATGGATCATGCTATCGCCGACTAAAAATATGATATATCAATATAATGAAGAAGGAATTCATATTTTTCTACAGGGAATGTTAGTACATGGTGATTCCCTTTGGAGTGATGAACACTCATTAGTGTAAATGGGACTCATGAACAAAATCTTTTTCCTTTATATGATTCGTTTGTGGTGATTTTCATCAAATATTTACTTTTTTACTCATTATCTAATGAGGAGAAAATGTTCCACATGAAGTCGTTCAATGAAAAACTCTTACAGTACCATATTTATTGGAATCTCTTGAAGTGTCAGTAATAAATTCAAGATGTAAATTTAAAATGACTCATTATATAAGAGAACGGAGTGGCATGGTACCTAGAGAATGTTGAGGTTTTTTTATCTTGGCAGAAACCTAAGAGTTTTATAATGGTATAAAGTTTCCATTTTTATAAGGGTATTTTGTATGGATTTTAACCAACATATCCATAGAAGAAACACCCAATGTAGCTTTGAAACAAAAGAGGAAGAATTACACGTGGATGAAATGTTTCCAATAATGTTTTTGAAAGTTGATGCAAATATTTTGGAGAGTTCCCAACTACATATTTCAAATGGATGGGGTTGAGGACATAATGATCTAAAATTACTCAAGAACTAGTCATGGATTTTTCCTAATGAAAATGAAGAAAGTGATTTCCAATAGGTATAGCTAGCTTGGACCACATTAGTATGACTATCCAACCCATGATCTCCAGATAGTATTAGTATTCTTCACACTGAACATGTGTTGATAATACCTTATGTTAGACAAGTTTATATTTTACTCTAAACATGAACTTTTAAACTATAAACTCTCTTATAAGGTTATTAAATAGAGAAATAGATCCTCTAAGACTATGACATTGACATTATCTATACTCTTTAGAAGGGGAACATGATATATGAATATCTCAGTAGGATATATTATTCCTCATTTTTTAGTGACATGTTAGAGTAGTTAGCCACATTACATTTTTCCTTTTAGGACAAGGATGGTGATTAATATCTTTGTTAAATGGTATTTACCCCACTAATTATATAGTGAGATCGGGATTATCATTATACAGATAAAGACAGTGAGACCGTATATACTCAGTAATCCACTAGACATGCTTCTAATGGAAATTCTGATGTTTGTGGTATTCTGTCCATTTTAGAGGACATACATTGGTTCAATATTAATTATGGGATGAGGTTAGGAGGTATTTTCATACATATTGTTTAATGATATATCCATGTGTGTAATTTATGTACCATGACATATGAATTTAGTTTCGATGGATACGTATAAAGAGTTCTGTTATTGTGTTGGTCTCTTGATACCCCACTTTTAAGTAAGTGAATGATGAGAAGTAGGTTCTAATGTGTTTATCTCAAATCCATGAGGTTCTAGATTTTATTAGTGATAGAAGAACCATATATTTTTTGATGAGGTTACAACGTATATCATGAGGACATGATTCTATCTAGGTGTTCATGGAACAACTCACCAATTTAGCTGATTTTAGATCAATTCAAGAGAATAGTTCTTTTGATATACTATGACACTTCTAGATGATGGCGATAGTAAAGATATAGAGGGTTCCCTCGATGATTTTTCAGACCGTGATGATTTATTCATGTCATGATTATGTATCGGACTGTACGAGGCCTTTTGGGATTGCTGCATTTGACCATAGTGTTTTACCCATAGATTGGTAGCCAGATCGAGCAAACCTTTATGATTTTGGAGGACATGATATGGTGCGTTATGTTGGATTTTTTGAACCATTTTGGAAGAAATTATCTCTTTAGTGGAGCATATATAAAAAATAGTTACAATTACACCATTAATATGGCACCATTCAATTCCTTAAATTGGAATGCATGTATGTAACCACTTTGATAGACTGATCCATGTGATTCAGCACTAATGGCCCAATATCACATTCAAGATACTACAAATATGGTTCATATCCTAGAGGAGTGTATTATGACTACACATATCCATCATTAGTGTTATGATAAATAATAATGGAGCCCTATGAAGTTAAATGAGGGAGATCACGTGTTCTTGAGGGTCTCACGTTAATGGTTATTATGGGGATCTTGTTGGGGTATCATGATGTCTCCAAAATTAATTATCACATTATAGATATTATGTTCCTTTTTGCGAGTAGGTACACCACTTATCTCTATATCTACAGTTTGATCTGCTATATGAAATCTTCCACTTGTCGCAATTGAGGCAATGCACGAATGAATAGTCATAAAGTCGATTGGGGAAATATGAACATTAATTATTGAACTACCATTTCTGATTACCCCTTGGATATCTATGATTGAAAAGAGAATATATTTTTTTTATTAATACCCCTTGTGTGTGGTTATTGGCTCTGTGGGATTCCGTATGAGATCACCTCGGAGTTTGTGACCGAGATGCGATCCCAGTAACCTCATATTTTTAGTAGGGTTTTCACAGTTCATGATGAAAATCCAAAATTTGTGTATAATGTAATGAATTTTAATTTTACATGTATTTTCTAATAATATTATATGGATTATTTTTGGATTCATGCTATGAGATGACATGAGATTCTGAGGCTAGTTGTGCATGTAATTAATTTTTGAAATATTTTAAATATATATATATCACATGAATTATATTTTACTAAAATATTGCGATAAATCAAGAAGAAGTGTGTAGATTTAAAACATGAGGGAAGAAATATTTTTAAAAAATGTTTTTTACCATATGTGTGACATAAACTCTATCAGGTTCGTGTGTTTTTGAGAAAGTAGTCTCATTTGAGAAATTAATAAAATAAATTAATTAATCGATATATTTTATTTGATACACCAGAAAAAACATATTATAAAATGATTTTATTAATAAACCTATGGGTTATCTATAATAAATAGTGATTATAATGAACCATTGAATTTGAACCAATTAATTAACAATGTCCGACCAAGTCAGATCATATAACATGGACGATCATGTGCCAATGGATTCCGTGGACTTGACCAATGAATGAAATTTAGAACCCTTATAAAATTGGTATCAATCCTAACATAATCTAGGATACTTTATTTTAAATTTCCATTCTGTTTATTTACACTGGTTGAAATCTGATCAATTTCATGAAGTATAATTGACTCACAAATCAACAATTGCCTTATATATGATAGATGTATTATTTTCGTTATTTATTTTTTTAGAATTTTCATCTAAATATATGTCAACAGATCGAGGATGAATGAAAATAGGTTAATGTTAATTTCTCACATATTATGAATTATTTATTTTACCCTATTTCATCTCATGTTTATCACATTCATTTTTTAGATAGTCGTTTGATTATTACCTATTATCGAACAATTCACGACTAATCTTCAGTAAAATGGATGTCCATCATGGGAATGTCTTGCGATTGATTGTAGTATTTGTTAATTAGGGATGATGGTGAATGATTAAAGGATGAATGAGAATAGATCAATCCATGGGTTCCATTAAAATGATGGATATGCTATGGGGTCATCATGTTGTAATGAATTTTTCCCAGTGAATAATTTTTTGAAAGAATCAACATCCAATATTTGGTGAGAATTTAACGATGGGAATAAGTGGCCTCATATCCATGATTATCAATTGATATTATAGTAGAGAAAGTGTGAATTGAGGAATATAGATTATCCTGAAGGATCTAGAAATTTCAATGATACATGGTGTGTCATCTAGTATCAGACAATGTGTCAGAACCCTTTTATCCACACTCAAGTTTCCTATGTATTTACAAATAACATTCCATTCAACATTTTCAGGCACTATGTGACTCATTCTTGGAAGATTAATGTGTTACTCAAAGGTTTTTAGGGAACCTGTAGGCCAACAGACACTGGAAATGACATATGACATAGAAAGAGTATTAAGAAATCTTTACAGATTGTGTACTATTACTATAATAATTTTATATGGATATTTACAAGTCATGTGAGGCAGCACCCCACATAATGATTAGCAGTTGACTATAGATGTTGTATACCACTAGTCCACATCTGTTACCCTGTTTTAGGGTTCTTAGAGACCTTATTTTCATTATTATAGAATAGTATCAGTTGAGTGTATTCCATTTTTCCATACCCTTGGGGGTATAGTTTTTGATTATTTCCAAATCACTAATTCTCTATCTTCTAAGGTGGATGAGTTTTGGATAGAGTTATTTTGTGGATCTCTTTGAGAAATTAGCATAATCCTCTATCATTATATACCCATTATGGTGTTTCTGTAATCAAATAGATCTCCTTCATCAGGATGTTAATAATCTTTCAAGAAATAATTTTTATTAGTATTTGTATTATCATATGAATAAGATATTGTATAGAGATGGTTAATCCATATTTATTGTGTGGTTTCCTCTTGAATTCTAACATGCATTCCCCTATATCAGTAATAGTGTTTTCAATGTCTAGTGAGATTTAATCATTGGGGTGGAATTCTCATAACCACCTAGATGATTTCATCTGGTGAAAAAATAGCTCATGGATTGGATTCTACCATAACATGAATTTCAGAGAGAATAATCATATGGATAACAGTTTGGTTGTGACTGACTTGGGGCTTAATGTCATTATTATGTATATATATGTTATTGTATTAAATTTAATGATATATTATATTTTGATCTGACTATACAATATGATTATTTTTTTATATTTTTTGTGTTTGTTAGTGAGTAATTTTATACTCATCGCATCATGGGATATTTCTACACATTCAATGTCAATTTATGGTGATTACCAATTTGAAGTAGTTCTTCGAAGATAGGGAAGATGTGGTAAAAATATTGAGTTTGACTAATTAAACTTTTTTTTGGAGATTATATTTTATAGTTATCATCTCTGTGGAATTAGGTAAGAATCTCTACAGTTTTTGGTAGTTCCTGTTTTTTGCCACCGATTTTCACTTTTATTAATTTATTACCAATAATATATTTTTGATCAAAGAGATATGTATGTAATCATTTATATTGTTTTATAGTTAATTATTTTATAGACATAGAGATGTGTATGGGTGTAAATGACAATTAGAATAATTCCACCCATGTGTGTTATATTTCTCCTCAGTACTTGTTTTTATCCCCTTGCATATATGAGGTGTTCGAGGTGTAATAACGGTATGGGCCACATTGAGCCTAATCATAATAGTGACTCATATAGTGTTACAACTCATAGGTAACTTCATACATGAAATACACCTTCTTTTATTATATTCAAAAATTTATATATCCAATAAAAAATATATAATCTATACCTTACCATAACATTAGTAAATTCTTCTACAAATATCTTTATACTGAATCATGGGGTTATATTCCCTACTTTATTTTTTTACTAGATAGAGTTATTAATTATTCTAATAAACATCCTATGATATATAATGTAGTGACCTTGAACCTAATATCTATGAGCCAAAGTCTTCCATTATTACATTATAATAAGATAAAAGTAATTACATCTCTGAGTAAATTTTTTTATTAGTCATTGTAAATTTAAATTATACATGAGTATTTTTTTATATTTAAAAAAAAATACAACTACAATATTATTAAAAAAATTCATTCCCTTGATAATATATTTTCACATAAACCATATTACACTTTATATAATCCTGGGGAATGGAAAAAATAATGGGGACTTAAAATGCTCAATATGGGTTATGTATAGTGGAAGCTATAATGATTAACAATGAATAACCAACATGGAAATGTAACTAAATAATTAACAAGAAAATTGATTCATAAAATTGTTATAATATTTAGATAATATATAAAAAATATTTATGGTTATATAATATATCACACATTTCATTTAATAACATGACAATCATGACGAGATAAGGAATAATCATGATGGAATAAAAAATAACTAAAAGCACTTGAAATTTAGTCATTAATAGAGATTCAAATGCTTCATGAAATAAAATCATAATGAAAATATCCTAGATAATAATAATAACTATATTTTCAATTAATGATATTCTTAATTATTGAATGTCCTGGTCTCTAGAACCATGATACCACAAATTTCATGAACGTTATCAAGAAAGATGAAAAATATAGGTAGAAATCCATTTAATTTTTTCTTATTAATTCAACTCATGAGACTACTGATTCATTTGGGTGATATATAATTCTAGTCTCCACCTTTCACTACATCTCCAAATCATTCCTCATATATCGAATAATCGATTTAATTCATGAACAATGTGAATTTTCATGAAATATCCATATTGAGTAGATAATAAGGAATTAATAATATATATATATATATAACTATTTTTCCATGTAGAAAACCATATATATATGTGATATACAATATATAAAATAATAATATTCATGGTAAATAATGTGGATATTTTGTGGAAATTTAATGTACAATTATCACAATTAAGTAAATATATCAATTGAATTTTAATGGCTGAAAAATGCATACAGAAAAAAGTGTCAATATTTTCCATGGTAAAAGAAATCATAATAAGGATAGTATCATTCCAACATATACCTATTTGAGTAATAATATAGCACTATTTTCATTGATGGATATAAATTCCATATAAAGATCTTTTAAAACATTCATGAAGAAAATATCATTTTAATATTTAAAATAAAATTCTAAAGATACTTATTCCTAAAAAACTCTGAAAATAATTTTATATTAAAATAATATTTTAAACATATAATGGTAGATTTAATACACTGATTGGTCTGGATGGTATAAAATTATGTACATTCCGAGTATGTTAAAATAAATATTCCATTCACAATTTTTGTAAGATATAAATCATCCTTATATTTAAAATGAAATGAATATTTATATTAAATAAATTAAAAAAAATTATAAATTAGAATACATTTCATTAATAAATAGTAATAATTGGTGAAAAAGATTTTTGAAATCATTTTTAGAAAAAATGGTTCTTGAGAAAACAATTACTGACCGAAGAACGAACTGACATTTGATTTTCTTAGAATTATTTCACAATTATTTTCATACCAATGAGTGGAAAAATGTTTCTCCTTCATGGTGAAGAATAGTAATAACAATAATATAATAAAATTATATTTTTTATAATTTCATTCAATTTAAATCTAGGAATAATGATTCTAGATTAGAATGTTATTGTGAAATAAACCCTTACAATAAGAAAAATATTCTTGTGAGAATTAATTAATGAATTAATTATGTGTAGAAACTATAAATCCAAATAAAACATGTGAAAATATAATATTCTAAAATAAATACTAATTTCACACATAATCATATAATATTACTAATGATGATGATGTGATATAAACTAGTGAAATAAAATTTATTGATGAATTTATTTACCCCTTCGTAACTCATTAATTAAATCAATTATAATAGAAATAAATAAAATTAAAAATTAATATACAATTAATTATTAATTAAAACTTATATTTCAATTTAAATTAAAAGTGAATAAACAACATAAAGTAAATTAATGAAATAACATTTCAATTAGTCTCAATGAAGAGAAATTGAAATGAAGTCCCTTACCTCACAATTCATTTTAGTTGACTGTTATATAACATCATGTGTAGTAGTTTCAAAATTGATATTAAATAAAAATAGAACCATATTAATATTTATCATATCATATATGATCCTTTAAAACTTCTTTTAACCCATTCGCTAATAATCATATATTGTTTTTACTATTTTAGATGTTAATAACCCTGTTTACACATTTGTGTCTTGTCATGGAAGTTATAGTTCCTATGATTATTAAATAGATTCATTATATAAATATTACTAATATAGAAATTAATATAATTATTATTAATAAATTATAATTTTAATAATAATAATTAAATACGGGTTTTAGAAATAATGAATGTTGTGATCATCGAGACGGTAGGTCATACATACACATAACTAACTTTTTAAATTTTCAATGATTATAATCAAAATGTGGTCATAAATAATTCATATTTACATAGTGATAATTATATAATAAATTGCATACTATTTCAAAAAATATACATATATATAGTCCATGATTTGTGGGGTTGAAAATAGAGTCCTATGATTTCATGGAGGTGGTAATCCTCATAGGCCCGAACGATGTTATCATCATTAAGTGAGTGAAAAAGGTAAAAATAAAACTGATATATCATATTTTTATATTGAAAAATATGAAATTTATATCATAATCATGTCATTTTTTAAAAAAAATTATTTAAATTACTCATTTTTATCTTCCATGTAAAGAGTTAGTTAAAAAAATCATGTCACTACATGTGGTGGTAGTTCACCATACACACGAACAACATTTTGTTTTATCCCCTATAGAATATATCATTAATGGGTATATTTAGTATAATGTATCAAGAGGTATTATTATGTTATAAATATCATATATATGTAAATATATTATCCCTCAATATAGATGAACATGATATTTGGTAATGGAAAAATTTATTATATCAGTTCAGAACGTGGTAGTCGGACATACACACGAATAACTATTTTTTATCCCCTTTGATGGAAGTGGATAAGGTTTTATATCATGATAATAACAGAAAGAACATATTCTCATATGTATTATATAGAGGTTATTATATAATAATTTTTTATTTATCATTGAATGATGTGTGTAAAGAAATAATATAAAAAATCTCATTCAAGAATGATGTATCTCCTTCGGGTAACCACCTAAGGTTGGTGATAAAATCCAACCATGGTCATATTTATGAAAAAATAATTATTATATAAAGATATGAGGAAATATGGGTATTTATTTTGTTAGGTGTTTAATAAGACAAAATTATTTTAGGACTGATTATGATAGGAGTGGGTTGGAATTTTATCAGTGAGGTGAGAGGTGCAAAAGTATTATTTAAAAAGAAAATGTTGTAGACACGTCATTCACATGCTAAAATGATAAACAAAGGTTTATTATTAATAATTATACAATATTGGGTATATATATATGAATAAAATAAATTTTATACATGTTTTTGGTAATATTTATCAATATATTTGTAGTTACACCCCATTATAAACTCATTTTTACCATAAAAATGGTAAAATAATTCTATTGTTTTCATTCTTCATTTTTGCAAAAAAAATCAATTGGAATTTTATATAATATATATTATGGTGATTCGAAATTTTTTATTTTGTTTTTAAAATAAAAATCATATGAGTGTAAATATATAATCTAATGTTAATATCTTATTAACACTAAGATAGTGGGTTTTTATAGAGTGTTTGTTCAATGGTTTACAAATTTTCGATATCAAAATTATATTTGAAATCTATTCCAATGACATTATATAGGTTAATAGATATAATTATTATATAATTTTACTTTAAAACTATTTTCAAATATAGTATATCTCTATGAATAGTACGAAATAAAATACAGTTTTCATTTATTATTTATTATTTTTCAATATTCATAAAAAATGAATATTTCGTATAAATATGACAATGTTCACCGTAATAGACTCATGATATGAAAATTGATAATGTGATGAAGATTATTTCAAATAAATAATCTATAATTTATAAAATTTAATTTTAAATTATGAGTGGAAAGTGTGACAAAATAATATTTTAAAGAAAATACTGTCTTTCATAAAAGAGTTTTTTGTTTTACTGATTTTTATTTTATAGGTAATCAATAAATAACTACAATTTACTAATTTAATTAGTAATATTAATTCCCTCAAATTTTATGGTTATGAAATAATGGTATACTTTATTATATTTCATTTTTTCTTAGGGATTCATCTTTTCTATGATATCAGAGAGATTAAATTTACTGAAATATATTTTATGGGTTTTTTAAGCCTGGTGTTGTCTTTCAAATATAATATGAAATAAATATATTTCAATTATAATATTGATGTGAAAAAATTTATTTATGTTGTGTACCATATCCTCACAGTATATTCCTTTAATATTTTATGTTTCATTCTATCCCCTAAAAGTATGTGTATGGTATAATTTCATTGAAAACAGTTAGAAATATCATATTCCCTTAACGTAGGTACATTAGTAACTCATTAAAAAAATTAATATGAGGAAAATCCATCAATCAATTCTTCATCTTATCACCATTTTTATCCCATGTCCTATTTATCTTTTTCTACCCACCAAATCCATAATATTTTGATAATAATTTATCAATCATTATTAAATATTATTATATGTCGACTAATGATGAGAATGATTATGAGACATGTTCCCCTTTAAATATAGTAAAAATCCCAATAAATAACTATTTAATATTACTATTTCAATTATATTAATTTATATGTTCCCTATACCTTCAATTGGTCACCATAAATAAATAGTGGAATACACTTGATTAGATCAAAACATATTTAATCATAATGTATAATCTTAAAACCAATGTAATAATTAACTTGAATTTAAACATTAATTAATTGACATTCTCATATTCATAACCATGGTTTCATTAAGAATGTTTTCAAAACATAATAATATATTCAATGTCTTTATAATCATTCATAAATAAATTTTTTATTCCCCAAAGAATTTTCCCCTGGAGTATCGCATTAGGTCCTCATTATGCCATATTAATTTTCCAAGGTAATTCTTCATTAAAACCCAAAATTCATTTTAAAGTGTTATTACCACTATAGAAATTTGTGATATAACTAATTACACTTATTATATCCAAAAAACTATATATTTCTAGGTAATAAAATTATATCTACCATAAAAAATGTTTATGGAGTTCTTCTATACATAGTCCTAATGAATTTCATTAATTTATATTTCTCAATCAATGTCACCCCAAATATAGTTCCCTACAAAAAATCTAATCTTTCATTGATAACAACTTTTATGAACCTAAAACTAGAAATCCATAGTCATTGTATACTTTATTAAATTTGATTAATATACAAGGAATCGCACCCCGACGGACAAAATAGATTATCAATTTTGTAAAATAGGTACATAAATTAAATTACCATTATAACAAAAAAAATAAAAAATACTATTTTTAATTGATAATGTTATTATTCCTCATATCATATCAATCCATAAGAATTAAAAAAATGATTGTGTATCCATAGAAAAAATAAAACATCAGAAAGGGTTTAAATTATATTATCCTTAAGGGTATTTATTCATTAGAATATATCATAAATGAATAATAATATTCAATAATTCTTCGTAAATAACTGAAACCTATTCCATTTAATGAACAAACATGGAATAATATGGAAGAAAAAATGATGATAGAATAATGAGATACAAATAATCACTTGATATATAATCATATCCATGAATATATTATAAAATAAATAAAAAATTGGAATAAGTAACTGATCACATATTTAGTTAATGAAAAATTATAGACATTTAAAAATACGATAAATATATTCCACAATGTAGTCTTTATCAGTTGATTGAAATGTATTTAATTTGGTCACTAGATTTGTCTCTGGAAACCTGTCAATTCATTAAGAGGATATATATAATTGGTCCACACCCATATCATACATTTTTTATGCATTCCTCATATGGAAGGGGGATTAAAAATTAAAATAAAACATTAATATTCAATAAGTAAAAAAAATATTTTTATTCACACCAAAATAAAATCAACATAATTATAAACCATCTAGAACAATATGATTAGTTTGAATAAAATTTTATATCCATAGTCAAAAAAATTATAAAACATCCAAAAATCGAATAATAATAATATCACAATATACTAACCTTATATGGTAAAAAGAACAATAGAGATATTATGACATCTATGAATAAAAATATCAAAAAAGTCAATAAAACATTATTGAACAAAATAACCTTTAATCGTTTAAAATATGATATTAGGACAATATTTTCAAAAAAATTTTGAAATAAAATAGCATTAATATAATCATTCCTTTCACATTTTCAGTAAAAACCAAACGGTCCATATTTTAATAAATAAATGAATGTTCTATAAAAATAATTTAATGGTAAAAATGGACAAAAATTTCTTTGATGATTAATTTATATGATGATAAAATTATTTTTGACTACCTTTTCTGATAACATGATTTTTTTGGAAAAAAGATTTTTTGAACAAATAAATTAATAAAATGTATTTTATTAGAATCATTTTCTCATCTATTTTGAGTTTTATAGAGTGGGAAAATGCTAATATAAGAATAAAAAATCATTATATCCCATAGGAGAGTAAAACTAATTCATTTGAAGATATAAATATAATTTAATTTCCCTTAAGGGATAATTAATAAATAACAATCTAAAATAATATCAAGATTATGAAACAATCACTTACCACTTTAGATACTTTTGAATCAAAAAAATTAACATCAAATAAAAAATGAAAGTACATTTGTATAAATATTTTCATGATATATATTATAATATTGGTATGTATATACCCCACACAATTGAATAATCAGTTTATATGCTGTATTTCTCATGTAAGTAAATGTGTGATGAGAAACCCCTACAACACATTTTACATGATTTTTAATGTTTCCAAATAACATTATAGATAATATAATTTTATGATAAATATATTAATTGTGTTAAATATTATTTATCATTCAATATATTTTTTACTTATATAATTTTGATAACATATTTATTAATAACTCTTCCTTAAAATAATTTTATCCCATGATGATTTCGTGGTTATTCCGGTATGTTTTAGTTTGGTAATTCTTAAAAAATACTATTATTATGGTTAGGTCATATAAATAAAGTAAAAAATGATATAAATATCATATATAATCATTATAAATGTATTTATAGTAATATATAAAACTTAGTGATAGATAATGAATTAAACTATTTACGAAGATGGTTTTTCATTCATATGCATGAACAATTTTTCCGTTTTTCTCAATGGATAAAAAGAAAGGAAAATAAATATTAATCAAACTTTATAAAATAACAATTTATTTATATATGTTATATATTTATAAAGAATCAATACTTATTAAGAAACAATTTAAAAAATAAAAGGAAAAACATTTCAGATAATTACGTAAAGGCGGTAATCCAGATGTCTGTACAAGCTATGTATTTATTTTCCAATGGATTAGAAGGTAAGAAATAATATATGATATTATTTTTCCAAAAAATTTATATAATTTAAATAATATAAATTACTTAACAATATTATTAGTACCTTACATTCAAATTGTAAATGAAAAAAATGACATCACTTTGTGAGGTGGTAGTCCTTCGTACACTCGAACGAGTTCATCATATCCTACACAATATATAAATTAAGATGATATATGTTCCAAAATAATTCAATAAATACAACAAAATCATAAATAACATATAAATAAGTTGAATTAATCATTATATACATTACTAATATGTGGTGATGGAAAATCGATTACTTCAGTTTGTAAGGTGGTAGTCTGCCATACCAACAATTAACAGTTTCCTCTTCCATTTGATGGATATGGAGATGAATATGGGTTATTAAATAAAAAACTATAAATATATAATATATAATAGTGTAATTTTATTATGATATTTTAATCAGTATTGAATGATTTTGAGTTATAAATAATAAAAATATGAATGTATTACAATTTAATGTCTTCTTTACAGGGCCTCATTAGGTTCATAACTAAATAATTATTCGGAGGGATTTATTTTAAAAATTTCATCTTATATATGAAAAGTTAAAAAATATATTTATTTTTTATTTCTATTAATATCATAATGGGTTTTTAAGTGTGAATAGGGGAGGAGACAAGGTGTCCTTATACAAGCGGGGAGTGGACAAACATGAAATTGTTTAAATGATAAAAATATTGATATATTTTTAGCATGAAAAAATCCTCCAACATGGGTAATTATAAATCCATATTAATTATAATGTAGTAAAATTTCTATCAAATGATTGTGTGAAAGTGTTAGTTAATTTTAAACCATTATCTTCTTAGTTCAACACCTTATAAACTCATTTTTAACTTAACCGATGTGATTAGTTCTTACTGCTTCTAATATTCATTAGGGTATAAAATTATAAATAATGATTTATAAAATTAAACTATGATATATAAAAATATATAACCCATTTTATCTATTTATATTGACATTATTGGCAGAAGTCAATTTCATATAAAAGAACCAACCTGACGAAATATATGTATTCAAATGAAAAAATCCCATAATTAAAGAATTTTTTAAAACAAATTTAAGTAGTAAATTTATACCAATGAGCACAAAATTTTTTTTTAACATAATTAACATTACTATACATTAAATATAATTTTAAATATTATCTATATTTTTAAAAAAATTAAAGGAAATGTATTTTTCAAAAAAAAAGAAATATTTTTCTACGTTACCCACAATAATAAATCAAATTTGAAAATTCTCAAAAATATTACGAAATGTGAATTTGGAATTCATATTTAAGAATAAATATTAATTTATACAAAAAAAATATTTTCAATAAGAGTTAAAAATTAATTATAAATTATGTACCGAAATCATTACTAATCTTCCATTTAGAAAATTATAATAATTTGGAAAACATTTCATTCTCTTTCAAATGGTTCGACTATATTTTCAAATAAATATATAACAAATTAATTTATTTTAAACATGTGTAAACTATATAACTTTAGGAATTTTTGTTATTAAAAATTTTTCCAACTATCATAACAATGTATTAGTATTATTGTTCAAATAATAATATTTTAACATATTATCTTTTTTTATTCAAACCCATTATTTCATGAATTGTAAGCCATAAAAGAGATTGATTTTTTAAATAAAAAATAAATTTGATAATGTATTTAGCTATTAAATTTCCTTATAATAATTGGTTCCACATCATATATAGTTTTGAACATTATTTTTCTCTTTTAAAATCATGGAATGTAATATTTTATATGATACCGTCTTTTCTAAATTATCCCTTTGAATTAGAATCTTAAATAATGTAATTAATGTAATTTTCATTTGATATTTAATATTATTATCATACTTATATGAGATAATAGTATTGGTTTCAAATATCAAATGTAAATCCACATTCATTGTAATCGATGTGTTATTTTTGTAAATAACTCTAATACATGCCAAAAATATCAACTTCCACAAGTAGAGGAGTGACAGGATTTTCCTAAAACATATTCAAAAAATATTCAACATTGTATGAACAATATACATTATATTTGATCATAATACCGTTATTTATATTTTGTACTGACATTATATATACATTTTTAGTTCGACTATGATTCCCATTGAAATATCATTAAATATATAGGAGTGGGTAGATATAGAATCAAATAAGGAATTTTTATTTCTATTGTGGATGGTATGTAAACCTTTCACCACATCATTATCAAACCCCTAATTATAAATAATGATTCATTTAGATTTAATTTTTTATCATATAAATAGTTTTATTATGTTTATCATCATCAAAAACCAATAGATTTGGTATTTGATTGAAATAATTCCTATACTAAATTAATTTAAAACACTGGAGTGCGGGTGGTGGATTTAGTTGATATTTTTATACTATTCACATCATTAAATAACATATTAAAATAAATTCCAAATTTTATTTATGAATGAATATAATTTCCACAGATAAAATATTAAATAGTTCCATTTATAAACATTCCCCTATTTCTCCTTTAAATTTTGATCATTAACGATTGATAATTTTTTCATTTTATGGTTTATAAAATTACATTCAAAATCCATTATTCATTTCTTATATAATATGTGATATTGGTGGGAAATTCCAATCATTAATGCAAACTGGATAGCTTGTAAAATTATTTCATCATAGATAATGAAGTGTCTTTCAAAAAACTGACTTCATGTACGTGTTTTTAATCAGATAAAGTATCAATAAATGTCACTTCCATGACAAAAATGAAATTATAACGTGAATGGTTTTTTTAAGGTTCACCAAAACTACCAACATATTCATCATGAAACATATTTAACTCAACAAATTATTTCACTTTATTATTTTAAATTATACAAGGGATGTAATAATGGGAAAATCCTTTAAATGCAATCCATTATATATATTCATATTCTATTTATTCTCTTAACTTATTGAAAAGAGTACCCAACTGACCTACTTCGACTTCCATATACTGTTAATCTAAAGTAACATTCCCATTTTTTCAGGCCAAAATAATGTAATATGTATTCTCAATAGTACTGAACTATTTCTCAACAACTACTAGATCTGTGGACCAAATAACATAACATGGGAATTTCCACATGAGGGATTCAATTGGACACGATTTCCTACTTTTCTAATATTGAATATCATCAGGAGTCATATCTTTTATATTTTATGTGAGTATAGAAAAAATATTGTCCATTACATCTACCATAAATTTTATTTTCTTAGGTGTGAAATCATTACAATTTCCATCACATTGAAATTAGCACGATTCCCTCAGGATATATTAATTTACTAAAAACAATATTCATATTATAAGAAATAATTTTAATGGTGTCCAATAACATAATCATCAAATAAATTTATATTATTTTTTTATTTTGATGTCTTCCTATATTACCTTTTAGGTTAATCCTAATATATTCTTGATCAAAACTAAAACAATATGATGTTATCATATACATAGACTAATCCCTTGGCATATTAAAAAATTTGTATCTTCCATGTTTCTAATGGAAGAATAAAAAATAATCTTGTACCATCTATAAATTCACATAAATTTCATACATATATATTAAATCGTAATATATTTATATTCCCTAAACTAAATTTTAATCCATTCTGGAATCATTTAGGTATAGTATCATTGTAAAATAGGAATGAAGAACAACTAGTTTAGAAAAATCCTTCAATTTTCCCACTTATTACTCAATAACTTAAACCCTTTTTAAAAAATAAAATGATTAATCCAATAATATATTACTTGGGGGATAAAAAATATTGGTATCATAATATTAGTAAGAGTAAAAAAGGGTGACTTAAATGATTAAATAATCACATAATAAACATAAGGGTGTAATAACATTATCTATAAATTTTTCAATACATACCCTTGATATAAAATATCATAATATTAATCGATGACATGAATCTTGGTAGTATAAAATGTATATTCCACGCGGGAATTAATGATCATGAGCCACAATAGTATATCATTGACATATGACAAAGAACAATATCATAAACATAAGAATAAAATTCCATTTTCATATTACTAATGACTGTTTTTAATTACTATAGTAGTGGAATAGTTCCACTCCCTATACCATCAAAGTTGTAAATTTTCAATCCTAGGAAAATAATATGTGAACAGTCTCTTATTGAACTAGGTTCGCTCCCCAATGAAGACGTATTTATCTATTAAGGTATCATTAATTGCCTAATTCAATGGAGGGATATTTAAGTCGAAGCCATAAAATAATAGAAATCATAAGTTTTAGTGCTATATTATCAAAAAACATTCATCATATCATAAATTATGATCTTCAAGGAGTTTCATAATAATTTTATCATAGAAAACCCCACAGGGATAATAGGGTTTCATGAAAAAAAAAATCTATATAAAATTAAATATATATAAATAGATGGTATCCATGAATAATATAACCTGAAATAATTATTGAAATCATGAATTTCATTATTTGAGGAAAATAAATACTAAAAAAATATCATTAATTCATTATTAGGGAAAATATCCCATTAATTTTAAATTATCTGTTTTAGAAAATGTGAAATAATAATGGACAACATATTCATTTAAAAGAAATATTTAAAATGTAATATATTATTCATAGAATAAGTTATTCATGATATCAGAAAAAGACATTGATGTCATAGAAGCCATCAAAATAATTTTTTAATACTTTTGTAGGAAATGTCACAAATTAAAGCAATGGTAAAATGAAAACTAATTCCTTTAAAATAAATTTTTTAAAAGTAAAACATTAATAAATTTGACATAATATTAAATTTAGAATAATATTAGAAAACTTATTTAAACATTTTTAGAAAACATAGAAATATAAGAAACAAAATTGTCAATAAAAGAGACAAATGAAAATGATTTTCCTTAAAATATATTTTAGATTTCTATATTACAGAAGATGAAGAAAATGAAAGAAAAAAATATACAATATAATGAAATTCATTATTATATTAAGAGGCTGATCATAATATTTAGTCATCATAAATAATTGATAAACGATCATGATAAAAATTGAGATACCTTTACCCTGAGTTAACTTTATATATAAAAAATTCTAAACACATTTATAATGAATTAAAATATATTATAATTATATGAAAATATATTTCAATACTTATAATATCACATATTATCCATTTATTAAATTCTATCGTCCACATTTCTCAATAATTTGATTTTGAAATCGATATTTTTGGGTGTTAATTATTTTGTTACTTATGAGTATTCCAGTTCAGTAGTTATGGTCCTTTAACAGTTGTCTTTGTTCCATATTTTCCATAATATTGATCCTGATATAATTATCATATATATTTATTATATTCATATTTATAGTCTTATAAAAAGATATAGACAAAGAATTGATTATGTTGTTTAGGGATGTAATAAGTCATACGTATTCATGAACGATATTCTCTTTTTTCGATGAGTGGAGACAAATTAAGGTAAATATTATATCATATTTACAAGAAAATTATTATATCATTTATATCATACAAATTAATATAATTCTTAATCATTTTGATCCTAGTAAAATTTAAATGATAAATTAATAATGTCGCTTCATGGCGGTGGTAGATCACACATAGGCGTGAACAATGGTATCATTTCACAAATGATTGGATAATAGGTTGGTATATAAAATATAGTGATAAAATATGTATCATTATTTCATAAATATAACATTTAAACATTAAACTGATCGTAATACGAATGTATAATGTATAGTGATAAAAAATGAATTATATCTTTATGTGGAGATGGTAGGTGATATATATGTATCAGAGATACATTATCTTCATGTTTTATGGGGAATATGGTGTATAATGGTAACATAAAAACCAAAATAAAAATTTTATAATATTTAGGTTATTTAATTTATTGTTTTATAGTAAATACAATTTACTTTGGAGAAGTATATAATAGTAGAAAAGAACGTGATCGGTTAAGGAGATTACCACTTTTTTGAAAAGACACATTTTGAACTCCCCTAAAGCCTATATTGTTTGTAATTACGGAATAATTTATCCATTAAAAATATTCAAGTACATTTATATGATAAATTATAAGGGTTACTTCAAGAAAATAGGATCTTACTTGTGTAATTAATTTAGGGAAAATGTTCACATTTATATTTGACGTGATATAAACTTTTGGAATTTCCCATAAGAATAAATTATATAAACTTAATTTCAAAGAATAATGAAATGAAATGGTCATATACTATAAGATAATGTCAGATAGTGTTTTAATCCCACAATAAAATAAAATTTAGACAATTATTTGGATCATTTGTAATAATAATATTTTGATTAACCCATAGTTAAAACTTTTTTATTTTTAGTAGAGTAACAAATTTTTCATTATTCAAGATGGCAATTTATATATTTAAAGATAAAATTAAATCAAAGAATGAAAAATTTAGGAAATTTTAGACAATATAATATCCATAATTTCTAATTTCATGATTTTTAATATTTGTAAATTGTTTAATATTATTTTATTTTGATAAAATGAAATTATTTTTAATTCTAACACTAATCATTTAATTAGACATAAAAGACATACTGAAAAATGTTGAATTAAAATATATAATTTTAATTAAAAATAATATTCCTTAAAAACATATAAAATTAAGGAAACCCACGTTATATAAATTTTGAAAGTTTCAAAAGCATTTATTTTTTTATTGAATTAAATAATAAATATTATTTTAGAGTTTTTTTAAGAATTATAGTTTATTATATAAATAGAATAAATAGAATACCCCCATGAATATAATTTCATAATATAGAAAATTATCATTGATATTGAATAAATTTTTTCCCCTACATGATTATATAAATGATATTAGAATCAAACAAAGATCCATTTTATAACTTCCTTGGAATTAAAAAACATATAAATTACATTCAAGGACATTTTTACATTAAAATATTATAATCAAATACTATGTTGTTACGTTATCATTAAATTTATCTAATAATAATATTGTAGAAAAATTATGGCATTATCTCTAATTTTTTATCTTGATTTAACCGATCTACATTTTACCACGGTGATAAATTTTTCCTGATAAAGGGGCATATTAAACAAATTTTACACTTATTATTATAAATATGATATTAATTATAAATTATTAAATAAATATAAATGGATAAAATTATAGTATGGTCCCAAAATGAAATAATTTTTTTAAAAAAAATTTCATTTTAAGGATCGAAATATATTTATTAATTACTTATATCATAAAAAGTATATTTTTATTTATTAAAATAAATTTAAATTAAAAAATATGAAAATTTTATTAAATTAATTCACCCATAGTTATTTAATTAATTTAATATCTAATTGAACATAGTGAAAAACTATTTTAGAAAAAAACATCACTTTTTTGAATAAATTTTTCTTTGGATTCTATTTCATTAAAAAATGAAAAATTAATTTCATTAATTTATAGGCTTTATATTATTCATAACTTTGTATTTGATATTCACCCCAACTAACCCAATTCCTAGGATATAGAAGAAACATAATATTTTAACAAATTTATTCTTTTTCCCTAAAATCTTTGATACATGTAATTCAAGATTCCAACGAAATAAATTTACTTAAGTAGAAATATTTCATTAAAATATCATGGTGTTACCGAAAATTCACTATATATTTTATATCATATTTTATTATGTAAATTTAGACATTATTTAATTCATAAGATGCATATTTTTGGACAGGACAATTATTACTAAATTTTTAATCATCTATGATTAAATTTTTATTAATTTTTATCTTATAGTGATAATTATTTATGGTGGATCATGGACCCTAAATTATATAAACCCCATATAAATAGATAAATTCGTTATCACATAGGATGTCATTTTTGATTCCAAAATGTGTAAAAATATTATATATTATAATTTATGGGATATAATATATAACCATATCCCATAGTATTATGGGAGGACATCATACACGACGCTTCATCATTGATGATATACATGGAGATGGTGAACGTAGAAACAACGAATGATATATGATGTATCTGTACTGATCCCTAAGATATTTTTTCAATGAAATTCTGAAAATATTCCTATATTCATCGTTAATTAATATAAATATTCCACTTTTTATAGTGGTAAGAGTCACTCCTAAGAGTTTTATCAATATAGTAGTTTCTGGGGTGGATTAATTTCATGCATCGATGATAATTTTTATGTAATTTATTTCAGAAATTATAATTATACGGTTAAAACACATTTTTAAGTCTTATATTTTTTCCTTTTCCAATAATTCGGATACATATATCTAAATCATTTCCCTCAATTGAAAATTATTTATTGATATCAATTTTATTCATACTGTAATAATTTTACACTTTTTTACACATTTAATATAACTCTATTCATATGATAACACAATTCCCTGAGTGATAATTTCTATTAATGATTGTTTGACTCATTATAATTGTTCAAAAATGTGGGATATTAGTTTAAATATGATGTAGTTATGTCAATATGATGTATTATATACTGAGATCCTAAACACACTCAATATTATATCAAAGGGTTTTTTATTATAATAAATTTTATGTAGAAAAAATCATTGTTTTAGTAGAAAATCAACATTTATAGGTCTAGATAAAATAAAAAATTATTGTTATTATGTTAAATATATAATTATTTTTATAAGTTCAATCTAAGCATATAATGGATACAATATTATTATTTGTTGATAATTTGATTTTTTTTAATTTAATACGAGTTTTTTCGTTTACTATAACCTAATTATTAAAAAAATATATCATTATTTCTTCTTACATTGTCATATAATTGAGTAGAATACAATTGAATTTTTTAATAAAATCATCCATTAAAACTAATTCTTATTGGTCATTCCATTAAAAATTTGTAAATACTCAAGATAGTTGGGTATTTTCTCATAGTTCATATAATTTATTGTTTTTATTGTGGTATAATGTGTAATTAATGATCCTTATATATTATTTATTTCAAGTATTAGTAAAAAATACATATTATATACTATAGTATGAATACATGGTTAATTATCCATACCCAATGACATTATTTTTGAATTTATAGTCATTGTTTATTTTTTGGTCCTTTTTTTATTCCTGAAATGCATATGATATTATAGTGGTTGTGCTTATTGAATAGTATTGCAATAAAATATATTATTTAAACATAAATATAATTTATTTGTATTAGTAATTAGACTATAATTTAAAACAATATAATATTGTAATTACTAATTATATTTTTGGTACTATATTTTTAGTCTAAATTATTATTTTTAATATGATTATGTAACATAAAATGTGATAAGAAACTATTTTAGAAATCAAAATAATCATATTGAATAATTTGAATCATTGAATTAAAACAACACAACACACTTTACAAGGGCTTAGTGGGATACAACATATCAAGTAGGAGTTTCATATGTTATATATATAATAATAGAATGTGAAACCCATATAAAATATCACTTTTGGAATATTGTAAATATATTGGTGTCTATTGGATTATACCATTTATAGTAAGAATCAATAAGTAGATTACATGTCAAAGAGAGAACAAAATCATATGAGCACTAACATATATGTAATGTAGTGTTATTTTGTCTCTAAAATAAGGGAAAAATTTTATATTTTGATTTTACACATTATTTCAAACTATCTATGAAAATGTTCCTTATATTTATACTATCACCATAAGTATATTTTTCATGTGGTCTTATGATGAATTCAGTACTAACATTTTATATTAAAATATACACCTATAGGTTACAATTGACTAAATATTAAATTGTTTCATATTTATATTTTATTTTTTATATATTCATCTTCCATTTATATGAAAATATAACTAAATATATTATATGAAATAGGTTTTCCTCTTATAAAATGATTCACTCCAATAAAATCCATCCATGTGTTTGGAAAATAATTTTGATTATTCCAAAATGATAACAACTCTAGATTAGATCAGTTTAATAATTTAAACTTTCATACATGGATCAATTTATTTCTCTATTATATCTATTTTTATCTCTATATATTGTAAATGTATTACTCAATATTATTAGACCATAATTTATATTGAATAATTTTTTACATGGATGTTTTCACAGACTCCACTTTTCTCCGCAACTTAAAAATAAATTATAATTCTCACTTTTTCTTCAATATATAAAAATTTAAAATATTTTCAATTCAGTTGATTATTATTTTTATAAAAAAAATAAAAATCTTTAGAATATAACAATTAGAAGACATTTTTTTTATTGTACACAATGCAAGAAAAATTTCCAACTTTGATAACCTTGGATGGACATGAAAAATTATGAATTGATGTATTGTAATTGTTTTTCACATTAGAATATACTGATATACTAAGATATAATTTTTTGGGTACCCAGATTAAATTAGAATAGTGTAAAAATATTGTGGATGACTAAAATTACATTGTTAATGACTATAAATATTGATAAATTTTAAAATAAATATTCATAATGAAAATTTATTTTCAAACAATAATTCATTTTACCATTAAATTAAATATCAAAATTTTTATCATTTCCATTCTAGAATTGCATCTGGAATATGGGAATGATATGTTATTGAGAAGAAAATATTATTCTATGTGTAAAAAATAATGAATGTTTATTTATGTAATCTATTGTATTTAACCACTGAAATATTGAGGAATATTAAATTAATCAATTTAAGAGAATTTTCACCATTGAAATTGGGTATTCTCATACTAATGAACACTAAATAGAATTGGGTGGGAAATTTTTGTATCATGAATGATGACATGGAACATATGTTATGTGTTATTCCAATGGCAGTGGCTTAGTATTGGATGTAATAAATATTCTTATGAAATATGATTTTATTGGAAGAGTTATGTTATAAATGTATCCGTTAATTTCTAATATATATTATGTATTACAATTATTTAATATTTATATAAAAGTAAAATATTTATAAATTTTAAATTTTCATCACAATCACCCATTGTGATCCTCATTACATATAATTATAATAAGGAATTAGTATGTTGATTTTAAATTAATCAGGACTATAATAATATATTGGATGCCTCAATATTAGTTAAACTATAATAAAAAATAAAAAATAAATTAAAATAAAATGGGAAATAATATTTTAATAATAATAATAAAAATAATGTTTCTTTTGAAATTCATGATTTCTATTTTGTATTATGGATATATACCCTATGGTATATTCTAGGCCCCACTACTGGATAGAAATTTCTAAAATATGGGATGATTTTATTTAGGAAGGGAGTAATTTCTCAAATTGGAACTGATGTAACTAATTATAAAATAATAATTTAATAATTCATTTTTTACCTCGGTAATACATTGGTCTCGTCAGAATTGAGGATAACATAAGATGTTGTAAAATTTAATTTCAAAAATTAGAATTTAGTTACCACATGATTACAATATAAACTCATGTTATTTGGATATTTTTTTAGATTAAGATTATCAATAACAAAAATCCATTGTTTAGTTGTGGGTATTTAGAAACTCTTTATTAAAAAACCGCTAATAAAATAAAATATTTCATGGTGGATCATTAAAAACAGCCACCAAAAATTTTATTTTAATTAAAAAATACACTTCACCACCACACCCCATACTTCTCCACCTACTTCCATCTTTCTCCCTAAAACACCCCCAACCCTGATCCCCAACACCACTATCCCCCACCTCACTAGAACATTGGTATCACTGAATCCCTCTAAGCCAAAGGCCCCCTACACCAGAGCAAGCATTGTGGTTATAACCCCCAATGTGTCACCCCTTCCCTTCCCCTTTCAAAAAAATTTCCCTCGTGTGAGCCCTCCCCACACCAATCCTTTTAATTCACTTGATCTAACTATAAAGTTATGGTTATCCATATTTTTGGTCGGAGTGTTTTACTCAAGAGGGGGGGTGAATTGAGTACCAATTAAAATTTCTGTATTTAAAAACACTGTCTTAAAGACCCCCAAATAAAATAATAAATTAAACTGTAGTGAATTTATATTAAAATAGAGGTTCTGTTAGATTCTCAAGGGATTGATTAATTCCCAGGTAATCAATACTGGAGTGTATGATTATCTTTTGAAACTAACTTACTAATCTACACTTAACAGAAACACTTGCTAATTTAATTATCAAAGTAACATTAAAAATAGTATTAATTTTAAAGTGATTAGCAGCGGAATAAAACTTTGAAAGAGATGGCACAACAAATGTAACCAAGAAGTTCAGTCTCAAGACGAGACATAGTCCTCTCAAAAGTTTATATAAAAATGATCCACACCCTGGATCGGGGTTCAACAGTTTACAACTGTCCAGGTCCAAGACCTCTACCACTGTTCTTCGTGGGAAACAGTACAACAGCAACCAGCTGTCCAGGTCACACACGACCTCTACCACTGTTTTTTGTGGGAAAGAATAGAATGCAAGATTTTGGTAAGGATTTACAAATCCTTCAGTTTATGTGCAGGAGATAGTGTATGTGTTAGATACAGTAGATAACACACACTGCTCAAAAAGTATAATAATAAATCACAGAACAAGAGATGTAGAGGTTAGAAATGGTTCTGGTGATTTCAGTGTAGCTCTGGACTCCTTTGGATTCGATCAGAAGTGATTCTGAGTCCACTTCTCGTTTCTGTTTGAGAAACAGAGTGTCGTATTCTCCCAGGTTCACAGACAGTGAAAATGTAGTGGTTGAAGTTATTCAGTGCTCTTCTTATATGCACAGAACACTTCTCGAGTGTGCTTGATTGTCTATGAGCTTCTCTGTCTTCTTGATGGAACTGTTTTTTCTCTTCTTGATTCTTCTCATTCTTGTGTTTTTGGTATATTCCATCCACCACACGCTTCTCTTTTTTTAATTGTTGTATATTGGGCAGTGTCGTCTTCTCGTATTTATCTCACGGGAAATAGGGGACAGGAAAGATTTCCTTTCTTCAGGTACGAGGTACGAGTTCCTGACATCCGACAACATTTATCAGATATTTGACAAATCATTAAAATGTACATGATATGGCCGTTAGATAGATTAAATATAGGAAATAAAGAAATTCAAACAGTGAGACGAGTGATCGGTAGGTAATCAGCATCGGTAGCTTGGACATCGGTAGCTCAATGTCATTTGTTGATTTGACTCTCTCGGTGGATCTATGCGTCGGTTGGTATATGCTTGTATCGGTGACTTTGTTTATTGGTAGCTCCATGCGTCGGTTGGTACATGCTTGTATCGGTGAATTTGTTTATCGGTAGCTCCATGTGTCGGTAGGTTTATGCTTGTATCGGTGACTTTGTTTATCGGTAACTCCATGGCTTCATGCGTCGGTAGCTCCATGTGTCGGTAGCTCCATGCGTCGGTAGCTCCATGCGTCGGTAGCTCCATGCGTCGGTAGCTTCATGCGTCGGTAGCTTCATGCGTCGGTTTCTTCGTCTATCGGTGACTCTTATTCCATCGGTAGCTATTTATACCTACACCGGTAGCTCTATGTTTGTATCGGTAGCTGTCTGTAAGTCAGTAGCTTACATTTATAAGTACATCGGTAGCTCTGTGTTAAGTATATCGGTGACTCTGTCTGTCGGTAGACTAAGTCTATCGGTAGACTGGGTACCGGTAGCTCTTTATCAGTAGCTATAGGCAGATTACTTATCTGTTTTATGCAGAACACATCCGATTGTGTTAGAATCAATTTATAACTTTGTATGAACATGGATAAATGAGGATTAACATATTCCAAAGACTACATTTAAAAATTATTATTGGTTCGATCACAGATTTGAATGAATTAAAGTATAGATCAATGATACTTAAAAAATATCCTAGAGAATGAAAATAGAATTGGGATTTTCAACACATATGAATACATGATTGAGATTATCAAAACAGGTGAGGTCAACAATCTCCCCCTTTTTGATAATCACAATTAATGATATGGCCATTTAACATAGTGAAAATATAATAGTAAAGAGTATAATATTGAATTCAATTTTCTCAGAGAAAACATCATCAGAGATAATAGAAATAGTATGATATAGACATAAGTTATCAGAGGTAACAATCATAAGGTACCGAAGGTAAAAAGAAACATAATAATATCAGAGATAAAATTGAAAAGAAGGTTATTTTTCTCCATTGAAAGTATTTTTCATTCTCTCATTTTGTTCTCCCCCTGATTCACTAATTTTGTTCTCCACCTTTGTGATAATCAAAAAGTGGGAAAGCATATATAGGAGACAAATAAAACATGAGAAGTAAAAAGAGTTATTCTGTATTAGAGTAGTCAGAATGTACAGAAACAGAATACAAATGAATTCCTATAAAAAATCCTAGCCACTGGATCAATCCTCATCTTCCACGTGAGATTTTCCTTTGGGATCAGAAGAAGGTTCGGGTGGTGAGGATGCAGGTGAAAGTTTTGGAATGCCAGAAAAGATCAAAGGAGGCTGGGCCACTGACACAGAGTCAGGCCTGTAGGTTGAAGATATTTGGGTGATCATTGGTGTGAGGCTTCGAATAGCTTGAGCAGGAGTCACCTGTACTGTGGAAGCAGCTGAGGCAGAAGCAGGCAAAGAAGGAGGTATGATGACTGGTCTGGCTTCAACATGCAAGAAGGGCAGCAACAGATTTATAAAATCCCTAATAATTCCTCCTCCTCTTTCCATAGCAGAGATGAAATAATATTTGTTCTCCATGAATTTCTCTAAGGAATGAGTCGGTTCTCTTAGCTTTCTCACTTGTTCTCTAAAATCTTGAGTTACTGGAGGTAGATTTATGTTTTCCAACATCATCTTGAAGTGGTGTTCGAGTTGATGCTTCATGAAAATTCTTGTGAAGTAGTAGTTCACTTTGCTTTTTATGGCTTCCTGAGAGGCATAGGCTTCTATCATATAATCTTGAACAATCTCTATTATTTCTCTAGCATAATCTCTTGTAGAAAGCACTACTCGGCTCAACTCTGATCAGTCCACAGAGCCATTGGTTGAAATAGAACCAATCTCCTCCTACATCATTGCTCGATCTTGATTCAGGTCAACTGATAGTTTGGATGTGAGAGGGACAAGAGAGAAGGAAACAGTTTCTTTGAAACTCTTAGACAAACCACTGATTAGGCTTTGAACTTGAGAGTCTTGTAATTGAACGTGATCCTTCACTGAGGTTTTGAAACTTTCAAAAACCGAGACAAACTGGCTTACTACACTCTTCACATAAGCTAGGTCCTTGTCAGCTTGAGACTTGGAGCTCATATAAGAATCCAAAGTAGCAACTGATGTCTTGAGAGCTTCAAGATCTGCTTCGATTCTAGAAGACTGAGTCTGGCACTCTTTCACTTCTTCCATAAGCTCAGACACAAAAGAAGATAAATTACAAGCCAGAGATAGCTCGAAGGATCTCTCTAAAATTTTCATTTATTCATTAAAGCTTTGCTTCATCTCAGCAACTGATACACTTAATGACTTTTTCAGATCATTCTTCATGGATTCAAGATCAGATTTAGAGACAAAATCATTAGGGACAACTGCAGCAGATCCCTTTACTGAGGCCAAAATAACTACAGGATCAGTCATTATTGAATGAATTGAGGATGCAAGGGAGGATTCCATTAACTTCACTTCTTCAACAAAACTGGTTTTAGGTCCTCTTTCAGCTTATTCAGATCATGAAATCTGACCACATTATCTGGAAACAATTCAGAATCAATCTCATAATTGGTCTTCGGTCTATTCACAGACATCTCATTATCTGAATCCGGATAATCTAATCCACAGAATATAAACCCTGGGTCTTCTTCCCAGTCTCCAAACTCAAAAGCTACTGTAACATTTTCAAGAACAGATTGATGCTCCCCCTCAATGGGTGCTCTCTCATGTATCACAACAGCATTCAGTGCTGGATTATCTTCATTAGAATCTTCTACTACAAGTTCCATCAGTGCAGTATCTTGAAGATCTTTTGATACAGGTACAGCTTCTTCTGTGTCTCTTTCTACTTCTGTAGCAGGCATAGCTGAGCTTCCAATCAAAGGACTCATACTTGAACTACCAGAAACATACGATTCAGATACATTTTCCTTTTCCTCTTCTTCTTGGTGAGGCACAGACTGGTCTTCCTCATAAGTAGACAAAATTTCCTCTATCCTTCCTTTCCTAGAATAAACCAATTCTGCAACAGGACTTGGGGGAAAGTCTGGATCTCCTCCAACATCCATGGGAGTTTCTTCTTCTTCTTCTGTTTATTCTTCTGTTTCATTACTATAAACAGGTTCCTCTTCATCAGGTCTCAGAATCGGATCTCACATATCCTTTGGTCTTGAGGGATGATCCACATGATTAAACCTATCATATATCTTATGATCATCACTGACCCATTCTCTCTTCCATGGGTTCCAGTTAATTTTCATGTACTTACAAACAGTCGAGGTGATACAGAAATTGTTCCTGACTACAACTGTCTCATCCTGAGACTCAGTTATTCCTTTCAATTTTATCATTACTGAAATCATCTTGGCAAAGAATAAATCATTAGTCTTTGACTTTGGTCTAATCATGTCTTCCATTTGAAGCATTAACAATCTGCACAGATTGATTTTTACACCATGTCTTAGCAAATGAAGAAGATAGATATCTTGATATCTCAGATTTGCAAAATCTCCTTACCTCGGTATCAACACATGCTGAACAAAATTGAAGAGCAGTCGATTCTCTCCATCCATTTTAGCAGCAACCACTTGCCTTTGATTTCCATTACCGGTCATCTCTTGTAAGGCGGTTTCATAATCAAAGATGTCACTGCTAGGTGGAATTGCTCTTGATACATTCCCAGAGACACCTTCATGTGGTACTTTTAAACACTCATCCCACTCTACTGAAGAAAAAGACATCTCTTTTCCATTTAAAAAAGATCTTACCCGATTCTCATTTTCATATTTCTCGAAGGTTACAAACTCGTAGAACTGTTTTACCAACTTCGGGTAGTATGGGCCATTGTTATTCGAGAAACAATCCACCCATTTCTGGTCCTCCAGAATCTCGAGTACTAACGATTTCCTAGGCATTATCCATTCCACACATAGTTCCTTCTCGATTACTATGTCTCTATTCTGCAAGTGAGGATTCACTGGTCTCCTTCCCGATCTAGTTCTGACTTCACTAACACTGGCTTTATGTTGTGTCTTCTGCTTCTTAGCGTTTGGTTCTACACTTTCATCTCTGACGATAGGAAGCTTAGTTTTTTCCATCGTGGGTTTAGGGTTCTTGGCCGATTTGGGATCTAAGGTTCGAAGGTGATAGATTTTGAGCTCGGTGAGGTAAGAAGTGGCTTAGACATAGTTTTATCATTTAGGAATTCCAAATAAACGACTAAAATAGAGTAAGATAAAATAAAATAAAACGGTTCATATTCTTGGCGGCAGACAGATGTAAAACATTGCATCAGTGTGAGTTAATCATCGGTGAGAAAAACAAATCGGTGAGAATTGTACATCGGTGAGGATTTTACATCGGTGAGGATTTTCACATCGGTGAGAATTTCACATCGGTGAGAATTTCACATCGGTGAGAATTTTCACATCGGTGAGAATTTCACATCGGTGAGAATTTCACATCCGTGAGAATTTCACATCGGTGAGAATTTTCACATCGGTGAGAATTTCACATAGGTGAGAATTTCACATCGGTGAGAATTTCACATCAGTGAGAATTTCACATCAGTGAGGATTTTCACACCGGTTGTTATTAAACATTCCCAATTTGTGTCTTACGTAACTTAGTCTATCCGAACATAAAGGTTTAGTGAAAATATCAGCCAATTTATATTCAGTGCCAATAAATTCAAGAGGAATATCACCTTTTTGATAGTGATCTCTTAGGAAATGGTGTCTTACATCTATGTGTTTGGTTCTAGAGTGAGATACAGGACTCTTAGAGATGTTTATTGCACTGGTGTTATCACAGTTGATTGAAACATGTTTAAAAACATATCCATAGTTCAAAAGAGTGTGTTTCATCTACAGAATTTGTGCACAGCAACTACCAGCAGCTATATATTCTGCTTCAGCAGTAGATAATGCAACTGAGTTCTGTTTATTACTACACCAAGAAACTAAATATTTTCCAAGCAAATGACATGTTCCTGATGTGCTTTTTGTATCTAACTTACAACCAGCAAAGTCAGCATCTGAATAACTCATTAACTCAAAGGATTGTCCTTTTGGGTAAAACAAACCTAAGTTAACCGTGTGTTTGAGATATTTAAAAATTCTTTTAACAGAAAGCAAATGAGATTAGTTTGAATTAGCTTGAAATCTAGCACACATACACACACTAAACATAATATCAGGTCGACTAGCAGTAAGATAATGTAAACTACCAATCATACCTCTGTAATTTGTTTGATCAACTGGTTTCCCAGTTTCATCTGTGTCCAATTTACAGGTAGTACTCATAGGAGTTTCACTTTCCTTGATACTATCCAGACCAAAATGTTTTAAAAGATCCTTTGTATATTTACTTTGATTCAAAATAATGCCATTTTCATTTTGAAATACTTGAAATCCAAGAAAGTACTTAAGTTCTCCCATTAAGCTCATTTCAAATTCATTTTGCATACTTTTTGAAAAATCAGTACATAAAGAGTGTTTAGAAGATCCAAAAATAATATCATCAACATATATTTGTACAACTAAAACATCTTTAGAAATTCTTTTAATGAAAAGAGTTGGATCAGCAATCCCTTTAGTAAAACCTTTTGAAATAAGAAAATTGCTAAGTCTATCATACCAAGCTCTTGGAGCTTTTTTTAAACCATACAAAGATTTAGAATGTTTAAAAACTTGATTTGGAAAATGGGGATTAGTAAATCCAGGTGGTTGTTCTACAAAAACATCTTCAATTATAAAACCATTTAGAAATGCACTATTCACATCTATTTGATATAACTTGAAATCCAGATGTGCAGCATATGCAAGTAAGATCCTAATGACTTCAAGTCTAGCTATAGGTGAAAAAGTTTCTTCATAGTCTATACCTTCTTCTTGACTATATCCTTGTGCAACTAGTCTAGCTTTGATTCTAACTATATTTCCAGATTCATCTACTTTATTTCTAAAAACCCATTTTGTGCATATTGTCAAAGTGTCCTTAGGTCTGTCAACTAATTCCCAGACTTTGTTTCTTTCAAACTGATTTAATTCTTCCTGCATAGCTATTACCCAGAATTCATCATTGATAGCATCATTTATATTTTTGGGTTCTAGCTGTGAAAAAAAAGCTTGATATTCAACCTGGTTTCATAGAGATTCTCTAGTTTGTGTTCCTCTATCAAGATTACCAACAACAGCTTCTAAAGGATGATTCTTTAGAATCCTTGTTGATCTGGTAAAGGTTGGACTAGAAATTTCAGGTTCATCTATAGGTTCGGGTTCAACAGAAGCAGATTCTGGAAAAAGTCCAGAACTGGATGCTTTTATAACAGGTTCTTTAGATTTATCATTAAGGTCCAGAATAGACAAATCTTCTTCAAGATTCTCAAGAGAGGTTTTAGGCTCATGTGGATCAGTTTCATCGAATTTGATGTGAACATATTCTTACACACATTTGGTTTTCTTATTGAATACTCTATAGGATTTACTTGAAATAGAGTAACCCAGAAAAATTCCTTCATCACTTTTGGAAGCAAACTTATCCAGATTATCATTAGTATTCAGAATAAATACTTTGCAACCAAAAACTTTAAATTAATTAACCATAGGCTTTCTATTGTTCCACAATTCATAAGGGGTTTTCTTAAGAACAGGTCTAATTAAGACTCTATTAATGACATAACAAGCTATATTTACATCTTCAGCCCAAAAATAAATAGGCAGGTCATATTCATTGAGCATGGTTCTAGCAATTTCTTGAAGGGTTCGGTTTCTTCTTTCTACTACACCATTCTGTTGGTGTGTTCTAGGGGGAGAAACATTATGAGTATAACCATTGTGTGAGCAATAAGATTCAAAATCTTGATTTTCAAACTCACGACCATGATCACTTCTCAAAGTTTTAATCTTAAGTCCACTAAGGTTCTCTACAGATTTAGAGTATTTAACAAAAGAATAACAAGATTCACTTTTGTGAGCTAGAAAATATACCCATGTATATCTAGAAAAATCATCTACAAGAACATAAACATAGTGCTTCACATTTAAACTAGAAACTCATGATGGTCCAAACAAATCCATGTGAACCAATTCAAGTGGTTGAGAAGTCGAAACTTCTTTCTTTGATTTAAAAGAATCATTGTGTTGTTTTCTCTTTTGACAGGGGTTACACACTCTATCATTTGGGAATTCTAATTTAGGTAGGTCTCTAACTAGGTTTTTTCTAGAGAGTTTTCTAAGTGAGTGAATGTTGCAATGTCCCAATCTTCTGTGCCATAGCCAAGATTATTTATGAAAAGCATTCAAACAAGTAATATTCTGCTTAACTAAAGAATTCAGATTAACAGCATAAACATTTTCATTTCTTAAGGCAGAAAATACAAAAACATTCTTAGAATTAAAAAATTTGCAGGAATCATTTTCAAATTTTACATGAAAACCATCATCACATAACTGAGAAATACTTAATAAATTGTATTTAAGGCCATCAAAAATAAAACTTTAGAAATCAAAATTGAATCAGTGTTACCAATCTGGCCTAGGCCGATGATTTTTCCTCTTGAATTATCACCAAAGGTGACAAAGCCTCCATCAACATTTATTAAACTCTTAAAACAAGAGAAGTCTCCGGACATATGTCTTGAACATCCACTATCCAAATACCAGGTCTGTCTACAGGAGCTCTTTAAGAAAGTTCCCTACAAAACAGATTCATATGGGAGATGATTTTGGTACCCAGATTTTCTTGGGTCCAGATAGGTTAGCCAATAACACTTTAGGTACCCATATTTGTCTAATGGGTCTCATATAATTTTTATAATTGACATGCTTTGAAAGATAAACTTTATTAGATCCATAGCAATGTATAAAACTGGTTGAAGCATATGAAGTTCTAGAATTACCTTCATTCTGTCCAGATTTAGAAATGAATCTAGTTTTGGAAATTTTCCTTTTTCCAGTTTGGTATCCTATACCAGTAGTATATTTAGGTGCTATTTTCTTTCCTAGCATCTGTGTTAGTGTATTCTTTCCATTGGCGAACTTCTCTAAGTCTTTCTTCAGTTGCTCATTAGATAGTTTCAGTTCAGTGTTTTCTCTTAACAGTTGAGCATTTTTCTCTTTTTCAATAGTATGTTCGGTGTTAACTGTAGTGGTGAGAGCATGTTGTTTCTTTAATGACTTGTATTTATCCTTAAGATAATTACATGTCTCTCCTAGTATATCACACTACTCAAACAATTAATTTTTATACATTGTTCCAGAATCAGAATCAGATTCTGCATTATCTCCAGAGTAATAATAATTTAAAGCAGGAGTTTCAGCAGTTACCTGAGAAGTGTTTGTCATGAAGCACATATTTGCCTTATTTTTGTGTTCAGTTTCAGAGCTTTCAGATTCAGTAGATCTATCCTCAGAAGCACTCCAAGTATCCTTCATGGCTTTCTTAAACTTATTGTCCTTATATTCATATTTCTTTTTATACTTCACCTTTGGACAGTCGGCATTAATGTGTCCTTTTCTCTTGCACTCATAACAGACAACATCATATGATTTGTCATTCTTCTTCCATTCCTTTTTCCATTTACCTTAGTGATCATACTTACCCTTATAATTTGTTTTTCTGAAGAACTTCTTTTTCCTATAAAATTTCTTAAATCTTCTAACAATGTGAGCCATCTCAGCATCACTGTCAGAATCACTTTCACTGTCTTCACAAATTGAACTTTCAACTACAACTTGAAGCTTTTCTTTTTCCTTATTCTTTGAAGTTGAAGATTTGAAAGTGACAAACTTTCTTGGAGGTTCATTTTCTTCCTCTTTATTCACTTTAAGCTCTTCTTCATACATCATCAGCATGCCAATTAGTTCCTTGACAGGTAGAGAAGCAATGTCACATGATTCTCTGATTGAGACAGATGTGCCTCTCCATCTATCAGGTAGACATCTCAAAATTCTCATAATTTGTTCCTTCGATGAGACATCCTTTCCCAGTGAGATCATTGTATTGACAATTTCATTGAACCTGAGATACATGTCAGAAATGGGTTCGTCAGGCTTCATTTTAAAATTATCATACTTGATAGTATAAGTGTTCAATATCATTTCTTTAACATTCATTGTTCCTTCATGAGAAACAGCTAAGGTATCCCAAATTTCATATGCAGTTTTACAAGAAGAAATTCTATTAAACTCTTCATCTCCTAGAGCACAGTACACGGCATTCATAGCTTTACAGTTGTTATTGTAAGCAGTCTTTATAGGTTCATCCCAAGTAGATCTAGCACTAGTGGGAATTTTGTATTCTGATTCAATAGCAGTCCAAATATCAAAACCTATGCTTTCTAGATGAATTTTCATTTTCACTTTCCACTGAGCATAATTAGTTCCATTGAAGAAAGGTTGCCGGTTAATAGCAGCACCCTCAAGTCTATTGTCCATGATGAGAAAATTTTAAAGAGATAAAAATTTAGATATAACATAAATTTTAAGAACTTTAAAATACAACTAAAATCAGAAAATTTTAAAGAGATAAAAATTTAGATATAATAGAAATTTTAAGAACTTTAGAATACAACTACAATCACAGTTCAAAAGCAGAGTACTTTTAGAGAGTAATTTCAGTCCTCTGATACCAAGTGTTGGTCGGAGTGGTTTACTCAAGAGGGGGGTGAATTGAGTACCAATTAAAATTTCTATTTTTAAAAACACTGTCTTAAAGTCCCCCAAATAAAATAATAAATTAAACTGTAGTGAATTTATATTAAAATAGAGGTCTGTTAGATTCTCAAGGGATTGATTAATTCCCAGGTAATCAATACAGGAGTGTATGATTATCTTTTGAAACTAACTTACTAATCTACACTTAACATAAACACTTGTTAATTTAATTATCAATGTAACTTTACAAACAGTATTAGTTTTAAAGTGATTAGCAGCGGAATAAAACGTTGAAAGAGATGGCACAACAAATGTAACCAAGAGGTTCAGTCTCAAGCCGAGACTTAGTCCTCTCAAAAGTTTATATAAAAATGATCCACACCCTGGATTGGGGTTCAACAGTTTACAACTATCCAGGTCCAAGACCTCTACCACTGTTCTTCGTGGGAAACAGTACAACAACAACCAGTTGTCCAGGTCACACACGACCTCTACCACTATTATTCGTGGGAAAGAATAGAATGTAAGATTTTTGTAAGGATTTACAAATCCTTCAGTTTAAGTGCAGGAGACAGTGTATGTGTTAGATACAGCAGATAACACACACTACTCGAAAAGTATAATAATAAATCACAGAACAAGAGATGTAGAGTTTAGAAATGGTTCTGGTGATTTCAGTGTAGCTCTGGACTCCTTTGGATTCAATCAGAGGTGAGTCTGAGTCCTCTTCTCATTTCTGTTTGAGAAACAGAGTGTCGTATGCTCCCAGGTTCACAGAGAGTGAAAATCTAGTGGTTGAAGTTATTCAGTGCTCTTCTTATATGCACAGAAAACATCCCGAGTGTGCTTGATTTTCTATGAGCTTCTCTGTCTTCTTGATGGAACTGGTTTTTCTCTTCTTGATTCTTCTCGTTCTTGTGTTTCTGGTATATTCCATCCACCACACGCTTCTCTTTTTTTACTTGTTTTATGTTGGGCAGTGTCGTATTCTCGTATTTATCTCACGGGAAACAGGGGACAGGAACGATTTCCTTTCTACAGGTATGAGGTACGGGTTCCTGACATCCGACAACCTTTATCAGATATTTGAAAAATCATTAAAATGTACATGATATGACCGTTAGATAGATTAAATATAGGAAATAAAGAAATTCAAACAGTGAGTCGAGTGATCGGTAGGTAATCAGCATCGGTAGCTTGGACATCGGTAGCTCAATGTCATTTGTTGCTTTGACTCTGTCGGTGGCTCTATGCGTCGGTTGGTATATGATTGTATCGGTGACTTTGTTTATCGGTAGCTCCATGCGTCGGTTGGTACATGCTTGTATCGGTGACTTTGTTTATCGGTAGCTCCATGCGTCTGTAGGTATATGCTTGTATCGGTGACTTTGTTTATCGGTAGCTCCATGGCTTCATGCGTCGGTAGCTCCATGCGTCGGTAGCTCCATGCGTCGGTAGCTCCATATGTCGGTAGCTCCATGTGTCTGTAGCTTCATGCGTCGGTAGCTTCATGCGTCGGTAGCTTCGTCTATAGGTGACTCTTATTCCATCGGTAGGTATTTATACTTACACCGGTAGCTCTATGTTTGTATCGGTAGCTGTCTGTAAGTCAGTAGATTACATTTATAAGTACATCGGTAGCTCTGTGTTAAGTATATCGGTGACTCTGTCTGTCGGTAGACTAAGTCTATCGGTAGACTGGGTACCGATAGCTCTTTATCAGTAGCTATAGGCAGATTACTTATCTGTTTTATGCAGAACACATCTGATTGTGTTAGAATCAATTTATAACTTTGTATGAACATGGATAAATGAGGATTAACATATTCCAAAGACTATATTTAAAAATTATTATTGGTTTGATCACAGATTTGAAAGAATTAAAGTATAGATCAATGATACTTAAAAAATATCATAGAGAATGAAAACATAATTGGGATTTTCAACACATATGAATACCTGATTGAGATTATCAAAACAGGTGAGGTCAACACATATTACCCCCAATACATCATCATATGCTTCTCCAAAAAACCATCACATGAAATACCCCTTCCACCATTATCCCTTACCTATTCTAGTGAAAATACCTCCCTTAATTGAATACATCATGATTTATTTATTTAATTTTTTCTTTCTTATTTACATTTAACTAAAATATGGAATTTCATGAGTGTTTATCTTTTTATTTTATACGTATATCATATATTTATACTTTTAATATACTGGTTTCAATGAATTTTCTTTGAGAGAATACTAAATTTGGAAATAAATTCATTATTAAAATATTTCAAAGAATATAAACTAATGTTCTAAATAATTATATTCAGTAGTTTATAATTTAGTAGTTTTAACTACTTATGTTTTCTTATTAAAGTATGCAGTTAATGTAATTAATATTATCCACATAAAATCATTATTAATTTTAAAAATATTTCAATATAAATAATTTTTTATACATCATGGAAAGGATAATTAAATATTTGGATAAACATTCATATTTTAAACTCACTATTTTTTATTTATATTCTTGGAAGATGACCATTTTTAGAATGGTGTTATTTCCCCACTAATTATTTTTTATTTCTATGAATGCTTTAGAAATTTATATTATTTTAAATTGGTCATGTCAAATTTTATTGAAAAAGTATTCGGTAAAGGTATACATCCTTATTTTGATAGAGTAAAATATTGTTTTTATTCTAGGATGGTGTGAATCAAATTTTTTTCGTTTTCATTAATTTTCATATATTATGTTGAGACTCTCACATTTATCATTCATTATTATTTCTCATAATAATCTATATCTTTACTAATATAAATTATAAATCTATAATTATAATATAAATGGTATAATGATTTTATGATATTAATATAAAAAATCAATAGTATATATACCATCTCTATCTCATCATTTTATTTTTCAATTTTTAAAATTTATTACAACATAAATGGATTTTTATTTTTCATTAGTTATAAAATTCTATGTTGTTTTCAAAAATCATAGTAGTGTTTATAAAGATAATTAACTATTAAAATTGGTGTTTGACAAGTTTTTTTTCATGAAAATTTTAATGAGTATTTTTAGAGTAATTTTATAGGAATTAGTTGTTTTTAGACTATAATAATTATTAAAATTATTTTGAGGCAATAAGTATCATGGTTTCTTGAAATTATTCAAAAAAATGTGAAATATTGGTCTTGAAAATTAGGTTCTTTATATGAATTGTCTTCCGTTAATGACGCATATCCTTCTTTCAAAATTTATTTTATGAAAAAATATGACAATTTATTTTCAATGTGTGAGTTGATAAATGATTTTCAATGAATATTTGAGTACAGAAATAGTAGTACATGTTTAATGAGAGAAGATATATACTATTTAAATCAATGATTAATCATGATTTATTGTTTAATTTATGGTTTATATCTCTTCATTTGAATGGAATTGTTATCTCAAACCATTTTATCCCATATGGGTATAGTCTCATGCATTATTTTCATATGACTGTGTTGTCTCAAAAAATGTTTATATATTAATGGACACATATTACATTTTAAAAAATTGCATATCATTATTATATATGTCTTAATAAATATAAAATGATAAATTACGGAAAAAACAACCCATTTAATAAATAAAAATGATTGAAATACATATAGAGATAATATCATTGTGAAAATATCATGGATTATAATAACTGAATTATTATTGAAGTATATATTTAATTACTGGAAATTATGACTTAATAACATTATAAATATATTGTATATATATATATATTCACGGTAGTTTAAAACTAAGGGTTAGGCACCCCTTTAACTAATGTTCTTCAACAAATTCATCTCCTGAAACCTATCAATGTATTTAGAGGATATCTATAATTGGGACACACACATATCATTCTGTACAAATAATTAATAATATATAAAATAATTTATTTAATTTATGAATAATGTTTTTATTAATAAATATACTTATTGACTAAAGGGTATAGATTTATTAATATTTCCAAACATAATCAAAAAACATTTAATGCTAAAAATATATATGAAAATAGTATAATGTTTAGAAAATATTCATATCCATCATGAAATAATATTTATATTTTAAATCAATGTATTTTATCAGAAATAATGATTTCACAAGTGTGACTGTTTCATGAAAAATATAATGATCACCAAAGAAAATGTGATTGTATAATAACTTTGAGCAATTGTTAATTTTCAATTGAAATATCTATGGATGAAATGATCCAAATTGTGACATATAATACAAATAATTATTATTGAATTATTATTTAAAATTTTAATGGTTTAGTATATACACCACCCATAATTAATTAGCTTAGCGTGATTTTTTGGTATTTTTCTAAAAACATTCAATTGTGGATGAATAGTGAAAAAACACTGAGTTACAGTTTAAAAACAAATTTTTATTTAAATACTTATTTATTATATTTAAAATTAATTATGGTAAAAATATATACATAAAACATATATATGATCAATTTAATTCATTGGATTTTGTTTAGAATAATTTTAGATTTTTCAAAATTTTATTACACTTTTCATCATCTTTTACCCACCTCATAGTAGAATTTGAAAATTGAAATTAAAGATAATATTAAAACTTATATGAGTGGAATTTCTAAAATCCGAGAGACACAGTTAATATCAATGAGTAAATGTGGTTCAATGAGGTGAAAATAATTTTTGGCAAATAGTAACATTTTTCTTTTATTTACCACAGATAAAAGTAAATAGTATAATTAAGTGTAAAAATGATATTAATATTACCCTAACACATTTCAAAATTCTATTGGACAAGTGTATCTCGACCAAAAACAACCTTAGGAATAAAATATTATCATTTTGGTCCACTTGGATTAGATTTGGACATTTATTTTTATTAAATTCAAAAAAGAGTTAAAAGAGATAAAATCAAAGATTAATAACTAATAAATTTTAAATATAGGGTTATACATAAGTTAAATTCCATTAAAAATATTCATTATAAAGATAAAATAATTTTCTAAATAATGGTATTTTATTTATAATTTTTAGACATTAAATAATTTTATTTATTTATGACACAATGGTGATGCAGTAATTACCAAATAAATGAAATATTAAAATAATTGATATTTTAAATATCATAATAAATGTAATTTTACACATTTTATGAATTAAACTAATTTTATAGGTTAATATGACATATAATGATTGGTTATATGAATTTTTTTATAAGTAATAATGTTGTTATAATATTATAAAAAATAACAAATACTGTCCAAAATGACCAAAAATAGTTTTTGAAATAAATATTATATTATTAATTGATATTCACTTCCTAAAAATCTAGGGTTCACTAAAAAGACATATATAATGATATTTTTATGATTAATGGACCACTTGGGGTCTCTTGGAGGTATATAGTATGTTTATTAACTGTATAATATAAAAATACAAAGAGACATGGTAAATGTCAAACTATTTAATGAAGAGTTAAATATAAATGATAAGGTTAATATAGTGGCACAAACCTATCTAAAATCTATTGTTTGAAATTATTGAAATCCATACTCAACTTATCCTTTAAATAATCAACACTAGAGCCATTAGATACCGAATAATAATTTATTATAAAATAATATTTATAGCTTTTCCAAAGGTGCCCCTCACCCCTCTTATAAAAGTGTACATTCCCTTCTCTCTAATTTACACCATAAAAGCCTTTTGGCTCGGCCAAACCCTACCCAAACATTCTCTCAACATCCCCAACTTCATCTTCGAGTCATTATTTGGATTAGAAATCCAATCAAAGGTGCCATTTTGATCAAATCAAAACGAAGAACACGAAAAGTAGGTAATGTTTTCACAACCCTCTTTCAAGTTCCTTTCTTCTTCAAATTATTCATTCTTTGTTATTTTCATTATAAAATAATAACTCCAGTATCATATATTTACATTTATGTTATTATAAATATGGTACAACCATACTCAGTATTCTATCCATCATTTGAATGACATGTCACCATACGTGCATACGTATGACCCACCGTCTCCACATCGTGGTGTAATTGTTATTAAATAAATAATTATTTGGATAGGTATTATAATGATATGTAATTCAAGAAAATAATAAGTATAACATTATTATTATTCTTTATATATGATATACCATCCAATTATATATGTTTTTAATATCAAATGAATGATATTTTCGCTCGACCATACATACAGACTACCGTCTCCACAAACGCGATGAGATTAAATCCCCATCGTATCCATACAAGTCTAATTCTCATTTTATTATTAGAAATAATTTTTAATGAATTTATATCATTTTTATATGAATAAGATACAACATATCCATCACAAACACGTCTTATGTAAAAAAACATATAAAATAAAACAATCAAGTTAACACCTGAAACGACGATAATACTAAGATATTATTACAAAGAAATCATAAAAAATCATATATGATATCATGTTAATGTATATTATTCGTGTATAATCCAATAAAAATTATTTCACCATTATATAGGAGGTTAACCTACACTCGACCAAGTAAAAAGTACAAAGTAACGAGTTTCTAATCTTACTTTTAATTTCATGAGATTTCCATTGTTCACCACTTATTTATTGAATGTTGTGTGCATACTGCCCTTGTTTGTATTCATTGTGTAATATAATTTTATTCATTTGTACTTACATCATCATTTTATGATACTTCTTTCATGGGTGTATGTTTCTTATGTTACCAAATCAATAAGAGAATTTGATATTTCAATTTCCACTCATTCAACTTTATGCATACTTCATTGATTATTTTACTCCAAGATTATATGTGGAATCACTATTCATTGGATTATGTCATAATTTCAAATACCCTTTCTGTGGATACAGTTTTTGTACACATAATCACTCCATTGTTAAATTCTCATTTCATCGGTATGAGCTTAACAAGAGTAATTTATACTCAATATCAATTTTTTGAGTTAAACATCCAATTCATTGGTGTTGTTCTTACAAGAATATGTGTGAATTTCCTTTGATTATTTTACACTAAATATCCAATCATATAGAGTGTATTTATATTTTTCACACATAATTATGTAGTTGATTTATCCTTAATCTAATGATACAACCTTTATGAGATATTTCATCTCAATTTACATTCGATTGAGACTCCTTTGTTGTTATACACCAAATCACTTATATACAGTGTATAGAATGTACTTTGACATAGTATATCATGAATCCATTTATTCTCATTATATAAAAAAAAATTATTACCTCAATTATCTATATTCAAGTGTCTCTCTTTTGGTTAAGAACTCTAACTAAAATATCATTTTAAAATGTTTTAATGATTTATTATTCTAATACTTTCTCATTAATATCCATGTTTTAAAAATGATTTTAAGGATTTATTTATTTGGACATTAATGTTTTCAAATCAAAATTTCTTTTAAAAGATTCAAAGTGGCATGGGACTCTTTTATTCAAAAATCTATTTTAAATGGATTTTTGACAAATAGTGGGACTTTTAAATGTTTTAATGAAAACGGGGGATATTTCTCTCAATAGTTTGATGATTTTTTTAATATATTTCAATATCCTTCATTATTCTCTATTGAGGTTAATCTGATACAATACAATCTTCCATATAGTATAGAATGAGTTATGTATGACTATGGATGTTCTATTTTTGTACCATTCATGGTTTTTGGTTAAAGTATTGAAATTTCATATGCTATTTTTAAACCGAATGTTTATGTTATGTTTCCAACATTTCATATGAGGAATGCATTGGAATTTGTAAGTAAAGGGTGGAGCCCGCTATAGCTCTTCAATGAATTGGTAGAACTCATGAAACAAACTAGTTTCATGGCACGAGGCCTTGACAAAATCTTATTTGTATTCTTGGCCTGAGGCCTTGACTATGTGGTTATGATAGTCTTGCATTATACATTCCATTATTATAAAAGTGGTTATTGATATTGCATTTTGTTATTCGACTAGTAGAATATCCATGTGAACTATTAAATGGAATTTTTCATTTTATCTTGGCCATATTATACTGAAGTTCAAGTTTAAAAGGCTTTTGTTTTAGTTATACATTTCCTTAAATATTTATGCTTATTTATGAAATTTTATGCTATATTATTATCCATACAGAGCATCAGAGCTCAGCCCTTTCAATTTTAATTTTTCCGAGGATGTGAAGAATTAATTTATGAATGCCCTCCAGGGATAGAATGAGGGGATATGAAGACAAGATGTTGTTGTAGTTTTTTTTACATTATGATGTAATGTAAGACTGATGAATATATCTAGTGTTTCCAATTCTACTAAACTAATAGGTCATTCTAGACTTGGTCTTTTGTGATCATTCCAATGTTATGTAATAATACAGTAACTCTAGGTAAATCGGGTCAGGGAATTATAGTTGGTAATAGATGAATTTTAGTACAATCCTTACAAACTGGATTTAGATAAACATTTATTAGAGAACATATCCCTACGATAGAAATTTAGGATTAGTATAGAATAAATTCCTAGAATTTTGGTATTGTATATATTTTGTGAGTTTTACAAGCAATACATCCATGTCTGGATACGAGCAGGTAGAGGTGGCTCTCACACAGATGTACCTAGGGGTAAAACCTGAAAACACTGCTTTGAGATAGACTCGAACATGAACTGGGGTATGAAAACGGGCCTTGTTGTACTCATGGTTATGACACTCATAGGGGATATATATTGGATAATTTACATTTTCATTAAAAAATAATTTGATGTATTTTTATATAATATTAGATTAAAGGACTTTGATTAATCCTATGGTGTTTCAAATTGAGAATATGGTGTCATGATATTCTCTAAATGATTTTATGACTAATGTTACTCCCACAATGCTTTCTGGTTTTAGTCAATGGTTGGAGTATAAGGAAGTCATAGTAGCTTTTAGAATGATTTACAATGTGGGAACGGTAGTGTAAATTATAAAAAATGGAATTTTGATAGGCATAAAACATATCGTGTGAATGCAACATCAGTTTTACAAAAATATGATCAACAACATATATATTAACCAACTCCCAGACTTAAAAAATAAGAGAATGGTGATGAATCATAAGAGCTCCAGCAGTGGAGACCATGGAGAAAAGAATCCTAAATTTCCATTAGTCAGGAAATGTGGAAGGAGACACCCAGGAATGTGTCTCAACGGAACAAAAAAATGATTTACATGTGGGAAATAAGGACATAAAGTAAAGAATTTCTGAGGAAAAATGAAGAGTACTATGGAAGAAAAAAAATTGTCCCAAGAATCCATTTACAGTCATTTTCCGTAAATATAGGGGACCTAGCCATTACCCAAGTAAATGATCTATTCTATAGGAAATTTTCTTGGTCAAAGAAGAAGCTATGTTGAAATAAATGGTTAGATAAATTTTTTAAAGTATTAGAGCTCTTTTTTGATGGGATTATATTGGAATAATTTTCTATTGTATTTGTAACCATGCTATTTTCTATGTGATAATGATATTTGAGGAAGACTTATCTTTTCCATTGTGGATATAGTTATAAATAATCATTTTGTTATATATAATCATTGGGTTTGAGGAAATTATATGTTATTATATTTTGGGATAAAAATGTAATGTATGAGATAACATTTCTGATGAAAATTATTTTATCATTATATTGAGGAATTTATCTCATTTTCATAATGTTATAAAATATAGTTTCTGAAAAAGAATAACATGCAGACCATGTGACAACCCGTCACATCGGACAAAGTTGTGGGAATCGATCCCACAACCAAAGTGTGATAGGAATTTATCGCCTACCACTGAACTACATGATGTCCCTGGTTATTTTGACTAATTATTTTTAGTTAAATGATTTTATTGATCAATAATAAGTTTATTTTGGTTATTATGTCTTATAAAATGAATACCCTTAGTATAAGAATATTATTTGGTGAGTAATTGATAAATGTTTTTTGGAAGATGTTTGCTTTATTGAGAACACTATACATCCAAGGAAACTATAATACTATGGAATTTCATTTGAGGAGTAATGGTGGATCTATAACTACCTTTTTATTATGGATTTATTATTGATTTGGGTTATTTAGGGAAATTATTAACCAATAATAGAGAATATGTGATTAGGTTAATTACTTTTAAGAATGTGACTTTAAGAGTAGTTGATGTCATTTTGAGATACAATTTAACGTGGATGACTACTTATCCAAATTATTCTATGTTTTGGGTTTCAATATTAGTCTAGATTATATTGATGGATTTTAAGGAAAATTGTTTGTTGAATGGAATTTATTTATCTTTGGTGTATTTTTGGTATAATTTTATAAATTATGATTACTGTATCTTTCTCTAAAAGAATATCCTTTTGGGGGATCATCAGATATTGTACTAACCGTTTTGGTTTTGATTAATCTCTAAATACAAGGTAAATATATAGTTTATCTTTCGTGGATAATGTGATTATATAGATGATTATTCAAGCTCATCCAGTGTGACAAAGTCTTCTTGAATACTCATCGTTTAAAAAAATGAGTTAGTGGTGGAAATTTATAAAATAATAAACCTATACTTAAAAAGAAATTGTATCTCTTTATTTTCGTAGTGAATCTAGTAAATGAATTCCTCATCTTTATGTAGTGTAACTTAATCAAATGTTGTCTGAATACTTTTCCTACTGGGAAACTAATGACTATTTTTCCCATCACATGTTTGTGGCTTTCCTGTTGTTAACTTTCTCCTGATCATGTTCTCTATCCCAATCCATCAGAACATGACGCATAGTTTATCTTTAATATCAATGTTTTCCTACATGGAATCCTAGTATGAGTTATCTTGTGTGAACTTTGTATTTCTCTTTATTATTTTTAAGGTGATAGTTTTATTGAATCTTTTTTAGATGTGGGACATTCTATTATACTCCCAAGACCAATTTTAAATATTTCAAGGATGAAATTATTTGAAGGAGGGGAAAATATAACACCCAATGCTTCCACGGTACGCTTCTCTTTGAATAATACAGTAGTGTGTGTTGTACGCAACTTCGAGTTCTAACACACACCATAGCCAATCAAACTAGCCGTTATGAATAGGAATAACAACTTTTTGATATTTTATAAATTTTATCTTTCAAAATGGACTTCATTCTTGTATGTGTAATATCAAAATTACCATAGGGTGAATTTTTTGTTTTTTCTGAAAACATTGAAATTTTGATGAATAGTGAAAAAACACCAAGTCATAGTCTAAAACTAATTATTATTTAAATAATTATTTATTTTATTTAAATTTGATTAATGTAAATATTGATACATAGTACCTATATAGGTTCAGTGTAATTCATTGGAGTTAGTTTAGAATAATTTTAGATATATATAAATTTTATTGAACTTTTCACCATCTTTTATCCACCTCGTCGGAGAATATGGAAATTCACATAAAACATAATGTCACCACTTCTGTGAGTGGAATTTTGAAAATCTGAGAGACACGGTTAATATCAAGAGGTAAAATGTGGTTCAATGAGATGAAAATATTTTTTGGTGAATAGTGTTTTGTTAATTTTTATTTACCACGGTTAAAAGTAAATAGGGTAATTGTGGGTAAAATTGATTTTAATATTACACTAGCACATGTCTTAATTCTATTAGAAAATTTTATTTTGACCAAAAACAACCATAGGTATAAAATATTATCATTTAGGCCTACTTGGATTAGATTAGGACATTAATTATTATTTATTTTAATGAAGAGTTAAAAGTGATATATTCAAAGTATAATAACTAATTTTTTTTAATATAGGGTTATTAATTAGATAAATTAGATTATAAATATTCACTAGAAAGATAAAAATATTTCCTATATAATGGTATTTTATTTATAATTTTTTTACATTATATAATTTAATTTATTTATGACACAATGGTGATGTAGTAATTACCTAATTAATTAAATATTAAAATAATTGATATTATAAATATAAATATAAATATAATTTGAGATTTCATGAATTAAACATATTTTATAGGTTAATATGACATATTAGTAATTTTTATATAAATTGTTTTTGATGTAAAAATTCAGTTATGAAATTATCAAAAACAAAATACCCAATTGTGTCAAAATTGACATAACAATGTGTTTAAAACAAATATTATATAATTAATTGATATTATAGTCATAAAAATATAAGGTTCATCCAATAGTCTAATAAAATGATAGGTGATTCATTAATGGTCCACTTTAGGGTCTCTTGGAGGTATATAGTAAGTTTATTAAATATAAAATATAAAAATATAAAGAGACATGGTAAATGTCAAACTATTTAACTAAGACATAAATATAAATAATAAGGATAATATAGTGACCAAAACCAATCTATCATCTATTGGTTGAAATTACTTCGACCCATTCCCACCATAAATTTTAAATAATCCACTTTTAAACCACTATAAACTAAATATTAAATTATTATAAAATAATACTTTTAGCTTTCCCAACGGTGCCCCTCACCCCTCTTATAAAAGGGTACACCCCCTTCACTATAATTTACACCTTCAAGCCTTTTGGATCAGCCAAACCTAGCCCAAATATACTATCAATATCTCTCACTTAATCCTAGAGGTTGTAGTTTGTTCATATATCCAACCTAATGAGCCCTTTTGATCAAATCAAAACGAAGAACCCGAAAAGATGTAATTTTTTCACAACCATCTATCAAGTTCCTTTCTTCTTCAACTTATTATTTCTTTGTTATTTTTATTATAAAATAATAACTTTAGTATATTTTATATAATTTGATGTTATTATAAATATGGTACAACTGTACTCTGTATTCTATCCATCCTTTGAATGACATGTCACTATACATGTGTACGTACGACCTACCATCTCCACGTCGTGGTGTAATTGTTATTCAATACATTATTATTTTGATGGGTATTATAATGATGTGTAATTAAAGTAAATAATAATTATAAAATGATAATTATTGTGTATATATGATATACCATCCAATTATATATGATTTCAATATCAAAATAATGATATTATCACTCGTGCGTACATACGGACTACCGTCTCCATGAACACGATGAGATTAAATCCCCATCGTATCTATACTAGTCTAATTCTCAATTTATGATTAAATATATTGTGTAAGGACTTTATATCATTCTATATATGAATAATATAAAACCTATCCATAACAAACATGACTTATGTAACAAAATGTATAAAATAAAATGAGTAAGTTAACACCCAAAATGACAAAAATACTAAGATATTATTAACAAACAAATGTTAAAATATCATATATCATATCATATTAATGTATATGATTATTTTATAATTCAGTAAAAAAAAATTCTCCATTATACAGGAGGCTAACCTACCCTCTACCAAGGAAAAAGTACAAAGTAAATGGTTTCTTATCTCACTTTTAATTCCGTGATATTTCCATTGTTCACCACTTATTTATTCCATTTGGGGTGTGTAATTACCATTTTTTATTCATTGTGTAATATTAATTAATTAATTTATATTTAAATAATCATTGTATGATACGTATTTCATGGGTGTATGTTTTTTATTTTAACAAACAATAAGAGTAATTGAAATTTCAATTTCCACCCATTCGGCTTTACGCAACTTCATTGATTATTTTACTCCAAGATTATGTATAGAATCACTATTAATTTGATTATGTCATAATTTCCACTCCTTATATTGTGGATTCACTTTTGATACACATAATCACACCATTGATAAATTCTCAAGTCATCAGTATGAACTTAATAGGAGTAATTTTTAATCAATCTCGATTTTTTGAGTTAAACATCAAATTCATTGGTGTTGTTTTTACAAGAATATCTGTGAATGTCCTCTGATTGTTTTACACTGAATATCCAACCATATTGAGTGTATTTATATTTTTCACGCATAAGTATGTCATTGATTTATCCTTAATCTACGAATATGACCTTTATGAGATATTTCATCTCAATTTACATTCTATTGAGACTCCTTTGTTGTTATACACCAAATCACTATTATATGGTGTATATAATGTACTTTTACATAGTATATCATGAATCCCTTTATTCTCATGATATTAAAAAAATTTATTACCTCAATTATTTTTATTCAATTGTCTCTCTTTTGGTTAGGAACTCTAACTAATATATCATTTAAATTTTTTTTAAAGATTTATTATTCTAAATCTCTCTCATTAATGCACATGTTTAAAAAAATGTTTTATGGATTTATTTATATGGAGATTAATGTTTTGAAATCAATATTTCTTTCAAATGTTTAAATGTTGAATGGTATAATTTTATTGAAAAATCAATTTTAAGTGTCTTCTTAATAAATAGTGTGACTTTTAAATGATTTCACGAAAAAATGGGATATTTCTCTCAATAGTTTCATGATTGTTTTAATCTATGTCAATATCCTTCATTATTCTCTATTGATGTTAATATGATACCATAAAATCGTCCATATTGTATCGAATGAGTTATGTTTGACTGTGGATGTGCTATTTTTATACTATTCATGATTTGTGGTTAAAGTATTGATATTCCGTATGTTAGTTTTAATACGAATGTTTATGTTATGTTTCATGATTTTTATATGAAGAATGCATTGGACATAATTAGTGACGGGTGGAGCTCGCTATAGATCTTCGATGCATCGGTAGGTATTGTGAGACAAACTAGTGTCTTGGCACAAGGCCTTAAAAAATCTTATTTGTAGTCATGGCATGAGGCCTTGACTATGTGGTTTTGATACTCTGTAATTATTCATTCCATCATTATGAAAGTTGTTAATGATATTGCATTTGTTTATTCGACTAGTAGAATATCCATGTGAATAAGTAAATGGAATTATTTCATTTTAGTTTTGCCATATTATGCTGAAGATCAAGTTTAAAAATCATTTATTTGTTTTTCATTGAATTAAATATTTATGCTTATTTATGAAAGATTCTGCTATATTATTATCCTTACTGAGCATCTAAGCTCACCCGTTTCAATGTTTTTTTTCCTAGGATGAGAAGAAGTAATTTAAGAATGACCTGTAGGGATACTATGAGGGGATATGAAGAGAAGATGTTATTGTAGTTTTTTACTTTATGATGTAATGCAAGACTTATGAATATATCTTGTGTGTCCAAAATTACTAAACTAATCGGTCTTTCAAGACTTGATCTTTTGTGATCATGCCAAGGTTATGTAAAAATGCACCGACTCTGGGTAACTCGGGTCGGAGCATTACATGTAATCAATATATAACCATGTTTTTTATAATTTATTAATTAATATTCATACCCCAAAATTTAATGTCTATGTTATAATGGTATAATATATTATGGTAAAATATGACTTGAAATTGTGTGTTCTGTAATATATCGATGATATTAATTTTTTTAAAACATATTTCATAATGTATCTGGATGTGAAGACTCAATATCATTAAGTAGGGATTTTACCATGTAGTGTAGTTGATTTGTTTATGTGGATATGTTGGTATAAACATTAAATTATTGTTTTCACTTTTCTCCTAATGGATAATGGAAGGAATTGGTCTTTTGATCCTGATGAAAATAGTTATTAAACAAGTGATCTACTTAAAGAATCCTTTTTTTGAAATATTAGAAGGAATATCAAAAAGATAATTATGATTTAAAATCACAAATTACATTCAAGAGGATATAGATTCTTTTCATGTGGTAAGTGATAAGTTCATGGAATATATTATATAGTTTCCTCATTATCAAATACCTTATCTAATATTCATTGATGCCTTCTAGGATGTTTTTTACTATCAATTCAAAACATGTTTTCAAATTTGTTATATTGAACTACACTGAAAAAACTGTAAATGTTATAAGGAAAACATTTAGAACATTTATCTATACATTACTATTAATAAAATTCATATATAATAAGTGTGAATAGTATAAATTATAACAATAGTTTTTGGGTAGCAATATGTTAATAATATGATGGAATAAATTACCAAAATAAAAAATTAATGAATAAAATTATAATTCGTTTTTATTTCCATAATTTCTATCAAACCCAAAACTGTAGAAATGGATTAAAAATTTAATAATTTTTATGTTTTTATAATAAAACACATGTTATAACAATATTTACATACCAACCCAACAACTATAAGAGTTCAATTTTATAGGATATGGTCCATCTATGGAAATTATAAATTATATATTTTAAATATTCTATAAGATTCTCTATAAGAAGTATCCCAATATTATCAATAAATAATTTCGAAAAATTTGATATTCCATCGTTCCCTAGTATCAAATATTATTATAGACAATAATTTCAATATCATCTTTGGTTTGTGTCCTACAACTCTCAAGAGGATGTTTGAGGTATATTACATTATTTTTTGTATTTTTTTAAAATAATTTAAAAACATATGAAAATAGTTTAATGATACACATATTTCAGTTGAAAATTGATAAATTTGTGAGAAATTTAATATCCAAGTTAATGGTAACATCCCATGAATTATAGAAATTTACCCTAGGAAAAATATCATTGTTGTTGTTATTATGAATGGAATTAAAATTAATGATGATGTTTGAGATGACCATAAAATATTCCAAACTATGAAATTATAATAATACAAAAAACAAAATTTTAGCAATATATAATCATAATATTTTTAATTTAGTTCTTAAAATAAATAAAACTCATCTATTCTACATGATAAAAAATAAGAAAAATAAAAATATAATATATGTTTAACTATAAAAAATTTGGGAAATGATTCATAATCATTAATATTTTTCACATCCAATCCATTACCTAAATGTTTAAAACCATTGAATAACAAATCATAATTCCACAAATTCCATTGTTATTCATCAAACCCTATTTAAATATTACTTTATTACATGTTTCATAAAACATCAATCACAAATGAAATGTTTTACGAAACTTCAAACATCACTATATTTTTGTAAAATATTTCCTTTAGTTCTATTTAATATTATTTTTATCGTATTTCATATAAAATACTCTGTTTATATTTTTTCCATAAAATACTTTGTTTAGCATGCATTACATGAAACACAGAGTTTATCTTTGGTAACATGCAACATATAGTTTAAACGAGACATGAAATTCTATTAATATATTATTATTAATTATGGAATTTATCACCTAGTCAATAAAAAGGAAGGTATATATATTATTATATAAATTACGAAAATATATGGTTTAGAAATGTATATTACATGAATTATTTTGTGACAAATTATTTTTAAATGAAAAAATAAATATTTGAAAATAAAGGAAATATTTTTATGATAGAATATTTTTATGAAAAAAAAACATTATTACTCATTAAATAAATAAAAACAACTTGTAGTGAGTCCTTTTAATGACATTTATCTAATATATTTTTAAATAATCGATTTGCATTCTTTAAATGTTTTTTTATACGATAGATAATAATAAATCCAATTTTATTCTTAAAACAGTATTTTTCTAAAAACAATTTAAAATTATTTTCATATAGATTTCAAAATTCGTTTTTTTATATTTTATAAAAAATAATTTATTAAAAAAATAATTTTTTTAAATCATTATGTTTGAGTTTTATTCGAGTAATTTTTTGATGCATGGTTAAAAATACTTGTCTTTATTAATAATTTAAATTTATTTTAAATAATTTAAAAATAATAAAAAAAATTATATATGGTTTAAAATGAAAAAAAATTCAATTATGTATATATTAATCCAATTGATTTCATTAAAATAATTTTAATATTGAACTTTAAAAAAAACTATTCAAACAATTGGAAATTTTCTCATTGAAATCGTGATTTGTCATCGTGTTTGTGAGATTAATTTTAAATTAAAATTTTCAACCCTTATGAATAGAATTTGTAATACTGGTTTCCATATTTTTAATTAGATTAATTCATATTGTCTATAAATTTTGACTTCATTTTGGAATACATATCATACTAAAAACCAAAAAAATATTTATCGATGTTAAGGTAACAAATGTTTTAATGAGGGATAACTCAGAAGGAGAATTTAGGGAAATGACCCAAAGCTTGTAAAAATCCTATATTTTGGATTTCTATCTATAATAATATTTATAATATCAAATATATATTCATTTGGATGATTTTTTAATTGTAATTTCTTTATCAATTTGGTTTATTTTGGTAAATTTCCATGATGATTCCAACTGGGTTCAAATAAAAACCTATAAAACGACCTCTAACATCGTATTGTCTATAACCCAAAATATCATTTTGGTTCAAATATAAAATATAAAAATTTCATCCTCACTTTCCTAATCAATTATTATAGGGCATATTTTGATTAATAATTACCCACAAGTATGATTTCGATTGTAACCTAAAGGAGTTCCCAAAGAATAGGTGTATTCATTAAATATGTGTTTCCATTAAATTTAAAAAAAAAAAAAAATTATTATTAAAAATGTATCATTAAAATATAACAATATCATCAAGATAATTCTAATTTTTTTTAATGGATCGCCAAAATACAGAAACATTTCACATAAATGAGAAATGAAAATATTGAACGTGTGTACGACGGAAAACTGCCTCACAATCCAATAAATATCATTTTCCATTACCACCACTAATAGTCTAGTTTTCGGATAAATTTATTATATTTATATGATATTTTTAATTAAATTTTACTTCTGTAATTTTTATATCACATATACCCTTTTTACCATTAAATCGTGTGGGAGAAACAATAATGTGGATTGTCTTTATAGAGGACTACCACATCGTGATGCGATGTGATTTTACCTTAGTATCATTTACTAGTAATGTTAATATAGTTTATTTTAATTAGATTATTTTCCTTATAATAGATCATAATTATTCATTCAATATTAATAATTAGTTAGATTTATTTCATTCCATCCATCAAAATATGTAAACAAAGGTCAAGAAAATATATAAAATGTTTTCTCTAAGAAAAGTGTATTCCATCTTTAAACATCTAAATTTTATAAAACAATATATATATATATATAATTAAAATTTATTTATGTAATTTCATATTTAGCATTTTTCAGATTAATATAAGGTTATCAAAGTACAGATTTCAGAACTACTGAACTAATCTCACATAAAAATTGAAATTGTTTACACCAATAAATAATGATTTTATAACAGATTTATTAAAAAATTAGTATTGAAACATTATAATGGGTTAATATACTAGTTTATAAATATTTTAATGATTCTATAGTATATTTATAATTAATATAAATTTATTATTGAGTATGTTTTATCTTGTAAAATGGATGATAATATATAATATAAGATATTTCAATAACAATTTTATTTTTCTATAAGACACATAAAATATTCAACATGTGTATATTATATCTAGAATATATAATTCCTAGGAAAGTATTTTATGATTATTAAAAATAATTGTTTTGGGGATTTATGTTTCTATTTAGGATCTGTCTTTCATGTGTCGTGTGGTTTAAATGATAAAAAAGAGGTAATGGATTTTATCTCAAATTATTTTTTTAGTATATAATATATTTTATAAACATATGTTATTATATTAGGTATTTATTTTAGAACCCCCAATTTCATGTACATGAATACTTTTTATGTTTTTTAACTATATAAAATTAATTCGTTTATTTTTGGGGAGTTTATAGGGGACTTGAAACTTAATGGAGGATTTTTTGGATATTCAAAATTTTAGAGTAGTTCATAGAATCCCTGAAACACCACAAAAAACAATGATAAGGAATATAGAGGTTAGTTGGCATGAATATTGTTAGTTAACGGTTTGGAAGAATGTGTTGTTTCTTAAGATGAACCATATGATCCTACAATCATATTTCACATTACCTCATGAAATGTTCATGCATAGTTATTATAAGAGTTTAATTTGATATTATGAGGGATGTATTAAATCAATATTTCATGTATAGTTAGTTCATGGTTTGCATAATTGTGTTACCCATCCATAAAGGGTGGTTCTCTAAGACAGAATCAATAGTACTATTGTTGAACATTTTTCTATGTTGTGTGGCCAAATCATGCAGTGTGTAGTTTCAAATAAAAACATGGTGGATATTAATTTATATAACTCCTTATCCCCCATTAAATTTCCAAAAATTTCATAATTTTGAGATAATATTTCTCTCAAGGATATACAGGGATGTCAATTTCAGTTGTGAGTAAGTTTACGGTTTTATAAGTCATTGGTGATCCAGATTCATTTGTATATTCTTTTTCAGCGTCTTTCATCATTGATCTCTTCTACATATTTTTTCCAGAACAATATATATAATATAATATGTATAGATTTATGATCCATGTTGTAAATTGTGATGTTTATCGTTAGATCGATATAATGATATGTTTTTAATGATTGTATTTAGAGAATCTCTTTTAGCATTATATTGTTTCTACAACATTTGTGAGATAGGTGGCTTAAACCTCGAATACAATTGATTAGAACATAATGTATTAGGTTTATATAATTGGTTTATAGGAATTTATATCAAATTTGAGGTGTAATTATTTATGTAAGACTTCTTTAGTGACAGTTTTTAAAATGGTGTGAATTGGATTGTTTGGTGGAAAACCCTCATTGATGTTAATTTTGAAATAGTGAATTTAAAATTATAGTATTTTTTCTTGACATGGAATATTTTTTAGTAATTTATTCAATGAATTCTTTTTATTGAAATTAATGGTCATGGTTATTTTAAATTTTTTTTTAAAAATAATTTGGGGTGAGTACATTTTCATTAGATGGTACCCTATGGAGTAATGTGTGTCCTTATGGTACACACTATTGATTATCATGTGAAAGCATGGTAGATCAAAGAGATAGTGATCATGATTTTGGAACTCTCACCTCAACATGAGTGTCTTTATGTGTTTATTTGTTTATTGGGAATGATAAACGAATTTATGAAACATTTTATATAAATAATTTATTTAATTCCATAGAAATAAAATTTGGTTCAGAAAACTGAATTTTTTTTATATTAAAAACATTATTTTAAAAAAATGTATATAAATTTATAACATGTCCATTCCTTCTGATGTGATATGGGAAGTCATTAGGTAAATCCTACTGATTTTAACCTCCACCACATAATTGGAAATATTCTTAATTTGACGATTCAGTCAATTTGGACATGGTTAATGAAATTTTATATCAACTCTTTTGTGATTAATTATGATACTATCATTGTGTATTTCTGAGATGGGGCATTGAGCATGTTGGGAGTTACTGGATGGATGAATTTTTGTCATTGATTTTTTAGTATTTAGACTCATTTGGATATGTCACATAGGTTCTTATTTATATTTGGATAAGGTTGTGGTTATATTTCATTGCGTTTTAGTTGTATTTTGTACTCATGATTAATATTTAGGTTTTATTGTTCATGTTTTCATGGTTTGGTAAATTTATTATCAATGGAAAAATAATTTTCAAACTATTTATGAAACCCATAGAATTTATTTCATGCCTTTGGTGTATTGGTGATGTCACCTAAGGCATAGTTACATCCTTCTGCCTCATCACAATCCAATGAATGGGTAATAGATATCTCAAACAGTGTTAGTTTTATAGATCCCTAAGTGTGAATTTTAATAATATCATCTACTTTCGGGATGTTATAATGTAGTATGGTTTTAGGAAAATTAAATATAGTTAATAAAAATTCATATCTAACCTATTTTTGATGAACATCATATTACCAGTGAGTTTGTGTGCTAGAGTGTTTTTAAAAAACATCTAAGTAAGTTATAAACTCATCTACATAGGGTCTGGTGATAATAATTACATACTTGAATTCATAGTATGACTTCCCACTATAACTATATTATTCATTATTTAGTAAATTATTTATAGAAATGTTAATATGTTTTTTTAATATAGTTTATAATGTTTTCAATATATGAGATTTTTAACATGCATGATGGGGGAATTTTTAAAATGGTTTAAATTGTTTATAATTGATATCGAGGAATATAGAGCTTATTAAAATGTAAATTTGAAATATCGAAGACTTTAGTTTGTACTATGTTAGAATAAATAGTTTTTTATGATTATAGAGACTAGAACTGGGTAGGTGTAGTAGAAACTGACATGAAGAGGTTGCAATAAATGTTGTTCCACCGAAGCCATAGGTGGAAAAATAGTTGGTCTAGAGTATTTTCCATACAAATTATTCAATGTATGGAGGGAACAATATGGAGGTACCAAGGAAATTGGATCATCCATTTCAATTCCAAAAGCAGAATCCACCCATATTTCTACGAATTTCTGAGCATAAAAACAAGAAGTATTACTAAATAAGAAGATTTGAATCTTTGATTTCATTGGCACACGATATAAGATGAAATTGAATTTGAAAATTTATATCATATAGGATCTATCCCACAAGTGGTGATATATATATGTTCTAGATAAATTAGAACATTCTATTTATTATAAGTATTTTAAATAATTGTTTAATAATCAATTATATTGGAACATATTAATAATTTTGAGAACAATGATATTTTTTAGTTTAAAGGTGGAGAATCTCTCTGTAACAGATAATGTGGCTAAATTGAATCATTTACTCCAATATTTATAATAAATTATTTTATTTTTCTTATTTGAAAGAAACTTTTTTGATTCGTGGTTGAAGCTTTAAATTCATTTAAATATTTTCATACTTTGTATAGTGTATTATTAAAAGATGGTTATCATCGAAATATGGGTATAAGGGTAAATCCAAAAGAATATTTTGACAAAGAATATTTTTTTCTATAGAAAATTGCTGGAATCCTAATGAGGGGAATATGTGGAGGTGGGAAAACTATTCTCATGGGTGTATCTCTGAATCAGACTATGGGATCATTCTACTTGAATCCTTGTCCAATGTGTATTTCAAGATACTTTGTATGTGGTTTTTCAATCATATGAAGCAATATTGTTTAAAAAAATAGATATAAGGTAATAATTTCTACTATATAGGACATCTTCGGTATTATTATCACAGCCCTCCAATGTCATCTGAGAGAGACACGTATCATGCTTCTCAAGCATCACATGCTTTGATGGTAAAAATATATTAGAATATATTTCATTATAAAAACCATGAAATCCATTGTGATTCTAGTAATAACTTGACTCCCCATCTAGAGAAATGACAATAGGTTAAAAAATAGGATGGTCAAGCATGTAAAAAATTGTATATATCTGAGAAAGTGAAATTGGATGATCAATAAGAACTTTTGTTAGTGTGAGGTGTGATTCTTTTTAATTCAAACCTTATTATTGAATTTATTTATTGGTAAACCTATCATTAATTTATTACTTCTTGTGTGGTTTTTTTCAAGGGTTTACATGTTGAGATGATACATTTTATTTTAATAATCTAGACACCTTTGTGATAATAAGTGTTTTGATAATTTGAATATGCATTATTTTCAATAACCATTAATGGGATGTAGTTGGTATGGGATTCTTATATAGTAGATATGGATGTCATTGAATTTATTCTGTGAATACATTGGTTAGAAAACATCGAAGTACATAGTAATTTTTATTCATGTAAGGAATGTTTCATATATTACTATAATGTTAGGAATCTCTTAAAGGTACATTGGTTAGTGGATGAATGAACATATGGACCCTTGGTACTGATGATTGTAACTATCGGTTTCCATTTAATAGAATTTTAATTTGAATATGTAAATGATATCAGTAATAGATATTTTTCAATCTTAATTAATTTGTTCTTTGATGTTATTTTCAAAAAATTCATCATGGTTTCCAGCAGAAAGTATGGTGGATATTGAAATATATCTTCTAAAAGTTACCATCCCTCCCTTCCTTCCATCATATCATTTGGAACAAAAACAATAGAGGTAATTACCAGATTATTTGTATGAGTTTCAATGTAAAATATTAACTTATTAAATTGTGTCTATATGGGTAGCATAGGTTCATTTTGTGAAGAATGAAAATGAAAATCATAAACTTTATATAGATTAACCATATCATAGACTTTATTTTTTTTAATTTTGATCCAATAAATTTACCTGCATTATATATGGAATTTTAGAATTATATATTTCAATGGACTCTAGATTCTATTTTACTAGTGTTTATGGGTGATAACTATATTATTCACAGACAATCTTGGATCATGCGAAAAATATTTATGTGTTCTTGGGTATCATGATAGAAAATTGTTTGTATTACATGTTATCAAAGTGTTGTTTTTAAGTAAAAGACATATATTTCCTTATAAATTTGTTTATGAAAAACGTTTTTTCAATATATCTAGAAAATATATAAGTCATTATCTCTTAGAAACCAATAAAGAATTTATTTGATATATATATTGTCTTTATCTTTGTAGGATACAAGAGATATATTTTATGTAAATGTTCACATTTGAAATACCAAAGGATAACATTGATTCGGAATGGAGTTCCTTTAAAATATAATCAGTACGGTATGAACTACATTAAAGAGAATAATTTTAGACTTAAATCGACCCCAATTCTCTAATTTCCATTTTCTGGATATGAGTATATATTCTATTGTGATGAATCAAGATTTTGGTTGGGATATGTTCTCCCACTTGATAATTATGTTGTTACACATAGATCATTGATGTTATGTATTCATGAAAAGATTTACCCAACTCACAAATTTGAATGTGGTTTTCTAGTTCATTCTTCGGAGTCTGGAAATCATTATCATTTTTGTGAAAAATTTATTATGTTTAGAGCTCATAAGATTTTGAAACACATTTTATAATAATGATATTTGAATATAAAGTATAGAATTTGGATGAAATACCTTCAATGTTTCAACATATTCTACATGTATACAAAGAATAATGGAAATTCTGTGGTGAATGAATTAAATAGGAAGCTGTATAATCAATTTGAGAAATAATGATTTGTTATGTGGTTTCTAATGTTTGTCATATTACTAATATAATTGTATTGTAACAAATATGGTGATTTTGTAGTTTGAATCTATGTTTATTTCATTAATTGGATTAGTATATAAAACAAGCTCAGATATTTTTAACCTAACTGTGTTTCTACAGGGGAAAAACTCAATGTTTGGGGTAACAATGAGGTATGGAACCTCTATTAGATTTTAATTTTGTGTTTTAGATATAGTATTATGGTATATTTTATTTTTCAAGAAAATTTTAATGCATAACATCATTGAAAATAAGTTTTCCGTCCAAAAATTCAAAATTTGTGTAATGTGTTGAAATAATTATTATCATGGGATGGAATGAAATGGGGGTGGAATATTTTATTTTTGGATCCATGACATTTCAGATAGTCAAGGAGAAACACAAATAATTATCTGGCATGTTGTGAAACGTAATATTTCCCAAAAGGATGTGTGATAAGATAACCATAGGGTTTGTGATATGTTTTCCCAAAATGGAAAGGAATCAATAATCCATATGGGTAATTGTGTTTTTTTAAAAGGTAGAAAATTTTTTTTTATAAAAAAGTGGTTAAAAAATTCAAAAAATCTATATTCGAGATTTTTAAATAGGTGTTGAATTTGAGTCTCGATTGTACCTTCTAAAGACCCTAGGTTTAAAACTCAATTATGTAAATACATACAATAATCCCATAGAATTTAGTTATGTAATAGAATTTATTATCATATGAAAATGAATGGATATACTTAATTGTAAATATAAATGATAGAGAACATGTTTTGGGTTTGAGTAATTGAGTTTAGTTTTGTGATACCATAACATAAAGTTGATGTGGAATATCATTTTGATTTCTAATAATGTTTCAATCCACTGCATAATGTGTTTCTTGTATATTAATTGATGAAGAATCAAATTGATCTTATCTATGTGATTTTATGGGATCAAATTGACCTATTTTTTAGGCCATGTAATTTCATATAATGGTACTGATCATGGATTGGAAGGAGGATGTCTAACATGGAAAAAACATCTTTCTAGGGTGGTTTTTATGTAAATACGGTCGAAATTCGTAATAAACATTGGTGCATGAATGGGAAATAGTTTGACAATGGCCAAACCTATGTCAGGACGATAGGGTATATCTGGTTTTTTAGTACAGAAAGTGTAACAACCAAGACTTTTATGTTATACAAATCATTAAAGGAATCTTTTTCTACACAACACTTTCTTGGCTTTCTTTACACGAAATTGCGACCTTCCTCGATAGCTTGCGTCGTACGCAATACCGAGATTTACTAAACAATGATATGCTATTAAAATATTATTAAAACTTGCCTTTATGAATAGTAATAACCACCTTTTGAAATTTTATAAATGTTTTTTTCAAAATGGACTTCATTTTTGTATTTGGAATATCGAAATTAGCCGAGGGTGAAATTTTGGTATTTTTTTGAAAACTTTCAATTTTTGATGAATAGTGAAACCAGTAAGTGGTAGTTAAAAAACTTAATTTTTCATAAAACTTAATTTTACCACTTCTGTTAGTGGAATTTCAAAAATCCGGGAGACACGGTTTATTTCATTATGTAAAATGTGGTTCAATGAGATGAAAATAATTTTTTGGTGAATAGTAACTTTTTAATTTTTTTTAACCACGGTTTAAAGCAAATAGGGTAATTAAGGGTAAAGATGATATTACTATTACCCTAACGAATGTCCTAATTCTATTGGATAAGTGTAATTCGACCAAAAACAAAATTAGGAATAAAATATGACCATTTAGGCCCACATGGATTAGATTTGGACATTTGTTATTAATTTATTTAAAGAAGGGTTAAAAAAGTTAAAATCAATGTTTAATAAGTAAATAATTTTTAATATGGGGTTATACATACAATAAATTCGACTATAATTATTCATTAGAAAGATAATAAGATTTAATACATAATTTTATTTTATTTGTAATTTTTAGACATTATATAATTTAAATTACTTATGACACAATGATGATGCAGTAATTATCTTATTAATGAAATATTGACATAATTAATGTTATAAACACCAAACTAAATGTAATTTGAGACTTTTTATGAATCCCACTAATTGTCTAGGTTAATAGGAAATGTTAGTATTGATTTAATTAACTTGGTTCGAACTAATAATTCTGTTATAATTTTCATAAAAATCAATTACTAAATATTGTCAAAATTGACATAAATTAGTTTTTTTAAAAAATATTATATTGGTAATTGTTAATTTATTCCTAAAAATCTAAGGTTCGTCCAAATGACTTATATTGGATTATATATATTAATAATAAACAACTTGGGGTTCGTTTGGCTGCTTATAGTAAGTTTATTAACTTTATAGTATTAGAACACACGAAGACATGGAAAAAGTAAAATTATTTAACTTAATGTTAAATCTAAATGATAAGGTTAAAATAGGAACCTAAACTTGTCTAAATTCTGTTGGATGAGAGGATTTCGACCCATTACCACCATATCCTAGAAATAAATCAATTTGGAGCTATTTAAAACCGAACTTTACTTTATAATAAAATAATATTTTTAGTTATTCCAAAGGTGCCCCTCTCCTCTATTATAAAAGGGCACCTCCTCCCTCTCATCCTCACACCACTTTGAGCCTTCAAGCTCGGCCAACCCCTGAAACTTTCTCCTATCCACTTCTCTAGAGACATCCTAGAGTTCCTGGTCTTCTTCAAAGACCAATTTTAGTGCCCTAAAAGAAGGCCTCAAAGAAGCACTTCAAAGAAGAGGTAATGTTTGTTACCGTTTCTTTCATCTTTATTTCTTCTTCCACTTATTCTTCTTTAGTTGTTTCATTATTAAGTAATAACACCAGTATCACTAATATACTTATATGTTATTATAATTATGAAACAACCCTATTTCACCATCTATCCATCCTGTGGAAAAAGAAATCACCGCGCATGCGTACGTACAGAATACCGTCTCCACGCCGTGGTGTAATCTATTTTCCAACACCACCTTACTTGGATGGGTATAACGGTGTAAATAATGACCATATATGACTATTATAAAGTGATATTGATTCTGAAATAGTATACATATACTCCAATACAATTCCACGATCATAGGAACGATATCATCACTTGTGCGTACGTACGGAATACCGTCTCCATGATGTGATGCGGCTCGTCCTACATGATATTCATTTCATAATGATTATGTAAATGAATTGAATGAATTAATATGATATATATTACACTAATACCATTCTGGAAATGAGGTATCTATATCCTAAAGATAAGAATAAGAATTTATTCGACAAAACACGCATAAGAACAAAAAGTTATATACACCTGAATAACAAGTAGCAATGAAATATTACTACTAAGAAGATAATAATATGACCATATATGATATCATAAAAATAAGTATGATTCTTGAATAAGTCAATAACATTATTTAAATCATTATGCAGGAGGTTCAGACACTTACAAAGCTAGTCGGACTTAAGGTAAGGGAAAATATCACAATCTCATTTTTATCCGAGATTTCTTATTCGTAAGTATTTATTGGGGTGTATTTAGTCATCCGCATCCATGTTTCCTCAATATGTAATATTATTTATATCCTCCTACAATTTTTTAAATCCAATTTTACCCTTCGGTGAGTTTTTAGTAAAAGATATGAAAGGAATCTTTTGTCGTTTTTCGTACGAGGTACTTTTTGACCTTTCCAACAAAAGTACGATAAGAATGTTTTTTTTAACTTATACGGCATGAATGAATATTTAAAACATTATTTCCAAGAAGCTTCCTTTACAAGTTTTCATGTTTATTTTTAATCAACTTCATTTAGTTTAAAATTGTATGACATGTTAAGAAAGGAAAATGTTTTTGAAGTAGAAAGGATATTTTCCTCAAGAATGGAGTTCATGTGTTTTATCAAAATTATTTTCCATATAAGATAATAAAGGGTTCTGTTTATATCCATATTATTACATTTATTTGACTATGTTGTGATGGAATTATTTTTATGAATTCCTTTATCTTATATGAATTGTTTTATGATGTCATGATGATAAAGATTTCCATTTTTATTACATGGGTTATGCTATGATGTATGATTTATGATTTTGTGGCACACATATGAATGGTATCATTATGAGATGGGTGGGACCTATATCTCCCTACAATGCATTGGGTAAAGATTTTATATCTCATGAGATAGACATGGCTGGAATGGTAGGTTATACCGGTTCAGTGAAACAGGACTGAAACGAGGAATGAACTCGGTTCAGAAAGGGACTTTGTCCACTAAGATAGTCATGACAATGAGTCTTGACTAACAAGAAATTATTCTCTATGATTATGTGTGTATGCCACAAAGTTTCATGTTTTATGTTATGATTATTGTGATTACATTTCACTATCATGATTTATCCCATGTTATGAAATTATAATCTCTTTTGCATGTTAAGATTCCCAAAAGATATGTGCTTGTGTATACGATGTGATTGATATTTTTTTTGTTTACCCTTACTGAGCATTTGAGCTCACCCTTTTGTATGTTTTCTTTCCCCAGGTCAGGAAGAAGGTTATTAAGTAGGATATTCCAAAATGGTACTCTAGATATGATGAAATAAGTGGGAGGCAAAGTTGATGCTTTATGAACCAGTTGTTTATGTTTCCCAGTTTTAAAGACACTATAACTATACGGTCCTTTCGTGGTTTTGTTATATGTTGTAATAAGTATGCTTCAATTTTGAAGTATTAAAAATTTATGTAAAGTATGGGTCGTTATTGTTGGTATCAGAGGAAAGGTTATAGTCAACCTTTGGAAACTAGGATGTGAAAGCCTTAGTAAGAACACTAAGGATAATTCTAAGCATAGAACACAATATTAGTGTTTTAGAAATGGCCATGAATAACCTAGGATAAGACCTTATGTGTCAAATTTTAATTTTGATTATGTGGTTTTCCTTTTATAATTAGTGTTCCTCACACTATTCTTCTTGGTTTTAGTCAATGGCTGGAACCCGAAGGAATCGTGTTAATGCGGAATGCGACGGGAAATGCAATGATTGTCCCCCTGAGCAACCAAACGTTATGGGAGATGGAATGAAAAATCATGTAGCCATGCTCACACAACTTTCTCAAGCTATGAATCATGCAGGACTTCCAAATGAGCAAATGAAGGAGCAACATTCTGTTGAATCCTTCATGAGGCAGCGTCCACCTTCTTTCAGCGGGTCTGCCGATCCAATCGTTGCTGAACAATGGATTAGTACTACTGAAAAGATATTTTCAGTTCTTCAATGTTCTGAACAAGATAATGTCATCCTAGAAGTGTATCGTTTGGAAGGATATGATGATCAATGGTGGAATCTTATTAAGAATACGAGGAAAAGGGATGAAATTAAGTCCATGGAATGGGATGAGTTCAAGAACTTATTTTTCAATAAGTACTTCCCTCGTATTCTCTGAACAATGATGGAGAAATAGTTTCTTGAACTGAATCAAAAGGATGATGAATCTGTTGGTACCTATGAAGAAAATTTTACAAGACTTACAAGGTATGCTTCTGGTATTATTATCCAACATGAGAGTAAGACTGGTCTTTTCTTTAGTGGCTCAAAACCAAGTCTTCGAAGGGAGTTAGCCATAAGGGACTTCAATAGCTATGAGGAAATCGTTCGATGTTCTCTCAATGTCGATATGGAGATTGGAGTAACCCATCAGTCATATGGGTTTGATAAGAAGAGGAAAATGGAATTCAAAGGAAAATCTAAAGAGCACACTGAAAAGAAGATGAGTTTTCCCTTATGCTCAATGTGTGGAAAGAAAGATGGAGGGAGTTGACTTAAAGGGACAAGTAAATGTTTCAAATGTGGAAAGGAAGGTCATCAGTCATTTGAATGCCACGATGATGGGAAGAAGATGTATAATGATGCAAACAACGGAAGGGATACACAGAATGAACCCACTACCTTTAAATGATTCAAGTACAAGGAGATGGGGAATTATGCCAATAAATTCCCTAATCCAAGGGTTGATGTTTATGGTCGATGTCAACAAACTCTTAAGGCTAAAGGCAAAGGAATGTCACATGCAATTTCTATCAGCGGTGTGGAGTACGATAACGATGTGGTGAAAGGTACACTTACCATCCACTCTAATGTAGCAAATATTTTATTTGATTCTGGATCCACCCACTCTTTTATTTCTGAAGAATTTTCTAAGGGTATCACTATATTACCTCAATAATTAGATGTTGAGTTAGCTGTGAAAACACCTACTGGAACAACAGTCGCATCAAAAGTTTATAATTAATCTCCGGTCGATGTTTGTGGGAAAGTGCTTCCACCAAATCTTGTGATCCTTCCTATAGTGGAATTTGATGTTATTCTTGGAATGGATTGGATTTCCATATATGGAGATCATATCGATTTCCAAAGATGGGAAGTCACATTTCATATTCCATATCAATCTATGATCATCTATCAATGCAAGGATGAACATAACCTTCCAGTGGAAATTTCTTCCATTTTATGGGTATTGATTCCACTAAATGAAGGTTATTTATCTCAAATGGTTGGTGAGAAACTCACGATTAAGAATATTCCAATCATATGGGAGTTTGATGATGTCTTTTCGGACGAATTACCGGGTCTTCTACCAAATCGTGAAGTTGAGTTTTCAATAGAAATCGTACCAGGTGCTTTGCCTATTTCAAAGACACCTTATAGAATGGCCCCAATTGAGTTGCAGGAATTGAAGAAGAAACTCCAAGAGAATCTTGAAAAGGGATTCATACACCCTAGTGAGTCACCTTGGGGAGCACATGTTCTATTTGTTATGAAGAAAGATGGATCAATGAGACTCTACATTGATTATCGAGAACATAACAAGATCACTATCATGAACAAATATCCTCTCCACGCATTGCTGACCCATTTGACCAACTACGTGGAGCTCATTACATTTCCAAGATTGATCTTCATTCAGGGTATCATCAATTAAGGGTCAAAAGGGAGGATATACCAAAGATGGATTTCCGTACAAGGTATGGACACTATGAATTTATAGTGATGCCATTTGGTATTACTAATTCCACTACTATCATCATGGATCTAACGAATAGAGTCTTTAGAGACTATCTTGATCAATTTGTGGTAGTCTTTATAGACGATATTATTGTCTATTCAAAGAGCAAGGAAGAACATTAAGATCACTTGAGAATTATATTGAAGTCCCTGAGAAAGGAGAGGCTTTATGCCAAATTTACCAAGTGTGAATTTTGGCTTCAAAAAGTTGCATTTTTTGGTCACATAATCTCAAAAGAGGGGATATCTGTGGATCCAGAAAAAACAGAGGATATCGAAAGATGGTCGAGAACAACAATAGTAACTGAGATCCGATGTTTTCTTGGTTTGGCTGGATATTATCAACGTTTTTTGAATGATTTTTCACGATTATCTAATCCACTCGCAAAGTTGACTCGGAAAGGAGTTAAGTTTGTCTGAACGGAGGAATGTGAAGAGAATTTCAAGGAGTTGAAAAGAAGGTTATCCAGTGCACCTGTGCTCACATTGACTTGTAGTGAAGAATGTTTTGTGATCTAAAGTGATTCATCCAAGAAGGGATTGGGGTGTGTTCTTATGAAAAATGATATGGTGATAGCTTATGCCTCATGACAGTTGAAAATCCATGAGAAAAATTACCCAACACATGATTTGGAGTTAGCTGCGGTAATATTTTCATTAAATATTTGGAGGTATTACCTTTATGGTGAAAGGTGTTATATTTATACTGATCATAAAAGTTTAAAGTATATTTTCACAAAAAAGGAGCTGAATATGCGTCAATGAAGACGGTTGGAGCTGATTAAGGATTATGACTGCTCAATCCATTACCACCCTGCGAAAGCAAACAATGTGGAAGATGCATTAAGTCGACAAGACCATAGTAGTTTATCCATGATGAGGATCAAAAAAGATCAAATATTTATGGATTTACAAAGGATGGATGTTGGAATTATAATGAAAGGGGAAAAATCTTATCTTTCTCAAATGAATGTTCAACCATCTATACATGTGAAGATTAAAGAGGCATAAAAAGAAGATGTCGAGGTACAAAAGAAGATGAGAAATGGTCATGAATTCAACCTTGATTGTGATGGGATAATAATGTTCCGGAATCGGGTTTGTGTTCCTCCCATCCCCGAATTAAAGAAGGAGCTGCTGGATGAGGCTCATAGTTCTTCATTCTCTATTCATCCTAGAAGAACAAAGATGTATAGGGACCTAAAAGAGTACTTCTAGTGGGATGGCATGAAAAGAGATGTTGCTGAATATGTATCTTGATGCTTGGTTTGTCAACAAGTTAAAGCTGAGAGACAGAAGTCTATGGAGATGTTATAACCATTACCCATACCCGAATGGAAATGGGAAAAATTACTATGGACTTTGTCACATGACTTCCTAAAAAATCCAAATGCAATAATGCTATTTGGGTCATAGTTGATCGTCTTACAAAGTCTGCACACTTCATTGCTATTAGAGAGGATTTCTCTCTGGATCATCTTTCCAGGATATGTGAAAGGAAGTGGTAAGATTGCATGGAGTACCACATTCTATTATATCTGATCGGGATCCGAGATTTACCTCAAAGATCTGGCGAAGTCTTCAGCACACTCTGGATACAGAGTTGAGTTTCAACACTACTTATCATCCTCAGATAGATGGTCAGTCTGAGAGAAAAATTCAAACCCTAGAAGATATGTTGAGAGATTGCTCTATGGATTTCAATGGAGGTTGGGATCAACACCTACCTTTGGTGTAATTTTCTTAAAATAATATCTTTCACTCCAGTATTCATATGGCTCCTTATAAAGCTCTCTATGGAAAGAAATGCAGGACTCCAACTTGCTAGGATAATGTTGTGGAAAGAAAGCTATTAGGACCTGATCGCATTGATGAAATGGCAGAAAAGGTCAGATCTATTCAACAACACATAAGATAAACTCAGAGTCGACAGAAACGTTATGCCGACAACCGAAGAAAAGACCTAGAGTTTGAAGTGGGTGATAAAGTGATCTTACGAATATCCCCCTAGAAGAGGGTTATGAGATTTGGAAAGAAGGGGAAGTTGATCCCTAGATATATCGGTCCTTTAGAAATACTGGATCGTGTTGGGAAGGTACCTTACCGATTGGCTCTTCCACCGAATCTCTCTCAAGTCCACGATGTGTTCCATGTATCTCTCTTGAGAAAGTACATACCTGATCCTTCACATGTACTCAGCTCAGAAGTTGTACCCCTAGAGAAAGATCATTCTTATGAAGAACAAACGATAGAGATTCTGTATCGTAGCGAAATATTCCTACGAAACAAGACCACTAGACTGGTGAAAGTTTTATGGAGGAACCACCAATTAGAAGAAGCTATATGGGAGCTTGAGGATATGATGAGGGAGAGGTATCCTTATCTGTTTGTTACAAAGTGATGAATTTCGAGGGAGAAATTCATTTTAAGGGGGGTAGAATGTAACACCCGAGACTTTTATGTTATATAAATCATCAATGTAATCTTTTTCTACACAACACTGGCTTGGCTTGCTTTACACAAAATAGCGACCTTCCTCGATAGCTTGTGTAATACGCAATATCGAGTTTCACTAAACAACGATATGCTATTAAAATATTATTAAAACTAGCCATTATGAATAGTAATAACCACTTTTTGAAATTTTATAAATTTTATTTTTCAAAATGGACTTCATTTTTGGATTCGGAATAACAAAATTAGCCTAGGGTGAAATTTTGGTATTTTTCTGAAAACATTCAATTTTTGATGAATAGTGAAACCACTAAGTGGTAGTTAAAAAACTGAATTTTTCATAAAACATAATTTTACCGCTTCTATGAGGGGAATTTAAAAAATCTGAGAGACACGGTTGATGTCAGTAAGTAAAATGTGGTTCAATGAGATGAAAATAATTTTTTGGTGAATAGTATCTTTTTACTTTTTTTACCACGGTTAAAAGTAAATATGGTAATTAAGGATAAATATGATATTATTATTACCCTAAAACATGTCATAATTCTATTGTATAAGTGTAATTCGACCAAAAACAAACTTAGGAATAAAATATGACCATTTAGGCCCACATGGATTAGATTAGGACATTTATTATTAATTTATTTAAAGAAGGGATAAAATAGTTATAATCAAAGTTTAATAAGTAAATAATTTTTAATATGGGGTTATACATAAGATAAATTCGACTATAAATATTAATAAGAAAGCTAAAACGATTTCCTACATAATTATATTTTATTTGTAATTTTTAGACATTAAATAATGTAATTTATTTATGTCACAATGATGATGTAGTAATTATCTTATTAATGAAATCTTGACATAATTGATGTTATAAATAACAAAATAAATGTAATTTGAGACTTTTTATGAATCACACTAATTTTATAGGTTAATATGACATGTTAGTATTGATTCAATTAACTTGGTTCGAACTAATAATTCTGTTATGATTTTCACAAAAATCAATTACTAAATTGTGTCAAAATTGACATAAAATAGTTTTTAAAACAAATATTATATTGGTAATTGTTATTTTATTCCGAAAAATCTAAGGATCGGCCAAATGACTTAGATAAGGTTATATATATTAATAATAAACATCTTGGGGTTCTTTTGTCTGCTTATAGTAAGTTTATTAACCTTATAGTATAAGAACACAAGAAGACATGGTAAAAGTAAAATTATTTAACTTAATGTTAAATCTAAATGATATGGTTAAAATAGGTACCTAACCTTGTCTAAATTCTATTGGATGAGAGGATTTCTACCCATCCCCACCTTATCCTCTAAATAAATCAATTTGGATCTATTTAAAACCGATCTTGACTTTATAATAAAATAATATATTTAGTTATTCCAAAGGTGCCCCTCTCCTCCCTTATAAAAGGGCACCTCCTCCCTCTCTTCCTCACACCACATTGAGCCTTCAAGCTCGGCCAAAACCTGACACGTTCTCCTCTCCACTTCCCTAGAGACATCCTAGAGGTCCTTATATTCTTCAAAGACCAATTTTAGTTCCCTAAAAGAAGGTCTCAAAGAAGCACTTCAAAGAAGAGGTAATGTCTGTTACCGATTCTTTCATATTTATTTCTTCTTCCACTTAGTCTTATTTAGTTGTTTCATTATGAAGTAATAACATAAGTATCACTAATATACTTATATGTTATTATAAGTATGAAACAACCATATTTCACCATCTATCCATCCTACAGAAAATGAAATCACCGCGCGCATGTACGTACGGAATACCGTCTCCACGCCGTGGTGTAATCTATTCTCCACCACCACCTTACCTGGATGGGTATAATGGTGCAAATAATGACCATATATGACTATTATAAAGTTATATTGATTCTTAAATAGTATACATATATTCTAATACAATTCCACGATCATAGGAATGATATCATTACTCGTGTGTACGTACGGAATTCCGTCTCCATGGTGTGATGCGACTCGTTCTGCATGATCTTCATTTCATAATGATTATATAAATAAATTGAATGAATTAATATGATATATATTACACTAATACCATTCTGTAAATCAAGTATCTATAACCTAAAGAGAAGAATAAGAATTTATTCGAAAAAACATGCATAAGAACAAAAAGTTATAAACACCCAAATAACAAGTAGCAATGAAATATTACTACTAAGAAGCAAAGAATATTACCATATATGATATCATAAAAATAAGTATTATTCTATAATAAGTCAACAACATTATTTAAATCATTATACATGAGGATGAGACACTTACAAAGCAAGTCGGACCTAAGGTAAGGGAAAATATCACAATCTCATTTTTATCCGAGATTACTTAGTTGTAAATATTTACTGGTGTGTATTTTATCATCCAAATCCATGTTTCCTCAATATGTAATATTATTTATATCCTCTTACAGTTGTTTAAATCCAATTTTATGCTTTGGTGGGTTTTTAGTAAAATATATCAAAGGAATATTTTGTCTTTTTTTTATGAGGTACTTTTTGACTTTTCCGAAAAAAGTACGAGAAGAATGTTTTTTTAACTTATACAGCATGAATGAATTTTTAAAACATTATTTCCAAGAATATTCCTTTACATGTTTTCATGTTTATTTTTAATCAAATTCTTTTAGTTTAAAATTTTATGACATGTTAACAAAGGAAAATGTTTTTGAAGTAGAAAGGATATTTTCCTCAAAGATGGAGTTCAAGTGTTTTATCAAAATTATCTTCCATCTAAGATAATAAAGGATTATTTTTCTATCCCTATTATTAAATTGATTTGACTATGTTGTGATGGAATTATTTTTATGAATTCCTTTATATTATATGAATTGTTTTATGATGTCATGATGTTTAAGATTTCCATTTTTATTACATGGGTTATGCTATGCTGTATGATTTATGATTTTGTGGCACACATATGAATGGTATCATTATAAGATGGGTGGGACATATATCTCCCTCCAATGCATTGGGTAAAGATTTTATATCTCATGAGATAGACATGGCTGGAACGGTAGGATATATTGGTTCAGTGAAACAGGACTGAAACGAGGAATGAACTCGGTTCAGAAAGGGACTTTGTCCTCTAAGATAGTCTTGGAAATGAGTCTTGACTAAAAAGAAATGATTCTATATGATTATGTGTGTATTCCACAATGTTTTATGTTTTAAATTATGATTTTTGTGATTAAATTTCACTACCATGATTTATCCCATGTTATGAAATTATAATCTCTTTTTCAGGTTAAGATTTCCAAAAGTTATGTGCTTGTGTATACGATGTGATTGATATTTCTTTTGTTTACCCTTACTGAGGATTTGAGCTCACCCTTGTGTATGTTTTCTTTCCCCAGGTCAGGAAGATGGTTATTAAGTATGATATTCCAGAAAGGGACTCTAGATATGATGAAATAAGTGGGAGGCAAAGTTAATGCTTTATGAACCAGTTGTTTATGTTTCCCAGTTTCTAAAGACACTATACCTATACGGTACATTCGTGGTTTTTTATATGTTGTAATAAGTATGCTTCAATTTTGAAGTATTAACAATGTATGTAAAGTATGGTCGTTATAGAAAGGTCAATAGTGGGGATAATATATCATCCTTGGATTCATGTACATTACCCTTTATTTATGTATTTCATATATATATATATAATTATTATGAAGAATTTTTGGTGGTTTCAAGGGGTTTTTTAAAATGGTGGTGGTTTATTTGGAAGAGAAAAGTTTTAGTAATTTTATTATAAACCATGAAACCCCATCCAGAAACCATTAAATGAAAAAATATTGGGCAATGGGAAAGTCCATGTTTTTTCCAAACATTGCGTGTTCTCAGGAGAAACCCTGTGAGCAAACAATCATTTGTTTTACCAAATTTTTATTAGGTAGTGCATGATCTTTCTAACAATGTGAGATAAAAATTTTATGGATTAAAAAATATTTAAATTCATTCATTGTTGGATCAAAAATTTTAAACCATGACTTCCCACCATGTGGGGTTTTTTCTTAGCTATAACAGCGAAGATGTTCAATGGATTTCCAAACTATCTAACCTAACCATGCAGTGTTCATTTTCAAATATGAAATTTGTAGGTCCATAATGGTTTAAGTCCTATGACCAATTTTAATTTCATAATCATTCATAATAATTAATTCTATTTCTTCTAATGTATATAGAGCATATTCAATTCGATCATGGAGCAAGATATAGATATTTGTAATCCCTTGGTTTTAAAGATTCATTGGTAAGTTCTTGTTCTTTTTTGTTCATTAATGACCTCTTATACTTCCATTTTTTATATCCAAAGATATAATATATTATTGATATATCAATATTCCATGGTTGTAATTTTATATTTAATTGTATTATATATATATAGAAAGGTTTTTTTCCATCATATCTATGTAATTATGTTTCAATTATTCAATTTCACCAATATTATTGAGGTAGGTGTCTTCTCTCTCGCATTTACAAGATTATAACATAAAAGATTTGGTTGATATTATTTATTTCATGGATTTTATTAAGAAAGTATAGATTTAATATTAATATGGAATATATTTTTTTAATGAATTATTGAAATGGTGGGATTTATTTGGTTATTTTTGAAAACCCACAAAGATGATAATTTAAAATGAAGATCTTCAGAATTATTGTTTTCATTTATTTCAGGGAAAATTTTTGTAAAAAAGTTTTTAGTAAAATATATTAATCAATGAAAAATATTCTAATGGTTAGTTTGAAATTTTATTTAGAGTACATGGTTGTAATGAGTTCATTTTTATTAAACTTGGTCATGTTTAAGGGGATTCTTCCATTTGAGAGCGTAATATGTTTTACCCGAGGAGGACATGGTAGTTCGACGAGAGACCAATTATGAGTAGAAAACTTCCATCAGGGCATTCGTGTGTTGATGTGTGTTATCATTGAATGGGTATTCCAAATATATTTCTGAATGGATTTATTGTATTTTTTTTAATTTGTTGGAAAAATATTTTAATTTGGAAATTGACTTAAGATTTAATATAAAAATCCATAAATTTATTAAAATTATATTATATAAATTTTCTATAAATTTTAGTCATAGTGTAATTAGTTTTGATTTCATTAGTGAAATCATTCTGTGTTTATTATCACCCCTTTCATAGGAACTACAATTCATTTACTGATGAAATCCTTAGCGATACAATTAATGGAATGGAATCTCTATTCTTTAGTGACTCACCATGATACTGCAGAATAGCTTGTTTTGTTGGTGGTTGGTGTTGGTTGGGAGTTTCTATTTGGATTTCCTGGTGTCATTGGTTTTTTTATTTCGAATCCATTGGTTATGACACTTAGATACCACTTTTTGCTCAAATATTATTGTTGTTTTATTAGTCGTATTTTTTACACAGGTATTATGTAGATATTTTTTATAGTTATCATTGTCATCTTTCTACCATAAATGGGAAAGTAATATTCCAATTAATTAGGAATCCATCACAATTTATTCCAATAAAAATAGATCATGGTGATGTTAAAAAGTGTCTAGTAACGTCCTTCATTTTTTTATAGTCCCATTGGTGGGGGAGGGACAGAACATATATACTTCCCATTTGAATGTTCATATCATTAGTATTCTACTTTTAATTATATTATATTATTCATTTAACTTTATTTTTTGTGTTATTTAAATTCTATTTTTTTAAAGATGTACGATTATGTTGTTATAGTCTCAACATTTATTCAGATTGTTTTTATTATGACACTAATGATGAAATATTAAGAATTTACTCTCATGAAACATGTGATTTCTCTCTCTCATTGTTTTATGTAATGAGAATTTATGTTGTCCCTTAGTATTCCAACATTTATATATTAATGAGATCAATAATATTATAATAAAACATATTTATTTATTTATTTGGTCCAAAACAAATTTTCTTCTAAAAACATGTTTCCTAAAAATGATTTCAATTTTTTTTATAATTATTCAAATGATTTATTAATGATGTTTATACCCAGGATTTATAATTTTAAAATGATACATGAACATTCTGTTAATCTTCCAAAAATTTCTTAGATGGATTTTACTAAAAATATTAAAGGAATCATTGTTTTTATCTATAAGGAAGAAACATTATTTAACACCATAATGACCAAATAATTGTGAAAAATAATTATTTATATATTTCAACATTTATTTCAAATAAATGGATTTCCAACAGTTTTGTGAATTATTTTTAAAAACTAATTTTCATAATGGAATGGATATTTTCTTCAAGAAATGTTGTAATTTATTTTAAAATGTATTGTATTTGTTTTGAAGGATATTTTGAAATAAATGTATTTTAAAATTTATTTTCGTTTTTAAAAGTGTTTTTTTTTCAAATAAGAATGAATATTATCAATAATAGGTGTTTTAAATTATTTTTAAGTATCCATTTATTATATTTTATATATATTGTTTTTGAAAATGATTTCCAAAATTATTTCTGTTCTAAAAAATCTATTTTAAACAGGATAATATAATTCTTCATGAAATGTTTTAATTTAATTTTAATATTTACATTATAATTATACAATACTATTTACAATGAAAATTAATTCCACAATATTTTTTAATTTTATGTTTTAAAAATTTATTTTCAATGATAAATTATTTCCCTCAATAAATATTCCATGTTATCTTCAAAAAAAAAATTATAATGAAATCCATTGAAGTTACATAATATTTTATAAGGATATGATTCATATATACCATAATTATTATTTCCCTGGAGAGTTTATGTTTATGGTGGAAATATGAATTTGAAACCTATTTCAAATCCATTGGTTATAAAAAATAAAATTCTTATGAAGACTGTTTATTTTCTCAGGTTACACAAATATTGATTGATGAAATAAAAATAAAACCAAAATATTTGAAATAGGATATAATATGATTATGTTTCTATGAGACATATTTTTTTCTTTGGTTATGATATCATGATTTTTTTGATCTTGTGGTACAAATACTTATGATTTTCATTATTTAATGGTTGAAACCTATATGGTCATCAAATGCATTGGGTAATGATTTATGTCTATTGATATTGATAGCATAGGATAGGGGAGTGAACCAGATTTCCGTAGGGACTTTTACCACTTTTATATTTTTTGGAGTGAACCATGACTACTATAATAGTTTTGGGAGTGAACTCATTCTGCTATGATAACCATCATAATATGCCTTCAATATTATGGAAATGATTTTTTTAATTTTTTTAGGCCAAAAATATATGTCTTATAATAATGTGTTTATATTAGATTTCATGTTCTTTGATTCACTTATGATTCAGGGCTTATTAAATGAAAATGTTATTTCATGAATCAACATTATCAAGATTGATATGAATGGTTTTGTTTTCAAAATTTATTAACACCTAATAATATCAATTTTTGTATGTTATAAATATGTATCTCCATTTTTTACCCTTTTTAATCTTGTATTATGAAACTTTCATATGTTTCCTTTGACCATATTATGAAAAAATATTTTAGGTACGGTATATTTTTAAAAGAGTTCAAAACGAAATGATTTTTATGGGAGAAGTCAATGACCATTCACCAAATAAGTATATTTTGTACCAAGTCTCCATAGACAATCAGATATTATGTTCCATATGTTTTCGTTTTGTATTTTATTGTATATGAATCAAAAAATATATAATATCTATATATTAAAATTATATGTCTTTATAGTTTTTATTAAAGGATAGGATTAGTTAAACTTTGGAAACTAGGATAAGAAAAAATTATTGATATCCATAAAAATATTTATTTGGATATGACTAAGGATATTTATATGGATAATTCTATGTGTGAATCTACATATAGGAAATATTCCTAGACAATTATTTAAGGATACATAAACTTGTTTACAATTAATTACATCCATTTCAGCATATTATAACTGGATGTGTCTTTAGAAAACAGGTACCTAGGGATAAAAACTCTTGATATGGAATATTGAGATTGACTCGATCATAATGTGGTGCACAAAAATGGGCCATTCTGCACAATAGGTTTTACATTCTTGTGGTATATTCTTTGGAAATAGACAAATTAATTAAAAACCATCATGAAGGAATTAAATATATGATGAACATGATAAAAAATTTAAAATAATTGTTACATATATTGAAAATAATGTGTCAATATTTTGACATCCTATTTAAGACATATCATGATTATTTTTTCCACATTGATTGTTATTTTTTACACTACGATATTCAGTTGTAGAAAATTGTGTAATCAATAAGGAACAAGATTATAATTGATTATGATTGAATATTTTTTATGAATAAAAAAAAATGGTGAAGATTGCAGAGAAGGATATTTTGATGATACAAAATACGTTATCATGATTCATGATTAAAAACATTTAACTGGACCAACTATATAACTCAATAAATATTAAGAAATGGTTTATATTTTATATTGTAAGAAATATGCATTAGGGAATATTATTATGAATCCATGTAAATAGGTTATGTGAAATATTAAATGATTAAAATGTCTTTAATTTATGAATTAAAATATTATGTTATATGAATCATGAAATATATATTGGTTGTTCAATTTAGGTTTTTCATTAATGATTATAAATAACATGTTGAATATTACTGATAACCAAGAAATTTGATTTAATGGAAAACTGGTATTTTTGGTAAAACACATGATTGCTTATAACAGTTAATATATTTTTAATGATGATAAAAAATTTCATTTGGAAGTAAAGAGATTATTAATATATATAAATTAAATTGTATAGTATTTATTAATTTGGAAATAGTTAATTATTTTTTTAAAAAAATTATTATTGTTTATTTAATGGAGTTATCAAAATTATTTTATATGTTGAATATATTCAATAGTATATAGTTTTTTCCCAGAATTAAGAAGTAGGAATTTTTTCATTGTGGTTTTATGTAAATTTATTTAATTACCATTATTCAACAGAACACATTTTTAACATGTTCACATGTTTTATATGTAACAATTATAGTTTACATCCTATTTTTTGAAGGATTAATGTCATAATGATATGTTAAATTAATTATATTTTTTAAATTGTTTTTGAATTTATCATTTTGGATGGGTCATAATCATAACCATTTTTGAAATGGTTTAAATCAAACATTCAATTTGGTTATATAGAATCATTCATTATTTAACCATATGAAGAATTTTTCATATTGGATAACTAGTGATAACCAAATTCTTATAACACGAGATAGAAGGAATAGCATGACACTTTTTTATTGAAAATTCCACACATGGGAATTTCCATTTTGAAATAAAAAGAACATATAATTATTGTATTGTTAAAATGATTTGTTATTTCTACCAAAATAAATAAATATAAATTTAATTTCTTGGAGTATGATATGATTTAAAAATTATTGAATAATATCCAAAGGATGAAATTTTACGAATGATACAATGTAATATTATTCCCTACGCATATCTATCCTTTTGAAACTCTTTATCATATTAGTATAGTAGAATATCGATTGGAGAATCCAAAAATCCCTTCCTAGTTTCATGTTGTATTTCACGTATCATTATTGAGTATGTACGTACAATATGCATCACATGTATTGAACATAGATTTCATACTATTGGGGCATGAAATTTCATAATATGGTCAACCAGAATTGATTATGGATCAAATAGATAATTTTAATTGAATGATGTCCACTCATTTGGTAATGGTTTTGTGGTGAAACCCCCATCATTATTAATTTATGTGGGAAAATGAGGATGTAATGATAAATATATATACATATTTATTTAAAAAAATTTAATTAATTTTTATGGTGAAATGAATTTTATGGGTGAGAAAATGTAACACCCAAATATTATGGTGAAATATAATTTTTTAAATAATAAAATAATTTTTATATTTTTTTTAACATCCAATGGTGATTTTAGTTTCTATTACAAACTATAATGAGTAAAGCTTATGTTACACAGAAAACTGAGTTTAGCTTGCATTACATGAAACACAGAGTTTAAATAAAATGTGACATACAATTAAAATATTTTAATTTAATATAATAGTTATAAAATATCTATTCGAATGGAGGGTATGATTATTATAAAAAAATTGAAAATTTTTGTTTTAAACTTGTTTATAAAATTAATTATTTTCTGAAAAAATAATTATAAATCAAAATAATAATTACATGAAAGTAATTGAAATCATTTTCTGATTCTTTTTATGAAAACAACTAATTGTACGAAAACAAATTTATCAATCCAATTGTTAGGAATGTTATTATTTAATATATTTATAATTTATTAAATAAAATTTTAAAAATTATCTGTTATTTTTTAGATAAAATAAATGAATAAATATAATTTTAGGGTTAAAGACTATTTTTTTAAAATTAGTTTATTCACCTTTTGGAAATTATTTTTTTTATCCATTTAAAAGTTTATTTGATTAAATAATCTTTATTTTTCAAATCACCACATAATAATTAATTTATTTTTAATTTATTTATATTTCAAAAAATATTATTTTTTCATCGATTTATTAAAATAAATTTTTTATTAAAATTTTATTTTATTATAATGTTGTTAAATACATCGAAATTGTTTCAGATGGTTTAAAAAGTGAAATTAGTTGTATAATATATTTATTAATCTAAATTATGTAATTGTAATAATATTAATTATAATTTCACGTATTTTTGTGTATTATTTTTAATAATTATATGGAATTATTATGTGACCAGGATTTGTGATGGCGTGAGATTTATAAGGCAAGAGTTCCCGGAATAAATTTTTTGGAAAATTAAAATTTTAAATTACGCACATGAGAGGTTTTCCAAAAAAAAAGTGGAATTAATTTTAAATAGATGTCCAGATTAGAAATCAAAAGGTACTATTGTGATCAGAGATAAAACTATACCTTAGGTGGAGCCTAACATCAACTAACACATGTCGACTGAAAAAGATAATTTTAAGATGGTTTAAATGAAATAAGATAAATTAATAATTTATTTATTTTAAATTCTTTAACAATTCAATGAAATAATTTTCCTATAAAAAATATATGATTTTGAAAAATCCACAGGGCTAGCTGCATAACCCTATGAATTTGATGTCATCTATTGGTGAGTTGGAGGAGACCCCATTTGCAGATGACGACAGAGTGATCAATCGATGCTCCACTGATTTCAAGGACCATTCCAACGAACACAACATGAGAACCATTCTTCAACTACGTCGAGGTATGGGTTTTTTTCCATTTTTTGGTCATTCTTCTATTAAATGACAAATTCAGCTTAACCCATGACTAAGATGATCTGCGGATCGTACGTGCTTGAGGGAGGGTTGTTTATTTTCATATCTTTTAGGGATTTTGATTCTGGGAATTAATTCATGATGATTATATTAGTCGTTTTTTATGTTTCCTTTTAGTCATATTAACGAGATTGAATCAACGACATGATGAACTATGGAAGAGATTTATTCTTCTCATTTTTATTAATATTATTTCCCCTTTTCCTCATATTCATCACATTTTTCTTGGGGCTACAGATAATGTAATGTTGAAAATCTGTTTCGAAATTAAACGGTCACAATCTAGATATTGAACATCATAATGATCTAGTGGAGGTACGATGACGATGGCTGAATAAGAATTGACTCAGATTGAGGAGGATCAGTTTTGTATTTCGTTCTTCATGTGAGTGGATAAAAAATCATTTTTTGGGCCCATTAGAGGCCTAAAACACATGAAAATCGATATGGTATGTCGGGAAAAATTAAAAACCTAGTGTATCATGATGTTCAGACAGCCATGTCTATTATCAGAGGAGCACCCGGGGCACGACAATGAAAAACAATGATTCTAGAAAATCATGCACTACCACAAAACTGGGCAAGGCATGCGCCTGCCTTTATCAGTGCTAACGGAAAAGCGCTGCTAAAGGGTCGGACCTTAATCATCGCTAACAAAAGCACTGATAAAGGTCCTCCACTTTATCAGCGCTAAAGAAGCGCTGATAAAGGTTGTATTTATCAGCGCTTTTCATTTTAGCGCTTATAAATAGACCCTTTATCAGCTCTTTTTACTAGCACTGATAAAGGGTCCCGCGGATTTGTTAAAAACCAGCAGGTCCTCTTCCTCCTCCCCGCACACAATCATGCTCTCGTGGAAGCCCTCTTCTGCGCCGCTGCCGCTGCCTCCTCCTCCTCAGCCGCGACCGACGCCTCCTCCTCTACTTCTGCTCCTCCTCCTACTCCTCCACTGGCCTCATCCTCCTCCTCCTCCGGTGCCTCCGGTGCCTCTGCCCTGTCTTCGAGCCGCTGCCGTCGGTGCCTCCTCCTCCACCGCGGCCTCCTCCTCCTCTGCCGGTGCCTCCTCCTCCTCCGCCAGTGCCTCCTCCACCGTGGCCTCCTCCTCCACCGTGGCCTCCACCTCCTAAGGTATGTTCTACTATCACATGTTTTCCCAAGGTTAGAGTGGGATTATGAGCCATGTTTGATGACTCACCCTTCATTAGTGTATACTGCTAATCCTCCCAAGTGGAATAAAGAATGTAGGATTTCTCCAGTAAAACAACTTGATAATGATAATCAGAGTGTTGAGTTTTCTTGGCTATAGGGATAAGAGTATGCAGTTATCCCATCACCTCCAATAATGTTGGGATGTGTTGGTGGAGCTCTTCAGCTGTTGTTAAAATGTATTGGAACTTTAACAAAGTCTGTGAATAAATATAATATTAAATTTTCTATGTTTCCATAGCCTATTGACAGATGACTTTTATTGAAGTGGGAATATGTTCCCACATTAATCTTCCATGTTCCATCGAGATATGTCGACAGGATTCATTCATGTGGGTATCAATATGAGTGTCCCCCATGTGTTCTGTAGGAATATGTCCATATACTTATTCCTAGGGAGTAGTGATGTGAGCCTGATGGTGGTTCCATGATAGAGTATGTTGGCGGGTGTTTTTAGTAGGAGCGGGGATATTAGACCTCTCCTAGATAACATATTCATTCCTTTTCTGATGATTCTTCCTCGGTGGATCCTGTGCATGGGAATCCGAGATGGCTATCTGTCATGAGGTGCCCTCACCAGAAGGTTGATCGGTACCTGTATGATAATCCTAACAATGAATGTTAGCAGAAACCCTCCTTGGAATTTATTAATCTGTTTGAGATCTGAATATTTCCTCCTTATACACCTTCATTAGGTAAGGGAGGTGGTGGTTTTCACGTCGCGGTCACGCTGCGGTCACGCCGCGGTCCCGCTGGTGCCTCCGCGGCCGCCGCCTCCTCCTCCTCTGCCGCGGCCGCCGCCTCCTCCTCTGCTCCTGCTCCTCCTTCTCCTCCTCCACCGGCATCATCCTCCTCCTCCTCCTCTGCCTCCGCTGCCTCTGCTGCCTCCGCCCGGCCTCCGCCCTGCCTAAGCATAGCCGTCGGTGCCTCCTCCTCCACCACGGCCTCCTCCTCCTCCACCGCGGCCTCCTCCTCCTCCTCTGCTGCCTCCGCTGCCTCCACCTCCTCCGACGTGGCCTCATCCTCCTCCTCTGCTCCTGCTCCTCCTCCCCTCCACCGGCCTCATCCTCCTCCTCTGCTGCCTTCGCTGCCTCCGCCCTGCCATCGCCCTGCCTCCTCCCTGCATCCGCACTGCCGCCGGTGCCTCCTCCTCCACTGTGGCATCCTCCTCCTCCGCTGATGCCTCCTCCTCCTCCTCCGCCGGTGCCGCCAGTGCCTCCACGTCTCCTCCTCCTCCGCGGTCACGCCGCGGTCACGCCCGTGCCTCGGCGTCTACCGCCTCCTCCGACGCCACTGCGGCGACCGCCTCCTCCTCTGCTCCTGCTCCTCCTCCTCCTCCTCCACCGGCCTCATCATCCTCCTCCTCCGCTGCCTCCACTGCCTCCGCTACCTCCGCCCTACCTCTGCCCTTCCTCTGCGCTGCCGCCGGTGCCTCCTCCTCTACCGCAGCCTCCTCCTCCTCCACCGATGCCTCCTCCTCCTCCGCCGGTGCCGATGGTGCCTCCGTGGCCGCCGCCTCCTCCGCGGTCACTCCGCGGTCCCGCCGCGGTCATGACGGTGCCTCCGCGACCGCTGCCTCCTCCTCCTGCGCCCCGGCCGGCGCCTCCTCCTCTGCTCCTGCTCCTCCTTCTCCTCCTCCACCGGCCTCATCCTCTTCCTCCTCCATTGCCTCTACTGCCTCTGCTGCCTCCGCCCTGCCTCCGCCCTGCCTCTGCGCTGCTGTCGGTGCCTCCTCCTCCACCGCGGCCTCCTCCTCCTCTATCGCGGCCTCCTCCTCCTCCTCCGCTGCCTCCTCATCCTCCGCCGCGGCCGCCACCTCCTCCTCTTCTCCTGCTCCTCCTCCCCTCCACAGGCCTCATCCTCCTCCTCTGATTCCTTCACTGCCTCCGCCCTGCCTCCACCCTGCCTCTGCCCTGCCTTCGCGCTGCCGCCGTTGCCTCCGGTGCCTCCTCCTCCACCGCGGCCTCCTCATCCTCCGCCGATGCCTCCTCCTCCTCCTCCACCGGTGCCGCCAGTGCCTCAACGTCTCCTCCTCCTACGCGGTCACGCTGCGGTCATGCCGCGGTCTAGCCGCGTTCACGCCGCGGTCACGCCGCGGTCACGCCAGTGCCTCTATGGCCGCCACCTCATCCTCCACCGCCGCAGCCGCCACCTCCTCCTCTGCTCCTGCTCCTCCTCCTCCTCCACCGGCCTCATCCTCCTCCTCCTCCGCTGCCTCCGCTGCCTCCGCTGCCTCCGCTGCCTCCGCCCTGCCTCCGCCCTGCCTCTGCGCTACCGTCGGTGCCTCCTCCACCTCCACAGCCTCCTCCTCCTCCGCCAATGCCTCCTACTCCTCCGCCGGTGCCTTCGCGGCCTCCTCCTCCTCCGCGGTCACGCCGCAGTCACGCCGCGGTCACGCCGCAGTCACACTGCGGTCACGCCGCGGTCACACCGGTGCCTCTGCGGCCGCCACCACCTCCTCCTCCACCGCGACCGCCTCCTCCTCCTCTGTTCCTGCTCCTGCTCCTCATCCTCCACCGGTCTCATCCTCCTCCTCCTCTGCTACCTCCGCTGCCTCCGCTCTTCCTCCTCCCAACCTCTGCGCTGCCGTCGGTGCCTCCTCCTCCACCGTGGCCTCCTCCTCCTCCACTGCGGCCTCCTCCTCCTCCTCCGCTGCCTCTGCTGCCTCCTCCACCTCCGCCGCGGCCGCCGCCTCCTCCTTTGATCCTCCTCCTCCTCCTCCTCCTCCACCGGCCTCATCCTCCTCCTCCTATGCTGCCTCCGTTGCCTCCGCCCTACCTCTGCCCTGCCTCTGTGCTGCCGTCGGTGCCTCCTCCTCCACCGCGGCCTCCTCCTCCGTCGATGCCTCCTCCTCCTCTGCTGGTGGCACTGGTGCCTCCGCGGTTGCCTCCTCCTCCGCGGTCACGCCGCGGTCACGCCGCAGTCACGCCGGAGCCTCTGTGGCCGCAGCCTCCTCCTCCTCCGCCGCGACCTCCTCCTCCTCCTCTGCTCCTGCTCCTCCTCCTCCTCCTCCACCGGCCTCATCCTCCTCCTCCTACGCTTCCTCCGCTGCCTCTTCTGCCTCCACCCTGCCTCTGTGCTGCCACCGGTGCCTCCTCCTCCACCGCGGCCTCCTCCTCCTCCTCTGCTGCCTCCACTGCCTCCTCCTCCTCCACCGCGGCCTCCGCCTCCTCCTCTTTTCCTGCTCCTCCTCCCCTACACCGGCCTCATCCTCCTCCTCCTCCGCTGCCTTCAATGCCTCCGTCTCCTCCTCCTCCTCTGCTCCTCCTCCTCCTCCTCCTTCTCCTCCACCACAGCCTCGTCCTCCTCCTCCTCCACCGGCGCTTCCTCCTCCTCCTCCTAGTCTGCTGCCTCATCCTCTTCCTCATCCAGAACCTCCTCCTCCTACTCCTCTGACTACTCTGGTGCCTCCTCCTCCACCGCGGTTTGAGAGGTGCCTCAAGTACTCAGGTGAGTCTCACAAGATTTATTTTTGTTTTATATGATGTTTTTTGGAGATATTTCAAATGAAACAAAGTTTTGTGTTCATATTTTTTGAGAAACAATGTAGAACCATGAGCATGAGGAGGATTTCAGTCCTCTTTCTAAATCACATAGTTGACTTTCATGGTTAGTGAAGGTTAACCATGGGATATCTTAGAGGAAACCATGTGAGGTGGATTTTAGTTAGGGATTAACATACCATTTTTTCATGATTTCATACAAAACATGTGAGGTGGATTTTAGTTAGGGATTAACATAAGAGGCATCATGATGGTATCTGTAAGTCACCAATCATTATGAAGGATTTGTGTTTCCTTTTGTAGTTTTCATGGATATTGGATCAATTTATATAATGTTGTCTATGGATTTGGTTTGGTTGGGTATTTTTCCTAAGATGGCACTAAGATCCCACTTCAGATATTATATGGATTTTTGGTCTTGCTTCTAACATGAAAAGTCCACAAAATGAGTTTCTAGTGAATATAACAAGTTTAAATTGATTTGGATAATTAATTATAAATGTTATAATTTAATAATTTTGGGTTTTTGGAGAGAAGAAGGAGATATATTGATGAGTTGATCTTGGGGTAGACAAATGGACGAGGCTTAGTGAGCCTAGGAAATGTTTTCAACTTGGAATTAAAATAGTAGAAACATATAAAATTGGTAAGTGGTCCTGGTAATTTATTTATGGATTTATAAATTCCTTAATGGGTGTTATTAGAGTGAGTGTGACTTAGAGGACCTTGTTAGGGGGAACCCGGAGACCTCATGGAATACATTCTGTGACTTTTATGTATTTGTTCCCAAAGGCCACACATGGAACTAGTGATACATCAGAGCCCTTGGCCTTATTGAATTGAACCTAAAGTGTGTGAACATCCCCCTTGGGGATGTGACTACTTGGGTGGGTATAACATTGTAAGGTTGTTGGTAGGCTGGATGTGTAGACTGACCCAGAACAAACCTATATATTGAAATGGGACATGAGCCATCTCTTGAGACTATTTATAGTATGGAATATTACCATGTAAATATTATGAGGCTATACCATGTAAGACACTGATAAATAATATGATGCGCTTATTTGATGAGTGTTTCACTACATCATGTGCTTCTATTGGATGGTGACGTTGTAATGATGGTCTTCATTATTAACAGCTTATTGATCCAAACCTTTAATGGTTTTCCTTTCTAAACATTGGTTTTAATGTATTGTGGTCTTTCTTAGGATTCATTTCAGCCCTTCATTTTAAAATAACAACTGTATAACAGCATGAATAACATAGTAGTGAGGTCTATGATACTACAAATAGGGACATTGATTTTGAGTAGTGATTATATTTGTTATGAAAAGTGGATAGGTGAGAGATTTCAGTCCTTATTGTGTATTTGGCCGGTTTGGTTGAGTGTCCTGCACTACTGGGTTTTAGAGATCTAGACGATGTGAGGCTTGGGAATTGTAGTGGTTCACAATATATTTTTAATTTTGGTATTTATTTATTCCTTTATTTCCTTGAAGTATCTTGTTTTGTATCTAAATTCTACTCATATTCCTTCTCCTTTGACCTGTATACTTATCCTACGGATTTTAAATAGGATGAATATAAATAAAGAATGGATGAAAGCCAATCGGTTGACAAAAGAGTATGAAGAAGTCGTGAAAGAATTTATCAAGTTTGCAATAGATCATGCATGTGAATCTTCTCAAATCCTTTGTCTGTGTTTACACTGTTGTTATTCAAAACAAATTAGTCCAGATGAGTTAGAAGAACACTTGATCTGTCACGGAATAGATCAAAGTTATACATGTTGGAATAAACACGGGGAAACAACGAATGTAGGTAGTGAGTGGGGTGACACTGCGTTTTATGGATCATCTGATATGATTACAAACATGAACAATGAATATGACTGTATAGAGGATGTGATTACAAATGTGAATGATGATGAAGATCATATTGAGAAAATGACAAGGACCTTCGAAGATGAACTTCGTGATTGCCAAAAATTGATTGAGAAGTTAAAAAGTTGAGCAAAGACTCTATTGTATGCTGGTTGCACTAAATATACAGCATTGTCAGCCGTACTGAAGCTGTATAATTTGAAAGCAGATAACGGGTGGAGTGACGACAGTTTTATGAAAATACATGCCCTCTTGAATGACATGCTCCCAGAATACAATGAGCTCCCGAGACGAACATATGATGCCAAACGAATGCTACGCTCTGTGGGTATGATCTCTGAAAGAATACATGCCTACCCGAATGATTGTATACTGTTTCACAAGGACCACAAATCACTTAAAGAATGACCAATGTGTGGAGCTTCTCGATACAAGAATGATGAATCCAGTCCTACTAAAGTTGTATGGTACTTTCCAATCATTCCAAGATTTAGACGCCTATATGGAAGTGAGGAGACTGCAGAACAATTAACATGGAATGAAAATACAAGAATTAAAGATGGGATACTACGTCACCCGACTGACTCTCCTTAGTGGAAGAGAATCGATTATGAGTATCCTGAATTTGGAAACGAGTCGAGAAACATTTGTCTTGCGTTATCTACAGATGGAGTGAATTATTTTGGTTTTCAAAGCAACAGTCACAGTACATGGCTGGTTATGTTGATAAATTATAACTTACCCCCGTGGTTATGCATCTAACGAAAATAAATCATGTTATCTATGCTTATATCAGGACCAAAACAACCGGGTAATGATATTGATGTTTATTTAGCTCCATTGATTGAAGATTAGAAATTATTGGGGGATTCTGGTGTTACATTGTATGATGCTGACAGAAAGGAAGATTTCACTTTGAGAGTCATGTTGTATGGGACGATAAATGACTTCCCAGCTTATGGAAATTTGTCAGGATATAGCATTAAAGTAACTCAAGGTTGTCCCGTTTGCGAAGAGGTTATACAATCAATTTGGGTGAAACATTCATCGAAAACCGTGTTTCTAGGACATCTCATATTTCTACCACGATGACATAAGTACCGTTCTTGGATGACATCATTCGATGGATGTTCAGAAGAACGTACAACACCGTCTCCACTAACAGGCGATCAATTGTTTGACAAAGTTAAAAATTTGGACACTACTTTTGGTAAAACGGCTTCGAAAAACCTTACAAAAATCGGTTGGAAAAAGAGATCAATTTTTTTTGAATTACAATACTGGAATTGTCTGAATGTAAGACATTTTATTGTTGTTATGCATGTAGAAAAAAATTTATTTGACAGTGTTATCGGCACGTTGCTAAATACATCTGGAAAAACAAAAGATGGAATTAAGGCCAGGTTGGACATGGTTGAGATGGGTATATGAGAAGAGTTGGCACCAGTAAAGGGTGAAAAACGAACATTTCTTCCTCCTGCTGCTTACACTCTTTCCAGGAAAGAGAGATATCAGTTTTGCAACTTCTTGAATGACGTAAAGGTTCCAGAGGGGTATTCGTCAAATATCAGTAACCTTGTGTCAATCAGCGACTTGAAGTTAAAAGGTCTGAAATCACATGAATGTCATGTTTTGATGCAAAATCTCATTCCAATTTCTTTACATAGCATTTTTCCCAAGAATGTCCACCATACATTAACGAAACTGTGTTTCTTCTTCAAAGCTATATGCAGCAAAGTTATAGACCCGACGAAATTTCCAGCTATGGAAAAAGAAATTGCCGTCATATTATGTGAATTAGAAATGTTCTTCCTGCCTTCATTTTTTGATATGATGGTTCATTTGATGGTCCACTTGATGAGAGAGATTCGACTATGTGGTCCTGTACATTACAGATGGATGTACCCCATTTAATGGTATATGAAGATTTTTAAAGGGTATGTCAAAAATCAAAATTGTCAAGAGGGTTGTATTGTAGAGCGATATATTGTTGAGGAGGCCATTGAATTATATACTGAATACTTGTATGGTGTGGAAAGCATTGGATTACCGAAATCTAGTCACACTGGGCGGTTAGAGGGTGAAGGAATTTCTGGAAGAAAGGTTGTCACAATCAATATTACAGATCGGGAGTAGGCCCACCATTATGTTTTGCATAACAGTTTGGACGTTGACCCATATGTTGAAATCCACAATGAAATTCTTAGGGAATTGAATCCATCAAGGGCTGAAAAATGGATATCAAATACACATAATCGACAGTTTATAGGATGGTTTCAAGATCATATTTTTAAGAAGTCAGATGAAAATCCAACGTCTATTTTGGAACGACATCGATGGCTAGCCGGAGGACCAAGTGTGTATGCATTATCGTACAATTATTATGTAGTTAATGGTTATAAATTTTATACTAATGAACATGATGAAGACAGTACCATGCAGAATAGTGGGGTTACACTTGTGGTTGAAGCGATGCATGTTTCTGGTGCTAAGGACAGAAATCCAATTTATGTGAATATGTCATACTTTGGCATCATCAAACAAATATGGGAGTTGGATTATAAAGAATTTCAAGTTCCGGTATTTCAATGCAAGTGGGTTGATAACAGGAGTGCTGTTAAAATAGATGATTTGGGATATGTGAAAGTTGATTTCAGTAAGGAAGGGGAGAAAGAAGAACCATTTATAATGGCATCACAGGCAGTGCAAGTATTTTATGTTCCTGATCCTGCAAACCGAAACTGGTAAATTGTTCTGTTATCGACCAAAACAGCTGAAGGGTCAGATGAAAATTCAACGGAAGATGATCCTTTAATTGGGATTTCGCAATCATTTCATAGTGGTCCCAATGTAGACGACGTTTTGTATGTTAGAGGAGACCATAATGAAGGGATATGGATAGTTGATAGAGGGGTCAAATCCCTTCAGCCTTTAAAAAAAGGGAGTTCAATAAGCAGGTTATTGATTTTTATTGTAATATTGATTGTGTTACATTATGTTATTATCTGTTCGATGCTGGTTTTATGTGATCAAACTTAAATTTTAAACCAGTTCTGCAGATAATGACTTCTTCACCTGCTGATGCACCCAATCCCGAGACACAACACGTCTCTCAACCTGCTGCGGCTAGTCCCACTGCTGACGTACAACAGGTCTCTCAACCTTTTGCAGCTGGTCCCACTGCTGAGATACAACAGGTCTCTCAACCTGTTGCAGCTGGTCCCACTGCTGACGTACAATAGGTCTCTCATCCTGTTGCAGCTAGTATCAGTGCCGAAGATAGTGCTTCGGAGAAACATAATGATGATGCAGAAACTGAGGAAATGGTAGGTGATGAAACCCCAACGACACAAAAAAAACAGGTGCGCCGTGGTATGACAGTTTTAGAAAAAATCCTTAAGGAAAAAGCAAAAGGCATCAAATATGAGGTGGGATGGAATAAGCTATGCCAGCCTGTAAACCCCAACAAAGCCATGTTTAGTATCTACATTGGAATCGTCACTCGACAACGCGTGGCGATTGACGTAGAGTCGTGGCACCATGTTGTCAGCGGGTTGAAAACATTAATGTGGGAAGATATTACGGTAACATTACGATATCATCTATTTAATTTATTAAAATAAAATAAAATATTGAAATATTGACTAACACTTCATCATCTCTTGTATAGTGCATTTATAGTAGATGTTTCGCACAAAGAATATGTTTTCAGACTGGCAGGAAGGATTCATAGAGGCATTCACACCATTTTAAAGAAAAATCGTCTGAAAGATGCCGAAGGGAAAATCAAGCAGCACCCGCCTCCTCTTTATGAACACTTGATATCCCAAGGAACGTGGGATGCGTTTTTCAACCGTCATGTGGACAAGAATTTTCAGGTACATTGTGTTTGGTTACACGTTGTATAATGTTGCTTGTATTCATCACATTGATTGATATGTTTTTATTTATGAAACAACAACTGAGTGTTGAAAATAATGAACGGGCAACAAAACCAGTGTACCCCTACCGTAGAGCAAGGTTGGGGTACACTTCAATTGATAAACAATTGTTATGTATTTTAAATGTACTATAATAATTTTATGTGACATAAAACAACACCGTAACCATGTTTCTCTGTTTATAAGCAGATTGATGATGCAAAATCTCACGTCACTTCCATTCCACGCTATGTGCTATGGAAGGAGACTCGTGTTAATAAAGAGGGGAAACTGATGGATGAAAACACACAAAAAGTGTGGGAAACATGTGTAAGTATGACATAATATAAACTTGTTTTGATTTAAATCACTATTACATAACGATGCTTACTTATTTTTTCATATTTTCTATTTGACATAGTCACAGGAAACATCAACACCCGCACCAGATGCATACATACTTTCAACGGCCATGAAACAGCCAGAACAGTATGGCCGCATCAGAGGTGTGGGTTTTGGGGTGTCACCCAAGACATATTTTAAGAAAAAAAACAAGAGGATGAACAAACTAAAGAATTGCATGTAATGAGATATTAAGTATCTACCATTGAAGAACTAATCCAAACTCAGGGAGAGATGCAAAAGAGTTTGATGGAGGAGAGGCGAAGAGAACAAACAACTCAAGAACAACCCCCGCGAGAAGATCCACCCATCACCAGCTTTGAGGCGAGCCATTCCCCTCAAAGACCTGACTTAACCGAGGTAATCAATGTTATAATATTCGTTTTTGTGATATGTGAATCACATAGACACTGATACCTTTCATTTAATGATATTCTGTAGGGTGAAAATGAATGTGATTTATATCTGTCAACTCCCACCCATCGCCTTGTAGTGAGGGCTACGGTGTTCAATATGCAGAATGACACACTACAATCCAGACCACTTCCAACTGGTCTTGTAAAAGTGTCGATTAACGTAGCTCATGAGCCGAGCGCCGAGCTACCAATGCAAAATGATGATGACGACATTCATATGGTGGAAAAATCTATAGGAACATTCGTTGCATGGATGTCGAATCTTGTAAAAAAACACGTCAAGCCGGAGGTATTCATTTCCAGTTAATTTTTCAGGTAGAAACTTTAACATTAAATTAGAAAATGGCTGAACAGATGAATGTTATTACAGAAGGATAAAATGGAGAAGCTACAATGAAAGAGTGGCTACAAGATTGGATCAACCAACTGATCAAAAGGATCTACTAAGAGCACGTTCACCCCACCCATTCTATATCCACATTTAATATCATTGCAAGCTCATGTGAATACGAAAATGAAATACAGAAAGAATCATACAATTGTTTGTGAAAAAGATATGTACAGAGAGGAAACAATGGATTTCGTTAGTGCAGACGTTGTTTCTGAGATCATCACAATAGAATGGCTAGGCGCCTCAGTTATAAATGTATACATGAGGTATGTTTTCATGATTTGATTTTACAAAAGCTAATATACTATGATAATTATGGATAAATACATATCATATTTTTCAAAGCCGTATATATGAAAAACAATTGAAGGGATTTCCCCATGAATACAAATTTGTACTCGTTAGTCCTCACACCATTCTACACAACGAACAGAAATAGATTCTAATTTTCAGGCTGAATTGATGTCAAATCTGCTCAGAACGTTTCAATGAAGAATTACGACTGACAAGATCTTTTTAAAACCAACGATGAAAAGGTAAAACTCTAAATTTTAATCATATCAATTATATTTTCATTTCTATCAGTACTTATTTCTTTTTGTGTTTTTAGGGAACATTGGATGCTCATTGCAGTCAATTTGGATACTCTAAAGATTTATTTTCTGGATTCACTGCATGGATATCCAACTAACCGACCACACATGATGGAGATTTTCAATTTGTAATACAATAGATCCAACATTTTAGAACTAAATATCTAGTTATATAATTTATATTATCTTTTAATGAGGATTTTTTTATGATAGGGAGGTGTGTGAATATTGTCTAAAGGCTGGAATGAATCTAGGGTATAAGGACGACAATTCCCACATGATCTACAAATGGAGAAGTATCTGGGTATATATAATTATATTTCACTATACAAATACATATCAAAACAAATTACTTATTTTTTCGATGTTTTTACAGTGTCTGAAACAAACAAATGACAAGGATTGCAGTTATTATGTTTGTAAATTTATGAAAGAGATCATATTTCATGGACAAACTAGCATCCCTGAAGAGGTATTTTTGAAAATAATTACTACTTTATTTAAAATAATTATTAATCCTTTGTGTATTTATATTTTTTCAGTACTACTATGACTGTCGCAAAAACTCTTATTCAGAAGATGATATAAATATCTTTAGAAACGAATGGGCAGCGAACCTGATCGAAGAATGTAAACAAATAGCACAATGAAGGTGAATTATTTATACTTATGTTATCTTTATATGGTCACTGATATCTCCCTTTACACTATTTGAGCATCTATGATCTCCCTTTCTTATGTTTCATATCCTTAGATTAGTGAATTCGTACTACTTAGTTTAAAAATGACATAAACTTTGGAAAACAACAACAATGACATATGCCAAACTGAGCAAACGCCTTCGGATTGTTTTGATACTTTAGGAAAACTATCCACGAGTCATTTGTGACGTGTACGAATTGGCAGCACCTCAATCCGACGCACGGTGTGACCGGTATGGCTAAAATTTTCTGATATCAGTTTGAAAATGACATAAAATTTGGAAAACAGCACCAATGACATACGCCAAACCGAGCAAACGCGTTCGGATTGTTTTGATACTTTAGTAAAACGATCCACGAGTCATTTGTGACGTGTACGAATCGACCTCACCTCAATCCGATGCACGGTGTGACCGGTTTGGCTAAAATTGTCTGATATTAGTTTGAAAATGACATAAACTTTGGAAAACAACACCAATGACATACGCCAAACCGAGAAAACGCCTTCGGATTGTTTTGATACTTTAGGAAAACGATCCACGAGTCATTTTTGACGTGTATGAATCGACCACACCTCAATCCGACACACGGTGTGACCGGTATGGCTAAAAGTGTCTGATATCAGTTTGAAATTAAGAGAAAATTTGGAAAACAACACCAATGACATACGCCAAACTGCGAAAACTCCTTCGGATTGTTTTGAAACTATAGGAAAATGATCCACGAGTCATTTTTGACGTGTATGAATCGACCGCACCTCAATCTGATGCACGGTGTGACCGGTATGTCTAAAAGTGTCTGATATCAGTTTCAAATTTAGAGAAAATCTGGAAAACAAAACCAATGACATATTCCAAACTGAGCAAACGGCTTCAGATTGTTTTGATACATTAGGACAAAGATCCACGAGTAATTTGTGACTTGTATGAATTGACCGAACCTCAATCCGATGCATGGTGTGATCGGTATGGCTAAAATTGTCTGATATCAGTTTTAAAATGACAAACTTTGGAAAACAACACCAATGACATACGCCAAACCAAGAAAACGCCTTCGGATTGTTTTGATACATTAGGAAAACGATCCACGAGTCATTTATGACATGTACGAATCGACCTCACCTCAATCTGACGCATGATGTGACCGGTATGGCTAAAATTGTCTAATATCAGTTTCAAAATGACATAAACTTTGGAAGACAACACCAATGACATACGCCAAACCAAGAAAACGGCTTCGGATTGTTTTTATACTTTAGGACAATGATCCAAGAGCCATTTTTTACGTGTATGAATTGACCGCACCTCAACCTGACGCATGGTGTGACCGGTATGGCTAAAATTGTCTGATATCAGTTTGAAAATGACATAAACATTGGAAGACAACACCAATGACATATGCCAAACTGAGCAAACGCCATCGTATTGTATTGATACTTTAGGACAATGATTCACTAGTCATTTCTGATGTGTACAAATCGACCGCACCTCAATCTGACGTACGGTGTGAACGGTATGGATAAAATTGTCTGATATCAGTTTGAAAATGACATAAACTTTGGAAAACAACACCAATGACATACACCAAACTGAGCAAATGCCATCGGATTGTTTTGATACGTTAGTACAACGATCCCCGAGTCATTTGTGACTTATATGAATTGACCGCACCTCAATCCGACGCATGGTGTGACCGGTATGGCTAAAATCGTCTGATATCAGTTTGAAAATGACATAAACTTTGGAAGACAACAACAATGACATACGCCAAACTGATCAAACGCCTTAGGATTGTTTTTATACATTATTACAACGTTCCACGAGTCATTTGTGACGTGTAAAAATTGACTGCACCTCAATCCGACCCACGGTGTGACCGGTATGGCTAAAATTGTCTGATATCAGTTTGAAAATGACATAAACTTCGGAAAACAACAACAATGACATACTCCAAACCGAGCAAACACATTCGGATTGTTTTGATACTTTAGGAAAACGATCCACGAGTCATTTGTGACGTGTACGAATCGACCGCACCTCAATCCGACGCACGGTGTGACCGGTATGGCTAAAATTGTCTGATATCTGTTTGAAAATGACATAAACTTTGGAAAACAACACCAATGACATACGCCAAACCAAGAAAACGTCTTCGTATAGTTTTGATATTTTACGAAAACGATCCACGAGTCATTTGTGACATGTACGAATCGACCGCACCTCAATCTAATGCACGGTGTGACCGGTAAGGGTAAAATTGTGTGATATCAGATTGAAAATGACAAAATTTGGAAAACAACACCAATGACATAATCCAAACCGAGAAAATGCCTTCAGATAGTTTTGATACATTAGGAAAACTATCCACGAATCATTTGTGATGTGTATGAATTGCCCGCACCTTAATCCGACGCACGGTGTGACCGATATGGCTAAAATTGTCTGATATTAGTTTGAAAATGACAAACTTTGGAAAACAACACCAATGTTATACGCCAAACTGATAAAACGCCTTTGGATTGTTTTGATTCTTTAGGAAAACGATCCATGAGTCATTTGTGACATGTACGAATCGACCACACCTCAATCCGACGCACGATGTGACCGGTATGGCTAAAAGTGTCTGATATCAGTTTGAAAATGACATAACCTTTGGAAAACAACACCAATGACATACGCCAAACCGAGAAAACGCCTTCAGATTGTTTTAATACTTTAGGAAAACGATCCACGAGTAATTTTTGATGTGTACGAATCAACCGCACCTCAATCCGACGCATGGTGTGACCGGTATGGCTAAAAGTGTCTGATATCAGTTTGAAAATGACATAAAATTTGGAAAACAACACCAATGACATACGCCAAACCGAGCGAACACCTTTGGATTGTTTTGCTACTTTAGGAAAACGATCCACGAGTCATTTGTGACGTGTACGAATCGACCACACCTCAATCCGACGCACGGTGTGACCGGTATGGCTAAAAGTGTCTGATATCAGTTTGAAAATGTCATAAACTTTGGAAAACAACACCAATGACATATGCCAAACTGAGCAAACGCCTTGGATTGTTTTGATACATTAGGAAAACGATCCACGAGTCATTTGTGATGTGTACGAATCGACCACACCTCAATCCGACGCACGGTGTGACCGGTAAATCTTTTCATTAGATAAAGAATCAGTATTTATTAAATGAGATAAATCAATCAAAAACATATTGATTTTACATTATTCCCTTTCATTTTTATGAAAATGAAAACATTTCAGTTTAAAATTTAATATTTTAGTTTCACATTTCCATATAAATGTATTTTTTCATATTACTGTTTTAATTTCTTTCATTATTGCATTACTATCATAATATTTGTTTTCTTATATAGGTGAATTTTTTTCCTTGAGTTCGGATGCTTTGTTCGGCAACAAATACCATCGAGAGCGGATCACGGATATCAAAGGATGAAACATGAATGTTTATAACTGTTTTTGAATAATTGTAAATGTAACCATGTAAAAAAATGTTTTAAATGTATATAGCAATGCGTTTTTTTGTATTCATGATGTTAGATAAATGTATATACCGTTGTCAGTCAAAATATTGGGTGCGGGTGCTATGGTGTGCAGGTGTGCAGGTACTATTATTTAGGTGCAGGCGCTGGGGCCTTTATCAGTGCTTTTGTAGCGCTGATAAAGGACACCTTTAACAGCGCTAGAGGAGCGCTGATAAAGGGACCCTGTATCAGCGCTCCGAGAAGCGCTGATATAGTTGACCTTTATTAGCGCTCCACCACGCGCTCATAAAGAGGAACCTCCTTTATCTACGCCAGAATTAACTGCGCTTTTCTAGCGCTGTTAATGCTGGTTTTTAACGCTAATAAAGGGGCAGGTTGTAGTAGTGATGATTCACCCAGCATGCATCCTGAAGAACACATCTTTTATGTCATACTCAATGGAAGATAGGGTTTCACGATTAAGGAAGCATAGAAATGGATCGTAAACATTTTCACATGGAGCGTGGGACCTTATGCAGACTTGGAATGTATCTCTAATGATTCAAAGACATTGGGTTGATTACATGGCATGTACTCCACAACACGGTCAGAGCTTGCTAGATACCCAGACCTCCCAGTGTACTGATACATGGTCTGGGACACAAAGGATTAACTGTGTATGTACAGATGTCTAGTATACACAGAGTATTACTTATATGATGAAACCCAACATGTCACACTCTTACTGGTCATGTATACCCCTTCTACAGGATATTCCTTTGAAACGATATGTTGTACACTGGCAGTACCTAGTGTTATAGGACATAGTGTGTGACAGTTCTACAAGATATATAAAAATATCCACATGTCTTTATTTATATTTTCAATGTTCTGTGGACAAGTTCCATTTGGGTATGTTTCCCTTTTCTGGTCCCCCTGAAGGAAAAGGGTCGTTTCAATCAAATGGAATATGATCCCTTTAGCATAACTTTCTGGATAGTGTCTGAAACCAAGCGAGTGGCCTTTCGTGAGATCATAGATCCATTCTTGACCCTAGATAGAGTTAGGTATCAATGTCATGAGTCCTAATAGATTTTGATACTATACATAGACGGTGATTTTAGATGAGTTTTTGTATCTGCCGAGGTCCTAGTGGTGATCTTCATCTGTTTATTGTGATAATTCCCCTCTCATGAGTGTATTCTCCTAATATTATTGTAATTATCCCTTATTCAGATCTATGAGTTCATTTATCTCTCTCATAGATTTTACCAATGGATAGTAATTCTTAGGCGGGTGTCATCAGATATATCAGACATGTGCAGTGAGTTTTGATGGGAAATGTTTTTGTGGAATCATCAAACTAAATCCATAGAGTGGATATGAAGTTGTTTTGAATTACCTCTAGACTACATGTCTGGGAATCGTGTTTTCAGATGGCTTTTTCTTATTATTCATTCAGTATTCATATACTATGTTTTAATGACAATACCAATACATTGTGTATTGCTTTGTGGTTTTCAGGGTCCCCTACTGAGTATTGTTAAACTCACCCCTATTGGGTATTTTCCCACATGTGTCATGTCTTTTTCACAAGAGAGACCTTTTGAAAGAGTCCATGGTCGACCAAGACGATAACTAGCATTTTTAGCATCCATACAGACCCAGGTGTTCCAACAGCTATGAAGAGTAGTCCCATTATCTACTTTGCAGGCATATAGGTTGGAAATTTTAGTTTGAAGACACTATCATCGAATAGTCCCCATTATTATAGGTCAGGATAGAGTGGAATCAAAGGTTCTAGGATCTACCAAAGGAACCAGTATCGATGAGATTTTTTTGGTGAAACAATGATAAGTTTTTCATGCCTGACGTTTAGGCCAGGGATGGTAGTGTTGGTGTGGGCATCCAACATATCCATCCACTAGGACTCCGATAACCTACATTTCAACTATGTACATAAAAACATTAGTTATTTGGAAATAAAATAATGGTACATGCGTCATATAGGAATGGGTTATGGTTTCCATGTCCTTTTTTTCAGCTACACATATTTCCTCTTTTACCATTGTTAATCTTGTCCCTTACAGGATGCCTCCATGATGCATACCCACTAGGATCCAAAATATCATTCACAAGGATGACCCTGTTATTGTTGATGATTTTATAAAGAGTCCAGTTCCCCAAGAGATGCCTCTATGATGTGGACCATCTATAACACAACTAGTGACATGGCACACGGTACCCGCAATACAGATAAATGAGGTGCATAGATTGAGCGTGCTCTATGATTTTCAGAGATATATACACCTCAGGTTTTGAGGTCAGCCTGACACTTAGGAATATGTAGTCTATCTTGTCATGGTGACCCGAATATTTTGTCTAATGAGTACTCCTATAGACCATATAGTGATCCTAGGAGCGAGCATTAGATTTTTTTTAGAAGGACGATGGTGGATTTTGACCCTAAAGACTAATGACGAGGATACTATTTCATGGACAGAGTGTAAGAGGCTATTTGTGGATGATATATCCTTGGTTAAAGTTGGATATGTACATATCTAGAATCTATTTTATCTCTACCATAACATTTCAACGGTTAATGAATATTCATCGAGGTTCACCAACATCTTTGGGTAATCGATGGATATGGTAAGAGATTATTATATCAGAGGATGTACCATAGAGTGAGGTATACAATGGAAAATATGTTATATTTACCTTTCTCTATGGATTAAAACTTATGCTAGAGTAAACAAGTGGGCTTTGGTGGCTGTCAAACTCTTGGGTGATTAGAGATATCACATAGCAGTCAGCAGCTGGTAGATAGGTGAAAATACCTCAGTATTTGGGAGCTAACTTCAAGCACATGGATCAGGATGTGGGTTATGTCATAGGAGGACACAAGATATTGTATTTTCTATCTAGGACTCTTGTGATGGATCCAGTAAGCATAGGGAGAGGTGAGGCTACTCGTTTGAGGGTAGATGAAATATCAAAAGAGACTGTCAAACCAATCGAGCTACTTATAGGGAGGTAGTAGAGGGACCACCGAGGTGGAGCCATATAGTGGAGTCAGCAGACCTTCTAGGTGGCGAACATGGTATATGAGGATGGAGAGATGTTGGAGGTGTCAGATTATTTGATCTACTTCCACCACCACCACCTTGATGTCTACACCATGATATAGGATCTGGTGGATGTGGGTGGGGGTACCTTCATGGGGTTGAGGGATACAAACTAGGGACTCTAGTAATGATATGAGGTACCATCGTTGTATTTTCTACATTAGATTTGGTACATATAGTCACCCATTCCATTCATTCTTTCCTCACCACAAGTCTTCTGTGAAACCATGAGAATCTAGTGGAGCCTGGGAATCGACCATTGCACATGGAGACACCTATGTGGGGAGAATATATGTTAACTTTTCTTTGTAGACCGAGTGATCATACCCTTAGAGGAAATATTTTATGTTATAACCTCTTAGTGGAAGAATAAAGGAAATATTATTTCAGATGTTGTATGGATTTTTTATGTTTTGTCCATTCCCAGATTGATTGATTTATGAGAAGGGTGATTTGTGTCTGCAGTGATATAATGTGTTTTTCATTGTTGTTGGAATGGAAAAACAGGAATCACATAATTGTCTCATGAATATATGGGTTCATCCGATCACTCGTGAATTGGATATCCTTATCTTAAGAGAATTATATGTTGAGTGATTTTTATTCAAACAAATAGTGGTGGTGTACAATTATTTCATTCCAAAAGATGTTCTATTTTTACTACCCCCTTGAAAGAAAAATACATGCATTGAATTACACACCTAGAAGAAAAAAATATCCTCATTATTGTATCTGATGGCCCGCAAAAAGAATCGTGAGTTTAGGGTGATGTTGGAGGAATTTTAGAGTAAGGTCTTTATAAGTCCTAATTATTTTACCTTGATAGCCCCAATCCTATTTTCCAATAATCCAGATGGGAGAATGAGATTGTGAGTGGATTACCAGTGCATGAATTAGGAAATTGTAAAGAAAAAATTCCATTGATTCAGTATCATAGAACTCTTCTATCATCTGAGAGAGGAAAATTGATCTAGAAGAATGAACATTGATCTGGTTAACACTAGTTATGAGTACATGACATGGATATACTGATGACGACTTTCAGATGCTGCTATAGTCACTAAAAATACTTGTTGATTCCTTTATCCATGAAAACACACCCACAGTGTACATAGAACTTATTAATCAGATCTTCCAGCCATAAATTGACCATTTCATATTATTCTTCATCAATGGAACCCTTGTGTACTCAGCGTCAGAGGAGGTGAATGTGAGACAACTGAAGATTGTTATAGACATCCTCAGAGAGCACCAGCATCATGGGAAGCTCTCAGAGTTCATGTTCACGATATAGGAGGTCCACATTCATGGATATGTTATATCAGTAGATGGAGTAGCAGAGGACCCATAAATGTTTTAGGCAGTTTTAGAATGGGATCCACCCTAGAATGAGATAGAGGTGCAGAGCTTTCATTGTCTTATAGGATACTAGTAAAGATTTATCCTTTATTTATCAAGGGTATTATCACTAATGGTAGGTTTGACCTAGAAGGTGAGGCCTTTTTTATGGATGGAGAAGTAACAGCAGGAATTCTAGCTGATAAGGTAGTGTTTTTGGATAAAACTGATCCGGATATTTCTAGAAGAGGGTGTTGAGTATGTATTTTTCTATAAGAGATCAGGGGTCGGGCATGTCAGTTTCCTAATGAAGAGGCGGGCAGTGAAAGCTTTGGTTCGGGCCATCTATAGCCACATGAGTCAGACTATGCGACCCATGATCTTGAGTTTGAAGTGACGGTATTGTCACTGAATATGTGACAACACTACATAATGGGTAAATGGTTTATCATCTACTATGACCACATGATATTAAAGTACATCATCACCCAAAAGGATATAAATATGAGTCACATGCGACGGATATAGTTCCTCCATGATTATAACATAGATATCCCCTATACTCTTATGATGGGGAACATTGGGTATGATTCTCTCAGTAAGATATTGGGTTCCTAAGTGGTGACTTGGGAATCAGAGAAGTTGTACTCACTAGATCTATCATTCATGGAAGGAGATGATGTATGTTATCTATAGTCAATGGTTATCAACCATCCACTCTTATAACTATTTAGGGGGGAACAACTAGGGGATATGAACAATAAGACATTACATGCTCAATTATCCACCTGATATGCTCCTGATGGATATTATTAAGGTGGGGAGAAAGTATCCCTTTTCAAATGGAGCACATATGTTCCAGATACTTTGCATGAGGAGGATTTGAGAGAGTTTCATACATACCACTTAGCGGTACATCCAAGTGTAGGAAAAATGTACAAGGAACTCTAATATCAGTTTTAGTTGATAGGTATGAAGAATGAAGTAACAGAGTTCATTTATTGATTTCATATGTGCCATTTGGTGAATGATAATCACTAGGTTCCATTAGGGCCAAGTCACCTCTAGGATGGATAGGTGTGGTAGTATAACAGAATATCGATGGGATTCATGATGGGATTTCCACGTATGTACAAGAGATACGATTCCATATGGGATACTATTTTCTAACTCTCCATGTCAACCCACATCCTAGAATTCAAGGATCCTAGTATTGTAGGTTGCCTGGGACACCTCTAAGAGCACGAGATAGTTGAACATCATTGCATCCCTTTGAGATTTATAACATATTGTGATCCTCATTTCATAACATGGTTGTGGAAAAGATTTCAGGGGCATTTAGGACTCAGTTATGCTTGGGAATAATGTTCCTACCCCAGAGATATGGATTGAAAGAGATAACCATCTAGGATCTGGATGATTTTTGAAGGCTAATATATTACAATTTGGTACTTTTGGGAGGTCCACCTACCAATTTTTGAGTTTTCATAAAACAACGTATACCAACCCACCATTAGTATGGAAGAATTTTATGCTATATATGGGAGACCCTATTAGTTACTTAAATTCTAAACCGACCCAGGAGAGTCATCACCCATAGGTCCAAAGCTCTTATGAGGTACCACAAAGAAGGATAAAATCATATAGGAGAGAATGAAGGTTGCACAAAGCCAATAGACGTCTTAGTAGACTGACGATGAAGGCCTCTATAGTTCGAGTAGAGAGACCATGTATTCCTTCAAGTATCAATTCGACGTGGGTTATGATTATTTAATGATGATTGAACATTGTCTATGAGGTTCATCAACCCTTTCCTGAAACTACATAGAGTTGACGAGGTGGTTTACCACCTTTCTCTACCATCGCAGTTGCATTAGGTACATGATATATTCCACTTTTCACATATGAGGAGGTACGTACATGAACCATCACACATCATCTGTTCTGGATAACTATACATTGGAGATGGTGCGGCCTTTTTTGAGTACCCAATGGTGATCGGGAATTGACAAGAGCTAATCCTTAGTGGGAATGATAATTACTTGATTCATGTTCGGTGGTAGAACATGAATCTTTAGAAGATCATGCAGATGCAGGATGCTAAAATTTATGATAAGTACCCACATCTTTTTCAGTGGCCTTTATGTATTGTAGGAAAGTAAAATCCCTAAGGTGGGGGTAATATAATATATGTCATTTTACTTATAGTATTTTTATATTTTATAGGGAATTATTAGGAGAGAATTCCTTACGATGATGTGTGATTTTGAGGCCTGAAGGGTCCCGAATAAATGTTTGATATAATTTAATCATTTATATAGCTTGTTCGAGTAGTTTTGCAGAAAATATGGAATAATATTTAAACAGGTTCTCAGATCATATATTTTAGTCCACCATTGCGTTTAGAGTAGCAAATTCACCTTAGTTGTGGACTAAATTGATCAGTGTGGGTCAACTAAAAAACATAGTTTTTAGACATTTTAATGGAAATATGAGGAATTAATTATATATTTTATTTTTCTAATTTATCAAAGCAACGACCTAATTTTCCTCGATTAATATATTCTCATGGAAACCCCATAGGTTTATTCGCATATCCTTATGTATTTGAAGAAATTATTTGGAGCATTGAAGGAGGGCCCAATGGTGGATGACGATAGAGCGATTGATCGACTCATATCGGATCAAGGGACCCTACCAAAAAATTCAACATGATAATATTAATTCAACTGAGTCACAGTAGTGGTTTTGTTAATTTCATTTTTGTTTACCTATTCATTGATTAAATAATGAAAATGGTTCAAACCATGAATAAGTTGATTTGTGGATTGTGTGATCTTTAGGGTGTTTGTATATTTTCATTTCCTTTGTGGATTCTAATTCTAGGAATTAATTCATTATGAAAAAAGTATTTTTTTATTCTCTATGTTAAACATACAAATGGGAGGTGATAGATTTTGTGATAAATTACAGTGTTGGATTGTTTCTCTTTATGATTATTGAAATTCATCCACTTTTACCCCAAGGTCTTCAGGTTCATTGTGGGGCCATGGACAAGGAATCATTGTGATTCCATTTAGAAATTCAATGAGCCAAAACTGGAGACCAAACATCATGATGACCTATCCAAATTGATAATGTATTAGAGGATGACGAGTTTTCTCTGTTAGAGGAGTATTTTTCATTCAGTATTCTTCATTCGTGTGGATCAGGACTCGTATTTTTGGGGCTAATCGGAGGCACAAATCCTACTGAGAGTGCTATGGGGTGTTAGGAGGACCTCAAAACTAGAGTATCATGACAATTAGATAGCCGGATCAATGATCCGAGTAACACCCAAGGTGTGGTGACAATGAAAACTTATTTTGGGAAAATGATATACACTGGGTATGTATCATTAAGCACAGGAAGTGTGGGTATAGCTCAATAGAACAAGGTTTTTACAATGAATGAAGCATAGAAATGACATGTGACCATTTTCACATGGAATATTTTTCTTGAAATGGAAAAAAATGTTTCTTGGGAGATACACAAACACATGGTGCAGTACACAGCATGTACTCCACAACACGGCCAGAGAGGGATGGATTGGAAAACCACCCAATGAATCGTTACATGGTATGGGACACACAAGTTGAAGTAGTGTACGAGCACATGGACAACATACACATAATCTTACCTAAATAATTTAACTTTTTGTTTAACACTCTTAGACAATGTGTATATCCCCTTATACATTACAAGCCTTCGACATGGGCCGTTATAAATAGGCAGTATCTGGGGTCATAGGATATGGCATGTGACATTTCTAAACACCATATTCCTTTCTATAGATTGATTGATTTACTAATCTACAATTTCATGGACATTTTCTATTTGGGTCAGTTCCCCTTTGATCATTCCCCTGAAGCGAAGGTTCTGTTTACATAGAAAATAGTATGATCACTTCATCACTATTTTTTGGATAGAGTTAGTGTCCCTCCGAGAGTCAAAGAGATAGATCCTCCACCCATTATTGACTATATGTAGAGTAAGGTATCAACATGACCAATCAAACAAGATTTCAATACCATATTTAGTTGGTGATACTAGGCCAGTCTTTGTATATGCCAATTCCTTAGGAATTATCCTAATCTGTGTATCATGATCATTCCACTCTCCAGAGCGTGTTTTCTCAGAATGAGTGTAATGTTTATATATTTAGAACTATTAGTGCATCTATCTCCCTCATGAAAATTCCCAAAGTGCAGTACTTCTCATATGAATTTCATTACAGCTAATAGACTCATGGATTGAGATATCATGGATGAGTTCATTATGGAACCTTCGAACATTATCCATATCATGGGTATGCATTCATTGTGACTAACCTATATACAACGAGTCTTGGGTTCATGTTTTCTGGATTGGTTTCTCTTTCTATATGTTTAGTGGACATTTACAATGTAGATATAACTACAATCTTACTTTTTGTATTTATTTTTTATTTTTGGGGTCCCCTAATGAGTATTATTATACTCCACCTTTCTTTGGATTTTCCCATACGTGTCGTTTCAGGTGAAGACAAGCAATATTTTGACATATTCAAAGGTAAACCAGGACAAGAACAATCTATGTGAACTTATTTACTAGCTGGGGTGTCCCTACAACTTTTAGGAGTAGTCCTAGTTTATATTTTTCTTTCATACAGGTTGGAATTTGTAGTTTCCTTTATCTTTAGTTTGGTGGGTTTGTATCCTGGTCAAATTTACCTTACACACATTACATTATGTTATAATCGGTTGGTTTAGTTTAGTTTTATAAATTCATTTTTTTACTTAGTGGTTTTTAGTTTTTTGTATTTGTTGGCTTGGATATGTGTTCTTGTGTTAAAGTACATAGAAAATTCCTTCATTGTATGTAATATTCTTACTTAGTGCTAGTCCTTATCCCTGGCCTATTAGAGGAAGGATCAGGGAGTCGCAACATGGGACCCACTAGGATGGGTTGTGACATTCATATAATATATATAAATAAATATATATAAATATTATGAACATTTACTATTGGAAAAGACACATTCTCATCCAATCAACATGATTAATTTTAAATTAAAAATTTCCAATTCTTGAAGGATATTTTTAAAAATTGATTTCATATATTGAATTAAAATAATTTATATAATCTAATAAAGTCAATATAATTTTTTACCATAATAAATAATTTATAAAATAAAATTTTTTTACAGTTGTTATAGTAAAAATGGATTTACCATGGTTTAAACAAAAATATACACGTTAAAAAAGATCCAAAACATATCTAAATATTATTTGTAAGTAATATTTCAATTTTTTGATTCCCAATATAGAATATTTGGTATTCTAATGACTTATAATTCTTAAATTCCTTAACTTATTTGGATTCTTTGGGGAAATTCCCAAGTAGTCTCCATGTGGGTTTCTTTCCCCATTTTTAATAGGACCTCTCCCCTCTTATTATCCTCTCCACAAAATATCCATTTTTTGACTAGTAACATACAAAAAAATATTCCTCTCCTCCATAATAACTTCTTGAGTGTTTATTTGAATTAATAATATTTCCAATGTTGGTTTTAGTTGTAATCCTATAGAAGTTATAAAAATAATAGTTGTATTAATTATCTATGTGTTTTCATTTTTTAATTCATATTTCACATCCATAAATTATTATTAATTTATTATAAAATAATAAAATCAGTATGTTACATCTAGTAATGATTTTTTATATTAATATAATTACTTATATACATATAAATTTCCCACAAATGGGAAATGATACTTTTGATCGTGTGTACAGTGGACTACCACCTTGCGGACAAACATATTTTATTTTCCATAACCAACAATAAATAATGCTATAAATATGGGTTTATTATATTCATATGATATTTGTCACATTAATTCACATATATAAATATCATATCATATATAATATAGTAAATTTTATTTTTTTTGGGTGATACGTTAACATCACTCTTGTTTAGGGCAGACTACCTCCTCGTAAAGTGATTTTAATTGTTTTTAGTAATGATTTATATGAAAGGTAATAAATATTATCTTAATAAAAATATTTTTTAAATTTGAAATTATTATTGTTATATAATTTTTAATAAATTTTCCATTTTCATGATTTCCATCTATCGAAATATGGTTATTTCGTTCATGAATACATATATCATATAATATACATAAAAGATGCATTTCATATTTTAATGTATATATATTATGACAGAATATAAATATGTATATAATGAAAATATATGGAATTAATTTCAAATATAAAATTCTTTATATCATTTTTTGACGATCATGTTACATGTATTAGAACTACTAAGCCAAAACACTCTTGAAAAATGAACCATTTAACATCTAGAAATGATAATTTTATAATGTAATTATTAATAAATGGTTTTTGAAACATTATAAGAGTAGTATATATGATATTATTAATTAATTTATTATGATTTAATTTACCTATAATAAAACAATATTTATTTTACTCTATCGTAAAATGTGTGTTAATAAAGTCAAAATTTATATTAAGGGATTTTCATCTCAGTATTATTATTTTGTGAGACACGTACCATATTAACCATGTGTTTCTATTATGTGGTGTATATATTACAAAATAATTTATTTTATGATACATATATATATATTTGTAGTGATTTATAGACCAATATTATTATCTATCTTTCATGGAATTTATTCCTCAAACTTTATCACATCGATAAGGGGTTTTTTTGTCTCAAATTGCCTTCTTAGGGAGAAAAGATATGTTTTACACCTATATTATTCTATGATGTGTATATAATATCAATTTTACTTGTTATATAATTAATTTAATTCCTTATATTATATTATTTTTTTCATTGAATTTTATTATTTCAGGGGAATTATCATTTGATGTTACTAAATTGGTGAGAGTATTATGTTAGAATCTCAATGTTTATCATGATTATTTTTTATTACACTTCATGTAAAAAATTTGTCAGATCTATATCTTTTTTAGATAATATATTTTTTTCTAATATGTTTATCTTAGAATACAATTTTTTTCTCTAAATTACCCGATCTTTTAGATTGAATATTCAAAATAATCTTTTCAAGGGAAAAGTTTTTATTGTTATCTTCTGTCAAAAATTATTTTTATTAAAAAAATGTAATATCTATAAATGTTTCAAAATTTTTAATTTACATTATTAGAAAAATTTAATAAATAAATAATTACCCATGATTGAATTGTTAAATTTTTTCAGAAATGGGACATTCAAATTTTTCAAATAAATCATTATTGGATTTTACCGAAAACGTGAATGAATATTTATTTTGGTGTATACAATAAGAATTGTATTTTTCACCATTAGGGCCAAATAATTTTTTTCAATAATAATTAATAACATTCTAGTATTATTTTAAAAAAAATTCAAATTTATTTGTTGAGTTTTTTTTAAAATTTATTTTATAAATGGAAATGATACCTAAGAAATGTGTTAGATGATTTTAAAGCATAATTTCTCAGTTTTAATGGTAATTGTCAATGAAATGGAAATTAATTTTTATTATGTCTTAGAATTATTTTATAAGGGGAAGCATTATTTCCCCCATGATGTTTTTTAATTTAATATAAATATTACTTTATATGTTTTTAATGTAATTTTCAACGAAAATTATTTTCTAAATTATTTAGTTATTAAAATTAGTCTATCAATGTGGAAAAGTTATTTTTCACATGAAAATTGATTATATGGTTTTATCTCTCCCTTTATATGATTCAAGGATATTTTTAATAAAAAAAATTTAAAAATATATATTGAATTTTTTGTTTCATATAATGGATTTCAAAGAAATGCTATCTTCATTAAGAGATGTTCCAAGTAATCTTCCTAATTCATTTTATATATATAAGAAAGTCTTTTTTTGTTATATATGATTTAAAAGGATGTGATAAATATACATCATTCTTATTCATTACATTAATTTTTTATGATTATGATGTTGATATGTTTATGAATACCATTTCTCATTCATGAGTAATACCATAATAAAATCCTTATGAAAATGGTTTATTTTATACAGTTTCAATATGATAAAAGGAAAAAATTATTATGAGACCAATAACTTTTACATTGTCTATGACATAATGAAGTTATTGTTGTACCAATTTCATTTCATGGGTTATGATATGATTAATGTTTAATGATCTCATTGAACATATACAGATGATATTCATAATGTGATGGGTTGGACCTATCTATCCATTTTGTTATTAGATAAAGATATATATCTCATGATATAGACTAGAGTAGAATGGGGTTTTAACCTTGTTCAATAAAAAACTATGCCATCTATGATGTTCTTGGTAGTGAATCTTGACTACTATGATAGTTCGGGGGGGGACCCATTCCACCATCATGGCCTTCGAAGTTGTCATTGTCCATATCGGAAATACATTTTATGCTAATGTATATATGAAAAGTATATGTATTATTCTTATGTTGTGTTATAATGGCTCATTTTAAACAATTTAATTTTGATTCATGTCTTATGAAATACTAATATTTAGTAAAAGACTCAAGAGTATAATATTTGATATCAACCATGTATTATTGAAATGTCATTACAATGTTATCAAACACAAAAGTTCATGTTGTGTTTCTTATATTCCTTTATTAACATTAATGATCATCATATTTCAGTAATCATTATTTTTTATTTCACTAGGGTTTAAGAATGTTTTTTTAGGTTATTTATGTGATGAGAATAAAATTGGATGATCATTATGGGAGATGGTGATGAATGTTCATCAAATTATAATATTGTGCATATTGTCTCTAGACACACTATAATATTAAAATCCTCATGATTCTGTTATATAATGTATTGAATATGAATATAAACATATTTAATATCTAAGTATGAAAATATTGGTTTCCATAGAATGTTGATTGAAAGATAAAGAATTATAAATGATGTCCACATATATCCACACTAAATAGTGTAGTGTTGTTATTCAAAAAGATTCCACAAATTAGGTAATGCCCCGATGCCAGTTACCCAGAATCCTTCCATTATTACATAACATTGTCAGGATCACAATGGATCATGTCTCGAATGACCAAGTAGTTTAGTTGTCTTGGAAACACTAGATATATTCATAAGTCTTACATTATGTTATAAGGTAAAAAAACAACAAAAACATCATGTCTTTATATCCCATCATACTATCCATGTAGGTCATTCATAAATTACTTCTTCACATCCTGGGAAAAATAAAAAATTGAAAGGGGTGAGCTCAGATTCTCAGTAAGGATAACAATATATCAGAATCTTTCATATATTTGTATAAACACCTAAAGAAATGTATAACTAAAAAAAGCATTTTAAAATTGATCTTTAGCATAATATGACAAAGATAAAATGAAATAATTCCATTTACTTATTCACATGGATATTATTCTAGTCGAATAATAATATGCAATATCAATGACCACTTTCATAATGATGGAATGCATCATACCAGACTATCATACCCACGTAGCCAAGGCCTCGTGCCAAGACTACAAATAAGATATTGTCAAGGCCTCGTGCCAAGACACTAGATTGTCTCATGAGACCTACTGATGCATCGATGCGCTATAGAGAGATACACCCATCACATACTATGTCCAATGCATTCCTCATGTAAAAATTTTGAAACATAACATAAACATTTATATTAAAAACAGCATACGAAATGTCAATACTTTATCTAGAAAACATGAATGGTATAAAAATAGCACATCCATGGTCAAACATAACTCATTCGATACAATATGGAAGACTGTATTGTATCATATTTATCTCAATAGAGAATAATGAAGGATATTTACATAGATTAAAATAATCGTCAATCTTTTGAGAGAAATGTCCCCCTTATTCTAGAAAACATTTAAAAGTCATACTATTTGTCAAGAAGACATTTGAAAATAGATTTTTGAGTCAAAGTGTCCCATACCACATTAAAACTTTTAAAATGAATATCATTTTTAAAACATTAATGTCCATATCAATAAATCTTTAAAACCATGTTTTAAAACATGGACATTAATTAGAATGATTTATAATAATAAATCATTAAAACATTTTAAATGACATATTAGTTAGAGTTCCTAACCAAAAGAGAGGCACTTTAATAAAAAAATTGAAGTAATCAAAACATTATAATATCATGTGAATAATGGGATTCATGATATACTAGGTCAAGGTACATTATATACACTTTATAAAAGTGATTTGGTTTATTACAAAAAAAGAGACTCAATGGAATGTAAATTGAGATGAGATATCTCATAAAGGCCGTATCCTTAGGATAAAGATAAATCAAAGAAATAAATATGTTTGAAAAATATAAATACACTCAATATTATTTGATATTCAGTGTAAAAGAATCAAATGACATTCACACATATTCTTTTAAAAACAAGACCAATGAATTAGATTTTTAACTCAATAAATGAAGATTGAGTTAAAATTACTCTTATCAAGTTTATACCGATAACATGAGACATTATCAATGGAGTGATTATGTGTAAAAAAAGTATATCTAAAGAAAGGGTATTATAAACTATGATATAATTAAATGAATAGTTATTTCACACATAATCATGGAGTAAAATAAACAATGAAGTATGCGTAAAGCCGAATGAGTGGAAATTGAAATATAAAATTCCATTATTGATTTGGTAACTTGTGAAACATACTCCCGAGAAAGAAGGATAGTATAATGATGATGTAAATATCCATAATTTAAATTATATTACACAATTAATACAATCATGGGAAGTACAAACACCACATGCAATAAATAAGTGGTGAACAATAGAATTCTCACCGAATTAAAAATGAGATAAGAAACCCCTTACTTTGACCATTTTCCTTGGTCGATGGTAAGTTAAAATCATGTATAATGGTTAAATAATTTTTGTTGAATTATAAAAAAAATCATTTTCATTAATATGATATCATATATGATCTTTTAACATTTATTTTTTAATAATATCTTAGTATTATCATCGTTTCAGGTGTTAACGGATTCATTTTCATTTATATTATATGTTATGTGAGCCATATGTTTTATGGTTGGGATGTATCATATTAATATACAGAATGTTACAATGTCTCTAAAAATTATTTTTTATTCATCAAATTAAATTTAGACTTGAATGGATATGATGGGGAATGAATCTTATCTCGTTCGTGGAGACAGTAATCCATACGTACGCACGAGCGACAATATCATTATTTTGATATTAAAATAATATATAAATAGAACTTATATCATATATATAAAATCATTATCATGTTATATTTATTATTTAAATGAATTAAACATCATTATTATACCCCTCTAAATAATAATATACTTAATAACAATTACACCACAACGTGGAGACGGTAGTCCATACGTATGCACGTATGGTGACATGTCATTCAAGGGTTGGATATAATAATGAATTTGATAGATCCATATTTATAATAACATCACACTATATAGAAGTTACTGGAGTTATTTTTATAGAATACAAATAAAAAATAATGAAGAAGTTGAAGAAGAAAAAAACTTGAAAGAGTGTGGTGAAAACATTACCTCTTCTTCGGTTTCTTCCTTTTGATTTGATCAAAAAGGCTCCTTAGGTTGGAATTATGATCAAACTAAAGCCTATATGTTGAAGTGAGGGATGTTGGGATGATATGTTGGCAGATTTTGGCCGAGCCAAAAGGATTTTAAGGTGTTAATAATTGGGTAGAAGTGGTGTCCTTTTACAAGGGGGAGGAGGGTCTCTTTAGACAAAACTTAAAGTATTATTTTATAATAAATTCATATTCGGTTAATAAAGGATCCAAAGTGCATTAATGAAATAATAAGGTGGGGATGGGTCTAAATCCTTTCAACCAGTAGATTTTAGGTAGGTTTGGGTCATTATATTAACCTTATCCTTTAGTTTTAACTCTTGGTTAATTAGTTTGACACTTACCATGTCACTTTATATTTTTATATTATATAGTTAATAAACATACAATATACCATCATTATACCCACATGTGGTCAATTAATGATAAAAAAATCATAGTTCATTCCCTTTTAAGGAACCTTTGATTTTTAGGAATTTAATATCAATTATCAATATAATATTTGTTTTAAAAACTCTTTAATGTCCATTTTTACACTCTTTGGTATTTGATTTTTGTGAAAATAATAACATTATGATTACTTTGAAAAAAGTTAATTAAATCAATCCTAACATGTCATATTAACCTATAATGTTCTTTCAATTCTTTAAAAGTCACAAATTATATTTATTTGGGTATTTATAACATCAATTATTTTAATATTTCACTAATAAGGTAATTACTACATCATCATTGTGTCATAAATAAATTAAATTATCAAATTTATAAAAATTATAAAAAAATACCATTATGTAGTATATATTTTTATATTTCTAAATAATAATTATAGTGGAAAATATAACATATATAACCCTATGTAAAAAATATTTTTTTTCTAAACGATATAGGATTATGTCATTTTTGTATTTACTTTTACTTAATGAATATAATGTGTCATTATCACTTACAAGTGGATCCATGGGGTCCCAAAATCGACCCAAATATTTCCATGGTCTGACATGTATCCAAAACAATATATAAGGAACATTTTAGGGAAATTTATTATTATTATAATATTATTTTTTACTCTTATTTTCCGGATTTACACTTTAACCTTGTTAAATAAAATATTTACCGAAATAATTATTTAAAATGTATAAAAATAAATGTTACCTATTTACGCAAATTTTACATCCTGATTCCAGATATGGTTTCCATATTTCTAAATTCAGAACATAGAAGTGGAAGAAACTAATTTAAAATTTATTCCCGCTGTCAAAACACAAAAACGTGTTTTTAAGAGATAATAACTATCAAAAGATTGACACTTGTTTATGTCTGGTTTAAATGTGAAATTATGTCCAATGACCAACATTGTATTAATTGGTAAAAATATATTCTAAATATACTTTAAAACCACTAAAATTCATAATTTATCACTATTATTTATTTCGATTAAAAATGATGTTTTTAAATAAAATTATTAATTTTCACTATTAATCAAAATAAGAAAGTTATCCGAAAAGTACCAAAATTTCTCCCTAAGATAATTTAAATATTCAGAATCCAAAAATGAAGTCTATATTGAAAGATAAAATGTATAAAATTTCAAGAATTTGGTATTACTTTTCATAATGGCTGGTTTGATTGGTTGTGGTTTGTGTTAGAACTCAAAGATGCGTATAACGCACACTACTGTATTATTCAAAGGGATGCGTACCATGGAAGCTTGGGGTTTTACATTCTCCCCACCTTCAATAAATTTCATCCTCGCAATTGTTGTAAAATTTTTCTTGGGAATATAATGGAATGTCCCTCCTCAGAAAAAGAGTCAATAAAATTATCACTTTAAAAGAAAGAAAGAAAAGTACAAAGGTCACCTGAAATAACCTGTACTAGGATTCCATGTTGAAAAAAATGGATATGGATGATAAACTAAGTGTAATGTTCTGATGGAGAGGGTTACAAAACATGATCAGGAGAAAGTTAACAACAAGAAAATCACAAACTTGAGATGGAACAAGCGGTCATTAGTTTCCCAGTAAGAAAAGTAAACGGACAACATTTTTTTAAGTTACATTACATAAAGATGAGAAATTAATTTCTGATATTTACTATGAACATAAAGAGATATACATAATTTTTAATTAAAGTACCATTCTTTAATAAATTTCTACTACAAACTCATTTTTAAACGGCGAGTAATCCAGAAAACATGGTCACACTAGAAGAGTTATAATAAACCTCTAGAGAATAACATCATCCACAGTGGATAAACTATATATATTCCTTGTCTTTAGAGAATAATCGAAACCAAAATTGTTAGTACAAGATCTTTTCATCCCCCAAAAAGATATTCCATTAGAGATATAAATACTAATCTTAAATTCTAAAATTAAACCAAAAATACCGCAACGATAAATAAATACCATTAAAAAATTGTCCTTAAAATCCTTCAATATTATCCAAACTAATATTTAAACCCAAAACATAAGAGAATTTAGTTATGTAGTGTTCAACATAAAATTGTTTCTATAAATGACATCAAATACTCTTAAAGTCACATACATAAAAATAATTTACCTAATCACATATTCTCTATTAAGGGTTAATCATTTCCATAAATAACCCAAATCATTATAAATCAACAATAAAAACATAGATAAAAATCCACCATTACTCCTAAAATGAAATACCGTAGTATTCTATTTTTTTTCGGCATATTTTGTTCCCATCAATGAGAAAATCTTCTAAAATAACATTTATCACTTAATCACCGAATAATATTCCTATACTAAGGGTATTCATTTGATAAGTCATAATAACCCAAATCAACTTATTATTGATCAATAAAATCATTTAACTAAAAATAATTAGTTACCCTAACCAGGGACTTCATTTAGTCTAGTGGTAGGTGATAAATCCCAATCTCACTCTGGTTGTGGGTTCGATTCCCACAACATTGTCCGACGTGACGGGTTGTCACATGGTCTGCGTGTTTTCCTTTTTGAAAAACTATATTTTATAACATGAGATAAATTCCTAAAAATAACCATAACATAATTTAACCACAAATGTTATATTATACCATTCATTTTCTTTAAAATTATAATAACTTATAATTTCCTCAAACCCAATGATCGTATAAATCAAAATGGTTGTTTATAATTATATCCACAAGAGAAAAGATAATTCTTCCTCAAATATCATTATCACATGAAAAACTGCAGGGTTACAAATACAAGAGAATACTATTCCAATGTAAACCCATCAACAAGAAGCACTAATACTTTTTAAACATTTCTCCAACTATTTATTTCCCCAGAGCTTCTTCATTGAGCAAGAAAATATCCTATAGAATAGGGAATTCACTCAGGTAATGGCTAGGTCCCCTACATAAACGGAAAATGACTATAAATTGATTCATGGGACCATTTTTATCTTCTTCCATAGTACTCTTCATTTTTCATCGTTAATTCGTCACTTTATGTCCTTCTGTCCCGCATGTAAAGAATTACTTTGCCCCATTGAGACACATTCCTAGGTGTCTCCTTCCACATTTCCTACATGATGGAAATTGAGGATTCCTTTCTCCATGGTCTCCACTGCTGGAGCTCTTATCATTCATCACCATTTTCTAATTTGTTGATTCATGGAAATTGGTTAATATATATATTGGTGATCATATTTTTGTAGAATTAATTTGGAATGAAAAAGATATCTTTTATGCCTATCAAAATTCCATGTTGTTACACCGTTCCACCAATGTTCACACCTTGTACATCATTCTCAATGTCACTAAGAATTCCTTGGAATCCATCCATTTACTAAAACTAGAAAGCATTGTCTGAGTAACAATAGTCATAAAATCATTTAGGTAATATCATATCACCATATGCTCAATTTTAAACACATTAATATTAACCAAGGTCATTTACTATCATATTATATATAATAGTTCAAATCCCTTTGTAAATAAATTTTAAATTATCCTAATCATATCCCCCAGAACTGTCGTAACCAACAGTGCAGCAAGGCCTGTTGTCGTGAAGCAGTTCCCATTCTATTGTAGCTTAATGCGGTGTTTTTGGGTTTTACCACTAGGTACATCTGTGCCAAAACCACCTATACCTGCTCGTATCCAGAGAGGGATGTATTTCTGGAAAAATCACAAAATCAATACCATACAAAATTATAGGAATTTCTTCTACACTAATCCTCAAAGTCTATCTTAGGGCTATGTTCTCTAATCAGAGTTTATCTAAATATAGCTCCCAAGGTTTATAATAAACTTATTCTAATACAAACTGTAATGCCCTGACCCCAGTTACCCAGATTCAGTACATTATTACATAACATTGGCATGATCAAAAAGGATTAAGTCTCGAAAGACTGATTATTTTAGTAGTCTTGGAAACACAAGATATATTCATAAGTCGTACATTACATCATAAGGTAAAAAAACTACACCAAAAACATGTCTTCATATCCCCTCATATTATCCCTGTAGGACATTCATAAATTACTTCTACACATCTTGGGAAAAATAAATCATTGAATGAGGTGACATCAGATGCTCAGTAAGGATAACAAAATAGTAGAATCTTCCATAGATAAGAATAAACACTTAAGGAAATGTATAACTAAAACAAAAACCTTTTAAAATTGAACTTCTAAAAAATATGGAAAATATAAAATAAAATAATTCCATTTACTTAATCACATGGATATTCTACTAGTCGAATAATCACATGAAATATCAATAACCACTTTCATAATGATGGAATGCATAATGCCAGACTATCATAACCACGTAGCCAAGGCCTCGTTCCAAAACTACAAATAATATTTTGACAAGGCCTCGTACCAAGACACTAGTTTGTCTCATGAGACCTACCAATGCATCGACAATCTATAGCGGGCACCACCCATCACTTAAAAAGTCCAATGCATTCCTCATGTAAAACCTTTCAAACATAACATAAACATTCATATTAAAACTATAATACAAAATTTCAATACTTTAACCTATAAACATGAATGGTATATAAATATCACATCCACAGTCAAACATAAATCATTCGATACAATATGGAAGATTTTATTGTATCATATTAACCTCAATAGAGAATAATGAAGGATATTGACATAGATTAAAATAATCGTCAAACTGTTGAGAGAAATATCCCCCTTTTTCTTGAAAACATTTAAAAGTCATACTATTTGTCAAGAATCCATTTAAAAATAGATTTTTTATCAAAGTTTCCCATACCACATTGAAAAATTTAAAATGAATTTCAATTTTAAAACTTTAATGTACATATAAATAAATCCTTAATACCATTTTTAAAACATGGACATTAATGATAATTATTTAGAATAATAAATCATTAAAACATTTTAAAATCATATTTTAGTTAGTGTTCCTAAACAAAATAGAGACACCTGAATACAAATAATTGAGGTAATCAAAACATTATAATATCATGCGAATAAAGGGATTCATGATATACTATGTCAAGGTATATTATATACACCATATAAATGTGATTTGGTCTATAACAACAATATATTCTCAATGGAATGTCAATAGAGATGAAATATCTCATAAAGGACATATCCTTAGGTTATGGATAAATCAATGACATAAATTTGTGTGAGAAATATAAATACACTCAATATTATTGGATATTCATTGTATGACAATCAATGTACCTTCACAGGTATTCTTGTAAAAACAACACCAATGAATTAGATATTTAACTCTATAAATGAAGATTGAGTTAAAATTACTCTTATCAAGATCATACCAAAAACATGAGAATTTATCAATGGAGTGATTTTGTTTAAAAATATTATATTCATAGAAAGGGGAGTGTTAATTATGACATAATCATATTAATAGTTATTTCACACATAATCTTTGTGTAAAATAATCAATGAACTATGCGTAAAGCTGAATGAGTGGAAATTGAAATATCAAATTCCCTTATTGATTTGGTAAATGTTGAAACATACACCCATGAAAGAAGGATAACACAATTATTATGTTAATATCCATAAATTAAATTATATTACAAAATGAATACAATCATGGTAGTACACCCACCACATGCAATAAATAAGTGGTGAACAATGGAATTCTCACGGAATTAAAAGTGAGATAAGAAACCCCTTACTTTATACTTTTTCCTTGGTCGATGGTAAGTTAACCTCCTGTATAATGGTAAAATAATTGTTTTTGAATTATAAAAAAATAATTTACATTATTATGATATCATATATTATCTTTTAACATTGAATTGTTTATAAGATCTTAGTATTATCATCGTTTCAGGTGTTAGAAGATTTGTTTTCCTTTATATTATTTGTCATGAGAGCCGTATTTATTATGAATGGGATGTATCTTATTTATATACAAAATTATATCATGTCTCTAAAAATTATTTTTTATTAATCAAATGAAATTTAGTCTTGAATGGATATGATGGGGAATGAATATCATCAAGTTCGTGGAGACGGTAATCCGTACGTAGGCACGAGCGACAATATCGTTATTTTGATATTAAAATAATATATAATTTGATGTTATATAATGTATATAGAATCATTATCATATTATATTTATTATTTACATTAATTAAACATCATTATTATAACCATCTAAATAATAATATATTGAATAACAATTACACCACAACGTGATTATGGTAGGCCGTACGTACGCACGTATCGTGACATGTCATTCAAGGGATGGATAGAATAATGATTTTTTACATATTTATAATAACATCACAGTATATAGAAGATACTGGAGATATTATTTTAATGTAGAAATAACAAAAAAAGAATATTTTTTAGAAGAATGGAACTTGAAAGAGGGTGGTGAAAACATTACCTCTTCTTCGGGTTCTTCCTTTTGATTTGATCAAAAGGGCTCCATTGGTTAGCTTTATTATCAAACTAAGGCCTCTAAGTTGAATTTAGGGAAATTGGGAGTATATTTTTGCAGAGGTTAGCTGAGCCAAAATGCATTGAAGGTGTGATGATTTAGTTAGAAGTGGTGTTCTTTTATAAGGGGGAGGGTCTCTTTAGGAACAACATTAAGTATTCTTTTATAATAAATTCATATTCGGGTTCTAATGGATCAATATTAGATTATTGAAAGACTAAGGTGGGTATGGGTCGAAATCCTATCAATCAATAGATTTTAGACAGGTTTGGGTCATTATATTAACCTTATCCTTTATTTTTAACTCTTGGTTAATTTGTTTGACACGTACCATCCACTTTGTATTTTTATATTATATAGTTAATAAACATACTATATACCTCTAAAAGACCTCCAAGTGGTCCATTAATGATACACCTATCGTAATAAATGTCTTCTGGCCAATCCTAATATTTTTAGGAATTTCATATCAATTTATAATATAATATTTTTTTAAAAAACTCTTGTATGTCAATTTTGACACTATTTGGTATTTGATTTTTGTGAAACTCATAACAGTGAGATTACTTAGAAATTTTTTAATTAAATCAATCCTAACATGTCATATTAACCTCTAAAATTCGTGTAATTAATTAAAAGACTCAAATTATATTTATTTGGGTATTTATAATATCAATTATTTTAATATTTCACTAATAAGGTAATTATTGCATCATCATTGTGTCATAAATAAATAAAATTATTTAATTTATAAAATATATAAATAAAATATGATCATGTATTAAATATTATTATCTTTATAATTAATATTTATAGTAAAAAATATAACATATATATCCCTATGTAGAAAATTGTTTTGCTAAAAGATATAGGTTTATGTCATTTTTGTATTTACTTTAACTTAATTAATATTAAGTGTCATTTTCACAAATAAGTGGATCCATTGGGTCCCAAAATCGACCCAAAGAAGCTAATGGTCAGACATGTATCAAAAAATAGGGTTAATACACGTTTTAGTGTAATTTTTTTTATTATAATATTATTTTTTTACTTTTATTTACAGGATTTACCCTTTAACCATGGTAAATAAAATATTTTCAGAATTAATTATTCATAATGTCTAAAAAAAGTAACCTATTCACACAATTTGGAAATCATGATTCCAAATATGGAGTCCATTTTTCAAAATACAAAACACAGAAGTGGCAGAAATAAATTTCAAATTAATTCCCACTGTCAAAACAAAAAGCATGTTTTTATGAGATAATAACTATCCAAATATTGACACTTGTTTATATCTGGTTTAAATGTGAAATTATGTCGAATGACAAAAATTGTATTAAATTGTAAAAATATATTCTAAATATATTTTAAAACCACTAAAATTCATAATTAATCAATATTAAATATTTCGATTAAAAAAGATGTTTTGACACTAAGTCCATTTTGAATGATAAATTGTATAAAATTTCAATAAGTGGGTATTACTAGTCATAACTGTTGGTTTGGTTGTGCTTTGTGGTAGAACTCATAGTTGCGTACAACACACGCTACTGTATTATTCAAAGAGAGGCATACCATGGAAGATTGGGGTGTTACAAATTCATAAAAACCAGTGGATTTTTGTGTATCCCAAAATAGTATGTAATAGTGGATACCTACAATTTCATTTTCAACCTGGTTGAATTATAAATATGTAACTATTATAAATATTCCAACTATAGATATTAGAACACTTACGACCCACTAATGAGGTCTGACAACTTGTTGACCAATCCATCACCTATCACTTTTTAATTTAGATGAAAATCATATGGAAGATGGTAATACAATTTTATATATTGAATTTTTTATTTTAGATAGAGAGTGTGACCACCATGAACCATTAAATTATTTTTTTCACCCTTTTTAAGCATGGTAGTTTCAATTATCAATCATGGAGAAAGAAAATTGATTTCAATTTTTGGGCATCTACATAAAATGTTTCATGTGTAAAAAACCAATTAGGAAACATTTCTTAATTTTTATTCATGAGTGTATATTATAGATGTATATGGCTCATTATATATTCAGATTCAATTTAATAAAGATTATTTATTATATGAAACTCATGAAGATGTTGAAATTATTTATTAGAATTATGATTAATTAATAAAATATCAAAATATTGGTAAATTTTTTTAAAGAATTAAAATAACACAATTAATGATTTAGATAGTTTTTTATAAATTAAATTATTTATTATTGATCATGTGGAATTACTAAGAGATATTCAGACATATTTTATAGCATTAATTGTGGTTTAGAAACTTTTTGATAACATTTCGGTGAATATTTTTCAATAAAATGTTGATTTATCAATGAAACACATATTTAAAAAACCCATAAAGAATATATGGTGGAGTTTAACACTATTAAATTAAATGTGAAAAATTAATATTATGGTATTGAAATTGAGAATCTGTTAAACATTTTTTACTCATTTTGAGAAGCATATTAATTTACTTTAGATTCAAAGGACTATGATTTTACTATATAGTGAATAGGAACCACAAAATGTCCCTAAAACAATCCCTATAGAAATAAAACATTAAATTGTGGGTGAAAAAACATCAATTCTCTTCATGAACTATGACGATTTAGATTTTAAACAATAATAAAATATAATATCATGGTTAATGAATTAAAAATTATAGAACAATTATGATATTGAGCATATTGTTCCATTATTTTTTTATAGGATCCCTCTAAATCGTCATCATAAAAATTATTTTAAGTCCAAAGTTTCTTCAACCCATAAATGAATGTAATTTTCAATGAATAGTTAATTAGGAAATTGAATTGATGAATTTATCATTCTATTTTGGATAGTTATTGTGTCAGTGAGGTATAAGTAGTTCATGTGAAGGTAAAATTCATTGTTATAATTAGTTAGATAAATGATCAAATTCATGTGAGAAAAAATACAAATTATTGTATCTGTTTTGAACAATGGATGATTTAATATTCCAAAATGGATGATGATTTTCAAATTTCATTATTAGTTTAAATACATGAGTGGATATATGGAAATTAAATTTTCAATTATATCAATGTATATTCTTGGTAAAAAATGATTTTATATACCCTTAATGATATAGAGAAGACCACATTCACATTACCCATAGATTTTTATTCATTTTTTGGAGTGATATTTTGATTTTTTGGTGAATCTATTACCTTTAAATTTTATATTATTGAAATAAATTTTACATGATTAAGAGAATCATTTAAACATTAATGTATGATATCTCTATTATTTCATGGAATTTGACAATTATGTTCCTAATCTAGAACATGTTTTATAGATATTCCTAGATAAAAATCCTATTCTTAATTTGGAGAAATGTAAAATCATGTTAAAAAATGGAATTTATCATGTCGATTATGTTTGATAGAGTGTAATAGAGTTTCATTATTCTAGGATATTGGTTATCAAAATGATCCCCCTCTAGTTAATGTCGAAAGTGTTAGAAGCTTTCTATGAATTGATTGTTTAAATGAATATTTTAAATAGAATTTTGAATATTTAAAATTCATTTCTGTTCACATATATTTAATAATTTAAATTTTGTATTTGATGAAAAATATCTTGAATATTTTTATATTCTTAAAGGGAAATTGATATTGTCACTTATCACCACTTCAACTAATTGAATAATATTTTTTAATTCATTTATTTTATTTGTGATGTGGTTGTTGGAGTTGTATTATAAAATAGGAAGGAAATGAGGTTACACATGGTATACTATGATTATAGGTTATATGATTATAATAAATTAAATTAAATCAGTACAAATAATGAGATTTTTTTTGGGATATTTTTTCTAGACATGTATTTGAATTACTTAATTTTGAAAAATTAATTTTTCAAAAAATATAATTCATTGAAATAAAAATTTTCTAAAAAATAATAAAAATCTAGATTGATTAAATTGGTAGTATTATATAGTTTTATATTTTATAGATCAAGTGTCAGCATGGATATGAAAATTTAATCACACAAAATTATTCTAGGATATCTAGTACTCAAATTAAAGAGACTTGGGAAACAATTATACTTTTCTAAATGAGAAAATTGTAGATATAGAGGTCAAAAAATATTATTTTTATGAAACATTTTCAAATACCATGTTTTATAATGGCATTCCAATATATTTTACAAATAACCAAATTATTATATTAATTGACGAGTTAAGGTAAAATTTTTGAATGAACCATTTCAATTTTGGATTTATGTTAATGGTTTTTTATGATGTGTTTTCATGATGAAGAGATGCTACTCCTTATTTAATTATATAAAACTAAACCATATTTTGGCTATCAAGGAGGATATAAGGCTACCTAGTCGATTTTATAAGGTGGTTTCTACATACACACTTTATGGATGATTAGAATTTTATTTTAGGTTATGATAAGTTATAATGGTTGGGGAATGTTTGTTGGAATTAATATCATCCTCAAAAAAGAAATTAGAAAATTAAAATGATTTATGTTTCATGATTATAATATTTGGGGTGATTATTAAATTATTATAAAAATGAGTACATCACTGGGATTTTAGACTATGATTCCTAGAAGGTTATTGTATTGAATATCTCAAATAATATTGATAAGAATGATAACATGTTTATATGATTAATATATTCCAATGATTTATGGTTTTAAGGATGTTTTAAACTAGAAAGTAAAATCACATTATAATATTATGGTAATAATTTTAATGAAAAAATAATTATTCTTTAATATATGTTTTAGTAATTATTATCCACAACACACAAGACCAGATGTCATTTCAAATAATGATATTAAACAAATTTTTATTAATTCTATGTCTAGATCTATGATATATTGGACTCTTAATGATAATTAGGTTTTTTGGACCCACTGAACTACCTTTAATCACAAAATTATAATTTTTCCATATACCCATAATTTTGGGGAATCATTTCATTTTCTTATGGATCATTAAAAATTGACTAATTTTCACTTTTAGGAAATTGTATTTTGATTTTCAAATTACATATGACATGATATTTATAGAGTTGATTAATCTTGATGGGATTATTATTGACTCTAATGATAGTACATGGATTTAAATAAATAGTCAAAAAGACATCATTTAAGTTATTATCCGACATAGATTATTTTAGGGTGGTTAAGAGAATATATTTTTCAATTCCAATAATATTTAAATTCTAAATATATTAAAATTTCAGGAAATCTTAAATTCATTTTCCCTATAACGTCTGCCATCTATTTAGTGTATGTGATTGGAGTAGTTGAGTTTGTTGATTTTTAGAATCACCCAATATTAGATACCATCTATAAAGTCCATATTTACTCTTATGTGTTTCTAAAAGGATTTTCTTCTATCACTTTCTTAAAAAATTATGAATATATTAATCTATAATATGTATATAAATTTATAGTAGATTGAGAGGTATCCCATGGTCTCTTTAAAAAAATAAATATTCTTGAATTAATTCCATCATTATAGAGTTTTATTATTTTTATATGGTAGGATAAATTTTATGTGCAGGTACATCATTGGTATAATCTTTTAACACTTGGAGTTTGATTCCAAAAATTCTCATTTCAAATAGGGCCTACTAGATAAATATTTATTGATTAAGAAAATATAATATATATATATATATATATATATATATCTATTTACATGACCTATAAACTATAAAATATCATGTTCATTATTCTGTTCTATATAAACTATAGCTTTCATACTGGAGAAAATAACTCATAACTTCAAGGTGACTGTTTGAATGAATTTATTCGGATAAAAATTCACTATAAAAATAGTTTTTTTCATTATACATCAAATTATTATTATTTTTTTTGATATTTTTACATAATTAATTCATATTTTCATTTGGTTAAAATATTATCAAAATATGTAATTTTATCGTTGATGAATTTCGATTACTATTCAAACATTCTATATGACAATTTTTTATACAAGACATATGAGATTGTTCAAATTTAATTCAGTTTCATTAAATATATTAATAAATATTCTTATAAATCTATGTCTAACATTCTAAACTTATTAATAGATATTGAGAAAATTTTTAAGAATAATTGATGATTCCTGATTCTATGAAAAAAATGGAAAAACCTGAACAAATTAAATTCTATATGGAAGTATGTCTTCATGTTGTGTCATTTTTTTGCATCCATTAAAAAGGATTTCAAATTATTGATTTTATAAAATATTTTGAGATAAATATTATTTTTTTTCTTTAATATTATAATTTAACATTGTTTAAATTGTTGGGTTCTATATAAGGGTGTGGGGGTAATCATTGATATAATATCTATATTCATTTTTACCCAAAAAACCACTACAAACATTTGTAAAAGTTATTTTTCTTCAAAAAAAAGATCATTTTAAGTGGGATAATTTTTTTATTAATTTAAGAGGTTTGGATTATATGGTGAGGAAGATGATTTATTTTATACATTGAATTCAATTGATAACAAAATTTTATTTCCCCATAGAATAATTTTTTGATAATTTGTTATGTATTTTATGTATAAATAATTATCGCTAAACAATTTTATTCTAATTAATCCGAGGTTATATGAATCAAAAGGATATATGACACACAAATAAATTTTCAGTTTAACATTTCATTATTTATAATTCATTATTTTACTAATGGATGTGTTAATTATTATTTATTTTTAACTATTAATCTCAATTATCCATTTGGATGAATGTGATTAATTTACATTAATTATGTCAGTAGATTCTCATAGAGATAAAGAGAATCATGGTTGTTCTAGTTTGATGGAAAATTATGAATAATAAATTATTTTAAATTTTTAAAAACATGAAACCAATTTTTCAATTAAACAATTGTATTCAATTTTGGAAATCTCATTTTCTTTTTGAGAAATTTTAAGGATTAATTTTTACTTAATGAACAATTCAATATCAAATTATAATTTCCCACCATTTAATTTTATTCTTTTACATGGAAACCGACTATATAAATGATTTTGGAAAATAAATATTTCATTTTGGGGGAAATTGATGTTCATATATTTTTATTAATGTTTTCACATTTATTTATTAATTTATTGATATTATTTTTATTACTAAATGAATTTTTAATGGTGATTACTTATTGAATGATGATTGTAAATAAATGATATTATTAATTAAATATTTCATTTATTATTTTTGTATTTATTATTTAATTATTAAACAAATAATCATTCTTATTATTTTATATTACAGAAAAAATTACATTTTTTTAGTTTTTAATGGAAATAATCAATTTTTAAGAACACTTTATGTTTATAGAGTTAAATTTGTTCACTATAAATAATTTTTATTTGAAAATATATTCACAATGTTTTTATGAATATAATATTCTTATAAGGATGATTTTTTCAGAATTTTAAAAATATATTTCACAATTTTTAAAATATTTTCATTTTCGTGTTCACTCGGGAGATCCATGATATCAATTATTATTAAATTTGGTTTATATAGATTATTTTAATTATAATTCATTTATAATATTATTTACAATGGTATAGCACATAAAATGTTTCAGAATAAACTTTTATAATTTAAATTTTGAAGTAGTATTTCATAAGAGTTTTTTAATGTATGTTCACTGTTAAATTTTTTGGAATTAATTAATTGTTAATTTATAAAATTATTATTTTTTTGATTATTTATTTCATAACATTTAGTGGGAAAATGTTAGAATGATTCTGTAGGAAAAAAAAGATGATCCAAAATGGCTGAGTGAGATATTTTTTTGTTCCTTATATATTAATCCACAAAATAAAACTATAGATTGTGTGATTAACAGAATAACTACATAAGGTAATTTAAATTTTTTAGTTATATTCCTTGTCATAGATTCATCTAATATTAATTAAATCCATGGGTTAATCCTTATGAACTAAATATAGGGAGTCATTTAGACTAATAATATCCAAGTATGTTTTAAGAAAAATATTCTATGGGATGCATTTGATGAATCCATCTGAAAGAGAGTGCTTGAAATGAGTCACATATAATGCTTATGATTAAATCGATCAATGAAACCAAGGTAGAATAAGTAAAACAAAAGAGAGATTGAAGATCATATAATATTAATGATATTAATATCTATTATTGATAAGTGAAGATCAATTAGAAGAATGAACAATTCTGTCTTATGGATTTCTCTATCCGAGAAGGGGATGGTGAATTGTTCTAAACAGATGTTATTGGGGATGATTTGTGGAATAATATTTTTTTTGAATGACTAAATATTGATCTTATAGTGGTGAAATGATGATCTTTAGTCATTAATAGTGGTGTAGTATTGAGATGAGCTTCTAAATACATGCTACTAAAAAAACTAATAGTGGAGTTTAATTTGATGATAATGATGAATCGTGAATTCAATTATATGGAATGATTAATTTTTTGTCACCATATGATGCTTTACATTGGATAAATTATATACTACTAATGAATATGAATTATGATTATGTTCTATTATATTTGATGAAGTCAAACACGTTGCTAAGAATGATACCTTTTATTTGAATCCCAGGATAAATTGACCCAAGAATAATCAATCTATTCTTGATTAAGTATTCTGATTCTCAACTTATTTTTTTTGATATTTTCCATATCCATTTGATCCTTTATCTATATGAGTTTAGTTCTACTTTGGGGTTTAATTATCTACATGAATTATCAAAATATAAAGATGGGGCACTTTTAAAATATTATTAATATGATCCTAGTCTAGAAGAAAGATGAAATGTATGTGCATGATTTAATATCTTTTTAATGTTGTTGATTGTTAAAATTACTTAAATGGTATAGTTTTTTAATAAAAATATTTTATTGTATGTTGATTCTATGGCCTAGAAATAAATAATGCCTGAGAATATTTCATTAGCAACAATTTTGGAGAAAATCGAATCCATTATTTTTTTTACATAAGTGGGTTGAGGATATTTCTACACCAGAGAATTAATGTGTAGGATGGGTGCCTCTTGGGGGAATAAAATGTTTATAATTCCATAATTTCTAACATTTTATCTCTTTTAGTTTTGTAACACTAAATTGGAAAACAAATTTATGATATATGAGTTAATTTATGTAAAGGGTACAAAACAATTGAGATTATAAATGTGAAACAAGACATTAGAATAACTTTTAATAAATAATATGAGTAACATGAGGAAAATATAAAATAAATATTCAATTTTTGACAAAAATGATAACTTAATATATATATGTTATCGGATTCATATAAAAAATAAATATATTTTCTTTGTAATAAAACATAAATTCATTTTTTTGGGATCATTCACTAGACCGAGACATAATGTTTTCTACGGCTTGTAAATCTGATCTAGAGGGATGTAGAAGGAATATTAAATAGGAATATTTGGATCAAATTACAACAAATATTATTAAGTGATGTCTCTTAGTCAAATTATTGAATCACCATTTTTTTGTATTTAATTATATATTTCTTAAATTAAAAAATTTTATGTATAGTTGTTAATGTTTTCTGTTTTTCTATATTTTTATCTTTGGTTGATTGATAAATTTTTAATTGAAATAATCTTAGTGTTTTTAACAACTAAATTAATTCTTATGTGAAAATTAAAAATTCAACATATTTTTGGAAATTATACTTTGAATGTGGTTTAGACAAAATGTTTTCATCTGTTTTAATAAAATATCTTAAATAATTCATGACATTTAAAATATAATAGAAACATTTTATGAATTTAATTTTTAAATTTTCGTCACTAGTATAACATTAATCATATGTTATTCCATCATCTCATCAAAATTATTATCATCCACATGGTTTTTATTATTTTTAAAAAATATTTCATCGTAAATGATTTCAACTTCATATTTTGTTTTTATTAGTTTTGTTTTTTTAAATGATCATTATTTCCTCCAATAGGTATTTTATACCTTTATCATTTCTATCTACTAGTCCATGAGATTAAAACTATTTATTTTTACTGTCGTATCAATAATATAATGCATGAGTATTAATGTGGTTAGATCTAGAAAGAGTTTAGATTTGGAACTTTTTAATTTGTTTCCCTCTTGCATTTTATTCTTATACAAATTTGTAATAAGGTAATTATTTATTAGATATTAATTGATATATCTCACCATATTTACTTATCACATTTCCCCCTATAAGATATTTAATTTCAATATTATTTAATCGAAAATTAATTTCCATTTATTGGTTTTAAGGATAAGATCTGAAGCTCTTATAATATTTTCTATATAAATTATTTTGTAGTTCTGATTTGATCTAGGGGTTATTTTCAACAATTTTATGTTGGAGAGATTGTGGTTACAATGATATAACACATTATCATATTATAGAAAAAAAAATAAAAGGGGTCATTAGTGGAAAAAAATTTATATGTGGGATTATATTTCATATTCCATTAATGGGTTATTTCTTTCATATATATTAATTACACTTTGAGGTTTTTTGTTTAATTTTATTTTTCTATTTCTTATACTATGGATAACGGGAGTTAAACCTTATATATACATTAATGAATTATGAATTTAAGAAGTTTTTGGTAAAATCCACATAGATTTTTATAATCTTCCATATAGTCAATATAATTAAAATATTCCATATTCTGGTTTAATCCTACTTGTATTTAGATTTATACCATATATATTTTCAAAGAATTATATTTTATTGGAATTAGAATAAATACTTGTTATATAATACATTTAGGGATTTTAATAGTTGATGAGATGTGTAATTGTATGAGATATGTCATATAAATTAATGATATAGAATGGTATATGATATTAAGTAGGGTCAATTTCCTAGGTTTCTCTTTATATTTATTACATTATATTTATCTCTTCCTATGACAGTCTATGTTAGATTTTAAGATTCAATATTAAGTCCAGGTAAATGTTTATTCATTATATAATAAGTATATATTTACTCTATAAATTTGCACATATTATCACATGATTTTTAAAAATAAATAATCAATAACTAAAACCCAATGATACTGAGGCCTAGTTCCATTGTAATTATATTTTAATAAAACATCAAAAAAATTTATAACATGAAATCATTATTTTTATTCTCTATGGTTAGCACCTAAATCTATTTGGGATACTAAAAATGGTTAGGATATCATAGGGAATTCAAAAAAGTATGGGATATTATTAAAATACCAAAAAAGTAATAAATATGAAATGGAAACATATTTTTCAATTCAACAGTGTAACATGGTATCATAAAAGATATAAATAATGATTTATCACATGGAATCATAACAAAAAAATCACAGTATCATGGGATGATGAAAACATAGTTAATGTGGTAGAATGATATAATGTTACTTAAAATTATTCAATGAAAACATCCAAGACAATATCATATCGTGTGAAAAAAGACCAAAAATGTAGTAGGATTGCATTCCAATCCAATACATAATGTCTCATGAGACAAAAACTCTACCCAACAAATTGGACTTCTAATGTGGCACTCCCAACGGGACATTTTATTGATTATCTCTACCAAAAATATGATATAAATGAATTGGTATAAAAATAATAATTACATATGGACAGAAAATGGATTTTATAATCTAGTCCCATATCACATTAAAAATAGATTTCATAATGATGTTATTCGACTAACGAACTTATGGAATGTATTTCCATATAGAAATGGGTAATGAGATAATTTGTAACATCCCATGGTTTTAAAAATAAGTTGAAATGCACAAAACACTGATTCCTTACATGATGACACTTTTTATTAAGAAGATAGTTATAAAATAGTTTTTAAATATATTTTTTTAAGTTTCTGTTATTTTAATTTCCAAGAACAGACATACATGACTGTGATCAATACTTTTTTTGGAATCTGATGTGGGAAATTTATTTTTTGTTGATATGTAAACTACTATAAGTATATTAATGTTACCCTTATGAATAATAATTTTCCCAAATAAATAGTTACATACCCAATGAATTTATTTATTATAATTTATTAGACAATTTTTAATTTTTCAAGTTGTTATAAAATAAGTTAGAGTGTTCGAATTGATATTGTTATAATTAATTGGGATTTTATATAAAAGATAATTTTATCATATTTATAAACTTTTTTAGATAAAATTTGGTATATTTTTTAATTATACACATCAAAAATTGGTTATTGTGATTTTGGGGATTTTTATAAAATTCTTGATTTTTTGAATAGTGAAATTATATAATTTATAAAATATATAATACAAATGAATTCATGCATCACGCTTGATACATGGATGATATAATGGTCCACTGGTTCGAACTAAAAATAAATTATTGCTATTTTGAGTCAATTGAATCATGGTTTTTCATATTCATGAAAAAAACTATTTAATTAATGTTTGATATAATTAAAACCCCTCCCCTCCACTAAAAAATTCCACCATAACCCCCACTTCCTATCAAATATCTCAAGATTTAAAGATTGTGTAAATTATACCCTATATAATTTTCAATTCTCTTCCCCAATTCCATGGCTTTATGGTCTCAGCATAGGCCAATACCAAATTAATTAAGGAGGATCCCAAGGAGAACAGATCAAGAGGTAAATATCCTATTTGATTTCGTTCTGTTTTTTTAATCTATTATTTTCTATTAATATCTTCACCTACATCTAACCTAGAAGCATGAAATATACATTATTATAAGTCTAATATATTTTTATCATGTTTATATAAAACTTCATCATGATTCATCCATTACCCTTAATATTATTCTTAAAATAAACACCTATTGTGAGGTGTGTCGATTTACCAACATCATGGAAAATGTGTCTTCTATTTCCATAACATCATTCAAAGATATTTAGAAAAATATTTTAATACTTTAAACATATTGTAATGTGTGTGATATGAACTCTATTAGTTTTTTAATTAAAATATATCCCTTATATTAATGGAATATGAGGGAACATTATTATGATTATCGAAGAACTGCCAAAATGAGATAAAAAAATATCATAATGATTTATCTAATGATTGATCCGAATAAAACACAAACAATTTGATTTAAAGAAATTTTTTTATTATTTTGAAAATATATTATCACTATTTCATTCTCATTTTGTAGTTTCTCTTTTATTCGACATGAAAATCCATTATGACCCGACCACGGAATTCATGTAAAGCATGAACCCAACACAATGGTAATAAAAAAATATTTATAAAAAGTGGAAAAAATAATGTTATAAAATGATCTAATAATTTTTTAAAAACATGATTATTATTATATAACATATTAATAACAATGGTTTTTCTAATATATAGAAGGTTTAATCATTTTTTATTAAAGATGAACCAAATATAAGGAGATTCTGATCCCAATTCCCATTAGTTGGGTTAACCTTCTATTTCAGTGATTATGTAGTACTAATATAATTTGTGTAATTAAATTTGTTTATATATCATTGGAATTTATATTGTATACACATATTCAATTCGTTCTATTAATTCTAAAATCAATTAAATTATTTTTGTGAATCACGTTTCGTTTAAAATCATATTTTAAAATTATCTTTTTCAAAATTCTAATGAAACGTTATTATGAAATAATAAAATTTTAGGATTATGTTATGGGTATTGTGAATTAAAATAATTAATTTTGGTACATATATATATCCCTCAAATGAATTGGTTATGTGTAATTTAAAGGTATCATGTATGTTTACTCTATATGTTACTACAATAATTACACCATTACGTAACTTTGATTATTGAAAATTATATGTTATTGCAAGGCTTAAATTATAATAAACTAATTACCAAAATTATATTTATAGTTGTATATATTTTATCTATTTTTTATAGAAAAATCATGTTTCATAAAGTAATTATACATTGTTATGAATTATTTCTTTGTGAAAATGAGTCCATGTGTTTATAATATTTCATGGACTAATTGTTTATTTTTCTTCTCTTTATATCCCATACAAGGATTTTTATGTAGACCCTATTTGTTTAAATTTTTCTCATAGGATTAATTAATTTTTATGATAATTAGGGATTTTTGGTTAAATTTTAAGATGAATTTCCTTGATATCAAGATGTTAATTTGTGTTAAAAATTAAAGGTTTTGGAAGAAATCAATGTTGTTTTAATCTTACCCACATGGTATGCTTATGGTTTAATATTTATTAGTTAAGTCCTAAATTTTAAAAACTATTAACTGAAAATATTTTTCATAATATAATGGATTGAAATCTAGTTTGAATATCAAGATTATGAAATTCTTATGTTCTGGTCGACAAAGTATGTATCCGAGCATGGTTTAAATAACATTAGAAGTTTCTATGATGTATAAAAAATACCATAATTGATTTTTACCTTATTTAGATGTTGAAATGGTATAGAATTTTAATATTACCATGTTTCTTCATCTATAATATGTCTATTCCAAATAGTTTTTCAGAGAATAAATATGGATGTAGAAGTTGGAAGGAACTGAGAGGATGATATAATTCTAAATTTGAAACTAGGAATGGTTGGAAATGGAATTGAATACTTTGTGATAATAATGGCTCAGCTGATGTATGAAATATATAATAGTGGCATCCATGCAAGAGAAAAACATCAGCTACTATAATGGAACAAGATGATAGTGGAACTTTTTATGGTGGAATTCCTTCCAACATTCTATGGATTTTCTAACCTAGTATGTTCAAAAGGATGGATTAAATACCTTGAAAAGATTTTCAACTAATTGAATATTTAGATAAACAAAATGTTAGTCATTAAATTTATTGTTTTTCTGATGAATCTAGTAAGTGGAGGTTAATCATAAATAATATCATGTATAAAGGGAAATTTTAATCCTTATTGAGGGATGGATTTAAATGTATTATCCTTGAAAATTATTTTCCTAATGTTGTTTTCAATATGACAGAGTATCAATTCATTGAATTAAGGTAAAAGGATGAAGATGATGTGGTATTGTATGAGGAAAACATCACTCGAATGGAAATTTATGCTCTAAATTTAATTTTTGATCTTAATTGTAAAATGATTCACTTTTACTCAGGATTTAATCCAAGATACCTTAGGAAATTAGTCTCTTCGGAATTGAAAAGTTATGGGAAACATTTCTAATGTGTATAGAGGGTAGAAAAATATATTTTGTGAGGATAAATATTAATTTGAAAAAAGAAATTAATATTTACCTATGGAATGTGATGGGGAAGAATTAGACAAATAAATCTGATGATACGAAAGTCTATTTTTGTGTTTTTGAAAATAGATGTAAAAATAACCATGGGGTATGTCTTACCAAAATCGAGAATTGTTTTCTATACCATATGTTTTTTATTTACCATGACTTTTATAAAAAGTATGTTAAATCAATTCTGAAAATAAAATAGTAATTTTTTTTAAATGTGATGAGATGGTTTATTATGAAAATGTCTGCCCAAAGAATGATTGGAGTGATTAAAATAAGCCATTCAATACAATGAAATGTGTAATAAGATCATTTTGACTACATTTTTATATGAAAGGACATATAAGGATGAATTAATAGGTACTATATTTATTTAATCTTATTAGATAATTTATTGTTTGATACAGGGTCTATGAATTCATTTAGTTCTGAAAAACATTATGATAAATATGAAATATCACATAAACAAATGTTATCAAAACCTATTGTTAAAAAACAAGGTGTAAATGTTACCAAATTTTTGTTACAAATCATCTGATTATTATAGTTGAAAATACATTACCTGTTACCATTTTTGTTTTTCCATTTAGTAGAGTATGATGTTATTATGGGTATGAAATGACTTTTCTATTTATCAGGATATGATTATAGGGCTAATGATGTTGTTTTTTCTGAAAAAATTTCAGTTTCAATATAATAATAAACACATACAATTGATAACATATCAGGAAGATGAGAAACTATTGAAATATGTAAATGAAATTTTACTTGATAATATTGTTGAAAATAAGGTAATTTTCCTGATTAATTATGTTCCCACGATAAATGAATATATTTTAGTTTTTCATGATGAGATAACTAGTGTTATCCATGATAAGTAATTTGAATTCACAAGTTACTAGGACATGAGGTTAATCCAATTTCAATTACCCCATATAAACTGTCTCAAATAGAACATCACGAAATAAAATACTAGTTGCATGAGTATATTTATACAGGAATCATCCATCCTAGAACTTCACCATGAGGAGCTCCTATTTGTTTCATTAAACATAAAAATAGTTCCATAAGACTCTGTATAGATTTATGATCTTTCAATACCATTACTCTTAATAATTATTATCATTTTCCTCACATTAATGACTTGTTTGATCATATCCATGGTGTTTAGTATTTTTCTAAGATTTAAATGAGAAACAAGAACCCTCAGATGCATGAGAATGAAGATGATAATCCAAAAATAGCTTTTTGAACTAAATATGGTCATTATGATTTTCTTTTTATACTATTTGATTTAGCTAACGAATGTATTGTTTTCATGGATATTATGTATAAAATATTTCATGTGTTCTGGGATATGTTTGTGGTTTTTTTATTAATGACATTCTAGTATATTATAGAAGTAATGATGATAATAAAAAACACAAAATGGTTGAGTTTCAAAACATAAATGAAAATAAACATCAAGGAAATTTCACAATGTGTAGTTTTTGGATGTAATATATTCAATTAATTGGTCATATTTTTTATAAAAAAAACATAAATATGGATCCTGATAAAAGAAAATTCGTTGATGAGTGGCCTAGACCAACAAATTTAATGTTGATTTATAGTTTTCATGGTTTGGAAGAACATTACCAATGGTTTGTTAAATACATCGATTATATAGTCCAAGGACTATGTCAACATAAAAAGGAGTTAAATTAAGATATAAAAAAGAATCTGATTATTGTTTTCAAGAATTAAAAAAAGATTTGTGAATTCTCCATCTATGATACTACCTTATTGAAATTGTGAGTTTTTCCACCACATTTATGCTTCATTAAAGTGACATGGTTGTGTTCTGATACTGAATGATTAGGTAAATGCCTATTTTTTAAGAAAAATAAGACCACATTAGGTAAATTATCCGACAAATGATTTGTAAGTAGTAGTTGTCATTCCCTATTTAAATGTATGGAGGCATCATTTTTATAGAGAAAATTGTGATGTATATATTCACGACAAAATTCTAAATTTTATATTCACTAAAAAAATTTAATCATGAGGCGGATTTGGTGGCCTGAATTATCAAAATATAACAATTTCCCAATCAATTTCCACCCTAAAAAAGAAAACTATGTGGATAAATCCTTGTGTGAAAAAAAAATTGCATTATTAATTACATTATAGTGGTAACAAGACCTGTTTATTAATGGTTTAATGAATTTTTCCTTGATATTTTTTGGTGAGAAAAATTATTCAATTTTATTTCGGTTTTAGTGAAGTAATATTTCTCAGACAAAATTAAGAAATCATATAAGGATGTTTTGGAGTTATTGAAAATGGTAGAATGTGTTATAATGGGTATGTTTCTAGAAATTAAAATTGATAAATATTATATTCTCTGACATGGAATGAGATTATGTGTCCCTTGGGATTCTCATCTGAATAAATATTTGTTGTACAAATCACATAGTTTTATATTTTCAATTCATCCTCGTATCTCAATTATGTGTAGAGTCCTCCGGGAGTATTTCTGGTGGTATTGAATGATAATTGATATTTCATATTTTTCAATGAAATTATTGACAAGTATGTAGTTTAATGTTGAGTGGTAGTTACTAAGGGTATGTTTCATCCATTACCAGTTCCATTGTGGAAATTGTAAAATATATATTTTGTCATCATTGTGGGAATACCAAAACCTTATTGAGGTAATAACGAAATCTAGATTATTGTTGATAGGCTGATATAATATTCTCATCTCCATCCTATTTTAGATACCATGTCATTGTATTAGCTTTATCAATTAAACATCCTGAGAGATTGTATAGCTACAGAGAGGTCCTCATTTCACTATATCTAAATGAGGTCCTAGGTTAACTTCTATCGTTTGGAGATTCCTTCTGAAGTATTTGGGAATAGAATATAATTTAGTACAACATTTCACCCTCAATTAGATGTGTAGTTATAAAATAAGATTTAGACATTGGATTATATTCTTCGAGCTTGTTCAATGGATTACCAAGGATGTTGGGATAAATATAATTATTTAGTTTTATTTTTTTGTAATAAATGTTTTCATTCTTGTATACATATGGAACATTTTAAGGAATTATATGTGTAGCAGTATCATAATTATGATTTTTCAAGATAAAGTCAAAGAAGGTAAGATAAAAAGACCAAAATTTGTAGAGGAAGTGGCTGAGAAATCTAAAATGATACATTAACACATAATGAAATCTCTGAGCATATAGAAAATTTATATTGATAACAAGATTATGGTCTTATATTTTGAGGTAGGTCACCATGTTTTTCTTATAATCTCAACCAAGAATAGTGGTAAACATTTTTTTAAGAAATTAATGTTGAGTCCACTATTAATCGGACCCTATAGAATAATGATGAAATTTGGACATGTTACCAAAGAAGTATTCTTTCCTTCATGTGTATATAAATTAGGAAAAAATCATGTTTTGAGGATGAAATGTATGTTCCATTTTCATCTAATGTTTTGAGCCAAGATGATGTTCATCTGGAAGAGAACCTTTCATTTTAAGAGATAGCTATATAGATTTTTGATCAAGTAGAACACACATTTTATAAGAAGTTAATCCATAAGGTAACAATTTTTTTGAGAAACCACATAGTTAAATAAGTGACACGAGAATCTAAAATTGTTATGAGGGAAAGGTACCATCACTTTTTTATTATGTAAATAAAATTAGGAGGAAAAAGTTTTTAGAATTTGGTTAGAATGTAACACACCATGTTTTTAAAAATAAATTGAATATCTTGAAACAACGAGTCTCTATATTATGAAACTTTTTCATAAGGATATAGTTGTACAATATTTTTTAATTATAATTTTTTGGAATTTAATATTATAATTTAAATTATCGGCATACCTGGTTGCGATCAGTATGATTTTTTGAGTGTGATAGGACAAAAACATGTTTTTATGAATAATAACCTATGCATATGAATTTTAATATTACCCATTTTAATAGTAATATGGAAAAAAATAATCACAACCTCTCTATTGATTTTATTTATAATATTTTTTTGACCATGATTATTTTTTCAATGTGTTAGAACGTTAGTTATAGTTTTAAAATTATTATTTTTTGAATAAATTATGATATCATTTAAAAATTAATTTTCAAATATTTAAAAATTATTTTGATAAAATTTAGATAATTTATGAATTCTAAATGAAAAAAATGTTAGGGTTAATTTTTGGTATTTTTCTGAAATTCATGATTTTTTCCTAAATAGTGAAATTTGATAATTTATGAAATATGCTAAAAAAATAATTAATGCATAATACTTGTTTCATGGATGCATTAAATGGTCATTGGTTTGAACTAACATGCACTTATAATTATTTTTGGTAACATGAATCAAGACTAATGATTTTATTGTGATAATATGTTAATATAGTAATTAAAAAATGGAAAACCCAAACTCTCCTCCACTATAAACACAACCCTCATCCCATTTTTCCAATCAGACCACTCAGGCATTGATAATTTTATTAATTTTATCCAATTCCCATCAAAGTTATATTCCCTATTTCCACGTCCTTATGGTCTCACCAAATTACCCATACCAAAGGAATTATGCAAGATCTCAGGAAGAAAATACAATGTAGAAAATATCCTCTTTCATTTTATTCTGTTTTTTTAATCCTATTAATTTCTTATAATCTCTTCACCTCCTATTATCTGAGTTTAATGAATGATCCATTATTATATATATTATATAATATTTCCATTTATATGGGAAATAATTATCATAATTCTTTCCTTAAAATCCTCTTATTCTACAAATTCATACACCATCCAAGATGTTTCGATTTACCGACATCATGGAAGATATTTCATCAATTTTATTTACCTATGTCAAATATAGTTTTAATACAATTTTATTGGTTGAAATATATTGTTATGTGTATGATATAAACTATCATATTTTATTAAATGACATATATTTATAATATTACATTTATATGGTGATATGAGATCAACATTATCCAAGAACTGTCGAAATGAACAAAACAAATATCACTAATGATTTATCTAATGATTAATTTTCAAAGAATATAATTTTTTTTAATAAATTAATATCACATAATCATATTAATAACAATTCATTCCAATTATGTATTTTCAATTTATTTCAAAATGAAAATCCATTATGAACCGACCATGGAAATCATGTATAGAATGCACCCAAAACAATGGAAATAACAAAATATTATTAATAAATGTGACAAATGATGATATAAAATGATAATATAAGGTGTCATAAAATTGATTATTCATTATTAAAATAATAATAACACCCTTTTAACCATTATACATGATTTTTTAAAAAGCATGATGTGAGACAAACCTATGTTAAGGGAATTCCTAATGCAGTTTTTGTGTGTTGGGATAGCCTTCTACTTCATTGATTATGTGGTACTAACATTCTTTGTGTAATGAAAATTTTTTAAATTGATTTTTATTATTTTTATTTATATTTTATACTCTTATTACATTAATTATATTAATTCTCACATAAATTTAATGTTATTTTGAGGTGATTTTCTATATTAATCCTCCTCTAAAATCATATTTTTCAAAATAAAAAAGTAATGGTTTTATGAGACTATGAATGTTTAATGATGATGTTATTGTTATTTAAAATTTATTATGATGAAATGTGGGACCTATATCTACTTACAATTCATAAGTTATTCATATGTATGATGTTGTTTGTATTGTTACTCCAAGTGTAATTATGATGGTCACACTATAAGGTAGTCATGATGGTTACATTGTAAGGTTACTATGAAAGGTTAAAAATCATAAAGTAGTCATTAGGTTTAAAATATAAGTATTTAATTACCCATGATAAAAAAAATTATATATTTTCTCTAATGTTTTATGGAAATCTCATATTTCACAAAGTAAGTATATTTGGGTAAGAAGTATGTCTTTGTGAAAGTGATTTCAAATGATCGTAAGTATTAGGGGACTAATGGTTGTATTATTTCTTTTTTATATCCCTTATAATGATTTTTATGATCATTCCATGTTTTTAAATTTTTTTCAAAGGTTAACATTATGTATAAAAGACGTTATGAAGGTTTGTTAAATCTTGAGATGAATTTTCAAATAAAAAATTCTGTTGATTTTGGATAAAAAGTTTATTCCTTGGAAGAAATAGACACTCAATTAATGGTACATAATTAGTATTCATAATGTTTTACTTTAATGTGTCATGTCCTGAAATTATAAAACTCTACACTAAATATATATTTTGTAATGTAATGAAGTTAAATAAAATCTAAATATATATATTATGTTATATTTATCTATGGATTCGTATATAATTAAAAATATTTGAGATCTATATATATATATATATAATTTACAATTAATACATGACATAAATTTTTGTCATCATTTATTAAAATATAAATAAAAGATGACATATAATATTTATTTTTGAACAAAAAACTTTTTTTTCTTATAAATAAATTAATTAAAATATATACAATATTAAAAATATTTAATTATTAATGTCATATAAAATATTTTAATTTATTATTTGTTTTATTAATAAATCATGATGGCTGGGAATTATCTTCATTCCATATACGTCAACTTAAAATATACTTTTCTTACTATTGTAAAAAAATTGTTGTTAGTAAAATAACTGAAATATTCGATTTAAAATAGTCAATAAAGTGTAAAACATCGATAATAATTTCCTTAATAAATAACCAAAGATTATAAAAAATATTCTTCAAAATATTTTAAGGAAAATATGTATATTTGAGAAAAGGAATTTTCGAATGAAAATGGAAATAAATTAGGAATGCCTTAAAAACAACTTCTTAGTCATTTTAGGAACCACAGTGGGAAAAAATAAACTATAACATGAATATTCCATGAAAATAAATTTTGTAAAGTAATTTTTAGATTTATTATAGATTTATAAAATAATTTCATTTAATACAAATTAAAGAATAAACAATTTTGATTATAAAGATATTATAAGTATAAAACCTTAATACAAAGGTTATGTTTGAATTATAAAAAACATGAATAAATAAGACTAAATTGAAAATTAAATACCATGAGTATAATGATATTTATGATATAAAATTTCAAATATAATCATATACATCACATAAAATTAATTAGGTGCATAATACCAAATATTTATTAATGGAGTAGAAATTGAGGAAAAATATCTTAAAATGTCGTAATATTTCATTAGTGATTAATATATGAATTGAAAGTGTATATGAAATTTAAACCATTATATAAATGGAAATAAAAATAAAATATTAAAAATAGTTCAAAAATATAATCCTACATTACAAGACAATGAGAACTAATATAACTCAATGAATATAAATTGAGTTATGAAATAACATAACACTTTGTATCATTATAGTTAAATAAACATGTCATAATTATTAAAAAATGAAACAAAAACTATAATTAAGTATAATTAATTTATGATAATATATGTAGGTGACACATTAAGTACTCTATATATGAAAGTAATTTTTTTAAAATATTCACAAATTAATCAATTAATAGAAATTAAGATGAATTCAAATACAGTTTAAGAAACATCATAATAAAAACTGATTATAAGATATATTTTTTGAAATTGATGTTAAAATTACATAAATATTAATAAAAAAATATCTTATATATTTGATTATTTTTAAATAACATTTAAAAAGAAAATAGTTGCATAAAGGTACATGTGTCTCGAAGAATGATTTTTTGAGATAAAAACCATAACCTTGATTGTAGACAAGACATTCATGTCATTTATCTCTTAGAAGATAATTCTATATATATTATTCTTTTTTAAAATTTATTTTTAGTTTTAATAATTAAATAGGAAACATAATTTATTTTATAAAATATCTAATTACATAATTAGCTATTTCCGCATCCTGTGTTTTGAGGATGATTCTTTGAAAATTTTAAAATGACTTTGGTCTTTTGACCTTAGGAAAATTTGAAATTGTTATATAATATTAAATATAATAATAATGAAATAATTATAATTTTTATACAACAATTATAATATTAAAAATAACCATGAAATATGGTCATGATAATTGAATCAGTGTTACAATCTCTTAGACGGTAGGTCGTATATACGCTTGAGTGACACATACATTTTTCAATGACCATGACTGAAATTAGTTTAGTTCTATTAAAACCCTAGATAATAATAATTATATCATTTATATATTGTAATAAATATTTAATAACACTTATATATACCATTAAAGCTTTGCGGTGATTGAAAAAAATCACATTTGTATGTGTGGCTGTTGTTCACTATACAGAACAATGATTTTATCATTTTTAAATGGATGGTATGTTATAAAATTATATGATAAATTACATTTAATTATTAAAAAATATTTCATTATATAATAATAATAAATTATTTTATTCATCATAAATATCAAAGAGAGGTTTTTAGGGAAAACAAATTATATCGATCAGTGAGATGGCATTCCTCTATACACATGAATGATGGTTTTGTTTCCAATTTATTTTAAAACAAGATGGATATAGGTTTAAAATCTAAAATTATAAAAACATATTATATGGGATATATTTTTTATTTTTTATCATCATTATTTAATAATATTTTAAGTATGTTTATGAAGAAAAAAGACAAAGACAATCAGTTGGAAATAAATCTTCTTCATTATACCACCTCATTATGTTTATTATAACATACTTTCATGATTGGATTTATGATTAAACTAAGAATATAAGACATGTAGAGGGAAGAAAATAAAATATATAATTTAGTATTATAATAACACAAATAAAATAAAATTATATTTATGAGATGAGATTAGGTAACAGATTATAAGTTAGGGGGAGTTTCATTTTTTATAAATACCAAAACAATATCCAATACTAGTTAGTAACACAAAATGAAAGTGAAACTGAATTGATAAATAATCAAATATAAGGGTAATAGGGAATATAAAAATCAAAAACATTCAAAATTAAATAGTTTTTAAAAACATTACTCAATTTAACTCTTAGGATACTAACATTTACCATTTCAGTTTTCAGCGCGATAACTAGTTTTTTATTATTTTAAATAATCATTATGAATAAAATTATAAATAAATAAGATTTTTTATTATAATTTATAATATTTAATCCATTTTATAAAATTAATCTAACATAATTATAATGTTTCTATTTAAAATCAAACTCTCAAAACATCATAACAATATGATTTTCATGAAATGCATTTTTCAAGAAGTAAAATATTTTATGTTAACTGTAGGATTAGATAAAATCATGATATGAATTAAAATTAAAATAAATAGAGATATATTATATTTATTTAATTTAAATCCCTCTATAATTTTGGTTATTTTAATTATTCAATAATGATATAATTTATGCAACTAAAAGAATATTGCCCAAAATATTATTTTAAGAATTAATAACGTATACCAAAATATGCAAATTGTTGATTCAAATGAAATTAATAATATTTTTACAAATAAAATATTTCTTATTTAATGTTAATATAAAATTATAAATATAATATCACATTAAAATTACATAATTTAATTAAATTAAATTAATGTACTTGAAAAATATGTAATTTTATCTACCCATTAAAAAGAAAATCATTATTAAAAAATAACCCTATATTAATTTGTATATGATGATTTGATAACTATTTTAAATATTGTCAAATAAATTTTATATATTTTATAAAAATTAATTATTTTTTTTTCTCCTAATAATTAATTTTTAAAGAAACTAATTTTTTTGAAATATTAAAATGACATTATTAAAAATTGATTTCTTATTTTAGATTAATTTATTATTAAATTTATATTTTTTTAATATATATATATAAATATCTTAATGTATTTATAAATTTTCATATATTGAATTTATATTATATATTAAAATTTTCATATATATATAATCAAGCATCATTTAGTTTTAGTGTTTTATGTTATATATGCTATCGATCATAGATTTCATTTTAAAAAATGTAATGGTGTTATATTCTTCCCACATCCAATGAATTATGTCAGAGAAATTTGAACATGTTCTCTATAATTAAGTGTTTGTCATATGAAAAAAACATTTTAAAAACGGATTTCTTAAAATGTGGTTAATAAAACATTCTCCAGAAAAAATTGAAATTGAATTATGAATGGTATATCAAATAAAAAACGTGTTTCACATAAGGAGAACATTGAAGTGAATTGAAAACATGTATTTTAATGGATATCCATTTATAAAATAATGTCATACTTATTTTAAGATGTCATCGACCATCAATTTTAAAAAATATAAGTAAAACATTCTTTTTAAGATCATTTTACCAAATATAAGGGAACCTTTTAACATCAATACTAATAAAATAAATAAATATATTTCTTTTTAACTATAATTTTTTAAATATATTGTGTTTTCTAGAAAATATTCTATTACTCCCAATTATTATTATACAATATTAATTTTTCTTCTCTCTATAATTACCATAACATTCTAATTGATCATATTATTAATAAAATTATAGCAATATATTACTCTTATGAAATTTTCACAAAAACTGAAATGGTTAACAGAAGGTAATATAAAATCTAAATCATTTATTTAAATACCAAAAGTCCACATTCAATTTAAATCATTCCATAAATAAATATTTCCTCATCCTAAATAACCTAATAATTAAAAAAAATTGATTTTGTTCTTCCCATCAAATCATTCATGACAAATCACAGTGTATTACAAGGGGTTACATGTACCTTAACCAAATGAAACACTTCATAAGATATCATTCTTCACATTAATATTCCTAAAAATTAGTTAATTAGGGATCCATACATTTTTTTCTAAAAAAAATAATAACAATTACCTAAAATATAATTATTTTCACACAATTTCATATAGAAAATTACTTCATACTTATCCAGGGTAAATGATACACTATTATCACACATCAGTTAACGGTTAAATCCTTATAATCATACTAGATATAATGATTTTTCGCATGACATTAAGGTTTACCTTTTACAAAGAGAATATTAATATAATTCATATAATTTTACCAACAATATGATGAACAACATTAAATAATAATTAATAATTAAATCATATTGTAACCACAACGAGTTTCTATATAAATAACTTGACCGGAAAAAATAAAATTTTTTAAAGGAATATTATTTACTTCACATAAAATATATTAGAAACCCTGCAATTTATCATTACGATTAATCTTATGACTACAAAAACTAAATATATAAATACGTGCATAATTTTTTTACAAAACAAATATACCAAAATTAATAGTCATATTATAATAAGTTTCTCCTAAAAAACTTTTAATCCTATATGAGTTCAATAAATTAAAACCTAAAAGGTGTATTTGTTCTTTTAAATTTATGATCAGAATTATATGTATCAACTAAAAATTAGTTTTATCCTACATTATCCATGATTATCATTTAATCATTTCCATGTTTTTTGTATATTAGTTACTGAATTTCTAAAACAAATCCCCCATGAAAATCAAAAAAAGTGTACTACGACGCCCATTTTCATTACCCCATTGAAGTTCGATTCAAATCCCAATATCGCCTTTTATGGGTCATTATACCTGGGTATAACTATTCGAGATAAACATCTAATTTTCATCTCTATAATTGGATGTAATTTCATAGAATCCACTCATTCTATCCATTTGTGAAATTCTTGGATATTTTCATATCCGTATATTTATACATAGGGTTCCGACTAAAATATTAAAACTCTAATCCAAAAAAAATTACTGGTCATTTCTCTGATTGAAGATATAATCCCCCAAACCTTTTACAAATATTATTATATTATTTTTAAATATAAATATTCAGTAATTGAACAAAATGATTTTAAGACCTATTGAATATGGAAAAGAAGATACATCAAACATCAAAAGAAAATAAAAAATAAAAACATTATTTTTATTCCCCATAGATAGATCCTAAATCACTTTCAGTATCAAATACAATTTAGGATAACCTGGGTAATACAAAAAAAACAAAATGCGTGAGCTATGAATTCTAGTAAGGTAATAAACTAGATACAGAATCATCACATCTCAGATAAATGTAAAACATGATTTCGTAAAAGATAAGAATCATGAGTAAATGCATTAAAGAATATAATAATTAACATGGTATCATGAGACAATGGAATCATTGGAAATATTTTTGAAAAATATTATATGGTATAAATATGATTCAAGGATAACATTCTTGATAGTATCACATGGTAGAAAAATTTACAATTGTTTAATAGGTGTACACCCTAATCCCATTCATAATATATTAACTTACTAAATATTTAATCAATTAATTAGTGAAATATATTTGTGAACCCATAAAAACATGTTTATTATTATGTGGGACATAAATATGAAATAATTTAAAAGATATAAACATAACAATCTACCTTGAATGAAAAATTAGTTTTGTAATATTTTCTAATATAACAATAAAATATATGTCATATAGAAACCATTGAAAAATGAACATAAGAAATGTTAAGAAATTAAAAGAATCTATAATTAGATAGTTTTATATTCATGTGATACATGTAAAATTTATAGTCATTCCATAACATCAAATATTTTCATTATGGATGAAAATGTCATTAAAATATTAACTCACATATTTATAAGGAAAAACACCCATTTCAGAGTAATAAGACTTCTTTAATATATAAAAAATTACAAAAAATAAAAAATAATTTAATTGAAAATGGAAAATTGTAAAGGATTCTATTTTTTGTTAAGCATTTATTATGGGTGGAAATTCAATTTATTCCATATCAGTTAAAAGAAAACCTTACATCCTTAATTTTATAAACATTAAGGAAGTAACTTGTTCAAAAAATGATAGAAACGTTAATTTTAAAAGAAATTAAATATTTAAATATAGATATAAATTATTTTTAAAATATGTTTGATATATAAGATAATATTATTTAATTTTTTAATGAAAATGTTGATATGATTGAAGAATATGTTTTTACCGAAATGATAATTCAAGTTGGAATTCCTTATACGCATTTTTTAATTAAATTCAATAACATAAGGATGAAATGGTGCTATTAATTGAAAAATTAATTAATATATAAAGTGTAATAAATCTAATTTTTATTTTTAAAAAATGAATAAATAGATTCTCCTAATGGAAATTCAAGAATAATCAATCCCAATTAAAATAAGATAGAAGAATAAACCCTTGATTCCTCCATAGCCTTCAATTCACAACCCTCTAAAATAAATAAATACTTTTGGGACATTAAATATGAATTAAATTATATTCCAAATATAAAATTAAAAATTCCTTTAAGTAGATGTCCTAAAAATAAATATCTGCATAATTCAAATATTTCTTAATGAAGTCAAAATTTATATAAATCTCTTACAAATATCATACCGTTGAAGAGGGAGATATCAAATTCATTAAATGTATCAAATATTAAACCATGGAAATATGTTTAAATATAAAAAATAATAATTAAATTATATTACAAACATAATCATAGAATACCAAAAACAGTGAATAAGTAACATAACCTAATGAAAAGTAATTGAGTTATGAAACATCATACTATTTGGAATCATTCATGTCGAATTCCATTGAATGAAATAATGAAAATTGAAACACAAAAAACCAAAATTTATGTATTACTCATGATATTACATATAAATGTATGATCATATACACCATATAAAATAAATTATTTCATAATATAAAAATATTCCTCTATGTAAGGAAATTGAGACAAATTATATTACTATTTAACAATCATCTTAAAAATAACATGAAATATAGATACATTTATGTTGATGTTAAAATTACATGAATAATAATAATACATTATTTATGTTTTATATTTTCTTGATACACATCCAAAAATTAATTATTTGAACAATAGAATATGTATCTTATAGAAGGATGTTTTGAGATGAAAACTTATACATTGAGTCTATAATAGTAATGTAAATACTTTTTCTCTTATATGATAAAATTATATCAATTTATTGTTTTATTTAGTACTTATTCATGTTTTAAGGACTTATACATCAGAAATTTACTTACTTTATCTTAATGAAATATTAAATTCCAAAATCATTTGTGTCCATATCATGTGTATTGAGGATGCTCAGAACATAATTTCAAAACACCATTGGTTTGATGACAGTGGTCAAATGATTAACTATTCCATAATTTATAGAATAATATTTCTTATGCATGAGTGCCATTTTTATTTATAAATATTCATGATGTAAAGGTGTTTAGTTTTATTTGTATCATCAAAATATTATTAATTTATTATATATAACATAATTTATCATTAAATTAATTTATATATAACATATAGGTGATGAAATTTAAGAAATAAAATAACATCTATTCATGAGAAGGTAGTCCTATGTATACATGATTGATGTTATCCATTTTTAATGGATATAAATGCATGAATTTATACAGTATATCAGTATTATATATTGATATATATTTAATTAATATCATAAATATAAATTAAAAAATTTAGTACAATTTCGTGAGAGTTTATATGATGGAAAGTGCCTTTCATTAGTTCCCAAGGCAGTAGACCGACATAGAAACCAATAATGGTTTTGTTTTCTAATTGATTCATTGGGAGATGGGAGTAGGTTATGATGTTGATATAATAATATATAAATTTATTAGAGATATTTTTTTGAATTATAGAGATATTTATTTTATTATATTACAATAGATAAAAAACAATGCATGTCGAAGATGAAATGAAAAAAATTGATCGGCTAGTAATGATACCACTTCCTTATACCACCTCATTCGTATTATAACAAAATCCATCCTTGATTATCTTTTCTTATCAATAAAATTCCATTAATAAATTGGTAATTATTTAAGGATGGTATTTCATTTTTTATTGTATGAAAAATTAAATTTTTGTGTTGAATAGAGAGTATAATAGTTTACCTTTAATATTATGGAGGGAGTCTCGTTTCTCTAAATACCCAAAACTTTTCAATAATGATTAGTCACAAACAATCCATGTACATCCAAAATTGAAAAAAAATATTGTACTGGGGATAAGGTCTATCAAGTTCTCCATCATTGATGATTGATCATTTATTAAACATTTTATTCCATTTATATCAATGGTTACCCACTTATATAATTTTAGTTTTTCACCCCAGTAAATATTTTTATTTATTTTTTATACAATTTATTATGATAAAAAATTGACAATATAAAATAATATTCAATATGATTATAAAAAAATATAAAATAAATTAAATAAAATTACAATAAAATAATTAGAATAAATCAATTTGAAACTATTCCCACAATTCGGGTCGGACCACAATTTTTCAAGATATGCATTTTTTAAGAAACAATATATCTTATATTAACTGTATGAAAATAATTCATAATTATAAGAGTTTAAATTAACATAAATAGAATAATTATCTATTAAATTCATTTAAACAATTAATTAATTTATTTTTTTATATATTTACAATGTATAAAATTTATTCACATAAAAAACAGTTTGTAGAAATTAGTGTTTTTAAGCATAAAAAACATATACCAAAATAATTTAAATACCATAGTAATATAAACTTACTAAATTATTATAAATCTAGTTTTTAATACGTAACACTAATATCAAATTAAAAATATATTGGGACATTCAAATTAGATGAATTTATGAAAACAAAATTAAAGTAGTGGAAATATGTGTAATTTTATGTATTCATTAAAAAGAAATCATTTTGGGAAAAAAAGTTGCACCATAAGTAAATATATATATATTATTTATAATAAATTATATTAATTTTTTAGAATAATGTTTATAAAATATATATAAATTAATTATAATATTTTCTCAAAACATTATTTCTGAATAATACATATTTACTTTTTTATCCAAAAGAATAAATTGTATTTAATAAAAAATTGAATTATTGTTTAATAATAATTTATTAAAACATTTATATGAATTTTTAAATCATTATATATTTCATAATTTAATTAATAATAATCATACCCACTAGTTTAATGTCTATGATAAAACAGTCATATAATCATTATTAGTTTAGGCTCGATGTTTCATTTTATAATTGTCATTAACTAATTTCTTTTTAAACATGCCAATGTGTTTCAATGTGTACATATTTCAAAATATTATATTTCATACAAGAAAAAATGTAATTATGATATATCTCCATGTTTCATTTCAATATCATTTAGGTCAGGAAAATTATTTTTTTATTTCTTAGATGGACCCTCATGATTATTAAGGGTATTAATTCCCACTAATGGTATATTTCATTTTCTATTGTCCGATGAAAGTGGATTAGAGGAAGGGGTTGATTGTGAATTTAATTCCTATGCTGGGTAAACATTCATATATACATGTCCCAATATCATATATGTTGGTCGGAGTAGAAACTATATATGGGGTGAATTGAGATCCAATTAAAAATTTCTGTTTAAAAGATCTATATTGAAACTCGCCAATTAATAAAACAAGTTAAATTATAGTGATTTTATAAATATTGTAAGTGTTCAATTAGTTTCTCAACGATTTGTTATTTCTTAGTTAATTTATTCTAATGATTCTATTCTCTTTTGAAACTAAATTACTTGATCGCAATATTTAAAAACAGTTTATAGTTTAACTCTCAAAGTTAATTTTAAAACAGATTTGAATTTTAATGTAATATGCAGCGGAATATTTAAAATAGTTTAAACTAAAATAAGATGCAGATCAGTTTCAACCAAGAGGTTCAGTCTCAAGCTGAGACTTAGTCCTCTCATACAATTAATATAAAACTATGATCCACAACATGGACCGGGGATTACAACAGTACTCAGACGGTCTAGGTCCTCGAACCTCTACAACATTTCTATGTGGGAATCATCAACAATAGCACATAGGTTTTCGAGGTCGTCAGACCTCTACCACATTTCAACGTGGGATACACAAAGTTATAAGCCATTTTGTGTGTGGATTTCAGTATCCTCTAGTTCAGATTAAGAGTCAATGTGTGTCCAAATAGATAGAACCACACACACTGCTCGTAACGCAAAGAAGAGAATGATCACAACAGAGCATGAAAATAGAGATGAGTTTATAATGATCTTGTGATATATCAATATATCTATAGACTCCCTTGTATTAAATGTGATTAACCTTTGAGTCCTTCTCAGGAAGTTGGGTGGAAAACAGAGTGTCACGATTCAGCTTGTGTTCTTCATGAGGTTCAATCGAGCGAAGTAGTTCTTTAAGCATCAAATATACTTCATGTGTTCAACAGTTTCCAGTTGCATGCAGTGTGTATTTATTTCGAAAACATCATCCAAGTATCTTCTTTATTGTTTTTCTTAGGACCTTTCTTTTCATTTTGTTATCTCGTTCGTTGATTCTTGATCAACCCTCACTTTTAACCTGGAATGCATGTATTGGAGCCGACATGATGACGGTGTTCTTCACCTCGTACCTCATACTATACAATGATATGTTTACAAAAAACAATAATTATTTCAGTGCATTAAAATCATCAAATTGGACCGTTAGAAATTAAATTGAAATGCCACAAAATAGTTTAAGAAACGGTGTCACAGTATTTCATGGAAACGGTGTCTCCTTCACACGGTGTCTAGATTGGTCACGGTGTCTTATACACTGTGTATGGCTTCACGATGTCTTGTTCACTATGTTTGTATTATGGTGTGTTGTTCACAGTGTCTAGCTTACGGTGTCTTGCTTCACGATGTCTTGCTTCATGGTGTCAAAAATACATAGCCAGTGGCAGAATCATGGTGTCTTAGACATTCAAGGAAACTGTGTTCAAATTTATATAATGATGATAATAGATAATATTAAACATAAGGATTTGTCAAAGATGTTATTTTGAGATTAAATTAATGATAGTATAAAGTATTTATACTAAATATGGATAAATTAAGATCTTTCCTGGCTCTTCATAATGCATGATAGTACTTTAAAAAAATACAAGTGATTAGATATAATTTATAAGAGTTAACTACGTTGAATAATATTTGGGATCATTAAAACATGATTAATACATGATAATTCTACCAATATACCCCTTTTTTATTATCACAATTCATGTACAGTTTTAGAGTATATTAGAATTGACTATAGAGATAAATTGGCTAAAAAAGAAAAACATATCCCCCTTTGGGGATTATCAATCATATGAAATAAGATAAGTCAATCAAAATATTCCCCTAATAGAAAGTAAGGTGAAATATAAAATAGAAGAGTAATAAAAAATCCATAGTATCCATATCAAAAATAGTAATCACTGATATTCTTCAATGGATGGCCTACTCTTTTCCTTTAGTAGTAGTGGAAGAAGTGGAATCCACTCGGACAGAGGTTGAGGTAGAATAAGGCAGAGATGTGGTTGATAAAGAGGGTAAGGGAAGGACTTCCAAGACTGAGGGAGCCATGGTAGGAGCAGTAAAAGATCAAGGAAAGTGGTGATTGAGACTCAGAGGCTTAATTTGACTTAGTGTGTGTCCAACATACATGGTGGTTGAGGCTAGAGCATAGGTCAAGGTTGGAAGCTCAAGTTTGAGAGTTTCAGCTGCTGGAGCAACAATGGATGTACTCTAGACATGAAGATATGGCCTCAAGAGTTTGATGAAATTTGTAATGATCTCACCACCATACTACATGGCTTTTTAAAAATAGACCTTGTTCTCCATAAACATGTCCATCAATCGAGTCAACTCTGTGATCTTCTGGACTTGGTTCATGTAAGCTTGAGTCACTGGATGAATCCTTAGATTTTCTACATGGTACATGAAATGGTTTGTCTTATCGGTATTAGGGAAGAATCTATTGAAATAGAAATCCTCATTTTTGGCAATCTCTTACTAATAATCATTATAAATTTTAGAGTGAACTTTTACTAGGTCAGGAAATCTACCACTTTTCTGGATCACTTCAGATAAAGAATCCGTTTTGAAGCCACTATGTACATTCTGCGGTTCTTCTTTGACAACAATTCTGTGCAGATCACTATCCAAGGAGGGTTTAGAGGATTGACCAGATGCTTTGATAGTTGTGGTCAATGATTTTAGTTTATTGAGCACTTTTTGAATACATCATGTATACAAATCATGGAGTTTAATGAGATTGGAAACAACATCTTTCATTTCCTTCACAATTTTTTTTTGTTTATTTAATAAATATTTCCATCTAAGGATGCTAGATGAAGTTGAATATGAGACACACCAAGTTGTGCGATTTGAGGAGAAATAGGTTCTATAATAGGATCAATATATTCAGATCTCGAATACAACTCTCTCTACATGCCTTTAACCATACTTCATAGGTTCATAACATCATTACTGAGAAGCTTATTTTCTACTCTTACTTCTTGAATTTCATGGATCATCTTAGGATTTATTTTCCAGATAATTTTCTCCAGTAATAGTTAGGCATCTCTCTCACATAAATTGTTTACAGGATGAGGTTAGTTATTCATGAGTTTCTTAACTCCGGATAAAATAGAAGCCTCATATTCTTTTAGATCATCCTTACTCACAATGGATGGATTTTCAAATAAGGGTTTGGGATTGGTAACTGGTAAAGGATCAGGTTCCCTCTTAGGTGAAAAATTCGAGACTGATTTCAACTGAAATAGGAAGGAAATATCAAATCTGGTTCTTGTAACCTACTGAGAGTCATTCAAATCATATAAACTAGGAAAATTTTAATGAGTGTCTATAGGAAGTGAATCAGTTGGATGTGAGGATTCAATAGACTCAATATTTGGAGTTTTATCCCCCTAAATTGATGCCTCGTTCTAAGGATTGAGAGGCTTAAGATCTTGGTCTAATTCCACAGACTCAGCTCCAGGTTCCGCACCCATTTTCTGTCTAGCCATGTGAAAGGCTACCTCTATCCGTTCTTCAGCTGTAGGAATGTTTTTAGGAATAGATTTCTCCACAGGGAGTTCATCAAGATTGAATTCATGAAAAATAGGTTTCTATTCCACTGTAGGATCTACAATGTCATCATTTTCTGATTATTTGGAAACTGATTTTTTTACATCTTTGGGTTGAGTTCCAAATTAATTCGTATTTAGGTTGTGGGACTTCTTATTCAAGAACTACATGAGTAATAGTAGTATTTTCTTCCTCAACAATAAATGCTTCCCTAGATGGCACTTTAGCCTCTTATTCCTCTTCATCAGGATAATCAACAATCTCATCTGTTTCCAAACCAGGATCATAAATGGATTTCGGTGTTGAGGGATAATACACAAGATTGAATTTATAATAAACCCTATCATTGTCCTCCATCCATTACTTTTATAATTATTATAATTTATCTTCATTCTTTTCATAAGTTATTTTGAGAGACAGTACTCACAGTATATAATTACATCGACATTGTGTCCAACCATACCCTTGGCATGAAGCATGGCTTAGATTATCCGAGCGTAGAACAAAGATGTTGATTTGGATGTGTCTATGATCAACTCATACATGTGGTGTGTGATATACTTGCACATGTTGATCATAGGCCCATTTTTCATGAGGTGAAACAAAAACACATATTGATATTTTAAAACTAAAAAATCACCTTTTCTTGGACCAACCAAATTATGTTCAAACTTGAATAGAAGACTTGTTTCTCCATCTAATTCAGCAGTAATGGATTTTTTCTAGGTTCTATTTCTAGTTATGTTTTTTAGGGCATCTTCTAAATCATAGAAATTAGTTGAAGGTGGAGGTTCACTCTAATAATCCTCGCAAATGACTTCATGAGGTATCCTAAGGCTTGCATCCCATAACCTTAATGAGAATGAGAATCTCTAGCCATTAACCTAGTTTATCACAACATAACTCTCACTAGAATCAAATGAAAACTGTACATATTGGTAAAACATATCCACTAACATAAGATGGATTGGTAAATCCTCTTTCAAGAACCATTCTAACCATCTTTGTTGTTATATCACTTTCAATACCATATACTTACTAGACAAAATCCATTTGGGGAAAATCAATTTCTTAGATACAACAATGCTAATTACCAGATTCGGATTTAAAGGTCCTTCGGGTATCAACATAGGTGCAATATTCTTATTCTTCGAGCTGCACTTATCAGGTGTCTATGTTGACAGATATTTATTTCTTGGCATTCATTGAGGGTTCAAGTGAGAGAAGATTTTCATGGATGAATAATCATTCGAGATGAGTTGATATAAGAATCCTCGAGTGAAGAATTGTTTGATACTTATTTTTTTAACATTTAGGAATACTAAATGCAGCAAAAATAAAAATGATGGAAAATAAAAAATGTGAAAAGGAGAATTACTACGATGCAAAAAAAAGGAATTTTTTATGGTGAGACTGTGAGTGGTCATTACAGTGAGATAGTAAATGAGTTTCACGGTGAGACCGTGAGTGATCTTTTCATTGCACGTTACTATGAGAAAATAAATGTCATACCGTAAGTAAAAAATTATAATGGTGGGACCGTAAACATAAAACTTTAAAATGAGATAGTAAACATGAGATATAGTAACCGAGAAACCATAATCATGGAACAATTAAGTATAACATATTAAGATATCAAACTGTAAGACCAAAAATAGTAACAAGTAAGGTATCTATTTTAAATTTATCATGCCTAGTTCATGTATGATAAGGCTATTCTCTCAGAATTTAATGATTTAGGGAATATATTAGCAAGTTAATATTCAGTACCAATGAATTACAAAGTGATATCCACTTTTTGATAATGATCCTTCAAAAAGTGATGTCTGACATCAATATGCTTTGTCCTAGATTGTGAAACTTGATTTTTTGAGATGTTAATAGCACTTTTGTTGTCACAATTGAGAGGTACATGTCTAAATTGATATACATAATCTAGTAATGAGTGTTTCATCCCCAAAATTTGGGCCCAATAACTACCAAGATCTATGTATTCAGCTTCTGCAGTAGATAATACAACATAATTATGTTTCTTGCTACACCATGATTCTAGTAACATGCAAAAAATGCAACATATTCTAGTGGTGATTTTTCAATCTAACATACTACCACTGAAGACCGCATCAGAATAACTAACTAATACAAATGATTGTCATTTAGGGTAAAACTGTCATAAATTGGGTGTATGTTTGAGGTATTTGAAAATTATCATTACCGCATTTAAATGAGATTTAATTTGTTTTTGATGGAAGCGAGAACACAACACACACTAAACATAATTTTAGGATAACTAACAATTAAGTAAAGTAAATTCCAATCATTCTACTATAAATTGTTTGATCAATAGATTTTCCATCTTCATCATGATCCAACATACAATTGGCACTCATGGGAGTGTCACAAATTTTAATGAAATCCAATCCAAAACGTTTTATAAGATCCTATTTATATATTTATTTATTAAAAATAATACTATTTTCATTTTGAAAAACTAGAAATCCATGTAAATATTTGTGTTTTCCCATTAAAATCATTTCAAATTAGTCTTGGATGATTTTAGAAAAATCAAAAAAATAATGAATTCATATAAGATCCAAAAATAATGTCATCTATATATATTTGAACAACTAACACATCATTAGAAATTCAGTTTATAAAGCAGGTATGGTCATATATTCATTTTTTAAAACAATTGGAAATAAGAAAAGTACTCAATTTTCCATACCATGCTCATGGAGCGTACTTCAATCAATATAAAGCATTTGACAGTTTAAAAATATGATTTGGGAAATTTGGGTTTGTAAATACAGGGGGTTGTTCAACAAAAACATCCTTAGATATATAACCTTTTAATAATGCACTCTTAACATCCATTTGATATAGTTTGAAATTAAAATGTGCGGCATTGGAATGCAGGATTCTGATGGCTTGATGTCTGGATACGGGGGAAAAGGTCTCCTCCTAGTCAATTCCTTCTTCATGACTATAGCCTTGTGAAACTCTTCTAGCCCTGTTTCTAACTATGTTACCAGCTTCATCTACTTTATTTCTGAAAACCCATTTAGTGCCTATGGTCAACATGTTTTTAGGTGTGTCTACTAATATCCAAACATTTATTCTTTCAAAATTATTAACATCATCTTGAAAAGACATCAACCAAAATTCATCATTTATTTCACCATTGATATTTTTAGGTTCATGATATGAAAGAAAAGCTTAATGTTCAACCTGGTTACTCAGTGAAACTCTAGTTTGTGTCCCTCTACCAAAATCTATTACTACTACATCTAAAGGATGATTGTTAAGGGTCCTAATTGGTCTAGAGAAGTTAAGGCTATAAATTCATGTTTCATTTAAAGGTTTGGGTTCTACAGATATAGGTTCTGGAAAATTTTAATAACTGGTTTTCTTAACCACGGGTTCACTGATTTTTTCATTATGATTTTGAAAGGACATATCTTCTTCAAGATTTTCAACAGGGGTCCTAGGTTTATCTGGATCAGTTTCATCAAATATGATGTTTACCGATTCTTCCACACCTTTGGTTATCATATTGAATACTCTATAAGAATTATTAGATATAGAATATCCTAGAAATATTGTTTCATCACTTTTGGAAGAAAACATATCAAAATTATCTTTAGTATTGTGGATAAAGACGTTGCAACCAAAAATTCTAATGTAATTAACCATAGGCTTCCTATTGTTACATATCTCATAAAAGGTCTTTTTGAGAATTGTTCTAATCAAGACTCTATTGACAAAGTATCAAGTTGTATTAATAGCTTCATCCCAAAAGTAAATTGGAAAATATTATTCATTGAGCATTGTACTAGGAATCTCTTGAAGAGTCCTATTTCTTCTTTCTACTACACCATTCTGTTTAGGTGTTCTAGGAGGAGAGATTTTGTGACTATAGCCAATGTTTTAGAGATAAAACTCAAACTCTTGATTTTCAAACTAACGACCATGATCACATCTCAAGGTCATGATCCTATGTCCACTTAGGTTCTCTACAGACTTGGAATATTTAATAAAATAAGAACAATCATCACTTTGGTGAGAAGGAATGTATATCCAATTATACCTAGAAAAATCATCTACAATAACATAAAAATAGTTCTTTCCATTTAGACATGAAACTCTTGATGTTCCAAAAAAATCCATCTGAACCAACTAAAGAGGTTGAGAAGTAGAAACTTCTTTCATTGAATTGAAAGAAACTTTGTGTTGTTTTTCCTTTTGACAAGAATTACATACATTGTTAAGTGGGAATTCCATATTAGTAAAGTCTCTAATTAATCCTTTCCTAGTTGGTTTTCTAATTGTGTGCACATTGTAGTGTCATAGCCTTCTGTTCCATAGCCATGATTCATTAAGAATTTCATGTAAACGAGTAACAATTTTTTTAGCATATAAATTGAAATCTGAAGCATATACATTTTCATTTCATAATGCAGTAAATACCAAAACATTTTTAGAATTAAAAACATTACATGAATCATCTCCACATTTTATATTGAATACATCATCACACAATTGAGAAATACATAGAAGGTTGTATTTTAATCCATAAAAAAATATTACTTTAGAAAATAAAATTGATTTAGTGTTACCAATGTGTCCTAAGCCGATGATGTTTCCATTTGAGTTATCCCAAAAGATGAAATTTCTTCCAAAAATTTTGATTAGGTTTTTAAATCGTGAATAGTCTCCTGTCATTTTCCTTGAACATCCACTGTCCATGTACCATATCATCTTATAGAAGCTTTTAAATCAAGTTTCATACAAAATAGATTTACACAGAAGATAATTTTGGTACACAAAATTTCATGAGTCCAGAAAATTTAGCAAGTAATACATTAAACACCCATATTTGACTAATGGATTCCCTATAATTAATAGATTCAAATGATTTTGATATGTAAATAATGTTTGGTCTGTATGAATTTGAGTAGAAAGGTAGAGAATAATATTTTTCAGAACATGAACTAGCAGCATGCTGTCCAGATTTTGAAATAAATTTATTTTTAACAATCGGTCTCTATCCAGGTTGGTATCCTAAACCTGTAGTATACATTGGTGCAACGTGTTTTCCTAGAATTTGAGTTTGGGTATCCATTCCATTTGTGAACTTCCCTATGTCTTTTCTTGGATTCTCATTAGGCAATTTGAATTCAGTATTCTCTTTTAATAGATGAGAATTACTTTCCTTCTCTATACTAAGATCATATTTAATAGTACTAGTGAATGCATACTATTTATTTAATTATTTTTACATATCTTTTAGCCCATTACAATAATCTTCTAACTTTTTACAGTATTCAAATAATTCATCTTTAGACATATTATCATCATTATTTGAATAACTTTCATTCACAGAATAGTAATCATTCAACATATGGGAAAAAGGTACCTCAGATGTTTCAGTCATGGAAAATATTTTGTCATGATTCTTTTCTTCAGAATAAGAATTATAAGATCCACATGATCATTCTTCCAAACCACTCCATGTTTCCTTCATAGTTGTCTTATATTTTATGTCCTTCTAATCATATTTCTTCTTGAACATCAACTTTGGACAGTCAGCCTTAACATTTCCGTTACTTTAAAATTCATAACAGACTATCTCATCATTTTTATCAGCTTTCATCCAATATCTCTTCATATTACCTTATTGGTCACACATACCCATATAAATTGATTTTCTGATAAAATTTCATCTTTATATATAATTTCATGAATCTCTTGGATACATGAGCCATCTCTTCATCACAGTCTAAGTCTGAATTTTCACTAGTTGAGCTTTCTTCAGTCATGTGAACGTTTTTTTCCTTTTTCTTTGAAGCAGTAGAATTAAATGCCACTAGCTTCTTCTTAGGTTCATCATCATCCTCATTATTTATGTTCATCTATTCTTCATACATCATCAATTTTCCAATCTGATCCTTAACAGGTATCTTTCAAATGTCACATGATTCTCATATTGAGACAGAGGTTCCTCTCCATCTGTCTGGTAGGCATATCAGAATCCTTATGATTTCCTCCTTTGTTGGAACATTTTTTCCCAATGGGCTCATTGTATTGACTATCTCATTAATCATAAGATACATATTAGAAATAGATTCATCATATTTCATTTTACATTTATTATACATAATAGTGTCCGTATTTAGTCTCATTTCCTTGACATTGGTTGATCCCTCATGGGAAAGAGCCAGAGTATCCCATATTTCATAAGCTATCTCACAAAGAGATATTCAATTATATTATTCATCCCCTAATGCACAGTATAGGGAATTCATTTATTTACAATTATTATTGTAAGCTCCCTTCAAAGGATTATCCCAAGTAGTTCTAACAATTTCTTGGAATCTTGTACTGAGTCTCTATAGCATTCCAAATGACAAATCCCATACATTCTAATTTTATTTTCAGTTTGACTTTCTATTGGGCATAATTGACACCATTAAAGAATGGTGGATAGTTGGTAGCTAAAACTTCTAATCTGTTATCCATAATAAAAATGTGTAAAAATTTTATATAAAGATATAAAAATTTAGAATTAACATAAATTTTGAGATCTTTAAGATACAACTAAAATCATAGTTGAAAACTTTTCATAAAAAGTGTTTTGAAAAAACATTTTAACAAACAGAGAAAAACAAATTTTTTAATCTTCCTCTCAATACAAAATGATGGTCTGGGTGGATACACAATAGGGGAGAAAATTTAGTTCTAATTAAAAAAATTTATATAAAAGATCTATATTGAAATACCCTAATTAATAAAACAAGTTAATCTCTAGTGAATTTATAATGATTGTAAATTTTCAATTAGTTTCTCAATGATTGATTATTTCTCACTTAATATAATCTAAAGATTATGTTAGATTCTGAAACTATCTTAATAGATCACATTAATTTCAAAAACTTGATAGTTTATCTATCAGGGTTAATCTAAAAATAGATTTTAAATTTAAATTAATTAGTAGTGTAATATTGAAAATAGATTATACTGAAATAAGATGCACAACAGTTTTAACCATGAGGTTCATTATCCTGATGATACTTAGTCCCCTCAAATTTTATATATAAAACTATGATCCACACCATGGATTTGGGTTTACAACAGTACTCAGACTGACCAGGTCATCAGACCTCTACCAAAGTTTTATGTGGGAAGCAGCAATGACTGCATAGAGGTTGTCCATGTCCTTGGACCTCTACCACAGTTCAATGTGGGATACACAAAGGTATATGGCGTTTGGTGTGAGGATTTTAGTATCATCCAGTTCAACTTAGGTGTCAATGTGTGTCCAAATAGACAGAAGCAGACACACTGCTCATAATTAAAATAAGAGAATGATTACAGTAGAGAAAGAATATAGAGATGAGTTTAGAATGCTTTTGTGTGGTTTCAATGAAGATATGGACTCCTTTTGATTGAAGGTGATGAATCGTTCAGTCCTTCTAAAGATGTTTTGTGGAAAACAATGTGTCGTGATTCATCTTGTGTTCTTTGTGAGGTTCAATCAAACTAAGTTGTTCTTTAAGCTTCAAATATGGTTTGTGTGTTCATAAATGTCCAGTTTCATGTAGTTTGTCTTTCATTCGAAAACTTCATCCACGTATATTCTTCGTTGTTATGCTCACAACCTTTATTTTCGTTTTTGTATCGCGCTCGTTGATTCTTGGTCAACCTTCGCTTTTAACTTGTAATGCACGTGGTGGAGATAACATGATACATTTATTCTACACCTTGTACCTCGTACTATCCGACGATATGTCTACAATGAAACATTAATTATGTTAGTGCATTAAAAACATCAAATATGACCGTTAGAAATTAAATTTTAAGACGAAAAAATAGTTTAATGAATGTTCTCATAGTAATTCATGGAAACAATGTCTCTTTCACACGGTGTCTACATTGATCATAGTTTCTGAGTGTCATGGTGTCTTGTTCATGGTGTCTTGTTCATGGTTTCTGGCTTCATGGTGACTTGTTCACGGTGTCTTGCTTATGGTGTCTTGATAATAGTGTCTGGATTACAGTGTCTTTCTTCACGGTGTCTAGCTGCATGGTGTCTTGCTTCATGGTGTCTTGCTTCACGGTGTCAAAAAAACATAGCGAGTGGCAGACTCACAGTGTCTTAGACTTTTATAGGCAACTATGTTCAGACATAAATAATGATGATAATAGTAAGGATTAGACATAATAATTTTTTAGTGAATGTATTTTGAGAGTAAATTAATGATAGTATAAAGTATGTAAAATGAATATAGAGCAATTAAGATATTGCATGGAACTTCTTAAAGCATGAGAGAATATTAAACATAAATACACAAGATTTGATATAATTTATATGTGTTAACTAGGTTGAATAAGATTTTGGATCATTAAAACATGATTAATACATGAGGATTCCAACAATATCATATATTTTGGAAACAAATTTATAGGGGTTCCCAAATTACACAATCAAATAGTAATATATATATATATATTATTTAGCGATTAATTTATTTTACCTTAGTTTAAAACCTTAAACATAATTTTCGTAAAAAAAGATAACAGTTTTTACAAAGAAATTATAAATTTAAATTTTACCTAGAGATAAATATATCAACATCTTGATATGTATAACTTGTAGAATACATGATAATTTTTACTATTATATCTTTCTTTTCATGTGATGTTAAGAGAAGAACAAATAAATATATAGAATGGAATTTCATATTATAAATGATAATAATATATTAAGGATTAAAAATATATAATGATTCACTTTAATGGTATATTTTGTTAAATAAATAATTTTTTCTTGGAAAATAAAAAAAGGAGAGACCTGATAAAAATATAGTAAATGACGGGGAATTGTCAGATAATAAATTATCTTAAAAAATTTTATTTCTGTTTATTGATTTGAAATGTTGTTATAAATCCAGAGAGGATATAATTGAATTAAAATTTAAGTGAATATAGTTATGAACATAAATTACAATTTAGATGACTCTTTAGTGGAAGTTGGTTTTAATTTTTTTATGATAAAAATGATTCAAATAGTTTAAATCGCTAAAACAATTTTCACTAGAGGTGGTGAAAGTAAAATTAAATTTATATTAATTAGTATAAAAATAAATTAATAACAATTAAGTAATTACGGTATAATCTAAGTAAAAATAGTTTCCAAATAATTATTAAATAGATAATTAATATGATGATTTCATTTATTTACAAAAAACAAAATGTGTAACATGAAAACAATATTTTCAAATCAAGAAATCATAAAAAAAATTAATACAATAATTAAAACTAAACAAATGATAAAAAATTCATATGTGTTAGGGGAATCATTGTAAATGAAAAATAAATAGATCATTTTTGACCATAATGTGATTTTTTTATAAAAACCATTTGTACAAAAAATTGTTACCATTGGTATTAATTTATAATGTAATGAATAAATTAAAATATGAATGAATATATATAACTTACTATAAAAGTTTTAAAAATCTAAATTGTGAGTTGATTATTTTTATAAAGTATCCTGTTTATATTGTAAACCAAAAATTATAATCATATAAATGTTTTCAAATTTATTATATATCAGGGAAATAAAATTTTTCATTGTAGATCTTATTGAATAACTAATAGATGAGTCCATATTTAAAATTAAAAATTGGATTTGTTTTAATTATATGTTATAATAATATTTATCTATTCATATAGTTGATTTTAGTTGAAATCATGTACATTTTAAAATGTTCAATATGGTCGAATTAAAATACCACTCCATGTTCATGATATGAGTTTGAATAAATGAATTACAAAAAAATGATCCTGTATTTGAAATCATAACAACATAATTGTAACTACTATTTCATATTTTTATTATGAAATAATAAAATCCCACACATCCACACTTTAGTAAAAATTATAACTGATTCCATCAACATTTTAATAACACATTAATCTAGAATTTTATTATCTCTTTAAATTGTTTTTATTATTTTTTTAAAACCTATTTATAGTTAAAAATAACTAAATGAAACCATACCATATACAAGATTTACTTTAGAAATGTAATTAAAAAAATAAAAATGGAAAACCACCAGTAAAAATTAATAATTTTTTTTAAAATTATTATAATTATTGTGTTTTTTTAAATAATACAATATTTTTCAAAAGAAATAAATATTCATATATATTTAAGAAACAGGGTTAGTGAATCATTTTTACGATTCATAACATGAAAAATTATAGTTTTCAAATATTATTTTATATATTAAATCTATATATTCTTCATTGAATGTGTCTTTATCCCTAATCTATTTAAAATCACATTTAATAGTAAAACCTTGAATTTTTTAAAATAATTTTTTAACCCCTAAATGAAATAGCCACAAAATAATTATTAAAATTTATATTCAAATAACTAAAATTAGTTTTAGTACATGTTCATAAATATATATATATATATATATAATTATCATGAATAAAAATAATATTGTGTGGATACTATATTTGAATTTTTGTGATTTGGTTAATTAAATTATGTTTTTTGGGATTATTAAACGAGACTGTGATGATGTGTCTCGAACCTCCTTCACAAAGATGATTAAAGGGACATCGAACTGGAAGAACATTCCTTCTTCATGTTGAAAGAGAGATAATGACCACGGAGTCCTATGTTTAATAGGTACCAAAGTGGGAACTATCACCAAGGGTATATAATGTTACTTAAAAATGGAAGGCATTGCCCTATTAATTTAACACGATCGGGATATTAGATAGTAAAAACCTAACAAATACCAATAAAATTTAATATAAATTTAAATCCAAAAATCCTCTCAAATATGTATTTTAAAAAGAATATAATACAAGTTACTTGAAAATATTGATGAAAAGAACAAAAAGGGAAGAAAGGAGCAATAACTCCTGAAGCACGATATATTTTGGTCAAATATGGTCTTCAAGGTCCTCCTAGAAACCTGAATGATGTTTCATATAAATATGGTGAGTATACAGGAATAATCACTATGGAAAACCAAAATCTCTCGTGAACAAGTGGGGAGGCATTCTAATGTCCCATGATAAATAGATATAAGTAGTCTCATAGCAAGGAAACTATCCACCTAGGATCACCAACGCATACTCCCAAAATAACGCAATTCGTGTAAAGTAATAGTAATATCACATCTATATTTGGGTACCCCACACTAATTTCCCATGGGATGTTTTGGACATCCTACACATCTGATCTCCCCCAAAAGTTTCACTTCTATCCCACTTCGGCCGCAAAAAATACCTTAGTGGCTATCACAACCACACATCCCACCCGAAGACACCTGGTCCACCACAACCGAACAAATCCCTACCCGTAGACACCTAGTCAACAAAAACCACTTCCACACCCAAAGACACATCGGAAAGAACAACAAATTTCATGCCTGAAAACACCATGGCATCATCCTGAGGACACTTGTGAAACATACCTACCCTCACACATCTAGCCGAACCAACACAACACACCCTACTCGAAGTGTCATGGTCCATAATATTACTTAGGTCACCGTAGCCTACCAAAATAATTGTGGGATACCTCGGAGATGGAGTAGAATGGGGCTAATAAAAATCAACTCATAATAATGTAGGAAGAAACACCTTCCCCGTGAATGGAAGTGTTCATCACGATTGGTCAAAATTGGTGATAGTATATATGAATTAAAAAACTAATCATTTTATATATATGTAATCAAACAATCATCCCAAACTAACGGTTTCGAATCACAATAACCATATTTACTATCCCTACATGCGCACAAACATAACCACCATAACCAAACCACAAACCATTTATGGAAAAACAATCAAACATTATACCCATTCTCGTTATCATGTTCGAGTGATTCAATTTAAATAATCACTCACTACTTGGAAAATAAATAGCATAGAAACCTGCCAAGAAAACAACCAACTTAAATCTACCAAGAAAAAATTTAAGCATTCACCCATGTTTCTCTTATAATGTCACAATAACAAAGGGGGTACAAGAGATCCCATGAAGTACTGGAACCAAAAATCACCTTAAAATACATCCCCACACTACCTAAAATACACAACCAATAACTGAAAAAATATATCACATCCCAATCCTTGTCACCCACAAGAATCAAGAGGAATAATCATGTTTATTAGTAAATATAGAAAGGGATTTTTAAATTTAACCACATCATTTATCCAGATCTATATTTCCATTTGGTTATTTGGGGTGATCACTCAATGATTATTATTCTTTGGGAATCCATTTTATTGACCATCATTAACTGATTAACCAGTTTCCATATTACTATCATATAATCACATGAGTATGAACAAAAATAAAGGTTCATTAGTGGGCAAGAAGAGGCCATCGAAAACAATTATATTAAGTTAGAATAAGACTATAAAATTCATAATATAAAAAAAGATAACTAGAATACAGTAACATCATTTTCAAATATCCACTTTCATTCTTTATAGTCCTTTTATTATTTTCATTATGGTTTTTATTGATCCACATCCTGAGGGAAACATTACCTTGTGTGCCCTACATAATACACAATAATGATAGATTATGGAAAACCCTATCTAGATGATCAAAGATTGAGGTTTTCTCTATAGGAAAAGAACTGGGGATTCTTGATTTATAGAGGAAGAACTCTGAGTACTCCAATGATGAGCAGGATGGGCTCTAGCACAGTTGTATGATTTGTATCAAAAGAGAGTTTCCATGTGCACAAAAGGAATTCAAAAGGAAAAGAAGAGAGGGTCTCTACTTAAGAAGAGGCAATATCATAAAATCTAGTGGAATATTTCAAAGTACATAAATGTTTGAGCTTTACATGACTATTTGTTTTGGTGGATTTACACATTGATATTAATTGGAATTTAATAATTCTACTTGGAGATAATGAGATAATGGGTGTGGGTTTATAGATTTCCTTTAAATGGAAGAAAACTTGTAATAGGAGTGAAAATGTTAAACATGAACTATGTGTGATAGAGAGGAATGAAAAAAAGCGCACATTTTGGTAACTCAATGGTAATATGACTCTTGGTGGTTTAAAACATATATTACTAGAATAAAATGGATTTTAATGGGGTAAGAAAACACTTTTACATCAGAATATATGATACTAGGGAAAAACAATAAGGTCCTTAAATACAGAGAATGACTCACCATTTGGTGTGTCACCATTTCCCTAACTTCATATTATTTGAACCCTCCCCTCGGGAACCTATGACTAGGTAATATCGAATGAGAACTATCTCCCTGGAACCTTCACCTTGGAACCTTAACCCTAGCACTGCCCCCATACCTATTGGTGCTATGGATGACATATTGGTGCCACAGATACCCATCAGGGCCACTAAAACCTTCCAATGCCACTAATTTACATCGGTGCCACCAATTCCCAAATGTTCCACCATGACCAATAAGTGCCACTGATTCCCATTAGTTTCATTGAGGCTGATTGGTTCCATCAGTTCCCATTAGGGCCACTGTTTTCTATCGGGGCTGCTGACACCAACTGCTTCTATGGAATCTGATCGGTGCCACCATCCATTCAACATAAAACATGGAAAAGTCCTTAATGTGTCAGTAATACACTCCGAGATACCCCAAACACAATAATCTAAACAATTAATGGACTAGGAGGGCCCTGTAAATTACACAAGTTACCTCTCAAAAACATTTCACCATCGATAATTTATGAGTAAACATGAAACAAATAGAGGGGTCCGAACAACCACCTCATAAGATACCTCTCTAGGACAACCCGCCCTATAGTAGTTTGAAAGTCGAAACAAACCTCTATATCTAGGAAAACCTCCCCCTCATCTATCTCTTGAACAACTACTAATACACTACCCCCCCCTTCTCACTCATGTAACCACACAAACTTAAAAAGGGCACACCATCCATACATACATGACAAGGATTCCCTTCATCCATGTCTTGATAATATCCACTTTCAGTAGCACTGAATCAGACAAATGGTTTTAATCACATACACCATATTACATCTTGATTATGAATCATGTCCTCCTCTCCCAACTGTGTTGACATTTCAGAAAAATTCCTATAATAAGAAAAACAATCCATCACATTGTTAACAAGCTCAACCATTTTATGACACCCATGTATAAATCAATCAAAAAATAACACTCAAAATAACTCTGGGCACTGGGCACAAATCTATTCCTCTTACTCCCAGGTACTCTCCTCTAGGCCATCGTGACTCCACAACACATGAACCGAGGGAATGGCTCATTTACGAAGAACCTTCTCTTGACGGTCCTCAATTTTAATCGGTCTCCCCATGATCATCGCATCACCCTCGATGTCAAACTCTCCCTAATCAGGGATATGTGTTTCATTGTGTAGATAATAGTGGACCTGAGGCAAATGGAAGATGTTGTGGACACTCTACAATGACAGTGGTAGTGCTAATTATTATGCCACTTCACCAACTTGTCGCAACACCTCAATAGGTCTTACAAACATTGGAGAAAGATTACCCCTGCCAAACCTCTTCCGCCCACTCTGTAGGGAGACCATTATGAATACATGGTCTCCATCCTCGAACTCCAAGGGTATCCTAATATCAGAATATGACTTCTAATAGTGTGGAGCCACCTTCATCCTCTCACAAACAAGATGAACATTTTTTGTCATGCTCTTCACCATCTCCGGTCAAGAACACCGGTATCATGAACCCCTAGTTTGAAAATAGGGGAACAAGTGGTCTTCCAAAAAAGGCTTCGAATGGTTCTAGAACAATGGTAGAGTCATAGATATTGTTGTAGGTACAGTCTAACAGAGGTAATATTTTTACCCACAATCCACTGAAGTCCAGAACGCATGCCTGTGACATATACTCTAGCGTATAGACGGTAATCTATGTCTTCCCATCTGTATGAGGGTGGAAAGTAATTATAATGTATAGTTAGGTTACAAATGCACATTGTAATCCCCTCCAGGATCATGATGTAATGTGTGTATCCCGATCCCATATGATGGTTATGGGAACTCCTTGAAGCTTCACAACATCACCTTGGTATATTTGAATCAAGGAATCCACTGCACTCGACCCCTTATTTGCTATGAAGTGATACGATTTTGTCAATTTATCCACTACTACATATATGGAATTACATCCACCCTAATCCCTGGGTAGTCCTGTGAATAAATTCATCGAGACCTCATCCCACATCTTCAAGGGAACATCTAATGTCAGTAATAGACTACCAGGAACACTGTGTCCATCTTTTACTTGCTGAAAAAGAAGGATACTTTCCACAAACTCAACCTCTGGCTGCTTCAACCCAGTCAACCCAAACATACCCTTCACACCCAAATACATCCTTGAAACTCATGGGTGTACAACTAGGGGTGAGTTGTGGAACTCACCAAAAACTCTCTCGTTAATTTAACCTAGGACTAACATCTTTCGACAAAACATCATCTGGTTCTAACCATCATACGACCATACTTCTGGAGCATTTCCCTAGTTAACACTACCACACATCACATTTGCAAAAATGTCTCCCCACAAAGACACTTCAACTTGTCTTACCAAGGATGATTACACTGTCATCTGATACATTAACGATTTTTTGGTCATGTCCAATCATAGTGGGGGAACTAAATGATATTTTACCTCACTGATGTACTCAGTATCATAAAATGACTTTATAAGTTGGTAAGACATATTGATTCCAAAATTAAACCCCTATAGAAAATAAAGATGGGAATCCCAAGAGAAATTTTTATCCAAAATCTAAAACTCCAAGGTCCCCCCTTATGTGATCAATATTTGAATTATAGTTGTCATATATTCCCATAATACAATCTAAAAACATCTAAATATTCTCAACCACCAACAATAATAGATCTTGGTCAAGATGATTATCTCTCTAAAAAAATACAAAAAAACATAAATTGACACAATAATGAATAATATCCTCCAACTGATCAATATTGATTGATGTGATATAAATAATACATCATGAAAACATAATGAATGGTATGTGGTTCACCCATAATATAAATAAATTCAATACCAAACACTTTAATATACTATCCAATGTATGATTATATCGCATGGTCTTATTATCAATATATAGATTAATGCTTGTGCTAATTTTTTACTACAATAATTAACCATAATAAAACCTATCCAAACACATAATGTAAAATGATGGTTCTGATCAAAGAATGTTATTCTCAACACATCACAAAGTCTCTACACCACATCCATATACCACCTTACCAGTGTATCTACATCACTTGATATCCAAATCACCAAGAAGTTAAACAATGTTTAAAATTGGGATACATGATTAAAAAATAGTATAAATCCTCAGTAAAATTGAAATTCTATTATAAAAATATATAGATATGTGATCTAAACTCAACATGGAGACACCTAATCTAACAACCCTAATAGTGTCCAAGAGTGTGTTAACGATTCATTATAATGACAAAGATACAACAGATAATACCACAATAGATTGATCAATTTAGTGCTATTTATGAACTAAATACATAAATGGTTCTCTTATTACATTGGAAATGATACATAAAATGTAAAAACATGATATTCTGATCCATTGACATATATTTAAATATTTAATCTTATTTTCCTAGTGATGTAAAATACGTAAAAGGGATATCTCCAATACTTAGTATGAATCACTTATAGTAGATTAATGAATAAATAATATGTGAAGCATAAATAAAAATTCATATGCAATATGGAATAGTAAAAAACTAAAAAACATGTTACCTTTAATCAATAAACTGATGACGAAAATATATCTATAGATTTTATCATAGTGAAATTCTTGTGGATAGTAATAATTGAATTCTTAATGAAAGTAAGGATTAATTATTGAGAATCATGAATCAATAATATAAACCACTACATTCAAGATGTATAAGAATACGGGTTATGTTTGTGGGTTAAAACACTTCTGATTCTACATGGAAACAGACATGAAATGTTTATCACTATCTATTTTATCTCAAGAGACTTGTAGATTCATCAATGGCATATCTGTAACCAGGTCGCACCCATGTCTGCATGTCCAAAGAATTCATCAAAAATATAAATTATCAATTTAATTCATTAATCAAAAATTTATATTCTAATATATTTGTATTCAGTAATGTATATATATTTAATATTTTTACACGTGATAAAACAATATTCAAAGTAATCTCTATTTATAAAAATTGCATACGACTTAGACAATAATAATATCTGGGATACCAGAAATACAGATATTTAAGAGAAATATAATGTCAAGAAAAGAATTTTATGAAGTTCTTAGTAGATACACTACATAAAAAAATTAGGTACAAAATACCCAATATATCTAATTGAAATGGACATTTCGATGAAATCCATCATATTAATTCACACATAATATTGTCATGTTTGATCCCACAGAATAATATAATTATATTTATTTAAAAATTTACCTGGAAATAAATTATATCATGTTATATATTTATTTTAAATTATAAACCCTGGATTATATTAAATAATTTTATTTTGATGAAATTGATCCTTTTTTATATAAAATAATATTTAAAAAAATCTGAATTTTGTTTTGAATTTTCAATTTTATTTAGTGTAAATTATATAATATAATCATTATTATAGAATAAACTAATAAATATATTTACACACTTATACATAAAATATTGTGTGTAATATCCACCCATGATTATTGGTTTGTGTTATTACATGGAAATTTCTCCATAGGTGGTTAATTGATCCTTGCTGGAACATTATTGAGAGAGCGGGAATGAGAAGTTTACATTTTTATATAAATATATATAGTGGTATTATATTTATAGTAGGTTAAAATAACTAAAATAATGTATGATAAATATGTAACCCCCAGACCCCAGTTACCCAGAGTTGGTGCATTATTTTAATACATTGGCATGATTACAAGGAATCATATCCCGAAGGACCGATCGGTTTAGCAGTCTTGGAAAATAGATTACATACATGAATGTTACACAACACATTATAACATATAAAACAACATAAATAATCTTTTATAAAAACCATTATTCCCTTGGATTAACCCTACATATCAATCACAATAAACTTCTTCGAATCCTGTGATAATAAAGTATAGAAAGGGGTGATCTCAAACGCTCAGTAAGGGTAAGAAATACAGTGGAAACATTCAAAAATAAACATAAACATTTTAGGAAATGTGTAAAACTGAAACAAAATAATCACATTCAATAACAATAGCCACTTTCATAATGATGGAATGCATAATTTCAGACTATCATAACCACATTGTCAAGGCCTTGTGCCAAGACTACAAATAAAATTTTGTCAGGGCCTTGTACCAAGACACTAGTTTGTCTCCTGAGTCTTACCGATGCATCGAGGAGCTATAGAGGGATCCACCCATCACTTATTAAGTCTAATGCATTCCTCATATGAAAATATTTAAACATAATATAAACATTCATATTAAAACTAGAATATGAAATGATAATACGTTCTCCATAAACACTGAATGGTATAAAAATAACACATCCACAGTCAAATATATCACAAAACCTTCAATACAACATGGAAGATTCGTATCATAATAAATCATCTTTAAAAAGGTTTAAAATCCATCAAAGGATGTTGACATAGATGAAAATGATATGTAAAACTCTTTGAGAGAAATATCAATTTTTCTTGAAAACATTTAAAAGTCACACAATTTATAAAAGAAGACATTTAAAGTCATTTTTTGAATCAAAGTATCTGATACCACTTTGAATCTTTTAAAAGGAATTATCATTTGAAAAACATTCATGTCTATATAAACAAATCCTTAAAAACCATTTTGAAGAAATGGACATTTATGAAAATGATTTAGAAGAATAAATATTTAAAACATTTGAAATGATGTTTTCATAAAAAAGTCTCTTAAATAAAACCCATTGAAAACTCTTTCATAAATCCTGGACATGTATAATAAATATATCCCATAAGATACTAACGTAAAAAAATTCTCGGATAATAAAGATATTATGATATTAACCCTTACCAATTTGTTAACATACGAAACATACACCACATGAATGAGGTATCATAAAATGAATATGTAAATACATATAAATTAATGTTTATTACAAAAAATAATACAATTATGGGCTGTACATACACCACAAAATGGAAATAGTGTAAATATGGTATGAATGTCATGGGAAGAAGGAGTGAGATAAAAACCCCTTACCTTGCACCTTCTTTTAGTCAAGGGCATGTTTAACCTCCTCTTCTTCAGGTTCTAACTTTTCATTTGATTAAAAGGGATCCTTAGGATGTGTTTTTGACTAAAGGAATGCCTCTAGGATTAAGGGAGTATAGTTGAGAGGGTATTTGGTCCTAGGTTGGCTGAACCAAAAGACTTTGAAGGTATGAAGAATTTGTTAGATGTGGTGTCCTTTTATAAGGGGGAGGGGCTCTTTAGGAAACAAATAATGTATTAATTTATAAAAAATTTATATTTTCTTTCTATTGGATCCAAAGTAGATTATTCAAAGTCTATGGTGGGGAGGTGTCAAAATAATTTCAACCAATAGATTTTATATAGGTTTGGGTCATTATTGTAACCTTATATTTTAGTTTTAACTCTTATTTAATTAGTTTGTCATTTACCATGTCACTTTGTATTTCTATATTATATAGTTAATAAAATTACTATATACATTCAAGTGACCCCCAAGTGGTCCATTAAGGATACGCCTATCATGATATAAGTCCTTTGGCCAAATATTATATTTTTAGGAATAGAATATTAATTAATAATATAATATCTTTTTTAAAAACACATTTATTTTAATTTTGACAATATTTAATAATTTATTTCTGTTAAAGTCATAAAAAATTACTAATTCAAAAAAAATTTATTTAATAAATCAAAAAATTTCATATTAACAAATAAAATTCGTGGATGGAATCAAAACATTCAAATTATATTTATTTTAAAATTTATAATACTAATTATTTGATTATTTCATTAATAAGGAATATACTGCATCATTATTGTGTTGTAAATAAATTTAATTATTCAATGTCTAAAAATTATAAATAAATTACCATTATATAGGAAAACTTTTTACCTTTATAATTAATTTTTATATTCAGAATGATATCATATATAACCCTATGTAAAAATTGTTTTTCTAAAAGATATATCCTTATGTCATTTTTGTATTTACTATAACTTAATTAATATAATGTGTCATTATTACATACAAGTGGCTCCATGGGGTCCCCAAATAGACCTAATTATTTCCATGGTCGGACATGTATCAACCAATAGGGTCAGGAAACGTTTAATGATAAATTAATATTATTATAATATTATTTTTTTACCCTTATTTTCCAGATTTACCTTTTAACCATGGTAAATAAAATATTTACCAAAATAATTATTCAAAATGTCATAAAAAAGAGATACCTAATTAAAAAATTTGGACATCCTGATTCCAAATATGGAATCCATTTTTCCAAATTCAAAACACATAATTTTCGGAAAATAATTTAAAATTAAATCACGCTGTCAAAACAAAAAGCGTGTTTTTAAGAAATAATAACTACCAAAAAATTGGTAATTGTTTAAGTTCGTTTTAAATGTGAAATTATGTACAATGACCAAAATTGAATAAAATGGTAAAAATATATTCTAAATATACTTTAAAACCACTCAAATTCTTAATTTATCGCAATTATTTATTTCAATTAAAAAAGTTATTTTTAATTAAAATTTAGTAATTAGAACTATTCATCAAAATATTAATGTTATCTGAAATGATACAATATTTCACCGTAAGATAATTTTGATATTCCGAATCTAAAAATTAAGTCCATTTTGAAAGATTAAATTTATAATATTTCAAATAGTGGGTATTACTATTCATAACAGCTAGTTTGATTGGTTGTGGTATGTGTGAGAACTCGAAGTTGCGTACAACACACTCTACTGTATTTTTCAAAGAGAAGCGTATCATGGATGTTTAGGGTGTAACATTCTCCTACCATTAAATAAATTGTGTCCTCAAAATATATGCTAGGTATTGAAAACTTGGGATTGATATTTCAAAATATCTTAGTTGAAATCCTTCATTGAAAAATGGATTAATGAGGCCTATATTTAAAATAAAGAGAGGTAAGTATGAAGGTTACCGAAAATAACAGATAATAGGGTTCCATGTAGGAAAACACTGATATTGAAGAGAAATATAACAATCAATATCTGATGGAGAGTGGTAGAGAACATGGCTATGAAAAGGCCAACAATCACAAAGCCATAAATTTGTTATGATCTAAGGTACCATCATGGACAATGTTTTTATTCTTATTTCCATTTCATAATATTGTGGAATTTATTTATGAGATTGTATAGGATCATAGAGAGATATAATTACTTTATACTTAGAGTTCTTTCCATTAATAAATTTCAACCACAAACTCATCTTTCACTCCAAAACTCAAAAATACTCTATTTATCCTAATCGTATAGGGTTCTCAATATAAATAATTTATAATTCACATATCAGACCCATTAAAAAAAGAAGCTAAATTATTCTGTCCAGGAACATCATGTAGTCCAGTGGTAGGTGATAAATCCTAATTGCACTATGGTTGTGGATTCGATTCCCACACCTTTGTCTGACACCACGGGTTGTCACACGGTCTGTGTGTTGTCCTTTTTTAAAAAATCCAAAAAATAACCATTCAAACATAATCCATTCCATCCTTTAGACTTATACAAAATCCTTCTACAGAAACTCATAGTCCAAAATTTATAAGGATAATAAACACATTGAAGATCCTTTTTTTTCATTTAATAACACATGAACACCTTCATCATGTACTATTTTAGAACATGGAAACATCCTTAATTACCATAAAACCTTATTGATTACCTTCATGCTCCCTTATTATTCATATAATGTAACACCCCAAGATTTTATAGTGTGTTATTTCTTCAAAATAATTCAATAACTTTTACTACACACAACACCAAGTTCAATCGCACCATGACTTACCAAACAAGCTGTTAAAAAGAGGTTATGAATCGTGTCAACTAAATTTTAAACTTTATATAATCCTTATAATTTTAGAATCCATATTATGAGTTTCTTAGACATAATGTAAGAACAAATTCATTTTCAGTATTTCACTTTTACCAAATTTTAATAGTGAACCCTTTTTAGATACTATATTTTAAACTTTTTGACTAAATGGGGACATCAAAAATTTAAAATGAAACATCCCAAGCTTCCACGGTACGCTAGCATGTGTTGTACGCAACACCGAGTTCTAACACACCGTAACCAATCAAACTAGCCGTATGAATAGTAATACCTACTTTTTGAAATTATATATATTTTATATTTGAAAATGGACTTCATTTTTGGATTCGGAATATCGAATTTAGCCTAAGGTGAAATTTTGGTACATTTCGGATAACTTTCATATTTTGATGAATAGTGTAAATTACTAAATTTTAATTAAAAACAACTTTTTTAATAAAAATAATTAATAGTGATAAATTATGAATTTGAGTGGTTTTAAAGTATATTTAGAATATATTTTTACCATTTAATATAATGTTGGTCATTGGACATAATTTTACAATTAAACTGAACATAAACAAGTGTCAATCTTTTGATAGTTATTATCTCTTAAAAACACGCTTTTTGTTTTGACAGCGGGAATTAATTTTAAATTAATTTCTGCCACTTCTGTGTTTTGAATTTAGGAAAATGGATTCCATATTTGGAATCAGGATGTTCAAATTGTGTAAATAGGTAACTTTTATTTTTAGACATTTTGAATAATTACTGCGGTAAATATTTTATTTACCATGGTTAAGGGTAAATCCGGTAAATAAGGGTAACAAAATAATATTATAATAATACAAAATTACCCTAAAACGTGTCCTAACCTTATTGGTGGACACATACCCGACCATGAGCATCCTTGGGTCAATTTGGGGACCCCTTGGAGCCACTTGTATGTGGTAGGGACACTTTATATTAATAAAGTTAAAATAAAAATAAAAATGGCATAAGCTTACATCTTTTAGAAGAACAATTTTTACATAGGGTTATACATGTTGGATTTTCGATTATAAATATTCATTAGCAAGATAAAACGATTTCCTACATAATGAAATTTTATTTATAATTTTTAGACATAAAATAATTGAAATTATTAATGACACAATAATGATGCAATGTTTACCTCATTAATAAATCATTTAAATAAATAAGATTATAATGATTAAAATATTATCTAAAACCTGTCCAATTCTTATTGGTTGATGTTATTTAGAATATGAGTCATCTTATCTTCGACCTCAATGATTTTTGGACCATTATAAACCGAATATAATTATATTATAAAGTAATACTTTCACTCTTTCCTAAAGAGCCCCTCTTCTCCCTTATAAAAGGAGACCACTTCTACTCATTCCTCACACCTCTCAAGCCAATTGGCTCGTCCAAACTCTACCCAACTAAGCTCCCCACATCCCTCTCCTCCTCCTTGAAGCCTCCCCTTAGGCAGAAAGCATTTCAAGAAGTCCTTTGGTTCCAACCAAAGTGAGTTACCTAAATTAAAGGTAACGATTTCTCTTAAATTATTTTCATTTATTTTGCTTCTTCAACCCCCAAACTCTTTTTATTTCCTTTCTTTTGTAACAACACCAGTATCCTCAATATACTAGGATGTTGTTATAAGAAGTATTAAAACTACACATACACACAACTCCATCTAATGGATGATGAACATAATGTTTCTGTGGATGGCAAACTAACGCCTCACGAAACGATGATTGTTAAAATACATCTTACCGCCTATCATGGTGGCCATTATGATGGCACTGTAATTAAATATGATATTAATGATATATATTTTATATATAAGCTTCTGTAATTCCATTTTATTTCATACCATTATTCGTTTCATGTTGTATATACATACGATAATTTCATTTGAGGAAGTGCGGACTACCGCCCCCTTAAAGTGATATGACTCGTTCATACCACACATTGAACATATAAAGGATGGTGTTAATGAACTTAAGTAACATATATAAAATATTATATTATACTGGAATAGTAATATACCTATGTATCATTTGGATTCGATTCTTTTAAAATAAAAATTAAATGGAAATAGCGTTCGTGCGTACGTACGGACTACCGTCTCCACGAACGCGATGAGATTCATTCTACATCGTATCCATTCAAGTATAATTATCATTTAATGATTTAAAAATGATGTTTAAGGACTTGATATCATTCTGGATATGAATAAGATACAACAAACATGACTTATGTAACAAAACATATAAAGAAAATGAGTAAGTTAACACCCGAAACGACGATAATACTAAGATATTATTATCAAATCAATATTAAAAGATCATATATGATATCATATTAATGTATATGATTCTTGTATAATTTAGTAACAATTATTTAACTATTATACAGGAGGTTAACCTACCCCAACCAAGGAAAAGTACAAGGTAAGGGTTATTTCACAATCTCTTCATTATCCGAGGTTGTTTATACATAATAATCTACTGGGATCTCGTTATCATCCACATCCATGTTTCTTCAAAATGTATTTCAAAACATTTTTAATATTTTAAAGAATATGGGTTAAAGTCATGTATACCATTGTTTGACTTTTTATAAGAGGTTTATAAGGGAATCTTTCCGTCGTTTTCCAAACAAGGTGCCTTTTAACCTTTTCGACAGAATTAAGATAAGAATGTTTTTTTTAACTTATACGGCGGGTGTGGTTATTTTACGCCGTTATAAAATCGTCAAAGCTTCCCTTAAAAGCTTATAAGATTATTTTCAAAGAAAATGTTTGATTTTATATGGATCTTAAATGATTTCAAAATAAAAGGAGATATTTCTTTAAAAAGAATTTTGATTTCATCTATGTCAACATCCTTTGATGGGTTTTAAGATTATTTGAAGTTGATTTATTATGATACAAAACTTCTATATTGTTTTGAAGGTTTTGTGATATGTTTGACTGTGGATGTGCTATTTTTATACCATTCATAGTTTATGGTGAATGTATTGACATTTCGTATGCTAGTTCCAATAAGAATGTTTATGTTATATTTCAATCTTTAATTCATATGAATGTGTTGGACAAGTATGTTCCAGGTTGGGGACTGGTTAATGTAAGCCCTCCAGGTTGGGGACTGGTTAAAGTAAGCCCTCCAGGTTGGGGACTGGTAAAAGTAAGCCCTCCAGGTTGGGGACTGGTAAAAGTAAGCCCTCCAGGTTAGGGACTAGTAAAAGTAAGCCCTCCGGGTTGGTGTCCGGTTATTAGAGGCACTCCGGGTTGGTGTCCGGTTATTAGAGGCACACCGGGTTGGTGTCCAGTTATTATAGGCACTCCGGGTTGGGTTCCGGTTACAGTTAGCCCCAAGGTCTTGGGACGAGGCCTTGAAAAGTAATTAAAGTTTAGCATTTTGCATTCCAACATTATGAAAGTGGTTGTTGATTTTTGCATGTGATTATTCGATTAGTAGAATATCCATGTGAATAAGTAAATGACATTATTTCATTTTTACTTTTGCCATACTATGTTGAAGTTCAAGTTTGAAAGGCTTTTGTTTTAGTAATTCATTGCCTTAAATGTTTATTCTTATTTATGAAAGTTTCCGCTATATTGTTATCCTTACTGGGCATTTGAGCTCACCCCTTTTCTATGTTTTATTTTTCCCAGGATGTGAAGAAGTAAGTTATGAATGACCTGCAGGGATTTTTATGAGGGGTTAATAGTGTGGATTGTGGAAACATTATGTTGTTGTATTAGTTTTTCATTTTATTATGTAATGTAAAACTTATGAATATATCTAGTGTTTCCAAGGCTACTAAACCAATCGGTCTTTCGAGATTTGATCTTTCTTGTGATCATGCCAATGTTATGTAATAATGCACCGACTCTGGGTAACTGGGGTCGGGGCGTTACAGTTGGTATCAGAGGAAGTTTAGTACAAACCTTGGAAGCTAGATTTAGATAAACTCTGATTAGAGCACGTAGACCTAAGATGAACTTTGAGGATTAGTATAGAAGAACTTCCTAGAATTTTGGTATTGTAGAGATTTTGTGAGTTTTCCGAGCAATACATCCCTGTCTGGATACGAGCAGGTAGAGGCGGCGCTGGCACAGATGTACCTAGGGGTAAAACCCGAAAACACTGCTTTGAGCTAGACTCGAACGGGAACTGGTGCACGACAACGGGCCTTACTGAACTCTTGGTTACGACACTCCCGGGAGATTTGCTTAGGATAATTCTCATTTTCTTTACAAACCATTATGAAGGGTCTATGAGTATATACAACCTCAAAGGATACATTTTTATGATTATGGATTATATCCATAAATAGTTCAATTTATGTTAAGTGTTTTATAAGTATGGGATTATGTATTTTGATTCATAAACTGATCTAGTGTATGCCATTGTTTAGAAATGGCGACCAGTAGAAGGAATGAGAACTCCAGAAATGCACATGATCCAAATAGAAGGAAGGATCGTATCTTTCATGGTCTTAAGATAGAATTTATAAGAGAAATAGTCTCCCATGTATTATCATCATATAAAGAAATAACATCATGTGTTGATAAGATAAGTAAAGAGTTTACTGAGTCCTATGGCTTTGAAGGGAAGAAAGAGAAGAAAAGGATGGAAGAGAGATAGATGGATAAAGGGAAGTGGGAAAAGAAGAATTTTCCCATATGTGGTAACTGTGGAAAGAAACACCCTGGAACTTGCCTGAAAGGAATGGGAGTTTGTTATAAGTGTGGAGGAAAAGGGCACAGAGTACGTGACTGCAAGGGTAAGAAAATGGTTTCAAATGTACAATGCTTCATTTGCAAGGAGTTTGGACACTACGCGAACCTATGTCCCAGTCATCAGACTATGACGCAAATGATGTTATTTGATAATAATCAAGTTATGATACTACCACAGATGAAGAGGAATGATTGGAGTTCTTATGTTGATTATGTCAATTGAGTGTTGTATCAACAATGTACTTGTTATAATAAATATGGAGTATATAAGGATTGTACTGCAGTACTATTTCATTAAGGACTTGAGATGGTGTGGAACAAAGAAAAGTGACTCAGTAGCAGGTTAAATGTTTGGAAAATATATGGTTGAGAGAAAGATAAACCATAATATGGTTCAGATACCGAGGTGGTGATTTTAGAATAATACATGATTTATTTGGATAAATTATATTGGATATTATTGACTACCTTGAAGCTGATTAATGATTTGTATATTCCATCATTGTTGGGGTTTAAAACATTTTTGGATTAATGAAGTATATCCAGCATTCTATATGGAATAGGGGAGCATGAATGTAATCAATAAGGAATATGGTAATTCAAGATGTTTCAGTTTATTAAAAGAATACAAGATGAAGGTATTCATATGCTATTGCGGGGTAAAAAGGATCTATATTATGTTTACCTTCCTTATAAATGTTGGACTGTGAGTTTGGACAGAAGTATTTTGGATAGTTCTAGTTTGGATTATTTTGGATTGCCATAAAAGGACAACCCGGAGGTCGGGCGGCAACCCGTCGCGTCCGGCAAGGCTGCGAGACTTGAACCTGCAACCGAAGGGCGAAAAGGGTGTATCACCTACCACTGGCCCACAAGATGTCCTGGATTAAATAATGTTGTTTTTTTAAAGATCTGGTAGATGAATTATAAATTCCTTTATTTTGGAACCCTGTACGAATCGTATAAATAAAAAAAAAATTATTACATTCTATTATCTTTTAGAGTGATAGATGAGTTTGTGGTAGAAACTTATTAATGGATAAAACTCTAATTATAAAGTAAGTATATCTCCTTATGATCTTAGCCAATCTCATAAATAAATTCTTCAACATTAAGAAAAGCAACTTAGAACAAAAATGTTTTCCTAGATGGTACCTTAAATCATCACTAATTTATGGCTTTGGGATTGTTGGCCTTTTCATAGCCATGTTCTATACCACTCTCCATCAGATAATTGATGGTTAGATTTCTCTTCCATATCCATATTTTCCTACATGGAACCCTAGTATGTGTTATTTTCGGTAATCTTCGTACTTTCCACTCTTTATTTTAAATAGAGGCATCATTAATTCATTTTTCGATGTGGGATTTCAACTAAGATATTTTGAAACGTCAAAAATGTGTTATCCCAATACCCTATATTTTGTTGAACTGATGGTACTTAAAATCATCATAGATTGATGAGTTTAAGGACCTCAATTTTATACTTGTTTGTGATTGATGACCTCAATCACTACCTATAAATATTTACGTTTTTCCTCCAATTATATGTCTATAATTGCCACCAATGTTCTCCTAATAGAGATCATAATTTGGTGGTGATCCTTTCATTTCACTTTTCCTCATATTAAGACTAAATTTTAGTAACCCAATTTCCGATGTGGGTTTTCCCACAAAGATATTTTCTATTTTCAACCTTTTATTTTCGAAGAACAATTTCAAATTGCGAGGACGCAATTTATTGAAGGAGGGGAGAATGTAACACCCCAAGATTTTATAGTGTGTTATTTCTTCAAAATAATTCAATAACTTTTACTACACACAACACCAAGTTCAATCGCACCATTACTTACCAAACAAGCTGTTCAAAAGAGGTTATGAATAGTGTCAACTAAATTTTAAACTTTATATAATCCTTATAATTTTAGAATCCATATTATGAGTTTCTTAGACATAATGTAAGAACAAATTCATTTTCAGTATTTCACGTTTACCAAATTTTAATAGTGAACCCTTTTTAGATACTATATTTTAAACTTTTTGACTAAATGGGGACATCAAAAATTTAAAATGAAACATCCCAAGCTTCCACGGTACGCTAGCGTGTGTTGTACGCAACACCGAGTTCTAACACACCGTAACCAATCAAACTAGCCGCTATGAATAGTAATACCTACTTTTTGAAATTATATATATTTTATATTTGAAAATGGACTTCATTTTTGGATTCAGAATATCGAATTTAGCCTAAGGTGAAATTTTGGTACATTTTGGATAACTTTCATATTTTGATAAATAGTGAAAATTACTAAATTTTAATTAAAAACAACTTTTTAAATCAAAATAATTAATAGTGATAAATTATGAATTTGAGTGGTTTTAAAGTATATTTAGAATATATTTTTACCATTTAATATAATGTTGGTCATTGGACATAATTTTACAATTAAACCGAACATAAACAAGTGTCAATCTTTTGATAGTTATTATCTCTTAAAAACACGCTTTTTGTCTTGACAGCGGGAATTAATTTTAAATTAATTTCTGCCACTTCTGTGTTTTGAATTTTGGAAAATGGATTCCATATTTTTAATCAGGATGTTCAAATTGTGTAAATAGGTAACTTTTATTTTTAGACATTTTGAATAATTACTGCGGTAAATATTTTATTTACCATGGTTAAGGGTAAATCCGGTAAATAAGGGTTAAAAAATAATATTATAATAATACAAAATTACCCTAAAACGTGTCCTAACCTTATTGGTGGACACATACCCGACCATGAGCATCCTTGGGTCAATTTGGGGACCCCTTGGAGCCACTTGTATGTGGTAGGGACACTTTATATTAATAAAGTTAAAATAAAAATAAAAATGGCATAAGCTTACATCTTTTAGAAGAACAATTTTTACATAGGGTTATACATGTTGGATTTTCGATTATAAATATTCATTAGAAAGATAAAAAGATTTCCTACATAATTATATTTTATTTATAATTTTTAGACATAATATAATTGAAATTATTAATGACACAATAATGATGCAATGTTTACCTCATTAATAAATCATTTAAATAAATAAGATTATAATGATTAAAATATTATCTAAAACCTGTCCAATTCTTATTGGTTGATGTTATTTAAAATATGAGTCATCTTATCTTTGACCTCAATGATTTTTGGACCATTATAAACCGAATATAATTATATTATAAAGTAATACTTTCACTCTTTCCTAAAGAGCCCCTCTTCTCCCTTATAAAAGGAGACCACTTCTACTCATTCCTCAAACCTCTCAAGCCACTTGGCTCATCCAAACTCTGCCCAAATAAGCTCCCTACATCCCTCTCCTCCTCCATGAAGCTTCCCCTTAGGCAGAAAGCATTTCAAGAAGCCCTTTGGTTCCAACCAAAATGAGTTACCTAAATTAAAGGTAACGATTTCTCTTAAATTATTTTCATTTATTTTGCTTCTTCAACCCCCAAACTCTTTTTATTTCATTTATTTTGTAACAACAACAGTATCCTCAATATACTAGGATGTTGTTATAATAAGTATTCAAACTACACATACACACAACTCCGTCTAATGGATGATGAACATAATGTTTCTGTGGATGGCAAACTAACGCCTCACGAAACGATGATTGTTCAAATACATCTTACCGCCTCTCATGGTGGCCATTATGATGGAACTGTAATTAAATATGATATTAATGATATATATTTTATATATAAGCTTCTGTAATTCCATTTTATTTTATACCATTATTCGTTTCATGTTGTATATACATACGATAATTTCATTTGAGGAAGTGCGGACTACCGCCCCCTTAAAGTGATATGACTCGTTCATACCACACATGGAACGTATAAAGGATGGTGTTAATGAACTTAAGTAACAAATATAAAATATTATATTATACTGGAATAGTAATATACCTATGTATCATTTGGATTCGATTCTTTTAAAATAAAAATTAAATGGAAATAGCGTTCGTGCGTACGTACGGACTACCGTCTCCACGAACGCGATGAGATTCATTCTCCATCGTATCCATTCAAGTATAATTATCATTTAATGATTTAAAAATGATGTTTAAGGACTTGATATCATTCTGGATATGAATAAGATACAACAAACATGACTTATGTAACAAAACATATAAAGAAAATGAGTAAGTTAACACCCGAAACGACGATAATACTAAGATATTATTATCAAATCAATATTAAAAGATCATATATGATATCATATTAATGTATATGATTCTTGTATAATTTAGTAACAATTATTTCACTATTATACAGGAGATTAACCTACCCCAACCAAGGAAAAGTACAAGGTAAGGGTTATTTCACAATCTCTTCATTATCCGAGGTTGTTTATACATAATAATCTACTGGGATCTTTTATCATCCACATCCATGTTTCTTCAAAATGTTTTTCAAAACATTTTTAATATTTAAAAGAATATGGGTTAAAGTCATGTATACCCTTGTTTGACTTTTTATAAGAGGTTTATAAGGGAATCTTTCTGTCGTTTTCCAAACAAGGTGCCTTTTAACCTTTTCGACAGAATTAAGATAAGAATGTTTTTTTAACTTATACGGTGGGTGTGGTTATTTTACACCGTTATAAAATCGTCAAATCTTCCCTTAAAAGCTTATAAGATTATTTTCAAAGAAAATGTTTGATTTTATATGGATCTTATATGATTTCAAAATAAAAGGAGATATTTCTTTAAAAAGAATTTTGATTTCATCTATGTCAACATCCTTTGATGGGTTTTAAGATTATTTGAAGTTGATTTATTATGATACAAAACTTCTATATTGTTTTGAAGGTTTTATGATATGTTTGACTGTGGATGAGCTATTTTTATACCATTCATAGTTTATGGTGAAAGTATTGACATTTCATATGCTAGTTCCAATAAGAATGTTTATGTTATATTTCAATCTTTACTTCATATGAATGTGTTGGACAAGTATGTTCCAGGTTGGGGACTGGTTAAAGTAAGCCCTCCAGGTTGGGGACTGGTTAAAGTAAGCCCTCCAGGTTGGGGACTGGTAAAAGTAAGCCCTCCAGGTTGGGGACTGGTAAAAGTAAGACCTCCAGGTTAGGGACTGGTAAAAGTAAGCCCTCCGGGTTGGTGTTCGGTTATTAGAGGCACTCCGGGTTGGTGTCCGGTTATTAGAGGCACTCCGGGTTGGTGTCCGGTTACTAGAGGCACTCCGGGTTAGGTTCCGGTTACAGTTAGACCCAAGGTCTTGGGACGAGGCCTTCAAAAGTAATTAAAGTTTAGCATTTTGCATTCCAACATTATGAAAGTGGTTATTGATTTTTGCATGTGATTATTCGATTAGTAGAATATCCATGTGAATAAGTAAATGGCATTATTTCATTTTTACTTTTTCCATACTATGTTGAAGTTCAAGTTTAAAAGGCTTTTGTTTTAGTAATGCATTTCCTTAAATGTTTATTCTTATTTATGAAAGTTTCCGTTATATTGTTATCCTTACTGGGCATTTGAGGTCACCCCTTTTCTATGTTTTATTTTTCCCAGGATGTGAAGAAGTAAGTTATGAATGACCTGCAGGGATTTTTATGAGGTGTTAATAGTGTGGATTGTGGAAACATTATGTTGTTGTATTAGTTTTTCATTTTATTATGTAATGTAAAACTTATGAATATATCTAGTGTTTCCAAGGCTACTAAACCAATCGGTCTTTCGAGATTTGATCTTTCTTGTGATCATGCCAATGTTATGTAATAATGCACCGACTCTGGGTAACTGGGGTCGGGGCGTTACATATAATATTGGATATACTCCTTCTATAAAAAAAATTTCTAACCCCTAACAATGAAAAATCATTAATTAGTTTCATGGTAGTCATGAATATCCAATATAATTTATTCAAATCAACCATATCTTATTCCAAAATAACTACCTCATTAGCATTACCATATTAAGGAATAACTCTCCTTCAACCATGTATTTTCAAAAAAGTGTAGATTACTTTTATGTCACATTTCCTAGAACCTTATAATCTCAAATCCTTAATAAAATATTATTGTTGTAAAATCTGTATTTATCTCTATAATTCATGTAACCAGTATACTGTTGAAACAACACTCAAATAAAATACAACTATAATAACAATATATGAAAAATATTCATTCCTCTTCATCTGAGGTAGTATCATAACATTATTATTATCCAATAGCATCATTTGGTGAATACTCGGATGATTTACAAATTGGCTTTCATATTTTCCCAACTCCTTGAAGATGAAGAATTGTACATTTGAAAACATTTTCATACCCTTGCAATCACGTACATGGTGTTCTTTTTATCCACACTTATAAAAAAACTCCCATTCTCTTCAAGCATTTACCAAGGAGATTCATTCCACATTTATCACATATTGGAAAATCCTTCATTCCCTTATTACATTTATCCATATTTTTGTTTACCATTCTTTTCTTCTCGGGCCTCCCTTCAAAGCCATAGGACTCACAGAATTTTTTACTTATATTTTTAACACATGATACTATTTCTTTAAATGATGATAATATGTGGGAGATTATTTCCCTTCTAAATTCTGGCTTAAGACCATGAAATATATGATCCTTCTTAATCATTGGATCATGTGTATTTCTGGAGTTCTCATTCCATCTACTGGGAACCATTTATAAACAATGGAATACACTATATTAGTTTATGAATAGAAATACCTAATCGCAAACTTGTAAAACACATAACATAAATTAAACAATTTATGGATATAATCCATAATAATAAAAATGTTTTCATTGAGTATGTATATACTAATATACCCTTCATAATGGTTTGTAAAGTAAATGATAATTATCCTAAGCATATCCCCCAGGAGTGTTGTAACCAAGAGTGCAGCAGTGCTCGTTTTCATGCACCAATTCCCAATTGAACCTATCTCAAAGCAGTGTTTTCATGTTTTAACACTAGGTACATCTGTGCCAGAGCCGCCTCTAGCTGCTCATATCCAGACAGAGATGTATTGCTTGGAAAACTCACAAAATCTTTACAATACCAAAATTCTAGGAAGTTATTCAATAATAATGCTCAATGTATATCTTAGGGTAATATTCTCTAATCCGAGTTTATCTAAATCTAGTTTCAAAGGTTATTGTTAAACATTCTCTGATACCAACTTTAAATCCCTGACCCTAGTTACCCGGAGACGGTGCATTATTTTAATACATTGGAAAGATTACAATGAAACCTGTCTGGAAGGACCGATCAGTTTAGTAGTCTTGGAAAATAGATTACATAAATGAATGTTACATTACACTTTATAACATATAAAACAACATAAATAATCCTCTATGAACGCCATTATTCCCTTGGATTAACCCTGTATATCAATCACAATACACTTCTTGGAATCATTAGAAAATAAAACATATAAAGGGTTGAGCTCAAATGCTTAGTAAAGGTAATCAATACAGTAGAAACATTCAAATTTAAGAATAAACATTTTAGGAAATGTATAAAACTAAAACAAAATCATTTTCATCATAAAATTCATCATAATAAAGAAAATAAAAATCATAATAATACCATTTACGTACTCACATGGATATTCTACTAGTTTAATAATCACATGAAATAACAATATCCACTTTCATAATGATAAAATGCATAATTCCGAACAATCATAACCACATAGTTAAGGCATTGTGCCAAGACTACAGATAAGATTTTGTCAAGGCCTTGTCGCAAGACACTAAATTGTCTCATGAGACCTACTGATGCATCGAGGAGCTATAGTGGGCTCCACCCGTCTCTTATTAAGTTCAATTCATTCATTATATGAAAATGTTTAATCATAACATAAACATTCGTATTAAAAATAGCTTACAAAATGTCAATACTTTCTCCATAAACCTTGAATGGTATAAAAATAACACATCCACAGTCAAACATATCCCAAAACCTTCAATACAATATGGAAGATTTGTAACATAATAAATCATATTTAAACAATTTTAAAATACATTAAAGGATGTTCACATAGATAAAAATTATTTTTTGAACTCTTTGAGAGAAATGTCCATTTTTCATGAAATCATTTAAAAGTCACACAATTTAGAAAAGAAGACATTTAAAGACATTTTTTAAATTAATGGTTCCCATAACACGTTGAAACTTTTTAAAGGAATTAATATTTTGAAAACATTCATGTCCATATAAATAAATCCTTAAAACCATTTTGACGACAGGGACATTAATGAGAATGATTTAGAAGAATAAATATTTAAAACATTTTAAATGATGTTTTAGTAAAAATGTCCCTTAAAAATATCCCTTGAAAACATTTTTATAAAAAATTTATATGGATAATAAATATGTCTCTATAGATACTTACATAAACAAAATCTCACATAATAATGATATTGTGATATTAACCATTACCAATTTGTTAACTTACGAAACATACACCCCATGAAAGATATATCATACAATGAATATGTTAATACACATAAATTAAAGTGTATTACACAAAGAATGCAATTATGGGTAGTAAATAAACCACACAAAAGGTAATAGTGGATATATGGCACGAATCTCACTGGAATAAGGAGTGAGATGAAAACTTCTTACCTAGCACTTTTCTTTAGTCGAGGGTCGTTTAACCTTTTCTTCTTCGGGTTCTTCCTTTTGATTTGATCAAAAGGGCTTCGTAGGATGGTTTTATGAATAAAGGATGGCCTATAGGATTAAGGGAGGACATTTGGAAGGGTATTTGGGTAGATTTTAGCCGATCCAAAAGGCTTTGAAAGTATGAATAATTGGTTAGAAGTGGTGTCCTTTTATAAGGGGGACAGGGGGGTATTTTTAAAAAATATAAAGTTTTAATTTATAATAAATTAATATTCAGTTTCTAATGGATCCAAAGTAGATTATTAATAGTTTAAGGTGGGGATGGGTTGAAACCATTTCAACTAATAGATTTTATAAAGTTTTGGGTAATTATTGTAACATTATCTTTTCGATTTAACTCTTAGTTAATTACTTTGGCATTTACCATGTTACTTTGTATATTTATAGTATATAGTTAATAAAATTACTATATACATCCAATCGACCCCCATGTGATCCATTAATGATACACCTATCATAATATAAGTCCTTTGGCCGAACCATAGATTTCTAGTAATAGAGTATAAATTAACAATATAATATTTGTTTTAATAACTCATTTATGTCAATTTTGAAAATATTTAAGAATTGATTTTCTTTAATGTATTAAAAACATTATTAATTCGTACCAAATACATTTAATCAACCCTAAAATGTCATATTAACCAACAAAATTTGTGGATGGCATCAAAACGTTCAAATTATATTTATTGTAACATTTATAATACAAATTATTTTATTCTTTCATTGATACGGAAAATACTACATCCTTATTGTGTAATAAATAAATTTAATTATTAAATGTATAAAAAATATAAATTAAATACTATTATGTAAGAGATCTTTTTTGATTCCTAATGAATACTTATAGTCTAAAATATAACATATATAACTCTATGTAAAAATTGTCTTAATAAAAGATATATGCTTCTATCATTTTTTTATTTACTTTAACTTAATTAATATAAAGTTTCATTATCACTTAAAAGTTGCTCTATGGGGTCCCCAAATCGACCCGAAGATTCCCATGGTCGTACATGTATCAATAAAATGGTATTGGACACGTTTTAGAATAAATAAATATTATTATAATATTATTTGTTTACCATTATTTACGGGATTTACCCTTTAACCATGGTAAATAAAATATTTAACGAAGTAATTATTCAAAATGGCTCAAAATAAGAGTTACCTATTTACACAATTTGGAAATTCTGACGCCAAATATGGAATTAATTTTTCAAAATTCAAAACACAGAAGTGGCAGAAATTAATTTCAAATTAATTTCCGCTGTCAAAATAAAACGAGTGTTTTTAAGAAATAATAACTATCAAAATATTGACAGTTGTTAATGTCCGATATAAATGTAAAATTATGACCAATGACAAACATTGTATTAAATAGTAAAAACATATACTAAATATACTTTAAAGAAACTAAAATTCATAATTTATTTCTGTTAATTATTTTGATTCAAAATGTTTTTTTTATTAAAATTTAGTAATTTTCCATATTCATCAAAATAAAAAAGTTATCCGAAAAGTAAGAAATTTTCACCTTAAGATAATTTTGATATTCCAAATTCAAAAATGAATTCCATTTTGAAAGATAAAATTTATAAAATTTAGAAAAGTGGGTATTAATATTCATAATTGCTTGTTTGATTGGTTGTGGTGTGTGTTGGAACTTGAAGATGCGTACAACACACGCTAATTTATTATTCAAATAGAAGCATACCGTGGAAGCATGGGGTGTTAAAAAATACCTAGTGAATTCATTTAAATTTCAGTTAGAAATGGTTTAGTGAAATAATAATTAAAATAGGATGATTAATTAAAAATGGAAGAGATGTGGATAGTAACTTACTTAATCCCCAATGTAGCTTCTCTTGTACGAATATATAACTAATTTTTTATTTGAGATGGAATGTTCCAAAAAATATCTATTTTTCCGAAGAGTATTAATGTGTATGAGTTTGGAAGATATTTTTTATTCTAATGGGTGGGCAGAACGGGAAGAGTTATTGGTTATTTAAACTTATGGATATGGATATTTTTAGAATAAATGTTTGGATAAAATAATATATCAATATTAACACATGTAATAGTGATTTTTAAAATATAATTCATATATTAATATAATATAATGATTTAAATAATTTTTAACACATTTATAATTATAATTAATATGTTTATTAAAATGGAAGGTGGATAGAAATAAATTTTCTTGAGGAATCACTTTTTACAATAGGTTTGGAAGTCTAAATTTAGTTTTGGAAAATGAGTATATTGTATTTTAAGGAAAAAATATTAAAATGAAACATACCATGGGAAAAATAATGTTATATAAATTATTTTTTCATTATTACATCATGAAGGATGTACTTTGAGTTACATCGGTAATGTGGAAAACATTATTTTTAATATTCACCAAAAAATTGATGTACATCAAAAAATTATTTGAAAAACAATTTGGTCAATTTTCATGTTATTATTCCAAAAATGTACTAAATTTTATGGAATTAATTTTCTAAATATGAGAAATTTAATTTTTCGTAAAAATATTGAATTATTCAAAAAATACATGTTTTAATATTATAATAAATTTAATGAAACATTGAAATGTTATTTACGGTCTCATATTATTATCATACATTTAAAATACATAAATTTACAAATTTATGAGTCCATGATATCAAAATAAATTTTATTTTGAATAATTAAATTAATTATAAAATTTATAGTAAATATTTGTTTTTAAAAGTCATAACATTTTTTTTTCTTTTTTTAAAAAATTATTATATAATCTATGATAAAAATATATAATATTTTCATTTATAAGATACATGAATTTATTTATATATTTTTGTTTATAATTCTAATTGATAGAATATTATTCGTAACCGCAACAATACTATTCCAAAAGTGAAGTAAATATTTAATTTTATAACGTGGTTTATATGAGATTAGTGTAGTGTGAAACATTAACTATCGAATACATTATGTTTACATAAAAAATTACTTAAAATAAAATTATGTGGTTTTAATATTCTTTCATCCTTTAAAAAAATTTGTCCTTATTATTTTCATGATTATTCACTTTTCAACAGATGAGGGTGGTTCATATTTATAACATACTCAGGTCCCCACAGTGATTCTTCCTTTTTATGGTTTCTCTAAATAAATTTACCATTTCAGTCATCCAATTTCACAAAACAAGATCCCTGGTGTTATGAATCTCGATTTACTCTACACTGTAAAAAACATGGTTCTGGTTCTATTTCTTCATAGCTAATTACATGTGTTGAGTCTGGAATGTACTTATATGAAATTGATATGTATAAAACAGGATGATATTTAGAGATTCTTGGTAGAATGAATATTCAGTAAGCAATAAATCAAATTTATTATATAATTAAAATGGTCCAATGTACGTGGGGATCACATTATTTTTCAAGCCAAGCTGTTTGACACCCTTCCATGTAGATACATTCATAAAAATAGGACCATCAACTTAAAATTCCAAATAATATATCTGATTATATGTATATGTATTTTTTCTCATGTGAGCTATATTAATATGAGTCAAAATAGTCTATAACATTCTTATATTTCCCTCAATAAATTATGAGCCTATAAGATTTATTTTCACCAACTTTATCCCAAGAAGATTGAGTGTGACATCTTATAAAATATAATTCTTTCTATTGTTCCATTTTAAACAATAATGGAAATTATTATTATATTATATATACAAAAAGGTAAATAGTGATCCCACATACCATGAAATTCCTGGGAGAATGATCTCAAAATTTCTTCTAATGTTTTAATAGTCTATTCAGATTTCCTATTGGATTGAGGGTGATAATAAATACTAAAATTAATCATAGTTTTTGAAGCCATCTAAAAAATATTCTATAAATTTTATATAAACTAGGGATCCCAGTCAATCAAAATTGATAGTGGTTAATCATGAGTTCTTAAAAATTCATTCATATAGATTTATTGTAGGTGCTCAGAAGGAAAATATTCTCATATAAAATGAAAATGAAATTAGTTTTTAATGTGGTGAACAATTACCAATATCACATAATTTCTTTTAGGGGTAATTGGTAGTGAAATGATAATTTCTATAGTAATATCATTCAACTTACACATAGGAATAGCTATAGGTTTCGTCAACCCTCTTGGATGGTATCTCTTAGCAGACACATGTTAATAAAATAGACATCATAACACATAGATTGATATTTCAATCTTAATATTATCCCAAAAATAATTTTCCTTCAGATCATTATAAATCATGGTACTACAATGTTGTATATATAAATTTATACTATCATCATAATATTATAGTTTCTCTTTTATCTCATGTATTAAGGGATCAAAAAACCGCTTTCCAAATTTTAGAATTCTACCCAAATATTTTTTTGTAAATATTATATCCATAAAAGAGTTAATTTTGTTTTAAAATTTCTCATCCTCAAATTGAGGGATTTTTATTTCTTCCGATAAATATATTTTCCCAATAATTTTAAAAATACATGATGTTTTATCTTCCTTAATAACTACCATATGCATATTTATTATACCCAATAAAATAAGATCTTTCTCAATCCCCATTTGGGATAGAATTCTAGGATCTTTCTCGCACACTACATCTCCTACCTTATTTTCTCTTCTTAGGTAGTAGTGAATTAGGAAATAAAAATCATTGAGAAACTTGTTCAATCATATTTTCCACATGGTTAGTTCTTTACATATAAATATGTGTTTCCATCTCTTGTGATCTATATATATCTCACATATTTTACAATAGAGATAGTGTCTCCATATCATCATATAATATATTATTGATGATAACTCAAGATCAAGAGATGAATAATTTTGTTCATGAATCATCAATTTCATTCATTCACATTAAATCAGATTATAATTTTTCATAAGAAACAACTAATTCCATTCATTAATGAATCATTATATATCACAAACCCTGCCTTTCGTGATGTTGTAGTCCAAATCATATCATTCAATAATCTTATCGTAAATTATTTAATAGAATTCTGTATTTTTGTTCCACATGAATGTAACCCATTTAGGATTGAGCATAGTTAACATGGATGATAATCAGGAAATTTTATGTGAAAAATGAAGTCGGTAACCTACTAAACCAATGAAACTACATACCATGGTCATTTTCATTGTTATAGTCAATTCATGGATTTCTTATATTTACATGATTTAAAAAGAATCCATTCATTGAGATAATATGTCCATGAAATTTTTTTTCTTAAAGCTATAATTCAAATTTGATAAATTTACCATATTACCCATTCCTTTTGAGTGTCCCAAGAAAGATCATCAAGTGATTTTTATAGTCTTTATATATTTTAGAATGCACCAGAATATCGTTAATGAGTACTAAAAAATTATAATAAATATATTCCATGAATATAATTTTTACTAGGTCCATGAAAACTGAGTGTGCATTAGTCAATCAAAAATTCATACTACGAACTCGTAGTGTCCATACCTCATCTAAAATGATTAATTTTGAACAATATACTACATTAATCACAATTAATGATAACCAAATTTAGAATCATTCATTGAAAAATATTTCTCTCTTTGAAATTGAATAAATAAATAATCAGTAATGTCCTAGGTTACTTATTATTTATTGTAATATCCTTTATTTCTTTATAGTTAATATACACCCTAATTTATGCATTTTCATTTTAGTAATGTGAACTGGGGATCCCTGTTATGAAATGATGGGGAGAATAATCTCTTTGTTACAGAACTCCTCTAGTTGTTTCATTAGATCCACTAATTTCATTGTGTCCATTATGTATGTAGTATTTGATATTGGTATTTAATCAGGAATAAAATCAATGATATACTAACCTTCATACTCCGAGGGTATTCACGTAATTTCTCATGAAATAAATCATTGTATTCTTCTATAATTGGTACACACTCAATATGATGATTACATTCCCCATCCTTATTTTTTTTATCTTCCTCCATAATAATTTCAATCAATTTTTATACAGGAGAGGATCTCAATAAGAATTAAATGATAATGTTGATATTTTATTGATAAGGAATTCTATATCATCCTCCAAACTCATAATTTCCTTCATCGTATAATACATTTTCACATCATAATTTGAAATCAAATCCACATCAGGGATTATATCAATGACAATAATAGGTATAATGATAATTTTATAAAATAATTCACCTTAATATGCATCATGGGAAATACCCAACTCATTTTTTCATTCAATGAGACTTACCTTATGGCGTTTGATTGACAAATCGAATACTAAAAAAATAGATAAGAATCAAATTTTCATGTAAAATTGGGTAGATATAAAAGGGTAATATAATCTAAAATCAAATAAAGCATTGTATAAATTTAATGTTATGATTAATGTGCATTTTACCACATCATTGGGTAATTATAATCTAGCTAATATTGTTGCATAATATTGGCTATCTACCCTCCTCCGCATATAGGGTATATTCCCATGATCCATAGGTCATTTATTTGAATAATTGCTTAATTTTTATATAGTTAAATCATTGAACATTGTTGATTTATTATTCTAATTTAATTCATTAGAAAAACTTCCCTTTTCTCCGCACTTATAAAAAAACACCAATGACTTTCATGAATCTCCTATTATAATTAATTTTACATTTTTTAATGGGAATTTCTATTTTACCCAATTATTCAATTATTTTTTACCATTTTCATGTTTATAAGAATAAATCTTCTACTCTTAAGTTCTCTTTAAAAATTAGATCAGAAATATTCTTTCTCAATTTTTATAGAGCATAATATTATTTCATTATATGATGAAAATGTTTAAGAATCTAATACCATTATGAGACATAGATAACGTCCTTAAAATTAATTACTGATATTATTTTATGAATCACATACATTATCTTTTCAATACCTTGATAGTATACTAAAGGTACCCTCCTACACTACAAAACAGTCTTCTTCATTTTCCATTAAGATGAAGAAATTCTTCTTCATCTCAGTTTGTTTCACATAATGAATCTATTTGAGGAAAAAATGACTTTAAAAGTTTTATATTATATGTATTATATGTCTTCTTTCTCATTAGTATTTTAGATCAATTAACTCCACTAATAAGTGTATCCGTTGATTTAAATAATTGTTATAACTATAATTTCAATTTCATCACATCTTAATAATTGAAATTTATATTCAAGAGACTCAATCCATTTCTCATCTACCACTAGATTAGTATTTCTATTAAATGATGGGGGCTTCAACCTCGTGAAATGATCCAACATCGGTGTGGTATGGTAATTCATCATAACCAATGTTATATGTTCTAATCGAGTCAGGATCCACCTTAATCCAACACCAACTATTATCACATACTCAGTGGGTCAATACATATATTAACAGTGCTCATTTATGTAACACCCTAGGTAAATAAAGAATATGAAATCTTTATATTTATCCATATTTGTGAATAAAATATTAATATTACTTTAAATGGGATTCTATTCTCGATGGCGTACCCAATACGCAACAACGGGTTTCTTGGGAATCATACGTTGCACTCTAATAATAAAATAATATTATTTTAGATAGCAGTTAACATGTAGCCGTTGTATTGGTAGGAATGGATAGAAATAACTAAAATATGATTATATATTTTTTTAAATATTTTTACATTTATCCAATAAAAGATAAAGGCTTAAAATACAGAAATAATTCAATTTTAGGCGTATATGCCCTAGTTTTCACTAAAGGTTCACTTATCGCATTTTGATTGAGAACCGTCATTAAATATAGTTTTTTTCACTCTTATAAATTCTATTGGACCAAATAAACGTCCTTTTTAGAATCAGGACATCAAAATTTACTTTGTGTAAATTTTTGGTATCTTTCCGATAAAGTTCATTTTTTTATGAATAGTGTAAATTGTTGTATTTTAATTCAAAACCTCTTTTTAATATATTTTATTTATATTATTAGATTATTTTTTTAATTAGTTTTAATGTGAAATTAGAATATATTTTTACCATTAAATCAAATAGTGGTCGTTGTAATTAATTTCACATTGAAATCGGACTTAAACTAGTGTCAATCTTTTGATACTTATTGTTTCATAAAAACACGCTATTTGCTCTGACAGCGGGAATTAATTTTTAAATTAATTAATGAAACTTATATGTTTTGAATTTTGTAAAATGGGATTCATTTTTGAAATCCGAATATAAAATATATCTTAGGGTGAATTTTTGGTATTTTTCTGAAAAACTTCAATTTTTGATGTCTAGTGAAACCACTAAGTGGTACTTATAAAAAATGATTTTTAGTATAAATGAAATTTTACCACTTCTGTGTTTTGAATTTAAAAAATCTGACATACATGGTTGTCATTAAGAAGTAAAATTTGGTTCAATGAGATTAAATTAATTTTTTTGTGAATAGTAACTTATTAAGTTTTTAATCGCGATTAGAGATAATTAGTGCAATTTAAGGCAAAAATGATATTATAATAAAATGAAAATACTTTGAAACATGTACTACCCTTATTGGATGTGTCATGGCCGACCAAGAAAAGCCACAGGTCAACTTGGGGACCCCATGGAGCAACATTGGTTGGGAAATGACATAAATAACTTTTTATTTAATGTTAATGTAAAAATGACACACACATGAGATGTTTTACTAAAACAATTTTTACATGGGGTTATACAAGTCAGATTTTTGACTATAAATATTCATTGGAAATATAAAAATATTTCCAACATAATAGTAGTTTTTTTATAATTTTTAGACATTAAATAAATTAAATTATATATGACATCATGATGATGCAGTAATGACCTCATTATTTAACGATTTAAAAAAATTGAAAGATAATGTAATATCTAAGACCTACACATGTCCAAAACCTATTTGATGAGTGTATTTATAACCCTTATCACCTTATACTCGAAATAAATCAATGTGGGACCTCTTAAATCCGAATACCATTTTAAAATAAAGTGACTTTTCTTTACTTTCCAATAGAGCCCATCTTCTCCTCTTATAAAAGGCCCCCACCTCTACCGCTTTACCCACACTCCCAAAGCCTTTGGATCAGCCAAACCATTCCCATTTTTTCTCTCAAAATCCCTTTATTACTCCATGAAGCCTCACATTGGGAAGAAGTCTTCCCAAGGAATCCTTTGATCTCAAACCAAGGGGAGTTACCCGATTTTAAGGCAATGTCTTCCTTTGAGTCCTTTTGTTTTATTTTGATTATCCAACCCCCTAAACTCTTTTTATTCTTTTATTTTGTAACAACTCCAGTATCCTATATATACTAGGATGTTTTTATAAGAATTATTCGAGCTACACTTACACGCACCTACATCTAATGGGTAAAGAACATACTGTTTCTGTGGATGGAGAATTTCTGCCTCACGAAACGATGATTGTTCAACACTCATATAACACCTTCAAAGGTGGCCATTAAGATGTCACTATATTTATATATGATATATAATATATTTATTTTTTCCTTAATCTTCTGTATTTTTCATTTGTGTCTTACCTTTATGGCTTCGATTATGGGTATACGCGATATCTTCATTTTAGGAAGTGCGGACTACCGCCCCCTCAAAGTGATGTGATTCGTTAATGCCATACGTGGGACGTATAAAGGATGGATTTAATGTTATTATATATGATGTTATACTTGAATTATTATATACCTCTATGTAATTATTATTTCTTTCCATTAAAGTATGAGATAGAAATGAAATTAGCGTTCATGCGTACGTACAGCTTACCGTCTCCATGAACGGTGCATTTCATTTCTTATCCCCAAATGTAATGTACTATTATAAGTACATGAATATAATGGATATATATGATGAATTATACATCTAAATGGTGAATATAATTCTGGAATTATTATATACGTACCTCTCATTTATTTTTAATTCCATTAATATGACAATGAATTGAAAGTAGCGTTCATGCGTACGTACGGCTTACCATCTCCATGAACGGTGCATTTCATTTCATACCTCTAAATGATTATGTGATATTATAAATAAATTTATATTCTATATATATATATATATATATATATGATATATATGATATTGAAATCAGGAATTTCATTCTGCATATAAAGAACTTTTGACCACACGAACAAATGTAATTGTAAGAAGTCCACTTTCGACTTAAGAACCAAATATCGACAAAACAAACATTATTAACATAAATGATTATATAATGTTTATAACATGGAATTAAGAGATATAAAAGGAATAATGAACTTGAAAAAGGTTCTTAAGAAAATATAATTTAACTCAAGTTTATTATTCAGGACGTTAAAGAACGTTAGAGTCAAGTCGGACCCGAGGTAAGGGATCCTACTCCTCTCTTTCTTTTTAAGTAGACTCATTATGTCGCTTCTTTTAAAGCTCATCTTTATTGTTATTGGGATGTTATGTTATATTAATCTTACTATAATTTTTATGTTCATATTATGAGATACCATATTCTCTCTCATCAATACATTTTGGCTGTTTTGAGTGGCACCGTTTGGCTGCCAAATTTTCATAAGATATCTGATCTCTCTCTTTCTTTTTATGTACTCTATTTTAAGTCATTTATTTTAATCTCATATTTCATATGTTTCGTAATGTTCTTTTATATTCGTAATTCTGTATATTTTTATGTTCATATGATGAGAGACCCTATCCGATCTCATAAATCCATTTTTGGATGCTTTAAGCGGTGTCGTTAGGCTGTCGAGTTTTCGTAAGGGATTTTTCATCTCACTTTTATTCCCGTAACATTTATGCTACATTTTCCACTATTTCCTTTGAGTGGCTTATGTACTGCCCATTATTATACATTTTGTGTAGTATAATTTCATTTATGGGTATTTACATCTTCATTGTATGACCCTTCTTCCATGGGGTGTACTTTTCAATAGTTACCCAACTCGGTAAGGGGACCTTTCACCATCTTCTTTTTAAAAGAATTATTTTGTTATGTCTTTTAATTGACATACTATTATGTTGGGATATGTTCTTATATATCATTATTTATGTAAATTTTATGTCCAAGTGATGATATACCCTTTATCTCTCTCATTAACCTTTTTTGTAAAATTTTACGTGACGCCGTTAGGCTGTCCAATTTTACCAATTGAACTTCTTAACCCAATTTCAATTTATTTGGGTACAACATGTAGTTATTGAATATGTCATCCTTTTAATATCTTTGAATGACCTTTTATTGTTTTACACTTAATATCTAATTATATTGGGTGTATTTATATTTTTCATAAATAATTATGAGATTGATTTAACCTTAATTTAAGGATACCTTCTTTATAATGGATTTAATCTCATTTTACATTTCATTTGAGAATTTATTGTTATTATACACCAATTCACTCTTATATGGTGTGTATACTATCCTTTGACATATTATATCATGAATCCCTTTATTCTCATGATATTATAAAGTTCAGATTAAATGTTATTCCTCTATTATTTGTATTCAAGTGTCTCTCATTTTGTTAAAAACTATTTAACAAAAATATAATTTTAAATGTTTTAATGATTTATTATTCTAAATATTTATCTTTAATGTCCATGTTTTCAAAATGGTTTTCAGTATTTATTTATATGGACATTAATGTTTTAAAATTATAATTTTATTAAAATCTTCAAAGTGGTATGGGACACTTTGATTCAAAATTCTCTTTTAAATGGTCTTTGAAAATGGATTGATTAATTCAATATCTAGGAATTAATTATTGTGATTTCAAATGAAATGTTTTTATTGAAATGTTTATATTTTCAATATTTTATGTGTAATGATGGTACTTGGAAATTTTACGTGTGGTTACATGATAAACCATATGACGGGTGGTGCCGTGAATACTAGGACGGGTGGTTACGTTATAACCTCCAATGCATTGCGTATGGAATTCGGCCGTATGGATAATCCATTAAGTATGTATGGAAGTTGTCTGAATGGATATTCCATTAAGTGATATCTGTGGAAGTCGACCTTATGGTTATTCCACTTAAGTATGATTATGTCGCAAGTTACCTTTATATGTTATGTGATCTTTATATGGGTTTTATGGTAATAATTTGGTTACAGAAGGGTAAGTAATAAACTTTTATTCAGCGAAGAGTTTTTACTACTTAGAAAAGGTGAAAAGTATTAATTTGATAAAGTATACATGGTTTACTTTTTGTTTTGAAAAACTAACAGGTTTCATTTTTTGTGTATCCCTTACTGAGCTTTTTATGCTCATCCCAAGTTTTTGAAATGTTTTTCACCGGACATAACGTGGAATAGGGTGAAGGATGGGATCAAGGGAAAGTCATGCTACCTAAAAAATGGAACTATACATGTTTCTTTTTATGAGTTTTTATTTTATGGAAATTTTGTAGAAGCGACTTCTTTGTAATATTTTGAGATGTAATAGTTATGTCCAAATTCTCTATAACTCTAAACCTGAAATGATCCTCAATTTGAATTACTAATTTAATTCAATATTATGTAAGGTTCAAGGCTGGGGCCTTATAGTTGGTATCAACTGTCGATTTAGATAAGTTTAGAGGTTAGGGTATTCTCTAAGCATAAGTGACATTACCATAATGGTTAAGATTTCAGAAAGAGTCTTAGTTTTAGATAAAGTGAATGAGTAAGTATATCTTAGTGTTTACCTTCCTCATTAGTACATGATGGTTTTGTTGATATACTCACACTGACATTTCTGTTTTTAGTGAATGGATGGATCTAGCAGGCACCAAAGAGAAAACAGGTTTGAAGGAAACTTGGTGGTTCTATGATTTAGATACTCGATAAAATCAGGGATTCAATGAGGAAACTAGTGGTTTTTCTAAACCAACTATCAAGGAGTCATGATCGACCACTTGAACCTTGGTATGTTCTGTAATTCATCATGTATCAGATAGCCAATTGATGTGGAATTTTATGTAATAATTATAAAGGTAACCATTAGAGTATATATGATCCTTACCTTTGAGGTAATTATGGGTTATTATATGATATGATGGAAAATGAAAGTCATGTGATAAACATGAGGTCAAAATATGTTATGATTATTTTTTAATATTTTATCTCATTTTGGGGAATGTTTTAAGAATTATATAGTTTTGTAAAAAGGACAACACGCAGACCGTGTGACAACCCGTCGCGTCGGACAAAGATGCGGGAATCGAACCCACAACCAAAGTGCAACTGTTATTTATCGCCTACCACTGGACTACGTGAAGTCCCTGGTTAGTTTGACTGACTCCTTTTAGTTGGATGATTTTCGGAATCAAGAGTAAGTTTATTTTGAGTTTCTATGGAATTGATTAACCTATCATCGAGGATATGTGATTAGGATAATTACTTTTCAATATGAGACATTAAGAGCAACTGATTTTGTTTGGAGATAAATGTTATGATTTAACATGGAAGACTATGTGACAAAATCCTTCAAATATTTGGGTTTCAATCTTAGTTTGGTTTACATTGAATAATTTTATGGAAAAATTGTTTATCGAATGGTCCTCATTGAAATTTGGGTTTTGTTGGACAAATTTTGGAGATTAAGAATAGATTTTCTTTTTATAAAGTGTTATCCTTTTCTGGATTAACTGATCTTGTACTAACCTTTTGAGTTTTTGTTTTGGTTAAATACTAAAGACATGGGAAGTATATTGTTCTATTTTTTGGGTTAGTTGATTCTCTAGAAGTTGATTATAGTACTCATAATGTGAACATGTCTTCCTAAATACTCGTCTTTTGGAGAAAATATGAGTTTGTGTAAAATTTGAAAGTCAACATGATAATTGATTATGTTTCCTTATGAATAAATTACTCAATAAAAAGTAACTTAAAACAAAAATGTTTTCAATTAACTTTTCCTACTGGTGAATCGAATACGGTTTAACCCATCACAAGTTTGTGATTTTCTTGTGGTTAACTTTCTCCTAAACATGTTATCTATCACTCTCCATCAGAACATGGCCCCTTGTTTTTTCCTCTATTTCCATATTTTCGTACTTGAATCCTAGTATTGTTTAACTCGGGTGACCTTTGTACTTTTCTTTCATTATTTTAAAGTGATTGTTTTAACGACTCTTGTTCTGATGTGGGACTTTCAAGGATGTTTCCAAGCCCAATTTTAAAATTGCGAGGACACAATTCCCAAAAGTGGGGAAGGATGTAACACCCCAGGTAAATAAAGAATATTAAATCTTTATATTTATCCATATTTTTGAGTCAAATATTAATATTACTTTAAAGGGGATTCTATGCTCGATGGCATACCCAATACGCAACAATGAGTTTCTTGGGAATCTTACGTTGCACTCTAATAATAAAATAATATTATTTTAAATGGAAGTTAACATGTAGCCTTTGTATTGGCGGGAATGGATAGAAATAACTAAAATATGATTATATATATATTTTAAATGTTTTTACATTTATCCAATAAAAATAAAGGCTTAAAATACGGAAAGAATTCAATTTTAGGCGTATATGCCCTAGTTTTCACTAAAGGTTCACTTATCGACTATTGATGGAGAACCATCATTAAATATAGTTTTGTTCACTCTTATACATTCTATTGGACAAAATAAAACTCTTTTTTAGAATGAGGACATCAAAATTTACTTTGTTTAAATTTTTGGTATCTTTCCGATAAAGTTCTTTTTTTATGAATAGTGTAAAATGTTGTATTTTAATTCAAAACCTCTTTTTAATCTAATTTATTTATATGAATATATTATCTTTTTAATTTTATTTAAAGTGAAATTAGAATATATTTTTACCATTAAATCCAATAGTGGTCGTTGTAAATAATTTCACTTTGAAATCGGACTTAAACTAGTGTCAATCATTTGATACATATTGTTTCATAAAAACACGTTATTTACTCTGACAACGGGAATTAATTATTAACTTAATTAATTCAACTTATATTTTGTGAATTTTATAAAATGGAATTCATTTTTTAATTCGGAATATCAAATATAGCCTATGGTGAATTTTTTTTATTTTTCTGAAAAACTTCAAATTTTAATGTATAGTGAAACCACTAAGTGGAACTTATAAAAACTGATTTTTCGTTTAAATGAAATTTTACCAATTCTGTGTTTTGAATTTAAAAAATCCGACATACATGGTTGTCATTAAGAAGTAATATGTGGTTCAATGAGATAAAAACAATTTTTTGGGGAATAGTAACTTATTATTTTTTTAATCGCGATTAGAGGTAATTAGTGCAATTTAAGGCAAAAATGATATTATAATAAAATTAAAATACCTTGACACCTGTCCTAACCTTATTGGATGTGTCATGGCAGACCCAGATAAGCCATGGGTCAACTTGGGGACCCCATGGAGCTACTTTTCTTGGGAAATGACATAAATAACTTTTCATTTAATGTTAAAGTAAAAATGACACACACATGAGATGTTATACTAATACAATTTTTACATGTGGTTATACAAATCATATTTTTGACTATAAAAAATCATTGAAAAGATAAAAAGATTTACTACATCATAGTATTTTTCTATAATTTTTAGACATTAAATAAATTAAATTATATATAACATTATGATGATGCAGCGATGACCTCAATATTTAACGATTTAAATAAAATTGAATGATAATGTAATATCTAAGACCTAAACATGTCCAAAACTTATTGTATGAGTGGATTTCGAACCCTTATCACCTTATCCTAGAAATAAATCAATGTGGGACTTCTTAAATCCGAATACCATTTTAAAATAAAGTGACTTTTCTTTACATTCCACGAGTGCCCCTCCTCTCCTCTTATAAAAGGCCCCCACCTCTACCTCTTTACCCACACTCCCAAAGCCATTGGCTCGGCCAACCCCTGCCCATTTTGGCTGTCCACATCCCTCTATTACTCCTTGAAGTCTCACTTTGGGAAGAAGTCTTCCCATGGAAGCCTTTGAGCTCAAACCAAGGAGAGTTACCCGATTTTAAGGTAATGTCTTCTTTTGAGCCCTTTTGTTTTATTTTGCTTCTCCACCCCCCTAAACTCTTTTTATTATTTTCATTTGTAACAAATCCAGTATCCTCAATATACTAGGATTTTTTTATAAGATGGATTCGAGCTACACTTACACACACCTACATATAATGGTTAAAGAACATACTATTTTCGTGGATGGCGAATTTCTGCCTCACGAAACGATGATTGTTCAAAACTCATATAACACCTTCAAAGGTGTCCATTAAGATGTCACTATATTTATATAAGAAATATAATATGTTTATGTTTTACTTAAGCTTCTGTATTTTTCATTTGTGTCTTACCTTTATGGCATCCATTATGGGTATACGCGATATCTTAAATTTAGGAAGTGCGGACTACCGCCCCCTCAAAGTGATGTGATTCGTTAATGCAATACGTGGGATGTAAAATGGATGGATTTAATGTTATTATATAAGAAGTTATACTGGAATTATTATATACCTCTATATCATTATTATTTCTTTCCATTATAGTATGATATAGAAATGAATGTAGCATTCATGCGTACGTACGGCTTACCGTCTCCATGAACGGTGCATTTCATTTCTTATCTCCAAATGTAATGTAATATTATAAGTACATGTATATAATGGATATATATGATGAATGATACATATAAATGGTGAATATATTTCTTGAATTAAAATATACATAACTCTCATTTAGTTTTAATTCCATTAATATGACAAAGAAATGAAAGTAGCGTTCATGCGTACGTACGGCTTACCGTCTCCATGAATGGTGCATTTCATTTATTACCTATAAATGATTATTTGATATTATAAATACATGTATATTCTAGATATATATGATATATATGATATCCAAATCAGGAATTGCATTCTGGATATAAGGAACCTTTGACCACACGAACAACATGTAATTGTAAGAAGTCCTCTTTCGACTTAAGAACCAAATATCGACAAAACAAGCATTATTAACATAAATGATTACATAATTTTTATAACATCGAAATAAGTTATATAAAAGGATTAATGAACTTGAAAAAGAGTTTTAAGCAAATAGAAATTAACTCAAGTTAATTATTCAGGACGTTAAAGAATGATCGAGTCAAGTCGGTCCCGAGGTAAGGGATCCTACTCCCCTCTTTCTTTTTAAGTACACTCTTTATGTCGCTCCTTATAAAGCTCATATTTATTGTTATTGGGATGTTCTTTTATATTAAACTTACTATAATATTTATGTTCATATGATTATAGACCCTATTCTCTCTCATAAATACATTTTGGAAGATATGAGTGGCGCCGTTAGGCTGCCAAATTTTCATAAGAGATCCGACCTCTCTCTTTCTTTTTAAGTACTCTCTTTTATGTCATTTCTTTTAATCTCATATTTCATATGTTTGGTAATGTTCATTTATATTCCTAATTATGTAATTATTTATGTTCATATTATTAGAGACCATATTTTATCTCATAAATCCATTTTTGGAAGCTTTAAGTGGCGTCGTTAGGCTGCCGAGTTTTTGTAAGGGATTTTTCTTCTCACTTTTATTTCTGTGACATCTATGCTACATTTACCACTATTTCCATTGAGTGGTTTATGTAATTCCCATTATTATACACTTTGTGTAGTATAATTTCATTTATGGGTATTTACATCTTCATTGTATGACTCTTCTTCCATGGGGTGTACTTTTCAAAAGTTACCCAACTTGGTAAGGGGACCTTTCACCCTCCTCTTTTTGAAAGACTTCTTTTGTTATTTCTCTTATTTAACATACTATTATGTTGGGATATGTTCTTCTATATCCTTATTTATGTAAATTTTATGTTCAAGTGATGAGATACCCTTTATCTCTCTCATCAACCCTTTTTGTAAAATTTTATGTGACGCCGTTAGGCTGTCGAATTTTACCAAGGGAACTTCTTAACCCAATTTCGATTTCTTTGGTTCAACATGTAGTTATTGAATATGTCATCCTTTGAATATGTGTGAATTACCTTTGATTGTTTTACACATAATATCAACTTATATTGGGTGTATTTATATTTTTCACACAAAATTATGAGATTGATTTATCCTTAATTTAAGGATACCTTCTTTATAATGGAATTCATCTCATTTTACATTTTTTTGAGAATTTATTGTTGTTATACACCAATTCACTCTTATATGGTGTATATACTGTCCTTTGATATATTATATCATGAATCCCTTTATTCTCATGATATTATAAAGTTCGGATTAAATGTTATTCCGATATTATTTGTATTCAAGAGTCTCTCATTTTGTTAAAAACTATTGAACAAAAATATCGTTTTAAATGTTTTAAAGATTTATTATTCTAAAACTTTATCTTTAATGTCCATGTTTTCAAAATGGTTTTCAGTATTTATTTATATGGACATTAATGTTTTAAAATTATAATTCCATTAAAAGCTTCAAAGTGGTATGGGACACTTTGATTCAAAAATATCTTTTAAATGGTCTATGAAATTGGATTGATTAATTCAATATCTGGGAATTACATATTGTGATTTCAAATGAAATTTTGTTATTGAAATGTTTATATTTTCAATATTTTATGTGTAATGATGGTACTTGTACATTTTATGGGTGGTTACGTGATAAACCATATGACGGGTGGTTCCGTGAATACCAGGATGGGTGGTTACGTTATAACCTCCAATGCATTGGGTATAGAAGTCGGTCGTATGGCTATTCCATTAAGTATGTATGGAAGTTGGCCGAATGGATATTCCATTAAGTATTATGTGTGGAAGTCGACCTTATGGTTATTCCACTTATGTGTGTTTATATACCATGTTACCTTTATATGTTATGTGTTCTTTATATGGGTTTTATGGTAATCTTTTGGTTACAAAAGGGTAGGTAATAAACTATTATTCAGCGAAGAGTTTTTACTACTTCGAAAAGGTGAAAAGTATTACATTGATAAAGTATACATGGTTTACTTGTTGTTTTGAAAAACTAACAGTTGTCATTCTTTGTGTATCCCTTACTGAGATTTTTATGCTCATCCCAAGTATTTGAAATGTTTTTCACAGGACTTAGCGTGGAATACGGTCAAGGTTGGGATCAAGGGAAAGTCATGCTACCTAAAACATAGAACTATACATGTTTCTTTTTAAGAGTTTTTATTTTATGGAAATTTAGTAGAAGCGACTACTTTGTAATCTTTTGATATGTAATAGGTATGTCCTAATTCTCTAAAACTCTAAACCTGAAAAGATCCTCAATGTTAATTACTCATTTAATTCAATATTAAGTAAGGTTTAAGGCTGGGGCCTTATAATTGATTCCTTTTATTCTATTAGGTATCATCACTAAATATAGGAACACAGTAAGTAATCTCTAAATCATCATGAGTATTGTGAAAAAAATCACTATAAGGAAATGTTAGAATTTTTGTGTTATATTTGTTTATTTAACATATAGTTCTCAAGGGGTTTATAAATCGTTCTCTCATACCAAGTTAAACAAACCCGACCCCTATAGCCCAGAGTTATGGGTTGTTTTATTACGGTTGAATCCATAAAATAAATAACATCACCAAAGATAAATTAGTTTATTATTCTTGATCAAATATATAATTTCATGGTTTTACTATTACATCTGAAATTAAACACATAACATAACCATTGAAAATAAACAACATCCTTAATACCTATTCAAATATTTCAACTTCATAGCTCAAGTAAGAAAAAAATGTGAATGGTTGAGTTATAATGCTCAGTAAGGGTTACACATAAAATAAGCAAGAAAAAATTACAATTCTAGAATAATAAATAATTAATATTCAATATGGATTGGTAAATAATTGAAAAAACCATTTCATTTAATAAATAAACTGAGAAATAAATTTTAATCAATTTATTTTTCGTAGTGAAAATCTCCTGGGTTGTAAAAAATTAGTGATGAATGAATGAAATTATTAATTATTTGATGTTATGTTTCTTTTACAAGAACCACGACCTTCATGAAATTTGAAAATATTGTTTATGTATGTGGGTTCAAACATGTTGACTCTTCATGGATACAATCATGAAGGGTATGTTGTCAAATATTTTTTCCCTGAGATATACTGATGCATCGATGGGCTATCTATAACCAGGCTCCACCCATGATTTCATGTCTATATAATTAATCAATTATAAAAATGATAAATTTTATTCATGAAATAATAGTATAAATAAAAAATATCTATTTTACTTAAAATATAAATATAAAAAATTATTTTCCTATCTAAAACAACATTTAGATTATACACCGTATGTATTAATGGTATAAAACTTTGAAAATAATCATATAAACTATTCAAGATATATAAATATTAAAGATAAATATAATGTCAAATTAAGAAAAATCTCATAGTATAAGTTGATACATAACTAAAAAATGATTTGGAACACAATACCATGTATTTCTTAATGAAATGGTAATTGAGTCGACGTCCCTTACCTTAATTCTGTTTTTATTTTGTCATCTCTATACCTTCTAAATAATAAATATATATTTATTATAATTTTAATTCATAATTGAATTATATAAATTTATAATATTATTTGTCAATTACAATAAATTTTTAAATTTATTAATTTTATGATGATCAATCTAAATCATTTTGATATCTTGTTTTACATGAAAATTTCCCTTTTGCAATGAGATCATTATTTTATTAAATGTAAATTATACATTGGTATAATCAATTAATTAAGAATATAATGAAAATAATTAGATGTTCATATATTATATATTCTTCTTAATATCCAACCATGAATATTTTTAAATTTTTTAGATTTTTATGTCTCATTAGGTGTTTATCTTACCTTTGACGAGGCATCGTCTATAGAGAGCGATGAAGATGTTTAAAATTATAAATATATATATAGTGGTACAGTACTAATTATATATTATCATCACTAAGATAATGATAAAATAATTTAGAATTAATTACATTTAAGTATTTATGTCAATGGATTGGTGAAAAAATAAAATAGGAATAATATCTAAAAAAGAGGGAAGAGGGTTAGAACATACATAGTCATCGGTGTAGATTCACTTTTACGGCTCTTTAAATCCTTCGTGGTTGGAGAAGGATTTCACAATAAAGTCCAAATGGGTTAAAATACAATTACTATGGATGAGGTTGGACTATATTTTTCATTGGAATTTGTGGAATGATTGGTTTTCTTGGGCATGGAAGAGGGGTTATCAATACTTGAGGTGAGGGATTTTTTATAATAAAATAATGAATAAAATAATATATCAAATATAAAACTTGTAATATTAATTTTATAGACAATAAAAATCATATAATTAAATTTTATAATAACTTTATGAATTTACATATTCTTTATAAAACAAATTGTTTTCTTTATTAAAAATTTAATTGGAAGGAATGAAGAAACGTTATTTTAAGGATTCACATTTGACTTTTTATTTTGGAAATGTATTTTTATGTATGAAAATTGAGTGTATTTTATTTGAATTAATCATTTATAAAATTAAATACACTATTTAATAACGAAGAGTTTTATAAATTATTATTTCATTATTACATCTTGGTTTATGTAATTTGAGTGACACTGGTTATGTGAAAAACTATATTTTTACTATTCGCCAAAAAATTATTGTATTTTAAAAATTAACCCAAAAATAAAACACATATAATTTTGACATGCCGATTAAAAAATTAAATCAATTTAATTTAAATAATTATCTAAATATAATAAATTTATTTAATTAAAAAAAATCATCATAATTTGGAAAAATATCCATTTGAATATTAGAACCAATTTTATAACACATTGAAAAATTAAATAATGTCTCGTAAAATTATATTATAATTATTATAAATAAAACAATTTATTTATAAATCCATTTTATTGAAAAAATATTTTTTCAATAGTTACATTAATGATAAAATTTTAAATAAACAATTATGTTTCCCAAAGACATCAACACTTAATTTATCTTTTTTATAAATTTTTTTTACATTTTATATTATATTAATATATCATATTTTAATTTATAAGGTACCTAAATTTTATTTATAATATCATTGGGGTAGTTATTATTCTAATTTATATATTACAATTCATGAATGTAAAATTATTATTCCAATGGTCAGGTTAATATTTAATAGTATAAAACAGTTACATTAAGCAAGGTGTTGTGTGCATAATAAACTATTGAATAAAGTGAACATGTTTAAGAATATTAATATTTTAAAAACATTGGTAGAAATAACTAATAGATTTTACATTCCACCAGGAAGGTGGTGCCCATCGTTCGACCACAATCAGACCTAATATTTTTCAACAAACTTCATTATAGACCGCTACACACAAGGACATAAAAACAATATAATTAATCAATGGAACATCGTGGATAAACAATATATACAACGTGGTGTGAGAGGTTACACACATAGTTAACAACATCACATACAGTTAATAAAATAGATATTATACCATGAAATTCAATAAGTTGACATTCATCATCTTACATTACATTAGGCTCAACATTTTGATGAACACAATATAACATCTCTTATACTATTAGGATTCCACACCTAGACATTTTAAATACCAACTATAACTAATATTATATTATAATCTAATACATTATTATTCTACTACCAATGATCCATGTAATGAGATGAATCACTACCAACTCATCAACTTCCCACAAAACACCACTATAACCCTAGATAAATCACCCAATGAATATTTCATTATCTATCAGCCAAAAAATTTCAACTACCGAGGATATGATATAAAACAACAAACTATTACAAAAATATCCATCCCTTGTCATTATTATATATTTAGAACTCATATAGAAATAATGATCCTCATAAATTTTCTAATTTGAAAAATATATTGCATTTTCAAATGAGGTAATGTCTCTAAAGCATCAAGTTATGCAATATGGTTTCAAAATCATGATCATAGATGTAATAAGTATTCTAATGGGGATATCACTAACATGGCATATAATACATAAATACATTACACTACATCATATCATCATTTTTAATCCCCATACATTGTAACTATAAAAGTTCTATGAAAAAAGGAGGCCTCAAATTTGGAGAGATATCAAGACGAAATACTATACAAATATAGATATCACATTGATGATATGATATTTCATCATTAGGAATGAAATTTAAATAATAATCCATGACTCTAGGTAACTAAACCATCATCAACTAATATTATTAAAAGGATTAATCTACCAACAATTTTAAATGTTTCACCATATTCCTACATAACATAAAAAAACAAGATTCTCATTTGGAATTTATCAATAATAAATTGTATATAATGCAACCAGTATATTTAGATAACAAAATTATATAGATATATCGTCAATAGATGGGAATCCCAAATATATTTTTGTTTCCACCTTACTAGTTTAAATCCTCTTTAAAAATAAAACATCCTAGATAACTTCTACAAAGAATAGTCAATACTATGGGGACTAGATGTATCTTTACCTTTAGATCCATGGAATGGAAAATTATCGAATAAAAAAAGGATTCCTAGGTCCTAAAATATTAAAAAATAGAAAAAACAAAGTAAAATAAAAATAGATCATACCCCATAAATATTCTGGATTCACTATTGGATGAAACACGATTCCATGAAACTATCCACATCCATATCTCATTGAAGTCTACTAATGTGAAAACCTATTTCCATTATTTGGTCTAATAACGGAGGATATGTAATATCTCTATTTTAACTACTACCAAATCAAACTCCCCAAACGAAGCAGTGGTCATTTATTCCTATTTCTAAGAAATCCACATAAGAACCTACTATTAGGGATTTTATGTAATCATTCCACTCCCACTATACTGTCATCTAGTAATGAAGGAGTACTATGAAATATTTTTAAAATAAAAACTGTGTTAACCACAACGTTCACTTATCACTTGTTATATAAATGAGAATTTATAGATCTAACTAAACACAAATCAGTCGGTTGAGGATGGATCACCAACCAACGCAACTATTACTACAATGATGTTACAGATCTTGTTTATGATGATTTATTCCTTAAGAAACAAGAATGGCCTCTCTCTTAAGAAAATATTCCATATAAATTCATCTGATCAATTTCTACTTCCTTCTTCACAACATATTTATATGTATTTAGTTTAAATAGAATGAAAATATTATAAATAATTATTCGTAATGCTTATTCAAAGTGTCACAGTCTAAATTCCCCATGATGATAGACATCGGGGTAAGTGATATTGATTGTTTGTTCCGATCATCAGATCATGTATTCTGTAACTATATTATTGAAGTGAAATAATCTCTAATCACATCACCACCACCATCATTATCATTATGAATGTTAACTGAATATCATTTTCTATATCTACCTAAGAAAATTCCACCTCTTTTCACCCCTGATAAAATTAAAATCCCACCATGGTGATCTACCCCACTATTCTGGAATGCGACAATTAGAACCTAATACTTGGATTGGGCATGAATAATGATGAACAAAATTTCATGCTCCACTAACCAATTTCCCATATCCAAATCAAATTCACTTCCCAATAATTTCATATTGAATAAATATTGAATATAAGGAGGTATAAAAATCTTAGAATTATCTTCTATTATTAGGTGTAATCCTTGATAGTTAACTATATTAGCTTAATGCACACCTCTAATCAGAACAGCATGAAGTAATTAAACTATATGAATTCATAAATACATGAAAAAACATAACTAATCTGTAATAACCCGAGATTTTATAAGATATATTCTTTTTAATTTCATTCATATCTTATATTGTACGACACACCAAGATTATCTTTCACTATACTCAACCCTGACTTGGCTTTCATTACACGCAATCGCGACCTTCCTCGATAGTGTGTGTTGTAGGCAATACCGGGGTTTAATAAACAACAATATATTATTATAATATTATCATGAACTAGCCGTTATGAATAGTATTAACTAAATTTTGAATTTTATAACATTACTATTCATCATACACATTTTCTAGAACATGGTATAAGAACAAAATAAATTTTTTGGGTAAAATAAGTATTTTTAAAAAAATGCAGTTTTGCCACCTTTTGATGGCGCACCCACTTTAAATCTAGTTTTTGACATGTTAATAAGTTCAATTTGAAAAAATAAAATTCTTATTTTGAATAGGGATGTAAAAATTTACATTCGATAATGTTTTGATATTTTTTCGATAAATTTCATATTTTAATGAATAGTAAAAACACGCTATATTTTAATTAAAAACAACTTTTTTCATCGTGATATCTTATGTGTTTAAATTATAATATATAATGGTTTTATAGTACAAATAGAATATATTTTTACAATTTAATATAATGAATGTCATTATCATTGATTTTACCTTGAATTCGTAGGTAAAATCAATTCAATCTTTTGCAATGTTTTAAAGAAAAACCCGTTTTATTTCGACAACGGTATTAATTTTAATTTAATTTCTGCAAATTTTGGGTATTGAATTTGGAAAAATGGATTCCATATTTGGAATCAGTGGATCCAAATTATGTTAATAATCTACCTTTTATTTTTGGGAATTATGAATAGTAACTACGGTAAATTTTATTTACCATAGTTAAAGGTAAATCGGGTAATTAAGGGTAAATATAATATTTTAAAATTACCCTAACAAATGTCAAAATCCTATTCGATGACTTAAAGTCGACCTATATCACCTTAGGGTCGGATTAGATTCATTTAATTAATTTTTTGAATGAAAATAATTTAATTATTATTAAAACCAATGAATGTGACAACATGTCATTTTCTTAAATATTATAAGTATAATAATTTTAATCTAGTGATAAACTTCATGAAACTTAGAACATGATTATTCTCCAGAAATATAATACAATTATCTACATCATAGGAATTTATTTAGAATTTTAGGGATTAAATAATTATCATTTATTATGACACAACAATGATGCAGTAATTGTCTTATTAATGAAATATTGACATAATTGATGTTATAAATGCCCAAATAAATGTAATTTGAGACTTTTTAAGACTTACATTAATTTTCTAGATTAATATGACATGTTATTGTTGATTTAAGTAACTTTTATAGAACTTATCATTCTTTTATGAATTTCATAAAAATCATGTACCAAATAGTGTCAAAATTGACATTAATTAGTTTTTTATAACAAATATTATATTATAAATTGTTATTTTGTTCCTAAAAATCTATGGTTAGTCCAAATGAATTAGATAATATTATATATATTAATAATAAACAACTTGGGGTTCTTTGGGCTTGTTATGGTAATTTTATTAACCATATAGTGTAAGAAAAAAAAAGACACGGTAAAAGGTAAATTATTTAACTTAGAGTTAAATCTAATTGATAAGGTTAAAATAATAACCTAATCTTCTATAAATCCTATTGGATGAGTGTATTTCGACCCATAACCACTTTAGCTTCTAAATAATACCCTTTGGAACCATTATAAACATAATTTGACCTTAATATAAAATAATATTTTGAGATTTTCCTAAGGTGCCCCTCTCCCCCCTTATAAAAGGGCACCTCCTCCCTCTCTTCCTCACAGAACAATGAGCATTCAATCTTGGCCAACCCCTGAAAAAATCTCTTCTACACTTCCCTAGTATCATCCTAGAGGTCCTGGTCTTCTTCAATGACCATCCTTATTTTTTTAAGTGGAGGTTAAGAAAAGGAGCGTCAAAAAGAGGTAATATCCATTACCGATCTTTTTCAATTTCTTTCTTCTTCAAATTTTTCTTATTTAGTTGTTTCATGATAAAGTAATAAAATCAGTATTTCTTATATACTGGTATGTTATCATAAACATGAATCAACTCTAATTAACCTTCTATCCATCCAACGGGAAAAGGAAATCACCGCGTACGTAAGGACTACCGTCTCCACGACGCGATGAGATTCATTCTCCATGTTAACCGTTTAAGAATGATTATAAAGTATATATAAGAAATAATAATGAAATATATTACATTATAAAGCTACTTGATTTATGTATATATGTATGTCATCTACTTACTTCCATTCAAGACAATAAGGAAAGGAAAACAGCGTTCATGCGTAAGTACGGACTACCGTCTCCATGAACGGTGTGTTTCATTTAATTTATCTATCTATTATATATATATATATATATATTGAATATATATGATATATATATCATGTTTTATATTCTGGAAGTATGTAAATAATGGTATAATTAAAAATAATGTCAAGAACAACAAGTCCAAACATGGACGACAAAGGAAACAATTTTACCCAAAACGCTCTTTAACATGGAATTTACAAAAGAATGTGTAATATAAAGTCATAAGTGATAAATATATGATATCATAACAATGAATATTATTCTGTAATAAGTCAATGAAATTATTTAAATCATTATACAGGAGGTTCGGACACTTACGAAGCAAATCGGACCTAAGGTAAGGGAAATATCACAATCTCATTTTTATCCGAGATTGTTTATACTTTAGTATTTATTGGGGTGTATTTTATCATCCACATCCATGTTTCCTCAATATATAATATTATTTCCATTCACCGACAATTGTTTAAATCCTATTTTACCCTTCGTTGAGTTTTTAGTAAAATATATGAAATAAATCTTTTGTCATTTTTCGTACGAGGTACTTTTTTTGACTTTTCCGACAAAAGTACGAGAAGAATGTTTTTTTAACTTATAAGACATGAATGGATTTTTAAAACATTATTTCCAAGAAGCACCCTTTACATGTTTTCAAGATTATTTTTAATCAACTTCTTTTAGTTTAAAGTTGTAAGAAATGTTAAGAAAGGAAAAATGTTTTTGAAGAAGAAATAATATTTTCCTCCAGAATGGAGTTCAAGTGTTTTATCAAAATTATTTTTCATCTAAGATAATAAAGGGTTATGTTTTTATCCCTATTATTAAATTGATTTTATTATGTTGTGATGGAATTATTTTTATGAATTCCTTTATCTTATATGAATTGTTTTATGATGTCATGATGTTTAAGATTACCATTTGTATTACATGGGTTATGCAATGATGTATGATTTATGATTTTGTGTCAAACATAAGAATGGTATAATTATGAGATGGGTGGGACCTATATCTCCATCCAATGCATTGGGTAATGATTTTATATCTCATGAGATAGACATGGCTGGAACGGTAGGTTATACCGGTTTAGTGAAACAGGACTGAAACAAAGGTGACTCGGTTCAGAAAGGGACTTTGTCCACTAAGATAGTCTTGGAAATGAGTCATGACTAATAAGAAATGATTCTATATGATAATGTGTGTATGCCACAAAGATTAATGATTTGAGTTATGATTATTGTGATTACATTTCACTACCATGATTTATCCCATGTTATGAAATTATGCCCTCTTTTACAGGTTAAGATTTCCAAAATGTTATGTTCTTATGAATATGATGTGATTGTTATTTATTTTGTTTACCCTTACTGAGCATTTGAGCTCACCCTTTTATGTTTTCTTTTCCCCAGGATATAATTAAAAGTTTTAGGTATAAAAAAAGGAAGATATTTATGGAGATGATGAAGATCTTTCACCATGATTAGAAGATTATATTCCGAGTTTCCAAAGACACTAAACTATTACGGTCCGTGTGTGTGTGTTTTTGTTATGTACTAAGTATTCCGAAAAAGTAATGTAATGTCCATGTACGTCATGCTTAGGGTCTCTACAGTTGGTATCAGAGGAAAGGTTTAGTCAACCTTTGCAAACTAGGATGCGAAAACGTTAGTGAGATCCCTAGAGAAATTTCTAAGGTATGTCTAGGGATGCCACTAAGGATAAGTATACATATAGGATATAGTCCTAGAACTATGGTAACTATATAATATTAAACCAAATATGTTAGATATTGAAGTTACTCCCCCTTTATTTTGATTTTCTTTCCTCTCACGCTGTTCTTTTTGGGTTTTAGAAAATGGCTGGAAACAAGGTGATTCACGATAATGGAGGATATGATGGACAATGGAATGATATTATTCATAAGCAACCAAATAAAATGGGATTTTTAAGTCCAAACATCATTATTATGCCGAATCATCAATCTCATAATATGATCAATAAAGTAAAATTTGGTAAGTTTCTTGACTCGACTAATAAGAGAAAGATGGAGTTTCATGATGATCATAGAGGAATGAATGTTCAATTTCCCCTATGTAAATCATGTGGGAAGAGGCATCAAGGAGAATGATTCAAAGGAACTAGAAGATTCTTTGGGTGTGGATAAGAAGTACACAAAGCCAGTAAGTGCAAAGGAAAAGGTTCAGTTAACACCAGGGATGAGGATAATGGTATTGCTATCATATCAACAATGGTTAAATGTTTTAAATGTGGAATGTACGGGCATTATGTAAACCAATGCCCTAATGGAAAGTCTCATGAAGAGAATCAGTACGGCCGTATGGGTAGTATTTATGTTGATGATGATGAAGAGACTACAAATGATATGTGAGATGAAAGAATTGTTGAAGCTCAGTCAATGGTTTAAGAAGGTAGTGGAATGATTACATGTTTATCAAGTGTAATGTTGTATAAAGAATCTCATGGTACTATGGAATAAAGAGACATCTAAGGATTGTTACATTGTTGTATTTCCTTGAGTTTTGAAAGTGTGTGATTAATGATACAAGTGTCCATGAAATGTTATTCAGATATTTTTGGAATGAAGATAATATGCGCATAATGAAGGGATAAGGATAAAATTAAATGTTTGATAGTATTGATGAGCTCATGACTGATATAAGGAGAATGATATATCATGGATTGAGTATATATAATTTTTGGATTTTTGTATGTGGTAAGAGTTAACTTTTGACAGAATTCATGTTTTCACTAAGGTTTAATAGGTATTCATTTTTCAAGAGAATACATGATTAAGGTATTCACATGATTGGAATGTGACCAACAAGATATATGGGGGATAAATGATGATATTCACATGCTTGGTTGATGACATTTTAAGTAATCGTTTTCTTTATACTATGAGATTGGACCGAAGTATTTTAGATAAGCCTAAAGATTGGAATGGATTATGTTGGACATAAGTTAGTATTGTTTAAGGATATACCATTTTTTATTGATGGGATGTTATAGTAATATAGCTTAAGAAAAAGGAAAAACTGTAGGACGGGCGACAACCCATCACGTCGGACAAGGCTGTGGGAATTGAACCCACAACCGAAGTGAGACTGGCCTTTATCGCCTACCACTGGCCTACAGGAAGTCCATGTTTAGTAGAAACTAGTTTTATTTTATTAAGTAGTATGATATATGAAGTATAAGTTCATTTTTGGAATCATATATGATTAACCTCACCGAATATGGACTTATGTATATTTGATAACTATTGCTAAAATTTTGTTTGAAACAGATGGAATGACCCATCATTCTATCACATGATCTGTTAACACTTCACGAATAACAAATTCAACTTCATTTCTTTAAGAGATGAAGTGGAAATTTTTCAAAGCACGAACAACAGTGAGATTGTACCAAAATCATGCAAGTATTTCATTTAATTCACCAACTTTAGGGAAATGATCATGAAAACCAAAAATGTTGTCCTAGTGATCTTATATCTGATGAATCAGATGGTACCTTAGATCATCACAAATTTATGGCTTTGCGATTGTTGGATTTTTTATAGCCATGTTCTCTACCACTCTCCATCAGAACACGATGGTTAGATTTATCTTCCATATCCATATTTTCACCTATGTGGAAACCCAGTAATTAGTTTATTTGGGTAACCATTACATTTCATACTTTTGTTTTTAAAGATTGGTTTTGGTATTCCTTTTTACGATGTGGTTTTCTATTAATGAAACTTTCGAATAGTAAACCATTTATAACCCCGACGAATTTCTAGGGAAAAATTCATTTTAAGGGGTTAGAATGTAACAACCTGAGATTTTATAAGATACATTCTTTTTAATTTCATTCATATCTTCTATTGTACGACACACCAAGATTATCTTGCGCTATACGCAACCCGAACTTGGCTTGCATTACACGCAATCATGACCTTCCTCGATAGCGTGTGTTGTACGCAATACCGGGTTTTAATAAATAACAATATATTATTATAATATTGTCATGAACTAGCCATTATGAATAGTATTAACTAAATTATGAATTTTATAACATTATTATTCATCTTACACATTTTCTAGAACATGGTATAAGAACAAAATAAATTTTTGGGTAAAATAAGTATTTTTCAAAAAATACAGTTTTGCCGCCGTTTGATGGAGCACCCACTTTAAATCTAGTTTTTGACATGTTTATATGTTCAATTTGAAAAAATAAAAATTCTTCTTTTGAATCAGGATGTAAAAATTTACATTCGATAATGTTTTGATATTTTTCTGATAACATTCATATTTTACTGAATAGTAAAAACACGCTATATTTTAATTAAAAACAACTTTTTTCATCGTAATATCTTATGTGGTTAAATTATAATATTAAATGGTTTTAAAGTATAAATAAAATATATTTTTACCATTTAATATAATGTATGTCATTAGCATTGATTTTACCTTGAATTCGTAGGTTAAATGAATTCAATCTTTTGCAATGTTTTAATGAAAAACTCGTTTTCTTTCGATAACGGGATTAATTTTAATTTAATTTCTGCAACTTTGTGTATTGAATTTGGAAAAATGAATTCCATATTTGGAATCAGTGGATCCAAATTATGTTAATAATCTACTTTTTATTTTTGGGAATTATGAATAGTAACTACGGTAAATTTTATTTACCATAGTTAAAGGTAAATCGGGTAATTAAGGGTAAATATAATATTTTAAAATTACCCTAAAAAATGTCAAAATCCCATTGGATGAATAAAATTCGACCCATATCACCTTAGGGTAGGATTAGTTCATTTAATTAAATTTTTTCAATGAAAATAATTTAATTATTATTAAAACCAAAGAATGTGACAACATGTCACTTTCTTAAATATTATAAGTATAATAATTTTAATCTAGTGATAAACTTCATGAAACATCGAACATGATTAGTCTCCAGAAATCTAATACAATTATCTACATCATAGTAATTTATTTAGAATTTTTAGGGATTAAATAATTATCATTTATTATGACACAACGATGATGTAGTAATTGTCTTATTAATGAAATATTGACATGATTGATGTTATAAATTCCCAAATAAATGTAATTTGAGCTTTTAATGACTTACAATAATTTTCTAGATTAATATGACATGTTATTGTTTATTTTAATAACTTGGTTCGAACTTATCATTCTGTTATAAATTTCATAAAAATCATGTAATATATAGTTTCAAAATTGACATAAATTAGTTTTTTAAAACAAATATTATATTATTAATTGTTATTTTATTCCTAAAAAACTACGGTTTGGCAACATGACATAGATAAGAGTATATATATTAATAATAAACAACTTGTGGTTATTTTGTCTTGTTATGGTAATTTTATTAACCATATAGTGGAAGAAAACAAAAAGACACGGTAAAAGTTAAATTATTTAACTTAGAGTTAAATCTAATTGATAAGGTTAAAATAGTAACTTGAACTTGTCTAAATCCTATTTGATGAGTGGATTTCGACCCATACCAACTTTAGCATCGAAATAATACCCTTTGGAACCATTATAATCCGAATTTGACCTTAATATAAAATAATATTTTGAGATTTTTCTAAGGTGCCCCTCTCCTCCCTTATAAAAGGGCACCTCCTCCCTCTCTTCCTCACACAACATTGATCATTAAATCTCGGCAAACCCCTGCCAAAATCTCTTCTACACTTCCATAATATCATCCTATAGGTCCTGGTCTTCTTCAAAGACCATCCTTCGTTCTTTAAGTGGAGGATAAGAAAAGGCACGTCAAAAAGAGGTAATATCCATTACCGACCTTTTTCAATTTCATTCTTCTTCAACTTCTTCTTCTTTAGTTTTTTCATGATAAAGTAAAAACATAAGTATTTCTTATATACTGATATGTTACCATAAATATGAAACAACTCTAATTAACCTTCTATCCATCCTACGGAAAAAGGATATCACCGCGCATGCGTACGTACGGAATACCGTCTCCACGCCGTGGTGTAATCTATATTCCGCCACCAACTTAATTGGAGGGGTATAATGGTGTAATGAGTAACTATATATGATTATTATAAATTTATATTGATACTGAAATAGTATACATACACTTCAACACAATTCCACGACCATGGGAACGATATCATCGCTCGTGCGTACGTAGGGACTACCGTCTCCACGACGCGATGAGATTCATTCTCCATGTTAACCATTTAAGAATGATTATAATGTTTATATAAGCAATAATAATGAAATATATGACATTATAAAGCTACTGGATTTAGGTATATATGTATTTCATCTACTTACTTCCATTCAAGACAATAAGGAATGGAAAACAGCGTTCATGCGTACGTACGGACTTCCGACTCCATGAACGGTGTGTTTCATTTCATTTATCTATCTATTATATATATATATATACTGAATATATATGATATATAATTCATGTTTTATATTATGTAAGTATGTAAATCATGATATAAGTAATAATAATGTCAAGAACAACAAGTCCAAACATGGACGACAAAGGAATGTTTTTTACCCAAAACGCTCTTTAACATGGAATTTACAAAAGAATGGGTAATATAAAGTCATAAGTGAACCATATATGATATCATAACAATGAATATGATTCTCTAATAAGTCAATGACATTATTTAAATCATTATACAGGAGGTTCGGACACTTACGAAGCAAATCGGACCTAAGGTAAGGGAAATATCACAATCTCATTTTTATCCGAGATTGTTTATACATTAGTATTTTCTAGGGGTGTATTTTATCATCCACATCCATGTTTCCTCAATAAGTAATATTATTTCCATTCACCTACAATTGTTTAAATCCTATTTTACCCTTTTTTGAGTTTTTAGTAAAAGATATGAAAGGAATCTTTTGTCTTTTTTCGTACGAGGTAAATTTTTTGACTTTTCCGACAAAAGTACGAGAAGAATGTTTTTTTTAACTTATACGACAGGAATGGATTTTTAAAACATTATTTCCAAGAAGAAACCTTTAAATTTTTTCAAGTTTATTTTTAATCAACTTATTTTAGTTTAAAGTTGTACGAAATGTTAAGAAAGTAAAAATGTTTTTGAAGAAGAAAAAATATTTTCCTCTAGAATGGAGTTCAAGTGTTTTATCAAAATTATTTTCCATCTAAGATAATAAAGGGTTCTGTTTTTATCCCTATTATTACATTGATTTTATTATGTTGTGATGGAATTATTTTTATGAATTCCTTTATCTTATATGAATTGTTTTATGATGTCATGATGTTTAAGATTCCCATTTGTATTACATGGGTTATGCAATGATGTATGATTTATTATTTGGTGGCACACATAAGAATGGTATCATTATGAGATGGGTGGGACCTATATATCCCTCCAATTAATTAGGTAAATATTTTATATCTCATGAGATAGACATGGCTGGAACGGTAGGTTATACCGGTTCAGTGAAACAGGACTGAAATGAGGGTGACTCAGTTCAGAAAGGGACTTTGTCCACTAAGATAGTCTTGGCAATGAGTCTTGACTAATAAGAAATGATTATCTATGACTATGTGTGTATGACACAAAGTTTCATGTTTTATGTTATGATTATTGTGATTAAATTTCACTGCCATGATTTATCCCATGTTATGAAATTATGCTCTCTTTTGCAGGTTACGATTTCCAAAATGTTATGTTCTTATGAATATGATGTGATTGTTATTTCTTTTTTTTACCCTTACTGAGCATTTGAGCTCACCCTTTTATGTTTTCTTTTCCCCAGGATATAAAGAAAGGTTTTAGGTATAAAAAAAGGAAGATCTTTATGGGAGATGTTGAAGATCTTTCACCATGATTAGAAGATTATATTCTGAGTTTCCAAAGACACTAAACTATTACGGTCCTTGTGTGTGTGTTTTTGTTATGTACTAAGTTTTCCGCAAAAGTAATGTAATGTCCATGTACGTCAAGCTTTGGGTATCAACATAATCCGACTACCGTGGAATATTTTTTTGATTTATTTTAGAAATTCCATATAAAGTGTATCCATTATCACGCAATTTAATAAAAATGAAATCAATCATCATAAATGTACATTTCATTGGTCTCAACTTCGTAAAAACCACCACATTATTGAGTATGTTTATAAATATTATGGTATTTATATCAGATCATAGTAATCTAAAACACTTGTGGAAAAGCTCATCTCCCTTGTTAATGTTATATATAATGTTCAATTGATAATATTTACCTACAATCCAATGAAATACCAATCATTGTCTAACACATTCTATATCCCAATATCTCAACCAAAAGTTATGAAAACTCTTTCCTAAACCCTCCACCACTAAAAGCTCATCCTATTATATCAAAAAATTATAGAGTTATCCCCATGTCTTACCTCAAATAGTAACAATTTTTTCGACCTGCACATAGGGTATAAACCCACAAAAATTAAAGGCAATACTTCTAACAACCCATGATTTCACTAAGTATTTTCCTCAAATAAATATTATATTAATAGTTTTCTAAAAAAAATAATGAAACTAAAATAAATATCTAATACGTTAGGATAATATTATAATAATATAATATAGTTAATATATTACCTTGTATGGAATGATGTACATATATTTGGAAATTTATGAAGGAATTAAATGGAATTGATTAACAAACTTATCTAATAAGAAACCAATTTACCTGATCATGAGAAGGAGGTACATTCTGTAGGATTTTACTTATATCCATTCGAATCTTAACTTGAAGAATTATGGTATGATCAAAATCATATGTCATAATAAATTAAACTATTATAAATTTCAAGCTGGGATGTGCTAAAAGAATCACCCCCTTCGATAGGTAAGAGAGCATACCCTATTATTATATCTTATATGGATACCCTGAGGGTCTATATAGCTATATATTAGGATGTAATATATATTAAATTATTAACATTTAATTTCATTAACAATAATTATTATTTATATTTCTCTTTTTTACATTTATTGATAAAGAATGATTATTTTTTATTAAAAATTCATTCAAAAATATATCATATTTAAAATATAAATTTATAAATTTATAATTTATAATTTTATTAAATGGACATAATTTTATAATCAATCATTTTAATACAACCATATAGAGAATTTTTGGGATTTTCATTTATATTTTATTTTTCTTGTGATTAGAGCAAAGTAATTCTTGAAAAACTATATATTTGATAAATTTATTAGAATGACCTAGAAGTTAATGAAATATTTTATCTATAAAAATTATTATTTAATAAGTTCTGATATAAAATTTAAAAATTATTTCTTGAATTTAAAATTCTAATGCATAACATTTTAGGAACCTAAGTAACATTTTCATATAAAACTATTTTGTTCTTCTATTTTAATAGGATAATATTTTATTAAAATTCTGAATTTTATTATATTAAAATATATGTAAAATTTAAATTTCATATTTAACAAATTTATACCATAAATTCAAATTAAATATTTAAATTTACCCCTTAGATATATTTTTTCTTAAAAATACTCATTTTCTGGAAAAATATTTCTCTATATCACATGAACTAATGATAAATTTTATTTTTCAAAGACAATTATATTTTATATAAAAAAATTATTTTAATGTTATAATTAGTAGGTCTATATTAGGTAATATGTTCCATTATATTTTTAGGCTTAAAGATTATTTTGTTAAGTAAAAACAAGTTACTATGGTAATACTAAAAAAGGATAATGTAAACATTATATGAGCATGGGGATTATAAATATGTAAAAAAAATATATAAAATTTAATGGTTAAGTTATCTTAAATATTATATCATAACAACACCATTATATCCCATTTCATGAGCCACAATACTTATTTTATATGGTCTTCGTTTATATTAGGTTGTATAAGTTAAAAAATTCAATTCTCACCACTTATAATAGGGGACAATAAACACAACATCAAGACCCATTGAGAAATTCTAATTCCTATAAAACATGACTTTTTTTCCTTCCCACGGAATCATATTCCTTTTGATTGAGCATATGGTCACATGAAACAAGATTAATACATTATCTTAATGATAAAACATCATAATAACACAATGATTTTACTGAGTATTGCGTACAATAAATGAAAACACCATAAAATTTATGAGTTTTCATACCAATTAAAAATTATTGATTCATATTTTAGAATCCCTTACATTCATTTTCTTCCTTTCTATGGAATTTGTTTGATATATTACCTCTGATATTTTTTTTAAAAGATAATTTTTTTTCGAGAGTTACAATATTTATCATTGTGTATTATCTTTTATTTAAATTTTTATAACCTATATCAATATTCTTATATCAAATTTTATTCAAATCATTCTTATTGATTAATTCTATTCCTTCTTGAATATTCTATAATGTTATGAATATTATCCATCCTATTAAATAATAGTTATTCTCATATTTATGTTTATCAAATCCTCCCAAGGTTATACTTTTTTATCATGAAACCCTATTATTTTTTAAATCTAATGAACATAATATTTACCTCGTCACCATTGTTACCAAATGTTTTATAATGTTTTTTTAAGATGTGGGGTTTTAACAAATAAAATAAATCTAATATTTTATCGTATTAAACCACCCTAATTTCATCTAGGTCATTCATTCCATATAATTTTAATCCTTTTTTAGAATATTATTTCAATTTATTTCATTAATATTCTACAAACATTTTCAATAAATATATAAAGTATTTATTTTACAATTATTTTTCCATTGATATATTATTTATTCTCCCTTTAAAATTAAGACTTTTTTGTAAACCTAAATTTCTGTAAGATTTAGACATCATATGTCCTAGAATGTGACACCCACATAAAATATATTCTCCTATGAATAACATATACAAACCAAATTTTTTATAGAAATTTTCTTATTTTAATTATTCTCTATAGTTGAATTATAATTTATACTGGTTTCTCCCAAATTTTACCTATAGGTATGGAGTCGTTGTCGGACATGTAGGGGTCGAATCTGCCGAGACCGAAGAAGAAACCTAGAGACACTCTAGTTTTGGAGAGATTTGGCTATCGAGTGGCCAAATATTTTCATTGATTTGATTTGAAACAAGTGATTAAATTTAATGATAAAAAACAAACAATTACTTAGTGTAAAACAGTTAATGGAGATGAGTTTATCCTAAGTTGTTACTAGGGTAAGATTGGATGTATTTATTTTCTTATAAGGTTTCTGTTCACTAATTCAAGACCTATCCACAAAATGATATAATTCATCAACATAATTCACTAATTAAATCATTATACAATTTCAATTATAATCACCAATGAACATAGAGGATCAATTTAATGATCACTCTAAGGAATTGGATCGCACTATCACTCAAAATTTGTCATTGTTAAAATTAGTGAAGACGATGAAGAAAATAAATCATCAAATGAAAATCTTAAAATAATGAAGTAATTATGAATTTAAGCACATTAAATAACTTCCAATCCACCCCATGAAACATTATAGGATAAACCCATAAGGTGTTATCCACCCTTTTATGTTATTCAATAAATAGAATTGGGAAGTCGACTTAAAGAAACGAGATTGAAGTAGAGAAATAAAACAATGAAACGATCACTCAACCGTTGTATAAATAAATTCACAAGTTCTGGTGTGAATAGGATCACATCTCAGGAAAACAGTATCAATTTGAAATGAATAAGAACCTAAAAATAGAAGAAGAACTTTTATTGGAAAATACGGTTATTTAAACAACTTACATGTGAACGAAGACTGTTACAAAGGTAGTTTGGCATAACTACATTACAATGAAAGTTAAACTCAAAGATCCCTAAAACCTCCATGATACTACCTTAAATAGACATTTATGAGGCCTTGGGTCGAACCACCATCAATCCCACTCTCTTTAATTAATTGTGGGGGACCTAGGTGGGTGGACATTTAATGTAGAGGAGACCTTTCAACTCTTGCCTCGAAGTGGGAGCCAACTTTCATCCAAAGAACAGATGCACAGAACTAAACATCTAGAAGGCCGAATTGGATTGGTCCATTGATTACTTAAATGATTCCCCGGATGTCACCTAATAGCCTGTTAAATTTCAGCCCAAAATACATTGTGGCTTAAGAGATATGATTTAAATGGTGCGATATTTTTCTGGGCTGCAGAATATGGACTAGAATAGCATTTTCAACTTGGACCACATAGAACTCCATTAAAACATTTTAATTATCTTTGGTCACTTTGTAATGAAACGTTCCCCATGATTTCTTATTTCTCTAGTTAATGTTTGCGACTCTTTGGGATTGAATCATGGCCGCTACACTACTTTTATTGGGCTGATTTCCAGCTCACTTCACCCATAATGTTGTTGGTTCAAGGCCCACTTTGGTGGTCTTCCAATTTAAATTTTCAATTGCACCAACATTGTGTATTGTTCTTGGTGGAATTAGAAACATTAAAATTAAATAGGAAATTATAATCTAGATAACTGGCTATTTTTAATTTGCTCACAAATGTACCATGTAATAGTGCATTTTAAGAAAGAATTGAAATCATGATATGAAATGATGATTAAAGTGTAAAATGCACTAAAATGGTATTTATGAATAACAAGGCACATAAAAACTATATATTTTAACAATTAATATTATCCTATTCCATTGGCTAATCATAGCCCCATCTTGAGTTTTTATTTTCCCAAGCAATATATATCTCACAAAAATTTATTTGAATGACCTTTTCAAAAAACATTTTAATACACATTTCTCACCAAAAGACCTCATACCAATTTTTTTTTGAAACCCGTCAATATCAATTAAAACTAGCTAAGTCTAGAGGCATAACCCAAGACCAAGAACACTCCTTTATTCAAATTCCTCGCCATATTTCATCCGATTTCAATTAATTCTATCGATGTGTTGTGCATCACAATAGACATGGGGGTTCATTATCATTCAAAGGAATAAAAGATAGAAGCGCTAGGGGGAATGTGATTTTAATATTAAGATGATTTTTCATTTTTTATTATATTTTTTTGTTTCAATTTTTCCATGATAATTGAAATTCAACTCAATCAAGTTAACCCATGTAGAAAGACTATGCCGATGACTCCCAAGCTCAATGAGCATAGGGAACCATATGATGCTCACATACTCGGGAATCGTCTCGAGTATAATCAGTCAAAAGCTTACTCAAATAACCAAAAATAGAGATAAAATGACCAAATATGGGCCAGAAAACTATGGAGTCACGATCCCAATGCATCGAAATCCACACATTAGTCCATTTCATTTCTCTATGTGCAAATTGATTATTTTGAATACTTATGTTATATTTAATATTATATCCAAATAAAAATTTTGATCTTGTGTGAACTTTTTTTGATCTTCTGTGCAAAAAATTACCACTTTAGTGAATACAATGATATAACCTACTATGATATAACCTACTGGGGATAGTGTTATTCTATGATGGTGAAACATAAAATATCAAATAAATTAAATCATTATAATGAATTTTCATATATTAAAACTCAACGTTCATAAAAAAGGTATATTTGTTAGAATATTAATATCTAACCATATATAATTCCTTATATTCATGGGAATCCTTATGATATAACCTACTATTATTTCTAGATATAATATAATGAAACCGAATATTTTTACACGAGTTATCCATTAGAAGGATTTATGGATGGTTTCGTTTCCTCATGTAAATAATTTTTGGATGTACATATTTTTATATCCATTATAAGTTGATTATTCCTAGAATTATATATCCCAACATTTTATTGGGTAATACTTTAATCTCATGAGATACCATATATGGTGCACTGATTGTTAGTCAAAGTGTGATATGTTATGTGCTGAGAGGTTCAAGAATTATGTTGATCTCAAATTCATTCGGTAAATCATTATAATTGGTGAGAGTTTATGTATGGGATTAGTTAGTAAAACAAATAAACTATGTGACTTTCACCATTATGTGATGGTGTACATGGTATTGATCCTTGATATATTCGTATGATGACCTATTTAATGTTATTGATGGATATATGTGATTTATATAATGTATTATAGAATTTTAAATTTTTATGTTTTTATTATTACATCCTATAGTTATTTCAGGGTAATGGTATGATCTTATGATATTTCATGTTTCTCCATCATCATTTTTGGACAAATCACGTCATCATATGTTTTTTTTAATTATAATTCTCACACAACTCATGTTTTTTCATATTTTCATGATCTAATCCTTAATTATATAAAGTTATGTTATATATATATATAGTGATTGAGATACCCCCTTTCCTATGTATCACATACCCAATATAGGTATCTATGAATAACATATTAGACACTATAAGGAGGTATTAGAATTTTTTTATTACGGGGAAGTATTCACATTTTTGTAAAATAAGTTGCCTATGTAGTTGGTCCTCAATGAATATAAACCAAAATGATCTTAGGGTTGTGTTATATTTTCCTAATATTTAATATATAATTTTTTTAAAATGATCTAAAAAATTTTATGATTATCCTGGGATATTATTTTTTCCTCAATAAATTTAGGAAAATAAATATCCTCAACTGACCTGCGAAAATATATAAATAAAAAAATAAATCCCAAAAATCACATAAATCTTAAAATAAATACAATGTATACAATATAAAATCAATATCAAATATTTATTATATATGAAACATCCATTATCTCCATTCATGAAATTTGAAAACCTATTTTATTCACTACAACACCCTTGATAACGAATAAAAATGTTTATATAATAGGTAGATCATAATATATATAATTAGAAGGATAATATTTAATAGAACTTGGGAAAATGCCAATTAAAATAATACTAATTCCTCTGCGAAACAAAAGAACCACCAACAATCAAAAATAAGGAATTATACTTCCCAAAAATACTTAGGAACACTCATCAAATATAGAATATAAATTTATAATTTAATAGAATAAATTTAATCATAGGTTCCCACAAACTCAAACAAAATGATTTTTGGCTCAAACAACCCATTTTCAAATGTCGTATGCCACATCCTCTTCGAAGTCAGTTGACAACAAATCATATCACACATACCATATTATTACCTTATACATAACATTATCCTCATTACTCAATACCAAATCACATAACCATCTCCCATTTCCTGGAATGATAATATCATTGTGATCAAAATGATAATAATTAATGTTCTCTCAAACATTAATGAGTATCCCCACAATATAGGTCATCATCCTGTCATGATTGATACAAAACACATTATAGCTTCCAAAAAAATCATGTGTCATAAAACCCCTAACATATTTCTATTAAATCCCAAAAAACTCATGAAGACATTTCATCCCAAATGGTAAAATATATAATGATCCATCATCACCTATAATACTTATGTGGGAGGAGGAATTCGGTAATCCAATAAATCACAAATCATCATGTTTTAGAAAACAACTAGAATCATAATTTTTTATTCTAGATGTACATATTCTAAACAGGTGGGTTGGCTATCATAATGAATTTTAATTAGTATTATATATATTTATGTAGATTATGTGAGTCCATATCTAAAAAAAATCTCTTATATACACACTATCATCATAATATATCATGTTATAACTGTAAACACCTGCCAAGAATACATAAAAACATATCAATCATTCTAAAAATACTAAACTATATTTCATTTTTTACTAATTAATAATAAAAGTTCCAATAGAAGTATTACATTAGTTTTTAAACAATTTAATTTATTAATGCTTCCATTTTTATATTTTTAATAGAAGCCCATTTCATTGACAATCCGATAAATAATTTCCCCGTCTACAATTAAAACATTGTTAAATATTATCATTCACATTTAGGGATTATTAATTTACATCCCACACTCCTTTAATGGAATCATAATTATTTATCATAACACATACCCATTGTTCAAATAAAAAACAACCCCTAATTTTTCTGTGGATGATTGGCTTCAAAGAGAGGGTGCCTGGCCTATTTTTTTGGTGCAATTTCTCATTTTGGATCTCCATCTCATCTTCTAGAATGGTGTTTTGATTTTTAGAAGATTTGAGCAGGATAATTATAGGTGACCCAATGTCCCATAGCCTATTAATTCTTTCTCAGAAAGAACTTTTGAGAACCATATAATGTCATGTGTACCAAGGGTCTATTTCTCTATATTGATCGAGGGTGGGGTTCCCTACTATATCCAACATGTTATATTTAGGTAATTCATTGTTGTTATTGAATTTTAAGCTGATATTGATAACTTCCATTGATAACTCTCAGGAATGGTATTAAATTTGGTGTGGGAAACTTGTCAATAAAGAGAAAATAAACGTTTTCCTGCCATGAAAGTGTACTAGTTAGCTGAGAGGGAAGATAAAGGTGGGGCTGGGAATGAAAATGAATGAGCTACCAATGGTTTATCTAGGAGTATATTTTTTTTATGGTTGGATTCAATGGCATATGTACGGTGTCTTTATTAGTAACATTACGGGGATAATCCAAAATTTAATGAACATATTCCTATCTTTCAGATGGATGATCACTAATATCAATAGATCTTTTTCCTCCGTTACCACCAACTCATTGCTTGTTGGTAATACCACATGTTGATGGTTTTTTTATACAAAGTTTCACAAAAAACATTGTGAGGGATTACCCTCCATCAATATTATTCCACTAGACTCCTTGGTATAGTCTTGTGAGGCCTATTGTTCTAGGGGGTGTTGGGTTCAACAGCTTAAAGGAGACCACACAGTCTCTTAAGGCCAGGAATTACTGGAACATCTTTTATGGATGGTCACGTTGATATAGGTTAGTGCAATGGAAATATAGAGATTATTAGAGGACTTGGGGTGAGAATATAAGGAGTATCTCATGGCTAGATAAAGGGATGAAAGAATTGTTGGAGAATCATATAGAGACGGTCATATGGGATGTTGACAGTGGGGATGTTTGGTTCTAGAAAGATAAAAAGTTAGGGGAAGAGACTATTTTCTCCCTGGGGTGCCCAGTCCCAAGAATATCATTCAGGGAGGCATGTTTTCATGATTATATATTTGAATATACTCTTAACCCCATGGATTATATCATCTTTTATAGTATCTTGTTGGTGGAGGTTCATGATAAGTGCATGTTTTTATGATCATCGACATGCTCTTTCTGGAACATGATGTGTTGTATTTGATTGATAGTTAATTCTATTTAGACATAAAAACCACTATCTCCAAAGATGTTGTGTATTTCAATATATGTGATGTAAAATATTATAATATGGAGGATATGTGACATATTATTACCTATTGATACTAATATACATAGGATATGGATATTTCATTTCTCATTGTTCAAGTGATGTGAGATCCGGGGAAGGTAAAATCTTTGGAACATATTCTTCATGTGCAATTAGGATAGGTTCTTGTGGAAATTTGTACGCTAGAAACTCAGCCTCAAAATACATGGGGAAAGTGTGAATGATTTATTGAAGTCTTTTGATCATTTTATCATTGTGACTAGAGGAGAAGGAAATGATCTATAAACTCTGATAGTAGTGATGTGTTGGGTCATTGGGAAGCTGGGAAGTCCAACATGAATGGTGGGACAGTTTCACACTTTAGAGTTCACGTTCACAAGAGTACACCGGTGGCATAGATATTGTCACTCGAAGATGGTTAGTGGGAGTCCAATTCTCTATTTTTATCTACATCCAAATTTAGGGAGAGGTCCTTTAGGGGCTGGGTTTGTTAGGAGTCATTGTTGGGTTATGTAGAAAGCTGCCATGTTGTGGTTGAAGTTAAACATTAAAAGGGTCATGTGCTCTGGGAATCATGTGTTGTAGTGGCCTAGTATGTGATAGAGTCTATAGTTGGAGCGGAAGTGATAACTCTCTATTATAACATCCATCTATGAATCTTTTATGGATATAGGATAAGTGTTTTAGATATAGACACCATGCTTTGAAGAACCTACTCGCTCTCTAAAAGGAGACCACTTGTAACCTTGGATACACCCTCAAATACTATAGGAGGTGGATGAGATATGGTGTTTTTGTTATTTTTGTCATTAGGGAAGGCCATATCGCATTATATTATCTGGCCAGCTATGCGAATGCAGAGAACTACATTATTCTTCTCATACATTCCATTACCATCCCTTGACATGAAAATAAATTTTTTTTGCTAATGACTTGGGTCTCCACCACATTCAAACCCATTGAGTGATCATCAGTTTGGTCCATGAATCTTTTAATAAAAGGAGAAATTAGTAGAAAATGGAATGTTTAGATAAATTTAGATATAAGGTATTTTTAGAAAATTTACTGATTAATAATTTGAGGTTGATAATAATTTGAACTATATAAATAAAACATTGGGATATGTTTACTATTTAATGATAAGGTAACAATTGACATTTTATTTGGGGATTAGGATTTGAAAACCATAGTGGAAATCCTATGGAAAACTCTAGGAATAAGATGATATCTTTAAGTATTTATAATTTCCTGAGTTAATGGTTTTCCATCAAATAGATCCCTCTTAGGATACATGATAGAAAATATAGTTGTGTAATATTTGAACATAAGGTGAATCACCCTATGATGTCTGGGTCGAGAATTGACACAATCATCACTGTGATGAATTATAAGTCAACCTAAGACTTCACACCATTCAACATACTCATGGGTGATTTTTCTTGGATGATTATATGATACTTATAGACCATTTTGATGTATGTACTTCCTAATTACATTATGAGATTTATATTAATTACTATAAGAGAACTAAAATTAATGAAATGTAAATTGAACTAAATGTATCAAAAAAGACAATGATGGTCTCAAAATAGGAGAAACATTCATAATGATGAATTTATTTTCTAACATTGGATATTAAAATACCAATTCTGTAACATCCCAAACATTAAAAATTAAAAATTCCTCTTGATCTAATTAAATGTCTTATTATGGTTATATAAAATTTAAACATCATTGGTTTTATGATTCTATATTTTAAAATACTGTTATGAGTTGTGACCATTGCTAATGTAGATGTTGATCTTTGTTCACATGATTAATATAAATATATGGCTCTTACAAATCAAATTTACTCTGATGAAGGAAGAAATGACCTCATCCAGTAGACTTTAACCATACAAATCCAATTTTTTATAGCTCATAATGGAAGTGGTGTCATTAGGATTCCATCTTGTCCAATCCCATGAAATTCTTGAACACGTTAAGCTTGAGCGGAACTGAGTACAAGAGAAGTTGAAGTTAGTAGATATTACCACCCAAGCGATGTCATCTGTTTCACCCAAATAGTTTGTCACCATCTCACAGCTTACCGTTAGATCGTATGCAGGTTTTATAAGTTGTTATGTAGCATGACCCTAGCAAAATGACAATGTACTTTATTTTTTAATAAATAATGTGCATTGATTTTATTATTGTAACTTTTTAAATTGTTTTTAAAGAAAAAATATTATTTTTAGTTAATATTCAACTATGAAATCTATTTGGATGAAATAATGAACTTTTGAATTAAATAATATTTTAATAAAATATTATTATTATTTTACTTGTTATTAAATATAAATGATCATATAGTTTTATGAATGTAATTTTTATTTTTATTAATGTCTGAAAACTGTTTTTATCAAACCCCATGAAATTTATGTAATTATTGTTTTTTATTTTAAATGTAAAATTTTACATATTAATAAAAAAAATTTAGCTAAAACGAAAATTATTTTTGGAATCAGGACATCGAAATTTTCCAACGACGAATTTTTCCCAATTTTTCGACAGTCAAATTTTTTGGTAAAAAATAAATACCGTTTAAATATATAATGTATTTTATGACATCATAATGACCCAATAGTGATGTAATACCATACTATAAAATTTATATTAGTGAAATATATGTATTATCATTAAAAAAATGTTATTTTATAATTTTATAATTTATTTTTTAAATCTTTTGTTGACCCTACAAGACTTATAAAACATTTTGTCTTTTCAAATTTTTTCCATGAGAGTGTGACTCACCTCCACATAAAAAACCCTATTATTTTAAGAAGTTAGTCGATTTTACATATAAAATATTGTTTTACAATCCCTTTTGGTAAAAGCATTGGGCAAAAACCATGGGATGGATTGTGGTTTTAATTAGTTTAACGTGAGTGTCCCAAACCTAAATAAAAAATAATACCCTCTCATTTCCTCTATAATCCCACCCATTATCACACATCTTATTCACTCAAAGACTTTAGAGATCGCCCACACCCTGGCCTCCTATCTCTAAAATCCTCCAATGGTGCCTCATGATCCCATTAAGCCTCTATCAATACTCTTTTAATCCTTGGGGTTCACACCTCCTTGTAAGGGACTTCTTCTTTTCTCATTTTTGTCGAATTTTATTTATGTTGTTATGCATTTTTTCAATTAAAAATGTTGGGGGTATGTTTTATCACCTCCCCCATACTGCATTAATATTCTTTTGGATGATTTTATACCACTTTATCTCTCATTAATGTGTCCCATGAACACCTGTTACCATGCAGAAATTCCATGACAGATTTCTATCAACTCTTTTACAACCAATTAATTATTTTTTATTAGGAATATAAATTCCATATTGTTTGTTGTAATATATACATATATTACCCCATAACAATCCATTTCATTTAAATATGATGATACACCCCCATTATCTCTAAACAACCATTTTTTATGAGTTCTTGTTTCACATCGTTAGGCTTCCGAAACAACACTACGATTTTCAAAGACAATATCAATATGTAGTGAACACCATGCCCATTTTTCTATCAAGGGTTTTCACCTTTATGAACATTTACAGATAAATTATAATGATTCATGTATGTATTCCAGATATCTTTATTGTGGAATAAATTATGATGGTTGATTCCACGTTGTTTGATCTATGTGGAACACTTATGCATGAAATTAAATGTTTAAGAAGGGTTCACCATGATAGCAATCCAATGCATTGGGTAAAGTAGAGTATAATGGTATGTCATGTTCAATGGGTATTGAATAATTATAATTTAATGGAAATGAGGTTTTACTCTCGATTCATGTGTAATAAGGGTTTACACGTGCTCCATGTTCAATAAGCCTTGGCTCATGCTAATTCCATGTTAAGTGTTCTTGATACATTTCCATGTTATGATTATCATGCATTATCATGACTTTATGTTCATGTTTCTCTTGTGCTCTATTGATATTCCAATTGTCTAACATGTTTTTTATTCCTATTTTTATTCCATGTTTATTCACTTAATGGGTTTCATAGTTCACACATTTATTATGCATGTCCTCAGGTTATCCCATTCAATGCTAAGTACAAGGGAATTTAGTGGTCATGTAAAGGTTGTTTTCAACAAAGACACTGTTTTTTATGTTCTAAGCTACCATGTAATGTTTTTATGCCCCAAAGACATGATACCTCTTGATCGTCTGTTTTTTATCATGTGAGGATTTTATGTAATAAATCATGATTAATTGTATAATAAAAAGAGGGTTGTTATAGTTAGTATCAGATGATAGGTTTGGTTAATTTTAGGATTTGGATTAGAAAACCCTCGTGAATAATTAGAGACAATAATATGTATAATAAAGGCAACCCTATGTATTTTGAGTATTTATATAGTGGTTTATCAAGAAAATACATCCATGTATGGATACTAGTAGGCATATGTTGCTCTGACACAGATGTATCCTAGGTGTAAAACCCAAAAACTCCGCACTGAGCAAGACTCGAATGAGAACTTGTGTACAACAATGGTCCTTGCAGCAATCGGGTTTTGACACGCCTTGAGGATATGCATTTGGTAAATTAAAAGGCTGAGAATGAACCCTTATTAACGTGATTTAAAAAAAATCCCCTATGAATATATGTTAGAAAGTAGATCATAGATAGCATACATCGAAGCCTATTGATTCATAAGTTAAGGAAATAAATGTTATTTGTAATAAATTAGTTTCCTCCTTGGATTACCGTTTATCTGTTACCCCTAACATTGCTATTATTCCAGCCAATGGTAGTTAATAGGAGGACTCGGGCGGAAAACCAATATGAAGATCAATTTGATGACTGTGCTAATGAGATTCCCAATCTGATGGATGTGGGAATGATGAACATGGTCACACTTCTCTCTCATTTTACTCAAGATTTGAATAGAAACATCAGAAAAGAGGAATGTTCAACCCCCCTAATAAATAAGAAGTCACTATAGAGCACTTCATGAGACAAAGGCCTCCTACTTTTAATGGGTCATTGGATCCCTCAATCGCTGAACAATGGATCAACTCCATTGAAATGATATTATACATACATTAATATTTTGAACACGAGAAGGTTATATTATATACATATCTTAGGGATTGTGAAGCTGATAAATGGTGGATGTTAATAAAAAATATGATGCCTAAGGAGGAGATCAAGGCGTTGGAATGGATGGATTTCCGGAAGATGTTTTTCGATAAATATTCTTCGAGCACCCTCCGACATAATATGGAAAGGTGCTTCCATGACCTCATCCAAAAAAGACAATGAATCTATAAGAGAGTATAAGTAATACTTCACAAAGCATGAACAATACCCCTATGGAGTTTTCATTACCCCTAAATGCAAGGATGACCGCTTCATATTTGGGCTGAAACCAAGCCTACGGAATGTGCTGCTGATCTGTGACTTTGATAGCTATGAGGAAATTGTCTGATGTTCCTTCATGGTTGAAATGGAAATCAGAGATTATGAGGGGTATCATGGGGATAGGAAGTGTATGGTTGACTACAATGCTAGCAGTACGATGTATAAATCCAACAGTGCTATGATGATCTAGCACCCCACTTGCCAAAGGTGTGGATAGAAGCACCCCAGAAATTTCTTGAAGGGGAAGAGGAAATGATTTAGGTGTGGAAGAGAAGGTCACATAGCTATTAACTGCCAACAAGAAAACCCTGTAGCTGCAAAAAAGGAGATGAATGCTCCATTCGAACCTCAATGTGTTATTCATTGCTACAACTACAATGAAGTAGGGCATCTTTCATGTCCATTACATATAGAAATGGTTTTCAGAGGAAACAAACAACATCCAATGCAGTAAGGTAGATCTCTTGCTATCATTAATCCTGAAGTGATCCCTGTCAATGAAGTGGATACAAGTACGCTAGTTATTCATTTATGAATATCAAAAGTACTTTTTGATTCAAGTTATATTCATTCATTTATTTCTAAAATTTTTAGTAGAACAATCCCAACACGGCCACAAATCATGGAAGTAATGATGTCAATGAGTACAGTAAATGGGGAAATAATTGTATCCCATGAATATAACTCCTCCCCTAACATAATCTGTGGATTTAATTTCCCATAGATCCTTTTCATACTCCCTCTTATGGAATTTGATTTAATTCCTAGCATGAATTTGATTTCCTTATATAGAGCCTACAAAAATTACCATGAGAGGTAAATCACTCACCATGTAGAGAATCAACCCCTGATTATATACAAGTGAAAGTAGGAAGATGAATATTATTTATCTCCATCATCTCAAGCATGGATATTACATTCTGATGAGCATGTGTATCTGTCTTAGATGATTGAGTCTAAGGGGGAAACTATCCTTGAAGACATGCATATTGTGAACGAATTCACAAAAGTGTTTCCTGAGGAATTTCTTGGTCTTCCTCCTAGAAGATATGATGAATTCTGAATTGATCTTATACCTGGGGAGTTTCCAATATAAATAAATTCATATAGAATGGATTATTTGGAGCTTGAGGAGCTGAAGAAACAACTATAGGAGAATCTGGATAAAGGGTTTATATGCCGAAGAGCTTCACCATAGGGTGCACCAGTACTCTTTGTAAAGAAGAAGGATGAGTCAATGCACCTTTGCGTCGTTTATCGTGAGCTGAACAAAATTATGATAAATAACAACTTTCCTATCCCACGAATTGATGACATGTTTTATCCACTGCATGGAGCACAACACTCTTCCAAGGTGGATTTTTGGTCTGGATATTATCACGTAAGGGTAAAGAAGTAAGATATCCCCATGACTGCTTTTCATACAAGATACGGGAACTATGAATTAATATTAATTCCTATTGGACTCACTAATACACAATAAACCCTCATGGGATTGATCAATATAGTCATTAAGGACTTCCTTGAAAATTTTTTGGTAGTCTTTATAGATGATATTCTGATATACTCCAAACCCAAGGAGGATCATGATAAGCATCCGAGAATGAAACTAGAGACCTTGTGGAATGATAATTTCTATGCAATTTACACCATGTGTGACTTTTGGTTAAAGGAGGTCTCATTCTAAGGCCATATCATCACATTCCAAGGGATATCTGTGGATCCCTCTAAAACAGATGCAATTTATGGATGGTCGAGGCCAACATAGGTAACAGATATCCGTATTTTCATGGGGTTAGCAGGGCATTATCGACGATTTGTGTGAAATTTATCATGATTAGTAAACCCTCTTACCAAGCTAACATGGATGGGAGTAATGTTTTCATGGAGTGGTGAATGTGAAAACGTTTCAAGGAGTTAAAAAAGAGGATTATCACTATTCCCTTGCTCACATTAAACACAAGTGGAGAATGTTTTGTTGTATTCATTGATTCTTCGATGAAGGTCCCATGATGTATGTTGATGCAAAATGATAATGTCATTCCCTATTCTTCAAGGCAATTGAATTTTCATGATAAGAATTATCCAACACATTATTTGGAGTTGGCTGCGATGATCTTTGATTTAAATATTTGGGGGTATGTTTTCTTTTGGTAGATGTATGAAATATATACGGACCAAAAAAGACTCAAGTATATATTCACATAGAAAGAGTTGAACATTCACCAGTGAAGATGGTTAGATATGATTAATGACTATGACTAGTCAATCCATTACCACCCTAAGAAATCGAACATGGTGGCAGATGCTCTGGGTAGATAGGACCTAACAATTAAATCATTGATGAGAATTGATAGGGACCCAATCTTCATAGAATTAATGAGGGAGAAAATGGGAATCATAAAGAAGGGAACATCATCAATCCATTCAAAAATTATTGATCAATCGTCTTTTTTGGAAGGGTTAAAGGATGCTCAAAAGGTTGATGAGGGAATTCAGAAGACTGTGGAAGCTATCAGTAAAGGGAAATCCTCGGAGTTCAATGTTATTGATGAAGAAATTGTGAGATTCAAGAAACGACTATTTGTTCCATCACGCATAGAGCCGAAGAAGGATCTTTTTGATGATATGCATAGTTCAAATTTCTCTATTCATCCAAGAAACACAATGATTTTTTGAGATCTCCTAGAGCATTACTGGTGGGATAATATGAATAAGGTTATCACTATGTATACACCTATGTTCATGGTGTGTTAGAATGTGAAGGAAGAGAGGTAGAAGTATAAGGGGATGATGCAACTATTCCCCATAACATCATGGAAATGAGAAACATCTCCATGGACTTTTTCACCAGACATATGAAGACACTGAAAGGAAACTATGATATATGATGTGTTTTGGATCATCATGAAAAGTCTACACACTTCATTGCAATTAGGGATGGTTTCTCGTGGGTCATCTAGCACAGATATCTATCAGGGAAGTGCTAAAGATGCATGATGTACCATTTTATATTGTATACGATCTTGATCCAAGATTCACCTCTATGTTTTGGAAGAGTCTTCAACATGATCTATATACAAAGATGAACTTCGGTATGGCTTAACATCCTCAAGCTGATGTCCAATCTGAGCGGACTATCTAAACACTTGATGAAACATTGAGAGCATGTTCTACATACTTCAAAAGAGGGTGGGACATAAATCTTATAGTAAATGAATTCTTCAACAATAACAATTTCCACTCGGCATCTGAATGGCACCTTATGAATCCATTTTGTGGTAAAAGGTGTAATACACCGACATGTTGGGGTGAAGTCGGTGAGCGTAAGATGCTAGGACCAGAAATGGTCAAAGAAATGGTGGAGAATGTGAAAACAATTCAGCATCATATCAAGGAAGCCCATATTCGACAAAATATTAATGAAGAAAACTGTCAATGAGACCATGATATTAATGTTGGAGGTATGGTATTTCTACACATATCAATATGGAAGAAGTTCATGATATTTGGAATGAAAGTGATGTTAATTACAAGGTACATTGGCCACTTCGGGATTTTTGATCAGTTTGGGGTTGTGGCCTATCGACTAGCACATCCACCTATCATGGAAAATGTACATGATGTATTTCATGTATCTCTCTTATGAATGTACATACCATACCCGTCACATGTACTATCATTTGAGGTAGTACAGCTAGAGGATGATCTTTCTTATGTGGAGCAACCAGTGAAGATATTATATAATAGAGAAATATTTCTACGAAATTTGACAATTAAAATCATCATGGTGTTGTAGTGAAGCTTCATGTTTGAAGAAGCAACATGGGAATCATAGGAACTAATGAAGCAATAATACCCGCATCTGTTTTAGTATGGTAAAAGGAAATTTTTTTGTGATGTTTCTCAAGGGGGGAAGATTTTAATGACCCAAACATTCATTAATCAAAATTCCTATTGATCTAATGAAATGTCTAATTATGGTTATGCAAAAATTAGACATCATTGGTTTTCTATTTATGGATTTTAAAATACAATTATGAATTGTTAATGTTGCTAATATTGCTGTTGAAAAGTGATAACATGATTAGTATAAATATAGGGCTTTACAAGTCCAATTTATATAGACAAAGGAAGTGATTTCCTCATCCAGTAGACTTTCCCCATGTGAATTCCATTTATAGGAGCTCAGAAAGGATGTGGAATAATTGGTCTTATCTTTTGATGAATCTCATGCTGAGCTTGAACACGTTAAGTTTGAGTGGAACTGACTACGGGATAAGTGATTGTTAATAGTGATTACCACATAGTCTATGTTATCCGTGCCACCCCAAGAGTCTATAACCATCGTACACTATACCCTTCGGTCTTATGTGGGTGTTATAATTGGTTATGTAACAAGACCCGAGCACTATGACTATGTACATTATTTTTTTATAAAGAATATGCATTCATTTTATTATTGTTACATTTTAAATAGTTTTTAAACCAAAAAAATTTTATTTAGTTAATATTCAACTAAGAAATATTTTTTGATGATTTAATGGATTTTTAATTACATAATATTTTAATAATATATTAGCATTAAATTAATTTTTATTAAATATAAATTATCATATAATTTTATGAATGAAATTGACATTTTTTTATGGTTCGAAAACTATTTTGGTCAAAACCCATGAAATTTTGGTAATTATCGGTATTTATATTAAAAGTAAAAAATAACATGTATATGAAATTATTTAGAAAAAATGAATATTATTTTTGGAATCAGGTTGTCAAAATTATCCAATGGAAAATTTTTCATTATTTTTTGAGACTGTCGAATTTTTGGGTAAAACTTAAATACTGTTTAAATGTATAATGTGTTTTATGACAACATAATGACCCAATATTGATGTAATAAAACACTATAATCATTATCTTAGTACAATATATGTATTTTAAATCAAATAAATCGATTTTAGATATTATTTATTTATTTTACAATTATTTTTTGGGCCCTTCAAGACGAATAAAACATTTTGACTTTTTAAATTGTTTTCCTTGAGAGTGTGACTCATCTACACTATGGAAACATTATTAATTTAAGATGTTTGGAAATTGTCCATATAAAATATTTTTTTCAACTCCCCTTTTTCAGAAACCATGGGCAAAAACCGTTGTCTAGTATGTGGTTTTCATAAGATTATTGTGAGGTGTCACAGAACTAAATAATAAACAATTACCTATCCTTTACTATATAAACCCACCCAAGCTCCCACTTACTCTTCACATAAATACATTTTAGTTCGACCATCCCCTTCCCTCATATATCTAGACACCTCCCAAGGTGCTCAAATCTCCCAATATGCCACTCTCAAGCCTCTCCCAAGCCTTTGGGATCACACTTCCAGGTAGGTGATTTCTTCCTTTCTCATTTTTGTCCAATTTTCTTTCAGTTTTTATTCCATTGTTTTCAATTACAAATGTTGGGGTATGATTGATAACCTCCCCCAATATAGATTTCATTATTTTTGGATGATGGGTGACCCCTTTCTCTCTAATTAATGTGTCCCATGTACACCTGTTACCATGCCAAAATTCAATCATAGATTTCACTCTCCTCTTTTACATCCATATAATTCTTTTGTATTATGCATCTAAATTACAATATTTTTATTTATATATGTACCTATATTCCCCTATTAATATCCATTTCATTTAAATATAATGAGACACTTCGTTCTCTCTCATATAACATTTTATATGAGTTCTTATTTCACGTCATTATGCAGCCAAAATTGCAATACGTTTTTCGAAGCCACTGCCATTGTGTAGTGAATACCATACCCATTTATCTATCAATGGTATTCACATATTTTCCCATTTACATATTTATTATAGAGCTTCATATATTTATTCCACCTTCCATTGTCATGGAATAATTTAAGAAGGTTGATTCCCTGTTGTATGATCCATGTGGCACACTAATGCATGTAATGAAATGTTTAAGAAGGGTGTGCCCTGATTGTGCTCCAGTGCATTGGGTAAAGTATATTTCCATGATACATCATGTGAAATGTGTGTTTACTCATTATAATTCAAGGTCAATGATGTCTTACTATTGCTTCATGTGCAATTTTGGTATACTCATGCTCAATGTGCAATGAGCCTTGGCTCATGATAATTTCAGGTTTATTGTTGTTTCCACATTTCCCTGTTAGGAATATCATGCATTATCATGACTTTATGTTCATGTTTCTCTTATGATACATTGATAGGCCTATTATGTAACATGTATTTTATTTCTCATGATATTCAATGTTTAATCCCTTCCGGGGCTTTATAGCACACCCTTTTCTTATTCTTGTCCCTCGGTTATCCCATGCAATGCTATGTACGAGGGGATGTAGTGGTTAGGTAAAGAAAGTTTTATATAATGATGTAGTTTGTTTTATGTTAAAACCTATTCTGTTATGTTATTAAGCACCAAATACACTGTACCTCTCACTCTTCTATGTTGTATCAAGGGATGAATTTATGTAATAAATCAGGTTTATGTGTGTAATAAAAAGAAGGGTTGTTATAGATGGTCTTAGAGGATAGGTTTAGTTATTTTTGATATTAGGATTAGAAAACCCTAGTAATGAATTATTTATAATAATACGTATAATAATAACATCCCTAAAAATATATGTTACAAAGTATATCACGGATAGCATAGATAAAATACTATGGATTCATAAGTTAAGGAAATAAAAATTATTTATAATTCTTCAGTTTTTTCCATGGATTAAAATTTATGTGTTACCCCTAACATTCCTTTTATTCCATCAAATGACCGGTTATACGAGGACTCGGGCTAAAAATTGATTTCAAGATCAATTGTCTGACTGTGCTAATGAGATGTATAGTCCAATGGGAGCGAGAATCGTGAACATTGTCATGTTTCTCTCTTAGTTAACTCCATATCTAAATAGAAACATGGGTCAATAGGTACATTCAACACCCCCCCTCCACCACAAAGAAAAAACAAGTCACTATCGAGAGCTTCATGAGAGAGAGGCCTCCTCCTTTTAATGGTTCATATGATCCCTCAATCACTGAACAATGGATCAACCACATTGGAAAGACCGTCTCTATACTTCAATGTTCTGAACAAGAGAAGGTTCTCCTGGATTCTTATCGTATTGATGGAGAATCTGATCAATGGTGGATGTTTATCAAAAATACTAAGGCTATGGAGGATATCGAGGCATTTTAATGGATGGATTTCTAGAAAATGTTTTTTGATAAATATTTTTTGTGCACCATCTGACTTAAGATGTAAGAGAATACCTTTCCATCAAGAAAAATACGACGAATCTGTCGAAGCGTATGAGGAAAATTTCATAAGGCTTTCACAACATGCCACAGGCTTTGTCATTTCCCCATAATTCAAGGTTGACCGCATCTTTGGTGGGCTAAACCCTAGATTACAGAAAACACTGGTGATCACTGACTTCGAAATCTATATGGAAATTGTCTGATGTTCCCTCTAGGTCGAAATAGATATAAGAGAATCTCAGTGGTATCGTAGGGATAAGAAGTGTATGTTTGACTTCAATGATGGTGGTCCGATGGATAATTCCAAAGGTTTTAAGAAGATCCGGCACCACAATTTCCAAATGTGCGGAAAAAAGAACCCCGAAAATTTTCTGAAGGGGACGAGGAAATGATTTAGGTGAGGAAGAAAAGGTTACATAGCTGTGAACAAGGAAAAAATAAAAACCTGTGGATAAAACATTGGAGAAGAAGGCTTCGTTTGAACCTCAACGGGTTGTTCATTTCTACAACTATGAAGAACGTGGGTATCTTTAAAATCAGTTCCTTTAGACAAGGGTTTTCGAAGGAAATTAATTACATCCAATGTAGGAAGGGAGATCTGTTTCCATCACTACTCCCAAAGTGAACCCTGAAAATGAAGTGGTGATAGGTAAGTTAGTTATTCATTCAAGAATAGAGAACACACTTTTTGATTTAGGTTCTACGCATTCTTTTATTTCCCAAAAGATTAGTAAAACAATCCCAGCACCACCACAAATCATGGAGGTAATGATGTCGGTGAGTACCGTAAATGGAGAAATCATTGAATCCAATGAATACAACTCCTCCTCTATCTTAATATGTGGATTTACTTTCTTGGTGAACCTCGTCATACTACCTCTGGTGTAATTTAATGCAATTATTTGCATGGATTGGATTTCCATATATAGAGACAACATAAATTTCTGTGAGTGGGAAATCACTCTCCATGTGGGTAATTGACCCCTGATTCTATACAAGTGCGAGGAGGAAGATTAATCATCATTAGCACCATCATCTCATGTGTGGATATTACTTCCCTATGAGCATGTGTATCTAGTTCAAATGATTTAGTATAAGGAGGAGGCCATCTTTGAAGAGATGCCTATTGATAAGGAATTCAATAAAGTGTTTCCTGAGGAATTGCTTTGTCTTCCTCATAGAGGAGATGTTGAATTATAAATTGATCGTATACCTGGAGCGTTTCCAATATCCAAGGATCCATATATAATGGATTTTGTGGAGACTGAGGTGATAAGGAAACAACTACAGAAGAATCTGGTTAAAGGGTTTATATGCCCATGTGCTTCACCATGGGGTTCACCAGTCCTCTTCGTCAAGAAGAAGTATGGTTCAATGCGACTTTTCATAGTTCATCGTGATCTAAAAAAAATCACAAAAAATAAAAAATATCCTCTCCCCTGAATTTATGACTTATTCAATTAGCTACGTAGAGCACAATACTAATCCAATGTGGATTTGAGGTTTGGATATTGTCAAGTAAGGGTGAAAAAAGAAGATATACAAAAGGCTTCTTTTCAAACAAGATACACGAATTATTAATTCATAGTAATTCTATTCAGACTCACTAATTCTCCAAAAATATTCATGGGCATGATGAATATAGTATTTAGGGATTACCTCAACAAATTATTGGTATACATTATAGATTATATTCTGATATACTCCAAAACCAAGGAGGTTCATTAAGAGCATTTAAGAACAGTACTAGAGACCTTGCAGATGGAGAATATCTATGAAGAGTAAAACAAGTGTGACTACTGGATGAAGGAGATTTCATTATTGTGAAATAGCATCACTAACAAGGGGATATTTTTGGATCCTTCTAAAACAGATGCAATAGATGGATGATCGAGACCAACATCTGTAATGGATATCCGTAGCTTCTTGGGGTTATCTGGATATTTTCAATGATTTGTGAGAAATATCTCACAATTTTCTACACTATTACCATGAAAACATAGAAGGGGTAAAGATTTATTGGAGTAATGAATGCGAAGAAAGATTCAAGGAGTTAAAAAGGTGGATTATCACTATTCCCGTTCTCAAATTAACGACAATTGGAGAACATTTTGTGGTATTCAGTGATTATTTGTAGTAGAGTATGGGCAGTGTGTTGATGCAAAATGACATAGTCATTGCCTATACATCGAGGCAATGGAATGTTCATGAGATAAATTATCCGACACATGATTTAATGTTGGCTTTAGTGATCTTCTCTTTAAAAATTTGGCTACAATTTCTCTTTGCGAAAAAGTTTGAAATATATAAGAACCACAAAATCCTCATTTATATATTCACATGGAAGGAGTAGAACATGTGACAAGGAAGATGGTTAGATCTGATCAAAGACTATGATTCCTCAATCCATTACCACTATAGTAAATTGGACAAGATGACAGATGTTATGAGTAGAAATGACCCATCATTTTGACCATTGATTATAATTGAGAAAGGCCAAATAATCATAGATTTGGTGATGATGGACATGAGAATCCTAAAGAATGTAACATCATCAATTCATTCACTAAATATTGGTCAACTATATCTTTTTGAAACGATAAAGGATTCTCAAAATGATGATGTATGAATTCAGAAGATATTAGAAGCTATTAGAAAAGGGAAATCCTTGGAGTTCAATGTTAATGAAGAAGGAATTGTGAGATTCGGTAAAAGACTATATGCTCCATGATGTTCGGATCTAAAGAAGGATCTTTTGGATGATGCACATAGTTCAAATTTCTCAATTCACCCAGGAAACACAGAGATGTATTGAGATCTCCAAGAGCATTATTGGTGAGATAATATAAAGAATTAGACCACTGAGTATACATCCATGTTCCTTGTGTGTTATTAAGTTAAGGCAAAGAGGTAGAATTATAAGGGGAAGATGTAACAAATGCACATACCAGTATGTAAATGGAGGAACAACACCATGGACTTTGTCACCGGACATCTGAATACATCTAAAGTAAAAAATACAATCTGAGTTGTTTTGGATCGTCTTACAAAGTCTACAACCTTCATTGCATTTTGGGGGGATTTATCATGGGATCATTAAGCACAGTTATATATTAGGGATGTTGTAAGGCTTCATGGAATAACACTATCTATTGTATCCGTTCGAGGTCTAAGATTCACCTATAATATTTGGAAGATTCTTCAACATGCTCTAGATACTGAGATGAACTTCAGTACAACATATCATTCCCAAATGGATGGCCAATCCGAGCGGACTATACAAACACATGAGGAAAAGTTGAGAGCATGTTCTATGGACATCAAAGGAGGGTGGTTCCAACATATTCCATTGGTTGAATTCTCCTACAATAACAGGTTCCACTCATGAATCCAAATGAAACCTTATGAAGCCCTATAATGGAAGAGGTGTTGAACAATGGCATGTTGTGATGAAGTCGGTGAGTGTAAGATGCTAGGACCAAACATGTTTGATGAAATGGTGGAGAATGTAAATTCCATTCAATATCATATCAAGGTAGCCTAGATTCGATAGAATATTTATGCAGATAACCATCAATGAGACATTGAGTTTAATGTTGGAGACATAGTATTTCTACGCAAATCTATATGGAACATGGTCATGATATATGGAAAGAAAGGGAAGTTAATTTCTTTGTACATTGGCCCCATTGAGATTCATGATCGTGTTGGGGTTGTTACCTATCGACTAGAACTTCCACCTACCATGGAAAAAGTACATGATGTATTTCATGTGTCCCTCTAAACGAAGTGCATACCTGACCCTTCACATGTACTTTCTTTAGTGGTAGTACAACTAGAAAATTATCTTTCTTATGAGAATCTACCAGTGAAGATCATAGATCATTGAGAAAAAGTTCTACAAGATAAAACAATTCCCCTCCTCAAGGTGATGTGGTGAAACCAAAAGTTTGAAGAAGAAACATGGGAATCCGAGGAATTTATGAAGAAAATATACACACATCTATTTTAGTGTGGGAAAATGAAATTCTGATGGAGAAATTTCCCAAGGGGGAATATTGTAACGACCCAAACATTCATTAGTAAAAATTCCTAATGATCTAATAAATTTATTATTATAGTTATATAAAATTTTAACTTAATTGGTTTTATGTTCTTGGATTTTAAATTACCATTATGAATTGTGATCATTGATAATTTTTCATTTGAAAATTGATCAAATGATTATTATAAATATAGGTAATTAACAAATCCAATTTACTCAGAAGAAGGAAGTGATGACCTCATCCAGTAGACATCCCCTCATACAAAGACCATTTTCCAGATCTCGGAAAGGAGATTCAGTCATTGGGCTTCAATCTTGACCATGACCAAGGCGAGCTTGAACACGTTAAGATTGAGTGGAACTGAATACGATATAAGTGGAATTTAATAGATATTACCACCCAAGCGATGTTATCCAAGCCACCCCAAGAGTCTGTCACCATTGCACACCTTACCCTTCAGTCTCATGTGGTTGAAATAAGGGTTTATGTAACAAGACCCTAACACTATGACTATTTACATTATTATTATATAAATAATGTGAATTCATTTTATTATAGTTACTTTTTAAATATTTTTTAAAGAACAAATATCTTTTTAGTTAATATTCATCTAAGAAATATATTTTGATGAATTAATGGATTTTTACATTTAATAATAGTTTCCTCTATAATTAGTGATGACCTCGTTGATTTGAGGTTCAAACAATCCAATCGTTTTCTATTTTTTTTTTTGTAGAACCGGAAACATCCAATGATTCTATATCCATTTTGAACTACTTTCCAAAGGAAGGTGCTCATTAGTTGTGAACCAATGAGACATATGATTTTGTATTGGTCGAGAGGATGGGAGGTCAGACTCATCACACCTATTTGAGGGGAATTATTGTCTACTCTGGGAATCTCTTTATAGATTTATGTTTAGTTCGTTAATCATTATTAAATTAACATGTATAAAATGATCTTTCCTTTAGATCTGACAATCAATTATTGATATGTAGGAAATTTAGAGAATGTTTTATATGTATTAGAGGTTCTTCATTGATAGAGAATCATCTTTATATGATATAGAGTCTTAGTTAGTGGTATCCTTCAATACATAAAAGTATCTTGGTCATTATGATGACTATACTAGTTTTAATGCCACTCAGTGTGGCAGTTGAAGTTAATTGTCATTCATAACGACATGGATTATTTCATAGTTGGGATCATACCTGCAGATGGGCTACCTACATTTCCTTTGCTTTGGAAAAATAATCAGAACCCACGTAGTTTGAGTAAGAGAGTATGATGTTTATGATTGATGGCTCAAAAAAAGGTGTCATAATTACTTTTACACTCTATGCTCACGTGAGTCGTGCTCGGTGTGAGAAACAAGGGGTATAGGTAAAACTAGAAAATTGTGTCATGAAAGATGAAATAATAAGAAATGATGTGGGGAATTTGTATGTATGACTTCCCAAATTGATGAATATTTAGATTTACTTCAGAGAAGAAATCTAGGAACATTGTCCATACAGGTGTATGTGCTTCATGGAGAATTTTATACTCTAATCTTGGGGATTACTCCTATAGAAGGTGCCCGAATTAGAAGGGGACTCATGATTGTGTTTTACTCATGAGAAGGAAGCCCAGATCAAAAGTAAATTAAGACTGGTTAAGAGAAATTAAGACTGGGGCTTACTTCTGAAAAGGAGGCCCATGTGAAAGGGATTTGGGGCTTACTCCTAAATAGGATTCCCATATTTTGAGATAGGTTCGAACTCCTTAAAAGGATGCCCGTGTTAAGATAATTTGGATGGGGATTACTCCTGAAAATGAAACCTATATTTTGGAACTTGGAGTGGGGCTTACTCTTGAAAAGGGGGCCTAGGTTAAGGGATCTACGACTAGGAATTACTCTTAAATAGGATTCCCAAATTAATGAGGACTTGGGGCTTAATCGTAAGGAGGATTCCCTTGAATAGGGTTCTCTAATCTTGAAGGATGAGGTTGAATGAATGAAATCTCTAATTTTAGTGAAATAATGATGTGTAAATCAATAAGTTTTGAGAGATATTCAACCGAATTCCATTCGGATAAAGAATTAAATCAGGAAAACATTCCATAAATGGCTTTGAAGAGTGTCTTCATGACCAAATCTAGAATAGGGGAGGTGGAATGGAATAATAGGGGTTAAATGGGTAGGAAGGGCACCCAAAAATAGAAGGGCATGCAAGTCCTGGTGGGCGCGAAGGTACTATGTGAGCATGCAAGTCCTAGTCACACTAGTATACCTGTGCGGAACATGGGTACTTGCGTGATTGTTAACCAGTAGGGTAATACGTGGGTGGTCCATGATCCAAGCCTTTATAATTATCCTGAGGCACTTCCAGAAGAGTGGAACACAAGTTTCAATGAGTAGGAAAGGAGGCGCGCATGTGTGTCCATTTCCCATAAGGGTAAAACATATAAGCGCGAAAGTGTTAGTGAATTCTAACACTTAGACCTTATTCCTCTTGTTTACTCCTTCCAATCTAGATAAATAATTACGTAAGACACATTTGGAAGACTTAAAGAAGAGACTTTGGCATTCAGAGCTCTATATTTCAATTCGGTAAAAATCCTCCTTTAAAATGGGGGGCCCACCAGGGGTATTTATATGCTGGAGAAGACCTTGGGCAGTTTTCAAAGAGGTCTCTCAAGTTACATGACGACCATTAAGAGGTGTACAAGTGTACATGCACGATAGTGAGGGAACTTGTGCGACCCAAAGACATTTGACTCCTTTTTCATTCCATTTTCAATTTTTGATTTTTTCTACAAAGGATGAATCCATTTGTGCTAAGTATTTTCCCTTTCCATTCTATTAGACAATGTGATGAATATGAGTGTCAACAAAAGAACCCCCTCAGAGTTGGATCTGAAAAAATAAGGATGTGACTTTGAGGAAAAGAAGAAAACCAATGAGAAAGAGGTGCGCAAGTTTTCATCACAAAACTCTCGTCGCACAGGTGCGAGTCACGCAGGGCTGGAGCGCCCTTGGTTTTAGGTGCGCAAGTGGGAAACCTGGCCTATAAATATGCGACCATTTTTCGCGCATAGCACTGACTTTAGGATTTTCGAGCTCTCACCGCACATTTCACCTTCATCACACATGTTTCTCTTTTTTCTACTTTTCTTCGCTGTCGCGCTGCGGTCAAGGTATCTAGACTTGCGTGGTGATACATGCGCTATGAACATTCATGTAATAATAACACTTGAACGACATATACACACTTGCATGCCATGATTATACTTTCGCGCCTTAATGCCTTTGCCATTTTTTCCGAATTCCTTCACAAATTTTATGAAAAATAAACCCATTTAAGGGATATTTTATTGAAATTTTGTGCAGATTCAATGGCTCCCAAGAGAATCGGAACGGCTGATGAACTTGCAAGAAATTTTCTTGATGATATGATGAACATCATTGTCCACGATTAATATACCGTCTGTGATAGCACTCTTCCGGATTTAGCCAAGTATCTGAAAAAATATCACTTCGATTTCCAACAAAGCACTTATCTTCCTTTGTACGGTTATGGTCATATGCGAGAATTTCATATTCTAGAAGAAAAAAATTATCTCCAATTTATGTTGTTTTAGAATTACACCAACTTTGCTTCAGAAAATATCTTATGTGGAGGAGTATTTATAAAAGCTAGAATAATGGAGATGGCCAACATGATGCATCATAGCCCTTGTATGCCAGATATGAAACCTTATAAGTCTGAGCTGCAACCACATTGTTATCCTTCAATCTTATGAAATTATCAGATGGATCAATCCAAAGGCTGGGTGAAAAGTTGGGAATTTCATCCTGGGGGAGGTTTGAATCCAACTTGGATGTGGGCAGACTGGGTGCGACAAACATGTGCAGAGTTTGTCAAGGATTTGATAGGAGTGGCGATATACACATCTGTCTAGAATGGGAAAACACATGTTTACAGAAATGATAAAATCATGCTGGGGATACTTAACCACTAGAGCCCAGAAACCAATTATTTCTATCTGACTCATGGAGAAGTAGGCATCAGTCTGTTTGATGTCCACAGGATCTCAGGGGCTCCAATTTTCGGTGACATGTATGATGAATTAATTCCTCCCAAGGTGACTTGGAATGATTAAGAGAAGACTCTTTCTTTGGATTGGGAATTATTTAAAATCTTCCATAGGCTCAAGAGTTCAGAGACCTCCTTAACTCATTCTATAAAGAATATTCATCCATATGAGTGGATGAATATATTTATTATTGTGAATAAAGAGAAAGATCCAAAGGAGAAGGTGTAAAAGGAGAAGGGATCCAAGAAAAAGAAATACAAGGATAAGAGGCTCACCCGTCCTACCACCTGCCCAAAAACATAGAAGAGGGGTGCTCCTAGCACATTCTGGCCAACTCTAGAAGCAGGAGAGTTTGAGAAATGGGGATATGAGGTGAATCAAAGGATCCCAAAGATGACTCATCTGGCAGGATTCTTGGCTTTGTGGCGAAGCGTTTATCTCCTTCCAGTCAGGGACTCGAACTGAGGCGTCACGCAAGGGAACTTTGTTATTGAGAAAATGTTGGCTGAGGAATAAATGGTTGGGTTGGATACCCCCATTTTAGCAAAGATTCATAGGAGTTTACTTCATGTAATCATGGATAAATCTTATTTGAGAATAGTGGGACCATTCCATGTTTTATGGGGATGGATCACCACTCACTTCAAGACTTATAATGTACAAAATGGAGTAGAAATTAATGGTTGTTCTTTCAAACCATTAGTGAAATAATTATCTAGAATTTCTCCATTAGAAAGTAATTTATATGACATGAAAGTGAGGTTGAGCATGTTTAAGGAATTAAACATTTTTCCCTATGGAAATAAACCTACCGGGCGGTTTGTTGATGATGGAACATCCCACTTAGATTTGAGGGACTACATGCTGGCCTACAGAGACGGTGTGTTAGTCTCTAGGATTGACAGAGAGATTATATGTGAGGCCTATTCTCCATATATATTTTCAATCCAATTCAATTTTTTGCAACAGATTATTGTATCTCCCCTTATACACGTCAGGATAGAGCAAACTCCAATGGTTGCTCGGCAACTGTGGTTGCTGACGTCTAGGGAGAAGATTGGGGATGTGTCTAATCTACCAGTTGAAAGAGCGTCCCATTACATGACTACATGCTATGATGAGCACTGGATAGCATCATACCCTAATGGGGTGCTGAATCACCAAGGTTATCTGGTGGGGGAAAGGAAGAGGAATGTAGAGAAAGAAACCCATCCTCATGAAGGTGATTCTTCCCCACCTGAAGCTGATTCGCCAGATTTCCCCTCTAGGACTGGTTCACCAGAATCCCATGATGGGGATGATGAGGAAAAACAAGTGGAAAAGCAGCCTCGTGCCCGATATAATCCTCTAGTCAGAATTAAAATACCGACTCCATCAACTCCTAGTGAGTTACTTCATTGGGGTAATTCGATCCTTACTAATTTATAAATAAATAAGTCTTATTTTCTTATTCTCTATCAATAGGTGCAAGATCTTGGAAGAAATTGAAGTCGATGATTGTAGGGCCTTCCTCATAGCCTTCTAGTACATGCACTGAATATCTACAACCAGAGGTTTTCCAGACATGGAAATGTTTATACTGTGGTTTTGAAACTGGCTGGCTGGATTTATGTGAGTGGCTACATCTCCCTGGAATAGGGACTCTTCTCGATTCTACCAATATTAATTTTGAAGATAGCTTCGATGAAGTGCGATCTTACATCAGAGAGATGGAAATGTTCATATATTCCACCGATGACTCAATTCATGTCACCCATTGGGTGAAGGAAATGATAGATCGTGGCGCCGCTGAGGGGACTGCTGAGGAGTGTCATGATTATGTGGCCCCTGAAGTTGTAATTTTTCTTTCCTTATTTTCTTTGAAAATTTATTTCAGTCAAATATATATTACTAAAGGAAGTTATTTTCTTCATATTACAACATGCAAAGAAAGGAACTAATGAGGTTCCTTCTCCATAGTATAGCCATGGTGGTACTACCATCGGGGCTACTGCTGAATCTCCTCGCGAGTCGGGCGAGATATATCTGGGGAAATAGTCCATGGATGAGGAGTTGGACATGGATTTCCATTCTCCCATTCATGTAACTATAATGGATACTGCCGACACTCCCAAAAATCCAAAGAAGCAAAGGCATTGGAGGAATAATTCCACAATTCAATGCTTCATCTGTAGTGGTATGTCCTTAGGATAATCATAAATTTTAAATCATGAAAAATATTGCTCATTTTCCTTGGGAATGCAAGAGATTCTTCAATTTCACCTTTTATGGAGAGGACTGATCCTCCTCTGAGGACCACAGAGGGTGCTGTTGAACAATCTCAAATTCAGGATGACATGGCTGCTCCGGGAAGAGAGCCAGCATCTGTTCACATTATTCCTCATGTTTTTGTTGCATGAAAAGAAGAACCTACTTTTGGTATGTTGACAATGCATCATAAAATGTTTAATAAAAGATCAAATGACTTATATTTTGTGATAATTCTGGTTCAAACCCTGTGTTAGAGCTTTTGGCGGCTATTGCAAATGATGTTGCGATTCTATCTGAAGATGCAGTCCATGGGTCAGGGACCACATGATGAAAGTCGCCAAGAAGACACATCAAATGATCCCACTGGTGAGACTAACCAGTATTCTGAGATGAAATTAGATGAAATGATGGAACATGGCACATCTTTCGATGATTTTATAAATCATGTTAAATTACCATGTAATTTAGAAGATTATGGATGTGAGTGTTATGCTTCATCCTATTAAGAATAACTTCTTATTACATGTATAATCATGATTGGTTCAAATGTGCAGTTTTTTCTGAGCAAGCTGCTGAACTACCCATTCCTGAAGGGGGTACAGAAAACCCTACCATTGGATAGACATTAGCGCAAGTGGAGCTGAACCTAGTATAGCTTCCTCAAACTCATCCTAAAAATCCTGTCGAAGCTAGGAAATATAGGGAAGATCTTTCTCAAGATTTTAATCTACCATTGGGTAAGGAATAATAATATTTGTGATTATACATAATTTGTAAGAAAAATGATTCTTTTGTTACTCTTTGAAACAAACCAAAGCTTTTAATTAATTATACAGTGCCATCAATTGTAGTGTCTAGATCTGGAGGGGAGGCCTCAGCCATCGCCCCAACGGAAATTGAAAGTGAAGAAGCTCAGGTTAGGGGGGAAGGAGCAGAACATGGCACTTCCCTAAGTGCATTAATCCTAGATTATACTCCCCCAATTACATTGATGTTGAGTCAAAACCGAAAGTTCAAAAGGCGTTCCAATTTTCACGACGCAAGGCATCGAAGAACATATTGAAAATCATATCTGATGTTCCTCTACAAGAGCTGCAAACGAAGATACCCTAGCTATCATCCCTATTTGTCATATTGGGACTTGGTGGTTTTGGATATGAAAAGAACCATGCCACGGTGAAACATGTCATTTCCAAGAGGGAGAAGGAGAAAAATTGTCGTGAATATCTGACCAGGGTGAAACTGTTTTCCAATATTAGAGAATTTGAGGCTACGGTATCCCGAGATGAGGCTGACTATGCAGCTAAGATGAAGGATATGCAGCATAAGATCAAAGATAAATTCGTCCAGCAAATGCACCTTCACCAACAGTTAGACGTTGTTACTGGGGAACTTGACCAACTCAATAATTCTTTGGAGGGAGCTCAAACGAATGGTTTGAAGGCCATCGCGGATGCCAAGAAAGAACTCCATCAGGTTGAAATGAGTGAATTTGGTCGGGTCTATGAGCTTCAAGTAGCTGCTGATGAATCCCAGGATGTTGTTCATCAAGTGAAGACTTATTTTGATAGCCTCTTGTAATTTCATAGAAAAGAGAAGAGACTCCAATATGTGGATGTCCTTCTAATTATTGTGCATCAAATGGAAAGAATGATTTCATCTTCAATCACTTATGCACGTATTTTCCTTTGCTACCTGCTTTAGATTTTTACCAAATTCAATGGGCATAGTAAGAATAGTTTGATTTTTACTAGTATTATTATAAATAACCCTACAAGCATTGAATCTTTTAATTGCTCAAATATTACCTAAATCATTCAAAATGTATGTTTAGTGAGATAGAACATGACATTTATTCAGATTTCCCGTGTCTTTTGTGGGAATTTTAATGTCATGATTGTCAGACATAAAAAGACTGATGTTCAAGGTCAAAATAGCTTTGAACAAATGAATTAGAAATGACTCAATTCCTTGACAATTAATTTGGAAACATATTACCACACCCATGTATGAAGGAAAAATGTAAACTATGACATACAAAATTTGGAATATGAGGAATGATATGAAAAAGAGCTAAAAGGAATTAGAAGAAGTAGTTCACAAGAATGAAGTTACCATGATCTCACAAACCCGTTTGGGGGTTGAATTATGCAGGGCCACCTAAGTGAATTGGATGCATAGTCAAATAATAGCATATTTTGGCTGATAGGTCCATTATTTTGACTACTTGCGCAATGTCGCCTAAGGGAAAGTGTTGCATAGTCAGGCAAAACAACTCACAGAAATTTACTTTTCTACTGATAAGAAGATATTTAATGTTTATGGGGATTAAAATTTTCCAAAGTATAGGGTTTTTTGAATGGAAATAGGTACTTGAATATGGAGAAGATATTTTCAATCAATATTGTATAAGAATTGGATGAATGTTACTCCTACGAAGGTCTAAACCAAATGTAGGGAAGGTAAATATAAACCCAAGACTTGAATACTTTCAGATCATGAAAAAGAACATGAAATAAATATTTTAAGGATGGATATTTTTTATGGATCCTTACATATTTTTGTTAAAACCAATAAAGACAAAAGAGGATTTCTTCCCAAGAATGAAGTTACCAATATCTAACCAACCCATAAGGGTGTTGAATTATGCAGGGCCACCTAAGGGCATTGGCAGCATAGTCAAATAATAGTATCTTTTGGCTGAAAAATCTGTTATGGAGACTGTTTCTGCAAGGCCGCCTAAGGGCACGTGCTGCATAGTTAGGAAAAATTAATCTCAGTAATTTGACATTTTTCCAACTAAAATTCATGAAAAGGATTATTAAGATCTCAAAATATTTAAGGTTAGGATTATGAAACACAACGATGGGTGTTTTCCAATGTGTGCAGGGATGCAGAGATCTTTGCTAACCATAATTATGTTGTGGTCGTGTCCTAAATTGAAATGTTGGACTTCACTACGTATCCAATAAGGATGGTAATCAAGCCATATGTAGTTATTGAACAATAGTTTAATGTCATGTGGGACAAAAGGATAGGATATATAATTTTAGGGTCATATAGCTCATACCATTATAAGAAATACACAGTGTGTGTTATCATGGGGACTTTTCAGCCAAGGGACTGAAAATGGAATTTGGGGTTAGGCCCAAAGACTGGGGGAAAGATTTGATGGACACATGAACATTCCTATGTATCCCATAACGATGGAAATCAAGCCCACGTAGTTCTAGAAATACCATATGTACAAATTTGGTTCATACATGTGAAGGGTGAAATGGGACATTAGTGCAATGATGGTTTAACCCAAGATAAAAGGTTCGGGCATTGACATTATGCACATAGTCATTGGAATGAAACTTGATTGAAAATAAATGTAAATAATGATTCCCTCTTAGGTGAGGGTACCAATGAATATTTTAGTTTATTGTCATATAGGACAAAAGTTATTTATAATTTAACAGCAAATAGTAAGGACAAAGGTGAACCAATGTGAAGAAATTGTTTCTGGGGGCGGTTTCATGAATCAAAATCGTACGAGATGGAGATGAAGCAATGTGAAGAGATTGGTTTTGGTCTTGAACCTCTGTAGGATGCCAACGTGTCCATCCTTAAAGGAAAGGATCAATGTCCACGTAGCTCAATTAAAGAATGAATTAGTTGTCAAGTTGTTCTCGGGGAAAACAACCTAAAAAATAGGGTTGGGACTTACACATGGTTAGTAGCCCAGAGAGAGTGTTATGGTTGGAGTTTTCTCTAAGCTCATGTAAGTCATACTCGGTGTGAGAAACTTGAGGTAGCAACAACCCTAACGATGCAAAGTTTACTGTCATGTAGGACATATGAAGGGACTATGCAGTTTAAAGTCTTGCAGTTAGGACTATTGGTGCTACATAGTTTAATGTCATGTAGTAGGGAAAAAGTATATTTTAATGTCATGTAGGACATATTAAAGGAATTTTGTATAGTTTAGCGTCATGTAGCTTGGACTATGGGTAAAAAGTAGTTTAATGTCATTTTGGACGTATTAGGGACTTTTTCACAGTATAACGTCATGTTGGACGAAAAAAGGAATGATACAGTTTTACATTATGATGGACGTAAGTGACAATAGTTTAAGGTCATATGAATGGACCATTGGATATGCAGTTTAATGTCCTACTGGATGTAAGGAATTTATATACAGTTTAGTGTCATGTAGCTTGGACGTTACAGTATAATATCATGTTGGACGAAAGAAATACAAATAGTTTAAAGTCATATGCACGAACTCTGGATGGTGCAGTTTAACATCTCGCTGGATGTAAGGGACATGGAAATAGTTTAAGGTCACATGCATAAATCTGGATGGTATATTTTGTGTTTAAACAAAATACTTCTTATGATATCTGGCATAGGTTGGAGTAGTGATTAGTTCTCCATCCATTGAAATTAAAGAATTAAATCCATTGGAATAGACCTTATGTATTGAATAAGGTCCTTCCAACTGTGGTTCAAGTATAGAAGGTTTCTTTCCTGGTATCATTGGAGTTTTAAGAACTAATACCAATTCTCCCTGAACGAATGAACGAAGATGAGAATTTTTGTTGAAATCTCGTGATATTCGATTCTGATAGACTTCCATGTGGTGAAAAGTGCACAATACTTTCTCATATAACCGTTCCAATTCATCCAATCACTTTTGAGATTGTTCATATGTTGATGAAATATCACAAATGGATACTCTGAGTGAAGCAAATTGAATTCCAATGGACAAGACTGTTTCCATTCCATATACCAGTGAATATGGAGTTGACCGCGTTGCAATGTGGGTGGTGGTTGGATAATCCCATAAATTATGAAAGATTTTATTAGGCCATGACTTATTATCTTTATCCACAATCTTTTGCAGTATACATGATAGAGTATTGTTTAAGGATTCAATTTGGCCATTGGCCGCTGCATGATACCGAGATGAATGATTGGATTTGATGTTGTAATATTGATAAAACTTCTTCACCTCGGATGAACAAAAATTGGTGCCATTTTCCGTAAATATGGTATGAGGGACACCAAATCTGGTAATGGTGTTAGACTTGATGAAAATAACAATGCATTTAGAACTGAATTCCTTGAAAGGTATTTCCACTACCCATTTGGAAAATAAATCAGTAGTAGTAAGAATATACTTAAACTGCTTTGCCGTAGCTGAAGGGTAAGGTCCCACCACTTCCATTCTCCATGTGAAAATGGCCATGAGTATTTAGTTGTATGAAGCTACACTGGAGGTTGATGAATGAAGTTGGCATGTACAAGGCATGAATGAAATTTCATTGTGAAATCAACAATGTATTTTATCATTGAAGGCCAAAAGTACCCAAGACTTTGAATCTGATCATACAGTTTATGTCCAGACCGGTGGGAACCACAAAATATTACTTGCAATTCATTCATGACAGCCATTGTATCTTCACCATCAATGCATCTGAAGGGAACTCCTTCAAAACCACACTTGTAGATAATTTTATCTAGGTGATCTGGGCCATCATAAATAGTAAAATTGACCACACGTCACCATATTTTTTCTTTCTCAGCTCTATCAGGATGAAGTGTTCCATTTTGAAGGTATTGACGGATAGGTGTCATCCATCCTATAGTATGACCATCCGGTTCAAGAATGGGACAAATATCATTAATTTCCTCTGTTCTAGTTCAAACATAATGTGAAATTGCATGACAGTGGGCAATAATGATGTATGTCTCATCCCAATTTGGATCTTCCAAAGCTGTGGCTATATTAGCTGGTGCATCATCATGGGAATTTTGTGATCTTGGGACATAAGAAAATGTTTGTTCAAAGGTAATTCCTCCATTAACTCTCTAACATAATGATACAAAGGGATTAGTTCTTCTTTCTTGATGGCATAATACCCATTGACTTGTTTGATTACCTGTTCTGAATCACCTTTCACCTTTAAGTGATTCACTTGTGCTTGATCCACCAACTCCAAGCATGCGATGAGATCTTGCTATTCTGCTTCATTATTGGTACCACTTTCGCATAATATGATGGAATAAGGTAACACTGCCTTTTCTGGAGAAATGAGCACAATTCCCAAGACAACTTTGTTGAATTCAGGATTTTTCAATTTTCTTTCTTGTTGGACTTCTCGAAGCACCATCAAATTACATTTCCCTTGCCTGAGGTCTTTCATGAATAGAGAAGACTTCATCATCAGGGAGTTCAATATCTGAAGATGTATCTTTCACTGAATGGGGTTCATCCAAGAAATCATCCAGAGCTTGCCCCTTTATTACCTTTTGAGACACATATTGAATATCAAATTGATGCAAGATAACATCCCACCTTGCCAGACGTCCTGTAAACATTGGACGACTAAAGATGAATTTGAGTAGGTAATTGAGAGATACCAATTGGAACTCGTGGTGATTGAGGTAGTGTCTCAACTCTTGAACTGCAAAGATTAATGCTAGGAAACACTTCTCAATACTTGAATATCAGGTTTCTGCATCAAGCATAATCCGACTGAGATAGTATATGTTGTTTTCATTCCCAGCTTCAATATTCTGAGCAAGAAAGGAACCCAATGATCTCTCTATAGCTGTCATGTAGAGGATAAGATGTCTTCCATCAACACGTGGGATGAGTACCAGTGGACTCAAGAGGTATTTATTGAGAATTTGAAATGCTTCTTGACATTATTTAGTCCATTGGTAAGTGACTAGCTTCTTAATCAATTTGGTGAAGTGTAAACTTTTTCCTTCCAAATTTGCGATGAAACGCCGAATATAGGCTAAGTGTCCTTGAAGTCCTCTCAATTCAATCAAATTTTGAGGAGGTGACATACCAAGGATTGACTTGGTCTTCTCAGGATCAACTTAGATACCACAATGGCGTAAAAAAAGGTGCGAAATTTCCCTGAGGTTACCCCAAAAGCACATTATAAGTGGTTCATCTTCAAATTATGTTGTCGAAGCTTGCGTAATATTATTTCCAAATAAGCCAAGTGATTAGAACGTTGATAGGATTTGACCACCAAATCGTCAACATAACATTCGACAAACATCCCTAAAAAGGGTTTGAAGATACGATGCATGGAACACTGATATGTTGCTCCTGTATTCATTAGTCCAAAGGGCATTACCCAGGAGAAAAACACACCCTGGGGGGATCTAAAGGCTATGGATTCCTCATCTTCTAGATCCATTCAGATTTGATTATATCTAGAATATCCATCCATGAAGGAGAGTGATTCATAGCCAGTTGTTTCATCAATTAGGAGTTCTGTAATCGGAACTGGAAAATCATCCTTAAGACAATGCCGTTTAAGATCTCTCAAAACAGTGCAAACTCTTATTTTCCCATTCATCTTTTTCATTGGGAAAATATTAGCCAACCACTTGTGATATTGAACTTCTCTAACTATGTAAGATTTGATATGCTTATCCACTTCAACCTCAATTTTGGAAGCATAGGTTGGGTGTGTTCTTATAGAATCTTTTTTGAATCCTCGATGTTCTTCTGGTAAACCCAAATGATGAGTAGCAACATCAGGATCAAGCCCGGGCATCTCTGTATAGTTCCAAGTAAATATGTCTTGATTTTTCTTTAAAAAACAAATATACATCTCTTGTTCTTCAAGAGTCATGGCCAAACTAATTAAAGTGGGGTGTGGATCTTCTTTTGTACCCAGATTGATTTATCTGAGTTCATCTACAGTTGTAGAGATACCCACTTCAAATGATAGAGGAGCATCTCTGAGATCTTCCTCTTCCTCTTTAACATAGGTTACTTCTTCTGTTTCTACTTGCATAGTAGATGATGCAGCTGAATTTCCATGATCATAAGAGATGTTAAAATTTGAACACCTTGAAGAAGAATATTCTATTTCAGACCCAATTGATGATGAAGGTTCTTCTTTGAGTAATAAAGAGTAGGTGATGGATTGAGAATCGACATCATCATTAACCTGTAACATTGATATAACTTATTCTGGCATGGTTGGCGATGTATAGACTTGCTTTATTTCAGTAGATGAAATGAAGACATCTCCATTTGAGATTTCATCATTGTTTGGTGAATCACCAATTTCTCCCATGTTGTCTGGATCGATTTCCGTAATTGACATTATGGAGCTTTCAATAAGAGTATTTGTATTTGGGTATGTCATGTCAATTTTACTGATAAGGAACACATAATCTACACTCACATGTTCTAATGAGTTTACTGGAATCTTTTCCAAACCATAAAGAAGCATTAACTTTGGTAATCTCTTTTTTTGTGGATTCCTTCTTTCCCTTCATGTGGTAGAATTCCGCCTCAACGTATTGAGATTCACATGTCTTTAACGGGGCCTTATCTGCATATAATGTCCCATATTGACCATCGAAACAATATTTGAGACATTGATGGAATGATGAAGGGATAGTCGTATGTTGATGTAGCTGGGGTCTTCCATGCAAGATGTTGAAGGCTGAGTCTTGATCAACAACCATGAAATCTGAATTGGATACATGATCTCCAAAATGAGTTTTGAGTGTAATCTCACCCAGTGGTTCTGGATTATTTTTATCATATCCTTGTAACATCCTTGTAGAAGGAGATAAATATGATTCTGTGAGGCCCAATCGACGATGTGTACGAATGGGCATGAGGTTGAATCCAGAACCATTATCAATGAAAGCTCTTCGGATTTCTCCACCATTGAACTTTCCAGATAAGTACAATGTTCTAATATTCCCATGCACAACATCATCTTCATCTTCATCTGTGAAAGATATCAGTACATGGCTTTTTGCAGGATTATTCTCTACGTAGTAAACATCAGCTACAACAATTTCAGTTTCAAACTCTTTAGTACTTGACAAGCATCGATGAGTGATTCCCGAAGATCCTTTGACATAGTGAAAGCATAAATAATTGATAACTTGGACGGTACATGGGCCAGGTGTTTCAATACATCATACATTTGACCCAAAGGTCTGCGTTTCCAAATGGGAACATGTGGTTTGGCAGGTGCCTTGGAAGATGATTCATTGGAAGTAGATGCATCTTGTATCGAGATATTAGTTGGAAATATTACTGGATTTGGAATATTATACCTATTAGACCATTTATTTGTTGAGAGTATGAAGGTGGAACCCCCAACCGATCCTCCAAAATATCTGTTCCAGAAATGAATTTGTTATAGGTGGATGAACTTGCTTGTTCTTGTTGAGCTCGCTGAAGGGCTCTTCCACAAGTTTATGATGCATACATAGTTCTAGTAGGGGTAGAATTAGAATAATGTATTTTGGGGTATCCACATCTTCCTTTGCATCCGAGAACCCTAGAACTTCCTCTAATTCCTCTGTTTGATATAGGGAATTTAGGCTCATCGAAATCGAAACTGCGACTGGCAAAAGGATATGTTAAATGAATCTTATTAACAGAACCATAGAATAACTCTTCATCTGATGAAGAATCTGTCTGACTTTCCAATTTAGGCTATACCCTTTGGTGGGATGATGCCTGTGGCTTCGAAGTTGATGGCATGAAATCTACCAGAGTCAAAGACAACTTAGTCCTTGACACATACTCATCTTCTTCTGATTCTTCTTCCTTCCCTGAATTATACTACCCTTTTGAGGATTTTTTTTCTGATGGAGGTTTCACTACGGCATTTACAGCAGAAGACAAAATGTGTTCTTGAAATTCCATTTAAAAAATGGAATGAGTTCGGTTGAATTTATCTTGACAATCTAATCATAATATTTCTACGCATTTTTTCTTTTGTCTTCTTGCCAATAGCCTCCTTCCTCTAGATTTTTAGTAGTAACACATGCTACCTGAGCTGAAGAACCCTTAAATTTGGCATGTCCTAAGTCAACCATTCTTTTCTGGAGGTCCTTGAATAAAAAGCAATCCAAAATGGGATTCCCCAACATTTGATAAAAGGGTAAATAATTGGGACTGTCTTCATCTTCTTCCTTATTGTGCCTTTTGGGCCTTGGAAACTGAAACCAATTTATTATCCAAGGCTTAAATGAAGTTACCATGAACTTTTTAATTTTGGAAAGAATAATATTTTCTCTTCAGATCCTAAAATTGTTTTCATCATTGATCTCTCTGATGATCTTGACGAAACATACTATGTTATTGGCGCTCAGGAGGTGTAGCCCTTTGAGAAGATGAAGGTTTTGAAGTAAAAGCAGGTACATGTGCTTGTTTAAGCATTACTGTAATAGTATTTGCGTTATCCATTCTCCTTCCTGGAGCTTATGGAATTACACCAGCATTATCCTTAGTCTTTATAAGAGAATCCTCAATCTATTGATCGATTAAAGTACGTTCTCGAACCCCTCATGTGTATTTCACAGGGATCAGTGGTGTGCGAAACTCATCACGCAAATTTTCCACACAGATTAGAAACAATTCTTCATGAGGGAGTGAAAAGCATAAGGAATATGTTAATCCCCTCCAGCGAGCAATGAAATCTGAGACCCTTTCATTCTCTCATTTCATATAGTTTGTAATATAAAAAACAGTTGTCTTTGGAAACGTTGAGCTGAATTATAGAAGTAATTTTTGGCAAAGATCCTCCCATCCGGTAATTGATTGTGATTGCAAGCTTGTATACCAAACAAAAGCTAGTCCTTTCATGGATTTCACGACGCATCTGAGTTTCACTGCTTCTTGCTATTCTATATTTCCCATCATAGGATCGAAAAAAGACACATAATGCATCAAATGCTATTCAGGATCTCCGGATCCATTGAAAATAGGGAATAGAGGGTTCTAAAAACTTGATCTGGAAGTGATTGAATATACCCATTCAGGGTAAGCTCTCTTCTCTGGCTGAACCTGTGCACGCTTCCCTTCCATAGTCTTTATCCGAGCTGTTAATGACTCAATGGTAGTTATTAACTTTTGAGAAACATCCAGTTGAACTTGGACTTGGGCAGGTGAAATAATTGGAGTATGGGAAAGTATGGTGGCTGGTACTGCAACTGATCGTAGCACCACCGATTATTTTTGCACTTTAACATTAGTATTAGACCTGTGAGGGTGTACTAATAGAGGAGGATAATCTTGATCCATCAACATAGATGCAACAAACTCCCTTGGCTGATGGACTCCAGCATTCTTAGGAGGAAGACTACCCGGATGTAGTTCTGTATTCATCCTTCTTTATTCCATTATTTTTTCCTCTTGTTGAGCAAACATTTTCTCTAGTGATAGATATTGGCCTTCTCTATCGGAAGGGTATGTAACGTGATTATTTCCATACCCATTATTATACACCTTTCGGAGAGGGGGATGTGGGTTACTTTAAGGATTTCCTAGGTTTTGAATAATCATTTGATTTCGTGTATGCACTCCTTCTTTATTTGTGTCTGTGCGTATAACTTCTTGAACATGAAGTTCTTCATCTAAGTCCCTTGAGTGAGACTCATGTTCTGGAGGATCAGTAAAAATGGAATTAATGATACTGTTTTGATGGTACTCATTAACCAGCGCATTTGACACCCAGTGTTGAAGATGCTGAGTAGGTGATGTCGTCCTAAGAGCGGATGACGTTCAAATAGGAGTAGCAGTAGTGGAATTTTCAGTAGAAGTTTTCATAGAAAACGTATTCACGAGTTTGAACATAAGAGAATACATTTTGGAAATGTAGAAGGTCTTGGAAAACGGTGCATGTTTGATATAACATACATAATCAAGATATTTCTGTCCACTATATCTTTTGGATAAGAAAATATGATACTGATTGTTTTTTGGTCCTCTCATTGAGTTTTAAATAGGGTCCTAACAAATAAGAAAAGAATCATTTTATCTTGGTTAATGATTCACGTCGGGTTCACCATTTGTTTTCCTCTGGAATTAGGGATGACCTCATTGATATAAGGTTCAAACATTCCAAACAGTTTTTAACGGGTTTGTTCATAGAACTGGAAACATCCAATGATTCTATATCCAATTGGACATACATTCCAAAGTTAGGTGCTCATTAGCTTTGAATCAATGGGACTTAAAAATTTGAATTGGTCGAGAGGATGGGAGGTCAGACTCATCACACCTTTTTAGGGGAATTATTGTCTACTATGGGACTCTATTTATAGATTTAAGTTATGTTCGTGAATTATTATTAAATTAACAAGTAGAAAATGATATTTCCTTTAGATCTGACAATAAATGACTGATATGTTGGAAATTTAGAGAATCTTTTATATGTATTTGAGGTTCTTCATCGATAGAGAATAATATGTATTTGTTTGAGATTCATATTCAATGGTATCCTTCAATACTTAAAATTATCTTGGTCATTATGATGACAATACTGGTTTTAAATCCACTCGGTGGGGCAGTTGAAGTTTATTGTCATTCAGAAGGACATGGATTATTTCAAAGTTGGGATCGTTCCCGCAGATGGGATACCTATGTATCCTTTGTTTTGGAAAAGGAATCAGAACCCATATAGTTCATTCAAGGGAGTATGATGTTTATGATTGATGGCTAAAGAAAGATATCATAATTTCTTTTACACTCTATGCTCACGTGATTCATTCTCAGTGTGAGAAACAAGAGGTATTGGTAAAACAAACAATTGTGTCATGAAAGAAGCAATCATAAAAAATGATGTGGGGGTTATGTATGTATGATTGCCCAAATAGATGAAGATTAAGATTCACTTCAGTGAATAAATCTAGGAATAGTGTCCATAACGGTAAATGTGCTTCATGGTGATTTAGATACACTAATCTTGGGGATTACACCTGAGGAAGGTTCCCAAAATAAGAGGGGGATTGTGATTGGGTTTTACTCTTGAGAAGGAATCCCATATCCAAAGTAAATTAAGACTAGTTAAGAGAAATTATGACTGGGGCTTACTCCTGAAATGGAGGCCCAGGTGAATGGGATTTGAAAAATTAAGGGATTTGGGGCTTACTCCTAAAGAGGATTCCCATATTATGAGACTGGGTATTACTCATGAAAAGGAAGCCCAGGTTAAGAGATTTTGGTTGGGGCTTACTCTTGAAAAGGTAGCCTATATTTGGGAACATGGACTGGGGATTACTCCTGAAAAGGGGGCCCAGGTTAAGGAAACTATGACTGTGGGTTACTCCTTAGGAGGATGACAATGAATAGGGTTCTCTCATCTTAAAGGATGAGGTTGAATTAATGAAATCTCTAATTTTAGTGACATAAAGATGTGTAAATCACTAGTTTTTAAGAGATATTCCACGGAATTCATTTCGGATAAGGAATTCAATCAAGAAAACATGCTATAAGTGGCTTTGAAGAGTGTATTAAAGACTGAATCTTGAATATGAGTGGTGGAATGGAATATGAGGGGTTAAATGGGCAGAAAGGGAACCGAAAAATAGAAGGGCGTGCAAGTCCTGGTGGGCGTGCATGTACTGTTCGAGCACGAAAGTCCTGGTTTCACACCTATACCTGTGCGACAAATGGGTACTTGCATGATTGTTAGCTAGTAGGGTAATACATGGGTGATCCTTGATCAAAACCTTTAGAATTATCCCGAGGCACTTCCAGAATAGTGGCACAGAAGTTTCAATGATTAGGTAAAGAGGCGCGCAAGTGTGTCCATTTCCCTTAAGGTTAAAAACCCTTAGGCGCACAAGTGTTAGTTAATTATAACACTTAGACCTTATTCCTCTTGTTTAGACCTTCCATTCTATGTAAATAATTACCTTAGAAGCGTTCGAAAGACATGAAGAAGAGACTTGAGATTTCAGAGCTTTGGAAAAAAAATTCTCCATTAAAATTGGGGGGCCACCGGTGGTATTTATAGGCTAGAGAATTCCATGGGCGATTTTCAAAGAGGGCGCGCAAGTCGCTTGCGCGATAGTGATGGAAATTGTATTACCCATAGGCATTTGACTCCTTTTTCATTCCTGTGTCGATTTTTTATGTTTTCTTCAAAGGATGAATGAATTTGTTCTAAGTCATTTCCCATTCCATTCAATTAGACAATGTGAGGAAAAGGAGTGTCAAAAATAATATTTTAATAAAATATTTTTTCTTTTTAAATTGTTTTCCTTGAGTATATAACTCACCTCCACATAAGAAAACCTATTAATTAATAAAGTATGGTCATTTTCCTAAGAAAATATTTTTTCCACTCCCCTTTTTCAATTACCATTGGAAAAACCTTTTTCTAGGTTTTTATTTTAATAGTTTAATGTGATGTGTCCCGAACATAAATAATAAAGAATTCCATCTCCATTCATATATAATCCCACCCAAGCTCCCACTTCCTCTTCCCTTAGGGCCATTTGAGTTCGACCATCCCCTTCCCACCTCTCTTTATAATCCCCCCAAGGTTCCCCAAGATCCGATGAAGCCTATATCAAGCCTCTCTCAAGCCTTTGGGATCACACGTCCAAGTAAGGGTTTTCTACCTTTCTAATTTGTTTACAATTTTCATTAAGTTGTTATTCCCTTTAGTTTCCAATTAAAAATGTTGCGGAATGAATTATAAACACCCCCATATTTCCTTCTTTATGTTTGGAAATTGGGATACCCCTTTCACTTCCATTAATGGGTCTCACGTTCACCTATTCCCATGCTAAAATTCAGTGAGAGATTTCTCTATCCTCATTTACATCCAAGTAATTATTTTGTAGTGTATATCTCAATTCAATTATAAGTGTTGGTACACATACCTATATGAACCCCTTACATTACATTTCATTTATAGTTGATGATACAACCTTTTCTCTCTCATCAAATATTTTTTATAAGTTCTTATTTCACGTCGTTAATTTACCGAAATTGCACTACAATTTTCCAAGCCAATGTCATTATGTAGTGAATACCATGCCTATTTATCTATAAATGGTATTAAACATTATGAAAATATTCATATTTATTATAAATATTTATGTATGTATTCCACATCCATTTTTTATGGAATAAATGATGATGGTTGATTCCCTATTATATGATCCATGTGGTACACTTATGCATGAAATGAAATGTTTAAGAAAGGTGCGCCCTGATAGCGTTGCAATGCGTTGGGTAATGTATAGTATCATGATACGTCATGTGCAATGGGTGTTGACTCATGAAAATTCAAGTTATATGGGTTCGTACTTGTGCTTCATGTGCAATGAGGGTTTACTCATGCTCTATTTGTAATGAGCCTTGTCTCATGCTAATTCCAAGTGTTGTTTCCTCATTTCCATGTTATGATTTTCATGATTTATCATGCCTTTATGTTCATTTTTTTCTTGTGCTATTTTGATATGTTTATTGTCTAAAATGTATTTTATTACTAATGTTATTCCATTTTTATTCTCTTAGTAGGATTTATATCTCACCCTTTTCGTATACTTGTACTGAGGTTATCTCATGCAATTATTAGTACGAGGGAATGTAGTGGTCATGTAAAAAACTTTTTCAATAAAAAAGTTGTATGTTTTATCATCTATGATGTTATGTAATTTTCCTAATACCCAAATACACTACACATCTCGATCTTCTATGTTGTATCAAGTGAATATTTTATGTAATAAATCAAGTTGAAGTTTGTAATAAAAATATATGCTGTTATAATTTCTATTTTTTATATTTGATTGAAAGATGATCCAAATGATAATACTGAGAAATATATGTATCCATAAACAAATATGTGTTATAATCAAATCAGAGTGTACAAATAAATGTTTTAAAACATTATTATATGGATAATATGATGGAAATTGTATGTTTCATTATCTTAACTATGGTAGTGGGATTAATATTTTAATATCCTCAAAATCATAACTATTATCATTATCAGGTGATATTTTTCAAGGTCATTTTGGAAATTTATAAAAGTAATGAGGATTATTTGAAACTAATAAGGATTTTTCTTCATTAATATTACTATAATTGTATTGAAATATATAATAAATTATATATATAACCTTGAATAATTTTTTTACAACAAATATATTTTATTGGGATAACTATCATTGATCACAATAGTTCTATATGGATAAATCATAGGCTTATAATAATAATGATATTGGGGTAATGAAGTGATCATTGTATTTGAGATAAGTCAATTATATTTTAATTATATGATTGGAATTGATTATCAATTTATTAAAAATTGAAAAATGAAAGGTTTATTTATGATTATATAACTTTTTAATTATGATATAATTCATTATTATGTAATATTTCGAGCTTTTGGAAAATAACATTTGATGATTAAATTTAGATTGACTTTATTGGAGTAACATATATAATTAGGTAGTTAATTTAATTAAAAATTCAAATATTTTTCGGAATGATATCGTATTGAGAATTTATTATTATGGTCTACAAATGATTGGATATATTATTATTGAAATGATTAATTTTTAGTTAGGATATATATGATACTTTAATATCCCTAGAGAGTAAAAAATATATTAAACAATAATTTATTTCCCAAATAATGAATATTTTATGAATACTCTAACATACTTCAATGAGTAATAATTAAAATAGCGACAGAAAATTTATTTGATAAGGGAGGGAGATTGTAATACCCTGAGATCTTAATATATTATTAGCTTTAATGAAGTCTATGTGTTTGATAAGATTTAACATATGCAACAACGATATGATAATAAATCGATTTTTAAATATTAAACATTTAAATATTTTAGTATGGCCATTAAATGAAAGATATTGAATTAGGGGAAATGAATAAGAGGATCCATGTTATTAAATAATTTACATATTTAAATAATATGTAATTTTAAAATAATAAAATATAATTAATATTTCTAAAAAAACCAAAATAGAAATGTATGAATATAAATAAATTCTAAATTTTGAGTTTTTTATTAAGAAAATATTTATATCATGAATAAATAAAATTAAAATTATTTATAATATGAAAAATTAATTACCAATTAATTCATTTTTTATTGAAAGGAAATATGAATAATGAATAGTTATCATTCTCAAAATTTGTTTTCCAATATATATTAGTTTGCCCTACATTTTTTGGATTTTATATAAATATTTAATTATCAAATTTTAGTAATATATGTTGAAAATTGCAGATAATGTTCTAATAAATCATAATAATAGAATCTTAATTTCTTATTTTGTTGAAAAAAAAACGATTTTTAGTTGAATATTGTAAATTATTGTTTTTACAAATTACCTGACATTTGATGACGTTATTAACATATATTTTGAGGATTTAAATTTTAATAAAAAACATTTTAATAAAAAATAAATATTTTCATTTTAAATTATTATTTTTTTATAAAACAAATTATAAAAAACATATTTCATAATTTTGAAAAATAATTTTATTTTTTAAAATAAATAAAACATTAAAAAATGTATTTTGAAATTAATTTTCATCACATTTTTAAATTGAATTAAATGAAATGGAATTTATGTATTCAATAATTGGGTGAAAATTTTCTTATATGGACTATTTTATTATTTTTCATTAATAAATATTTACCCTAGATATAATCATGTATCCTTATAAAATATCTAGTTACCACGGTAAAATAAAACAAGGTAAAAGTACAGAAAATAATAGTAAAAGCCCTCAAACATGTTTAAAACATGTATGGGAATGTGCATGTGAGGCGTTTATTGAACTTATCACTTCTCATCTTCATTATTTATAAAATTTTGGGACACTTTTATTCATGGAGACTTAACATTATTAAGAACATTAGGGTATATGAAAAAATGTCATCCATTTTCATCTATAAAAGGGGCGTTCCACTTGTCACTTATCCATATAATTACACCTCCTATGTTTGGTTCATATTCCACCCAAACATATCATCATCTCTTATAGAAATCTTATGGATGTTTTTTTTCTTCTCGAAATATCATCCCTCAAGCATTTAAACCAAGTAGAAAATTTGATAATTTAAGATGTGAGGTATATGTTATTAACATCTCCTTCTATTTATTATTAATTTATATGGGTTATTTTTAAATAAATTTACATTCACCATATTAAAATTTTTACACAATCATAATTATTAAATGAATATTTAATTATTGTAGTTTTTCAGGCAGTAACCTCTATCCCCTTCCTTGTTACAATAAAACTTATCACTCAAGCATTATGCAGACTACTATCTCAATGACTTAATGTGTTTCATTTTATTTCACATCCATAATACTATGGACCTAATAATTAATTTAACATCTATTTATGACATTTATAAAATATTTTATATTCTCAAATTTGAAAAGTATCTTTTATGTTTTTTCAGTTTTTTTGAAAATAAAATCATCTTCCAGGCGTGTGAGTGGACTACCACCTATATAGAACGATCAATTTCCATTTTTATTTTCATTAACACCACCCATGGATGGTACCAAGAATTTTTTTAATGGATAAATATTATTTTTAATATATTAGTGAGTTTCTAGTGTGGAAAATTTATGTAAAATTGTACTGACTAAATCAACAACTAATTGTTATTAATTCAATAATGGAAAATGTACCAAATAAGAAAAAATGGTCTCTTCGTTCAATATAATGTCTTTATATATATTATCTTATATATATAATTAAAAAAATAATTTGATACATCACATTAATGTAGAATAAATATGTTACTCCTGATCCAAGTTACCTAGAGTTGGTACATTATTACATAACATTGGCATGATACAAAGAATCATGTCTTAAAAGACCGATCAATTTATTATTATTGGAATCAAGATAGATACATAAGTTCAAAAATATTTCTTGAAATACAATACAACAAAAATTTAATCCATTAAAAACATCAATGCCTCACAGATTATGCCTACAAGTCACTCATAACTAAATTCATAATATCCTTGTAAAATGATACAAAAGAAAGAGGTAAGCCTAAACACTCAGTAAGGGTAATCAATAAAACATAAGACAACATAAACATTAGGCATGCTGAATAATTGAAAACACATTCCTTTATGAATAATAAAAATGAATACTTTATGGCTGGAATTTGAGCTGTGTAAATAATTCCTTAATAAAACATTGTCATGGGTATTCTACTAGTTTAATAACGACATGAACCATTAATAATATTTTCAAAATAAGAGAATGTATAATGCAGGACATTATGAAACATTTTGTCAATGCCTCAGCAAAGACATCTAATAATTATTAAGGCCCCGACCAAAACCATATATCAAAATTGGGAATGACGTCAGCCAATTCTACATCTAATTATCTCATGAGACATACTGATGCACCAAGGAGCTATAGTGGGCTCCACCTGTCACTTACTAAGTCCAATACATTCCTAATATGAAATGAATGAAACATATCTAAAGAATTCATATTAAAACTCGCATATGAAATATTAATACATTAATCAAAAGCATGAATGGTATAAAAATAACACATCCACTGTCAAAAATATCACAAAACTGCCAATACAATATGGATGATTTGAATCAGAATGATTTCAAAATCAAACATGTCTGAAATCCATCAAAGGATTTTGACATAGATGAAATGAAAACTATTTGAGATAAATATCTCTTTAATTTTTTTAAAAAATTTAAAAGTAACATAATTTATAAAGGATGTCATTTAAATACATTTTTGAATAAAATTTTACCATATCACTTTGTTACTTTTTAATGGAATTAATATTTTAAAAACATTCATGTCCATATAAATAAATCATTAAAAAATAATTGGAAAACAGGGACATTAAAAAGATTGATTTAGAATAAAAATATTTAATCCATTTTAAATGATGATCTAGTTAAGTAGACCCTTACATAAAACTGTAAAATATTAATTTGAAAACATTTTTATGAAATATGGAAAATGATGATAAATATGTCCTAGTAAATACATACTCATAAACAATCTCTGATAATAATGACATTGAGGAATTAACCCTTACCCTGTACTTTTCCTAGGTATATGGTATTCTAATATCACTAATTATAGTTAAATCATTTTTTTAAACCATATATGAACCACATACATTAATATGATAAAATACATGATCTTCTAATATTTATTTTTTAATAATATTTCAATAGTATCTTCATTTCAGGTGTTAACTCATATGTTTTCCATTATATTCATTGTTATGTAAGCCTTGATTGTTATGGATATGATATCTATTATTAATATCTATAATGATATAAATTACATAATCATTATTTTTAATCATAAAATGTTAATTATTCATTAATGATTATGATGGAGAATGAATCTAATCACGTTCGTGGAGACGGTAATCCGTACATACGCAAAAGCGACAATAACATTATATTGTTTGTGTAATCATATGTAATTGGATAATATATCATATATAAATATTCATTAACATGATATATTTATTATTTATATTATTTATATTCATTATTATACCCATCCAAATAATGATGTGTTTGAATAAGTAACTATGCCACGTCGTGGAGACTGTAAATCGTACGTGAACAAGTATGATGAATTTTTCATTTATAGAATTGATAGAATAATGAATATAGTCATAAGATATTTATAATAATGTTATAGTATGTAGAAGTCACTGGAGTTATTATTTTGGTATGGAAACAATAATTAAATGGGATGTGGAAGAAAAAAAGAACTTGAAAGAGGTTGGTGAAATTATTATCTTTTCCTTCAGTTTTTTCCTTTGAGTTGATCAAAAGGGCTCCTCAGGTTAGATTTTTGATCAATGTATGGATTCTAGGATTACATGAGGGATGTTGGGAGGTTATTTGGGCAGGGGTTGGATTAAAAAAATGGCATTGGAGGTGTGAGTCGGAGAGAAGGGGAAGGGCCCTTTTATAAGAGGGGTGATGGTCACTTTAGGAAAAGATTAACATATTAATTTATTATACAACCATATTCGGTTTATAATGGCTATAAATGAATTTATTTCGTGCCATAGGTGGTTATGGGTCGTAATCCTGTCAACCAATATGATTTAGACAAGTTTACGTTACCATTTTAACCATATATTTTAGATTTAACTCTATGTTAAATAGTTTATATTTTAACGTATCTTCTGGTTTTGTTACACTAAATGGTTAATAAACATACTCTAAACATCCAATAAAATTTCAAGTGGTTCATTAATGAAATATATAATATTATTTAATTCCTTTCCCAATCCTTAGATTTTTCGGAATATAATATACTTTAATAAAATAATATTTGTTTTAAAAACTCATTGATATCAATTTTGTCACTATTTAGTATTTGGTTTTTGGGAAAGTCATCACAACTTGATTACATCGAACAAGACACATTGAATCCACCAAATAATGACACATTCAACTAAAAAATTCGTATATGTCATAAAAACATTGAAATTATTATTATTTTAATATTTATAATACCATTTATTTGATTATTTCATTAATAATGTAATTAGTATATTATCATTGTGTCATAAATAAATATAATTATTTAATGTAAAAAAATATTAAGAAAAATACCATGATGTAAGAAAATTTTTTGTATTTCTAAATAATATTTATTTGTCGAATTAATATTTTGTATAACCTTATATTAAAAATGGTTTATTTATTAAACATTGAATTTATAACTTTAAACTCTTCTTTAAATAAAATAATAATAAATGTCGTAATCTAATCCAAGTAGACCAAAAAGATCTTATTTAATTCCAATTGTTTTTAGGAGATATTACATTTATCCAATAGAATTAGGACATGTGTTAGGGTAATTATAATATCAATTTTACCCTCAATTACCCTATTTACTTTTAACCGGTGTAAATAAAAGTCAAAATATAATATTCATCAAAAAAAATTAATCTTATTAAATCACATTTTACATGATAATGTCAACCATTTATCTCTTATTTTTGAAATTCAACTCACAGAAGTGGTAAAATTATATTTTATACAAATTTGAAAATGCTCTTAGAATGTAGGTAAAAGACGGGGTTCAATTAAAATATATAAATCTGAATTTATAATAAAATGACTCCAATGAATATCATTAATCTAATATAGGTATCATATATATATATTTTAAAATAAATAATATTATAAATAAAACTTTGGTTTTAAATAAGAACGAAGTGTTTTTCATTATTCATCAAAAATTGATTGTTTTCAGAAAAATATAAAATTTTTACACGAAGCTATTTTTGATATTAAAAATTTAAAAATGAAGTCTATTTTACAAAATTAAAAACATTGGAGTTTCATTTATTAATTTAAATTTAATTCCAATACACAAAACTATAAAGAGGTTTTTCAAATGTAAACACTATCAAAAGACTAACATGTGTTTATGTCAAATTTATATGTGAAGTTACTTATAATAACATACATTGTATTAAATGAAAAAATAAATTTACTTATTCTTCCAAACAATTCAAATGAATAATTTAACAATATTGAATATTTTTATTAAAATAATTGTATTCTATTAAAATTTAGTATTTTTTACATTCATCAAAATATAAAGGTTGAATGAAAAGTACTAGAAATTTATCCAAACTAAATTTTTATTTCCCACTTCTAACGAAAATTTTAATTTAATTTAATTTAATTTATAAAAGTGTCAAATATTGGTTTTGAAGAGGATTTTCCAAAAAATATTTGGTAAAAGATCCTTTTTTGAAAAATAATTCTTTTATTTGAAAAAATGAGTTTTTCATAATATTATGTATATAAAAAAAAGAAATATTAAAATTATATAATATATATATATAATTCATAATTTAGTAAATACTATTCATGGCATCTTTTTGAATGACTATTTTGGAAAGTTTTGGTGTTCTCGAACTCATTTTTGCGTGTAGCGCAAGTTATTGAATTACATTGAAGAAATAACATACTACGAAATCATGGGGTGTTAAATTGTCCCCTTCTTCAATAAATTGAGTCCTCACAATTTGAAAATTATCATTTAAAATAAATGCTTAAATTTAGAAAAAATGCATTTGTGGAAAACCCACATCGAAAATTGGTTTAATAAAATTTTGTCATAATAAGGTGGAAAGAGAAATGAAAAACTCGACACCAAATTATGATCTATATTAGGAAAAAATTAGTGAAAATTAAAGAAATTTATTTATTGGAAAAACAAAAATATTTATATGAAGTTATTGATCACATCAATCACAAACAAGTGTAAAATTGAGGTCCTCAAAACCAAGAATCTTTGATGATTAAAAATATCATCAGTTCTAAAAAAACATATTGTATTTGGATATAATATATTTGGTATTACGATTCTTTCCCTAAAGGTTAATAATTTATTTCATCATATAATAATTAAAAAAATGATTACTTGACAAGAAGTGTTTCTTTTGTTAACAATATTCAACCAAAAACTCTTCTATTACTCTATAAGATAATAGAACTCAAAAATATTCAATTTATCCTAATTATATAGGGTGTTAAAAAAAGGAATTTATAATTCATATATCATCCCTTTTTAAAAAATACTACATTAAACAATCCAAGACATCACTTGGGCTAGTGGTAGGTGATTCACCCTTATCACCCTTCAGTTGCTGGTTAAAGTATTGCGGCACTGTCGGACGTGACCGGTTATCGCCCGACCTCCGAGTTTTCCTTTTTATGAAAATCGAATAATAATCTCATGAAATGATTTAACCTTTATTATAGTATCGAATGTGAAAAAAAATCTATTCCTACATTTAGACATATCCAAAATAATCTATTCCAAACTCATATTCCAAAATTTACAAGGAAGGTAAACACAATGAAGATCATTTTTTCAATGTAATAACATATGAATACATGTATCATGTATTCATCTAGAACACTGTAACACACTGAATTACCATAAAACCTTATTGATTACATTCATGCTCCCTTATTCCTCACAGAATACAAAATATACTCCTTCTATCCAAAAATGTTATAAAATCCAACAATTATGGAATATACAAATCCTTAATTAGTTTCTAAGTAGTCAATAATATCCAAAATAATGTATCGAATAAATTGTAACATATTCCAAAATTACCACCTCTATATTAGAACCATAATATGGTTTATATTTTTTTAACCATATATTTTCCAAAAACAATTACCTACTATTGATTAACATTTCATAAAACCATACAATCATTAATCCTCAATGAAATTGTATTGTAGTAAAATCCTTATTTATTTCCATAATTCATATAATGAATACATCATTGATACAACACACAAATGAAATAATTATTTAATAACAATATAAGAACAATAGCCCTTCCTCTTCATCTGTGGTAGTATCATAACATGATTATTACCCAATATCATCATTTGGGGAATACTATGATGATTTGGACCTTGATTCGCGTAGCGTCCCAACTCCATGCAGATGTATAATTGAACCTTTTCACCTTTTTCATATCCTTGAAATCACGTACATTGTGTCCTTTTTCTCCATAATTATAACATACTCTCATTCCCTTCAAACATTGATTAAGGTTATTCCTTCCACGATAATCACATATGTGAAAATAATTCATTCCCTTCTTCCATTATCCATCATTCTCTCTTCCGTCATTTTCTTCTATTAATTCCATTCAAAGCCACCAGAATCCGATAATTCTTTACTTATCTTATTTACACATGATACTATTTTGTCCTATGATGAGAATACATGGGATATTATTTCTCTTATAAATGTTGGCACCATACCTGGAAATATAATATCCTTCTTAATCAGTATTTCATGCGTATTGATGGAGTTCTTATTCCTTCTACTAGGCACCATTTCAAAACATTGGCATACACTATGTTAGTATATGAATAATAATGCCTAATTAAAAATTTGTATAATAGATAATGTATATTGAAATTTTTATTCATATAACCTATAATCATAAAATGTTTTCTTTGAAGAATTAATTACTTTTAAATCATTCATTATGGCTTGTAATTAAAATGTGATTTATTCTAAACGTATACCCAGGGAGTGTCGTAATAAACAGTGAAGAAAGACATGTTGTCATGAACTAGGATACCCCATGTCAAATCTAAAACTCCTTGTCAGAGTTATCACTCCTAGTTACATCTGTGTCACAACCGCCACTACCTGCTTGTATCCAGAAATGGTTATATTTCTTGTAAAATACCCTAAAAATCCCCATTACCAAAATTCTATAATGGTTTTACAATATTATCCTCAAAGTATCTCTTAGTGTAATTTGATATAATATGAGTTTATCAAAATCTACTTTCCATGGTTTTTACTAATCATCTTTTGATAACAACGGTAACGCCCGACCCTAGTTACCTAGATGTTGTGCTTTTTTACATAACAATGGCATGATAAAAAGTATCATGTCCTGAAAGACCGATCAATTTATTTTTATTGGAAACAATAATTATACATAAGACCAATATTACAACATGAAAAGAAATAAAACACTACTTTATTCCATCATAAACATCCAAGCCACCTAGATTATACTTTAAAGTCACTCATAACTAACTTCTTCCTATCATGGGAAAATGAAACATATGAAATGGGTGATCTCAAATGCTTAATAAGTGTAAGAAATAAAGTGGAATATTACATAAAAATTAGGCATGGTGAATAATTGAAAACAATGCCTTTACAAATAATAAACATGGACACATTATGGATGATATATGGTATGTTTAAATAATGCCACAATAAAACATAGTCATGGGTATTCTACAAGTCGAATAACCACATAAACCTTCAATAATATTTCCATAATGATTGAATCTATAATAGGACACTATAAAACATTTTCTCAAGGCCTCATCAAATACTTATAAAAATTATTAAGGCCTCGGCCAAAACCATATATTAAAATTGGGAAAGAACTTGGCCAATTCTACATAAAATTTTAATGCCCCAACCCTAGAATACCAGATTCGGTGCATTATTTTAATAAATTGGTATGATTACAAGGAATCAATTCCCAAAAGACCAATCAGTTTAGCAATATTGGAAATTAGATTACATACATGAACGTAAAATTACACAATAGAAAATAAAACATTACATAAATGATCTTTTAATAATACTATTAATCCCCTAACATAACCTTACTTATCAACCATAATACACTTCTTGGAATCTTGGGAAAGTAAAACATAATAAATGGGTGATATCAAATGATCATTAAGGAAAAAATAATAGATAAAACATTCATAAATATAAATAATCATTTAAAGAAACTTATAGTATGAAAACAAAAGTCATTTAAACATAAAATTCCACATAATTTTGCAAATATAAATCAAATAATGCCATTTACTTATTCACGTAGATATTCTAATAGTCGAATAATAACATGTAATATTAGTATCCAATTTTATAATGATTGAATGCATAATTTCAGGCATCATAACCACATAGTCAAGGTCTTGTTCCTAGACTAAAAATAATATTTTTTGAAGGCCTTGTGCTAAGACAACAGGTTTTCTCAGGAGACCTACCGATGCATTATGGAGCTATAACAGGCTCCAAACATCACTTAATAAGTCCAATATATTCATCATATGAAAACTATTAATCATTAAATACCATTTTTTTTTAAAAATAACACACAAAAAGTAATTTCCTTATTCATAAATAATGAATGGTAAAAAATAGCACATCCATAGGAAAACATATCACAAAACCTTAAATATAATATGAATGATTTTTATTATATTAAATCAACTTTATAAAGTACCTTTCTTTGGAAAAAGATAGATATATTCTTTCAAAATATACATGATCAAATAATCTAATAAATGACTTTAACCAATAGTTTAGTAAAATGAAAAAAAATTGAATTACATTTTTAATAAAACATGGATGTGGATGATAAAGAGGTCCTAGTAGAGACTTATTTATTAAAATCCTCGGATAAGTAACTAGATTATAGAATTAACCCTTACGTTGTACTTTTCTTTGGTCGAGGTTATGTTAACCTCATATATAATATTTAAATCATTGTTATTAAATTATACAATAATGATATACATAAATATTATATCATATATGTTCTTTAAATATTTGTTTATTAATAATATTTTAGTAGTATCATCATTTTGAGTGTTAACTGATATTTTTTCCTTTATATGATTGGTTATGTAAGACATGTTTATTATAGATATCATGTAATTGATTCAAATCTTGAATGATATTAATTTCTTAAGCAATATTTTTAATCATAAAATGAAAAGTATTCCTCAATGATTATGATGGGTAATGAATCTCATCGGGTTCATGGAGACAGTAATCCGTACATACACACAAGGGACAATATCATTATATTAATGGTGAAATATTATGTAATTGGATGGTATATCATATCTAGAGAATAATTAAAATGTTTTAATTTTTATTCAAATCTGTTACACTCAATATTATACCCACCCAAATAATGATGTGTCTGAATAACAAAATACACCACGACTTGGAGACGGTAAGCCGTACGTACCCACATGTGTGACATTGTAATTTATAGGACAGATGGAATAATTAATATGGTTGTACAATATTTATAATAACATCACAGTATCTAGGAGGTACGGTAGACAATTTTTGGGCAAGTAAACAACAATGAAAGTGTAAGTGAAAGAAGAAAAGAACTTCAAAGAGGGTGGTGAAATTATTACCTCTTCTTCGGGTGTTTCCTTTTGATGTGATCAAAAGGGCTCCATAGGCTGACATTTTAATCAATGTAAGGAACCTTGGTTGATTTGAGGGAACTTGGTAAGATATTTTAGAAGGTTTTGGATGAGCCAAATGGCATTGGAGGTGTGATTTTGAGAGAAGGGGATGTTCCCTTTTATAAGAGGGGTGAGGGTTACCTATGGAAAACTTAAAATAATAATTTATTATACAATCTTATTCATTTTATAATGGATCCAAATGAAATTATTTTGATCATTAGGTGGTGATGGGTCTACATAATCTCATCCAGTATGTTTTATCCAAGTTTAGGTTACCATTTTAACCTTATCTTTTTTATTTAACTCTTAGTTAAATAGTCAAACTTTTACTTTGTCTTCTTGTATTCATACACTATATGTATAATAAACGAAATATTAACTTCCAAGAGAAAATCAAGTTGTTAAATAAAGATATATATAATATTATTTAATCCCTTTGGCCGACCATATATTTTGAAGAATATTATATCGACTAATAATATAGTATTTGTTTAAAAAAATATTATTTCAATCGTGACACTATTTTTTATTTTGTGTTTTTTAAAATCATAACAAAATTATCACATCAAAATAAATTTATATAATAAAACCTAACATGTCATATTCACCTAAAAAAGTAGTTTAATTCATCAAAAGAATCAATTTAAATTTATTTTGGATATTTACAATATCAATTATTTTAATATTTCATTAATAAAGTAATTATTGCATCATCGTTGTGTTATAAATAAATTAAGTTATTTAATTTATAAAATTTATAAATAAAATCCCATTATGTAGGAAATATTTTTATATTTCTAATTAATATTTACAGTCAAATTTATATTGTGTGTATCCCTATATTAGAAATGGTTTATTTATTAAACATCGAATTTAACACTTTTAACTCTTCTTTAAAAAAAATAATAATAAATGTCATAAACTAATACATGTAGACCAAATGAAATCATATTTTATTCCTAATGTTGTTTTTTTCCTAATTACACTTATCTAATAGAATTACCACATTTGTTATGGTAATTATAACATCATTTTTACCCATAATGTCCCGATTTATTTTTAACCTTGGTAAATAAAAGTCAATAGTTACTATTCCACCTAAATTATTTCCATTTTATTTAATCACATTATATCTAATAATTTTATCCTTGTCTCTCGGATTTAGGAAATTCAACTCACTGAAGCTGTAAAATTATGTTTTATGAAAATTTGTAAATGCTCCTAGAATGAGGGTAAAAACTATTAAAAGGTTTAATAACATTTTATACATCTAATTTTATTATAATATAACTATAATTAATTAAATTTAACATATATAGGTATTATATATATATTTTTACTTAATATAAATTTAAATTAAATAAACCATAATTTAAATAAAAAGTCAGTTTTAAATAGTAACGCAGTGTTTTTCACTGTTTAACAAAAATTGAAAATTTTCAGAAAAATACAAAAAATTCTCCCTAACCAAATTTTGTTAATAAGAAATAAAATATGAATTATATTTTACCATATTAAAAACATATATTTTTCATTTATTAAGTTAAAATTAATTCACGTTGTCAAAAGCCAAAAAGTGTGTTTTTAAAAAGTAAAAACTATCCAAACATTGACATGTGTTTATGTTAAATTTAAATGTAAAATTACTTATAATTACATAAATTGTTTTAAATAATAAAAACATAATCTAATTATATTTCCAAACCAATTAATTATAAAATTGAACATCATAAATTATTTTGATTAAAAAAGTTGTTTTTAATTAAAATTTAGTATGTTTCACTATTCCCCAAATATGAAAGTTACCAGAAAAACACAAAAAAACTATAAAAACTAAAATTTTATATACCTATTATATAAAAGAAGTTTAATTGTTAATTTTGACTATAAAAAAGTGTCAAATATTGAATTTAATATGGGTTCTCCATTAAAAAGTAGGTAAAATTGCATTTTTTGAAAAATACTTATTTTATCTGAAGAAAAGAATTTTTTCTTATATTATGACCAAGAAACACATAATATGGGTGTTAAATTTTTTTGGGAATACATATAATAATCAAAATGCATATAATACTATTAATAACCTCTTTTGAACAACTATTTAGGTATGTTCTGGTGCGGTCGAACTCGGTGATGCGTGTAGTGCATGTTATTGATTTACATTGAAGAAATAACATACTATGAAATATTGGAGTGTTACATTATCCCCCCCTTAAATAAATTATATCCATTGAATTTTAAATTTTTCATCAAAAATAAATGGTTAAATGTATAAAAATAACATTGTGGAAAACCGGCATCATTAATTGGTTTAATAAAATTTATTCCTAATAATATGGAATGGAAAATGAAAAAGTCACCACCAAATTATGATCTTCATTTGGAGAAAATCGATGGAAATTAGAGACACATAATTGGAGGTAAAATGTAAATATTTATAAGGATTGATTGAAGTCATCAATCACAAGCTAGTGTAAAATCTTGGGCCTCAAAAAAATCAATCTAGGATGATTTAAAATATCCTTAGTTCAACAAAACATAAGGTATTAGAGAAACACATTTTGGGTTTTATGATCCCTTCCCTAATGTTTTTGAATTATCTTTTTCATAGAATAATGGGAAAAAATATACTTGACCCGTAGATTTCGTCCTCCAACTAATTATTACCACAAACACATTTTCACTCTAAAATATAATAGAATTAAAAAATATTCTATTTATACTAATCGTATAAGGTTAAAAAATTATTAATTTATAATTCATTTGTCAAATGTTTTAAAAAATAAATTATACAAAATAGGACATCACGTATCGTTGTGGTTGGAGATCCAACCTTATCGCCCTTTTATTACTGGTTTAAGTCCCGCGGCCATGCCGGACGGGACAGGTTGTTCCCCGACCTCAGGGTTGTCCTTTTTATGAAAATCCAAAAATAATCTCAAAATTGATTTAACAATAATAATAGAATCCAAAGTCAAACATTATCTATTCTACCATTTAGAATTATCCAAAATACATAAATCTAAAAACACAGACACAAAATTTATATGGAAGGTAAACACAATTAAGATCCTTTTTCAACGTAATGAAATGTGAATAAATTTATCATTTATTCTTTTAAGATAATTTAACACCCTAATTTACCATAAAACCATCTTGATTACTGCCATGCTCCATTATTCTAGATAGGATACTAGATATATATCTTCAATTAAAAATTGTTGTAAACTCCAACAATGCTGGAATATAAAAAATGTTAATCAGTTTCAAGGTAGTCAATAATATCAAATATAATTTATCCAAATCAATTGTATATTATTCCCAAAGCACTACCTCAGTATCAGCTCCATATTATGTTTTATATTACTCTAAATAATATATTTTCCATAACAAATAAACTAATACTGATTCTCTATTATTGGTTCCACACAATCTCAAGTCCTTAATAAAATAGTACTGTAGTAAAATCCTTATACACTCTATAATTCGTATAACATGTACATTAATAATAAAATAATAAAATGAGACAATACTTTATTACCAACATAAGAAATATAATCCTTCTAATTTATTATTTGTGGTATAAAAAAATTATTATTACCCAATTGCAACATTTGGGGAATACTATGATGATTGAATCATTGATTCACACAATGTACCAAATCCTTATAGATGAAGCATTGTACATGTGAAACATATTTCTTACCCTTGAAATCACGTAAATTGTGTCCTCTTACTCCAAACTTATAACAAAATCCCATTACCTTCAAGCATTTACCTAGGTGATTCTTTTCACAGTTATCACATATGGTATTATATTTCTTTCTCCACTTCCCTTTATCCGTCTTTCTCTCTTCCATCTTTTTATTCTCTTGAATAACTTAAAATCCATAGATATCAAAGAATTATTTACTTATCTTATTAACCCATGATACTATTCCTTCATATGATGAGAAAACATAGGATAAAATTTCCTTTTTAAATGCTGTCTTAATACTAATAAAGATTGGATCCTTCTTAATCATTCAATCATGCGTATCGCTGGAAATCACATTCCTTCTACTATGCTCAATTTCTAAAAAATGGAATAAACAAGGTGAGTTTATGAATCACAATGCATAATTCCAACACATATAATATACCTAACGTAAATTGATAATATTATACATAAAGTATATAATCATAAACTATTTTTTTGAGAATGTATTTACTCTTAAATGCATCACAATGGATCGTAAATAAAATGTGAATTATACTAATAAATATCCCACATGAGTGTGGTAACTAAGAGTCAAACTATGCTTGTTTTCATGTTCCAGGATACCCTAGGTCAAGCCCAAAACTCCTTGTCTGAGATTTCACTCCACGGTATATCTGTGTCGGAGCCGCCATTATCTGCTTGTATCCAAAGACGGATTTATTTCTTTGAAAATACACAAAATCTCTACATTAACACAATTCTAGTAAGTTCTTATATACGAATCCACAAATTCTATCATAGGGTAATGTTCTAAAAAATGATATTATTTAAATCTATTTCCAAATTTGTTGATAAAATTACTCTGAGGATAACTGTAATGACCTTACCCGAGAAGCCTAGAGTCAGTGCATTATTTTAATACATTGGCTTTTTTACAAGAAATAATGTCTAAAATGACTGATTAGTTTATCAGTCTTGAAAAATAGATTAGATACATGAATTCCACATTACACATTAGAAAACAAAACACAACATAAATGATCCTTTGATAATTCCATTAATACATTAGCTTAACCTTTCTTATCAATCATAATACACTTCTTGGAATCCTGGGAAAATATAACATAAGATATGGGTGAGCTCAGATGATCAGTAAGGATAACAATATTGCAGAAACATTCATAAACAATCATAAACATTTCAGGAAATGTATAAGACTTTAAAAAGACTTTTAAACTTAAAATTCAGCATAATATGGAAAACAAAAATCAAAAAATTCCATTTACTTATTCACATAGATATTCTATTAGGCGAATAATAAGATGTAATATTAATATCTATATTCATAATGATGGAATTCATAATGCCCAACATCATAACCACATAGTCATGTTCTCATGCTAACAGTACTAATAATATTTTTTAAAGACCTTCTGCCAAGACACTAGTTTGTATCATGAGACCTACTGATGCATCGAAGAGCTATAACGGGCTCCACCCATCACTTACTAAGTCCAATTCATTCCTCATACGAACAGGTTTAAACATAACATAAATATTCGTATTAAAACTAGCATATGAAATGTCAATACCTTATCCATATAACATTGATGGTACGATAATAAAAACATCCATAGTCAAACATATCACAAAACCTTCAATACTATATGGATGATTTGAAGAGTAATGAATGAAATTCCAGCAAGGTTAAAATCATTCAAAGAATGTTGACATAGATGAAATGAAAACTATTTAAAATATATATCTCTTTATATTTTTAAATCATTTAAAAGTCACATAATTATAAAAAAACGTTTTTTAAATATTCTTGTAATCTTTTATGAGAAGCTTCAGCGATGTTATAACGATCGAAAATAGCTTAAACATCCATAAAATTTAAAACAAGTTATTCTAACCATATTTTTGATAAAAATTTCATAACGTACCATGTTTGGAAAATGACAGAAAGATTCCTTTCAAATAATATATGGAAAAAATAAGGGTAAAAATGAATTCAACCCATAGTGTTGTAAATAATAAAAAAAATTTCAATTACATTTTTATGAAAACACAGATGTAAATGATAAAGAGGTCTCAATAGATACTTACATATTAACAAACTCGGATAAGTAAAGAGATTGTATAATTAACCATTACCTTGTAAATTTACTTTTTCATTGGTATGATAACCTTATGTATAATAGTTAAATCATTTTTATTAAATTATACAAGAATAATATACAAAAATATGATATAATATATTCTCTTCCAATATTGCTTTGTTAATAACCTTTTAGTAGTGTAATCCTTTCGGCAGTTAACTGATATGTTTCACTTTATATTCATGGTTATATAAGCCATATTTGTTATGGATAGGATTTATTTGATTCATGTCCAAAATTATATTAACATAATAAACATTATTTTTAATCATAAACAAAAAATTAATCTTGAATGATTAGGATGGATAACGAATCACATCACGTTCCTGGATACGATAATCCGTATATATGAACAAGTGACAATATCATTATATTGATGGTGAAATCATATGAAATTGGATGGTATATCATATATATAGAATCATTAACAGGTTATAATTATTATTTACATCAGTTATACTCATTATTATACCTATCCAAGTAATGAAGGGTTTAAATAACAAACTACACCACGACGTGGACCTAGTAATTCGTACGTACACACATATGGTGTCTCTATCAATTATAGGATTTATAGAATAATGAATGTGGTTGTACAATATTTATAATAACATAACAATATTTAGGATGAACTAGAGTTATTATTTTTGTATGGAAACAACAATGAAAATGGATGTGGAAGAAGAAATGAAAATGAAAGAGGGAGGAGAAATATTTACTTCTTCTTTGGGTGTTTCCATTTGAGTTGATCAAAAGGGATCCATAGGATGGATTTATGATCAGAGTAATGACTTTAAGATGATTTGAGGTAATTTGGAAGGATAATTGGGTATGGTTTGGCCAAGCCAAATGGTTTCAGACATTTGAATTTGAGAGAAGTGGAAGTTTCCTTTCATTAGAAGGGTGAGGTTCACTTTAGGAAAAGAATGAAATATTTATTTATTAAACAATCATATTCGGTTCATAATTGTTCAAAATAAATTTTTTTCAAGACACAGGTGGTTAGGGGTAAAAATAAGCTCAACCAATAGGTTGTATACATGTTTAGGTTACCATTTTATCTTTATCTTTTAGATTTAACTCTTAGTTAAATAGTTTTACTTTTACCGTGTCTTCATGTATTCCTACACTATATGGTTTTTAAACATACTCTATACTTCCAAGAGAACCAACAGTGGTTCATTAATTCAATATATAATATTATTAAATCCATTTGGCTGAACCATATATTTTTAAGAAAATTATATCAACAAAAAATATAGTATTTTTTTTAAAAAATAATTTATGTCTACATTAACTCTATTTGGTATTTGTTTATAGTCATAACTACCTTATTAGTTATAATAAAATTTAAGTAATCAACCCTAACATGTCATATTAATCTATAAAATTAGTGGAGTTTATGAAAAGTCTCAATTTACATTTTTTTGGATATTTGTAATATCAATTGTTTTAATATTTCATTAATAAGGTTATTACTGCATCATTAATATGTTATAAATAAATTAAATTATTTACTTTCAAAAAATAATAAAATAAATTTCTGTAGGAAATTATTTTAGATTTATAATGAATATTTATAGTCGAATTAATATTTTGTGTAACCCAATATTAAAAATGGTTTAGTTATTAATCATTGAATTTAACACTTTTAACACTTTTTTAAATAAAATAATAATAATTGGCCAAATCTAATCCATGTTGAATAAAGAGGATTATATTATATTACTATGTTTATTTTGTCAAATTACTTTTATCTAATAGAATTAAGACATTTTTTAGTGTAATTATAATATTATTTTCATCCTTTAATTACACTATTTACTTTTAACCATGGTAAATAAAATCCAAAACATACTATTCACCAAAATTTTCATTCCCATTATTGAACCACATTTTACCCACTAATTTTAACTTTGTCTCTCATATTTTTAAAATTCAATTCATAGAAGCTTCAAAATTATGTTTTATGAAAATTTGAAAATTTTCCTAGAAGGTGGGTAAAAACGTTACAAAGTTCAATAAAACTTTATACGTCTAATTTTTTTATAAATTAACTAAAATTAATTACATTGAACATATATAGGTATTATATATTTTTTTACATAAAATAATTCAATAAAATATATATTTATTCAAATAAGTAGTCAGTTTTAAATAATAACGAAGTGTATTTCACTATTAATCAAAAATTTAAAGTATTCAGATAAATACCAAAAAATCACCGTAAGTTAATTTTGATATTATGAATTCAAGAATAATGTATATTTTAATAGATTCAAAACATTTATGTTTCATTCATTAATTTATAATTAATTCTCTTTTTTAAAAACCAGAAATCTTGTTTTTAAAAAGTAAAAACAATCAAATTATTGAAATGTGTTTATGTCAAATTTAAATGTAAAATTACATATAATGATATAAATTGAATTAAATGATAAAAATATAATCTAATTGTAATTTCCAACCATTAAAATATATAATTCAACACTATATATCATCTTGATTAAAAATGTTGTTTTCAATTAAAATTTATTATTTTTAACTATTCACCCAAATATTAATGTTATTAGAAATACACCAAAAATATATAAAAAATAATTTTTTTTCATGATTCTAAATAAGATGATTATTTTTTGAAAATTTAATATATAAAAGTGTCAAATATAGGATTTCAAAAGGGTTCTCAATTAAAAAGACTTAAAATTACATTTTCAAAAAAAAGTTCTTCCTTTATTTGAAAAATTGAATTTGTTATTATATTATGTCTAAGAAAAAAATAATATAGATGTTAAAATTTATATGTAATATATATAAATAATTAAAAATGCAGATAATACTATTCATAACCACTTTTGAACATCTAGTTTGGTAATTCATGGTGTCCTCGAACTCGGGGTTTCTTGTAGCACAAGTTATTGAATTACTTTGATAAAAATAACGTACTATGAAATATTCAGTTGTTATGATAACTGTCTCATTAGACCTACTGATGCACCGAGGAGCATTAGTAGGATCCACCCATCACCTACAGAATCCAATACATTCCTCATTTCAAAAGGTTGAAACATAACATAAACATTCATATTAAAACTAGATACGAATTATTAATACATTAACCATAAACCATGAATTGTATAAAAACATCACATTAATAGTCAAACATATCCAAAAACATTCAATTTAGTATGGAAGATTAGTATCACAATGAATCAACATCAAACAAGTGTAAAATCCATCAAAGGATGTTGACATATGTGAAATCAAAACTATTTGAGAGAAATGCCTCTTTTTTTAAATCATTTAATGTCTCATAATTTATAAATTAATACATTTAAAGAAATTTTTGGAACAATGTGTCCCATAACACATTGAAACTTTGGAAATTAAATAACATTTTAAAACCATTTACATCCTTGTAAATAAATCCTTAAAACCCATTTAGAAAACATGGACATTAATGTGAATAATTTAGAAGAATAAATATTTAAAACATTTAAAATTGTGATTTAGTTAATGATTCCCTTCCATATAACCTTAAAATATTCCTTTTGATATTTCTTTTATGGTGTATGTACATTGATGATAAATATGTACTAGTAAAAACTTACACATAAATAATCTTGGAGTATAATGAGATTAAGGAATTAACTCTTACCTAGTAATTTTACATAGTTAATGGTTTGTTAACCTCATGTATAATAGTTAAATAATTGTTATCAAATTATAAAAGTACCCATAAATAAATTTGATATCATATATGATCTTCAAATTTTCCTTTTTTAATAATATTTTTGTAGTATCATCGTTTCAGGTGTTAATTGCTTTGTTTTCCTTTATATGCTTGGTTATATAAGCCGTGTTTTTTAGGGATAAGATATATTTTATTCATATCCAGATTTATATTAAGTTCGTTAAAATTATTTTTAGTCATAAAAATAAAATTATTTTTGATTGACTACGATGGAGAATGTATTTCATCGCGTTCATGGAGACAGTAATCCGTACTTACGCAAGAGTGAAAATATCATTATATTGATAGTGAAATAATATGTAATGGGATTGTATATCATATATAAATAATCATTAACATGTTATATTTATTATTTATATCAGTTATACTAATTATTATAAAATCCAAATAATGTTGTGTTTGAATGACAAACTACACCGCGACATGAAGACGGTAAGTCGTACGTATGCACGTAAAGTGACTTTGTCATTTATATGATGGATAGAATAATGAATATGGTGGTACCATATTTATAATTAAATCTCAATCTATTGATGTTACTAGAATTGTTTTTTGGAATGGAAATAACTAAGAAAGAAGATGTGGAAGAAGAAAAGAATTTGAATGAGGTTGGTGAAATTATTAACTCTTCTTCGGGTGTATCCTTTTGAGATGATCAAAAGGGATACTTAGGATGGAATTCTGATCAAAGTAAGTACTCTAGGATTATTTGAGTTATTTTTTGAGGATTTTTAGGCTGGGTTTGGCCAATAAAAATGGCATTGGAGGTGTGATTTTTGTAGAAGCGTAAGTTCCATTTTATAAGAGGGGTGAGGTTAACCTTAAGAAAAGATTAAAAATATTAATTTTTTATAAAATTATATTCTATATATAATGTCTTGGAATGAATTAATTTCGATCCTTTGGTGGATATGTGTCGAAATAATCTCAACCAATAGTTTTTAGACAAGTTTTGGTTTACATTCTACCCTTAACTTTTAGATTAAACTCTTAGTTAAATAGTTTATGTTTTACCATGTCTCCGTATATTTTTACACTATATGGTTAATAAACATAATCTAAACATTTAAGATAACATAAATTGGTTCATTAATGTCATATATAAGATTATTGAACTTAATTTGGCTGAACCATAGATTTTTAGGAATATTATATAATTTAATAATATAATGTTTATTTTAAAAACTAATTTAGGAAAATTTTGACACTATTTAATATTTTGTTTCTGCGAATGTCATTAAAACATTGTTACATAGAAAAATAAACAATGAATCAAAACTAACATTTCATATTCAAATATAAAATTCATGGATTCCATAAAAACTTTGAAATAATATTTATTTCAATATTGATAATACCTTTTATTTGATTCATTCATTAATATGGTAATTATTGCATCATAATTGTGTCATAAATATATTTAATTATATAATTTATAAAAATTTTAAATAAAATAAATTTATTTTGGAAATATTTTTATCATTCTGAAAAAAAAATTTAGTCGAATATATCTTCTGTATAACCCTATATTAAAAATGGATTAGTTATTAAACACTGAATTTAACACTTTTAAATCTTTTTTAAATAAAATAACAATAGTTGTCCTAATCTAAACCAAGTGGAACAAAAGGATCATATCTTATTCCAAATGTTTTGTATGGTCGAATAAAACTAATCTAATAGAATTAGGAAATGTGTTAGAATAATTATAATATCCTTAGCACCCTTAATTACCCTATTTAATTTTAATCGGAGTAAAAAAGGAAAATGTTACTATTTACCAAAAAAATTCATCTTGTTGAATCATATATTACATTATTATTTATACTTCGTCTCTAAGATTTTTTCAATTCAACTCATAGAAGCGATAAAATAATTTTTTATGCAAATTTGCAAATGCTCTATGAAGGTGGGTAAAACACAGTAAAAAGTTCGGTAAAAATGTTTACATCTAATTATATTATAAAATGACTCTAATAAATTTCATTTAACCAATATAGGTATTATATATCTATTTTATCTAAAAATAAATTTTAATAAAACTAATAATTATTTAAATTAAATGTCAGTTTTAAACTGTAACATAGTGTTTTTCACTATTCATAAAAAATTGAATGATTTCAGAAAAATAGAAAAAATTATCCGTAAGTGAATTTTGATATTCCAAATTCAAAAATAATTTCAATTTTACCAAATTAAAAAACATTGAATTTTCATTTAATAATTTAAAATTAAATCACAATGTCAAAACCAAAAAGCGGGTTTTTAAAAATTGAAAACAATCAAAAGATCGACATGTGTTTAGGTGAAATTTAAATGTGAAATTACATATAATGACCTAAATTGAATTAAATGATAAAATTATAATCGAAATATTCTTCCAAACCATTCAAATGAATTATTTATCTCTATAAAATATTTCCATTAAAAAACATGTTTTCATTTAAATTATAGTATTTTTTTAAATATTCATCAAAATATAAAAGTTATCAGAAAAGTACCATAAATTTATCAATACTAAATTTTTAGGTCCCATTTATAATGAATAATTTAATTTTATTAAATTGAATATTTAAAAGTGTTAGATATTGTTATGAAAAATGATTCTCTATTAAATAGGTTGTAAAATGGCATTTTTGTAAAATAATACTTTTATCTGAAAAATTGTGTTTTCCCTTATATTATTTCTTAGAATAAAAAAATATGAATGTTAAAATTATATAGGATATATATAAGATTCATAATTTAGTGAATACAATTCATAACCTCTTTTTGAATGGCTAGTTTGGAATTTCGTAGTGAACACAAACTTGTTGCGTGTATCCCAAGTTGATGGATTACATTGAAGAGATAACATACTATAAATCATTGGGAGATACAAAATATAGTGATTGTCCATATTTTATAATGATTTCTCAACTATTCTACATCATTATCAACAATTAATTTGGTATGTACTTGTTAGGTAATTTTAATCAATTCATTCAATCAATGTGTTCATATATTTATTGTATATTAGAAATTATTATTGGAATAATATGAAAATAATTATTATGTTCTCATATGGTTATATCAACATTCAACACACTATATTAAAAACCATTTTTTTATTAATAAACAAAAACATCTACATCAATGATCATATTAATGAAAAACATGAATTGAAAAAATAAATTTGAAAAAAATATTGGAATATATATTCTAGAAAATATAATTTTATTTTTTTTATCAGTTTTTTTTAAATATAATAACATCATTATTTTTAAAAAAATAGTACAAAGAGATAATGATGAATTACACAAAGTGTTGAAAATAGGTAAAAACAAAAAAATATTTATATGTATATATTGACTCTAAATTTATAATAATAGTGTTTATAGTTATAGATATGGTAATTGGGTGTGTCCTTAGTAGACATAGTTTAATGATTTAGGATGGTTGGTTAAATTGTAAAACAATTCTTGTCCTAGGTCAGGGTTTTTGTCCCAAATTCATTAGTTTGAGACATATTTGTTATTATGAACCTATTTTACCATAAATGGTTTGTATATAATTATTTTAGATATCATATCATCAAATATTTTTTTCTAGGTTTTTATGTTTATCTAAAAGCCCTTCCTTTTATAAGGTTTTATTATGGTATTATTGATGGTGCTATGGTTTTTCTTGGCCTCAATTATAATTATTATAGATATGATACTTGGTATAAAACATGTTTTCATTGTATTGTTTTTTATTGATTTATTTTCCAAAAAAAATTTATATACTTTATTTATTTTTAATTCATGGGATTAACTAATAAGTATATTGTTATTTTCTTCAAATATATTTTTACTTACGTGTTACACCAGACATAAGAGTTTTTTGTATAAAAATTTTCCTTCATTCATTTATTATCATTCACATAAATTTTTTTAAATTTTTTTGGGTTGATCCCAGACTTATTAAACCAAATAATTACATTATATTATATTTATTGTTTGATGGGAACCAATTACATAACATTTTAAAACCTAGGGTCCAAGATTCCTATGAAACACGGCCCGATGACCCATTAGTAATTAACTGCCATTAAATCATGGCTCTGAGTTCCCAACCCCAAAGACCTTGGCAAACCCATATAATGATTGGACTCAACGCACCCAGGGCCTCTTGGATTACAATAAGTTAACTGTGACCACCCCAATCCCTCATCCAATTGGGAAGGGGTTGGAGACCATCATCAACTATCCCTTACCCATACATGGAAGGAATTAGCCTAATATACCAGTAAACACATAAACATCTCCAATAACCTAAAATTTTGATTGAGAAAACAATTAGGGCTTCTAGAAATTCATTAACATAATATATCCCTCATGAGAGTATAATTAACTTCTGAAAATGATAAAATATTTCAAATAAAATTCCAATAAAATGGTATAGATTATAAGAAACATAGAAGGATGAGATCACTATCAAATTAAACTACCTAAAAAACCATAGTTTATATTGACTAACTATTTTCCACTTATTTACTATCCTCTTAGGACACCAAAAAAATGGTTATCATCTAAATATGAGTGGCCATTAGTTGGAAAATATCATGTATGGGTGAGTATACCAACACCCAGTAGGAAAATCCACAATCACTAAACATAAACTATCAATAGTAGCCAACTCCTAACAGTAATATTATATAGAAAAACCATTGATATACTCATAACATACAAATGATCTTAATTGGTATCAACCACTATTTCCATCCTTAGATTACTACTCGAGGACTGAATGTAATACTCGTTTTGTGAGTACTGACCCCGCAAGAAATGTTCTCATTGGTGGAACTCCTTCATGGTCCCAAGATAATTGGTCCCCTCATAAGAAGTACTCACTATATCACATGACATATCATCATATAAGGAATGTATCACACCCATGACCACTGGGGGACCCCAAAATGGGTATAGAGGTCATTCCAATACAACTAACAAAAATTAGGAATGATATAGGATCACACCCTAGTCCCACATGGTGCTGAACAAAACTCCATCTAATGATTCATTCATAGTGGGGATCACTATCTTGTAACAATGATGTAATGTCATACATTAAAATCATATGAAAGCACTAATGGGTCAAACTCAATAGAACCTGGTCTATACTGAATATATGAAGACATCTAATACAAATATGAGAATGTACATGGAATGTACATTGGGTACATACAATGTACCACTACATTATGAATTTTCCATGTTTACTCACATATTCTGCTACTTGTACATCCGAAAATCTAGTCGTGTCTGAGTATGAAACTCTACCCATGTACTCTAGACATGATTGAGTACATTTCTGAACTATCTAGGTTAAAGGAACCCATATACTATATATAAAAAACAACATTTTAGAAAGATAAGGGAATAACATGTGTGGAAGGGACCACATGGAATGAAATACTTATCTCCTCAAGGAAAACCCTAGATCCACAATTAGAGTCCCACACATTGTGCATATCTAGATTCCTTGCTATGTAGTTTATAAATATTCAGAACATACAAGTTCTTCACTCTTCATCCTTCCACACCACCATCTCCTTTAAATCCTCTTCAATTAAAACCCATTGATCTCTGATATATGTTATTCGTTATTTATCATTGATTTATATCCATTTATTTTCATCCAAATTAGTCAAATAAAAACCCATGTTGACCATGTTGTAGTCTTTCACCCAAATAATAAAATGGATATCATCTATTTGACCTACATATATTTAACATCTAATATCTTTGATCATTTAATGATACCTCAAACATTAATTATACCATTGTACTGATGTATTGTGCTAAAGTACAGGCGTGGAGTGTTAGAATACTATCTATTCATGAAACTAATTCCTAATGAAATATACAATGATTGACATGTTAATAAATTCGTGAGAAAACCATATATAATTTAACGAAAAAACGAATACGTTTTTATCCTTCATCAATATTTATATATTTGATGAAAAAATTAGAAGATAATAAACCAACAAGACAGAAATAATCTTCCATAAAATAAATCCACCATTAATGTATGAATCAATTTTGGTTTCTGGAATTGATCTTAATTTGATAAAGGTTAAATTAAATAGTTTAATCCAAAAAACACACATAATAACTCAATTTATCTAAATTTATAAAAATACAATCATACACAACTTTTATTAGCAAGATCCACATGTTACATTAGAAAAAGACAATCCTCAATTATTGAATAGAAACCATGTCATTCGCTAGTCCACCCACCAAAAATCTCATATATATCCCTATGTTTATTCAGATATTCATAATAATTATTCATATCATTATATTTTAATGAAATATCACGTCATGGAAACTTAATTAAATAATGTAGATTTATTTAATTATTTATTAAAACATTATCCCTTGACTACGCTCATCCGGAGCATCTAGAGTTCTCTAAGGGTATTTCATACCAATGGTGAAACCCATGATCTTGACTTAACAGAAAAATCATATTTACAATACAAGGCTCAATTATTTAGTTATTCATCTTTTTTACATAAATTACCCATGGTGATATTATTCTATTTAATATTTCTTGATATCAATTCATAACACATATGACCTTAGAATATCATTCCATTTTAATGAATGGCACAAAAAATATTAATAAATATATGTTATGTATTTCATTGTTAAAAATCCAAGACGTTATATTCTACCCAACATATATCTATTTTTCCTAAAAAGAAAAAATGGTATAATCTAAAAGATTTAGTTAATATGCTCACATATGTGGTTCTTGCTCCCAGGTTCTCAAATTAAGATTATTGTTCTTCCATAGGGAACACAAAAAATACATTTTTCACCATGAATGATCCTTTCAAGATGATCCCCTATCTCCACTAGGTACTCTACAATGATAGATCCATCCTTGAGGTCCATCATGCACTGGTAGATAAGATGCAGTGGGTTATGCACATACCACCTCAACTACGCCATGTGGAAATAATGGTGGTAGATCCAAGAAATATTCCACCTCAACGAATATATGTACTATCTAGGAAATTCCAATTAATATTAATGATATCTTGTCTCCCTAACCAAATTCACTTTATACATTTCATGGTGAGAACTTCAATAACACATGGTCTCGCTTAACAACAACCAAAGACCCTCTTTATCGGTCCATATAGGACTTCTTTTGGATATATGTAGTCCTAATCATCTTCTGACTGATCTATACCATATCTATCATTGCATAAAAAAATATAGTTTCATGAGTGATGAATCATATGAATTTGTAAAAAAAATTGGTAACCTATTGTGTTACCCATATAATTCCCCGAATGGTGACATATTATTTGTGGAATGGTTGTTGTTTTGGTATAAACAAAACCTCCATGGAACGGTTCTACTCTATACTATGGTTGTATACTAACACTCAATGTCACAATAATTCATAAAAAATATAAATGTACGACTCATTATGGATGTTGTTCAAATGGTTAATCTATGTGCTCAATCAAAACTATGTCAAAATAGCCTTCAACAGTCCTCTCTGTAATCATGAAATAATGTAAGAATTATTGTTTTAGATGATCATTTATGGAGCTCCAAGGAGATAGACTATATCCTTCATAAACAACCATCCCAACCAATCTATTAATCAATACCCTAAAAAAACTAGGACGTGGGATAATTTGGTGAGCTGATCTACAATCACCATGATATCTACATTTCCTCTACGGATACATGATAATCCTAAAATAAAGCCCATGGATATTCTATCCTGCATACACTATTGAATATCCAAGTGATTATATAATCTCAATAGAACCAATTGTTTTCCCTTCACTTTCTGACTAATGAGTCATCAAGAGACAAACTTTTCTAATGAATTTTTCATGCACGTCCACCAGAACTGATGTCATAGATCCATGTATTTCTTTTTCAAACATGGATATTAATCCATGTGGTGTGTTTAATACACCCTCATCACCTCTTCTATATATTTTATTGGTAAAATTATATGTACTATGAAATGGATAAAAATTTATCCTCTATCATAAAATCCATTATGATCACATACTGTATATAAATGAGTGTGGGAGGTTATATAGTCAATATCCTTATGATTCGAATTCCTAACACGCTATGAATGAGGTGCGGTAACAACCATAAAATTAATATATGATGTACCATCCTTTTCCTCTAAGGAAAACAAAAATGATGATAACTACAATGATTCCAGGAATAACAACATAAATCATGATCTTCTAATGAGGTCATCTACCACCAGGTTACCCTTCCCAAAAGGATAGATTGTCTCAAATAAATAGTTCATTAGAATCTATATCCATCAACTATATGTCATTTTAATAAACATAGAAGATATGATATACATGAGATTATTTTGGATAGATTAGATGATAAACCACTCACCCATAAGATATTGAACCCACATCATCAAGTAAAATTCTACTACGGCCAACTCTAGATCATGTGTCGTGTACTTTTTCTCATTCATTTTGAACTATAGAGATACATAGGTAATCTTATCCTATCACTAAATCATCACAAATCTAGTCATAGTCCATTATGAAACATTGAAAACTACTTGTTATACCCCCTTCTATAGAAATCTCAAAATGGGTGAACTCATCAACCATGTCCTCAACTCCTATAAATCTTATTGTCACCTTTAAATCCAAAAAATATCTCCATTTCCATTAAAATGCATTAAAACGTGCCTATATCACAGAGAAATTATGTGAGAATATCATTTAGTATCACACCCACACAAGGAATCACCACACCACCCTCATGCTTTGAGGTAACTCCAATTCTAACACATTGTTGACAACGGACAGGTCTAATGTTACACCCTATGTTGAGATGACATGTCATTTAAATTGGAACAACCAAATCATGGACTAACACTATGCATTATTCATTTAAGAGTGGTTCTCTAATTGTTTTTATTGAACCATCCTCAAGTGTCTTTCATGCTCCTCATCAAATGATGTGTTTACTATGATGTATTCAATGATGACCACCACAAATCATCACATGAATGTCTGAAAGATCTGTTTCACGAATTGATTGAAAATTTATATAAATCTATCACAATGATGAGAATCAGTATGTATTCATTGTTTCCATATAATGTTTGGAATGTCATATTCGATATATCATCATCATGTACTATAACCAAGTGACATAAAATTTTAAAGTAAATCTCATAGAATTATCATGCATATGTCAACTAATCTATGTCATTTTAAATCTTTAGTAATGGATAAATATTATTCACATTCACCTAATTCATGCACCAATAATCAATACACAATATCAAATGCTTAGCGTTCTTCACACTGACATTGTTGGGGTAACCAATGGGGAAGCACTAGGTCTCATGATTCCCTTCCTTTGATGGTCCACAAAATTCACCTTCATCTCTTGAAGATATATGTCAATAATCTGACATAGATGTGTAGATATATGGGCCATATTGAGCTATATAATAATGTATAATTATATCAATTGTTGGGAAGGTAAGACTATAAGATCCATAAAAATATGTCCTCTTACTATGCCACCCCATATGAATCTGATAACCCATTGCATTCACTACTCCAATAGTAATTTTATCCAAATTGTTTGTAATTTTTTGCAGTATAATATTTATGAACACATCCACATCATCATGGGTTTATTTATCACCCATAAAGAAAAAATCAATCTCATCATCATATAAAAACCCCATCCTCAATCTAAAATAGTAAATCTTGGTATGAACTATGGATATTCAGGTAATACCTAAAATGAATTCATAATGAATAATCACTATTATAAATAGATCCCATAAAAATATCTCACCTCCATGTGTCATGTCACAGTATTATTAAAAGTTATTAATCATTTAGTTTCCTCTTGTCGGAGTCTCAAAGAATAAGTGTCTAGCCATGTTCTCAATTGAAACCTCTAACTCATGTACATGAGACGTGTCAAGAATGTATTGGATCACACCCTTCTAAATTATTACATCATCTAATGTATATTTTACATATATCATCCCTCATAACATCCATAGACCATTAGGATCAAGTTTCTCCAATAAATGAAGGTGTTCACATCAATGTACACCAACTCACTAAGCTTAGTGTGGAATACATGGGGGATGATGGTGGAAATTGGTCAAATATCCTTGCACAACATACTAGTCTTCTGACCCCTATTACATGTACAAAACTCAATAAACCATGATAAAACTACTTATTAATTTTTATGGGAGGACCCTCGATGAATTCCCCATCAGATGTATGATGGGTCAGACCATCTTGAAAAATATATCCCCTAACATCACATGGGAAGAGCTGCCTCTCCCCGGGATAACATGATCCATACTATGTGACCTGAACCATCAATCATGTGTCTGGGGGATTACAGTTCAAGTATTTAGCATGCTTAGATCCCTAATACAACCAAATTTTATGGGTTTCCAGGGTCTCTACACCTGTGTTCCTATTACCCACATGAATTACCAGCATCTAAACTTCAAATAATCTTTAATAAACTAAAGCGTAATCAATGACTCCAACATATGTTTGAATGCATGGATGTATCATATAATCAATTCTATGTAGAATATGAACTTATATAATTAATATAAATTGTATAATATATATTATATCATAACAAATATGTATTGTGAGAGATCTGTAAACCTCATTGAATACTCCACCATAAGTATACATCCCTTTTATAGATAATGAAGATCCTAGAGGTGGATTAATTGAAATGTGGATGAATAAAACTATTTCATCAATATATTATGAAATAATGATCAAGAACAAGATTTATTATAGTGTGACTAATTCAACAGATTCCACCATCACCCAGTAGAGTCCTAAAGAAGACTCACTATGAGTACTTCAATCTAATTTGTTGGAAACCACTAGTGGCGTATAACCCGGATTACTACCTCTTTCCATTACTAGTACACATGGGGGTCTAGATCCCCCTAAAACCTAGGATATAACTACCTTTGGATATCAAACAAAAAAACTTATACTGTGTTCATCTTCTATCAGTACTTATTAATATATATATTACTCAATGTGTGGAGGAATCACTGGAACCCCAAATTGAGGTTCCAAATTTATTAAATGTCTGTATAGTGAATCCTTGTCACTCTGCAAATCATCATCATGATTATGTGGTATAATCACTGATGGATATCTATATAGTGGAATCCTGATATAAAAATAGATTCACCTTAGTCAAAGACAATATCATGGGATCTGACTTGAGATGGAAATGGAAGCCACAATCCATTCCTATTTAAATCATATACCGATATTTTCCATACATGAAGTGTATATGTTAATCAAGTAAAAAATAAGGTTATCAGGGTCTTGTTCCTTGGATACATCAGATACCAAAACAAAAATAGAGTCTTTGTATAGAAACCAAACTCTAAACACATTAGTTCAATTTACATAAATACCAATCCAATATCACAACAAGAAAGAATTATTCTCTACTATTTAGGTAGAATTTAATACTACGATACCAACCTGTCACAACCCAACCCACTAGGGAATGCTTGGATAGTTATATTTCTAGTGTGACTACCCCATGACCACCTATAATAGGTTATGGGACAGTTATTGGTGATGCATTGACATATCTCAAACATGGGAGCAATTGTCCAAATATACATGTAATCATAGATACATATCCAATCACATTAAATTTTTGAGAAATTAAAAAGAACTGGTTCTATAAATTCATGAATAAAATCTATCCAACAGCATTGTATGAAAATATTACTGAAAGAACTAAAATGGGCCAAATGAAATCCCAAAAACCTATAAATAGTCAAACCCAATCAAAAGAAGTGCACCAATGTTAAATGAAATCATAAAGGAAAAACATGATATATCTAGAACAACTATGATATTCTAACTATATGAACATATAAGACACTATCTAAAGGGTCTTTATCTATATAAGACTAGACACATGTAGGAAAATTCCATGCACCAGTGAGTATAACAATACAGAGTTGGACTCCTAGAAATCGAAATGTATAATGCATCTAGATGAACCTACTCAAAACAAAAATATTGTAAAAAAATTCCTAGATATTCTCATAACAGAATACCTATCTATAGTGGTATAAAAAATAGATCTATTAACAATATACTACTCATGGATTTCATGAAATTATCATTGTAGGAGTAATCACTCAACTAGCCATGTTATCACTAGTGATACTCGTCCAATTGGTTGTGATCAATTAGCACTGCACAAGATATACTCACTAGATAACAGATTATATTATATTATTTATAGGGTAATAAACCCAAGGAAATTGGGAGACACCACAAAACAAATGGATCTATCTTCAATAATGGAAATAGATTCCCTATACATGGTGGTCACACTGATGCCATGATCCCCACTTAGTAATGGTAGAGGATCCCACCCTATTCCCATAGTGAGTGTCATAGAACTCCATCCAATGATACCACCATAACGTGGATCACAATCCTATTTCGAGGATGTAATATAGAACTGCACAATATTAGTAAAGGGACATGTAATTTTACTCAACTACAACAACTCTATACTGAATAGATTAAGGGATACAATCCATCATTGAGAATGTAAACTATGTTTACATAGGGTACATTAAGTGTACTTATAAACCTATTCCTACCCATTTATGTTCATATGTTCCTCTTCAATGATACCATATACCTCAATACATGACCATGTACAACTTTCCTTACCAGAGTACATGGCTCATCCTGTGTAATCTATCCCATTTCGGGTACACGACTTGTCTTGTGTACTCAACTTGTGTTGGTGTGTCCTTCATGATACACATATTGCTACCTATTGATGGCTCCATGGTGTGTGGTAGGGACTATATTTTTTTGATTCATATCTATTTTACATAATCACTATAACCTCAAATTAAGTCACACATGATGTGTTTCTTAAAATTAAATCTTATGTAGCTCAAAATGTTAAAGAACCCACCGGCTCTTCACACATCATCCATCCAGGTTTCCACTATTGCTAAATCCACCATAAATTCATCCCATAGATTGTTTATTTGGATCCAATGTTCTCTATAATTGATATATACCCATTTATAACCATCATAATCGAATGTTAAATGCTTTTATTACTCATGATAGTTTTGTACACCCAACCAGGAAAACAGATACTATCAATCTGATCTACCTCAGTTCATCTGATACACTCATTAATCTGTGATTGCAGCCCCAATCACAAATTTCACTTATGTTATTGATACATTTAACCAATTAATGTTCTCCCAATGATAACAAACTATGTATCCTTCGAATAATTGGACAAATAAATGTCCTAGGATAAAAATGAATTGTAATATGGAATATAAAATAAGAAATAATCCTGATAAAAGAACAATGTTCTTTTTCATTTCATCATATTCTCTTTTCATTGAATAGATGATAAAAGTGGATGATAGTCCATCAATAATAAATATAATATCAAAATAAATAACATGTTAATGCATCAATCAATTGATGATTATATAATTGATCCACATTAAAGATGGGAAAAATAAATTGGATTAATCTACATACATCCAACATCATAAATTGATTTAGATTTATTGTTGGTGAAGAATGATCACACTCCAAAATCTTAAGTTAGAAATAAAAGATCCATTAGTGAAGTGAAACCTTTTTAGTGATCTAGATCAATTTAATAATCCAATATCTCATCTAATATCTTATATAGATCTCTTGGGTTATTTGGATTGCATAAATATTTCCAGATAGAAATATCATTATAGAAAAACATATGGTATGGAAAATTTAATAAATAAATTATTTCAATTATTTAATTTATTTAAACATTATCCAACGATTTTTCCCAACCCTATCATCTAACATGCTCCAACGTTATGTTGTTATGAGGGTAAAACCCATGCTATAAAAAGAATAGTATTTGTAACATTCCAATCTGAAAATATATTCATAAATTATTATTTGTTTTTAAGTTAAAATTCAAACTCATCATATTAATGTAATAATATTTTTAAATTGTTAAATATTGGATCAGTGGGATTTGGATTCTCACTCTAAATCAATGAAGGGATATAAAGACATTACTAGATATATTTCAAATCATTACATTGAAAAACCGATAATAATATATAACAACCTACATAGTCTTGTACTCATCTCTACCTACACCACTAGAGGCCACTACCCCCATGTCTTTCCCAATGTTGTCATATCATTCTCCCCTTACTTCAATAGAGACACTCCCCATTATCATACCTATGTGCTAAAAGACCCCAAAAATATCTCCCCTCTATTTTACTATACATCTCATAACATATGAGTTTGCACTATGTTTTAATCCCCCTGGTCCTTCTCACCAATGTAATATCCCTTCATCATTATCATCTCATCATTACGCACCACTACTGTTGTACTGACAACTACACCATACGATGAATTAATGATGACTCTAACCCTCCCATATATAATGGATACTTCCCAAAAAATTATATTGAAGAAGCTATGGGAATTTGGCATAGAATTAAGCCCTAGCCATAGAGGATTCAACTCGAGAGTCCCCAACCTACCAAAATGGGGATAATGTGCATCATTTAAATATATTTATTTAAAATATGTTTTGTACATTATTACCTTGGATTTTATAAATTGTTATTCTCTGATTGAAATCATTTTTACAAAATGAAACCCCTTACAAATGATTCATGATTCGTGATAATTTTTTCTTATAAGGGATACTGAGAACTCAAATCTACTTTCCATGGATTATATTTATTATCTATGAATATATACCTTCCATTATTACAATCCCACACATTAATATCTTACATTTTTATAAATAATTATCCCCATTGTTAATATTTTTTTATTACCAATGAATTTTTTTTACCATTTTAAAAAAGAATGTTTTAAAAAAAGTAATTTCAAAATATTAAATATGTAATTTTTATTTTCAGATGTTTTTCTTTACTCCAATATTTATTTAAAAGTAAACATTATTTATTTTCAATCCACTTTTAATGTATAATATTTTCAAAAAGGATTGGTTTTAAAATTCATTTCTTGTATCCTTCCTAAAATATATTATTAAAAGTAACATGATTTTTTTACTATCTATCAATATTAAAAATATTTCCCAAGGATATTTAATTATTTTTATTATATTTTCCTTATAATTTTCATATGAATTTATGGTAATGAGATTTATGTTTCATGAATTATCCTATAATATTAATTTATGTAAAATTTGTGTAGATTTAACTCATTGAATCAAGAAATTCAATTCTTGTGATATGAGTCAAATCATTATTTAGTGCGGGTGTCTTCCATTTATGATAATTCCATTTTGGGTTTACTTGTTTCACTTTGTTATTTTTAAATTATAAGACTTATTTTTTGGATTGATTACCATCATGTTTTTAAATTATAGAATTATATTTATTCTAATTTCTCACTACATTATGAATATCTCAGTATACATATTTATTATTGGATGATTATTACTAATAAATTGGTTATTTTTTTAATAAGGGAAAAAATATTAGTGTTCAATATATTAATATTATAATATGGTTTATTATTATAAAGATGTCTAAATGTTTTTAAACCATTTAGATTCTCCCTCCTTCTGGAATATGATCATGTCACTCCTTTTATATTAATGTAAAAATATATTGGTGTTATATAATTTTCCATTTCATTATAGATGATTATTCATAAACTGATTACATATAAATTCTCTATCTGCCTTTCCTTTTATTAAGGGATAGGATCAAGTTATCCATTTTATTTACATATGGAAAATTACTAGACTTAATGATGATTATTGACTACCAATATATGATAATAATTTTTTTATCTTGATTCAATCATTATACAAATAACTATGTTTTAATTTACTAATTGGACAATAGTATAATGGTATGAAAATTATTATAACCTCTTATATTTAATAAATTGGAAATAATTAATTGATGGGTGAGGCCGATAATTATCTATCATCTTTATGAATTGATAGGAATAATGTTACAAAATAGGTTTATGTACCTCATGCATTCCTTCCCAATTCAGCATGATTCATGATTTTGATATCAATGGAAAGTATGATTCATGGAAAATGTACCTAACAGCTTGTTTTTGATATATAATATTATAAACACCAGTAATTTGAGAACTGTATTTTTAATATCCATGTTTTTATTTATTTTCATGAATTTATAAAACCGTCTAGTTCATGTTGATTGTGGATAAAAATTATTTACCAATTCCTTACAAAATATTTATGATCTCTTTACACCATGACCACTTGGGATTCATGTTTGTTGTTACTGATAATTTCCTCTCAAAAATTATTATAAATTAACATCCCTATGTTAAAAATAAATGTGATACATTTTACATTATTTGGAGGACAACATGTATAGAAGAAATTTTGTGATTTTATTAACGGATTTTCAGAATAACATGGTTTTTAATATAGTGGATAAATAACAATTGTTTGAGGATGAAATGTGCTTTATTTTGTATTATGTTTCATGAATCTCTAATGAAATAAACATTAAAAATCATGGAAATGTAATATATGTAATAATAATTTAGTACATTTAATTAACTAATGATATATTACATTTTTTATATTTGGTAGATAAGTGGGTGAGTGAATAATGTGTTTATTGAAGAAAATTATATAGTGTAGCTATGGGGAATCAAATCTCCTACATTCATTAATATTAATTAATAGAATTCTAATTATATATTATAATGGTATTAACTGGTTTTATTTAATGAATTTAATTTTTAAAATGTAGAAATGTTTTATTTATTTTCACAATGATTTATTATGAATGAATTAAACATATTCATAGTGCGTGATATTAATCAATGAATTAATAGAAATACATATAGTTAATATGTCTTAATAATCCTTTTACACACATCACATGTTTTCAAATGATTATTAAATGATCAAATGATGTGTAAAATGACTAAAAAGTTTAAAATTATGTATTTTGAATCATCTTAAAAGATTAAAATGTTTTATTATTTAGATAGTGGTGAAAACATAATGAATTATTTTGCTAGAGTAATTGTATACTATTTTTATGTGTCCACTTTTTTATAAATATATTCAATAAATTTCAAAAACTGTACACAAAAATGTTTACAGGAATATATGAATTCGATATCAATTTTATCAAAATAAAAATTATGGTAAGGATAAATTAAAAAATAATTATATATAAAATCAGTCTTCTAATGTCGAGGATCAATGAAAATATATAGGTGATGAATGAAATCCACATATAATCCTAGAATCACCCTTATGGATAAAAAAAATAAAATAAAATAGAATGGGATTCGAAGGGTATTTCAAATCTAAACTCCACATACAATGTCATAGAACCATGTTTCCACACAACATCCCATCTCAAATTAGATTGATATTAGGTAAAACACCTTAAAAAAGGTAAAAAAACTCACCATAAAATATCCTATGAAAAACACCAAATCAAAATTTATATCATTGTAAACACCAAAATCCAAAAAATAAGGGATAAATAAATTGGAGAAAAAAATAATACAAATAAAATTTATAAATGACAAAACTAGAAAAAATTTCATCCCATAAATATATCATAGAATCCACCAAATTGAACGAACAAATAATACCCTCCCTATAAAATCTATATAGAATCATTCTTTGTATACTCAACACAAAAATATCTAAGACCAAAACCTTGGAACAACCTATGTGGTATGAAACTAATACCCAAAAAATTATTGAGGAGATAGCACTGACCGCCAAAAAATCCATGATTCATATCAACTGGCCACACGATATCATAAACCTTCATAGAGACTCTCATAGGAAAACTTATTTACTCATGTCAAAAAAACATCATTTAGAAAAAGGGTTAGACTAAAATCCACTTTTATTCCATTGAGGTCCTTTTAATACCTCTAAAACATAAGCAATATAATATAATACACTATAAGGGTCCATGATATTTCAATGAGTTAAATTATATTTGTATGCATTTATAGTGATTTTTAATATAAATTATGGAAAGATAGTTAAATATTTTTATTCTCAAAACAAATTTCTAAGGTATTTTAAAATAAAATCCCATAAATAATTTATTATATTTTTTATCCATTTGTTAAATTAATTTATAGTAAATTTATCAAATCATGTTGTGATGTTTTTAATGTAGAATTAGGTAAGATATTAGGAGTAGTAAAATATAAATCATAGTTTCAAAAAATGACGTAGTCTTTTAAATGGAGATATTAAAAATGGATATCCCAAAAGAGGTGATTGATAACTATATAAAATATGTTTTAATTTAAATGAGATGAACATAATATCTAACTTCCTAAAACTGATCGTGAACGTCATTATATATTCCTCACTCTAACAATGTTGTTTTATAAAATTGATCCAATAGGTTTTCCAATTATTTTTTTATATATAGTTTGATCGATGATTTTTTACCCTACACTCCCCAATTATTTCCTTCATGAATGAATTACAATCATATAAACAAGTCATATGAATTTTACATTTCTCAACCATATGAGGACAATCATAAAAGAATACAATTATAGTGTGATAATGTTGTAGAATACAAAAATTCAAATCCAATTGTGGTTTATGTAAGGTAATTATATGACTAGGGTGACTCCTCATGTAATTTTGACTCCCTACCTCCTATATCAATGCACATTACTTTATGAAAAAATTTATTGGGGATTTGAATCATAGACATAACTGATACCATTTTTTTGTATGAATGAATGGGGATATGTGATTGTCCATCTCCTGATATAGTCTTATTATATGTTACACACAAATACAATAATAAATGAGACATAAACATCATTATATTATCATTGAAAATCATAATTTCTTAATTAGTAATTTATTCAATGGGAATCAGTAAATTTATCCTCATTTTTTAGTATATGGAATTATAATTCATCTATAATATCAAAATATTTCTAAGATTCCATACCTATTACACGATTAAAAACATGTAATATTTATATAAAATGATATTTATATTATATATAATTTTTGGACTCTTCAATTGCCTCTTTATATATATTCACCTCATATTCATTTTTAAAAATTTATAATTTATTATGGGTATGATGAGTGAATTTTCCAATCATATAATTTAATTTTGAGTGAATTTAAATTAGTCTGAAAAATATATTTACCTCAATATTGATTTTAAATTGGAATTTAGAAATATATTTTACCCAAATACAGTTTTTTGGCCTCTAAACATGTGATATAATATTAATTTATCACACAAAAATAGAAATACACGTTACTACAATCTTATCCAACAAAACAGTATAATAAATTTTTTATTAAAAAAATACAAAATCGGATAAATATTCATATCCATATAATCTAATTATTATAAAAGGCCTTTGATTAATTTTTACTATCTAGTAATGAATAAATGAATAATTATGAATCCATAAAAAAATTAGTTATAGAAGATTTGATCTATATATTATTTAAATAATATTATCCTATTAATATCATTTTGAGACTTTAAAATTTTGTTATAAAAATCTATATTAATATTAAAATTTTATATTTCATTAAAATCCCCATTAAATCATTAAAAATGATTCATCTTATTCTACTGAATTACGCCAATAATTATTATTGCTGAAAATAAAAAAGTCATATGTCTAATCTTGTATTTTAAGTGAAACATTTGTTAGTTATAGACATGTTGATTTATTTTCGATTTGGATCCAAATAATTATTACATGTTTTTAAAATTCATGATTTAATCTAATGAAATAATTGTGAAATCAATTTTATTACACATAATTTTCTATTTTAATTTGACATATCATTGAGTAAATAAAAATTAATGATTGATGCCCATTTTATCACATTATGTGTCACACCCGTTTTTCTGCCTTTTTTTTATCTGGTCCATTGAAAATCCCGATCCTTTTTATGGGTATTTTGTGATATTAATCTTGAGTTTTGAAGTTTCATATATGTCTAATCATCCTAATTTCGGTTCGACATTGCATGTTTAGATGTTTTTGAAGAAAAGGTGGTTACTTCATTATTTGGGCAAACCTTAAGCCCATTTCCAGTTTTAAAAATGGAATTTTTTTCTTTTATAACTCCTTTATTAATCTATTTTCAACCATTAAACTTCTCACTTGTCCAATACTGACTTATAAAAACATAAATATCCTTTGGGACCCCATATAAATTCATAAGAATGGTGAATTGGGGTTACTTATTTAGGCATTGGGAAAGCCCATTGGCTCATTTCCAATTTTGAACAAAAAAATTGTTTCTTTTATATCTAATTGAATTTTTAATATTTTTATGTTATTACACACCTCATATAATACAATACCACTATTCTCACCCCCCCCCCATTATCGATTTAACCTCTTTATAGCTCAAATGTGTCATGGATTTGGGATAATGTTCTCCGGTTTCCTCAAACCATCCAGAATTGAGAAGGTAAATTGTTTCACCCATAACTCATTAAATAAATAATATTTTGGCCAAAAATAATCTTTCCATGGTTCTCCCAGACATTAAGAGACTCTCCAAGATGTTTTATCCCATTAAATTTTCTATAGGGTTGCAGATCTAATGAAATATGAAGACTTTTCTACTGGAGAAGGTGAGATTCCATCTCCTTTATCATCCCTCTTCTTCCTCCTTTCATTATTTATTGGATTTATTACCTTCCCTAGTAATTATCGATCTAGTTTTCTATTATAACTTGGGATTTTATGGAATTTATATTCATTTATTTCTAGTCTTCATAGTTTTTGGGTTTATAAACCCACGACGTCTGATTTCAGGTGTGCGTTTCCATTACGCCAAGGATTTGAGGTAGGATATCCCTTGAACAAACTTTTTTCATTTATGTTTCATAATTTTAATTATGTTCTAACCTTATTTATAAGATATTTTCTGCTGTGAGACTTATGTTCTAAATAATTTTTTTTGGAAATTATATTTTATGACTTATTTTGATAAAAATATAGTAGTTTTGGAATAAATGTTCACTCCTCTTGTTTGATTAATTATTACATGAGCTTTTTCACTTGGATTATGCTATTTTTAATGTGTCTCATTATATTTAATAACATTATGGAATGAAAATGGTGTTTTATCCCATTTTATGTGCTTAACATAAGATGTTTTTTTAAAGAATGCATGCCATGTGTTCGGTAAATTTCCCAGTTGGATTTTATGTGTCTATTTCAATTTAAAATAATTTGTTTGGATTTTTAAATATATTGGAAGCATGTAAGAAAATTATTTTGGGATCCTTTTATTTCATTCAAATTTGTATTTGGTTTTACAAACAATTTGTTTTTGGTTTACAACATTTTTTGCCCTGAGTTGCCGAAAAATGGCATGTTTCACATTCTTATAAAAATTGTTGTGTTTTGAATATGTCACCTATGTGTTTTATGGGATTTATGAATGTGGTTTTTTTCTGTAAATTTTGTGTACATACCTGCTTAATATAATTCAAATTAATAACTTTATCAAATGTTAGTTTTGAGAAAATGTTTAAAGGCCCATTTGGCCTTTCCTAAAAATGAAGAATGAGTGTTTAACATGCGTATTCCAAGTTGTGCAATTGGTATTTTTTTATGGTATATGAAATGATTTTATTAAATTTTTATAGGTCTGCCAAATATGGTTTGGTATGGTTTTGATGTGTGTTTATAATTGATAGTGTTTTTTTAATGTGTTTTATGTGAAAATCCTCAATACACTCCTTGAAACTGTTTTGCAATAATATTTAGTGGTTTGTTGATTCGTGAATGATATGTGAAGAAAGTTTGTGGGTTGTTTCTATGTTTATGGTTTCAGAATGGAATTTTTTGGTGAAATGATTATTTGATAATACGTGTAACTTGATTGGGAACTAAAGTGAATCCTAGGTATCTAGGTGGGCGGACATGTACTAGTATTCTAGTGATCCAGTGGGGTTTGGCCCCTGTTTCACGTAGCAATTTTAACGATGAAAAAACTAACGAAAATATTATGATGATGATTTTGGGGGACCACTAGGTTATGGGTATGCTCCCTACTAGTGTCTCGTGTGCACGAGAATACATATTTATTAGGTTACCTCTACCGAGATATGAGGTACCTGGGGCTCACAAATGACTAGTGCCAAGGGGTGTTCACGTGACATGTGCTCATCATATCATTTTTACTCACCATCAACGTACGGTGTTCTTGGTTGGTAAATTCAGTAGTGTTTGTGATTTATTTAAAAGTTAAAATTATTTAAAGCATCCCCCTTGAAAACTATTTTCATTTTGAAGTTGCACTTCATTGAATGTTGTTACTTACATTATTGTTTATAATACATGCTAGTTTTTGTCTTGTAGTTTTTTATAGTTTGGGACATCATTTAGAAGATATATCTTTATATTTGTATTTAAAACATGAAATTTAAGTTTCTTTTATTTTAATGGTTTTTCATTGGGAATAGAATATCGGGTTATCCTACTGAGTTTTAATACTCACGCCTATAGTCTACTTCTGTTTTAATCCCTTGTGAATGTATCAACTTTAGTTTGATATCCTTTGGAGATGTTTGATCATTTTGTTGGAGAGTTACTAGAAGGGTCAAATGGAGTTATTTGGTTATCAGGTTTGGTCAGTTGAGTTGTTTTCTTAGTTGTACTTTCAATTTCATGTACAAATAATGTTCAATTCAATTTTTATATAAATGTATTTTGGGTTGTCCATTTTTTGCCACTATTTTTATGATTGTACATATATGGGAGAAATCATTCCGTTGTGTACTATATTGATTCCATTGGTGCTTGTCTCCATCCTGGGAGGATCGGTAACGCCTCTCGGGACCTGTCACGGGCTGGCCTGGGTGACCGGTTTAAGGTCAACTCGGACTGGTTCGTGACAAAATAGTATCAAAAGTGGTCGGCTTTTAGAAGAACATTCTTTTTAGATAGCCCTTGTTATTTTGGGGATTTCCAGGAAGATAGAGTAGGGATGTTGGGACTTGAGGGGTAAGTGCAGGAAGAGAGTCGTGAACTATTTCACGTTCTAATCCTTGAGTTTCCATGGGAATTCCGGTTTTATTATAGTACATTGTTCTTGATGATTGTTTGGTGTTGGGATATGACAAGGGGAGTCTGACTAATGGCCTCCATGAGCTCGCAGGGCCTGTCAAGCCATGTGGAGCTGGGGAATAGTCCTAATAAGTCAGATTGTGTTGGTGTTGTGTTTTTCATATGGCTGCCAACCATATGGTCAAGTCACCCACCAACACGAGTTCCCTTTTTTGGTCTCTTGAACCATTCTTGAATTCTAATTTTTTTTTTCGAAATCCTAGGGTGAGAATTGTGGAAATGGGTTTTAAAGGAAGGATTGGATTTCAAAAATTGAAAAGGGGGGTTTTCAAAAATTAAATATATGAATGGTTTTAGAAGTTAGTGTTTTTGTGAAAATAGTTTTTTTTAGGGAAGTGGAAATGATTTAACGATATTGGATTATACATAATATAAACTTTTGGATTGTTGGAATAAAATGTTTTGAAATTGTGATTAAATTTAATGTGATTCAGAATATTTTTTATAAATGGGGTATTTTGGGATTTTAAAAAGTTTTTGAATCAGATAAATTAGTTTTGGAAAATGGTTTTGATCAGTTTTCGTTTTCCTTGAAAGGGTATTTATCTCAATGGACCTCGGATTATGAAAATATACCTTGATGAAATGTAAAAATATGGGATGGGGTTGTTTGGAGTGGCTTGGTTATTTTAAAAGTTGTTAAAAATTAAAAGGTGTAGGTTTTTATGAAAATGGTTCTTAATGAATTGTGGCTATTTTTTGAAATATGAAAATGGTTTTTGACTTGGTGGTTGGTGTTCCTTTTTAAGGTAAATGATTTTTGGAATGATGTTGTTTTTTAGCCTATGGGGCTTTCATGGGTGCTCACAAACATGGTTTTATTGATATCTAGAAGGATGTACTATATGGCATGGTGGTTGGGTGGCTGGGGTGGCATGGAAATGTGCATGTGTTTGGGACATGATGAAACACCATTGGTGAATGTGGAAACCCACAATGTTAGTTTGTTTTTCAACAAAGTTTTGAGGTGAAACATTTTGGCCTATTTTTATAAACCAATGGTTATGTGGCTAGTTTTTTTCCATGTCGTAGAAAAGATGTTTATTCAGTAGGCTTCCTTGTGATCTAGAATTCATACTCTTGTTTTATCTTGAGATGATATCTGGTTAGTGACTCTGTTATGGATTAATTTTCATTGGGTGTCTAATGATGTGTTTGATGTTGTGATGTGGCCATAGATAGTTCTCTGTTGGAAATATTTCCTGCTGATCAACTGATGGATTCTTTTCAATAGTTAAATCCACCTCTTTTGATGATTCCTCAACCTATTTGTTGGAATATAGTGATGTTTGGGATCTATTAAAAGTGCTTCTGGGTGGTGATAATTCTTTTGGACATAGTAGTTGTTTTCAGTGATGTTGATGTGTTTCATCATATTCCTTGTCAATTATGCCCCTCGTTCAGAGTGAGAAGGAATTTTGATATGAATCTATGAGTAACGATTTAGATTAAGGTGTTTTGTTGAGCATGTGAGGTTTTTTAGTGGTGTAATCCTTAGAACCCTGATTGAGGTGCAGCAGATGCGTCACGAATCAGGGCTCCATCTATAGGCTTCAGAGTGAAGCTTTACACACAGTCAGGAAATAGCTAGTGGTGTGGAGTACTCGATTAGGATAATGACTCCTCTGTTTTGGTATGTTAGTTTCTCTGTCAATGTTTTGTTTCATCATTTCTTTGAATTTCCCATTGTTGCAATAAGCGTGGTGTACTTACCCCTCACACAGAGTCTATGGTTTTTCCTTCATGGATGTGGTTTTTCAATCAATGTCCATGTGTGGACCTCCTGTTAAAATCAGGTGTAGTTATGGTGTTACTTATTTTTAGGTGGAGAGTTTTGTGTAGTTAATTTGTTTCTTTTGTAGTTTCAATGGCGCAATTATTGGGTCCCCATCCCTCCCCTCCCCGAGTGGTGGGGATCCATATATGTTATTAATGTCTTTGCCCAGTTATTGTCCCCTCTATTCGGGAGTGGGTGGTTTAGATGTCCATGGTTTAACCCTATTAAGTTGGGTTTTGAGGTTGTTTTGGTAGAGTTTTTATGGTCCTGTGAAGGTTAGACCCAATTCTAGTTCATTTTGAATTATTTTTTTGGTCATTTCAAGTTGGTCTCTAATGGTTGGTTGACCCACTACGGGTCTCGAAGATCTTTCCTTTAGGATTTGTCTGATGTTAGTTGTGATTTAATGGTTGGGATCCAATTCAAACCTCCACCCAAATTAATTGGATTTTTTTCTGTATTATGGTTTGGGTGATCATTGGGTTCATATGGAGAAGGCCTGACAATCTCGTTCTTTTCTTGGTTGTGGCGTTGGTGGCTTCATATTTCCGTTGATTCTTTGGACGTGGTTGTGAGTAGTGTTTTTATTGGCAAGAGTATTAAGTTACATTGTTTTTTATTTATATTTACATATATTTAGAGGCTGGAATATGTTGTTAAGGAATCCATAGGAATTGATCTTTCAACTGGAATGTTTTATGGATTTCCGGGGGTGGAATGCTTTAATGTTGGGGGGAATTGTCACACCCATTTTTTTGTCATTTTTTTGATATGCCCCACTGGAAATCCCATTCCTTTTTATGGGTATTTGGTGATTTGAATATTTAGTTTTGAAGTTTAACATATATCCAATCACCCTAATTTGGGTTCCCCATTTCTTATTTTGGTGTTTTTTGAAAAAGGGTGGTTACTTCATGATTTGGGCCAATAGTGAGCTCATTTCCAGTTATAAAAACAAAATTTATTTCTTTCATAACTCCATTTTTAACTTTTATCAAAAATTAAGCTTCCCACTTGTCCAATACTAACATATTAAAACTTCCATATCCTTTTGGAACCCATATAAATCCATACTAATGGTGAATTGTGGTTACTTATTTAGGAATTGGGCAAGCCCATGGGCCCATTTCCCATTTAAAAAAATTTCTTTTATCTCTAATTCAATTTTTAATATTTTTCAGTTCTTCCACCTCCCCCTCGAAGAGACTACCCATTTCCTCTCCCAAATTATCTTTTTACCCTTTTTGTGTCTCATATGGGTCGCGGATTAGGGAGAATGTTCTACGGTTTCCTCAAAATGTCTTGAATTGAGAAGGTAAATAGTTTCAGTCATAACAAATTTAATTATTTCTATCCTGACCACAAATCTTCATTCAATGGTTCTCCCACACCTTAGGATACTCTCCAAGATGTTTCATCTAATTACCCTATCTATAGTTTTGTTGATCTAATGGAATACAATGTTTTTTCTAGTGGAGAAGGTGAGATACCATCTCCTTTATCCTCCCTCTTCTTCCTCCTTTCAATATTTATTTGTTTTATAATCACCCCTAGTCATGATCGACCTAGGGTTCAATTATACCATGGTTTTATATGGTTTTTAAATACATCTTGGTCTGGTATTCATAGTTTTAAGGTTTATAAACCTGCGACGGGTGTTTTCGGGTGTGCGTTTCCATTACACCAAGTATTTGAGGTAGGATATCCCTTTCACAAAACATTATCATTTAAGTTTAATCATTTTAATTCTGTTATAACCTTATTTATATGATATGTTATGCTGTAAAACATTGGTTCTAAATGAATTTTTAAAAAAATTATGTTTTATGACTTATTTTGTAAAAAATATTGTTGTTTTTGTGTAAATGTGATCTTCTATTATTCGATAAATTATTCCACGAGCTTTTGCAATTGGTTTATGGTATCTTGAATATATATCACTAGCTTGAATAACATTATGGAATAAAAATTATGTTTTATCCCTTTTTAAGGTTTATCATAAGTTGTTTTGTAAAAGAGTGCATGTCATGTGTTCGGTAAATCGCCTGGTTGGATTTTATGTGTCTAGTGAAATTTAAAACATTTTATTTATTTTTAAATATATTGGCAGCATGTTCGAAAATTATTTTGGGATCCTTTTATGGCTTTAAAATTTGGATTTTGTTTTACAATCAATTGGTTTTTTGTTTACAACATGTTTTGGCCTGAGTTGCCGAACAATCTCCTATTTCACATTCTTATAAAAATGGTTATGTTTTGAATATGTCACCTAAGTGTTTTAATGGTTTTATGAATGTGGTTTTATTATATAAATTTTTTGTACACACCTCTTTAATAAAATTTGAATTCATAACTTGTTCAAATTTTATTTTTGAGAATATGTTTAAAGTCTCGTTTGGCCTTTCCTAAAAATGAAGAATGAGTGTTTTACTTGTATATACCATGTTGTTCAATTGTCATTGTTTTGTGGTCCATGGAATGATTTTTTTAAATGTTTTTATGGTTTCTATATATGGTTTTGTGTAGTTTTTATGTGTGTTTATTATTGAAAGAGTGTTTTTGGATGAGTTTTATATGAAAAGCCTCAATAGTCTCAATGAAATTATTTTATGGAAATATTTAGCGGTTTGTTGATTCATGAAAGAAATGTGAATAAATATTGTGGTATGTTTGTTTGTTTATGGTTTGGGAATGAGAATTCTATCTGAAATGTGTATTTTATAATATGTGTAACATTATTGAGCACTAATGGGAATCTTGTGTATCAATGTGGGAGGACGTGTACTTGTTTTCTAGTGATCCTGTTTGGTTTGGCCACGATTTCATGTAGCAATTTTGATGATGACAACATTAACTAAACTATGATGATGATGATGTAGGGGGGCCACTAGGTTATATTTATGCTATCTAGTATTGGCTCGTGTTCATGAGAATGGATATTTATTATGGTAACCTTCACTGAGGTACGAGGTACCTGGGGCTCACAACTGACTAGTGCCTAGGGGTGTTCTCGTGACTTGTCCTCATTGGATCTTTTGTAGACACCGTCAGCATACAGTGTGTTTGGTAGGTAGTCTCAGTATTTTGATTGATTTATTTATGTGTTAATATTCTTTAAAGCATCCCTCTTCAAAACTATTTTCATTTTGAAGTTCCGCCACTTTAAAAGTTGGTACTTGCATTCTTGTTTATAAAACATGCATGTTTTTTGTCTGGTGGTATTTTATAGCATGGAAACTCATTTAAAATACATAATGTTACTTCTTTATTTAAAACATTAAATTTGTGTTTCTTTTATTTTAAAGGTTGTGCATTGGGAATAGAATATCGGGCTAACCTACTGAGTTTTAATAATCATGCCTATAGTCTTCTTCATTTTTTAACCCTTGTGCAGGATTCAGCTTGAGTTTGATAACCTTGGGATATGTGTGATCATTTTATTGGAGGTTGTCAAGAGGTGTCGTATAGAGTTAGTTAGTTATTGGGTTTGGTCAGTTGTGACGTTATCTTAGTTGTACATTCAGTTTCTTGTACAAATAATGTTCAGTTCAATTTTTATATAAATGTATTTTGGGTAGTCCATTTATTTCCTTTGTTTGTTTTATTGTTCATATATAGGCGGAATAGTTTCATTGTGTACTATGTTTATGACCTTGGTTCTTTGTCGCCATCTCGGGAAGACTGGGAATGCCTCTCGGGACTTTTCTCAGGCTGGTCTGGGTGACCGGTTCAGGGTCGACTCTGTCATGACCCGTCCTCGGGGCCCATTCCATGACTACCCCAAGCCCGCCTTCCATAGGCCACGGGCTGGCGACTAGCACCAAAGACATAAATCCCAACAAAATGGGAAGGAACTGCCTCTATAAAAGTAAAAAATACATCATAGTACAGGCGGAATCTAACACTAAGTAAAGCAGTAAACAATTGTGCTGGAAATACAAAGGGGCCGGAAATACAAGCCCAACAGAAAGGTACAGCTACAACTGAAATTAAGGTACAACTCAAAGGAAAACAGTTGAAAGGTGACAAGCATCTCCTGGATCATCCACCACAGATCCTACCTGAATGGTAGGTACATATGTCCTCCACAACACTCCGCGTTCGACCTTCCGTCCGTCCGTCTCCTCTGGGTACCGACTCATCGTGAGATCCTCCTCCAATTACCATCCAGCTCAACAAGCCTCAACTACGATCAGTGATGTCTGTCATCTGCAACCAACACAACGAGGTGTGGGAATATCCCGTGTAGGGGTGAGTATAACGATACTCAGTAGGGACCCTGAGACCCTCAAGGTCTCACAAAAATCCAACAAGGATAGACCACAAAGAAAGATCTCAACGGATATCCTTTACGTGGTTGTATGACCTTACACACAACTATGTTATCAAGTAACCCATGTCAATCATGAGGAAACATAAATGTTATGAAATCAATGGATAACCACTAATTAGTAATTTTCCCATACATATACCTTTGTTATCAAGTGTCCCATCTCAATAATGAGGTAAACACAAAAGTCATTGACTCAGCTCATACCAAGATTTTCATTATCGAAATCATAACTGCTAAAGAGCTCCGTCTATGACGAGTACAGTGATCATGTCACTACTCCGTGGTACTGCTCACTAACCTAAGAATACTGAGGTACTCCTCCTGTTGAGTACCACGTGTCAGCCACCTCAAAAAGTAGTGCTCCTCTACCATGGGTATACCACCTCACACAGTATTGCTACCCCTCATAACCAATAGAGGTACTCCTCCTGTCGAGTATTGCGGGTCTGCCACCTCACAAAGTAGTGCTCCTCCACCATGGGTCTGCCACCTCACACAGTAGTGCTCCCCCTCATAGCCTACAGAGGTACTCCTCCTGTCGAGTACCACATGTTTTCCACCTTACCAATTAGTGCTCCTCCATCATGGGTCTGCCACCTCACAAAGTAGTGCTCCCCACTGGGTTATGCATGTCACTGCAAATCAAATAGGACAAGTAGTCATCAGGTCTCAACAAGTTAGACGGTCTCCATACTCCGTACGCTTGTCTCCGGGAGAGTCTGATCCATGAGATACAGGTTGATACTCCAATTATCACAAAGTCCCACAAAGAAGTATCTCAAAGGACCACCTCATCATAGGGGTCTCAACGCAACATACGGTGCGTCAATTGGACACCTGGACTGTGAGTTATTAGCCTTTTTGTCCTAGGGGCCCAGTTGGTTTCATGTACGAACCAACCCAACTGTGTCTCAAATGTACCCCGAAATCACATAGGGTATACTCGTAGGGACCATTTCTCAATGTGATCACCAACGCCGCTGACGGTTCGTCAAACAGGAGTCTGGTCTGAAATTTATCGGCTTTTCCATTCCAGGGGCCAGGATGGATTTCAGGTACAATTCAATCCATCCATACTCCAACTGCGTCCAAACCGAGAGGGGAGTAAGCCAAAAGGTCTATCTCACTAAGAGGAATCCAACAATGTCGACGGCACGTCAATCGGACGTCCAGATCTCAAGTTATAGGTGTTTCTGTTCCGAGGGCCAAGTTGGTTTCGCGTTCGAACCAACCCGACCATAATTCAAATGACACCGTTAATCCAAACCGGTCACACCCTTGCGATCCGAAGGGTAAATCAGAAGAGATGGACTACCCATTGGTCCGAAATGGATAGCCGGTGAAAAAGTTGCATTTCACCACAAAACGCGCGAACCGGGCCTCGTGGGTCCTGCTCCATGACCTCGACATAAATATCCAAAATTGGCCTTGAAACATACCTCTTAATTCTAGGGTCGCAGCCTCGCAGACATTTTGACATTCCGACAGCGTATGAGAGAGATATGTCTGATACAAGATCCCGTAATAATAATAATATTTTTATTATTCGGTGTTTCGTGGGCCCGAGCCACGAACCAGAATTTAGTAATCAACATTAGACTTGAATCGACCATATTGTTGTCAGGATTACATTGCCACTGAGGGCAAGCCAATCGGATGTCGCACGCATGAGTTATGGCGGGTCAAATATTTAATAATAATATTAAATCTATTATTTTCCGAGCGCTTCGGGTACCCAATCCAAAAACCCAAGAAATACATCCAATATTGGACTCATAAATTCCATCATGAGGTCAGGGTCACACTGCCGTAGACGGTTCCTGAAACCGAGGTCGCACAAGGATGATACCGTCAAAACCATGTTTTATCATCAAAATTAATAATAACAATATTTTTAATATTATTATTAATTATTTACATATTTTTCTTTCTAACTACAAAATAAATCACTATTTTGGACTGCTTGCGCGCATGAATTCATCCCCAAAACCCCCATTTATCATTTATTTCTCTTTTGATATTATCCCCACTATTATCTTAAAAATCATCTCTCTCTCCAATCTCATTTACTCTTGCACGATTATGTTCTCCCAATTAGCACCCCAATCACCCGACCTCCTTCGACATGGCCATAACCACCACCACCTTCGCCTGCCCGCCACACCGCGCCACCACCCCCGGCTACCCGCATCGCCACGCCTCAAACCAGCCTTATCGCCTGGCCCCACGTCTACTCGTCGTGCCACCTCCTGTTAGCACGCGCTCGACCACATGCCGCCGCACAACAAGAACTAGTTGGCGGTGGGTCCGGACTTGTTCGTAGTCTGAACCCACCACTTTAGTAGTTTGAATAAACACCCAACATAATATTCTTCCATGGTCAAGGGAAATAATCGCGTAAACTTAAATAAACCAAAACCCCCTACCTTGAAATTGACGTTGCACGTTGTCGAGTCGTGGAAGACGGACTTCACGGTAGTCGGGTGTCGCGGATAAACGGTGGTGTCCCGTCAACGTTGGAGGAAGAGTTGTTGATGTAGCCGACTATTTCCCGCAGTGGTGTCTCATCTGTTAACACGAAGTAATAAGAATTTTGTATAAACAAATGCTTCTGGTTCTTCGAGTCATGGAGCGTTCTTTAAGTTCTTCGTGGAAGAACTCTCCCTTTCAATATCTCCAACGTGCTCCCAACACCAGAAGTGCCAAAACAAAATAATAGCCTAAGCTCTTATTTTATTCTCCCATGATATAACATTGTTATCAAATTAAAATTAATTCAAAAATACTATTGATCTAATAATGGAATTTGAGTTGGAAACTTTAATGGAAGGGAGATGGAAAGGACACACATAATTAATGGGAGGTGTTGTCAAAATAAATAAATGGAGTGTTAAAGTGTGGTTTAAGGGAGGTGAAGGGATAGGCCTCATGTGGGCCCCATCTCACAAATATCCTCCCATGGGAGGTTATGTGAGGTGTCGGCTCCACCCCTAACTTCCTCTTAGAGGATATAACCACCCAAATAAATAAAAAGGTGCACAACTATTTTATTTATTTAATTTTACAAATCACCAAAAATTAACTTTCAACCCACATAAAACGCAACTGCAGTAAAGGTCCCCTTAAGTTAATACTAGCGTTGCGAGTTCATCGGTGTCCTCAGATTTCAATTCCATGCACTGGTTCAAAAGTTATAGAATTTCGAACATACGTTTACTGAACATACACGAAAAAAAGTATGGAAAATTAATATCAGTCACCCTCAACCAACTATTGTCAATGTTAGGCTCTTCCTAGGTGAAACACGCCCCAACGAACCCAACGGTACTCTCAGATTTTCAATCTGAGTTACCATTTAGATGTTATGAATTTTAAAATAAAATAATTTTTATTGAATTATTTTATTTACGGCCAAAAACTAAATTTTTCTGGTGGCTCGCTCCAACCAAAGTTAGTATCTTCCTAAATAGATCATACCATCATGAGTTCAGCAGTGGTCTCAGATTTTTAATCTGAGCTACCGTTTGTGAGTTATAAGCATTTGAAAAATAAAATAATTTATTTAATTATTTTATTTACTGTTAATCGATTTTTGCGATTTCTCATAGGAGGCCCGTGCCAACTAAAAGTAAGTAGCGCCTAGGGTAATCCTTCCATCCTGAGCGCAACACTGCCCTCAGATTTCTGATCCATGAAACCATTCAAGAGTTATTGCACTTTTTCATGAAAACTACATACGCGCGTTAATTTAATCTTATCAAAACTTTGACCGATTATTTCAGGCACTCTGAGCCTCAGAATCAGGTGCTGTCAGAAACCATAGACTCATAAAATTCCAAAGTATTTATGAAAAAAAATTTCTTGAAATTTCAGAGCTTTTACATTACTCCCACCTCAGGGATTTACGTCCCCATAAAGCTTCAATACACATTAGGGAAAACAAAAGTGGTACTGCATGCATCTGAGCCTTCCACTCCCATGTGCTCTTCTGGAGGTTACTATGCTTCCTTGGGTTTCCTTTTCGCATATCAAGGAAAACCCATCCCATCATTTTATGTAAACTGCAACCTTTTTTCCTAATATCATCAATCTGTGTATGAACTGTGGTTGCCCAGTCCATAGCCAAACTAACGTAGTAAGGCATCGACGCTGCCACTGAGAGGTTCCAACCGAAACTCTCGACTCAAGGGTCAGATCATACCCGCCAGCATGAGTGTGTTTATCGAGTCACCTCACAATTGTATATCCAGACGTAAGGGTCATGTCAATGATTTTAATCGGAAACTCTAGGTCTAGGAAAAGATTCGTGGAAGGATGGAATGATTGGAACCTATTTCCATTGATATGGAATCTCGTAGTAGACACAGATCGTACCTCAAATCATTCTTAGAGCCCTTCGGTTACACTCTATGACCGCATGTATCTATTCACTTCCCCTGCCCTTCAGTTCCCTAAGCCTGGCAGGGACTACAATGGCAGGTGGTTGTAACATGTCAAAATGTACAACACCTCATGCTGCTCTCCATGCTCTGCTTCCATGTCTGCTGCTCTGCAGATTCATCTGTACTTAACACTTCCTCATCTTGAAACACTTTACACGCCCAAGTCTCTGAGACTGGCACCAGTTCGTATCTTCCCACTGCTAACATTCACTTGCTAAAACTGATCATCCAAAGTACATTAAACCATAGAGTTTCTCTCTAGCACCGTAACATAAGTAGGAATGCATAGAGGAATGAGTTATTATGCTAATATCCTTAAAAAAACCTCGCACAGAGGCCCTAGATCTAAAGCACTGATAGTATCATAGTCTTCAAGTACCATGAACGAACGGTACACCTAGATTAATACTCAACTACTAACATGTTGTCCTGCCGAAGCTGTATAAGCTCTAGAAAACTCTCATCCACCTCCTCAAGCCAGTCCTCACCCGCCTGTGAGTCGGGCTCTCCTCAGAACCTGAGGGGTATCTGATGCTAAAACATGCGTACGACACTAAGCCTACATGCATCATCTACCGGAACTGCTAGTTGTAACTACTGACCAACATGTAGTGATATAGATGGCACACTACCCGATGGTACTATCTCTGGCATCATTCCACGTACCGAAGCCTCATCACTATGCGGAACAACCTCATTGTCACTCAGAGTGTAACACCATTATTTAAGATCATCATATGCTCTACTAGATATAAACTAGGTGTAGAACTCTAGAAATCACCTCCATCCAGTCCACTAATGTCTGGAAATCTATCTCGCCTCATAACCTCAGAGGCCTCTGCTGCTGGAACTCATGCAACGCGCTCTGCATGCGTGCACCATACACTAGTACGGCTAGAGGCATCTAATTCCTAATGGGTGGTGGTGATTCTGGTACACCACCCGAAGGATCCAACATAGAAAGAGGGCCCTGCACCGGAGCCTCATCACTCGGAGAGCCGTCATCAAGTACTCTCTCGGAAACTCCAACTGACTGTCTGTGTGGAGACATCCTGAACAGATACAACACGGTCAAATGATTTAAACCTGGTGAGATAACTTTGTTTGAACTGACTTAATGAAAATTTTTGAAACACACACGCAATCAGTGTTTTCGTGCACTAAGTAAGAAAACAGTAGTCAGGGTCCTGGTGTATGGATATTTCGGCCGCCGCACCATCACTGGACTCCATGAACTGAAAACCACACTAAGTAACCTTAACTCTATTGCTTCACATAAAAAAATATCAGAGTCCTAAGTTCTGCTGTAGAACTGACTCCTTTGACACCAATTTTTCATGACCCTTCCTCGGGGCCCGTTCCATGACAACCCCAAGCCCGCCATCCATTGGCCAAGGGATGGTGACAAGAACCAAAGGTGTAAATCACAATAAAAATGGAAGGTATTTCATTTATAAAAGTAAAAAATAAAACAGAGTACAAGCGGAAGATAACACAAAGTAAAGCAGTAAACAAGGGTGTTGGAAATACAAAGGGGATGGAAATACAAGCCCAGCAGAAAGGTACAACTACAACTGAATGTAAAGTACAGCACAAAGGACAATAGATGAAAGGTGACAAACAGCTACTGGATCATCCACCACAGATCCTAACTGAAGTGTAGGTACAAATGTCCTCCACAACACTCCGCATCCGTCCGTCCATTCGTCCGTCTCCTCTGGGTACCAACTCGTACTGAGATCCACCTCCGGGTACCGTCCATCTTAACTAGCCTCAACTACGATCAGTGTTATCTGTTCTCTGAAACCAACACAATGAGGTGCGGGAATATCCTGTGAAGGGATGATTATAAAGATACCCAGTAGGGAACATGAGACCCTCGAGGTCTCACTAAAATCCAACAAGGATAAACCACAATGACAGATCTCAACGGATAACCATTACATGGGTGTATTCCCTTACACACACCTAGTTATCAAGTAACCCATCTTAATCATGAGGAATCAAAAAGGTTATAAAATCAACAGATAACCACTACATAGGTATATACACACACATATACCTATGTTATCAAATGACCCATATCAATCATTAGGTAAATAAAAAATTCATTGAATCAGCTGAAACCAAGATTTTCATTATCGAAATCGTAACTACAGAAGAGCTCCATCTTTGACGAGTACAGTGATCTTGTCACTACTCCCAGGTACCTCTCACTATCCAAAGACTGTTGAGGTACCTCTCATGTCGAGTACCACGGTTCAGCCACCTCACAAAATAGTGCTCCTTTGCCATGGGTCTGCCACCTCACACACTAGTGCCCCCCTCGTAGCCTATATAGGTACTCCTCCTGATGAGTACCACGGGTCTTACAACTCAAAAATTTGTGCATCTCCGCCATGGGTCTTCTACCTCACACAGTAGTGGTCCCACTAATAGCCTATAGAGGTACTCATACTATCATGTACCGCGAGTCTGCCATATCATAGAGTAGTGCTCCTCCGCCATGGGTCTTCCACCTCCGAATGTAGTGATCCCCACTGGGTATTGCAAGTCACTCCGAATCAAATCGGACAAGAAGTTATCAGGTTTCAGCAAGGTACACTGTCCCCGTACTCCGTACACTCATCTCCAAGAGGGTACGCTACACGAGATACAGGTCGATACTCCAAGTATCACAAAGTCCCACGAAGATGTATTTCAATGGACAACCTCATCATAGGGGTCTCAACGCAACAGATGACGTGTCAATTGGACACACGGTCTGTTAGTTATTAGCCTTTTCGTCCCAGGTGCCCTATTGGTTTTGTGTATGAACCAACCCGACCGTATCTCAACTCTACCCCGAACTCACATAGGGTATACTCCTAGGGACCGTTCATCAAGGTGATCACTAACTCCGCTAACGGTTCGTCAAACTAACGCCCGGTCTGAAAGTTATCAGCTTTTCCCTTCTAGGGGCCCGGTTGGATTTCGGGTACAATCCAACCCGGCTATACTCCAACTGCCTCCAAACCTCGAGTGGAGTAAGCCAAAGGGTTCATCTCACTAATAGGAATCCAACAATTTCGACGACACGTCAATCGGATGTCCAGAGCTCAAGTTATAGGCGTTTTCGCTCTGAGGTCCCGATTGGTTTTAGGTTCGAACCAACCCTATCGTACTTCAAATGACACCGTTTAACCAAACCGGTCACACCATTGTGATCCAAACGGAAAAACACATGAGATATACTACCCATTGGTCCAAAATGGATAGCTGGTGAGAAAGTTGCATTTCACCGCAACACGCGCGAACTGGGCCTCGTGGGGCCCACACCTAGACCTCCACTTAAATATCCAAAATTGGCCTTGAAACATCCGTCTTAATTCCAGGGTCGCAACCTCGCAAACGGTTTGACATTCTGACACCGTATGAGAGAGATATGTCTGATACAAGATCCCGTAATAATTATATTATTATTATTATTCAGTGTTTCGTGGGCTTGAGCCACAAACCAGAATTTAGTATTCAACTTTAGACTTGAATCGACCATATTGATGTCAGGATTAAATCACCACTGATGGCAAGCCAATCGAATGCCGCACGCATGAGTTATGTCGGGTCAGAGATTTAATAATAATATTAAATCTATTATTTTCCGAGCTTTTTGGGTACCCGGTCCCAAAACCCAAAAAAGACATCAAATTTTGGACTCATAAATTCCGTTTAGAAGTCAGGGTCACACTGCCACAGGCGGTTTGTGAAACTGAGATCGCACGAAAAAGATACAGTCAAAACAGTGTTTTATCATCAAAATTAATATTAATAATATTTTATTATTATTATTAATTATTTACTTATTTATCTTTATAACTCCAAAATCAATCACGATTTTGGACTCCTTGCATGCTGGAATTCATCCCCAAAACCCCCATTTAACATTTATTTCTCTTAATTTTTTCCCCACTATTATCTTATAAATCATATCTCTCTCCAATCTCATTTACTCTTCCACGATTATGTTCTCCCAATTAGCGCCCCAATCACCTAGCCTCCTTCCAAACAACCATAACTGCAACCAACATCTCCTGCCCGCCACCCCGCCGCACCGCCCCCAGCTACCCGCGCTGTCGCGCCTCAAACCAGCCTCATCGCCCCCCCTGGTCCGCTCACCGTGCTGCTCCCGTTACCACGTACTTGAACCCATGTATCTTCACATCTAGAACTGGTTGGCGGTGGGTCCGGAGTTGTTCGTAGTCCATACCCACCGTGTTGGTAGATCGAAGAAACACCCAACAGAATATTCTTACATGTTCAAGGAAAATAATCAAGTAAACTTAAATGAACAAAACCCCTACCTCTAAATTGACATCGCACGTTGTCGAGTCGCGGAAGACGAACGTCACGGTAGTCGGATGACGTGGAAGAATGGTGGCGTCTCGTCAACATTGGAGGAAGAGTTGTTGACGTAGCCGACTCTTTCCCGCGGCAGTGTCTCCTCAGTTAACGCGGGGGAAGAAGATGGTTAGAGAAAGAAATGCTTCTGTTTCTTCGAGTCATGGAGCATTCTTCGCGTTATTCATGGAAGAACTCTCCCTTTCAGTATCTCCAACGTGCTCCCAACACCACAAGTGCCAAAACATAATAATATCATAAGGTATTATTTTATTCTCCCATGATATAACATTGCTATCGAATTCAAATAAATTCCAAAAGACTATTGAATTAATTATGGAATTTGAGTTGCCAACTTTAATGGATGGGAGATGGAAAGGCTCCATATAATTAATGAGAGGTGTTGTCAAAATAAATAAAGGTAGTGTTAAAGGGGGTTTAAGGGAGGTGATGGGTTAGGCCTCTTGTGGGCCCCACCTCACAAATATCCTCCCATGGGATGTTATGTGGGGAGTGGGATCCACCCCTAACTTCTTATTAGTGGTTATAACCACCCAAATAAATAAAATGGTGCACAACCATTTTATTTATTTATTTTTACAAATCCCCAAAAATTAACATTCAACCCACATAAAATGAAACTGTGGTAAAGGTCCCATTAAGTGAATACCAGTGCTGCGAGTTCATCGGTGTACTCATATTTCAATTCTGAGAACTCGTTCAAAAGTTATAGAATTTCGAACGTACGTTTACTGAACGTACAAGATAAAATGTTTGGAAAATTAATATCAGTCACCCTCAACCCACTGTAGTCATGGTTAGGATCTGCCTAGGTGAAACACTCCCCAACAAACCCAACAGTACTCTCTGGTTTTCAATCTGAGTTGCCATTTTGAAGATATGGATTTTACAATAAAATAATTATCATTTAATTATTTTATTTGCGTCCAAAAACTAAAATTTTCGGGTGGCGTGCGCCGGCCAAAGATAGTATCTTCTTAAATAAAGCATACCCTCGGGAGTTTAGTGGTGGTCTTGGATTTTTAATCCGAGCTACTTTTTGTGAGTTAAATTCATTTGAAAAATAAATTAATTTATTTAATTATTTTATTTACGGTTAATCCATTTTTGAGATTTCTCATAGGAGACTCCTTCCGAATAAACTTAAGTCACTCCTAGGGTATTCCCGCCATCCTAAGCGAAACTGTTACCTCAGATTTCTGATTCTAGATACCTTTCAAGATTTATTCCACTTTTTCAGTAAAACTACTTAAGCGTGTTAATTTAATCATAACAAAACTTCGACGGATCATTCCGGGCACTCCAGGCCTCGAAATCAGGCGCCGTCAGAAACCATAGACTCATAAAATTACATAGTATTTAAGAAAAAAAAATTCCATGATATTTCTGGTCATTTAAATATTTGGAAAGGTTCATGACAATAGGGATCCTCTAGAATTCACGATTTATTATGGAATCAACTATAATATGAATTTTATGATATTATTTATGTTTTATAGACATTGCTTCCATTAGTAAATTCGCATCAATTATGTGATGCTAATCATATATAAACTGATCAATATTAAGGAAGTCCAAGAAAATGTTAAAAACTCAATTATACTATATTTTGTTCTAAAATTTCATAAATAACTCCAGAATAAGTTTTCATACAATAAATTACATTACAATCCTATAATATCTTATAAAAATAAGAAATTTCTTATGAACACTCCAATATATTAGATGAAATGTTGAAATATAGTGATCAATTGAAATTTTCCCTAATGTAATTGATTTAAAAATTATTCATCATCTGAAACTATATATTTCTATAAATATATAACATTTTCTTTCCCATACTACTAATTTCAATCTATAACCCCTACTTTCATAACTATTTGATATAATAGTTCTATAATTATTCTACTAATCAACTATTATGGCATTCTATACTTAAATATGATTTTTCATGTGATTTGGATAAAATTAAGTTATTGTGGATCATATTTCAAGACATAATAATCCATAATTATTTCATTATCATATTATACTCTTTTATTGAAAGTATCTCATTACTAAACCACTTCTAAGTACTTCAAACCAAATATTAGAATCATTTTCTATCAAAAAATTGTTACAACTTCATTAAATTTTATGAGAAAATATACAACATGTTGTTATATCTGTATGGTTAAAAAATTCCCAAATAATATCTACCAATCAAATGTTAATCATATCTAATTTCTTTTTTGTATTTAAAAATCAATATTAGTCAAAAAAAACTTTTATTTATGACATTGATAAAATTTAACACCTTTTGTAATTTATACACACTCATCGATTGATGAATTTTATATTATGACCCCTATTAATTGGAATTCGAAGAATAAAATCATCCAAATTCGTGGAATTTTAAAACAGTTAAATAAATTAACATGAATGTGAAACAAATTATACATAGATTTAATTGTCAATATATCTTCATCTCATATATCAATACAAACAAAAATTCATTTTAACATGTTCAATATTAGATGATAAAGCATTATATGTATCATTCATAGTATTTATAGACATTATAGAAAATCAATATACCAATGTATGTTGGAAATAATATCTATTTTATCATAATACAATTTGGGAAACATAAATTTTTCATATTTTTAATTTTCAACAAATTCTTTAATCAAGATTTATATGGTATATAGTTTTAGTTTTAAAATTCTCCTACAATTATATTTACATTATTACTATATTTAAAAACATTTGAATAATTCATGATTTGAATTTAAGGCAATAAAAAATACATCTAATATGGTTTTCGTATGAATGTTTTTCACATAGTGATGATGAAAAATAAAATGTACTATTCAATGTAACACATAATACTATTGAGTTAGAAAATATTATAGGAATAAATGTATTGATATAACAACATAAATATTTTCTATTATAAAAACAACTATTTATTAATTAATTAATCTTAATAAGTTGACATACTTGATAATACTTTAAGGATATCAGTTTCAAATAGACAAATAATTTTTTTAACTAACAATGTTTTATTGAGTTAGGTAGCCCTAAAAAATTTGATTTTTAAGTTCCATCTCTATGATTGTATTTTTTTAATTAAATTAATGATAATGTCATTACGATTTATTTCCTTTCTGTTAAATGTTAAAATCATTATTCATTTAACATTACATAACATTCATAAAATAATCATAATATATTTTCATGATATTCAGGGTGTGTGACATTACATTTTTGAACCTTATTTTTTCATTATAAAAAAATAAAGTCATAACATGTTAAAATATATATATCTCTTCTACTTACTTTGGATCAAAATCCCCATCAAAGTGTAAATTTCATATTCAACAAGTCAATTATTGGTGTACTCCAACAAAAATATCATCTATTGATCTAGCATTAATTACTATTCATTTTTATAATGTAATATCCATTTTAATACCATCTCTCAAAAATATATAAAAATATTAATATTGTTTTATTTTTTAAAAATTAGGGGACTGTTTAAAATCCAAATGTGTTATATAAAATTATTTTGGATAAATTAAATTTTATATTATTTTATACTGGGAAAAAAAATTATTCACACAATGTATAAATAAAATTAATAGAGTATATACCCCATATATGTAGTAATCAAAAACATATTACCAATTTGGAGTTATCTATAATCGGTTTGAATAAATAATGTATAATTTTATGTAGAATATATTCAATTTCATTAAAAATAATTAAACTAATACAATGTAAACAGTTTTAGGAAGGATGATTATTTATTTATTAATTTGATAAATTTCACTTAATAATAATGTAGTTATTTAATAAATAAATGTTTTTGTTAATTTTTTTTCTTTTAAGGAACTGTTTCTATAAAATGGACTAATAAAATAAAAATGATTGTTTTTAAAATAATTAAATAAGATCCAAAAGTGTTTGTGGTCTGTAATTTATATTTAATTACTCATATCAAAACTGATATTTATTATTTAAAAAATTATATATTTTACGTTATTTATGAGAATTTAATATTTAAAAAATATGATATTTAATGAAATTAAATATTATATATAATTTAGAATTGAATACAAATTTATTCATCGATAATTAACTAGTTATAAAAAATCGTAGAGTCATTTATGAATGGTAGACGTATTTTTGAAATAAATTTTTTGAATATGTAGTGTTCATATATCTTTGATAATTAAAATGATCACTATTTACGAGTAATGATAATTCATAGTATCATTTTTATACATAATAAATCCATTTTGGGATTTAAAATAATGATTAAAATATATTAAATTTTATATGTTATAATACCTCATGATAAAATTATGTTTTAAAAAATTTATTAAAATAGAGTGAATCAAAATAGATTTCTAATTTTTGATCATATTTTTAAAATTAGGCAACATTTTCATTTAATTTTTTTTGACAAAATAATAAAATACGTAAACTTCTCATACAATGGTAAAGGATAAAATATTATAAATAGTTAATTCAATGCATAAAATTGTTAATATATATCCATAATATTTTTATTATATTTATATATGATAGAATTCACTACCTGAATAACATAGAATTTCTTTTTCTTATTCACACTTTTTTCCTCACCTAAAAAACCACATTTTCTAAAATTTCTAACCTCCTTACTTATAGAAGGACTCATCACCCAGTCTTTATCTACCACCAATAAAATTAGAATTCTACTAAATAAATTTATATATTTTTTAAATTATGAATGTTATAATTTTCTATTTCCAATTTTTGAATGATACTTTTCCATTACCATTAAAACCTACATGGATTCCCAAAAAAGTTATGATATCTTCTGTATATATAATTACTTATTTTCAATTTTTTAAAATTTATCATCACTATATAAAAATTATGTATAATTAATTGTCAAACTAATAAAATAGAAATTATATATTTATACTTTATTCATAAAGAAATTATAAAAAACACTTTCTTAATCATACTTAACCACTTATGGTAAGATCTACTAATTTGGGTAAGTTTAACCAACTATATGTACAATGATATAATTGATTATCTAGGATGGATATGAAAACATAAATAATAGGAATATATGAAATTAAATGAAAATAATTTTTTATGGTTTTTTAAATATAATATTTATATTTAACTCTATATTGAAATTACATTATATGTTGATTTAAAATAAATTAATCACGACCATTTTGGATTTCATATTTAAGAATTGTACTCAAAACACCAATAGAATGAACTAGGTAATTTAGAACACATTATAGATAAACCATATAAGTTCCCCAACTATTGTAGAGGAGATTCTTCCTATGATATTTAATGATGACCATAAATTTCATAATCAAATATATAAGGGACACTTGAAATGACAAAGGAACAATGACTTTTGTAAATAAGTTTTATTAAAACATATTTATTTTAATATTAAAGGTTCTTATAAACCATCATATATGATTATCTATCTTAAATAAATTATTAATTATTATTGAGTTTACTATATATCATGTTGTGGCATAAGAAAGTGTGAATCCATAGTAATTTTTTTTGTTTGATAGTATTTTTTTGATGATTAATAAAACTACATTGTGAAGTAGTCCTTATTTGTATTATTTTATCAAAACATTAGCTATAATATATTTTACAGACTCTATTATTTCTAATAATATAAATTTCATTATCAATATATCATTTTGGATAAATTATTACATCATAAAATATTATTATAAGGTTTTTATTATAAATTCATATTTATTAATCTGTAAATAACACTTTGTACCTGTTTAAAATTATATATTGTATAATCATCTCTATTTTCAGATTATTATCCAAATAATCAATTTATTAATCAGTTTTACATTAACACTAATTGATCTAGCATCCACTGTATATTTATTCATACATTATCATAGTCAAAAGTGTTTATCTTTACACAATATCCTTTCTCGTGATGACAATTATTCTTCATTGATTTTAATAATGAATGATTATTATATTATTATAATATTTGTAATAAAATGGAATTTTTAATTTATTTCCAATGTGAATAAATTCCATTACCAATTTTATAAATTTCTATACATAAATCATTATGATATACAAATATTTACAAGAACATTTACTTTCATATTTATTTGCCTTTTCACACATGTTTGTCTTATTTAATATTAAAAATTAATCTATTTAATTATTTTTATTGAAACATATTTATTATAATTAGTAAATATAAAATTATTTTTTATTATATTCAAATCAAATTTTAATATCATTTTTATAGAAATAAAATTTTAATAAATAATTAACAATAATATCTAAATTTAATTTTTTTCTCCAATAAATTTTTTATTTTCTACTCAATGTTTATAAATATCCCTGTTTGTTCAATAAGAAAAATAAATTATTGGAAATATGATTAAAAAAATAATGTTTCAAATGAATGATCTCTCCTTTCACAAAAATTGATATTTGATGTCACTATTTATATTATTTTTGATAAAACATTATCCAAATGTAAATTCATTTTTTTTAATAATTTCTCTTAAATTTTACACTTTTATCAATATGATTACAATTTTTAGGAAAATAATTTAATTTACTATTCATTTAAAAAATAAATTATAAAAATATTTACGAAAATATTTTGTTTTATAGATATATTAATTATTAAAGTTATTTACTTATTTTCATTTATTTAATTTTTACATAAATCGTAAAAATATTCTACTGAACATTAACATTAATTTTTAATTGGACATATTTATAATCCCTATTATTTCAATTTTATATTATATCTTTTGAATTTTCTTGATGTTATATTTAATCATGTTATTTTTTTATCAAGATTATTGAACTGCCCAGATCAATGTGAATCACTGAGAGGGGGAGGGGGTGAATCAGTGATCCTTTAAAACTTTTTACTAATTGATTCTTATCAATTAAACCTCTATGGCTGGTTAAAGCCTCGATCCACTCTTCTTGTATCTCTCACCCTTTCCCGAATGATGCAGTAATGAAAAGGCACATGACACAAGGATTTACAAGGTTCGGCACCAAAGGACTACATCCCTGCCATGCTCTCCCAGCATGGATTCTCCATTATAACCTGTTAAAATTACAATGGTCGATACAGAGTCCCACTGTATCTCTCCTGAGTCCCACATGAGGGTCTTTATACTCCGTCCCACAGTGTTACCAAAGTCCCACTGGCCTGCTCTAGAATCCCACTGAAGACTTCTTCTCCCTGAGTCCCACAGGGTATTCTCTTGGCTCCTCAAGTCACACGAGTAGCTCTTCTCCACTTTAAGGTCTTCAAGTAACTTCAGCAGCCTGGGATAAAGGCTGCTAGCCTTGCTCTTCTCTTCTGATCACTTGTGGTTGATCAGGGCTTCTCGTCTAGCTCAGGCTTTATCTCCTTCTTCAGGATGACCTGGCTTCTCTGTTCAACTACTGAATTCTCAGACAACTGATATTTTTATCTTCGGTCTGGTCCAGTCTCAGTTCACTTCACTTCATGCAATGAATGCATGGCAACTCTGAATCCTCATGCACTGACTGCATGGCCTTCTCAAACTCTTCAAGAACCTCCTGGTCTTGGACAACTCAAATGCACACCACTGATTTGACTCTGTTCACGTGTGCACGTGCATGCATGGATGCATGCACTTCTCCTTTCCTCTTCTTGGTGCAGTAGACCCACAAAGGGTGTAACACTTTAAGCACACACCAACTCACTCCTTCACACACTTTATCCAATTTGTTTACACACTTAGAGTGTGTTCTACTTTAGTGTGGGTCACTCCTTATTTCTTCTAAGTGTATACACACTTCTTAGTGCACACACTTAGGTTCGGCCAACTTGTCTCTTTACACACACTTGTTTCATTTTGCACACACTTGAAACTTTTGCCTTCACTTACTCTTGCACACACACAAAGTATTCTTTGTTCTTCAAAGTGTGCACACAGAAGGCTACGAACTCTTCCATTATTTTTGCACACAAGGCACTAAGGCCTCGGCCTTCCTATTGTTTTTCACACACACAAATGTGGTGGCCTTCCACCCTTCTTGCACTCTTCCACTTTGCACACACACTTTGCTTTTCCCTTTTAATCTTCAAGTTTGCACAACCTCCAAGGGCTACGGCCTCTTCTTGTTCTTTTTGCACACAAGGCTCAAAGGCCTCGGCCTTCCTTCTTCACCTCACACACACACAAAGTGTGGTATACTGCCTTGCACACACTTAACCCGTGGGCGAGATATTCTTCACCCGAACTTAATCATCAGGGAGGCGTGCAAGGGTGCGGCTTCTCTTATTCAACACTGCCGCGAGGTACACTTGGGTGCCACTGGCCGCACAAGAGCACAAGGCCTCTAGGCCGCACAAGCCTCGGGTGCAAGGCACCGTGGGTGCGCAAGTGCCTACCGCGCAGGGGGCGCGGTGCACAGAGAGAGCGCGCAAGGTCGCGCAAGCTCCTCTCCTTCCTGTCGCGCAAAGGATTAGCGCGCAGGGGATAACTTCGGGCCAAGGATGGCACCGAGATCTTCAGCCGCGCAAGTAATTTGCGCGGGGCTTCTTTCTTCGTGAGGCAGAGAGCTCACGAGACTTCTCTTGAGTTTTTCAGCAAACATTCTCGAATGCCTCGGGCTCTCCTTATATAGGCAGAGGCATCTCGTTCAATCCGCATGGATATAAATTCAAACTCCCGAGATTTTCGGTTCTTCAAGATTCTGCAAAATCTTGTTTTTCTTTTTATTTCACGCGGGTTCCATTTTTATTTTTCTTCGGTCTTCTTCACGTGCATGCGACTTAGAACGCATGCACGGCCTCTTTTCTTCCAATCCATGCACATCACGAACACACCGAGGCCTCGGCACATCGTTTGCCTTCGGCCTTCATCGAAATATTCCTCTCGTTGCATGCAAACTCATTTTCATGCATGGATGGGTTTAGAAGGGCCAAACGATCTCAATGGACCCTTAAGCTTCAACAATGGTGGCCGGAATCTTCAAAACTGTCGTCGGGAAGGCGCCTGGTTCAGCGGGGCTCGCGGGTGGCTTCGGCTCGAGCTCGAGGTGGAAGACGAGCCACGGCCGTCAGATCAGGCGATGGAGATACATCGGACGGCCTGGATCAGATCGCCTCGCCGCGGATCAGTTGTGCGGCCGAGATCTGGCGCGCGATCGATCGTGCGGCCAGGATCGCTCCCGCAGAAAAAATCCGCGTCCCACATCGAAACGGCGCCCGGTTTCTCCGCGCCTTATCAACTAAGCGCTCCCCCAGCCGGCTCAGTTGAATCCTCTCCCTCCACGGTGCCACCCCGCACCGTGTTCTCCATGCGGGCGCGCTCTGCGCCCACTCATGCCTCTACGGGCGCGCACCTAGCGCCCACTATGCACCTCGGGCGCGCGGGTTTCACCACCGCGTGTCCTCGGGGGCTTATACACGGCCCCCTGCCGCGCTCCTCCGGGCGTGCCCCAGGCGCCCTTGCGGTGTCCTACGGGTGCGCCCTGCCGCCCTGGCTCGCCCCACGGGTTCCCCCAGGGCTGGTGCCCTAGTGCCCATGCCTTGGGGTTGAACCCTCAAGGTTCCTTGGCTGGCCATATTTTTTGGCAAAGGAAAATATTAAGACATTGTTAAAAACAAAGTTCTCCTCCATATAAAATTCCATATCAAGCCCTTCTTCTTCCCATCTCTATTCTTCTTCTTCTTCTTAAGAATTCCTCCATTTCTTCTCCTCACATGATCTTCATTGATCAAATCAGAGATCAATTGGATCTTCTTCACATTCACATGCACTAAGTGTTAGTGCATGGACTTCTTCATCTCACTTCATCCACTTAGTACTTGTGGATGGATCTTCTTCAACTCCTCATGCATTGTCACTACAATGCATGGTCTTCAAACAATGTTGTGACATTGTATCATCAGGATACAAGTTCTTTGAACTTAAAGAGCAGCTCAACAATCGTCAGATATGCATGGAGAATGTTTCAACCACAATTTCCAATACCACTTAGTGAATCTCCTAAGTGACATGCATCTTAGTACCATGGCCATTCTCCTTCACCACCAACACCATCACAACCTTTGTCATTCACCTCTTGACATTCCTTGACTTCCATTCATTTCCAAGACAACTTCATGCCTCATTGACAACAAATGCAACACAGTGCACTTCAATCTCCCCCATTGTATTTGTTGTCAATATCACAACTTCAGCACATATGAATGGGTCAATATGTGTGCCCAATCTTTTCTCCCCCTTATTGGCAATCAAATGCAAAGGTGTGGTGTGGTTCACTTTCAAAAATATCTTCCTCCCTTTGAATAGCATCTTCATGAAAATCACTAAGAGATGGATGATGCCACATGTTCTTCTTTAGCAAAGAACCTTTAGTAAATCAACTCTAAGTCTACTTGGGCTAACTCGGTGTAGAAAACAAGAGTGATGTAACCAAGGAACTCAATGTTGTCCAACATTCACAATACATGTGAGATCATGCTTAGGGGTTGAATTTTTCAGATATTCAATGAATTGCTGAATCCTGCACATACTTCACAAAACACATTAGAATGTTCAGGTGCAAAGATAAAGCTCCCCCTTTCATCTACTTTCTCAAGATGATATTAATTTCAGAACATCATCTTCTCCAGATTGGCTCTCACTCAAGGGGTGCACTCCATTCTGTCCAAACCACTCTCCAGATGAGAATGATCATCATCTTCAATTCCCTGCAATGTTAGCACATGTAAATACAAGTGATTAGGGAATAAGATGGAACCTCCTTGGTTCATCAATGTGAACAACAAGGTTGAGAAGATTCTCTCAACCGAGATGTCCCATTTTCACCAGTCTTCACACTTGCACATTTGATCTTCATTGATGATTGTGCTGGTGTGGTTCTCAAAACATCTTCATGTGAAACCTTCCCTTTTGCCTTATAATTGTCAAAGCTTCATCTTCAGCTTTTTGCAGTTCTCTGGCAAGTTGCAACTGATGTGGCCATATGACAAGTAAATCATTTGGAAGTGTGGCCTCAGTTTTGGAAGTTCCACATGGTTCTTTGGATGCTGCTAAGCTACCTCTCTTAGGCAACTTATTTTCAATCAATCCCTTCTTCTTCTTCTGGATTGATTGTCTTTTTGAGTTCAGTCTGCTTCTATTCAGTTTCATGGCTTCTTTACAAAGGTCCATGATGTGTCCTTTCTTCCCACAGTAGAAGCATTTCTTGGTGGTCCTTCTGGATGCATCACCCTTCTTGGACTCAGACTCCAAGGACTTCTCTTCATTTCTAAAACACTTCTTGGGAGCATTTTCTACTTTCTTCTTGCTTCCCAAGGAATCTCTCTTAGCCAGGTTCTACGATATTTTCTTCTTTTGAGCTCTGGATATAGTTGGAGACTGGCATCTATCTTTTTGAACACTTTTGTAATCATCCCAGATGTTGTCAAGTAATCCAAATCTATTTGCAGTAAACAGATGTCTCTGGACCTGTGGATGCTGCTTCTTTTCTTCTGGCTTGCTCCCCCTAGGCATGGGCTTCCTCTGTGCTTTGGCATTCAGTGGATTGTACCAACAATCCTTTGCACAATGCCCATACTTGTTACAACACCAACATTGACCCACAAATCTTGACCTCTTGTGTACTTCTGATTGCTGGGTACTTTTCTTGACAAGTTGTGTTGTTTCTGGAGAGCCCTGCTTCTTCACCTTCCTCATCCAGATGGATGGAACCTTCTTCTTAGAAGATGTTGCACTTTCACTAGAGGATGCCCTTCTTTTAGAATCATCATTCTCAATGCTCACTTGAGTGGCAACATTTCTTCTACCTGCTGACTGGGAGGTTTTGGCTTTGGGTGATTGCTGATTTTTCAATATCACCTCCAGTTCTAAGCACTTCATGTTGAGGGAGTTCTTCTCATCCTCAACGAATCTTAGCCTAGCTTCCCAATTCTGTTTCAGCTGTTCCATCTGGTCATCATGCACCTTCTTTATTTCATGCAATGTGTTGTCAAGCTCCGTCACCCTTTTGACTTTTTCTTCAAGTTGAGCATCTCTGACAATCATTGACACTCTATGCAGCTTCTCCAGTGCATGGAACACTTCTTTGACCATTATCTTAAAGAATTCATTCTCAGAAAGGCTTCTTTGCAATTCTTCAGCAGTGTCTTCATATCTTTCATTGCAAAGAGATACTGTTTCATCTTTGGCATTTATCAGCTTTCTGAGAGTGTTGGTTATGCCAACCCTTTTTGCCAATTGATCTTCCATTGCATTGGCTTCTTCTTCTAACTGTGATTTTTCTTCATGAAGATCATGGATGCCTGTAGCTATACACTTTGCCACTTCCATGGGAACTGTCTTCTGAAGATATTTGAGTGCACTCTGAAGATCATTCATTGTTTCAACTTCATCACAGCTAGGACAGGCTTTCTTCATCTTCTTGGCCTGTTTCTTCTTTCTATTTTTCTGAGTCCTGGCAGATATCTCCATTTGAGGCTGGTCGCTCGTTTCCTCAAATCTGCACTTCATAAAGACTCCCTTGGATCTTTTAGAGGTAACCTCCCTCTGATACCAATTGAAGTGCCCAGATCAGTGTGAATCACTGAGAGGGGGAGGGGTGAATCGGTGATCCTTTAAAACTTTTTACTAATTGATTCTTATCAATTAAACCTCTATGGCTGGTTAAAGCCTCGATCCACTCTTCTTGTATCTCTCACCCTTTCCCGAATGATGCAGTAATGAAAAGGCACAGGACACAAGGATTTACAAGGTTCGGCACCAAAGGCCTACATCCTTGCCATGCTCTCCCAGCATGGATTCTCCATTATAACCTGTTAAAATTACAATGGTCGATACAGAGTCCCATTGTATCTCTCCTGAGTCCCACAGGAGGGTCTTTATACTGCGTCCCACAGTGTTACCAGAGTCCCACTGGCCTGCTCCAGAATCCCACTGAAGACTTCTTCTCCCTGAGTCCCACAGGGTCTTCTCTTGGCTCCTCGAGTCACATGAGTAGCTCTTCTCCACTTTAAGGTCTTCAAGTAACTTCAGCAGCCTGGGATAAAGGCTGCTGGCCTTGATCTTCTCTTCTGATCACTTGTGGTTGATCAGGGCTTCTCGTCTAGATCAGGCTTTATCTCCTTCTTCAGGATGACCTGGCTTCTCTCTTCAACTACTGAATGCCCAGACAACTGATATTTTTATCTTCGGTCTGGTCCAGTCTCAGTTCACTTAACTTCATGCACTGAATGCATGGCAACTCTGAATCCTCATGCACTGACTGCATGGCCTTCTCAAATTCTTCAAGAACCTCCTGGTCTTGGACAACTCAAATGCACACCACTGATTTGACTCTGTTCACGTGTGCACGTGCATGCATGGATGCATGCACTTCTCCTTTCCTCTTCTTGGTGCAGTAGACCCACAAAGGGTGTAACACTTTAAGCACACACCAACTCACTCCTTCACACACTTTATCCAATTTGTTTACACACTTAGAGTGTGTTCTACTTTAGTGTGGGTCACTCCTTATTTCTTCTAAGTGTATACACACTTCTTAGTGCACCCACTTAGGTTCGGCCAACTTGTCTCTTTACACACACTTGTTTCATTTTGCACACACTTGAAACTTTGGCCTTCACTTCCTCTTGCACACACACAAAGTATTCTTTGTTATTCAAAGTGTGCACACACAAGGCTACGGCCTCTTCCACTATTTTTGCACAGAAGGCACTAAGGCCTCGGCCTTCCTCTTGTTTTGCACACACACAAATGTGGTGTCCTTCCACCCTTCTTGCACTCTTCCACTTTGCACACACACTTTTCTTTTCCCTTTTAATCTTCTAGTGTGCACAACCTCCAAGGGCTACGGCCTCTTCTTGTTCTTTTTGCACACAAGGCTCAAAGGCCTCGGCCTTCCTTCTTCACCTCACACACACACAAAGTGTGGAATACTGCCTTGCACACACTTAACCCGTGGGCGAGATATTCATCACCCGAACTTAATCATCAGGGAGGCGTGAAAGGGTGCGGCTTCTCTTCTTCAACACTGCCGCGAGGTACACTTGGGTGCCACTGGCCGTGCAAGAGCACAAGGCCTCTAGGCCACACAAGCCTCGGGTGCAAGGCACCGTGGGCGCGCAAGTGCCTACCGCGCAGGGGGCGCGGTGCACAGAGAGAGCGTGCAAGGTCGCGCAAGCTCCTCTCCTTCATGTCGCGCAAAGGATTAGCGCGCAGGGGATACCTTCGGGCCAAGGATGGCACCGAGATCTTCAGCCGCACAATTAATTTGCGCGGGGCTTCTTTCTTCGTGATGCAGAGAGCTCACGAGACTTCTCTCGAGTTTTTCAGCAAACATTCTCGAATGCCTCAGGCTCTCCTTATATAGGTAGAGGCATCTCGTTCAATCCGCGTGGATATAAATTCAAACTCCCGAGATTTTCGGTTCTTCAAGATTCTGCAAAATCTTGTTTTTCTTTTTATTTCACGCGGGTTCCATTTTTATTTTTCTTCAGTCTTCTTCACGTGCATGAGACTTAGAACGCATGCACGGCCTCTTTTCTTCCAATCCATGCACATCACGAACACACCGAGGCCTCTGCACTTCGTTTGCCTTCGGCCTTCATTGAAATATTCCTCTCGTTGCATGCAAACTCATTTTCGTGCATGGATGGGTTCAGAAGGGCCAGACGATCTCAATGGACCCTTAAGCTTCATCAATGGTGGCCGGAATCTTCAAAACTGTCGTCGGGAAGGCGCCTAGTTCAGCGGGGCTCGCGGGTGGCTTCGGCTCGAGCTCGAGGTGGAAGACGAGCCACGGCCGTCGGATCAGGCGATGTAGATACATCGGACGGCCTGGATCAGATCGCCTCGCCGCGGATCAGTTGTGCGGCCGAGATCTGGCGCGCGATCGATCGTGCGGCCAGGATCGCTCCCGCGGAAAAAATCCGCGTCCCACATCGAAACGGCGCCCGGTTTCTCCGCGCCTTATCAACTAAGCGCTCCCCCAACCGGCTCAGTTGAATCCTCTCCCTCCATGGTGCCGCCCCGCCCCGTGTTCTCCCTGCGGGCGCGCTCTGCGCCCACTCATGCCTCTGCGGGCGCACACCTAGCGCTCACTATGCACCTCGGGCGCGCGGGTTTCACCACCGCGTGTCCTCGGGGGCTTATACACGGCCCCCTGCCGCGCTCCTCCGGGCGTGCCCCAGGCGCCCTTGCGGTGTCCTACGGGTGCGCCCTGCTGCCCTGGCTCGCCCCACGGGTTCCTCCGGGCGTGGTGCCCTAGTGCCCATGCCTTGGGGTTGAACCCTCAAGGTGCCTTGGCTGGCCATATTTTTTGGCAAAGGCAAATATTAAGACTTTGTTAAAAACAAAGTTCTCCTCCATATAAAATGCCATATCAAGCCCTTCTTCTTCCCATCTCTATTCTTCTTCTTCTTCTTAAGAATTCCTCCATTTCTTCTCCTCACATGATCTTCATTGATCAAATCAGAGATCAATTGGATCTTCTTCACATTCACATGCACTAAGTGTTAGTGCATGGACTTCTTCAGCTCACTTCGTCCACTTAGTAATTGTGGATGGATCTTCTTCAACTCCTCATGCATTGTCACTACAATGCATGGTCTTAAAACAATGTTGTGACATTGTATCATCAGGATACAAGTTCTTTGAACTTAAAGAGCAGCTCAACAATCGTCAGATATGAATGGAGAATGTTTCAACCACAATTTCCAATACCACTTAGTGAATCTCCTAAGTGACATGCATCTTAGTACCATGGCCATTCTCCTTCACCACCAACACCATCACAACCTTTGTCATTCACCTCTTGACATTCCTTGACTTCCATTCATTTCCAAGACAACTTCATGCCTCATTGACAACAAATGCAACACAGTGAACTTCAATTATCCTACTCCAAAATTAACTTTATAATTTATATTACAAATAACATTGTTTTTTGGGAAATTAAAACTCTATCAGATGAATGATCAATCACTGCCTTTTTTCGTTGTTGATATAATTTCATAATTTTTACATTTCATAAAATTCCATTCCACTATGAGTATTTGATACATAATTATTCTTTTAAATTTGTTGTTTCTAATATTATCGTTTATTTCCATTTTATAGATAAATGCATTTATATATTGAAATAATTTTATTTATGTATAAAAAATCCAATAAGATAATTATTAATTGATAAAAACTTTATAGTAATAGTTATTTATAATTATTTTATCTTATACATTATTTAAATGTATATTTTTTCTTTTTATCAAATTTAATAGTCATGGTTTAATAATTCTATGTGCTTTTATTATTTAATTGGGAATATGTATGCATTTTTCATATATTGAAAAAAAAGTTTTGAAATAATAAATCCCCCGAATAAAATAATAAAATAATTATATTTAATTAAAAAATACATATAAATATATATACATGTCTATGATGTTATTATAATCCTCAATGTTTAATGGATTTTTAGTGAAATCATTCAACTATGTTTATTAGAATATGGAATGATTCCAATTAATTATGTTATAGGGATCCCTCAAATTTTTTATGGTACATTCAATGATATTTTTATAAAAAGAATTTTAAATAAGGATTTTTTATTTATGTTTCCATATAATGATAAATTTATTAGTTAGTATTTAGTTAATCAGGATTGTTATCTCATGTTTCAATATTCCTAGACAATGGTATATTTTTTCACCACAAATTCCATTCTTTGGTTTAATGATCCTTTGATATAATTGATATTAACATATAATTCTTTATCATTTCCTTTTTGTATTAATCAATTTTTTATAGTTATTTACCATATAAATAAGTTTTCTAATTTTTTGTCACTCTGGAAATAATTAAATTTATTTTTCAGTTTTTATGAAATGCAGTTATATCCATTAGTATTTTTTATCCTTTCTCATGAAATTTATATAGTGGGTAGTGTTTTTAGGAGTATTTTTTTGGATGATAATCTTGAATGACGTAGATTTTTTTCTATTTCAAAGTGATTATTAAATAGATTATATCTGATTATAATAAACATCAACATTCTATGAGTGTGTTTTATAATTTTGAAGATATTAATACTCATGTTAAATGTTTTTTTTAACATTTTTATTATATGTTTATGTGAGTAATAATTTTTTCACTTGATCTGGCAGTCTACATTCGGTGGTGATTTAGTTTGAATCATAGTGGTGTTTTATTATTATTATGTATTAGATTATTGATATTATAAAAGAAAACCAAATAAAAATATTGTTTTTAATGAATGACTTATTGATTAATAACATTGTTTCATAGTTGAGTGATACGTGTTAGGTTTTGTATGTGACATTCCATTGGATAATATATCATAAAATTTTGATTTCATATTCATATTTTATTTGTTTTTAAAAAATATTTGGAATATAAATATATTAATATAAGTCAATTATTTGTTAAACTGAGAGTATTTTAGTATTACATAGGATCATGAGGTTGATGTATCATTTGATATTATATCTTATATCATATCTAATTTATAGATACCCAAATAAAATTTACATACATATAATTAAAATTTTGATGAAGGAATTTTTTTAATGAGGGAGATTATAACCTCAAAAAATGAGTATATATTTTCTTTCCCTACATTCCATATTTTATTCCTCCTAACATGGATATAAAATAAAACATATATTAAACAAAAAAATTTAAGTGGTTTGGACATTGATTTTAATACAAGGAAGTATATTATCATTTTAAAATGATATATATATATATATATTAATATTTTGTGTAACTAATGTTTATTTAATTTTTTAAAATTAAAATATATTCATCAATGCTATTTATTTTTAATAAAATTTATGATAATATAATATAAAATTCTACAAATTTATTTAAGGAAATGTATCTTTTTTGAAATAACATGCATTCCATAATAATGAATGTTTTTAACTTATTATATATATAGTATTACATTATTAAAATCTATAGTTTAAATAAATTTAATGTTTCATAATGAATTTTAAGAATATCCATGAAATGATAATGGGGTTATAATAAATTTTTAATAATCCCATGAAAATAAACTTAGATTTTTCTATAAACATTGTTTAGGATATATATTTTTAAATAAAATTCAAATGATAAATTTATAACTTTATAAAAATATAATTGGGTGAAATTAGTTTATTTACAAATAAATTTAATATTTTAAAATTGATTCACTTATTATTATTTTTAAATATTTAATTAATAAATAAATGAATTTTGAAAAAAAGATTTTTTATGGATTTTTTTAATATATTATGTAGTTTTATCGAAAAGTGACACTAAACACTATATAAGAATAATTTAAAAGAAATATTTTTTTATAATTATATAATAATATATATTACTATTAAACCATTTAGTATCTCATTTTAAATAGAAATAATACATTAATTTTTTAGATTAAATTAAATTTTCTCAAAATAATATGTTTTTCATTTATATAATATATATATATATATATAATAAAATTAAATTAAATCATTTAGAGGAATTTAATCATATAGATATGAAATAATTTTTAAAATATCATATTTCAAATATAAAATAAGGTAAATTTCTAAATCAGAATAAAATATGTCACCTGCGTAAAAGATAGTTACTACTACAAATTATAAAATGAGATAACTATATAATATTTTGACTAAAAATGATAAAATATATTAATATCCATTAAAAAAATACACTAAAATATGTGGTGAATTAGTGTGATAATTGATTGACAATATTAAATCATCAAATTAATTTTGGATATTGGTCTTGTGCATTGAGAAATACTGTTAACACACTAAAGAATACTTATACGGAATATTTTCTAAAAATTGTTCTTGTGTAAAAAAATAAACTATAACTCATTACATGTATTAATAAATAATTTAGGTGAAATTAACATTCAAAAATACTCACATCTATTATTCTAGTTTTATGATGCCACATCCCTCCATGGATCACTGCTTATAATATATCAAGGAAATAAGTCACTTCTTCCATAGGGTCACTATCTTTTTTCCCATTCACACAAAATTATGTGATATAATTTTATAATCACATAGGTATCATCACATAATATTGATATTATGGTCACATAATATTCATAAGGTTTAATATATAGAAAATTACATAGAAATGAGGTTCAATGTATAGTTTTTTTACACATCCATATTCTGTAATCCAAAATATTCGACACATAGTCAAAAGATTTTTTAATTCATAGTTAATAAGTTTTCACATTGTAACCATGATATAAAAATTCTCTCAGTGGAATTATTTATCAATAAATTATAACACCATTAACATTATTATTTTATTTGATATAATTTATAAATATTATATCCAATGTAACTAAATTATAAATGAAACATTCAATAATAATTTCGATATCCAATGAGTTATTTGATAATTTATTTCATATCCCTTCTTGGATTACTAGGTTGTTATCCAATATTTCAATATACTCTACACTACCCTAATCTATCTATAAATTTATTTTGAATATTTATTTTATTAAAAATTCCATTTGAATCTAGTAGTACATTATTATCTTCCATTGTAATTGGATTCAAATCCTTTCTATAGATTATTATCAAGTAAATTATTATCATTTAAATTTTATTGGAGGTTAATAATTAAGGAAATATACTATAAACCTTATTTTAATTCTAAATTTATAAACCCTAGGTATATTCTAAATCATGGTACAATGTTTTAAAATTTTCCATTGTAATTCAATTTATGAAATACCGTTATTCCAAAGGATGATAAGAAAAGGAACAACCTAATACTTCATACTATTTTAGGGTAATTTAATTTATAAATATCACAAAAATTTATAATATAGAACATGGAATATTTCAAAAATTAGTTTCATGGAATAATTCTCTTTTAAATAATATAGATTATATTGAGTTTTACAAATCATTAAAAGTGTATTTTTTTATAATATTCAAACATAAATCTTACGATGAATCAATAAAAATTCAGAACCCATTTATTATCTAATTTCTATAATTATATACCTTTTCAAAATGTATTTAATACAAGAATATTTATATCATATTTTAGTATATACATCTCTAAAAATAGAGTAAAATATTATTTTTACATATTGATATTATATATTATAACATATCTCAATGTATGAAAACTCATTACTGAATTCTAGACATTTACACCATGGTGCATTTGTTGTTATCATGATATTTTATACTATTAAACTAAAAAATAATAATCATAAAACATTACATTCCTAATTAAAATAAAAGTAATTATTAAATAAATAATTTCTTTATAGTTTATATTACTTGTTTTTTCATTACTTTTTGTATACTACTTATAGTAAATTTCAAGTAAAATTTCATAATTGGTGTGAGATAATCATGTTTTAATACTATATATATTATTACAACATAATTTCATGTAGTTCAATGGAATTAGTTTAATATTATAATTATAAATCTCACAATTCTTATCCAAATTTCATGTTTCTTGTTATTTAGTATTCCTTTTTCAATTTTAAAAATATCATTGGAATTAATAATTATCTAATTATGCAATTTGAAGTGACATATGGACCACCCATGAAGGCCCACTGAATCAGTATGGAAAATGGATTAGCAGGGAAGATTGACTTACTGGGCTCAATATAGAGGTATAAAATTGTTGATTCTCCACCACAATTCGGGGAACACTACCATTCATATTGGATTACAATTTCAAAGCCTATGTCTTGAAATAAAGGGCCCAACAGATGTATTTAAATACATCCCACCATTCTATCCGGGAATTAAAATTAGAAGAACAATATTGACATTTCACCTGATAGGTACATCCTTTCGGGATGAGTTTTTCTATTGTGAAAGCGTAGATATAATAGGCCAATTTTATTGAATAATGTGTTCTTGATTTTTCGGTATATTTCTATAAATAAACTGATTCAAAATTTAGCCATGAAAATGTATGGATTGAAGTGGACATATTACCTATTTTTAATAAAACCAGTATAAAATTTTCTCCATAAATCCATTGTCTGCGAAAGTTTTAGAACGTATTGATGATATGAATATCTACTACTTGTAACAAATTCATATCTTGAAATTAATTTTTCTAATTTATCAAATTGGAGATGAATGTGGAGGGGGTGATTTAGAATTCAAAGAGTCAATGCCCTTTGGGCTATAAATAAATCCCGCTATTCTCATTTGTAAGTGTTAGCATTTCAGAAGAGTGGATAATACATTGGCATGAACAATGTCTTTCCCATGATATGGGAGGACCTTGCATACTCAATTCTTCACTTCAGACACTCTTCTTCCACTCTTTGTTTTCATTTTTTTTTCTATTATTTTTATTTTCGATTGTGTAATTTTGATTCCTTTAAGATTGAATTTGAATTCATGTTTCTTATTAATCAACTATTATTCTGATCTAAAATCTTTTAAATAATATTAATTTTCTTAAAATAGTTTAAATATAGTTGATTCCCCTTCATTTATTTTTCATACCAACATAATCAAAATTCTGTATTTAATTCTATTCAAAGTTTGTGTGTTTGTTCAACACAAAACTCTTTTCTTATCCAATTATTTTTATTCTATTATTAATTAATCATCACAAACATAATAAAATAGATTACAAATATTCATAAGGGATGAAAAAATCTTCAATTTTTGTGAGTTATGATTGGGGATGTAACGTGATTGAGAATATTTTCTCAAAAAAATATTTTTCAAATTAACATTGTGTTCGTTGGACATAACTTGTCATGGAATAATGATTTGTTTTTTTTTCACCTGTGGTTTTCATGGATTCTATGAACCATAAATACACTACCATCAACATATAATGATATATATTAGAACCATAGGATTTCTTAAGTCTTGGATTAACGCTTTAACACAAGGGAATTCCAATTAACTTCATCTTGTAATTTTGGTGTTAAATTAATGCAATATAAAGAAAATCTCATGGATATCGCTAGATTAACACCATAATAATGGTCTCATCAAAATATTCATCAAATTTTTAAACCTATCACCACCCATTAATAACATCATATAAGCTCTAAAAACAAATATTCAATCAAAATTCAATCAACTAAAAATAGTTGAATACTAAATTGTACCATCATCGAGGATTCGACCCGAGTGTTGCTATGCAGATTAGAAAAGAACCAGAACACTGAACCGTCAATAGGAGATAATTATTAATACATCAAATGGATTATTTTAAGAGGATAGAGTGTTATTTATTCATTATTTATTACTTATTTTAAAAAATAAAAAAACCCCAAAATTAAAAAAATTATTAAAAAAAACACAAAAACCCCCTTATTCTAAAAAAATCAAGAAAAATCCATCTTCTCATGTCACTGAAAATATTTCTGAATTCCCCATATCCTCCCAAACGATCGTCAGATTTGTTTGACTCTATAATTGAGAAAGCTCTTTTACAATATAAAATCAACATTAAGGATAACCAAATCATTAAAGAACTGGTCCACATATAACCAATTAAATTAAATATGGTTATTCCTAAGGAACATACCCTTATAGAACTTTCTTCCCAAAATATGAATTAATAACCCATTGGTATTAAATATAAAAACATAGAGTCTGACTTCAAAATAAAATTTGGTTGGATTCATCTTCATTCTCTTTTCCACGGGCTTGCTGGCGAGGATCCACATCTTCATCTTAAGGAGTTCCAAGTGGTAAGTTCTACCATGAATCCTCAAGGGGTTGATGAGGAAAATTAACACTCGGAGAATTCCTTTTATTCCATGATGACACTACTATGTCATTGCTCTACAACCTCCCTTCTGGTTCCATTACAACAAAGAATGTCATGAAACAACTTTTCATAGAAACATTATTTCCTATCTTCATGTAAACATTCTATCTGAACAGAAATAAGTGGTATCCGACAATTCCCAAATGATTCACTCCATGAAATCAACTAGGGGATTGAAAATATTGTTGCAAACTTCCCAAACCCCCAAATGTCTGACCATCTCTTGATCCATTTCTTCTATGATGGTTCATTGACTATCAAGAGAACTATCATTAATACTACTAATTATAGTACTCTTATTGATAATACTTTCACATCTACAAGAGATCTCATAAGGAAAATTTCATAAAACAGACAACAATTCTATACTGGAGAATACTATGATGTCAAAAAATCCCAAGAGAGTTAATCGATATAGAAAAAAAATATGACAAAGTCAATGAGCATACTTACAGATCTTGTAGGACTACTAGCTGTTGCTATCAAATCCCAAACCTCATATTCTCTACACTCTTTGTTTCCAGGACCTCTCATAGACTGTGGAATCTGCAACTCCCTATATCTTCCAAATAACATATGTCCAAAACTTCTAAAAGATCCAACTGATTCATCCAGCCTAATGGAGATCATTACAGCATGTGCCCCGAAGAACAACAACTATTAAATATCAGGTAATTTCATTAGAAACATTAACCAACCCCACACTGAGCTCTTCTCTTCTATCTATAACCCTTTCTTTATTTATGGGAATCTTATATCTCGTACCCCTTAGGTCCCTCATTAAAATACAAACCAATACCAATATGATAATTGTGGTGGTGACATCCATAAACCTTATCATTTTTTCCCAAAACCTCAAAGGATCAATCATCCTCTTGGTCCTCTTGGATTCTACAATCCTAATGAGCCTTCCCAATTCCCAAACTAATACAATTGATTTCCAAAGAACCAAATCCAACAAATCTCAATTCAGGAAAAGCATATTCGTCCGAGAAATCTAGGGAATGTGTAGTGGAAGAGCATTCCTTATTCACCCATTATAACTTTAAAATATTGAATCCCAAATTTGTTAAATTGAATCCCACCTAATCCAGCAACAAAAATAAAATTATTTCCAACTCCCTCCTGCGCCAATACCCACCCCCAAGGGCAATGTATTTTCAATTATAGTTGGATCAAGAAATATTATTGATATACCTCTAGATGATTCCTCCAACTCCACTTTAGATTTTTACCTAGATAATGGAAATAAAAATAAATTAAAAAAGGAACCCAAATCCATTCCCTCACATACTTCCATTACTCTTAGAAAACCAATTATTTTTCCTCTTTCCATTTCAATTCTATGTATTTATTACTATCTCAAACCTGAAATTCTAAACATCATTGGACATGTTGATGTCAACATTACACTATTAGATTCCATAAAACAAATCCCTATGTATCACACTATTCTAAAGGAATTGTGCACACATAAGATGAAACATAGGACCTTTGAAAATACTTCCATCCAATAGTATATTTCCATAATGAAAAAATATCTAGGGAACATTAAATTTACATTTCAAATTAAACTTTTCATCTTCGATGATTCACTCATAGACATAGAATCCTAAATTAATGTCATTACACATTCCATATTCTATAACATTGTTCAGTTTCAATTTCCTATACCAAGTGTTTTCATTCAATTATCAAATAAATGAACTTCCAATACTAAGGTAATAATTGAGGATTTCCTAGTTTAGGTCAATGATCATATAATCCCAGCTGATTTTTTTCCATGGCATTTAAGGTGAGATGAAATCTTCTCGATCTCCCTTAATTATAAGAAGAAAATTCCTAATGAAAGAGATAATTTGGACTATTTTCCATTTAGTCATATAGTCCATGGAATTTTCTGACCAAATTGTCATGTTCATCGTTTTACAATCCATGTGATACCCATCTGAGGATCACACAAAGTTCTCCATCTATGTTTCTAAGCACACATTAGATAGTCAATCGAACCCCAATCCATCATGTTATTGTTATTCTAATAATAGTGGATCTTGTGAAATATGCACTAGGATGAACCAGGTTATAAATGATGATGTTGATGCGGACATCTCATTCATTGAATCTATCAACCACGGGGATTACAAAAACACTCATCAATCCCACATCAACTATAATCTCTACTGCTCCACCATAGATAGTATTAACGAAAATGATTCAAAACCATCTGAATTTCATTCCTTAATTACTATGTTGACTTACTAACAAATGATATAATTGAATAATATGAATCATTTAATAGAATACCTATAATATGCATTCATTTAACATGATCTCTCTTATCCAATAATTATCTATGATTCATGTACTGAAATTGAGGAGTCCAAGCTTTATATGGTATTAGAGGAAAAAAGGCCTTAGGTTGGTACTTAAATTACAATCAATGAATCAACCCTACTCTTTGCATGCATCATATCCTTCTTGAGGAATCATCTAAAGCAATTAGACAAACAAAATGAAGACTTAATCCACTGATACATGAGTTAGTTAGAGAAGAGATCACAGATCTTCTTCAAGATGATATTATCTACCCAATTTCTTATATTGAATTGGTTAGTCCAATTCAAGTTATACCTGTGATGGGTGGGATAACTATTGTCACAAATGAACATGGGGAGATAGTCACAACTCCAGTGAAGAACAAAAGTCGTGTTTTCATCGACTATGTGAAATTAAATGTTGTAACAAAAAAAATAATTATACTATTTAATTACTTGATCAAATGCTGTAATGATTAGCTATAAAGTAACTTAATTTCTTTCCTGATGGTTTCAATGGTTACTTCTAAATCCCAATCTAACCTCATGACCAAGAAAAAAATCTTCTCACTTTCCCCTATGGGACATATAAATGAAGGAGAATGCCTATTAGGCTTTGTAATGAATCTATACAAGTACAATGATGTATGATGAGTATCATTAATGAAGTTATTGAACATTTCATGGAAGTATTCATGGAATAATTTACCATTTTAGTGAGTCATTTTAATATTGGGTGAATTCTCTCTCTCTAGAACTGCAATTGTGTATCAAGTGTAACTTTGTGTTGAATTTTGAAAAATGACAATTCATGGATGAAAATAGGATTTTTCTAGGGAAAATAGGTTCAAAAGTTTGTATTTAAATACATCCTTCCAAAATTAATGTGATCCAATCACTTCCTAAACCCACAAAAGTTCTACATGTTTGTTCATTCCTTGGTCATGCCAGTTTTTATCATCTCTACATCCATAACTTTTTTAGGATTTCCCTCCCACTCACTCAACTACTCCAAAATGATATTGAATTCCACATTGATGAATCATACAAGAAAGACATAATTGAACTCAAAACTATTATTATATATTCCCCGATAATCCAACCTCTATATTAGTCCTTAACCATTATGTTGATCTATGTTGGATATAATATAATGATTGTGGTTCTTATTGGGCAATGATGATAAAAAATAATCATGTCATCTATTATGCCTAAAAAATATTGGATGAAACTCAATCTTATTAAACTATGAATAAAAAAAATTGGCATTTTTTTCATTAGATAAATTCCATCCCTATATATTCGGTGCCAAAATCATCATCTTCACTGACCATTTTTTTATAAACATATTACTGAATAATAGATATTCCATACCGAGGCTAATAATATGGATCCTAATGATCCATGAGTTTGACCATGAAATATATCATAGACTAGGAAAAGATAAATGTGTGGCTGATCACCTTAGTATAATTTCTATTTTTTCTCATTCAGAATTCATTGATACTTAATTCCCCAGTGATCAAATTTCATCACTCCCTCCAAAGTCATCATGGTTTCCCAAATTATATATTACATGGTTTATGGTGTTTTCCCTAAAATTATTTCAAAACATCAACAAATGATGTTAAAAAGTTATTCAGAATACTATTTTTAGGATGAAAGTAATCGTTGGAAAAAACAAGCTGAAATGGTAATTAAAAGATGTGATGATGAAAATGAACATTCCATTATCTAATAATTACATCACTCACTTCTAGAAGGTGGCCACTTTTGATGAAAAAGGACATCACAAAATGTCATATACTCTTGATTCATCTTGAATTCACTCTTTAAGGACTCACATGGGTTCTTTAAATCATGTTCTACTTTCCAAAATTATACAACTATTTCTAACATAAATGAAATTCCCCAAATTCCTCAATCTTATATGAGATCTTCAATGAATGGGGCATGATTTTCTTAGGACTATTTACCCCTTCCAATGGATTGTTATACATTATTGATTTGTCCAACTATGTTTCTACGTGGGTTTAGAAAAAACCACCTCGAAAAGATGATTAACATAATCTTAGAGAGTTACCAAAAAACCACATCATTGACTGATTTATAACAAATTGTGCGTTGATCAGTGATTGAGGAACCCATTTTTTTAAAATAACAATATAATAACTTTAAAAAATTATTTTTTTACATAAAACATAAAAATCAAATCACCGCCAATAAAATGGAATATCTGAACATTCTAATAGTGAAGGGAAATGTGTCCATGAGAGAATTATTATTCCCAATTAAAAATGAATACCATGAGGGACATGGTGAAACACTTTGGGCTTATCAAACTGCCTCTAAAACACCCATTGGAATTTCTCGTATTAGGCTAGTTTTTGGTAAATCATGTCATTTCTAGTTAAAATCCAACAAAATTCTTTTCGGTAGGTGAAAAAATTTAATTTTTATTAAGAGAAATTGGGTGAAGAAATATTGTTTGGGTTAACTAAATTAGAGGAGTTTTGGCTAGATTCTTATGATAACACCAATCATTAAACACAAAACGCTATGATACTCTATGGGAAAAAATCCCAATAATGGTATTCCAGGAAGTGGAAAATGTATTGATATTAAACTATCAATTTATCCTTCACACATCTAATCTTAATTCTCGATGAGATAGTCTGTCAATTGTTTCTCAAGTTTACCCATTTGATGTAGTGATAGTCCATGACCCATCATACAAAATGACATTCATATTTAATGGAAATCAGTTAAAGAATCTCCATGAGATGACACACATACCATGGACCATCTTAACCAAAACCAGGTCCACAACAATTACTTTACAACCACGAGATAGAGATAATGACCAACCAAATCTAAACCAGGGTAACCTCTATTCCTTTATGTCACACTTTCTATCTTCTTGCGCATTATACCTCTCTATCCCTTTTTCTTCATCTTCCTCCCTCTTTATTTTTTTTCTATTTTCTATATCAAAACATATTTTTTCTATTTTGACTGGGTGTGTATTTTAAAAAACACTAAAACACTAAAAAAAACAAATCATACTTACTCACCACCCCATTTTGAAATTTTATCCAACCATTTTGGGAAGTAAAAATAAAAGTTTTTATCTAAACGTAATATTTTTTAATCCTGAATTTGGATAGAGAATATTGTTTCATGACCCATAAGTTTTGAATTATCTATTTTACATTTGAAAATAATTATTCCCCAACAATGATGAAATTAATTTTCTTTTATTTCAACGAAACATATGGCCATCATTTCAAAATATTTGTTATTACCCTATATTGTGAGGTGTGATAGTAAGGAAAATTGAGATGATTTCTCTTCATTGTTTTCCATTTATTTAATAGTGGCGTTTTCAGAACCTCATTTGACTCATAATAGTGAAATAGCCTCCCATTACCCTTACATTAATCCTTATTTTGAAATCCCATTTTAACCAATCAAAATGCTTTATTTCATATCCACATTATAATCCCAGTAACATATCCCACCCAACATCTACATAAATTTAGACTCCATTATTTATTGAAATTTATGGGTGGGGGGAATTAATTTCATATTTCGGTGATCTTTTCATTATTTTCAATGAAATATATCATGCCTAAGGGAAAGAATCCATTTTAGTGTGGGAGAGGTTATCATTTCTTCGGTTTTGGGGTATTGATTTTCATTTATGTAATTTTTCAAATTTTATTGACAGGATTACAATAATAATAATAATAATAAATCAAAAAAATTATGTTGTGTCTTCGGTAGTTCAAAAATGACTCTTCCTAATCCTTTGAACTTGTTATAACTATTATAATTAGTGTTGAAAGAAGATTATTCATGGGTTTGAAGATGAGTTTCATATTTGATTTATTTTCAACATTACAATAATTCAAAAAAACATTATGAAACATAAAAATTATGTCATTTGGATGATTTGTTTAGTTTTATAAATATTTTAACTTCACATCGCCATAAAATTTTCTTCCTCTCTTGTGTCTTTATTAACAAAATAAATCAGTTTTAAATATGGATTTCCATTTACTTCTGTGTGTTATTTTAGAAAAAATGTGCAGTATCATAACCTTACTGATGTTTTGCCCCTCTTCTCTTATCACATGACATTATATTCCCATTATACCATATCCCCAGAAAAACCCCTTAAAAGACCTCATAATTCCTATATACTTTAGGATATAGAATGGATGGTTAGAGATCTTCCAAACTCTATGATTTTTACTTTTGGTTGGTGAATGTGTGGTCCTCTAGGAAAAAATTTTATCATCTTGATAAAAGTGATTTAAAAGTGCCTACATTTACCATTTCTAAATTTGAACATGAATATTGAATTTTTTTGAAATAATATTACTGTTTCAATTTGTGGTGGAATTCAATATGGATTATTGAAATGGTATAAACCTTCATTGATTACGGAATTTTTTTTAAATATTTGATAGAGAGTGAAAATGATTTTTTTATATTTTGTTTCATAGAATGATATGAACATGTCCCTGTGTGGGATAGTTGATGTTACTAATTTTATAATAATTGTTTTTATAAATTTTTTAGTAAATATCAGGTAAAAGTGAAAAATTGGTGTGAGATAGCCATGTTTTAATAATAAATATAATTTTTAAGCATTATTTGAAGGACTATAATTGAATAAGTTTACTATTATAATTATAAATCACACCATGATTATTCAAATTTCATGTTTATTCTTCTTTATTATTCCACATTAAATTTCCAACATATCATTCAAATTAATAATCTTCCAATTATGATATTTTAAGGGTCATATTGACCCAATAAGAAGGCTCATAGAATCTATGAAGAAAATGAACTATCCATGAAGATTGAATTACTGGGCACAATATAGAGGTTCAAAATTACTGATTCTCGACAAATGGTCAGGGCCAATAAAATTCATATTGGGTAAAAAAATTAATAGACCAACTCTTCTAAAAACGGGCCTAACTGATTCATTAAAATTAAGCCAACCATGATATTCGGGCCATAAAATCATCACACTATTATTGATATTTATCCTGACTGAGAAATCCATTAGAGCTGATATGTTGTAGTGTGAAACAGCTCATATATTCTACTACTATGTTTAATAAATTGTTTGGATTGTGTGGCATCTTCAAAATAACAACCCCATTAAAGATGTTTTCATGAAAAAAATGGATTGAAATGGAAATATTAACATTGTTTAATAAAACCACCATAATATTGGATACGTAATTCCAGTATCCACCCAAATTTTTTAGTAGACAGAGGAGATAAATATAAAAAACTTGTTAGAATATCATACCTCGATATTCGACTTTCTAATTTATCCAATTGGAAATGCATGTGTATGGAATGGTTTGGAGTTTAAATAGTTAACTACAATTAGGCTATAAATACATCACCCTCTTCTCCTTCCAAGTGGTTGGAATTTTAAATGATAGTATCATAAATTGGAATGACTAAATCCATGACAATGGTTTTTGTGGACCTTCTATACTCATATATTCACTTGATACACCCATCCTTCTCTCTTTATTATCATTTTCTCTTCTGTTCTTCATATTTTTTATTTTGTATGTCTGTTTACATTTCAATTTAATTTCAATAGATGTTTCTTTTAATTCATCTATTTTTCTCATCCACCTTCTGTTAAATAATATTAATGGTCTTAAAATAGTATATATATATATATTTATTTTAATAACCCTCCCTTATATTTTATTCTTATTGAATCTGAATTCTATATTTAATTCTTTTCTCTGTTTGTGTGTGTGTTTGATGCAGAATTCTTTTCTAATCTCATTGTTTGTCTTTTCATATTAATTTATCATCATAATAATAATAAAACATATACATAATCATCTTAATGTCTAAGTAAATAATTCATTGGGGTGAGTTATAATTGGGGATGTTAAGTGATTGAAAATATTTTCTCAATGAATATTCATCAAATTAACATTATGTATATTTGTACTTAAAATGTAATGGATTATTGATTTGTTTTGTTTAACATGTGATTTCCATGGATTATTGGAACCATAAATAAACTATAATCATCTGGTACTAATTGAAATTAGATCTATGATTTAATTAAAGGATTGGATTAAGGCCTTATCAATTGGGAATTCCAATCAATATCATCTCTTGAAGTGGGTGTATATTTAATGCAATTTAATGCAATTCTCAAGGATATCACAAGTTTAACTCCAAAATAATGAATCCACACCAATATTTATGATATTTTTAAATAAATATCCAAATAATAATTAAATAATTATATCTCTACAAACAAACTCCTCAATAAATTTACAAAAAAAAATTAAATTAGTTGACTATTAAAAAGTATTATCTCTGAGGATTCTACCCAATTGTTTCTATACACATCAACTGAGCACCTGAAACTAGAACGGTCAATATGCGACAATAGCCCATGATTCAATAGAATTTTTATCCTTGGATACTATTATGAATCCCTATTGTGATTTAATATCATCCCTGATTTATTATTCAAATATGTATCATATCATCTCCAGATCAGTTACTCTTATAAAACATCTATCATTTTGATTGATTTTAATCTATTACCCTATTAAAATAATTTATTTGTTAAATAAATTTTTCATAAATTTTTCATTATTTTAAATTTAAATATATTTAATATAAGGTAATATTATAATATTTTATGCTTATTTCAACATATTCATCAAAAATTTACTCGTACGTAAAAATATTTATGCATCAATGACTTTTCTTATTAACTAAACCTAGCACTAGTCAACACTATATTGTCCTTATATTAGCATATGTAGGAAATCTACAAACACATCACCCAAAAACAAGAATATTTTATTTACACTCCATGTTGTTGATATATATAGATATAAATTATTTTCATCTAATCCAAAAAAATTGAGTATCATACAAATACACAACCTCTGAAACACATCATCTTTTAATTCGTATTCTATTTTTGTTCATCAACTCAAATAAATATCTTCACATGACTTCGAATTATAAACTCTATCAAACATCAGACCACAATAATTTATATATTTTCCTTTCACAATCAAATAATCCTATATTTATAAATAATCATGAACCTACAATGATTGTCATCAAAATTAAATATTTCCCCATATTGTTCAAATTCATTCACCCTATGTATTTTTTTACAATATATATATATAATAAATTAACAATAAATCTATGGTGATAATCTATGATCCTTTATTTTTCAATCCTGAAATACTCTAATAATATTTATTTTATTAACGTACATCCATAATCTTTTTCATTAATATTTAAGTGATGAATCCTCATTAATCTCTCCATTTTACCTATATTTAATCACATGTTGTTTATATTTATTTTGTTTGATATAATCTTATTGAATTATCATCTTTGTACAAATTCATGAACATTAATATTTAGATATACTATGATCCCCTTATATATTCTCAGCATAATTTTACCTCAATATACTACATTAACAGAAACAAGATATTTATAGAATTAGAATTCTTTTCCTGTAGTAATAAATAAATACAAAATCGTGTAATATAAATTATTTTACACTACAATCATTTGGTATTTCTAGCATATTTTGAAAATTACTAAAACTATTAAACGTATCAATATCGTAATTTATTTTAACATAAAATTCAAACCTCTTTCACTATTTTTTTCATTAATATAATATTACTTCTATTACATAATTTACTTAATTTTTGAGAGAACGTAGTAATTCTTCAAATCCTACATAGTGAGAAAATAATTTACATAATAAGAGTCTTAGTAAATAACTTCTATATTTTCCATACTAGTAACTTTTTATTTAATAAATACCCACAATTATGGAAATTAATTTCCTTCAACATTATAATTAACATAATATCAATCACACATAAAAAGCAATCAGTTTATAAGTAATATAATATATATTCATTGAGACACATAACATGAAACATAAATAAGTATTACATTTTCAGGAAAAAATAGTTATTCCAAATGTTGTTAATGATAATTTATTCATCAAATAATTAAATCAATATCTGATAAGTATAAATTTTTATTTAATTATAATTAATAATTTCATTTTATTTCAAGGGATCTAAATACTAAATATTGTATATTTCCCAATTTATGGAGTATATTTTTTATTTATAATATATACCTCTTACTAGAGATTAATATCCCAAAATAAAACCAGATAATAACATGTTTTTCAAAAAATAACATATAGAACATGTAACCCTAAATACATTTTTATGTAAAATACTATGTTTTTGTTTTTTCTAATATAGATTTTTTGACTTGTTAAAGTAAACAAAAAAATATTCATTCTATTAGTTTTCATGATATCATTTAGAATATTAATGTATTATTTAATATTTTATTTCACTTAAAATTAGAATCTTTACTATCTCTGGTCAATCATCATAGAATATTATAACTATTTATCATTGATTGATCATGGTGGATATGATATTTCACTATTTGATCATGTATGTACAATCCTTCTATGGATTCCACTTAGTAATGCTTGAGACAATGGTCTACATGACCTCAAAAGAATATCCCTGTATTATAAAGGATTTTGAATAACAACAAGGGCCTAGGTTGTGTACATGGAAAGAATATTCTATCATATATTATAGTAAGTACAATTGTAAACAATAGATATAAAATATTAGAAGCATAATAATAAAAATAATATGATTGAATATTATGAAAATAATATATGTAAGGGAATTAAATAACTTCCAAAATATCAAGAACAATCATAGTTATAAAATGATGAAAATGAGGTCATGTGTTAATAATTATTGTAGTATAGTGACATAGAGGATACAAGACATATATATCATGATATAAACAATCTGAAATTACAAAACCAGATAGACAACATCTCGATCGTAGGCTCCATTCACTTCCCCCAAACTCCACCATAGAATTCTAATAAATCAATCATCAGAAGTATCATTCTTCACATTATCGATTAATGTAATTATAATGTCTACATAGGAACTAAATAGTACCCATCCAGTATAATAGATATAATCATAGTAGTCCAGCACCCACATTATCTGAGACGATAAATTTTTTTATTTAATAAGAGAGAGTGAACTACAATAAATACAAGAAGATAAATAACAAAATAAAAATTAAATCCCTCAGTACAACATAAAAAAACAGAAACAGACCCATACCGCCGTCTTTTTCCAAAGCAAGGTTTCTGAGAATAGGTACCTATTCAGGGAATAATATATATACAAGGTAAAAATTAAACAAGGTAACCCATGTATGAATACCCCCATCATTTTTCTATGAATAGGGGTTTAATTTTAATATTATCATAAAAGTTATTATAATAATGGTAATTAGAAATTTTCATCACAAATAAAGTGATAAAATCAAACAGACCATTAATTCCCATTGTGGAGTCTGAGCCCATACAAGGAAATCTAAACTGAATATCAATGGTCACTAAGGAAAATCAAATATAACAAATTTCATCGAGTCTATTTAACGTAACCCATAGATAATTCCTTGTATCAGTCATGACATGGTGACTCTGAGTCTGTACCATATTTCTCACATAGGTGTTTAGGTATGACCTGAGGCATGGTGAATCTATCTATCAAATGGTTCCATCCACTATTTCTATCCTAGGTAACATGGGTCACCCACGAGTATAAGTAAATCATCCTAGTTATCCCACACCTAGAAATACAAATTATCTATCTTAGTGTATCAAGGGTATAAAACCAAGAATGGTGAGTTCTTCTAAATAATCCTTAACTTGAGACCCATGTTCACCCATAGCCCATAGATAGTGAGACAAATTCACAAGGAACGACATAAGTAATGTCATACATTTATAATTACACACCAATATTATAGTATCTCAATATCATATTTTCAATATATAATTAATTTATATAATCAAATCGAAACAATTATGCTTCAATTTATGAGGAAACCATTAGGCATAACATGTAAATAATTACATGTCATCCCAAGGAAATCACTATCACATACTAACAAGATTTCCAACGCATAACACTCAACCAAAGTAAATTAATTATGGTTCAAGTTAATAACCATAAAATGTTTCATAGAACACAATGGACATGACATGAAATAAGGAGAATCATTCAACAAACCTGCAATAAAAATTGAAGTTCTGAAATTTTGTTTTCAATGTGTGGATCCAAGAATGAAAATTAAATATGTGGTATGAAACATAAATCTCCAGTGGAAAATCAATGTTCGTAGTCCATATTAACTGGATTTATCATTTAAAGACATTATGTCAAGTGAAAATAACACACAAGGGTGGATCAAAAAATTAAGCATTTTGAAAAAGGGACCATTCATTATGGAACTCTCTAGGGATGACTAACAAAATGAATTAAATACTATGGAGAGTATTTTTTACAAGTTTCGGAGAAAAGAGACAAGACCACCCATTATAATATATTTTATATGAAATAATTAAGTGTCACTAGAAGGGTCTAGTGATTTATTTATCGAATTGTCAACAAAAATGAGGCTAACTATGTATAAATGACAGAGACCTCATACATTGAGGTTTTAGTGTTCCTCTCGTCCGTTATCAATCCTTAACTAAACCTTAAATAAAATAAATAAGGGGATTTTTCAAATTCCCTAAAAATAGGTTATAATTTTTTGCATTAAAATAGCATAATGTATTGAAGAGAAACCTAAAAATAGAGGTATGTGTAAGGAAGTGCATACTGAAATGGATATGTGTCTTCCAACAATAACAAAATTTAGTGTAGATTGAGTGAGATACAAAAAAACTTATGGAGGGGAGAGAAGGTCTATATGATCCTAGGGGGGGTTAAAAATCCTGATTGAGTGAGGATAGATATGAATAATTGGATTATAACATTCCATTTTGTGTAGAAATGTTATTTCAGACACAAAATACATTGTGCATGATTTGGCGTTAGGGTTTGGAAAACTATGTGCTAATCACTGCAATAAGGGACGAACCACACACGGTTATCTACATTATTTGACTAACAATGAACAGTCCTTGTTAAACCTATATAACCATAAATTATATAGGGTAAAGCATTTGTAGAAACAAAATACATCCTTGGGTTCCCACTACCATCTATCACACTTTATAGAGATACCATCTTGGTTGGGCTGCATGGTTTTCTATAACCATGCATCCATGACTTCATCTTCCCATTTCGTAGATCCATGCTTTGAATGAGCCCTAGACACACTTGAGTCACCCATTATTTTTTGGGTATCATTTTTATGTCAATATAATGTAATTTTAACAATAATTAACATTTTTTACCTTTGTCAGAACATGGGACATTGCATACTTTCGTCTATAAGATAACGAGTCATCGAGATTCCTTTTTGAGGGTGGTATAATATGATCCAAGGAAAGTTTATTCTGATTCACGTGTATATCACCCTTAATATATTGGGCCTCATATTTTACATATATATTCATCCACAACACTATGACCAATGAAATTGACTTGCCTCATAGAACTGATGTGCTACAATCAATAATATGTATTAGATGCTTCTCAAAGGACGCATATGCCCCCAACTCAACTACCATGGGATCAAATGAATGAGATGGTTCTATATTGTACTATCAAAGAGTTGATACATGGAAAATTACATTCATGTAATGGTACCTCTAATTTTAACACATCATATAGGATACCAGAATAACATTCATAACATTCTCGAATGAAAAGGAATATCAATGTGAAAACATGCACTGTCTCATGATTTTTTTCAATCAAAATCTAGGAGATACAATTAGGAATTCATGATTTCACATCTTGAACTCCAGTGTTCTATGGTTATGATGTGTAATAGACTTATTCCTATACTAATTTTTAGATATATGATTTAGAATGAGAAGGACTTTCTCTGAAGATTGTTGAATGAGATGAAGATGATGTAGTCATTCCCTACCTACATCATGAAGGAATAGTGTTGAGCATAACTATATATTCATGAGATCCTAATATTGATCCATTTGAATTTATTTTTGAAATAAAAACCTATATTCAATCTCAACCACGATAATATAATTATCGTTAAAACCTCCAAAAAGGATACATTCTTGTAGCATCTACTATAACAACTGAATCGTCTGCCCAAACATCTCATTTGATTGATGGTTATATAAAATTATCACAGAATTCTATAAACACAGGGACTTATAAAACCCGTTTGAGATCCATGAATAGGTCATTGTGTCTCTGTTTGAAATGATATATCATGGTACACAAGGAAGTGACAAAATCACCTGGATGTAAATCATTCATAACTCAGCAAAAAAGAAGGATTCCCAAATCGGTATGATGTGCGTGAATTTGGAAAGCCTATCCATGATCACCAATATAGTATCTCTTCCATTAGGGGATATTAGAAATCATTTCATTAAATACATGGGGTTGTCAATCCATTTCTACTATGGAATGGAGAGTGGTAGTAGAATACTATCTGGTCTCTTGTTCTCTACCTTCACCTATTAGATGGTGTATCACTAATTAATGAATCCTACTAGCCACCTCTTTATAAATATATAGAAACACGGAGAATTTATATCCAGATTCATCATTGTATTCCTAAAAGGAATTGACATAACATATGCATGAGATTCTTTATTCAGTTATTAATGTATTACAAAAGGCACCCACAAATGCCCGTGTTAGAGTAGAGTCTCAATGCCATAAACAACTAATCAAGTAAGTGGGTAATCTCTTGTGGCACTCTCCCAAAAATATATTCCTTCATAATCTGATTACTAATAGAAGAAAAACCATTAAAAAATATAGTATTTCATTGTTATAAATGCAATGACCAGTTTCCCAAGTTGTTCCTGAACTTATTGATGTATCTCAAAAATAGGTAGTTCATCTTCCACTAATTATTATACACCATGATGGGTTGTTTTGTTGTATTCTAGCTCAACAAATTAACCACATAATTTCACATTAATGTGTTTATGAACTCTATATAAAAGGATTGTATGTATTCCACCAACTTATACTACCTCATACTCATCTCCTGATGAGTTGAGATATTTTTTATGATTTTTTGATCCATGTAAAAAATAAATTCCTCTCTTAAAACATTGTGACTTTTACAACACATAACATTATCCATTGATGCTAGAATAAGGAATTTGTTAGGATAATTCCTATCATGTGGCCTCAGACAGTGAGATTCATACACTAAGAATCGATTTACTTGCATAAAAAATACACCGAGTCAGTTTCCTAAAGCATCACAATATACTATACATACTCTACACTGGGTAGGTAGAATCACAATGATATGTTATTTGAGTCATCCAATAAATAATAAAAATATATCTCCGAAGCTTTAGAACATATGATCATTAAAACATTTTTAGTCAGGTTCGTACTAGGCTCTTCTATGAAGGATAATTCTTAGATGAATCTCTTATAATAGCCACCCATATTCAAGATGATTGCAATTGTCAAAGTCATTATTATGCTACTCTTTGAAATCCATGGTGCCCACCTTCATATATATATTATTCTATCTCAGTGTACACAACATGATTCGAAGAGGGGTTTCAGGGTCGTTTTTGGAACATGAATACACTAGGATGATATCTGTGAAGACCACCACAATGGAATCAAGATATATGTGGAAAACCCAACTCATCATTCCCATGAAGACTATCAGTGTGTTTGTCAGACTGAAGTGCATAACAAAATAATAATACAAGTCGTAAAAGGAATAGAACAGTATACATGGTATATCTTTTACCCATCTATTTTGACCCCAAATGGAGTGTCGAGAGGCATGACACCATAGAGGTACACTATTGGAAACCCAAGTATTACAAAAAATGTTTAATATATGAAAGAGTAAGACTCGCCAATATCGAAGTTGGATGCAACATGAATTGAAATCATCAGTATAGTAACTAAAATGATAGATGTACCTAGGTACTCCTCACCTTGAGATGGATATACTACATACATTTGGCCCTCACCATGACCTAGACATGTTGTCTGACTTTACTGAGTAGATCCACTCTATTAATATTGGAGTTATGTGGCCTAACTACCTCAACCATAGATATTATGACCTCTTCCTGATCAACTAGTAGAATACCAACTCCCATCATGATTTGGAGTCATATATTTCATACATGATAGAGGTGCAGGTATGTATCCCCTCACACTGGTCACTACTGGAAAAGAATATATGAAGCACTAAATGTGACAAATCCCACTATGATACTAAAACATGATTAGAGTTCCTTATTAACTAGGGATTCTTATGAAATATCCCAATTCTCTAGTGATATAATATCAAAATTTTACTATATATCACCAGGATGGATTCAACCTTATTTTCAAACTCGAAATAACACTCTCGACTATGTTAAAAATAGTCACCCTATATCTGAAATTAAATGCCCTATATCACATTGGTATATTCTAGGAGATCTCATTCTATAATTAGGGAATGGTTCACAGTCTCATTAAATGTATTAATTTTTGATAAATTCAACCCTGAGATTACATAATTCCCAAGATCATCCTCAAAGAGTGTTAGAGTCATCAAATCATCACTAGTAAGAGAAGGATAGAAACTCTAAAGCATGGTGAAATAAGAATAATACTCAAGAACTGTCATAGTTACCTATTGATGAAATATGAGTTCCTGGGCATGATCCCCTCTCAGAGTATATGGTATGAAGTGGTACTTGAATTCCATATAGAAGTCTTTCTAGACCATATTGTGGTCATTATTATAACAAGATAGGACATCCCACAAGAACATGGCGTAGTCATGCAACATGTAGGTGACGATTTCGAACTTCTACTCATGAGGCACCTAAAGATGTTATGTGATTGAGAGAATGGATTTAAACCATGGCTCAACACCATTTGTATTACCTTCAACCAAGAAGGATTTATGATAATCTCTTCGAAAAACCACATTTTCGCAATTCCATATTTGGGGATGGCTGGGGAGGACCCTGAACAGACTACAAAAACTGGAGTACTCTATCACAAATCTGAGCCTCAGTTCACAGAAGAGGATCAATAGGAGGTGCCTCGAGTGTCACTACGAGAGGTATAAATGGTTGCTTTGGTCCCACCAGCTTTTTGGAGTCCTCGTCATCACTCTATTTGAATAGAACATGAGGATGTCATGGTGGAATATTAATTGAAATTGGAAATCAACCAAACCCAAACAACCACCTATCCATAGAGGTTGGATCATTCAAATAAATCTATAAAATAATTATCTATATGGATAATAATATTGAGGTACATTAAGAATCACATGGAAGAAGATAAATGCATGCTAAAAAATAAATATTTCATAAAAAAATTCATGACATCCCAATTCTTATAGTGCTTAGTAGGGTGCATTTTATGTAAGGACATAATTTCATCTGGCTAAAGTAATTGTAATCAAAATCTCAATAACACCAATATAAAAGAACAAAAAAAAGTGTATCACATAATGGTGAAGACATATCAACCATAAATGGTATAAAAATTTACTTCCTTTTTCAATCCCATATAATTTGGGTTTCCACTCTACATGTGTTATCAATGTCCCGGAATGTGGTCAATATCAAATTTCATTTTCCTATACTCTTGAATAATTCCCAAATATGAAGAAAAAAAATGAAATTTCTTATAACACATTCTAGAATCCCACCCCATATTCCACTCAAATGTTTCCAAGATGGTGGACCACCAGACATCAAGGGTATCACCTGAAACACTATAAAAATTCTAATAGAAGTGAGGGAATGGGGTGTGTGCATTGGGATACAATTCTATCATAAATAACTATATGGACAGTGGTAAAAATGATAATATATATTGGAATCATAATATTACATATACTACCACAAAAGATAAATAAAATAAACCATAAAATGGAAATAAATAAATTGAATAATGTAAATAAAAATCGAAGATTCAAATTGATACACATGATTCCAAGTGTCTGACCAAACATGGATCCAATAAAATCAAGGGATAAAAATCATATACAAAAATCAATATAAAACTACAAAATTCCAAAAAAAATCATTGTAGCATCTGAATCATTTCAATGATCCTATTCCCTAAACTCAATCCCAGATAGAATATTAATCATGAATTGGAAGTATCAATCTTCCCATTATCCTTACATATAATTATAATGTGTACTCAAGTACAAAATTATGTCCATGAAGGGTGTGATATATAATCTCTCTAGGTCGGCAACCATGGTGTTTAGGTTGATACATATCTTTCTATTGGAAATAGATAATGTACCTTAATTGATACATGGAGAGGACTAACCAAATAAAATTTAACTAACTTGTTCTAGGTTTCTAAAAGGACACCCGACCCATACCACCATTATTTTTATAATATTTATGTTAGAAAAAGTATATATTCCACACATAATATGAATACAATTCCTGAACTAAACAAGGAATCGAGTGAAGGATTACCCACAATATTATAGTTCAGATAGTGGTATAATGTACATATCATCATTCAAGTTCCAATAATAATGGTAATTATAAAGATGCATCACATATTAAATGAGAAAAACAAACCATCCATCAATTTACATTGTGGAGTCTAAGCCCATAAAAGGATATTGAAAAATTATTCCAATGTTATCTAGGGAAAATTCAATATAACCAATTTCATTGAGTCTATCTATGGAAACCAATCTGAAATTCAGTGAATCACCCATGGCCCGATGACACGAATTCCATCTAAACTACCCCACATATGAGACCAAGTACCACCAGAGGCATTTCATAGCCATGTATACAATGGTTCCATCCTTAGTTTCTCCCATAGGGAATCAGTGTCCAAAACTAGTATTACTAAATCCACATGCTGATCCCATACTTGGAAATCAATAGTATTTCACCCTGAAAATCATCAGTATCCAACCAAGAACATTTAGTTCAACCAACTAATCCATAAATCATAACCCTTGTTAACTCTCAAAATGTATCATGTGATCCATATATAGATGGTACTTCATAAGGCCTGTCATAAATTTATAATTTCATGCCAAAAATGGAGCATCTCAATATCTCATACTCAACATCCGATAATGCTATACAATTTAATCCAAACCACATCAGCACGATAAATATGGAATTCTATAGGAATAACATGTAGTCAATTACCATTCATCATTAGAATTTAAATATTACAAGATAACAATCATACCAGTTAATTGCAATCATCTTATTCCCATTAATTATGGATGAAGGTATTAAGAATAAAATGTGTCTTAGATAACAATGAATTTTACATGGAATATGAAAAATTATTCAGCCCACTTGTAATAATAATTGAAATTATGGAATGTGGTATTAAATGGGTAACATCAAGTATAATCAGTAATTATATTCTTATTGAAATAAATAGAAAGGGATAACTCATGTTTCCCAAATAATATTAACGTAATTTATCATTTAAAGCCTTTAATTAAAATCAAAATAACACATACGGGTGGTATAAAATTTTAATCAATGGGGAAAAGTCTTCATTCAATGAGTGCACACCTTATGTGTGACCAATGAGAAACTAAACAAACCAAGGATGGGTTTCCCTATAAGTTGGGTAATAAGATACACATAAAAAATTATAATTTATTAAATATGAAATAACGAAGTTTCTCTAGAATGGTATAGTGATAATGGAAATTCCATGTATGTTAAAATGAGACGAAATGAGTGGAAAAGACATAGACCCCCAACTTCAATGTAGTACTATTCAACTCACCCGTTATCTATCCTCGATTCAGCCTAAAATGATAAAAGTCAATAAATTTTCCAAAATCCATTAACATAGGTTAAATATCTTTTCCCCAAAATAGAACATTAGATAGAAGAGGAAACTCAGAATTGTGCTGTAAAGTTTAATAACTTAACATGATAGTTTTGTTGCTTTTGATTATAATGGATTACAGTGTCAAATGATGGAGACACAAAAAAACCACATCGAGGGAGGAGAATGATAGCTCAAGCCAAGTGGGAGATAAAATCCAGATAGAATGATGACGGTAGAGAAAACATGGGTTGAAACATTTAATTCTGGGGTGGAAATTAATTATGCCCTCAAAATATTTTATTCTTAGTTTGGAAACATTATTTAGCCAAACCATGCTATAACCATGCATCACTCAATATTATAAGGGGTGTCTCATATGGTTAGGCACATGGTCTGACAAGTCATGAAAAAACAATGTGAAAACTCTCTATCTAAAAAATTAAAACGGTCCCACAACACTGTTCCCTTGGATTCACGGTTTCGGACAAACTGTGCGGCCCCCAGTTTTGTAGTTTCAGCTACCTCACAGTTTTAAGGATGTGTGTGGGATGGGCTGTATGTTTTTCTCTAACTATGTGACCATGTCTCCTTCCTCTCAATTTGGAGATCCATGATTTTAAAAAGACATGGAATCAACTAAAACCTCCATTAATTTACTAGCTATCATTGTTAGGGAAATTTAAAAGAATTTAAACCACATAATAATCATCAGTACCCTTGAAAAATATGGTACATTACAATTTTTATGCATCACACGTTTTTAATTACATTATCACTAAATTTATTTCAATATTTATTAGTAATCTTGTTAAAAATATCTCATCTAACTTATTATATGATACTTTAACTCTTTTACTGTGAACCAATACAACTTTTTATAATATACTCATAACATCACATCTATAGTCTCAACTTCAACATCGTCTATTATATTTTAATACTATATTAATGAAACAAGAAAATAGAAATATGATTAACCTTTTACGATAGGGTTTTCATTATTGAATTTAGAATTTTTTTCATATTACCAAAGGATCTTGTAACCCCCTTAATCATCCATTACTTGAATTATTAGATATATATATTATGTTCATATAGAGATGGTTACTTATGAATACCTCTAGTTGAGTATTGTGGTCAGGGATAAAAAGAAAACTCATTGTACACATTTTCATTAGTGGATCCAGGTTGATTCTACCATGTATTAACATATTATATGTAATCCCTTTTAAATATTTCATATCATGTGCTCTTACATTTTCATCCTGGTCAACGTTTTTAATCTATTACTAACAAGATGAACGTGTTGATCTTATCGAGTATTTATATAATATTAGTTCTTGTCTTTGGAGATCAAACATATTCCCTTTGTGATAATCAACTTTATAATTCCACATATAAAATAATACTTACATTTCATAAAAAATTATAAGTATTTCATGTTTCATTATATTTATTAATTTTCTTATTTTGATATGATGTATTTAATTTTTTTCATTATCTTTATTATCCTCAAGGATTAATTTATTTTTCCATACATATTTTTGTGGTTTCTCAATAAATTGTTTTAAGGATAATGTTTACATAAAATAATTATTTTTTATGGAATTCATATTTTCATTATCATAAAAAAAATCGCCATCTATGTAATTTTTTTTAATTGAGAAAACATTCATTTCACATAGTATGATTTACACTTGTCATTGAGTAAGTATTCTTCCACACCATTCCATATAATCTTCACAAATTAAAATACCATGATATGTTCTCATTTAATACACAATATAATTATGGTATACTACATTGATCTCTATTTATTCTATCCAAAAAATGAAATTCATCAATTATTAATCATGTGTCTAATATTTATACAGAAACAAATAACACCTCTATTCAGGTAGATTGAATTTCATTGTCATGTTAAAACATATATTTAATAATTTTATATATTTTTAAAGTTTATATCTCAATAAATAAAGGGATAATAATAAATATCATAAAACTATATTTTCATTATTATGGAAATGATAAAACGATTTTATATATTTTTAAAATAATAAATATTCCCAAAATCTTATTCAAAAATTTATACTATATGTGATCACATTTAATAATAAAAACAAAACATATCACATATTTAACTTTGAATAAACTTTTTTACTAATTTACATAATAATTTTCTCACAGGAATTTTTTAAATTTTTTTTATACTTCATTTATCTTCAATATTTAATTCCTTAAATGTATCCTAATCTAATTTTTTATGGTGTATCATACATTAAACTAATATTTCGATTTACATTAGTATACATGATTAAATAGAATCCATATTCAATATTTTTAACATTATAGATGTACGCTGAATTTTATTATTTTTTACACATGCATTAACAATACTTTTCATAATAACATCTAATCTACAGAACCCTTTGTAGAGATAATCAGTTTTATTTAACAATAAATTTACATTGATTTTATAATCCTTCTTAAATTTTAGGAATTTTTTCATTCAATCATTTCTATAAGGATAAAAATCATGATAATTATTCATTAATAATTTTTATATTTATTACTAACTATTTAATCATAACACACATTGTATATTTTAATGATCAACCTTATACATTGAATTTTACCATTAGAGTCCTAGTCAAGGATTTATTTGTTACTCATGTATTATATTCTATTTATTATCCCAAATTCTATATCACTTGATCATATTTCATAATTAAATCCTTCCATAACCATGTTTTGGTTCACCAAAATCATTTATATTATTCCATTGGGACTGATTGTTTTACTTTTATTATTTATAACTCCCCTTCAGTGAATCTGTAGCCAACCATTCTTCATATGTACTCAAATAATATACATTTTACTCATCCCCTTCAAAAAATATCACTACAAATATACATTTAATGAAATTATCTTCAAATATATCTATTGTATACCAATTTTTATATATTGAAACTCAGATCTCAAGATCCAAAATCCACTAATTTAATTACTCAATATAAGTACTCATGATTTTAATCCACTTATATTTCTCATTATATTTTTTATAAAAAGTAATAACAAATTATGATTATTCATGAATTTTAATATTTCAATTCTAAATAATTTCATGTTGTGTAATTTTATACTCGTATATTTTTGGAAGGATTCAATGAATTTTCCATTAGTCCATAAATATTACAAGTCATCATTAATTAAATAGATATATTAATGATCACAATCAAGATCAACATCACACTTCATAAATTCATCTATTTCATCTCATTATAATATTTTTCAATCATAGTAGTTGATAAATAATAATTAAGATTTAAAATATATAAATTGAAAATTTTTCACATGATTCTTAAACTAAAAATCATATAGAATCATTTAATTTAAATTTTAATCCTATATAAAAGTTTATTGGCTTTGATATCAACTTTCATTACCTAATATATGCTAAGTGGGGAATTCTAATTAAAAGAGTATTTAAAAAATTAAAATATAAAATTTATCAATACCCTTTGTCTTAATCTCTTATTACCTTTTTTAAATGAAAAAAACTATTTTTCATTTTTAACATTTAAAAGCAATTAAATATCTTATAACAAACAAGTGAATTAATTAAAACATGAATATATTCAAACCCATTACTTGGATCACCATTACTAGATTCATTAATAGAGCATAGAATTGTCCATGTCATCTGAAAAAAATATAATGACCTATTTTTGTGGGGAATTTGTTTACTGAATTAACTATTATCCAATGAATTCTACCTGCAAAATATTTTGGTGATCTAAAATCTTACTGAAACCAAAATTATATAAAAGGATTATGAAATAGATCCTTATATCTCAAAGTACACACCATTAACTTGAATTTCACAATACACATAGTTATGTAAATTTTCTAAAACATTGTTTTTCCTAGATTTTTAAAATCAAGATCACTTTATAAAAAACGTTATTAATATAAAACCTTGTTATAATATGTGGTTCTATAATTTATACAAATATGATACTTATATATTCCAAAATATGATATAACACACTCCTTAGGTGAAGGTATTAGTCTCTGATATTCAATAATTATTATCATAAACACCAAAATATAACATATATTATATAAATCCTAGGAATAATATTTCAGTATATTTTTATTCCTTCAACAAAATAGATGTTTACATTTTAATCTAAAAATATTGTGTCCAATATAACTCAATTAGAAACAATAAAACCATGTTTTAAAATGGTATTAAAAAATATTTTTCCCTTCTCATTTAATAAAACATAGATTTCCTCTCTAGTATGTTTATATATTTAACACTACCCCCCATCTATATATATATATTAGCCTTCTAGATTCTATTAATTTTAATTCAAAATTAAAACAAGTAATTACTTATTAATATTAAACATTCACTCAATATAATCACACAAATATATCCTCTATATAAATCATTATCATTTTTATTCAATGGGATAATAATAATTAACTCAATAATATTAAATAATTCTAGGAATTTAATCTATTAAAAACCCCATTATATAATAAATCACGATGATAATTAATAAAATAATACATTTATTGTTTTATTAATATTCAAATTCATTATGTATTTGAAAATCCTTGGTATTACATAAAACTACATGGATATAAATAGGATTATATACTAAAATATGATGAACAATTGAAAACATATCCATGAAACATTTTCAATTTTTGATTAATGGAGTGGTTAAAAATCGAAATAATATCATGATATGTTTTAGAAAAAATTAGATGAACTTTTTAATGTATTATTCAAACACGAAATAAATAATTATGAGAACCACTTCCATAGTGTGAAGATCATCATACATTAAAATAAATTTATATTTTTTCAAAAATAATTTCATTGTGGGCCCACTATGTCATCATGACGACTCTATTGCTCCAAAATTGTGTCACAGAAAGAAATATTACGTATTTTTATCCTATACAATAACCCATCATATTGTATTAAAAAAATATTTTAATTTCAGACCAAAACATCATTGAATGGATAAAAAAATACAATATTAACTAAATCCTTTTCTAAAATAATATCTAGATATATATATATATATAAATTAAAATAAATCTAATCTTCCAATTAATATCATTATAATAAGAAAATTATGGAAATAAATTTATTATATATTATCTTGATGATTAAACACATTCACATATTTAAATAAAAAATATGTAGAATCATATCTAAAAAATTATTATTATATATCATTTTACCCATTTATATATATCACTATACTAAATTCATACTATTACATATTCTAGTATTTGTTCACTTTAGAAAAATGTGGTTCCTCAAATATTGTTTACTCTATTGTATAATGGGTGTGACATATTTAAAACTATACTTCATTTATCATTTTCTTTAAAATGAACTCATATATATATTTTCAGAATAAAGTAACTTCATAATCAATAATATTAAGTAATTGTCAACATAAAATAACCATTTCATGTATTCGGATACATTATTATTGAAATCACCCAAAACATCTTCCAAAAAATTGAATAAATAAATTTCATGGAATATACATGATATATAGTAATATCATAAAGTCATGAACTAATAAAAAAATTTAAATGTGATGGAGACATAACATTATTATAAAAATTAAACCATCAATTATTATTCTATTATCTATAATGAACCAAAATCTTCCCTTTAATATATCATTAAAACACACAACCATCATAAAGAATAGAATGCCAATTATTAATCCATTTTATTTTATGAAAACAAATTTTCTCAAAAACAATAAACATAATAAACCAAAATGGTAGACCACAAATCAATATTACCACGTCATTATTTTAGTTATTTGGTACATGATGTTCTATACCTCAATATAATATATTTATTTCTCTATCTAAAAACCTCATGATTGTTTCCCCATTGAAATCACTACAAATCATGAGTAAAATTGTATTTTTGGGATATAGATCCCATATGGTACACAAATGAGTGTAATAGACTCCCCATCATACCAAGATAGACCAATCATATATCATTATATTGTGAAAATTTAGATTCACTACCTAACACAAACATCAAAAAAACGATGGAGGTTAATCCTTAGATTTTATTCAATGGTGTAGTTAGAACGTATATCTAATAATATCCACCTTATTGTTATCGTATTGGTATGAACCTTATCCATGTGTTCATATACTAGTTTTAGGATACGAACAAACATCATAAAAGATATTTTCCTCTTTACCTCACATCCTATCGGTTTATTTCATAGTGGTAACTACCCATATAATGAAAAGAATCTATTTAGGTGGAGAGTAACCTAACTGAATTTATATTAATCAATGTAACTACCAAATTCCCAATGTGGGACTTATGATGTAGATTCATATAGTAAAAAATCGATGTCATAATGTGACACCTATTAATAATATAAGAGGGTAGTTAATCCTATATAATAATACTTTGGGTTCTTATTTTGAATAATAACATATCGCATTAATAAATTAATGAGAAAATCTAGAAATATAATTATTCCATAAAAATGTTTTTGACACCTCATTTGTTAAATGAGTTGTCACACATAAGTAAGAAGGATATTGTATGAATATTGCAATTCTCCTCAATTATAAAAGGACATCCCCATATCTTTTTATAATGGAAACTAAAAATATTTTTAATCTATAGAATATTAAATATTAACATCCTTAATAATACTATTATAACATTTATTTCTCCTAGACTCATGAAAAATCAACATTTCTATTGAAATAAACAAGGATTATAATATTAGGTATGACCTTTTCCACATATGTAACAGATTATTAAAATTATTTTTCATTTATATTATTATTCTACCTCTTTTAATTTATTATTTATAAAATAAATAAATGAAAAATAATATCATTATACCCTATAGATATTTATATTCTTAAAATTTCACTGCATAAACATTCTCATAATTTATATTAACTTTTTTTAATTTGAGATAGTTTAACCATATACAAGGATGATGAAATAAATGTTTCTCAGGAATGGATATTAAAATTTAATTTCAAGTATAATATGATACATCTAAAAAATGATCTCAAAATTGTTCTTAAGGGTGTTTTTATTATTTAATTTATTTTAAATATAACACCTTCTATTTTTTAAAACATAAAAAACCATTATTTTATTGGTTTTATCTTTTAGATTAATAATTAACACTCAGTTATGAAAAAAAACGAAACTTCACAAAAATATAAGTCACTAAAATTTAGACTCATTTAGTATCCATGAAATTTAATACAGAAAACTTTAAATTTTTACCACTACAACTATACACAAGAATTTAATAAATTATTGAATCTATTAATAAAAAATGATAAATATAAACAATAATTAGTAATTTATATAAAAATAACTAACATAAAATATTATTATATAGTAAAATATACATTAATTTTTTACAAAAAAAATTATTTCTAATTTCGAGTATATTTTACATGAAATGTGATTATATCAGAGTAATTGGGAATCTGTGATAAGGGCTTTATTGACTGAAATTCTTTTTATTGTGTTGTACACTTTCATCTACTATTATCATATTTTTTTATTTAATCTCCCTATTATTGACATTTTTTTTCTCGAAATATTATTTAACATTGTTTTTATTTTTCCTCATAGTCGAATTTACTATTTATTAATACATTATAAATAATTATAATATAATGATTTTCTTCCTAATTTAAAGTTTTTAAGGAAGCCCTCACATTACACTCAAATTAACCAATTTATGGTATATCAAAACCCAAATATTACTCATTATTTTATAATTCACTTATTATTTATGGGATTTAATGATTATTATTATGATTCATCTTTTAATGGATTTTGATTATAATGATACTAATTTCATAAAATTGTTTCTTTAATTATCTTCTTCTATAGAGTCATATTCATTTTTCTATTGTTATGATATACTATATTTGTTATATTATTCCCCCTAGAATGATATTTTTATCATTTATTATATGTGTAATATGTTTTTAAAAAAATATACTAATTTTTATTTATTCATCATTCATTATTTTGATTAATTATAATATAAAAATATTAATATTTGATATTTTGTAATTTTTTCTAATTTCATATTCTATCTTTCAAAAAATGTGTGATAATATTTTTTTTAAATTAAAATATTTAATCTCTTCTATAGCAGTCATTTTTATTTTTTTATTCTATTCATAATGAAATTCTACAAAAAAATTTCAATTTTAGATAAATAAAACTTTTTAAAATGCCTCTAATATATTTTTCATTACACTTTTATAAATATTGTATTTTATACACAATATCTCTACATTCATAAGGAAATTTTAATCAATAAAATATATTTTATTAATTTTTATGTAAAATAATTTATTAAATATAATCATATTGAAAAAAATTTAAATTCATTTTTAAAATGATTTGATAACATATATTATAAATTTTAAAAAAATAACTTTTCAAAAATACATTTCCAAAATATATAAATTAAATTCATGTTTAAATTATGGAAGATTATAATATTTTATGAATAAGACAAAATCATATAAAATATGGAATATTCACACAATTATTTTATTTCAATGGCATAAATTGTCGGCCAATTATTTATTTTAATTTAATTATATCTTGAATAATAGATAATGGTTGTATTAATAAAAATATAAATAATTTCTTTAATTAACCTAAATGATTATTATTATATCTTATAAATATGTAATAGATCGTCTTTTATATGTTTTTATAGTATAATTGGTATATGCATGGACAGTGGACCATTACATACTGACGTCAACTGTGGTACTACATGACTTTAGCCACACATCATTGTACCAGATGATGTTAACTACAAGAAAGTTATAAATCTAAATAATAGCGAGAATATGACCTTGAATCATAGAAAAAAAAATGAAAAAAAACCTATCATACTCAATATATTAAAACATTATTTATAAATCAATAAATATAATTCCATCCTTAGGTTGGTCACATATAAAAATTAATCCCAAATAAAATGTATAAACATGATCCCTACTTCTATCCTTGGGCCTCAATTAACCCCAATCTCTACAAACCTGTAGAACTATTCCAATCATTTATATTTCAAATCCTCTGATATACTCGAAAATAAAAGATATAGTATACATCTTCACATGGGTTCTCTTTAAATTTGAGAACATATAACTTTGTAGGGTCTCACCAAAAACCCCTACTAAATTTATTGATACCCATGTTTGTATTGGAGGTAAATATACATGATAAGTAACATTCCTACAGTCTTATCATGTAATAAAAAAGACAATTCATATCTTGATTGTATACACATACATGGTATCTTATCATGTTCTAAGTCGGCAACCATGACTCTCAAGCACACCTTCATTGACACAATGATAGAATTCAATCATCTCATGCCACCCATACTGAACGATACCCACATTAAAAGGGTATTTTATTATCCATTCCTTAATAACTACCCACCTTATGGTAGGTTCCTACATAATGTCCTCGATATCATCTTCTCATTCTTGGGAGGTATTATGACAAATAATCTACCCCTACCATCTCTCTATTGGTTGGGTCAATCTATTAAATAATGAGTGACATAAAAATTGGGACCCCATAATACCCATATACTTTTGATCATTTTATAAATTTTCCTGACATTCTTAATCATGAAAAGACCATTTAACCTAAGTCAACCATATCACACAATCAAGGAACATAATCACTATATAGACTATCTGATACTCTATCAAACTCATAGAACTGAAATCATCAGTTCCATAAGACTAACCATATTACTCATGGATGGAAATTCACATTATTGTCAACCAATTCACTTCTTGATGAACATTCCTCATCTCAGCCAAACCGTATAACTAATTTTTAGTCATTATAGTATTAATAATATCATCTCACTCATGGATGGCAGAAACAAAACATACAACTATGAATCCATATCACTCATTTTTAAGATAATAATTGAATCTCACATAGGGTTGGTAAAATACCAAGAATCCACAATCTACACTAGAAAATTAAACTAATCATTGATATATGCATACATAGTTTGGCATGATAACCTTTACAATACCTATTATCTTATAAAAGGAAAATAGTTTCATTATACAAGAACAATATCTCAAAAATCTATCAATATCTACATATACCATATTATAAACTCTATAAGTGTCCTATATGCCCTCATTAGTATCTTCTCATCTATACCATATCATGGATATCATCCATCAGGGAAATTGGAACCCAAAGGATCACTTTGACATCATCCTTGATATGTGGGTTTGAATTTATATAAGAAAATAACTATGATCCCCAATCCAATGTTCCTAACTAAATAAAATAACCCATGATAATTTACAATTATCACAATGGAAATTCATACATATCACACATGTATAATCTCATTCGATTTTCCTCACTCTATGAACACAACAAGAAGCCAATATGATATTAAGAGGTATTTCATCATCACTTGCAATAATTTTGAAAATATAATTGTTTCCACTCAGCCAAAGACACACATTCATGCCAAATAACATTAGTTAAGTCTTCTTGGTAATCCAAATCATGTCTTATACCCCATGACAAACCCTAATCCTTCATTAAATTTCAACTAATTTAATTTCAATTAGGGTGATCTAAAGTTCACTTGTGAACTTACTCATACATTATGCTATTGAACTAACACAAAAACTCATATGTGGGTAAACGTTTTACCAATTTACTCTACCTAATCCTAGAAAATAATTATTTCATTATAGATATTAATCAACCCTGAATGTGACATTGTATTATTCGGGCCACAACTTATAATAGCCTATAACAATTAGAATTATATATGAAGTTGAAAACATAATATTTAAATTTATATATTTTATATCAATAAATACGGCCTAATTTTTTCCAAAAATAAACAAAATACAAAAATAAATTATTGGATCAACCAAATTACCATGATAATGATTTTAAATATCAATATAATTTTGAAGAACTCTAAAATAAAAATGTTCATCCCCTCAAGTGATAATTTATTCAACTATACCTATAATTTATTATTTTATAATAACTCTTCATAATTTTCCACAAATTTTTCCATTCATGAAACCATCATATATAAAAATTAATTTAACATCCTTATATATAACTTAGGGTAATAGAAACATTAGAAGGATTTTAGTAAACACCTAGTAAGAGTAATCATTATCAGAAAATATATATATATAATCACTAGTAATATCATGTAATAAGTGTCTTAAAATGGAATCAACGTAAATGATTATAGTATAATATAATTAATACCACTCAAAACATGCCTCATAAATCATGAAACATTCTATAAAACATAATATATGAAAAAATATATATATGTAAAAAATCATGATCCATGTGGAAAAATCCAAATCAAATGATATATTTGAATCTCACATAAATAATAGAGACAGAATATTGGTACCTAGGAAAATAATTATAGTACCACTCTTATAATCACTCATAAATATGGAATATCAAAACTGGTAAATTGTAATAATCACCAAGTGGAAACAAATAAGTTGTTTTCTCTGTTCTAATACTCACTATATTGCATAACTATATAATAATAATATTTTATAATGAGATATATTTGGTTATCCCAACAACATAAAGAATATTTAGGCACCATAACATAATCATAACACTTAAATGATTTCATTGTAGAACATAAATATAAGCATTGTTCAACCATAACATGATTTACCATGACAAAGTACATATTTCATGATGATATATTTGAATAAATATAATCTATATATATAAATAATAAGGTTTATATAATTACAGTATACTAATATTGGATTATAATCAATACCCATGTTTGTTTATTAATCAATTGGAAATAAAATGAATAATAATTAATAAATTCGTTGGGGAAATACCATTTCCACTAAAAAAATTATTTTAAATGATAACAATTCATAAATGATTAGAATAATTTTATTCCAAAAAATAACCTTAGAAAATTAAGAAATATGATTCAAATCATTTATTTTTGATGATGGATATTATGTTCAAGTTCTAATCACTAAGATAAATATTTTGTTCAGTCCTTTGGTAAAATGATCCTAGTATATAAAAAGGATTGAAAATTAATTTTAAATATTTATGAAAAAAATATAAAAATTAATGGATAATTATAATCAAATTGGATTAAATTTTACAATACAAGGATATGTGAAAATATTTCTCATGAAGAGAGTGGAAATAATATCAAATTTTCCTAAAATAATTTTAGGAACCATTTTGAGTTAAAAGGTGGGGAAATTATAGGATACCATTTAAACATCAAAAATAAAAATTAAAATAAAATGATATATATTTTTAAATAAATTAATATCAAATAATTTCTCCCAATGAACATTGAATATAAAAAATCCTAAAAATAAAGGAAATTGTATCATATAGAATTTATCGCTTTATGTAATGTTCAAAAAAGTTTATTGACTATGATAATATGACATGGATATATAAATATAATTAATTAAGTGATTTATTTTATAAAAATTCATTCATGAGGTAGGTTTAAAATCATCACATGTATATCATGATGCATGATATGAAACATATCTCATTAAAATGTGATTAATAAAACAAAAACCATAATAATGTTCATATCTTTTAATGTGATAATTATTCCATAATGTAAGTGTGTGAGAATTTGTAAATCAAAATTAATTAAGATTAAATATAGAATATATATATATATATATATTAACACATAACCATGTCTAACGATTTCATGAAAATAGAACTATAACACAATGAGTGGAAACTGTGTTATGAATCCACATTATGATTTGTAACGATCAAAAAAACCCTAGAGATGAAATAATTTTTTTGTAATTTTAATTAAAATGTGTTATTACTGATTTATATAGTACATAATAATGTATAAAATACATATCATATAAAATAAATCTGTTTTATTACATTATAACATTCCATAATGAATGAATATTTAGAAGAATTCTCTTACCTTGAGTCCATATTGGTTATTTAATTCATTAAAATATTTTATAATAAGAATATATAAATTATTTAATTTTTGAATATCCATTTATAGGTTTATTACTGTATAATTAAGAAATATATTTCATTTATTTCAATTAAACATTTAGTTACATTATTGGTTAAGTCCATATCGTATATTTTTAGGAAGCTTGGTTTATAACTGAAAAACAACATCGATGATAGGATAGTGGTAAAATAGTTCATGGTTAAGTATTAAATGGAACAATAATAATAATATAATTTTCATTTTTATTGATTAATAATTATTTTTATGGAAACCATGTATGGTTGTTACTCACAATTAATTATATTAGAGTCCTTTAAAGAGAAGGTTATATAAATGCCTGAGTAAAGATCCAATTTCATAAAAATGTGGGGAAAATAAGGTAAGTGTAAATTTTTTAATTGAACAATTATTATAATATTTTAAATTTCATATTACATATTTAATTAAACATATATATAAAATCCATTATAGGAATTTATTGAAAATAAATCACATCACTTCTCTGATGTTGTAATCCACATGTATTCATGAATCAATTTATAAAATTTAAATAGATAGAAATGTAAAAAAAATAAAACATATCATATCATTAAATTATTATAATTAAAATAGAAATATAATGTTTTTTTATATCCATCATTATAAATATATTATATAGTTTGTGATGGATGAAATTTACATTGGTTTGATGGACGGTAGACTGCAAAACAAATTAATGATGGTTTCATTTTTAAGGTGATCGAAGAAAGAGATGGATTAATGGTTATAACCAACAAATAAAAAAAATTATATTATTTTAAATAATTATTTAATTATATCACCATGTTTTATGAATATTTGAACCAGTTAGAAGAAAAAATAAATTGAAAACACAAAATTATGTGTCGTTCCTCTTCTATGTAAAAAAATATTTCACAAATAATATAAACATTATATGTTAGTTTTTTACAGTACCACAACCCCAATGGAAAATATAGGAAGGTTGTTAAAGGATATTGAAAGGTATTATGATATCAATAGTGCTTTAAATGCCCTAGTAAGATAGAATATAAGGATCTTTTTTATTACCATGATGAGGGGTAACCTTGAAATTTCATAAATTAAAAAGTTAATAAAATTATTTTTTTTGGGAATGTGGAAGAAATTATTTATTATGATTATGGGATTAGTATGAGTCAAAATACTCTAAAAATGTAAATATTAGAAATTTTTATGGGATTTTTGTACCCCTATCACTTTGTTTAAACCCCCCACTGCCATTAACTCTTTGAGGATTTCTGTGATATCAATGGGTTTTACATTTCAGGGATATGTAATGTTTCTATAAAAGTAAATATTACCCATAAATGGATAAGGGATAATATTCTCAATCATATTCTATTCTCTTAGACAAATAGTTTTTTATGAATTTTAAATAATTTATAAAAATATTGATTATTATAAAATATCATTAATGTTATTTTTTGAACTCTTCATTTATATTGAAATCATACACATATTGATAAAAATAAAATTAAAATATAGAAGTCTATAAAATATATGGTACATTATACCAGTCTATTAAAATTTTAAAACACTATAACTCCCCAATAATTAATTAACTTTAGAGTTTTAAAAAGCAGTTACTTGATTTTCTAATACATTCAAAACCACTATGTCTTTGTTTCATAAGATATCAAGGTAATTATTGAATCATTATAATTTAAAATATTAAAAACATGAAAGTAATTTCATTACTCTATTATAGTTTTTTAATATATTTTCAACTAAATTATCCCCATGTGATCCAATAAAATAAATTAAATTGAAACTGAGTTTCATTTTGTATGTTTGTTTACATAAATAATATATAATTCATTTTAAAATTTAAATTGAAAAAATTCACCATATCATATAATATAAAGTTTTTTTCTCAAATACCACAATTATAATAGATTTGATAATTTTTATGAGTGATTTGCTTTAAATAACAAATTATTTTTATCCTTAATTACCCAATTTACCCTTATGGATATAACAAATATTTACCACGATTAGAATTCATAATGGAAAAATATATAAGGGAATTATTTTCAAAATTTATACCTCTTGATTATAAATATTGAATTAATTATTAAATATTAAATTTCTATAAGTTAATGAATGAAATTTTATTTTAAATCTATAAACCACAATGAAATTCACTTTTCTAAATGCATTTTTAAGTACCTGTAGGAACATCTACCAAAATCAAATTAAATGATGATTAAAGAACAATTAGATAGATTATATATATTTTAAAAATTAAATATATTATATTAGTATAAAATTAAAATCATAAGGGTTCTTTTCAATTAAGATAAATGATAGTTATATTGAAATTTATATTTTTAACTATTCACATAAAAATCAATATTCCAAAAAACCAATATTTCATAAGAAAATAATTTTCATATTCTGATTTATCAATTTATATAATTTTTATATAAAAAATATTACTAATGGTGGAAGATATTAATTATAAAATTTTCATAGAAAATATAATAAAACCATTCTTCAGAAAACATTTTTTGGATGATTAAAATGATATTTCTAAAAATTGTATGATTATTTGATAATAATCTATCATCACCTTTTTAATAAGTAGGAATATATATATATATATATATATATCATATTTTCACTATTCATATTTGAATCTAATAATTAAATTTCTAGGTTAAAATAATAATATTTAAATAATTATATTTTGTTATTCATTTAATCTTGTAGTTCTATGTTTTATACACTATCAAACATATAATTCTTTTAAAATATATACGTGTTAAATTCTCCCTTGTGTAACAAATTTCATCCCCTCTATTTGAACATGATACTTTTAATCAATGGTCTAACATTTCAAAATACATTTTTTAAAAAATCAGAGTATAAAAAATGGTTAATAAACTTCCACCTAAGAATATTGAAAGGGAAATTCAAAGGTTATATATAGTGACACATAACAAGGGTTTCAAATAGGTGGAAGTTAGTGGGAAGATAAAATATTAAAGTAGAGGAATATTTGATGTCCAAATAATTATAGAGAGTGAAAAAGAACATTGATTTCAAGAATATCAATGATAAAGAATAATTCAAAGACCACAAAACCATAAATGAATAAGATATAAAAAATTACATCGCTTCATTATAAATAAATGTAATATAATAATATTTATATTTCAATATTGTATTTCTATATTAAAGTAATTCCATCAATATATTAAATAAGATCATAGGAAATATAATTAATTGATATTCTATGATTCTATATGAACAATTTCATTCTTAGGTTATCTATGTTAAATAGATTCCACCTTAATCTCATGTTTTACACTAAATGATGTGTATGTATATTTAATTCCCAAAATGAAAATAATAAACATCTGATAAACTAGGTCATAAATAAAATGAAGAAAATATATTGTTCATATATTTACTAAAACCAAAATGGTTATTACATGATAAGATAAAACCCAAAATGATTAAATAATTATATAAAGAAAGAAAATATTTGACTCAAAAAAATTCCACAATAACATCAGTGTTTTAATGTGGATCATTCGATAAATAACTAAACATGCCTAATAATTAATATCAATTACCTCAACATTATAGAATAGATTATTCCCAATGTATTTATTACACCATTCATCTTACATCCCTAAAATTGTAATAACTATATTCCATAATAATTCGTTATTTTTCACGTAGGGTCTCATATACTACAACCCATTAAAAGGCCACCCAGAATATCATTAGTCACATTAAAATAATATGAAAAGGTTAATAAAATGTTTTTTCTATTAAATTGAACATATGATCATACTTATATATAAAATCACCTGATGTTATACATGACACTGAATTTAATGAAACATGAAAATATCATAATCAATAATATAATATAATACATTATCAAATACCTTCTATAATAGCCTAAAATCCAGGTACATTTATCTGAGGCTAAATAATAATTTCACAATATTTTATTATTTGATTTTGATAAATAGAAACTAATATTATATCATAACAATATAATAATTGAAGAAAATATTAGTTCATATGAATTACCATGATATTATATGTTTATAGTTTTAAATAATTTAGGCCCAACTCTTACCTGTAAGATTCCATGTACACATATGGGAATTTTTATAACTATACACAAATATTATCATTTCAAAATAAGCCATCAAAAAATCTCATTAAATTATAAACAGATTAATCGTTCAAGAAAAATATCATATATCATCATTCTTAATAAATTATTGAAATGGGATCATAATATGGGAGAGTTAAAATGATCAATAAGAGCATATAAAATTATTTATAGTTGAATTTAGACACTTAGAATGAAATGAAAATAATATTTTTTTGATAGTGTAAAAGTGAACGTAACACCCCAGGTAAATAAATAATATGACATTTTTATATTTATCCCTATTTGTGAATAAAATGTTAATATTAATTTAAAGGGAACTCTATGCTTGATGGCTTACCCAATATGCAACAACAAGTTCCTTTGAAATCATACATTGCACTCTAATAATAAAATAATATTAAATTAAATGGTAGTTAAAACCTAGACGTTGTAATGAGGGAAATGAACAAAACTAACTACAAAATGATTATATATGTTTGTCAAATATTTTTAATTTATAAAATAAATGTTAGAGGATTAAAAATGTTAATGAATCCAATTTTAAGCGTAAACATTCTAATATTCTTTAAAAGGTCGATTAACCGCATTTTGATGGAGAGCCTCTTTTAAATACACTTTTTGACAATTTAATATGTTATATTTGAAAAAAAAATCTTCTTTAGAATCAGGACATCAAAATTTACATTTTGTAATTTATTTTTATTTTTCCGATAAAGTTCATTTTTAATGAATACTGAAAAATGTTGTATTTTAATTCAAAACCTCTTTTTAATCTAATTTATTTATATGATTAGATTATCATTTGAGTTGGTTTTAAATTGAAATTAGAATATAATTTTACCATTTAATCGAATATTGGTCATTGTAATTAATTTCACTGTAAAATTGGAATTAAACTAGTGTCAATCTTTTGATACTTATTGTTTCATAAAAACATGCTATTTGCTCAGACAGAGGAAATTAATTATTAAATTAATTAATGTAACTTATATTTTTTGAATTTTGTAAAATAGAAATCATTTATGAATCTGTAATATCAAATATAGCTTAGTGTGAAGTTTTGGTATTTTTCTGAAAAACATTAATTTTTCGATGAATAGTGAAACCACTAAGTGGTACTTATAAAAACTGATTTTCCGTTTAAAAGAAATTTTACCATCTATGGGTTTTGAATTTCAAAAATCCTACATACATGGTTGTCATTAAGAAGTAAAATGTGGGTCAATGGGATTAAAATAATTTTTTGTGAATAGTAAATTTTATGTTTTTAATCGGGATTAGAGGTAATTAGTTTAATTTAAGGTAAAAATAATGTTTTAATAATATGAAATTATCTTGAAACATGTCCTAAACTTATTGGATGTGTCATGGCCGACCATGAAAATCCATGGGTCAACATGGTGACCCCATGTACCCACTTTGGTGTGACAATAACATTAATAACTTTTTATTTAATGTTAAAATTAAAATGTCACAAACATGAGTTGTTTTACTAAAATAAATTTTACATGGGGTTATACAAGTCCGATTTTTTAATATAAATAGTCATTAGAAATATAAAAATATTTAATATATCATGATATTTTTTTATTCTTATAAATTAAATAAATTAAAATATTTATGACACCATGATGATGCAGCAATTACCTCATTATTTACCGATTTAAATAAAATGAAAATATAATGTAAAATATAAGACCTACACCTGTCAAAATTTTATTGGATGTGTGGATTTAGAACAATTATAACCTTATCCTAGAAATATATAATTTTCAGACCTTTAAAATTTGAAAATCATATTATAATAAAGTGTTCTTTTATAAAGTTCCAAGAGTTCCCCTCCTATCCTCTTATAAAAGGCCCCCACCTCTATCACATTACCCACACTTCCAAAGACTTTGGCTTGGCCAACACCTGACCATTTTATCTTTCCACATCCCTATATTCATCATTGAAGCATCACTTTGGGTAGAATCCTTTCCAAGTAATCCTTTGAGCTTAAATAAAAGAGAGTTACCCCTTTCAAAGATACTGTTTGTCTTGTGTTCTTATGTTTTATTTTGCGTCTCCAACCCCCTAAACACTTTTCATTATTTTATTTTGTAACACCAACAATATCTAAAATATACTAGGATTTTTTTATGTGAAATATTAGAGCTACACTTACGAACACCTTCATCTAATGGTTAAAGAACATATTGTTTCTGTGGTTAGAGATTATATGCCTCACAAAACGATGATTGTTCAATATTCGTTTTACACCTTTAAAGGTGGCCATTATGATGTCACTGTATTTTATATATGATATATATGGTATTTATGTTTACAATATTATTCTGTATTTTATATTTGAAACATACCCTTATTTTTTCATGTTGTGCAAATGCGATAATTTCATATGAGGAAGTGTGGACTACCGGCTCCTCAAGTGATGTGACTCGTTAATGCAATACATGGAATGTATAAATAATGATATTAATGAACATATGTGACCTATAAAACAAATATATTATAATTTAATAATAATATATATATCTCTCATTTATTTTTATTTCCATTAATAAGAAAAAAATGAAAATAGCGTTCATGCGTACGTACGGCCTGCCGTCTCCATGAACGGTTCTTTTCATTTTTTTATCTCCAAATGTTATGAAATAGTATAAAAGGAATATGTAATGGATATATATGATATTTTATTCATTAATACTATTCTCTAAATTATTTACTTATAACTACAGGGTCAATCATTTTCAAACAAGTTCATTTTTTTACACATCTACAAAACATCGACAAATACATCTGATATGAACTAACATTATTAAACAGTTATTATAACATTATAATATGTAATATTAACTGAATAAGAATATATATAAGAGGTATTTAAGCAATTATAAATTGACCAATGTTTTTTATTCAGGAATATAAAGAAACGAACAAGACAAGTCGGACTTGAGGTATGAGATCCTACCCCTCTCCTTCATTTTAAGTACACTCTTCTATGTCATTCCTTTTAATCTCATCTTACTTATGATTGGGATGTTATATTATATTAATATTACTGTAATTTTTATGTTCATATGATGAATGAACCTACTTTCTCTCATCAATTAATTTTGGATGTTTTGAGTGGTGCAGTTTGGCTGCCAAATGTTTGTAAGAGATCCAACCTCTCTCTTTCTTTTTAAGTACTCTCTTTTATGTAACATCTTTTACGATCATATTTTTTATGTTGTGGGATGTTATTTTTTATTCATCTTGATGTAAATTTTATTTTAATATTATGAGATACCATATTTGATCTCATGGATCCATTTTTGGATGTTTTAAGTGGCGTCGTTAGGCTGTAGAGTTTTCGTAAGGGATTTTTCATCTCACTTTTATTTCCGTGAGATTTATGAAACATTTTCCACCATTCCCATTGAGTGGTATATATTCTTCCCATTATTCTACTGTTTGTGTAATATAATTTCATTTATGAGTATTTACATCAATGTTGTATTATCCTTCTTTCAGGGGGTGTATGTTTCAAAAGATACCCAAGTCGGTACGGGAACCTTTCACCCTCTTCTTAAAAGACTTCTTCGGTTCGGCCTTTTAATTTACATATTTTTATGTCGGGATATGTTCTTATTGATGTAAATTTTATGTCCAAGTGATGAGATACCCTTTTTATCTCTCATCAACTCATTTTCTAAATTTTGAAGTGACACTGTTAGGCTGTTAAATTTTTGCAAGGGAACTTCATAACCCAATTTTGATTCTTTGGTATAAACCTGCACTCCTTGAATATGTCATTCTATGAATATGTTTGAATAACCTCTAATTTTTTTACACTTAATACCCACTTATATTTGATGTATTCATTTTTCACACATAAATATGTAATTGAGTTATCCTTAATCCAAGGATACCGTCCTTGTAAGGTAATCCGTCTCAATCTCATTTATATGAGGCATGTCTTGTTTTAAATAAAACTTTATTTTATACTATGTATAAACCTCATTGAATTTTACGTTTATCCAAAAGGAATATTTTTTATACAAAGAATTTTACTAAACGAAAAAAGGGAATGTTTTCTCATACGTATGCGGCGACAATGACTTCTCCGCCGCCGTGACCATTATTTGAGTTTCGAATTCTTCTACAAGCCATATATTTTTTTAAAAGAAAAATAAACACCCTGTTTTACTTTTCTTTTATTTTGGTATAGAAACTGGTTTTCATAATGTTTTCATATCAATGTGTTTTCCTTATATCATGTGATTGAAGAGTGGAAATGTTATGTTTCCTTTATGCATGTTTTATGTGATATGATTATGTTATGGTTCTTGGGCATTATTATGATGACGGGTGGTTCCGTGATAAAATAAGGGCGGGTGAGCCTGATATAGCTCTCCAATGCATTGGGTAACGCAAAGGAGTTAAACGTTAATGTTTATCCGAAGAGATTTAGGGAATATAATGTTATGGGTATTCCAAATGTAACCAAGAGCATTACTCCCTATGTAAGAATGTTATGAATGCCTCAAATTACCTTTATGTCTTATGATTTCTATGATTTATTCATGATTTGATGAGGTATGTTAATGTTATTATGTTTTATGAGTGGAGTGTGATTTCATTGATTCTTTTGTATAGATGTACTATTGTTTCCATTCCATATTTTTATATCCCTTACTGATCTTTTTATGCTCATCCCATGTTTTTGAAATTATTTCACAGGTCAAGGGAAGGGTACATGATATGATGATAATATCAAGGATGTGTCAAGAAAGAATCCATGTTTTATTTTAAATATGTTTCCATTGATGGAAAAAATAAATACTATCTTTTATGTAACCACTTTGTTTAAATGTGGAATGTAATGCAAGTTTTTATGATCTAATTCTCTAAAACTCTAAACCTGAAAAGATCCTCAAGGATTAATCTTTCAATATCTCAATATTATGAAATGTTTAAGTCTGGGTTCTTTTATCTGGTATGAAAGGTCGGTTTAGACAACTTTAGGAATTAGGAGTTTTTGTTAGACACATGATTAGTCCCTATAACAATTATTTCAGTTAAATCCTTGTTTTATAACTTTTTTCAGGTCATGTAATGTCAGTTATGAATGGAAGGAGAAGGATCTCAAACGACATTCCCTGTCTCTTCATGATGACATGCTTGCAATAATTCTTGCAAATTCATGTGCGGATGATTGTGAAACTTTTTCTAGCATAAAACTCACTTGCAAGAAGTTTTTTGAGATATCAAACTCCTCCACTATGCCTCATTATCATCGTAGATCATGGGTTGTTTTTAGACAAATACTATTTTCACAATATTCTCATATTTTCAAGAATGGTAAATATTATCAAGGTATTTTCAAATATTTTACCTTATCACAAGAATTTGAAGCATATTATGATTTTAAAAATGGTGCTGAGGAAGTAGACCCTTGTGAAACCTATTTATATTTGCGTTTAAAATATAGTCTCTCAGAACATACTTATGGTATTTTAAAATGACCAATAATAGAATGTTTCAACTCAAATTATGTCTGACTATTTTATAGAAATCATGCTTTATCACATGTTTTGAATTATATGTCATACATGATTATTTTCCAATACTGTTTTTCTATGAACACCCATATGACCCATGTTGTACAAGGTGTATTTGGATGGAGGAAGAAAATGATTTTGAAGTATCTCTAAATCAATGTTTTAATGCATTGGACTTCTACCTATGTAAGTAAGATGACGATAAAACCTAGTGGACTCCATTATCAAGGTATGATGTTATTGATTTTGGAAATCGTTTTATTTTATCTTATGGTGATGAAATATGACTTCAAGAATTAAGATGTTGAGATCATAACAAATTTGGATGAAAATGAGATGTATAAAGAATATATTGAGGTTAAAACATGTTAGGGTTATTTTTACATTTTTATAAAAAAGACAAAATGTAGACCGTGTGACAACCCGTCGCGTCGGACAAAGTTGCGGGAATCGAACCCACAACCAAAGTGAGACGGGTATTTATCGCCTACCATTAGACTACGTGAAGTCCCTGGTTATTATGACTTATTATTTTTAGTTAGATGATTTTATGAATTAAGAGTAAGTTGATTTTGGTTTATCTATATAAATTATTAATCTATCATGGAGGATATGTGATTAGGTTAATTACTTTTCAATATGAGACTTTAAGAGCAACTGATGTTATTTGGAGATAAGTGTTAATTTGTACCTTGGAAGACTATGTGATTAAATCCTTCAAATATTTGGTTTTCATTCTTAATTCGGTTTACTTTGAAGAATTTTATGGACAAATTGTTTATCAAATGGTCTTCGTTGAACTTTGGGTTTAGTTTGAAAACTTTTGGAGATTAAGAATAGATTTTCTATTCATAATGGGTTATCCTTTTCTAGATTATGTTATCTTTTTCTAATAATTTTGGTTTTGGTAAGAGTCTAAAGACATGGGAAATATATAGTCCTGTTTTTTGGATTAGGTGATTCTCTAGAAGTTGATTATAGTACTCTTAGTGTGAACAAGTATTCTTAAATACTCATCATTTGGGGAATGTATGAGTTTGTGTACGAAATCTAATAAAAGTTGAAAGTCAACATGACAAGTAAATATGTTTCCATAAGATAAAAAATAAATTCCTCAATGAAAAGTATCTTAAAACCAAAATGTTGTCTATTAACGTTTCCTACCGGGGAATCAAATACCGTTTAACCCACCACAAGTTTGTGATTTTTTGTATGGTTAACTTTCTCCTAAAAATGTTTTCTGTCACTCTCTCTCAAGACATGACCCTTTGCATTTTCTTCCATATCCATGGTTTCCTACATGAAATCCTAGTATGGGTTAACTCAGGTGACCTCTGTAATTCTCTTTCATTCTTTTAAAGTGATTGTTTTACCGACTCTTGTTCTGATGTGGGACTTTCAATGATGTTTCCAGGCCCAATTTTAAAATTGCGAGGACGCAATTTCCAAAAGGGGGGGAAGGATGTTACACCCCAGGTAAATAAAGAATATGAAATTTTTATATTTACCCCATTCTGTGATTAAAATGTTAATATTAATTTAAAGGGAACACTATGCTCGATGGCTTACCCAATACGCAACAATAAGATCCTTTGATATATTACGTTGCACTCTAATAATAACATAATTTTATTTTAAATGGTAGTAAACACCTAGACATTGTAATGAGGGGAATGAACCGAACTAACTAAAAAATGATTATATATGTTTTTAAATTTTTTTTACTTTTTACAATAAATTTAAGTGGATTAAAAATGCGAATGAATCCACTTTTAAGTGTAAACATTCGAATATTTTTTTAAAGGTCGATTAACCGCCTTTTGATAGAGAACATCTTTTAAATACACTTTTTGAAAATTTAATGTGTTATATTTGACAAAATAAAATTCTTCTTTAGAATCAGGAAATAAAAATTTACTTTGTGTAAATTTTTGGTATTTTTCCGATAATGTTCATTTTTTAATTAATAGTGAAAAATGTTGTATTTTATTTCAGAACCTATTTTTAATCTAATTTATTTATATGATTATATTATCTTTTGAATTGGTTTTAAAGTGAAATTAGAATTTATTTTTACCATTTAATCCAATAGTGGTCATTGGAAATAATTTCACTTTGAAAATGGACTTAAACTTGTGTCAATCTTTTGATACTTATTGTTTCATAAAAACACGCTATTTGCTCTGACAGTGGGAATTAATTATTAAATTATTTAATGTAAATTATATGTTTTGAATTTTGTAAAATAGACATCATTTTTGAATCCGGAATATCAAATATATCTTAGGGTGACGTTTTGGTATTTTTCAGAAAAACTTCAATTTTTGATGAATAGTGAAACCACTAAGTGGTATTTATAAAAACTGATTTTCTGTTTAAATGAAATTTTACCACCTATGTGTTTTGAATTTAAAATATCCTACATACATGGTTGCCATTAATAAGTAAAATGTGGTTCAATTGGATTAAAATAAATTTTTGTTGAATAGTAACTTTTAAGTTTTTAATCGCGATTAGAGGTAATTAGTGTAATTTAAGGTAAACATGATGTTTTAATAATATGAAATGATCTTGAAACATGTCCTACACTTATTGGATGTGTCATGGCCGACAAAGTCAATCCATGGGTCAACATGGGGACCCCATGGATCCATTTTGTGGGAAAATAACATTAATAACTTTTTATTTAATGTTAAAATTAAAATGTCACAAACATGAGTTGTTTTACTAAAAGAATTTATTACATGGGATTATACAATTCATAATTTTAACTATAAATAGTAATTAGAAATCTAAAAAGATTTTCAACATCATGATATTTTTTTAATCATTTGTAGACAATAAATAAATTATGTTATTTATGAAACCATGATGATGCAGCGATTACCTCATTATATAACGATTTAAATAAAAAGAAAATATAATGTAAAATATAAGCCCTAAACTTGTTAAAAGCCTATTGGATGGGTTTATTTAGAACTCCTATAACCTTATCTTCTAAATATATAATTTTGGGACCTTTAAAATCCGAAAATCATATTATAAAAATGTATTATTTTATAACATTCCAAGAGTGCCCCTCCTCTCCTCTTATAAAAGGCCCCCACCTCTACCACCTTACCCACACATCCAAAGCCTTTGGCTTGTCCAAACCCAGCCCATTTCATCTCTACATCCCTTAAATCATCCTTGAAACCTCACAATGGGCATAATCATTTCTAAGGAAGCCTTTGAGCTTAAATCAAAGACAGTTACCCGTTTTAAAGGTAGTGTTTTTCTTGTGTTCTTATGTTTTATTTTGCTTCTACAACCCCATAAACACTTTTTATTATTTTATTTTGTAACACCACCAGTATTTTAAATATACTATGATGTTATTATGTGATTTATTAGAACCACATGTACACACACCTTCATCTAATGGTTAATGATCATACTGTTTCTGTGGTTTGCGATTTTCTGCCTCACGAAACGATGATTGTCAATATTCCTTTAACACCTTTAAAGTTGGCCATTATGATGTCAATGTATTTTATATATAATATATATGGTATTTTTGTTTTGTATATACTTCTTTATTTTATATTTAAAACATACCTTTATTTTTTTCATGTTGTTAAAATGCAATAATTTCATATGAGGAAGTGTGGACTACCGCCCCCTCATGTGATGTGACTCGTTAATGCAATAAATGGAATGTATAAAGAATGAAATTAATGAAAATATGTGACCTATATAACATATATTTTATAAATTAATTATTATATATATATATCTCTCTCATTTATTTTTAATTACATTAATATGACAAAAAAATGAAAGTAGCGTTCATGCGTACGTACGGCCTACCGTCTTCATGAATGGTGCTTTTCATTTTTTATCTCCAAATGTTATAGAATAGAATAAAAGGAATATGTACTGGATATATATGATATTTTAATAATTAATACTATTCGGTAAATGATTTACTTATTACTACATGGGCAATCATTTTCAAACAAGTTCATTTTTTACTCATGTACCAAACATCGGCAAAAACATCTGATATGAACTAACACTATTAAACAAATATTATAAAATTATAATATGTGATATTAACTGATTAATAATCTTGAAAGGAGGTATTTATGCAATTATAAATTGAAAATAGTTTATTATTCAGGAATATAATGAAATGAACAAGACATGTCGGACTTGAGGTAAGGGATCATAGTCCTCTCTTTATTTTTAAGTAAACTCTTTTATGTCATTCCTTTTAAGCACATCTTTATTATGATTGGGATGTTATTTTATATTAATATTACTTTAATTTTTATGTTCATATTATGAGAGACCCTACTATCTCTCATCAATCAATTTTTGAATTTTTTAGTGGGGCTGTTAGGCTGTCGATGTTTTGTAAGAGATCCAACCTCTCTCTTTCTTTTTAAGTACTCTCCTTTATGTCACTTCTTTTATGCTCATCTTTTTTATGTTGGGGATGTTATTTTATATTCCTCTTGATGTAAATTTTAAGTTAATACGATGAGAGACCCTATTTTATCTCATTAATCCATTTTAGATGTTTTAAGTGGCGCCATTAGGCTGCAGTGTTTTCGTAAGGGATTTTTCATCTCACATTTATTCATGTGAGATTTATGCTACATTTTCCGCCATTCCCATTGAGTAGTATATATAATTCCCATTATTATACTGTTTGTGTAATATAATTTCGTTTATGAGTGTTTACAACAATTTTTTATTGTCCTTCTTTCATGTGGTGTATGTTTTGAAAGATACCCAAGTCGGTAAGTGAACTTTTCACCCTCCTCTTTTTAAAATACTTCTTTTGTTGGGTCTTTTAATTTACATATTGTGATGTTGGGATATGTTCTTATTGATGTAAATTTTTTTCCAAGTGATGATATACACTTTTTATCTCTCATCAACTCATTTTCTGAATTTTGAAGTGACGACGTTAGGTCGTCGAATTTTAGCAAGGGAACTTCTTAACCCAATTTTGATTCTTTGGGATAAACTTTCACTCCTTGAATAGGTTGTTCTATGAATATGTGTGAATAACCCCTGATTGTTTTACACATAATATCCACTTACATTTGGTCTATTCGTTTGTCACACATAATTATGTAATTGATTTATTCTTAATCCAAGGATACCGTCTTTGTAAGGGAATCCATCTCAATATTTTTTATTTGAGGGATATCTTGTTTTATAAACAACTTTCTTTTATACAGTTTATAATCCCATTTGACTTTTACATTTATCCAAAAGGAATATTTTTTATATGAATCGTTTTACTAAATGACAAAAGGGAATTTTTTATCGTACGTATGCAGCGACAATGACATCTCTACCGCCGTGACCATTATTTGAGTTTCAGCTTCCTCTTTATGCCATAAATTTTTTTAAAAGAAAAATAAAGACCCTATTTTAGTTTTATTTTATTTTGGAATTGAATATTGTTTTCATAATTTTTTCATATCAATGTGTTGTATTTATATCTTGTGATTGAAAAGTGGAAATGTTATGTTTCATTTATGCATGATTTATGTGATACGATTATGTTATGGTTATTGGGCATTATTATGAAGACTGGTGGTTCCGTGATAAACTAAGGGCGTGTGATCCTGATATAGATCTCTAATTCATTGGGTAACGGTAAGGATTTAAATGTTAAGGGATCTACGAAGAGATTTAGGGAATATACTGTGATGGGTATTCCAAACGTAACCAAGAGGGTTACTCCCTACGTAAGAATGTTATGAATTCCTCAAGTTACCTCTATGTCTTATGATTTCTATGATTTATTCCTGATTTGATGAGGTATGTTAAAGTGCTTATGTTTTATGAGTAGAGAATGATTTCATTGATTCTTGTGTATACATGTACTCATGTTACCTTTCCATATTTTTATATCCCTTACTAATATTTTTATGCTCATCCCACATTTTTGAAATGTATTTTGCAGGTCAAGGGAACAGGACATGATATGATGATAGTGTCAAGGAAGTGTCAAGAATGAATCCATGTTTTATTTTGAATATGTTTCCGTTGATGGGAAAATGAATACTATCATTTATGTAACCATTTTGTTTAAATGTGGAATGTAATGAATGTTTTTATATTCTAATTCTCTAAAACTCTAATAATGAAATGATCCTCAAGGTGTATTCTTTAAATATCACAAGATTAAGTAACGTTTAAGGCGGCGGTCTTATAGTGAATGAGTATAACATAGTAGAATTTACACCCACCAAAACGTGGATCGAAAATCATGAATGTTGTCGTAAAACATTAACATAAGACAAGAGTCACGTGATACAATAATAATGAGACATGTTTAATCAATCTAGAAAAAATAGATACATTATAAAATCATAGAAAACATAGATAAAATGTGTTGGTATTTTGGAATAGAATTACCATATCACACCTCAATCAATCTTAAAAATGGAAAATTCTACCTGGTAAATTCCAATAATATATTTGGTGAAACCTATATCTATTTAACCATAACCCAGTATAAAATGAATTGGTGAGATTTATAGAGATCACTCATGATCTAGAGCTCTATTAGTCTTACATGTCCTCAAAATAAATTCATATGACCCCCATTATAGTCTTAACATGCGAAATATTTCATTTTATAATATAACAATTATCATTTATCTATCAAAACATTATTTACCCATAGAAATGATACAGTTTCTATGATAATATCCTTCAAAAAATCATAATCCTTCTAAATAATGAATAATTATGTTCTCATTACAACCTATCACCAATTTAATAGGAAATATGGAATAATTTTCATAATGATTACAATTATTTATTGATAACCATTATATGGAATTCCATTCATACCATAATCATTAAAATAGTGATTTTGTTGATAGGTTTTGTAAAATGTACATTGCTTGAGAAAAAAGAAATATTCATTTAAAATACATCTTTATAAATTAATTCATAGGTAATCAATTAATTAAATGTTATCTAATGAATAATAAAAATTTATATGATACTATTTTTAATACATGTAAATGGAAAAATGGTTATCTAGTGGAAGGAGGAGAAATAAGGTTAAATTTTTTAAAGACATTTTTTGATCCAATTTCAGTATCAATGAGAAAACAATTATTTAAAATTATTTAATAATAAAAATAAAAAAATATACAATAAATAATATGTTGTTAATGAAATTATTGTATTTCAATTTCCAAAAAATTTACCTTGAATATAATCATTTCCAAAATGAAATGAGATTCTTTCAAAAAATCATTTCCTATTAATATCACATTCGAATGAAAAATAATTAATAGAAATAATATGATATATTTATTTTAAACCCATTATTTAAATTTAAGGTTATCTATATAATTATTAATGGGGATGTATATACATCATACATGGAAATTATGGTTCATCATATGAATCGTGCCTTAATAAAATGTGTTTGAGGCAAAAAATACCCGTAAAAGTTCATATCTTTTGATGTGATAATTATTTCATAACGTAAATATGTTATCATATTTAATTTCATTTAAAAGTGTTAATTATATAAACAATCATTAATATATATATATATATATAATAATAGATCAATAATGTTAACAATGTTAAAATATAACCCAATTAATGAATATTGAGTTCAGACACCCCTACTTCTTCGTAACTTTTTAATCAAATAATCATGGATGAAATAATTTGAAATTTAAATTAAAATACCATAATTTTTTAATTATTGAATATAAAACATGTAAAATTTATGTATATACCCTATATAAATGAAATTAGTTATACGAAATTAAACGTTACTAAAAGATAGGAAATTGAGGTGAACTCACTTAAATTAAGTCCAAACTTGCTATGTATGTCTATTTCCATCTATATAACAAAATTATATCTCTTAATTGCCTACTGAAGAAAAATATATGGGATTATTAATATGTTGTTAAATAACATGTCTCATTCATTTCAATGATGAAATTAATTTCCTTGTATGTTATGTCCATGTCGTGTGTTTTGAGGACATTTGGCTCATAACTAATAAAAACATCATTTAATTAAATGTGGATAAACAAGTAATAGTAAATTAATCCCCATAAATATAATTATTACAGAATTATACTTTTTTTATTTTAGTTATACTTTTATGAAAAACAATATTTTTTTGGTCAGTATAATTTTATTACGTTATAATCATATGGATGGTTGGTCACATTTACACATGGGTATCTTTTACATTATTCAATATACTAGCGGAAAATAATTTAATAATAATTTTATATTTATATAATGATTATTATATCATAAATCTAATATTATGTTTATAATACACTTATATAAATAATCCAATTGAGTTGGTGATGAAAAATGTATCACATATCTTTGTAGAGGTGGTAATCCACACTTATGATTGAATGATGTTATCATTTTTCAAGGGATGAAATGGTATAAATATAGAAGATATATTATATTAAATATAATTAAATAATTAAATAATATCATATATGTGACTTTAATCCATAATTTTTACACAATATAAGATTTTTTTATTGAAAAATATTTATGTTGTTTTGTGAGGCGGTACTCCACTATAAACAAAATTGATGGTTTCATTCCTCATTTGATAGAAGATGAATATTGATTAATGGTTTAACCATATCCATATTAAATTTTATGTATATAATATATACTAATTTTATTATATCATCATTCTATATTATTAATTTAATTAGGAGGTGGAATTAATAAAACTAAAACACACAATTAAGAGTTATAACTCTTTATTGGAAAACAACCTTCATCTCACATCATAATGATTATAGTTAGGTCAGTTGATGCGATATGGTACTCTAGGTCTTATATATGTTGGGATTGATTGTAATTTTAATGGTATTATTTTATCTATAGTGATCAAAAGGTGTGAGAAATAGCGTACATAGGGTTCCCTTTTATAAGTGAATGGAGATGTATTCATTGAATTTATTAATTTATTAAATTAATATAATCGATCCTTCATGAAAATATATAAATAAAATGATATTTTTCAGGTATTGAAGTATTATGAGTAGAGATTATATAATTAAATAATATTTTAACATGTTTTGGTTATGTTTTCACCCTTATCATAATGTTTTAACCCCATGTTAACCATTTTTATAATTATCATGATATAAATGTTTTTTTATTTAGGGGTCAATAAAGATACAAAAAAATGAAAATTTAAAAGTATATGACCCATAAATGATAGTTAAAAAAATATATCATTCAAATTTTTGAATATGATATTTTTATGAATTTCAGATCATTTGATAAAATTTTTATTTATTATTAAATATCATTAAAATAATTTTTGGAAAATTTAATTGATATTGACTTTATATTCATAATGATAAAAATTGAATCTGAATATATACTTTTACTACATATTAAATATGATGAATCTATTAATAAATTTCATTCAAATATATAATTCACTCAAAAATTTATATTAACAGATTAACAAACCATTTACCGTGTGTCTAAACTCATAGAACATGAAATATAACAGTGCTATTAAATAATTTAAGGTAAATATTTTGTATCAAAAAATTAAAACAAAATTTCCATCATTAATATAATTTCATTATCATGGAAATAAATTTTAATATTCACGAATAAATTATTTTTATACCAATGTGATCATATAAGTGAAATGTAAATCAATAGAGTGGCCCTATTCATTTTTCTTATCATAATGTAATATATGTTATTTTTCAATAAAAATGGAAAAAATTTACATAGAATTGAATCTAAAATGAGAGTGGTTAAAAAAACTCATAAAACTTATTAACGAAATAGTATATATTCATTTTTAATAAATATCATAATTTTTTAATTGTAATTATCTAATTTACCCTAACTGGTATCAAAAATATTTACCCCATTTAGTCTTTATAATAACAAAACATGTAAGATAAATAAATGAATCAAAAATTAAAATTATATCCCAAATATAGGGTTAATTTTTTGTGATTCAATTATTTTAATATTAAGAAATCAATTTTTACATAAATTCCTAAAACTCAACGAATTGCCTTTTTATAAAATTGCACATTTATACCCAAAAATTAATTCTAATAACTTTATATAGATTTATAATCAAAATCAAGTAAATTTAAATACAAATATAAATATATATATATAATTAAATATGAACTATGTTAATTTAATATCAATTTAAAAATAAAGTGTTACTTTTCAGTTAAAAGAAACGATCGTTTTACAAAAATCATTAAATTCACTACACACTAGAAATCATTATTTTTTTACAATAAAAATAGTTCAGAATAATATAATTTCGATATAATGAATTAAATAACTTCATTTTGTTAATAAAATATTATTTCTATATGTGAAAAAAAATTATTATAATATTGCTTAAAAAATGAATATATTAAACCATTTTTAAGAAAAAATATTTTTATTGTAAATTTATTTTACTAAAAATTGAGTGATCATTTAAAATGAATATATTAAACCATTTTTATGTAGGGGATGTTTTTCATCAAATTTTCCATTCAAAGAATTATTTAGGTTCTCTTCGAGGGAGGGTAGTCATATATGTGGTATATGTTCTTACTGATCATCTTGAGATTCATTGTTATTAAACAGATAAAATATGTTATATCACCATCATAACTAGATATAATACTGATAATAAAGGAAATTATATGTTATTGAGTTAATTTTTATACATTTTCACTCTTTTTACCGTCTTTTATAAGGTAATAATGTCACTTGTGCATACAAGATGACAAAAACCGTGACAAAGTGATGATATTCATTTTTTATTTTTTCATTTAATAAACATTGATAAGTATATATTTAATTAATATATATTATAAAATTTTGTATGAAAATGCTATATATTATTTATCTTTATTTAGTTCCATTTATCTAATGGTGGTAACATCATACAAGTATTCAAACGGACTACCATCCACATGAAGTGATGCATATCATTATTCATCATTGATTCCTAATGCGTGTTATAAAAGTGTATATAATGAATTAATATGATACTTATTCCATGATAAATATTCTAGATATGATGAATCCAACACCATTTTGCATGAACTAGATCAATAAAACTAAATCAATCATGGAAATCATATTAGTTTTCCCCTGAATATTAATTTTTATAACTAATTCGTAACCACAAGACAATATATAATTATAATGGAATTATAAAAATTAATTAAATTATGAATCTGGTTCTAGAATTGTTTTATTACAAGTAATTATTTTTTTAAATGATGTTGGAACATGAATGAACCATGAAAATACATTATGTAACGGTTTATATTAAATGTATAATTTCATTTGAGGATCATCTATGATAAATTTCACTTGTGGGACTTTTTATAGATCATACACTTTAAATCTATTATATTTTATTCTCCTATCATTTTTTTAAAAAAAAATTAATAAAAGGTAAAATATTCCTTAATTCGATACAAGAAATGATAATGAATTATTTTGAAGAAAATCTATCATTTTTTCCATTCGGTCAAAAAAAATTTCTTTATATATCCATGTTATAAAAATAATTTGACAAATTTTCATTTCAATGATTAATGGAATATTTATATTTATTTTATACCATATAATACATTCTATAAAATGTTTTAAAAATGATATTTTTAATGTTTTAAGAGATGTTTCTTTATTATTGTATTGAAAATTTGTGAAAATAATATGTGTTTTAACCCTTGAGTCATAGTGAACTTATATATTTTACATAATTAGTCTTTGCATTATTGTTTCCTTTAAATGAACCTATGTTTATTTTCATGGAACGTTTTTCCCAATATCAAAGATATTTTTAGTTTTTAATGATACTGAATGAAAATAATAATTTCATTTTTTTAATTTAATTACCGAATAAACTTTTAATTGTAATATTCATTTATTAAAATATAATTTAAGGATTTCTAAGATTCACCAAGTATATGATCATATAAGATTGGACAAATTATTTATCTATATAGCTTATAATTATTGTAGTTTAACTACGATTCCATGAATCAAATTTAATTTCCACGGATTAATTAACATGTGGTTTTATATTTAGGAAACAATTTTCTCTTCCAGGGGTTATGCAATTAAAACATAATGAAATCATTATTAAACTAATATCCATTACATTGGTTAGTATATTATAAAATGATGAATATTTTTATGATAATGTGGCACACATATGTATATTTTCTATTTTGTTATTGGTGGTTTAAGAAATAAATATCCTTCTAAATCATTAGGTAATGTCTGATGTATGATTAGACTATTCTATAACACAATCATATTATAAAAATAAAAATACATTTGAAAACATCTATAGAATGCAACATCGATCCTCTAAGAATAATTAAATACAATTATTTAAATATAATAATAATAACATATTAATTAAATTGGTTTTTATGATTATAATTAATAGATTAATAATAAATATATATATTTCTAACTCAATATAAATGTATCAATAAATTATGAGTAACCACTCATATTTTAGTAAAGTCGTTTTATTTGTCATAAATATAATTTCTCAAAAAGTGTGTATTATAACATTATATGAGAAAAAATTAAAATGAATTACAATTCTTCGTAAATTTTATTTGATAAAAAATAGAAATTTTTAAATAATCATATCAAAATTATATTATAGTGATAATTTGATATTTTTGTAAAATGTTTGATTGTTCAATGAATATTGAAAAATAATGTTTTTATTCAAAAAATTATTTTTTACTATAATATTTAAAATGTGAAATTATATTTTAGATTATGATTTAAATTTTAATATTTAATTTTTTATAACAGTAATCCAATTATAGACTATGGAATCAATTTTATACATGAATTTGGAATGAAATGGTTTTCATAATAAAAAGTAAATTTTATAAAAAAACCATTTTTAGGGCATTTTTCATTTTAATATTAAATTAATTTCATCCAATTATAGATGTTGAATATTTTAAAAATGGGTTACCACCACCATGGTCCATATTTTTTTGTATTTTAAAATACATATTTAATGGGAGAGTGTGAACCTAGTACAACTCCAACTAGCTACCATCAGACAAACAAAACACCATATCCCAGAAATCCCACAAATCTCACCCATACCGTAGACCAAGCATCCGCCAGATACAAAAAATTAAAATTTGAACATTCAAAAAACATCCATCCATGGTCAAAGAACCACACAACATGAAACCCATTCTCACATAAGTTGATCATAGCAGCAATGTTCCATCCAAAGAAGATCATCATCACTAGAGAACAAAGCACCACACAAAGAAGGCCTCAAACCAGGGGCAGGAAACAACTGGAAGAAACTGGACAAATCAAATCTTTTAAAAATAATCCTCATAAATCAGCCATGCTGACACGGCCTTCGCCATCATCCCCAAGCCGCAAAATTCTCCAGCGACTTCATGAACCACTGGAACCCTCCAACAAACTATAAAACAGAAATGCTTCACGAAGACCAGTGAGTTGTCGAGTATACCTAAATCAGAGAAGATCATGACCAAACAGATCCCTAGTTGTCTCACCACCTTCGCCTTGGTCAAAATTCCCTGCACCACCGCCTCTACCATTTTCCACCACCACAGCCAAACAAAACAGACGCCCCTCGCCTGAACCACCGGGAACTCGTCACCATAACACACCGCATACCCAAAGGCTTCTTCAGACCATCACACCCGACCGACCCGGAAGGGGAGGTTGTCCTGGATTACAGATAGGGGAGAGCATTGAGACTTCCACATCAAGCCACCGAGAACATGCACCATCACTAAAACCATCAACACAAAGAGAAACTATCACCCACAATATTCCCCAACAATGTCAAAAATCAAATCAAAATCATCAAGAAAAAGGTGGTAGAAATGATATAGGAACCCAAAGGGATGCTAGGACTAAAGTAAATCGTGGGGATGAAACCCCATAAAGAGTGAAGAGATACAGAAAACAGAGGCTGTCACCCAAACGAAGTAAATACATGGTGATGAGAAATCCACAACCTCCAGTACGCTAAAACCAAAACCTCCGAGTCTCCTCATTCCAAACCCAACATGATTATGAGTAATGGAGCTCAAGGTTAGAGTGCGGCAGAGATGTCCTGAATGATATCTGAAGCAACATGAATTAAAAAATAGGTAACATATTTGGAATAGGTTCCTATTATTTTTAATCATTATGAGTAGTAATAATATTAAATAATAGTCACTCGAGTATGGGTGAATCAAGAAATTATAATTAAAAATAATATTATAGGGACTCAACAATAACCCAAATAGTTTCCATATCAATTATTATGAGTTGATTAGTGATATTTACATCCCACTTCAAAAATATAGAATAATGGAAGATTTTTTATTTGATTTAGACTATTATATTAGTTTAGGTAAGAAAAGTCAAAAATGCAATTATCTTTGGTTTTGTATCTCTAGTTTTTTTAAATTTAAATTAATATAGGATATAATTTGTTCTAAAATGTTTTTTTTAATTTAAATTTTTTATCATTGTATATTATTTCTATTTATTATTTATTAAATAATTAAATAAATTGATTGTGTAATACAGAAATATTTGTTATTAAATTATTTAAAAATGTATTTTAAAAATATTAAAATTATTAATTTTGTTTTCAATGAAAAATGAATTTTATATATGTTGAACATATTATAGATTAATTAATATTATGTATTCTAATTTATATTAAAATATTATCATTTTGGAGCTTTTTTACCGAAAAATAATTTTTATTAATTTTGTGGTTAAAGTAATTCGATGTTTTACACTTATCTTCCTTATAAATAGAAACCTAATCTGTAAATTATGTAACACATAAAAGGGAATTTATTTCATGAAATAACTTGAACAATAAATTACTAATATTCCATTCCTATTTTATAGATGTCTTATTTTAGGAAAAAAAACACCTTAGATTTATTATGGTGTAAAAGAAAACATATTTTTTATGAGGAAGTATAGATTTTATCAAACTATTTTAGCCCTATTTCTTCATCCACTTCATTCAAATATTATTCATCCATGCTAATATAATAAAATATATAGGTCATATATACAAAGATGTTGTTATATAAATGTAATAACCTTTACCTATCTCATTTTTCATCAAATATGAAACAAACCCATCGTTCATGTATATGGAGAACTACTGCCTCGCGAACCAAAGTAATTTGTCTTCCATAACCATCTCCCAATGAATTTTTTAACTATACATTTACTGTATATATAATATATTCATGAAATAATTAACATTATTTAACAAAAATATATCATCTATTTTCATACCTTTCGATCCATAGAAGAATGAAAATTCCATTTGTACGTATCTATGGATTATCACAACCATGATGTATTGTGATTATTTTTCAAAACCACATTACATTGATTCTATATATAAATATATTAAATAAATATTTTAATTTTAGGATACTATAATAATTTTGGAAATATAATATGAAATTTTAACACTTTTCATCATCATTGTTGAACAATGGAAATGCTACCCATGAATATGTATGGCATATCATCTTCATAATAGTAACATAATTTGTTTTTATCATCAACATCAATTGTGTTATTAAATTTATAATTTAAATATAAAAAATATAATTATTTTATCCTTATTATTATATACAATAACAAATAATTTCATCTTTTAACATAGTAATCTTACCACTTTGATTTTTTGATGTATGAGGTGAATATCATCCAAATGTCTTACATGTTCATAAATGATTTAATATTTAAATAAAACCTGATAATAAATAAATAATAATAATAATAAACGTGAATTGTTTTCTTAAGTACGTAAATAATTAACATAATTTTATTATAACGGATAATAAAAAATGTTCAATATGATTTCGACTAAGGGTAATGGACCTTCTTTTATTAAAAACATTTTTTAATGTTTCCCTTCCAAATCTTTTTCTTCCATTTCCATGTTAATTTAAATAATGTAGGTGAATTAATAAATTATTCAATTATTTATAAGTGTAATTTTTTAATATTTTTAACATTATTTAATATATTATTATAGAGAAATCCTTTTATGGTTTTATGTATGGTATACTTTTCAACAAAAAAAATCATTTTAAATGATTTAATGTTTTATTTTCAAAAAATATATCATCAATGTAAATAGACATAAAAATATTTTTATAGATTAATATTAATGGTGATAATGGAATTATAATTTAAATTATATCTATCTCCTACTTTGACATTCAAAATGAATATGTTTACATATTTTATATGGAACATTATGAAATTCATTACAAATGAAAAAAAGTGAAATGTTCAATTTTTATGTATACCCCATTAATGGATTTTCCATCCACCATAATAGATATTTTATATGAGTCATACACATTACAATTTCATGTTTTGTTAAATGAAAACCCATTGTTTCCTTTAATGTGACAATTTATGACTTAGGATCATTTCTCAAAGTCTTTTTTATGAAATATAATATGTTTATGATATGATGCATGAATATGAAATGCATTTTCTCCTAGGAATCTATTATATTTATGCCTTATGTTTTATTATATATTTGTGGAAGCAAATAATGTAGATGTAGATGTGGGTGTTCCGCTATATTTCTCAATCATATTGGATAATTTTTTTTGACTCATTAGACGTTATGTATGGGATAAGGCTGTAAACCAAATCCATAATAGGGCATTGTTTACTATTTAATGTTGTTTTAATAGATAGCCTTGACATATATTTATTACATTTTTTCTAATTTGTTTTATAATTCGATTATAATACAATGTAATTAATTTTATTGTCCAAAATTATTAATCATTAGAAATATCCTTCAGTATATAATCATATATCATTAACTTAGATTTTATAGTTCCACATCCGGCTTATTCCCATACTAAGATTTATCTGTTCATTCCCCATTTGATGACTTTTTTAAAATGTTTTTAATGATTATTAGGGACAAAATATATGTCAATATGAAAATTATAGCGAAATTTATGAAAAAGAAATCATTTTATATAATTTTTTTGGTTTTCTATAAAGATGTATACTATGTGGAACTGTCACCTTTGTGATGTAATGTTTATCTATTAGATGGTGATGGAGTAATTATCTAAAAAAATAAAATATAAATATACTCATATATAAGAGCATTAATTATATAATTAAAATTCAATATTATTTAATTTTTAATTATGGTACTTATTGTTGAAATTAGTAGAATGTTTTAAAATGAACCGAAGATTATGATGTTTTCACTTGATGTTAATATAAGAGTTATATATAAAATTATGTTTAGATATTTTTATGTTTGATCATTCGATATATGAAAAAAAATACCGATTTAGTTTTTAAGAGATGTAATTTTAAGGGGACTATTGATATTTTTGGAGATATTTTATAAGGTAGAGGTATATGTGACCCATAGGTATAATGTGGACTATTATATCAAATGAATACTGGCTGTTTTGGGAATTCATGATTAATGGTTTGAGATACAAATTAATGTTATATCATTATTCAATATTGAATATATGTAGGATATTTTTATGATTTTCATAATATTATTGGTAATATTATATGAGTAATAATAATTAGGTTATAGTAAAATAAAAACTCATCGGTTGGGTGATATCTCATTGCATTCGGCAAGGCCATGAAGATAAACCCATAATAGAAGGGAGACAAGGGAGAAACACCTACCACATTCCAACATGATATTATAATTAGTATGAATTTTTTTTATATTAATTTACTCATAATTTTAAATTTTATTTTTTGAACATTTCTATAATCATAAAAAAAAATTGGAATTTAAAATTGATTTGGTATTCATGTGATTTATTTTACTTCGTAAGAATATCACAATAATTTTTGGGATCTCTATATAAGTAATGAAATTAAAAAATTAGTTAATTTTATTTTAGTAATAAAGGATAATTTTTTTTGAGTAATAAATTATTTTAATATGTTTTTTGTTGATACATGTTATTTATCTATCTACACATTTTCACATCCCACTAATATTATCTTATTTTGAATCATTGTTTAATATTCTTTAAAATGATGTTTATACACTATTTTTCCTAGTTTTCAATAAGATGCTTTCTTAACCCTTTTTATGATAGGGGATTCAAAAATTGTATCTTCGCATTTGAATCCCATGGTTTTTGAGACAATGATATAAACATATATCATTCTATTTATTATAGGGGGATAATATTACACGTATATATTTTAAAAATAAAACTATGTTTGATAACATATACAACACATAACAATTAGACTAAAAAACAATATAGTATAATTTTAAAAATATATTTTTTATAACCATGAAGTTAAATTTGTTTTTATTTAAAGGATTAAATACATTATTAAATATATATAAATATCATAATAAATATAAATTTATTGATAAATTCGTAATGAATAATCCCTCAATTAGTAGTAATGTAAATTTATTCTATAAATAATCATTTTTATTGAAAGATGGGTTTTATTGATTTCTATGTGAAAATATTTATATTTATATATTTATCACTTATTAATTTTATTTTATAATAATTATATTATTTTTTATATATTCTAAGTAAAATTAACAAAGGGTGATGTTTATAGATTTTAATGAATCATTGGATTTTTCCATTAATATTTTAAAAAATAATTTTTACTGATAACATTATTTTATTTTATATTATTTACTAATTCATATTCTTTTTATGATTAGGTAAGAATTATATTCAGTTACTTTTTATTAAACCTAATCAAAATATAGTTTTTGGAATAAATGTAATATTGGAATTTGGAATCAAATTTTTTTTTACTTATAAATCTAATTTTTTTAAAATTTATTTTTCATTGGATTTACCATTTTAATATTATATTAATTTATTCTCATTATAGAAATGGAATCATGAAAAAATTATTAAATATTTTTGAATTACGATTTTATAATTAAGAAAATTATTCCATTATATTTTTAATCATTATGTACATCAACAATGGTAAATAATTGTAACCAGGATAATTCCAAATTTGTTAATTAATGTTTTCAATTATATGATTACAACTATAAAATTATGCTAAAGCTTTAATCCAATTTTATGAATGCATTACATAAAGTTAAATTCAATTTTTTACAATATGGTTACATGGTTCCATGTTTCTTATGAATTTACCTTTATGAAATTTATTTAAATAAAATATAAAAATGTAATTTTTTGTATTATTATATCCATTTTTTTAAAACAGATAAATAGTGGGTATTTTTTGTTATAAAAGTGTTATTTGAAATATATATAATAATTTATTCATAATAATATTTTTATATCTTTCAATGATTAATAATTTAATTACGTACTTATGCAATTAAAAATAAAATATTTATTGAATTTAAACAAAAATAAAACGAATTATTTTTACAAAAACAAAATTTCATATTTTTTGAGTGATTTATAAGGAATCATTGATTTTATAGATATATATGGTATATAATTGATGTTAAAAAATTATACATTCAAATTACAACTTTAAAATTATTTATTTAGTGTCATGTTAATGGAATATTTTCAAAAAGGGTGTTAGTGTTATTTAATAATAAATAATATTACAATTTGATTTAATACTCCAAATAATCATTCATTCAAACATGTTATTGAATTTTTTTTAAAAAATATCATATATAGTCCATTTATGGAGTAATTTTACTCAAATAGTAACTAACATTACCCATTGTTTATAGAAACTCTTTTATCATGGAAATTGTCAAAAATGGTTAACATGGGTTAAAAAAATGATGTAACGGTAAATCCATATTATAAATATAATGAAATTTAATTTATGTGGTTTTTAATCTATAATCTAAAAATTATCTAATTATATTGTTTGGGATCATTTTTCTAATAATTATAAAATATGTTAATTTATTATATTTGCTCATTCCAAAAGTACCCCCTCAATTATAAAATGTACCACCTCTCATCTTTTTTATCACATAAAAACCCTTGTATTTTAGGAAATACCTTCAAAAATTACCGCAGAATATTACTACCCATGATATAGATGTATTTTTTAGTCACAATATTTTCTTTATAGGGGTTATGGTGTAATGTAATAGTAATTTCAATAATAAGTTTTACAATTATTCAAAAAATGTTTGAGTTCTATTTCTTCTTATATCTTCATTAAATATATTTAAAAATTGATAATTAAATAACATCAGTAAATCCCACATACATATACATATTATAATGTTATTGTAATGACCAACATATATTACTTATTACATTTAATTGGAAATGATACCATTGTTCGTGTGTATGATTGACTAGTACCTCACGAACTGGTGTAATTAATTTCCAATCATTTACACTTTTGAATGGTTTAATTGATGTATTCATTGAATATATATGAAATAAATGACTTCATAAGAATTATATAAATATAATATGTCATCTATGATGTATTTTCGTACATTTTCATCCATTGAAAAATGGTAACATCGTTTATGTGTAGGTGTAGATTGCAACCTCCATGAACCATTGGAAATCATTTTTCATTCCAAAATTACATAGATACTATATATAAATATATTCAAATAAATTATATTATATTTTATATATAATTATAATTGGTAAATGATAAAATTACACAAGACATATTTCTAACGTTATCATTGAAAAATGGGAATTTAGTCATTTATAAGTCCGAACTACTGTCTCCATTATTGTAATGTTGTTAATTTTTCATATCCATCCTTAATGGTTTGTTTTAAAAGTTTAATTAATTTATAAGAAATAATAATTATGGCATGATTATTATCGTGGATATTATGTAATAATATTCACTTTGACCGTTGTCAGCTTACCAATGTGATTTCTGACATATGAGTCGAATATCTTCAAAACGTCTGATATGAACCAAAATTATTACTTAATTAAATATAATATGATAATAAAAAGATAAATGGAATAATAAAACATAACATTTTTAATATTAAAATGAATTATTATCATAGTTTTATTATAATGGGGGATAAAAAATGATCATGTTGACTCATTCTCATTGAAATGGACATTCTTTCAAAAAATTATTTTTTAATTTTTACATTCCAATATTATTCTTCCAAGTCCATGTTATTTTAAATGTTAAAAGTTAATTTTTATTTAAAATTAAATGGTTTTCTAGGATATTTTCTAACATATATTATATCTTTTACATGTTTTTTTAAAATAAAATCTTTTTTGATATTGCACTAAAGAAACTTTACTTAAAAAACAAATATTAAATATTTTAAGGTGTTATTTTTCAAATAATTATATTCTAAACCCATATTCATAAATATAATTTTATAAATTTAGTAGAATTATATAACATGATTATAAATTAAAAATAATTGTTATCATTAAATATTTTTAAAAAAGAATTTTCTAATATTTTATAAACATTTATTTTACATTATTTACAAAAAAAACTGTAATATTGCTATATCATAATGTATATTTAATAAATATCTATTCCAACCAAAAAACGAATATTTGATATTAATATTACTTTATAATATTTCTTTTTTTTCTTTAAATTAAATACCTTATTTCTTTTTATGGGGCAATACATCCATTATGTTTAGTTCTCAAATGAATTTCAATGAAATTTATTTTATTATGATATGGGGAACTAGTTTGAAACCAATTTCATGATATTTTTATATCCTATGTTTATTACATAGGATATATTTTCTTTTTTGGAACACATAATCTGTAATTATTGTGTTAGGGGTTCTTAGATAGAACTCTAATGCATTGGGTAATTTTTTGTGTCTCATTAGAAATTATGTATATGAATAGAGTGTAAACGCAATCTATGGTGGTTATCAATCAACAGTGTGATGTGGTATTGTTATTTATCCTTGAATTCTTCGGATTGGATATTTGGTTTTTTACTCCATATTTCCTATGTTTCCATGTTCTTATGAAACCATTTTCATTATTTTATACTTCCAAGTCTTTAATCATGATCCTTATTGTCACAACCCATCCTCGGGGCCTGTGTCGTGACTACCCCAAACCCGCCTTCCATAGGATAGGGGCTGGAAACTGGCCCCAAATGCGTAACTCCTTATAAACTGGGAAGGCATTGCCTTCATTAAACGTAAAAACAAACACAACTAGAGTACAAGGGGAATGAAACACAATGTAAAGCAGTATAACAAGTGCAGGAAGTATAAGGGTCTGGAATACAAGCCCAACAGAAAGGTACAACTACAACTGAAATAAAGTACAACTGAAAAGAAAAACAGTTGGATGGTGAAGCAACTCCTAGATTGTCCTCCATGTTCCAACCTGAAGGGTAGGTACAGATTTTCTCTACATCAAACCCTGGCTATCATATATCTCTGTGTGTCGTCACGCTAAGTGTCCACCTCTGGGTACTTTCCATTCCTCGTACACTCTGCCACATTCAGTGCTATCTGTCGTTTACATCCCGCACAACAAGGTGCCGACATAGCCCATATAGGGGTGAGTATAATGATACTCCATAGGGAACTTGAGACCCTCAAGGACTCAGTAAATCCAACAATGATAAAACAAAAAGAATGATCTCAACAGATAACCAATACTTAGGTATATGCCCATACATATACCTATGTTATCAAGCAAACTATCTCAATTATCAGGAAAACACAAAGGTCATTGAATTAGCTCAAACCAGGATTTTTATTCACGATGTCGAAGCCACAGCTGCTGGAGAACTCCTCCACTGTTGAGTATTGTTGGCATGCCCCTATAACCAAGTGCTTCCCACTATCCTTGGACTGATGATGTACTCCACCTGTCGAGTATTGTGGGCCTGCTACAACCAAGCACTTCCCACCATGGGTCGGCCTCTACAACCAAGCACACCCCCTCATATCCTAATGAGGTTCTCCTTCTGTCGAGTATCGTGGGTCTGCCGCTAAAACCAAGCACTCCTCCACCGTGTGACAGCTGTTACAACTAAGAGCACCCCACTAGGCCATCCAAATCAATCTGAGTCGATAGATCAGCAGTCCTCAAGTCTCATCCAGCTACTAGGTCTCTGCTATCTACTCGCTCATCACATTAGGGTCCGCAAAATGTTCCACAAGCCGATAATCCATGTTTCATGAAGTCATATGTATAGGTATCAAAAATGACCTCCACATCAAAGGGGTATCAACGCAACAGACTGTGCATCAATCGGACGCCGAGTCCAGGAGTTATTAGTCTTTTTATCATGGGGGCACGATTGATTTTGAGTACGAACCAACGTGACCGTATCTCAACTTTACCTCTAACTCCCATGGGGTATAATCAAAGGAACCATTTCTCAATGATATTACCAATTCCAACAATGGTTCATCAAAATTATGTCTGGTCTGAGAGTTATTGGTTTTTCCATTGCCGGGGCTCGGTTGGTTTTTAATCTAAAACCAACCCGACCGTACTCCAACTATGTCCAAACCAAAAGTGGAGTATGTCAAAATATCCATCTCATAAAAATAAAACCGTCATAGTTTACGACACTTCAATCGGACATCTGGTCCTTATGTTATAAGCATTTCTCCTCTGAGGGCCCGATTGGTTTCGGGTTCAAACCAACCCAGTCGTACCCAGACATTCCGGAATCCTTGAGTGTAATATACTGAAACAAATGTATCATTCCAAGGATTGCTACACAACTGAAAATTATTTGATCGATGGTCTTTAGCTCATGTAATGGGCTTTTAAACGAATCTGGTCCGAAAAGGGGGAGTTTTGGCCCGATTCAACTCGGCGCAACCCACTCTAGGTCGGCCCAAACCGGGGAGACCTGACCCTGGTCCAAGTCCAGCACGGCCTGACCCGTGGCCGGCCGCGACTCTGTCATCCTAGCCATGTAGGATGCAACGAGCGGGGGGGGGGTGGGTGGGGGGCGGCCTCCCTGTTGATTGAAACTGGCGGCCCCAGATGGCGTCGTCCCGCCGTCCCGGATCCCGCATGGCCGCAGGATCTGTCGCATCGCAACCATGGCTGTTTCCGCGGAGGACATCCTCAGAAGGTTCACTTGGGTGTCGTCGCCTCATGGCAGCTAGCCTGCACTGACACGTCAGCGTCCTACGCCGCTGCAATGTTCTGCTACAACCAAGTGCATCCCACTATCCTTGGACTACTGAAGTAGTCCACCTGTCGAGTACTCTGGGCCTGATGCTAAAACCATGCACTTCCCAACATTGTTCTTCCTCTACAACTAAGAACTCTTCCACCGTGGGTCTACTGTTACAACCAAGTGCACCCCACTGGGCCATCCAAATCACTCCGAGTCGATCAATCAACAGTCATCAAGTCTCAGTCACCTACTAGGTCTCTGCAATCTGCTCACTAATCACAAGAGGTTCTGCTCTACGTTCCACAAGAAAATACTCCTTGTATCATGATGTCACACGTAGAAGTATCACGAAGGACATCCTCTTCAAAGGGGTCTCAACGCAACAGACTGTGCGTCAATCAGACGCCCAGTCTGTGAGTTATTATGATTTTTGTCTCAGAGGCCCGGTTAGTTTCGAGTATGAACCAGCATGACCTTATCTCAATTTTACCCCAAACTCCATTGGGGTATACACAAAGGAACCATTTCTCAACGTGATTACCAATTACATTTTCGGTTCTTCCAAACGACGTCTGGTCTGAGAGTTATTGGATTTTCCATTCCAAGGGCTCGGTTGGGTTTTAAGCTAAAACCAACCCGACTTTACTCCAACTATTTCAAATCCAAAAGTAGAGTACGTAAAAATATCCATCTCATCAAAAGTAAACTAACATAGTTGTCGACACATTAATCAGACGTCTGGTCTTTAAGTTATAAGCATTTTCGCTCTGAGGGCCTATTTGGTTTCGGGTTCGAACCAACCCGGTCGCACAAAACCATTGCTGAAATATTGAGTGTAATATACTAAAACGATCGTCTCGATCCAAGGATTCCTACACAACTGACAGGGCTTCCATCAGATGTATGTAGGTCATGTTATGGTCATTTAAACAAATATGGTCCGAAAAAGGGGGTCTTGGCCCGGTCCGACTCGGCCCAACCCACACTGGGTCGGCCTGAACTGGGGAGACCCGGCCCAGGTCCAGGTCCGGCCGGCTGGCACGGCCCGACCCGCGGCTGGCTACGGCTCAGTCATCCTGGCGAAGGAGGTTGCAGGGAGCGGGGGGGGGGGGGGGGGGCTCCCCGTTGATTGAAACTGGTGGCACCAGCTGGCACTGCCCCACCGTCTCGTATCCCGCACAACCGTGGGATCCGTTGCATCGCCGCCACAACTGTTGTCGTGACAGACTTCCTCTGGTGGTGCACTAGGGTGCCGCTGCTTCCTGGCAGCCGGCATGCGTCGGCGCGTTGGCGACCTGCGCCGCTGCGATGTTCCGCTGGCCACCAGAGTCATTCTTGTGGTCCTTTTTAGCTTTCATTTGTGCTATCGGTCATCTCAGCACCCGAAAATTACTACGAAGTGTCCAAATCGACATTTTGTCCTGTTTCGTCGTCGCCAAAGAATATGTTTCCCAGGGTGTGTGTGGAAAAAACACACTGAATGAACATGTGTTGGCATGTGGGGACAATCATTAGTCTGATAAGAGACCATAGTGAGTAATATTCTATGGTGTGCAGGGAAGGAAACCAAGGTATTACAAGGGATCCATGGAGTCAGATTATAAGGTTCATCACTCAGGGAACCGGTTCACGAAAAATGGTATCAGAGCCAATACCTAGTCGGAGTGCTTAGGCACTGCCTAGGTTTGAGGTTTGGGGTCCATAATGGGGGTGTTGTGATTTAAAGGGGTTGATAATGTAACACCCCTGGAAAAGTGAGACTTAAAAGGATAAATGTTACTACCCACGTCAAAAAGTTACATCTTTCATTTCAGGAGCCTAACTGATTATAAATCTATAGTTAAGCATGCTTGGCCGAGAGTAGTAATCAGTATTTATTACCTTCTGGGAAGTTTTCCTGGGTGTGTGTGAGTGAGGACAAAACACACAGAAAGAACATGTGTTGGTCTATGGGGACAATCATTAGTCTGATAAGCGACCCTAGTGAGTAATATCTTATGGTGTGCTGGGAAGGCAACCGAGGTATTACAGGAAACACATGGGGTGAGATGATATGGTTCATGACCCGGTGAGGGGGGTCGTGACACTGGATATTATTATTTAAAGATGAACATGATAACACATTCATTTAATTATTATGCATGAATATGATTATCCACATTATAATAATATATATAATTTTTGATGTCATTTATTTATTTATAATAAATAATTATGTACTTTTAAATAAAATCAATGTATACGTCAAAAATATTTTTTCTTCAATGTGGTTTTATTGTTTATTTTATATGAAAAATTAAAATGACATTATACAACATATATAACCTTTTTTATATAATAATTAATATTTTTAATAAAAGTAAAATAGATATATTTTGGTGAATTATTTTTATTTTATCTCAAATATTGACTTATTAGTGATATCAGAATATATATTAATTTTAAAATACATTCATTTATTTTCATTGAAAAAGTACCAAAAATATTGTGAAGTTAACAATAATTATTTAATTTATAATTTTGTTATAAATAATATAATTTACATTATATGAATCAACATTATACATTATCATAGTATAATTATACAATTAGACATAAAAAGACCTTTTCTATGGAAAATCAATTTTAAATCACAAAATTCGTAATTATTCTACAATTAATTTCATCCAATTACATTATTTTAAATTTTTCAAATATATTCCAAATTTTCTATCCTCATAATTAATAATTTAAAATTACATTAACTTAATTTTTTTAAAAAAATATTATATTTATAAAAAAATTATCAACACGCTGAAAGGGTATATCAGGTAATTAATGTTACAAACAATATGTTAAGGACTAACAATTTACCATAAAACATTTCTTTTTTAAAACTTTATGACGTTATTTTGTCCATTATAATCCATTTATCAAATATATGGTCACACTTTTCAATAATTCGTTTTTTTACCTTTATTATATTTCTGTAAAACATATAGACACAGATGACAATTTTTAGATTTTCATAAAAAAATTATTTTTTATTTAGATAAAAATAACTTCAAATTTTATATAAATATTCATATAATAGATAAATTATTTTTTAATCATGTAATTTTATGAAATTATTAGTAATGTAATAACTACCATAAATATATATGCAACACAAAGAAAATATTTATCGAATTAATATAAAATTTAAATAAATGATTTTTCAAATATTAAATGTAAAATAAATTTAATAATTTATTATGTTGCACTAATTTGTTATATAAATATAATGTTTTAGTTACTTATTAATGGATTATATGTTAATTTCAATGATTTTATTAAGTTTTTAAAATCAAATTAGACGAATAGTTCAAAAGAGGACAGTAATGATATTTTATAAAAGTAATATTTTATTAAATTGTTTACTTTTTTTAAATATCCGATATTCATCCATGATATTATTATATTTATGAAAATATAATCCAAGGTTAATTTTCTTTACAAATATCCTATTACAATAACTATCTTGTGATTTATATATTAAAAAAATTATTTTTATGTTAATTGTGAAATAGGTTTAACATTGTTTAAAACAAAGATATAAGGGTAAAAACCAATTCAAAGTTTTTAAAAATTTTATTAAATGATAATATTTAAACCCATAATCATACTATATTTTAATTATATCAATTTTCAATCTTTTTTAAAAGAAAATAATTTATATTTAATTAATAATTTATGAACTATTACAAGTGTGTCTCACGTCACTTGTAAAAGGGAATCTCCTCTGCTATTTTATTCACAAATAAAAATCCTTTCGGTACTAATAATATTTGACCAAAAAATTTAATTACATCCATTCCCATTTCAATTATTCCTTTTTTTATTAGAAAACTCCCATAGATTTATTTTTGTGTTAACCAAATGGTGATTTCAAAAAGAAGATGTATACTTCTTAACCATGAATTTTAATTTTATGTATTCTTCCACCGCAGTCCAATATATTTTAACCATTATGATATAATAATAAAATTTAAATATTTAATTATGTGTTTTTAGTTTTTTTTTAAACCCTATATCCATCCACTCTTCCATCATATGGGAAATGAAAATGTGTTTCAAGTGTATAATTGACTACCACAACGTGAACATAAGTAATTCATTTTCAATAATCACAACTAAAATATGGATTTATTACTGAATATATATATATATATATGATATTCATGACATCTTTATCCTTTTTTTAAAATTATTATATCATATAATATCTTACATTTCTATTCATTTAACAATGTTAATGATGATAGTGCATACGTTTGGATTAACACTACTATGGAGAGATTTGATTCATTTGTCATAACCACATAACATGAATTATATATATAAGTGTTATAGAATAAATAATAATATACTAATATTATAATTATAATTACTCGAAGATAAAATAACACTTCTATCTACAACACCATTATAATTGAAAAATTGTAATTTTACTCAAGAGTATGAATGGCTTACCTTCTCCATTATTGTAAATTAATTCAAATTTTTTAAAAAATATTTAATGTGTCATTTAACTGTAAAATTTGTTTTTAAAATTGGTAATTATTTCATGATTATACTTGATGTTGTAGAAAAATACAAATTCTACCATAGTCCATCTACTAAATTAAATTTGGACATATGAACTGAATACCATCAAAACATGAACAATTAACTTAATTGATTTTTTAATCAAGTGTAACATTATTTTAAATAAAATAAAATCAATAATAAAAAAATAAAATTATGTTAATCATGTAAATAATTCATTTGGGTTTATTATTCTATATGATAATGAATATATATAATCCGTCAATCCTAGGGTAATGTGGTTTTATAACTCAATTTATTTTCATACTATTAAATTACTTCATTAGTATAATTATTATTAGATGATTTTTTAAATCTGAAATGATTATATATGTTATATGTAACACCCCAGGTAAATAAAGAATATGAAATTTTCATATTTATCCATATTTTTGAATAAAATATTAATATAACTTTAAAGGGGACTCAATGCTCGATGGCGTATCCAATACGCAACAACGAGTTTCATGGGAATCTTACGTTGCACTATAATAATAAGATAATATTATTTTAAATAGTAGTTAATGCCTAGCCGTTGTAATGGAGGGAATGAACAGAACTAACAAAAAAATGATTATATATGAATGTCAAATATTTTTACTCTTTACAATAAATGTTAGAGGATTAAAAATGAGAATGAATCAAATTTTAAGCGTGGACATTCTAAAATTCATTAAAGGTCGATTAACTGCCTTTTGAAGGAGAACCTCTTTTAAATCAACTTTCTGACAATTTTATGTGTTGTATTTGAAAAAATAAAATTCTTATTTAGAATCTGGACATCAAAATTTACTTTGTGTAAATTTTTGATATCTTTCCGATAAAGTTCATTTTTAATTAATAGTGAAAATGTTGAATTTTAATTCAAAACCTCTTTTTAATATAATTTATTTATATGATTAGATTATATTTTGAATTTTTTTAAATTAATATTATAATATATTTTTACCATTTAATCCAATAGTGGTCGTTGAAATTAATTTCACTTTGAAATTGGACTTAAACTAGTGTCAATCTTTTGATACTTATTGTTTCATAAAAACACGCTATTTGCTCTGACAACGGAAATTAATTATTAAATTAATTAATGAAACTTATATGTTTTTAATTTTTTAAAATAGACATCATTTTTGAATTCGGAATATCAAATATAGCTTAGGGTGATGTTTTGGTTTTTTCTAAAAAACATCAATTTTTGATGAATAGTGAAACCACTAAGTGGTACATTAGAAAAAGATTTTTCCTTTAAATGAAAATTTACCACCTCTGTGTTATGAATTTCAAAAATCTGACATACATGGTTGTCATTAAGAAGTAATAAGTGGTTCAATTGGATTAAAATAATTTTTTGATGAATAGTAACTTATTATGTTTTTAATCGCGATTAGAGTTAATTAGTGTAGTTTATGATAAAAATGATGTTTTAATAATATGATATCAGCTTGAAACATGTCCTACCCTCATTGGATGAGTCATGGACAACCAAGGAAATCCATGGGTCAACATGGGGACCCCATGGAGCCACTTTGGTTGGGAAATGACATAAATAACATTTTATTTAATGTTAAAGTAAAAATTACACAAACATTAAATGTTTTACTAATACAATTTTTACATGGGGTTATACAAGTCAGATTTTTGACTATAAATATTAATTAGAAAAATAAAGAGATTTAATACATCCTGATATTTTTTTATAATTTTTAGACATTAAATATATTAAATTATATATGACATAATAATGATGCAGCGATTACCTCATTAATAATGTATTTAAATAAAATTAAAAGATAATTTAAAATCTATGACCTACACATGTTAAAAACCTATTAGATGGGTATTTTTCGAACCCTTATCCCCTTAGTCTCTAATTATATCAATGTGGGACCTTTGAAATCCGAAACTCATTTTAAAATAAAGGAACATTTCTTTACTTTCCAAGGGTTCCCCTCCTCTCCTCTTATAAAAGGCCCCCACCTCTACCACCTTACACACACCTCTCAAGCCTTTGGCTCGTCCTAAACATTCCCATTTAATCTATCCACATCCCCTATTCATCATTTAATCCTCACTTTGAGCATAATCCTTTCCAAGGAAGCCTCTAAGCTTAAATCAAAGAGAGTTGCCTGTTTTAAAGGTAGTGTTTTCTCTTGTGTTCTTATGTTTTATTTTGCTTCTCCAAACCCCTAAACTCTTTTTACTCTTTCATTTTGTAAAAACACCAGTATATTAAATATAATATTATGTTGTTATGTTATGGATTCGAGCTACACTTACACACCCCTTCGCCTAATGGTTAAAAAACATACTGTTTCTGTGGTTGGCGATTTTCTGCCTCATGAAACGATGATTGTTCAATATTATTTTAACACATTTAAAGGTGGTAATTATGATGTCACTATATTTTATATATTATATATATGTTATTTATGTTTACTATATGCTTCTATATTTTATTTTTAAAACATACCTTTATTCTTTTCATGTTGTGTAAATGCGATAATTTCATATGAGGAAGTGTGGACTACCGCACACTCAAGTGATGTGACTCGTACATGCGATGCATAGAATGTATAAAAAAATGAAGTTAATGAACTTATGTGACCTATATAACATATATATTATAATGGAATTATAATATATATATATATATATATATCATTTATTTTCAATTCCATTAATATGACAAAAAAATGGAAGTAGCGTTCATGCGTACGTACGACCTACCGTCTCCATTAAATGTGCTTTTACTTTTTTATCTCCAAATGATATGGAATAGTATAAAATAATATGTACTGTAAATATATGATATTTTAATCATTATTACTATTCTAGAAATTATTTACTTATAACTACATGGGAAATCATTTTTCAAACAAGTTCATTTTTGACTCATCCACCAAACTTCAGCAAAAACCCATGATATGAACTAACATTATTAAACAATTATTATAACATTATAATATGTGATATGAACTGAATAATAATATTTAAAGTATCTCCTTTGGAAATTATAAATTGACCAAAGTTTATTATTCTGGAATATAAAGAAACGAACAGGAGAAGTCAGACTTGAGGTAAGGGATCCTACTCCCCTCATTATTTTTAAGAACACTTTTTATGTCATTCCTTTTAAAGAACATCGTTCTTGTTATTGGGATGTTATTTTATATTACTCATACTGTAAGTTTTATGTTCATAGTGTGAGAGACCCTATTATCTCTTATCAATCCATTTTGGAAGTATTGAGTGGCGAAGTTAGGCTGCCGAATTTTCGTAAGAGATCTAACCTCTCTCTTTTTTTAAGTACTCTCCATTATGTCACCTCTTTTAAGATCCTATTTGTTATTTTGGGGGATGTTATTTTATATTCCTTATTCTTTAAACTATATTTTAATATGATGAGAGACCCTATTTTATCTCATCAATCCATTTTTGTATGTTTTAAGTGGCGCCATTAGGCTGCCGAGTTTTCGTAAGGGATTTTTCCATCTCACATTTATTCCGGTGAGATTTATGCTACATTTTCCACAATTTCCTTTGAGTGGAGTATGAAATTCCCATTATTTTACTCATTGTGTAATATAAATTCATTTATGAGTATTTACATCAATGTTGTATTGTCCTTCTTTCACGGGGTGTATGTTTCGAAAGATTCCCATGTCGGTAAGGGAACCTTTCACCCTCCACTTTTTAAAAGACTTCTTTTGTTATGTCTTTTAATTCACATACTATTATGTTGGGATATGTTTTTCTATATCCTTATTGATTTAAATTTTATGTCCATTTGATGAGATACCCATTTTATCTCTCCTCAACTCAATTTCTGAATTTTGTAGTGACGTCGTTAGGATGTCAATTTTTTGCAAGGGAACTTCTTATCCTAAATTTGATTCTTTGGGATAAACTTGTACTCCTTAAATATGTCCTTATATGATAATGTGTGAATAACCTCTTATTGTTTTACACTTGATATCAACTTATATTTGGTGTATTCGTTTTTCACACATAATTATGTAATTGATTTATCCTTAAACCAAGGATACCGTCTTTGTATGTGAATCCGTCTCAATCTCCTTTCATTGAGGAATATTTTGTTTTATACACAACTTTCTTTTATACGATGTATAAACCCCATTTAACTTTTATGTTTATCCAAAATGAATCTTTTTATACGAAGTGTTTTACTAAAAGAAAAAAGAGAATGTTTTTTGTTGTACGTATGCGGCGTCAACGACTTCTCCACCGTCGTGACCATTATTTGAGTTTCGACTTTCTTTACAAGCCATAACTTTTTTTGAAAAGAAAAATAAATACCCTGTTTTACATTTCTTTTATTTTGGTATTGAAAATGTTTTTCATAATGTTTTTATATCAATTTGTTGTATTGATATCTTGTGATTGAAAGGTGTAAATGTTATTTTTCCATTATGAATGTGTTATGTGATATGATTTATGTTATGGTTATTGGGAATTGTTTTTGAAGACAGGTGGTTCCGTGATAAACTAAGGGTTGGTGAGCCCGATATAGCTCTCCAATGCATTGGGTAACACGAAGGATTTAAACGTTAAGGTTTTTTCGAAGAGATTTATTGAATATACTATGATGGGTATTCCAAACGTAACCAAGAGTACGTAAGAATGTTATGAATGCATCAAGTTACCTTTATGTCTTATGATTTCTATGATTTATTCATGATTTTATGAGATATGTTAATGTTCTTATGTTTTATGAGTAAAGTATGATTTTATTGATTATTATGTGTACATGTACTCATGTTCCTTTCCATATTTTTATATCCCTTACTGAGCTTTTTATGATCATCCCATGTTTTTTTGAAATGTTTTTCACAGGTCAAGGGAAAGGTACATGATATGATGATACTGTCAAGGAAGTGTCAAGAAATAATCCATGTTTTATTTTAAATATATTTCCTTTGATGGGAAAAAAGGAATAATATCTTTATGTAACCACTTTGATTAAATGTGGAATGTAATGAACGTTTTATGAACTAATTCTCTAAAACTCTAAACCTGAAAATATCCTCAATGTGTAATCTTGTATTAACTCAAGAATAATTAAGGTTTAAGGCTGGGGCCTTATAGTTGGTACTAGAGGTCGGTTTAGACAACTTTAGGGATTAAATTTTTTTGTTAGACACATGATTAGTCCCTATATCTATTATTTCAGTTAAATCTTTGTTTTATAACTTTTTTTAGTTCAAGTAAAGTAGGTTACGAATGGAAGGAGAAGGATCTCAAACGACATTCCTATCTCTTCCTAATGATATGCTTGAAATAATTATTGCAATGTCATGTTCGGATGATTGTGAAACTTTTTCTAGCATACAACTCACTTGCAAGTAGTTTTTTGAGATATCAAACACCTCCACTATACCTCGTTATCATCGTGGATCATGGGTTGTTTTTAGACAAATACTATTTTCACAATATTCTCATATTTTCAAGAAAGGTAAATATTATCAAGGTATTTTCAAATATTTTACCTTATCACAAGAATGTGAAGCATATTATGATTTTAAAAATGGTGCTGATGAAGGAGACCCTTGCGCAACCTATTTATGTTTGCTTTTAAAATATAGTCTCTCAACACATACTTATGGTATTTTAAAAGGACCAATAATAGAAAGTTTCAACTAAAATTCTGTCCGACTATTTTATAGAAATCATGTTTTATTAGATGTTTTGGAATTATATGTCATATATGATTATTTTCCAAAAACAATTTTCTGTGAACAACCATATGACCCATGTTGTACAAGGTGTATTTTTATGTAGGAAGAAAATGATTTTGAAGGATCTCTACATCATTGTTGTAATGCATGGGACTTCTACCTACGTGAGCAAGATGACGATGAAACTGAGTGGACCCCATGATCAAGGTATGATGTTATTCATTTTGGGAATCTTTTTATTTTATCTTATGGTGGTGAAATAAGAATTCAAGAATTAAGATGTTGAGATCATAAAGAATTTGGATTAAAATGAGAGGTATAATGATGCTATTGAGGTTAAAACATGTTAGGGTTATTTTTGGAGGACAACACGCAGACCGTGTGACAACCCGTCCCGTCGGACAAAGCTGCGGGAATCGAACCCACAACCAAAGTGCGACTGGTATTTATCACCTACCACTGGACTACATGAAGTCCCTAGTTAGATTGACTGATTCTTTTTAGTTAGATGATTTTATTAATTAGGAGTATGTTTATTTTGGGTTTTCTATGGAAATTTATTAACCTATCAGGGTGGATATGTGATTAGGTTAATTACTTTTCAATACGAGACATGAAGAGAAACTGATGTTGTTTGGAGATAAATGTTACGATTTAACGTGGAAGACTATGTGACTAAATACTTCAAATATTTGGGGTTGAATCTTATTTTGGTTTACTTTAAAGAATTTTATGGACAAATTGTTTATCGAATAGTCCTCGTTGAACTTTGGGTTTTGTTGGACAAATTTAGGAGATTAAGAATAGATTTTATTTTTATAAAGGGTTATCCTTTTCTGGATTATCTGATCTCATAGTAACCTTTTTGGTTTTTGTTTTGGTTAAAGTCTAAAGACATTGGAAGTATATAGTTCTCTTTTGTGGATTAGGTGATTCTCTAGAAGTTGATTATAGTACTGTTAATGTGAACAAGTATTCCTAAATACTAGTCCTTTGGAGAAAATATGAGTTTGTGTAAGGAATATAATAAAAGTTGAAAGTAAACATGATAAGTGATTATGTTTCCTTCTGAATAAATTCCTCAATAAAAAGTAACATAAAAAAATGTTTTCTATTAACCTTTCCTTCTGGGGAATCGAATATCGTTTAACCCATCACAATTTTGTGATTTTCTTGTGGTTAAATTTCTCATAAACATGTTTTCTATCACTCTCCATCAGAACAAGACCCTATGTTTTCTCCTCTATGTCCATGTTTTCCTTCATGGAATCCTAGTATGGGTTAACTCAGGTGACCTCAGTACTTATCATTCTTTATTTTAAAGTGTTTGTTTTACCAACTCTTGTTCGGATGTGGGGATTTCAAGGATGTTTCCAAGTCCAATTTTAAAATTTCGAGGACACAATTCAAAAAAGGGGGGAAGGATGTAACACCCCAAGTAAATAATGAATATGAAATTTTCACATTATACATATTTGTACATAAAATATTAATATAACTTTAAAGGGGACACTATGCTCGATGGCATACCTAATACGCAACAACGAGTTTCTTGGGAATCTTACGTTGCACTCTAATAATAAGATAACATTATTTTAAATGGTAGTTAACTCCTAGCCGTTGTAATGGCGGTAATGAATAGAAATAACTAAAAAATGATTATATACGATTTTCAAATATTTTTACTCATTACAATAAATGTTAGAGGATTAATAATGAGAATGAATCCAATTTTAATCGTAGTCATTCAAATATTCTTTAAAAGGTTGATTAACCACCTTTTGAAGGCGAACCTCTTTTAAATACACTTTTTTACAATTTTATGTGTTATATTTGACAAAATAAAATTCTTATTTAGAATCGGGACATCAAAATTTTCTTTGTGTAAATTGTTTGTATCTTTCCGATAAAGTTCATTTTGTAATGAATAGTGAAAAATGATGAATTTTAATTCAAAACCTTTTTTTAATATATTTTTTTATATAATTAGATTATATTTTGAATTTTTTTTAAAGTAAAATTATAATATTTATTTACCATTTAATCCAATAGTGGTCGTTGAAATTAATTTCACTTTGAAATTGGACTTAAACTAGTGTCAATCTTTTGATAATTATTGTTTCATAAAAAATGCTATTTTCTCTGACAACAGGAATTAATTATTAAATTAATTAATGCAACTTATATGTTTTGAATTTTGTAAAATATACATCATTTTTTAATTCGGAATATCAAATATATCTTTGGGTGATGTTTTGGTTTTTTCTGGAAAACTTCAATTTTTGATGAATAGTGAAACCACTAAGTGGTACTTAAGAAACAGATTTTTCCTATAAATGAAATTTTACCACCTCTGTGTTTTGAATTTCGAAAATCCGATATACATGGTTGTCATTAAGAAGTAAAATGTGGTTCAATGGGATTAAAATAATTTTTTGGTGAATAGTAACTTATTATGTTTTTAATCATTATTAGAGGTAATTAGTGTAGTTTAAGGTAAAAATAATGTTTTAATAATATGAGATGATCTCGAAAAATTTTCTACTCTCATTGGATGTGTGATGGCCGACCAATACAATCCATGGGTCAACTTGGGGAACCCATGGAGCCACATTGGTTGGGAAATGACATAAATAACATTTTATTTAATTTTAAAGTAAAAATGACACAAACATGAGATATTTTACTTAAACAATTTTTACATGGGGTTATCCAAGTCATATTTTTGACTATAAATTTTAATTATAAAGATAAAAATATTTAATACATCCTGATAATTTTTTTATAATTTTTAGTCATTTAATATATTATATTATTTATGACATCATAATGCTACAGCGATTACCTCATTAATAAAGGATTTAAATAAAATGAAAAGATAATGTAAAATATATGACCTACACATGTTCAAAACCTATTGGATGGGTATAGTTCGAACCCTTATCACCTTAGACTCAAATTATATAAATGTGGGACCTTTTAAATCCGAAACTCATTTTCAAATAAAGGAACATTTCTTTACTTTCCTAGGGTGCCCCTCCTCTCCTCTTATAAAAGGCCCCCACCTCTACCACCATACACACACCTCTCAAGCCTTTGGCTCAGCCGAACCCTGACCATTTCATCTATACCATCCCTCTCTTAATCATTGAAGCCTCAATTTGGGCAGAATCCATTCTAAGGAAGCCTTTGAGCTTAAATCAAAGAGAGTTACCTGTTTTAAAGGTAGTGTTTTCTCTTCTGTTCTTATATTTTAGTTTGCTTCTCCAACCCCCTAAATTCTTTTTATTCATTCATTTTGTTACAACTCCAGTATCTTAAATATACTAGGATGTTTTTATGTTAAGTATTAGAGCTACACTTACACACACCTTATTCTAATTGTTAAAGAACATACTGTTTCTTTTGTTGGTGATTTTATACCTCATGAAACGATGATTGTTCAATATTCTTTTAACACCTTTAAAGGTGGCCGTTATGATGTCACTGTATTTTATATATGATATATATGGTATTTATGTTTACCATATTCTTCTTTATTTTATATTTAAAACATACCTTTACTCTTTTCATGTTGTGTAAATGCGATAATTTCATATGAGGAAGTGTGGACTACTGCCCCATCAAGTGATGTGACTCGTACATGCAATACATGGAATGTATAACGAATTAAATTAATGAACTTATGTAACCTATATAACATATATATTATAATGGAATTATGATATATATATATATATATCATTTATTTTCAATTCCATTAATACGACAAAAAAAATGAAAGTAGCATTCATGCGTACATACGGCCTACTGTCTCCATGAACGGTGCTTTTCGTTTTTTATCTCCAAATGATATGGAATAGTATTAAATGAATATGTTATGGATATATATGATATTTTAATCATTAATAATATTCCGTAAATTATTTACTTATCACTACACGGGCAATCATTTTTCAAACAAGTTCATTTTTGACTCATATACCAAACATCGGCAAAAATGTCTGATATGAACTAACATTATTAAACAGTTATTATAACATTAAAATATGTGATATGAACTGAATAATAATATTTAAAGAATTTACTTAGAAAATTATAAATTGACCAATGTTTATTATTCAGGAATATAAAGAAACGAACAAGACATGTCAGACTTGAGGTAAGGGATCATACTCCCCTCTTTCTTTTTAAGTACACTCTTTTATGTCATTATTTTTAAATCTCATCTTTCTTGTTATTGGGATCTTATTTTATATTAATCATACTGAAATTTTTATGTTCATATGATGATAGACCCTATTCTCTCTCATCAATCAATTTTGGAAATTTTGAGTCGTGCCATTAGGCTGCCGAATTTTCGTAAGAGATCTAACCTCTCTCTTTCATTTTTAGTACTATCATTTATGTCACTTATTTTAATCTCCTATTTGTTATGTTGGGGGGATGTTCTTTTATATTCCTCTTTCTGTAAAATTTATGTTAATATGATTAGAGAACCTATTTTATTTCATCAATCCATTTTTTTATGTTTTAAGTGACGTTGTTAGGCTGCTAAGTTTTTGTAAGGGATTTTTCCATCCCACTTTTATTCCGGTGAGATTTATGCTACATTTGACACAATTTCCTTTGTGTGTTGTATGTAATTCCAAATATTTTACTCATTGTGTAATATAATTTCATTTATGAGTATTTACATCAATGTTGTATTGTCCTTCTTTCACGGGGTGTATGTTTCGAAAGATACCCATGTTAGTAAGGGAACCTTTCACCCTCCTCTTTTAAAAATACTTCTTTTGTTATGTATTTCAATTCACATACTATTATGTTGGGATGTGTTATTATATATCCTTATTGATTTAAATTTTATGTCCATGTGATGAGATACCCTTTTTATCTCTCATCAACTCAATTTCTGAATTTTGTAGTGACGTCGTTAGGCTGTCAAATTTTTGCAAGGGAACTTCTTAACCAAAATTTGATTCTTTGGGATAAAATTGAACTCCTTGAATATGTATTTATATGAATATGTGTGAATAATATCTGATTGTTTTACACTTAATATCCAATTATATTTGGTGTATTCCTTTGTCACACAGAATTATGTAATTGATTTATCCTTAAACCAAGGATACCGTCTTTGTATGGGAATCCATCTCAATCTCTTTTCATTGAGTCATATTTTGTTTTATACACAACTCTCTTTTATACGTTGTATAAACCCCTTTTAATTTTATGTTTATCCAAAAAGAATCTTTTTATACGAAGTGTTTTACTAAACGACAAAAGAGGATGTTTTTTCCGTACGTATGCGGCGATAACGACTTCTCCGCCGCCGTGACCATTATTTGAGTTTCAGCTTCATCTACAAGCCATACCTTTTTTAAAAAAGAAAAATAAATACCATGTTTTACATTTATTTTATTTTGGTATTGAAAATGGATTTCAAAATGTTTTTATATCAATGTGTTCTATTGATATCTTTTGATTAAAAGGTGGAAATGTTATGCTTCCTTTATGCATGTTTTATGTGATACGATTTATGTTATGGTTCTTGGGCATTGTTTATGAAGATGGGTGGTTCCGTAATAAACTAAGGGTGAGTGAGCCTTATATAGATCTCCAATGCATTGGGTAATGCGAAGGAGTTAAACGTTATGGTTTCGCCGAATAGATTTATGGAATATACTGTGATGGGTATTCCAAACGTAACCAAGAGGGTTACTCACTACGTAAGAATGTTATGAATGCCTCAAGATACCTTTATGTCTTATGATTTCTATGATTTATTCCTGATTTGATGAGGTATGTTAAAGAGATTATGTTTTATGTGTAAAGTATGATTTCATTGATTCTTATGTGTACATGTACTCATGTTTCTTTTCTATATTTTTATATCCCTTACTGAGCTTTTTATGCTCATTCCAAGTTTTTTTGAAATGTTTTTCACAGGTCAAGGGAAAGGTACATGATATGATGATAGTGTCAAGGAAGTGTCAATAAAGCATCCATGTTTTATTTTAAATATGTTTCCGTTGATGGGAAAAAATGAATACTATCTTTATATAACCACTATGTTTAAATATGGAATGTAATGCAAGTTTTATGATCTAATTCTCTAAAACTCTAAACCTGAAAATATCCTCAATGTGTAATCTTGTATTAACTCAAGATTAAATATGGTTTAAGGCTGGGGCATTATATTATATTTCCAATTTTTTGTTTTTATTTAAATTTAAATCTCATAATCACTTAATTTGTTAGTTCACACTTCAATGATAATGTGTTTTTATGGGACTTTGTATCAATTTTTTTTCAACTAGACATATTTGATACTTTGATATTATTTTCGTTTTTAAGAGGTGTTTATACTACCCCTATGATATATTTAACAAGAAAACATTAAAATTATGATTATTATTTTTTATTATTATATATTCCCTTAAGGTGTACAATTAAAAAAGTTAAAAAATATTTAATGGTTTACTTTACAATGTCAATTTGTTTCCATTACATTAATTTTCATTATATGATTATTATAATCCATATTCCAAACGATAAAAATATATTATTATCAACTAGATATTTAAGGAGTATCTATATTTTCTACAATACATTCTAATGTTTGGAACATAAATCATGAAAATGAATGATTAATTAAAAAATATTTCTTTTTATATTCCTATCCGATATATTTTTCATTAATAGTTTTCAAAATTATTTTAAATTTAAATTTTTTATAACTTGAATGATTAATTATAGAAATTATATGTTATCAGTGACATTTACAAATATTTGAAATTAATCTTTCTAATTTTTCCTGAGATGGATATTTTTTACTTCATTTATATAAAGTCAAATAGAAAGTTTTTAATGTATATGGTGTTAATACCCTTCCCCACAACCATAACCATTTTTTGATATTTACAATTTTCTATAAAGTTTTAATTTATTTAAAACAAGTACTATTTAATGAAGGATTATTTTAATATTTCACATATATTTTATTTATTCTACCAGAGGACATGATTTTATTAAAAACCTATATTTCATTGGAATTTTTGGTCATCTATTATCTCAAATTATGATTATGGTCATTAATATTTTCATCAAAAATTCGGTTTCATTTGATAATTTTAATTTATATGTATCATAAATATTCATATTCATTGTATGATGGATATAATAAGACCATACACCATATATTATGTTTACACATAATTTTTTACATTGATTTTTTTTGATTGACTAGAGAAAATCATGATAAATCTATATTCATTAATAAAAAATATATTTATTAATAGAAAATGTTCATTATATATTAAATTAATAAATAAATATATATCGTAAACAATGTCAATTTTGGATCACCTATAAATATTCCCTTGATTCATCAACATGTCCCATATAATAAACTATTTTTCCAAAATAAATTAGGTTCTATAGTATAGAGACCCATCGATTAAAATTTCTTTTCAAAATGTCCTGATTGTATAAATATCATGATGTATAGGATCATGATGTTTAATATGGTGAATTTTATTCATTGATAATTTTGGTATTAAAACCTATTATATTTTTAAGAACACTATACATTTATTCCTCTCTTTGTCATCATATTAAATAAACTATATGTGTTTTTTTATTTACCATTCCATATTTATTATGAATTATTTTCTCATGATAAAACACACTGTACATAATTCTTAATGTGTATTTGAAATAAATAAATATTTTTATTTCCCCAGGATAGGAAGTATGAATAATTAATGAGTTCAAGAAACAAAAATATTTACAATCACTATGTTTTTTATTTAATGATTTCAAATATAATGTAACATTAAAATATATATTTAGTTTACTAATATTCATAAACTGATTAGACTATGGGGGTTTCATTGCCAGTATCTAGTACTAATGAAATTAATAAACCATTGGATTTGTCTTACTGGGATCCGGGGCTTTATAGTTGGTGTCATTATAAGTTTAGTAGAAATCATGGGAACCTTAATTAAGAAAAAATATATTTATAAACATAACCCTTACAGAAGTATTGAATGTGTCTGCACGTAGAATTAAGACATAAAATTTTTGTAATGTCGAGATTATGTGAATTTCCTAATAGTAAATCCTTATATGGTACTATAAGTGTATGTGGGTTTTCAATAGATTCATATTTGGGTAATTACACATAAAATATTGTTTTAGAATATCATTTTCATCAATTTTGTGCATAGTGAGTGTGCCCTTTCTACACATCTAGTTCGAAACTCATGGGATATATGCTTGGATTGATTCACATGGTGTTTCTGACCAATTATAATTTATTTATATAAATTATGACAACAAATTATATATGTTAAACCTGAGTGTATTAGAATGCAAATAAATATTCATTATTTATACTTCTGATAAATGATTTTATGCTTTCCTAATATGAATATAATTTCTCACACTATGTGTTTTGGTTTTAGTTTATTATTGCAACTGGAGGAATGATGATAACAATTAATGTGATGGAAATATTTTTGATTATAACAAAAAAAATTATTGTATAAATTTAGATAAAATTATTTTTGATAATTTTCAATATTTTATCATGATACATTATTAAAAAATTTCACCTTATCCAACTCTCACACACTCCAATAAAGATAATTAAAGGGTTTTCTGAGAGATTAGATAATCAAAACCTTAATGGAAGGAAGTTTAGATTTACATCATGTTAGATATTTAAGAAGAGAGGCCATTAACAATTTTTAAAATAATGATAAACAAGTATTCCCTATTCTATAATGTAAATAGAGAAATGAATTTCTGAGAAGTTCAATGTATTATGTGTCTAGAATAATGGAATTATCTATTTCAATTCCAAAATCCAAGGGTTAAATCCAATTACATGGAACACTTGTTACATAGAGGTCATTGAAGTTGATGTTTATAATTTTTAAATATGGGGATTTGATTATTATGTTGTAGAAATGTAACCTTTATGATAATTTATTTAGAAAAGGTATGAAACATCTATGAATGATTTTTCATAGTTTTATTCTATGAGGTAAAATCATAGGATTACTGGTACTAATGACCTAGATTATGTTTTAACCGTATGTTTTTGTTTAAAAATATATATATGATTTTTGGAATGGTATCAATTAATGTTGACCTAATTATTAATTAATTATATTTAGTTGGGATAATGATTTGATAGAAATTGATGAAGTAAATTATATAATACTATGACCATAATGATTATGAGTTATTTGTTTTAAATTTATTAATGATTTAGTTTATTGAAATTTAATATTAATTAAATATATTTTAAAATATGTGATTTTATTTAGGTATTATATATATAATTAAATATTGGAAGCATCAAAATTTCATTTTCTTTTTATATTGATCATGGTAATAAATTATTTTTTATGTGACTGAATGTGTCACGTTACAATGTTCAGTGGCTTAATATTAATTTTATTTTAGATATTGAGTGACCTCCTTGCTAAATTATTTCTTTTTGATTTTGGTTATACTTATAAGGTTTAAGGATAAATACTTATATTATGGATTATGTTGAACTTTGGGTGATACTATATAGGCTTTAGAGAGTAATGTATTATATTGTTTAACTTGTTCATATTTTTTTAGTTTTGTTAAAAAAATTGAGATATATTGAATTATTTTTAACTTATTTATATATCATATGATCCTTTAGAAGTTAATTTTAATTCATTAGGAAAAAAATCATCTTGTATATACATTTTTTTACACAAAAATAAATTGGAACTTGATCAAAGCCTAGCCATGTCTTGAAATTTTGCTAATAAAAAATGAAATCATGTAAGATTATTATTTATTTTAATATCTATATTTTATTTAAATAAATCCATAAAATTTTAGAAAATGGTCTTCAAATATAAATTTTATACATTTACCTTCATTTCTAATGAATCAATAGTTCTTTTAACCTACTATATATTTATTTCTATATGTTCATTATATTTATCATACCCATATTCTTTATCATAGTCCAATGTTAATTAGGTGGCAGTTTTATTCCCAATGAATATATTTTCACTTTCAATTAAATTTACTCTATTGGGAAATATAGATTTTTTGTTGCTCTATATTACATTCATATTTCCATTTCCCACTTTTTAAGAGGTTGTTTTATTATTCAATTTAGGATACAGGTTTTCTACAAAGGAATTTCCAATTTAAAACCCTTATATTATAATCCCAAGTTCATGTTTTGAGGAAGTAATTTATTGAGGATTGAGGGAATGTGACACCTTATGTTATTTAAATAACATTGTGTTTAATATCTTATGAAACAAGAAATAACTAGATTAAAGGAACCAAAAAATATTATTATTTAAATATTAAAATTATAACCTAGTTGTTGAATTAGTGGGCATGCAAAGGGTAAACCAGTTATAGAAATACGAATAAGAGTATGAAATATAATATATTTATTAATAATTATAATGTACATTAATATCATTAAAATCATTTTATATTTCTAAAATACATTTTCATCAAAAAAATTTATTATATTTTTTAATGTAAGAATTATAATGAATTTATATGAATTTTGGTAATATAATTATATGAAAACAATATAATTTTGGAAATAATCATGTAAATGTTATCTTGGTTTAAAAAAAAGTTATTTCTATAATAATATGGAATTTTTGTGAATAATAAAAAAAAATTATTTAAATTATGTCATTTATTTTTAATGAAAAAGCCACATTATATTTTTATGTTGATACTAAAATATTGTAAGTCTAATTTAATAATAAATAAATAGGATTCTAGAAAATTAAAAATAATTATTTGCAGAAGCAGCAATAATATATGAATCAACATTATACTTTATCTTATCATAAAAATAATTTTTATCCTAAAAAGAATTAATTTTAGAAAAATCTTTTTGTCATTGCAATTTTTTGGATAAATATAATTAAATTACAACTGATTATAGATAATTAAATTGGAAAAAATGAATTCCATATTTCAAATCAAAATAATTAATTGTTTTTAATGATGTGGGGATAATTTTTTATTATAATTAATATAAATAATAGTATAAAATTTAAACTTGTGTTAAACGGTATTTTTGGTAATTATGTTTAAGAAAGATATGATAGGGAGAAATAATTGAGACCAATAAATTAATTTACTATATTAAATTGTTTTATTTCATACTTTTCCAGCATTCTATAATATATTTTCCCACATAGTACTATATTTCGTTTATTTTTACCTTCATAATATTTAAATAAAAGATAAAGACAACAGTACAACTTTCCATCTTTTAACAAATTCAATATTTTATTTAATGAATAAAACCAACATAAGATTAGTTATAAATTTTAATTTCATAGATAAATTATTTTTTATTACAATAATAAATTTATAATTTTTAAATTAATATAATTAAAATAAATCCTCTTGTAGTGGTGACATGATATTTAATTAATTAATGGAAAAAGAATATATCTTTTTTTAAGAATACTAAATGAAAAATATATAGAATAAATTATTTTATCCCTCTAATTAAGTAGATAAATTTATATTATCAGTAATGTGTAAATTTAATATATTCTAATTTTGTTTTTTCTTGTTTTTTCATTAATTAATTAATTTTATTTTTCTAAAAATTACATTAATGATTTTTTATAATGAATAATATTTTATTAAGTTTCTTACAAGTCCATTAAATTCCTATATTAAACCATGTTGTTTTAGTACATTTATAAATATTAAACAGGGCCAATTAACCAGTCAATTGTTTTTATATTAACTTTAATTACCCAAAATGTGAAAAAAAAATTATTATGCTATTTTCCCAAAAGGATTGACATATGATAAAACAAAGATATATGTGTAAAATCTCAATTTATACATGTCAAAATTTTATTGAATTATAATATATAAAACCATTAAATATATATATATATATAAATATATATTAATGTTGGAATAATTTTTAAATAATGATTTATTTATATAATTATATTATTTTATGAAATTCTAAAACCGGCCCTCCGCTCACTTTTGAAATGAGACTTACTCTCATTATTTCTCTACACATAAGAAACCAATTTTGCTCATCTATTAACATCCAAAAAACCTTTAATACTACCATTAAAAAATAATAGTTTCTTTTCATTGATTATAAACCCTTCTAGTAATTATTTTCATATAAACACAAATTAGATTCCAAAGGAAGAGGTATCATTCACAATAGTGGGTTTTTTCTTATTTATTCATCCACCACCCTTGAATTTTATTCAAACAAGATTACATAACATCATTAAAATAATAAACATAGATAAATTTTTTAAATTTATATAATAACATATATCAATTTCAACTTACATATAATGGTAAAATAAATTTTCGATTGTGTGTATAATGTATTACCACATCATAAACAGATGTAATTTTTTATCCATCACCACAACTCACAGATAGTTTTATTGACAGAGTTGATATATATATATGATATTAATGAACTATTATAAAAATTAAAAGATAATATATCATTTAATTATGTACCTTTTAATTCATTTACAACTAATAATGGAATTCATGCATATTTGTGGACTACCTACATCAAAAAAGTAATTTTATTCATTTTTCATTTAAAATTTATTTTAATCCTATATAAAAGTGTATTTAATGAAATTATATAATATTAATGTTATAAGTATAATTCTTTATAGGTAAAATAATATTTATATTATTTTATTCATGATCATTGAAAAATGGAAATGTAACTCATGTGTACATATAACATATCATCTCTATGATTGTAATATATTTTATTTTTAATAAACCAATTTAAAATTTGATAAAAAATTAATAACTGATGAATAAAAATTATAATTTTTAAAAAATTATTATTTATAGATAATTTAAAAATAATCAATTTAACTATAGTCAAACCACATAAGTCTTCTTGGAAATATAAACTAAATATCATCAAAATGCCTAATGGGAACTTAATTAATAGAGTAATTAAATAGATTACGGTTTTAAATATTATAATGGAATAAAAATATTAAAAATAAAACTATTAAATATAATATTTAAAATAAGTTTATTATTTGGGAATATAAATAATGTACATGGTATGCTAGACCAAAGGTAAGGGGTTTTATAACTCAATTTCATTTCATTGGGATAAATTACTTCTTCGTTTTCTTGGATATGATATGTGTATGTTTTTAATGAATTTATTTATTATTTGTTTTATTTTCCCTATTTTATGATTAATTAAACTTGAAACAAAAATCTCATATTTTATTAATTATCATGTCAATTATACAGCCTTTATAAGAGATTTCATCTCAATTTCTATTAAATATATACTTATTTTGTATAATTTACAAATTCATTTTTATGTGGTGTATAAACATAACCATTGATATATTTATGATTAATACTTAATTAAAAATGATGATTAATGTTTTGATTTATCTTTATTCTCTAATGGTGTTTCTATTTAACTTATTCTAAATACGTAAAGAATTATTTTACAATCCCATTTTGTTTGGACTGCATTAATTTTTTAGGAGAAATCTTATAATCAATCATTAATTATATCATTATATTTTAAAATAATATATATTTATGAATTTTCTGTTTTTTATTACAATAACTATCTTCTTCTATAGAATCGTAAATTGGAATTTCGGAAAGAAAAACTGATTTTATTTTTCTATTAATTGGATATATTTTCCTTCAATATTTATCTAAATTATCAAAAACAAGTACTTTTATTTAAAAAAAATATTTTATTAATGAAAATTTAATATATACTAGCTTTTTAATAGTTTTTCATGGAATTTTTTAAACTTTTTCCAAACATTAATTTTTCAAATTTATTTAAAAAATTCAAAAGGATTGTTTATTAAATATACAATGTTAACAAACGAACTCATATTTATAATATTTTTATGATATTTTTATTTTTATACATATATTCAATGGTTTAGGGATGAAAATTATTTAATTGGTAATTATGTTAATATTTATCATCCATTTACATTATATTTTTAAAAGTTCACATGTTATTATAGGTCTTATATTTTAGATGAACCAATGGTCATATCATATCTATTATTAAGTGGCTGGTTTTAAATTTTCTCTTCAAACATTCAAAATCATTTTATAATTAGAAATTACTTTATTCCTAAATATCTATTTTCTTTGAATAATTGAGGAATTTCTTTCCCAACCCATATTTTATTTTAACATATGCATTTTTTACTTAGAATATTATTTTATTGAATATGGAAAAAATAATAAATATGTATTCCTTAATCAATATTAGTATTTATTTATATATAATATTTTTTTTCATATTTAATTGATCATTAAATATATGATGAAGATATTACACACGTAGTTATGGGTTGTCCTCGATTATAGATAGATTATAGACGCATCCCTAGGTCTCTTCAAAAAAATTAGTTATCTAAATTAAATTGGGTTTTCTGTATACCTACTCTTAGATTAAACTATATGATCACAACGATTTTATGGTATCAATTTCATGTTCTGGAAGATCGTGACATCAAATATTATGCATTCCATTTGTTGAGAAATAATTTTTTTATTAAAAAGAGATTATTTTTCTTAACATAATCAATTTTTGCAATTATTTCTCAAGTTATTGATTAAATTGAATGTGTTTCCATTAATTTACCATAAATTTTTATTATGAAATATTGAATAATGATATATTAATCTATGTGTAAACCTCAATGAGTAGCTAATCTCAATCATATTTGGATTCATTTCCTCATAATATTAAGATGTAATCATTAAATTAGTTCAATGTGATAGAATATTTCATCTCATAATGTTTGTTTATTTTACATTTTAAAATATAATGTGATAATAAATTATGTATCAAGATTACCAAAAATACTAAATTGTTTAGTTATTTTGTTTTTGATCACTCTTATCTAGTTCCAACATAGCAACAAAACCACAATCTTTGAGATACAAGGGTGTGAGTCATTACACACATTGTTTTATAGAAAAGTTTCAACAAGACTAATGAAAAAATTAGAATGCACCAATAGTTTATATAGAAATTGGTTGATTTGGATTTAGAATACACATATCCCAACTGTTTAAGAAACAATCCGGGGATATACCTATCCGTATGGTTTTTAAACCATTGGTATTAACCTATCTAAATAGTTTTCCCCTAAATTTGGGGATATGTAATCAAAAATAAAATTCAATGTAGAGGTATGAAACCATGTCTTTCATATTATATATCCATGAACATACCATTATAATACAATTATATTGGGTAATATATTTGGATAAATATATTTTTATGACGAATTTATATATTTATTTATTTTATGAGATTCAAGAAATTAATAAATAAAAATCAAGGGTACATATGCCAATGGTTTTGGGAACCATTAGGTTAGGAACCTATAAAAAAATGGTTTCTCAATAAATTTTACAAATCCATTGGGATGTGTGTTGTCCAAAATTTCTATCCAAATAGTTTCTTGATAAGTTTTAGGATAGCCTTACCTTATCCCAATAGTTTTCACATATCTTTTGGGATAGGTGTTTTAATAAATAGTATATCACAATAATTTTAGAAAACTATTGGGATACTCTTACCATATAAAAATAATAATTATATAACATCTATTATATGACCAAATATTTGGATTTATCCCATCAATTTTATAGAACTGTTGAGATAAAATTTTATTTCATATCATATACAAATGGTTTTTATGAACTGTTCATATAGGGGAATTTATAACGATCAATACATTATACACCTTAATATTACATCAATGTTGCTTAATATTCATTAAAAAATATCACAAATCCACAACATGGCTGTATTGGTATATTGTCTTTAAAAACATGGAAATATAAACTACTAGTTCATCATATATATTCACCGCCTCCTACTTATTTCATCATAACTAGACTCCCTTTTGACATATCTTATGTAAGACACTTCCTTAAGCCCTGGGGAAAGGAAACATAATGATGTTTGATCTTAGATGCTACATATGAATGACCAGGATATCATCCATGAGATAAATTAAGAATGTAAATAAGAATCAATTATCATAATCCCAAAATTCATAACATTGGACATGAAATTTTGTGGAATTCACATAACCATATAATATCATTTTATATTATTCAACGCTCATGGACCATACTATCATAGTGGATAAATTCCATTACCAAACCGAGTTCAGGACTTGTTCTTGCCTTGTTTCACTGAACCAAGATCATTTAACATTCCATCAAATTCTATCTCAGGAGATAAAAATAATTAGCCAATGCATTAGAGGGATATATTGGTCTAACCCATCTCATAATGAAACCATTCTTATGTGTTCCAAAAAATAATAAATCATTCATCATAGTATAACCCAAAGAATAATATGGGTATCTTAAATATCATTCCTTCATATTCCAGATATAAAAAATAGAATTAAAAGTAACCTTCCATAATAAACAAAATAAATACATAGTAATAATTGTGGTACAAACATTACCAAATTTAATTAATTTTATCTTATATTGAAAATAATTTTGATAAAACAGTTGATATTAATTCATTAGGAAAACATTATTTCTTCATGGAAAACATTTTATATTCTAAAAAAGGAACACAATACTAAAAGTGAAAAAATTATTTGAAAATAAAAATGAAATCATGAAAATAAATAATCATGTAAATAAGGAATTATGATAAAGTTAAAAACTATTCATTATATTTATGATCAAAAAATTTTCTACTCATACTTTTTCCAGAAATGTGAAAAAGTACCTCGTATCGAATAACGACAAAATATTTCAATCATAACATTTAATTAAGATTAAAGAAAGGGTAAAATAGAATTTAAATTATAGTTTACGAATATAAGTAATATAAAATATTTAGGAAACGATGATGTGGATGAAAAATATATCCATGTAAATACTTATTAATAAAAAATCATCGTTAATAATGAGATTGGGAAATTATCTATTACCCTTGGTATGATATCATTCATATGTATTAGAACATCATATATAAGGATTTAAAGAATGTCATTGGATTATTTCATATTAATTGTAATTTATATGATATCATATATTATCATATTATAGTAAGATAGTTAGTAACATTTTGTTGTTACCCGATATTCAGATATTAACTCCTTTATGCTCTTAATGAAGTTTTGTCAAAAACGTTATGTTTATCCTTCATAGGTCAAGCTTATATCCAAAAAAAATTATATAAGCATAATATATACCAAATTTATTCATTATTTATATTTATATAACCATTTTTTAATGAAGATCATATATAATGAATCACAATGCATCGTGGAGACGGTAGGTCATATGGACGGACGAGAGACGACGACATTCTCATTTTTGATGAATGTTTTTGATTTGGATGGTGTATGGTATTTAATAATTAATATAATATTATAATAATAATATATAGTTCTTATTTCTATCATTATACCAATACAAGTAATGTGGGGGTGAAATCAGATTCCACCATGAAGTGGATACGGTTAGCCATACATACACAAGCTTAGTAATTTCATTTATCATAGGATATATAAAAGGTGGAATATAGTGGTTTCAAAATAATAATAATAACTCAGTATGTAAGTGACAATAATATTATTAATTTATAATGAATCAACTCAATAATATAATGTATAATAAGATTTAAGTTTGAAATAATCTGTAGAGGATATCTTCATTTTTTAGATATGATTCCTCTACATCTCCACATTGAGAACTAGAATTGGCCTTGGAAGAAGACCATAATATCTATAATGTTGATAGGGATGTTTATAAGGGAAATTTTCAGTGGAGGGGTGAAAATGATGGATCAAATTTATGTGAAGTGGTGGGGGAGGAGGTTCCCTTTTATAATTGACGGGAGGGGCATTTTTTGAGATCTAAATAATATTAATTTATAATAATATTAATCCCCATACAAAATAATGACATGATTAGAATATTATATTTTATAATGTTTAATCTCCTCATCTAATAAAATTTATACAATTCTTTATATAAATTTTAACCTTATCATTTTAATTAACACATTGTTTTATTATTTAATTATTTACTAGGGTAACACATATTTTAATATTAAAATTGAGTGATATTTATATATTTGATGTAAATGAGACCATATAAAAATATGTTTTATCATTTTAGAATACATAATAATTATTCATTATTTTTAAAACATTTTATAGTTTTGAAAAAATTTAATAAAACCTAATTTTCATAAAAAATTAACTATGTCAAATTTGACACTATTAAAGTCATTAATTATTAAAAATATTAATATAATAAGATAACTTCAAACCAACTAATATATTATACTACTATGAGGTCAATTTCATATATAAAAATTATGATAAATTTTAATTAGCCAAAAAATATATTTACAATCATATATTAAGTAAAATTTATTTATTATCTATATTAATAAAATATTTAGTACATCAATATTGTGTAATTTCATTAATATACTTATTTACAGAAGAAAAATTAAAAATAAAATAAAATGATTAAGATAAATCTACTATATATCAAAATAATATATTTTTTAGAATTTATATTCTAAAAATTTCAACAAATAAATTGTTATACTTATTAAATTATGAATGTGACAATTGTAGCATCATATAATATAAAATAATATAAGTTTCATAATCCCCCCAATAAGGATCCATATGGTAAATAACTAAACCCATGTGTGGTTATTTTCGAGATATAATAAAAAAGTTATATTTGATTAAGTGTTTACATCTTTGAATGGGTATTAAAATATTAAATAAACAATATTATGGTGTTTTCAACAATTAATTTTTTTTTGTATCATTTATATATAAGATATTAAGGTAATTATTTATTTCCTAAAAATTATAATTAAATTACCATTATAATGAAACAAATTATATTTAAAATGATTATTTAATGGGGATTTTATATTTATTATAACATTTATTAAAAATAATTTATTTATTAAAATTTAGGTGAGACGTATTTAAATATTATTTCATGAAAATAAATAAAATGACCTAATCACATCCAAGGGTCTTCCACAGTACACCATTTCATCCATAGGAAAATTTGGGTTGAAATACATTGTTAGTGTAATTTTATAACTATATTCATACCCTTATTTACTCATTTTAACCATTTACTGTACTATATAAAATTACCAAAGTTACAATTAAAAGTTCCCCAAAATAAAATTAATATATTTAATTAATATGGACCAACTAATTTCAAATATTGATTCCATTTTTCAAAACTCAATACACATATGTTTTAGTAATTATTTTAAAATCAATCACATTGATTGAATGAGAAAATGAGTTTTTTAAAAGATATAACATTATAGAAATTGATATGATCTTATATCTAAATTAAATGTAAAATTATTTATAATGAAAAAAACAATATTTAATGAAAAAATATATTCTATTTATACTATATAACAATTAAATTAAATAGTTTAACCATATAAATTATTTCGATGAAAAAAAATTCTTTTTCAACTAACATTTAGTATATTATTACTATTCATCCAAATTTTAATATTATTAGAAAAGTATTAAAAATTTATCCAAAGTAAATTATTATGTCCCATTATTAAATAAATTGTTTATGTTGTAATATTAAATTATTTTATCTGTTAAAATTTCAATTTAAAAGTGGTTCTCCATTAAAAGGTGGAAAATTACCATTTTAAAAAATATATGATTTTATACAACATATAGTGCTCATTTATACCTTTTTATAGAAATATTCATTTGATGAATATCAAAAAATTAAGTATATAACATTTATATTTCATTAATTTCATTTAATAAAATTAATTCGCATAAAAATATAAAGTAATATAATTGATTTATATGTTTTTCTAAATTTTCAGAAGTTGGAAACCATTATTTTCACTAAGATAACATATAGGTTATAATGGTCATTTTATAATAAAGGAGTCTTGCAGCTTTTTAAAACACATTATTTCCTAAAATGAATGATGTTGATTAATTAAATTATTTTACAAATTATATTTCATAAAAAACATGTTGTGGTTATATTCCACCCCACATTTACTAAATTTATCCATTTAAATACAACACATTGATATAAGGAGATGAGGATACCACTCAATCGTCATATCCAAAAAATTTCATGCTGCTTTTTGAAATTGTTTTTCCTACTAAAAAACATTAGTCATTCGATGGGTATTATTTCACCGAACATTTTCTCTTCGATCTCTAATTTTTATATGTTTTTATTCATAAAATATTATTTTTCCAATAGTACGACTTCAATGTTTTGTCAATGTGGTGGATCGGGTATGTACATTCTCTAGAGAGATACATGGAACATATCAAGAAATTGAGAGATATTTAGTTAGAGTGCCAATTGGTATACTACATATACAACACAATCCAAAATATAAAAAAGGCTATTATACATAGGGATCAGCTTTCACTACATTCCAAACATCATTACTATATTACATGGAGATATTTATAAAAAAATGTCACCCACATCCAATTATATGACTTTTTATCAGTATTCATCGTAACGTTTTTTCGATTTTCATCATCTCTTATGTATAGTTGAATTGATATGACCTTTCATCCATTTAATCAACAAAATCAGGTCCTAATATCTTTCTTTTTCCAACTTCAACCAGAAAAGTTGTAGTTCTTCACTTATTTTTAGTGTGGGATTCATAATGAAACCTCTTAATACTGGAATGAATGGTATTTTGGAATGAAAATTCCACCAATGTTATGTGTTGATACCAAAAACCTTTGAAATCCATATTGAACACCATCAACATGTATCTAATTGAATAAATTATCCATTAAAACTGACCGTCTATCTGAGGATAATATGCATTTCTATAAATGTATCTCTGTATCCAGATCTAACTGAATTCATTAGAATAACATTGTTGTAAACCTCAGGTCTTAATCATATATATTATAAAGTGGCAATCAATTCAATTTTAGCACATCCTATACATATATCCTGGAATAGTGACCTATAGAGAAATCACATAATTGCAATGAAGTGTTCCAACTTCATATTGAAATAAACTATAAACCATATAGAATTATTGAATTTATGTGTTTTGGTAAGTCTGATGACAAAGACCATATTAATGTATTGCCAATTCCATTCTATTATGGTTGATGGTTTTAACAACCTCATAGTCATGTGTCTTCATTCCTTAACTTTCTAACAATACAAGCATTGAGATGCATCTTCCGGAACGTCACTTTTCATCTCATCCCACTAGAAATACTCTTTCTCATCTCGATATATCTTTTTTTCCCCCAATGTGATTATAGAATAATGAACTATGAGCCCTATTCCATAGATACTTCTTTATATATGGGATGGGAGGAATATTTTCTCTATTCATAAACCATATTATTAAATAAAAATAAATAATGAATTCATGAACATTTCTCACATTCTTTTTAATATATATATCTTCCTTCTGATCCTATATAATCTCCACTTATATGCATAGTTGATCATTTATTTGAGAAAAATATGATATCTCACCTTTTATAAATATTTCATTGTCCTTCTTCTCTAATTCCATAATTAGTGAATCTTTTGTGACACTCAACATGAATAGGATATCATGGTTCTTTCAACCCAAAGCATCTGACACCTTGTTTCTATGGTGTAAATGTATTGAGCAGTCATAATGTTTAATCAACTCCAACAATCATCATTGATGCATATTAACTCTTTTTGTTTAAAAATATACATTAATATATTATGATCAGTATAAATAGCACACAGTTCACCATATAGATAATTCATCCATATTATTAATAAATGAATAAAACTGGTAACTCCAAATAATTAATTAAATAATTTTTCTCATAGATTTTCATTTTTTATGTCGCATAATATTTCGGTATATGAATTATCCTGAGAACACAAAACATGCCCTTTTTGGATGCATCACTGTAGATTAGAACTTTTTCTCATCTACAAGGAAGTGTGACACTGTTGCAATGGCTAGCCATCATTTTATCTCATTTAAATTATCTACATATTCTTTCATAAACACGTACATAACTCCTTTCCGAGTCAAATTGGTGAGTGTTTTAGAAGAGAAAAAAATATTTCACAAAATCTCATTAATATCAAGAAAAATAAAGAAAACATTGGATCATAGTTATAATTTTTTGTATTAATCAACATTCAATAACATCAGTTTTTTTAGATACACATATTTCCCCTCCCATGAGATATGTGACACAAAATGAAACATTCTGATGTCAAATTTCACACATTGTAACTTTTTTTAGAAATAATCACTTTTATCCGGGACATCATTACAATTATCATGTAATCATAATGTTATTCATTTCTCATTGATTAAACTATAATTATATCTATAAAGACTACTAAAAACAGATCTACATAGTCGCTAAAGACTACATTCATTAAATCCAATAACATATCGGGTGAATTTCTAAAACCAAAAGTCATACCTATAAATTCAACGTTTCAATACATTATATGGAATGATTACATTGGTATATCCTCCTTCATGACTATTAATTGATGATATCTTGAAGAACAATCAATCATGGAATGTATTGAGCACTACATACTTGGTTACATAAGTCATCCTTTTGGGGAAGTGGATATTTTTTTATTTATAGTTATCTGGATAACTTCTCAACAAAAAATATAGAGTGTTAATGATAAATATTTCTTCTTAACAATAACAACATGTTCTGCTCAACATGACACTCCAGAGAATATGATTCCATTATAAATATTTACATGTACTATCTTTTTCAATTTATGAAACTCAATTGGTTCCATTTTATAAGCTGTCATAAAATAAGCATAGCACCCAATATACATTTTAATTAAAATCATCTTCATCTTTTGGGGGATGTAATAGAAATTATTCCCAAAATATATCATCAAACTCATGTACAATATGTGTATTCCAACTCTTCATATTCTACCCATCCTTTTATGAAAATTAATATTCATCTATTAGAATACAGATCCATAAGTTTTAAAAAAAAATATTGGAAGGTTATATGAATCCTTACACTGATAGAATATCATATATTGATCTAAAATATAAAATGTGACTTCCCTTCCATGTAAATTGATATGATATTAATATAGAGAAATTCAATCAATTCAAATAATCACATAAAATTAGACTATAGAAAGGATCATAAGATTTATAGGGAGCATTTTACAGAAAACCTAAATAGAAGAATAATTATAAACATTTGATGGGACTATATTTCTATAAGGATTTTTCATTGATAATTCAACATATAATTGTTGAGGTAATATAGTGATACCCTTATAATCATTTTCATAAATAGAAGAGTTGGTGGAATGAGAATCAAATAAAAATATATTACATTAAAGATGATGTTAAGGGTACCATTCACCAAATCATTATTGAAATTCACATCGACTATAGAGATCACATATGACTTGAATTTTATACTGGCCTTAAGATTCTACTAATGTAAATAATTATTAATAACCTATGGATTGTGTTTTATTTTCTCTATTCACATCATTATAGATCATTTTCTCTTCACATCAACATAAAATTTCATTCTGACCATCTATTTCACATTTACAACCTTTACTAGTCCTTTTAGGATAGATTCTTCCTTCATTATTGCCACCCATTTATCATAAACGAAAACTGATATTTTTTTCAGTTTTTTTATTATATTTTCCCTTGAATTCCATTTTTCACTTCTTATCAAACCCTGGGGATTGATTGGTTACTCCATTCTCTATCTCAACCTTGAGTGTATATCAAACAGTTAATTTTTTTCAATTAATATACATTATGACTAATTTACATTGTAGACTTGGTTTTAATCTACTAAATAATCAATAAATATTACTTTTTTGTCAGATAATATTTACACTAGCATACATTGAAAGTATTGTAAAATATTTATTCTAGGTTTGAATAGATTCATCAACCTTTTGTTCTATTCAAGGAACTCCTTCTCCATATTTGTACGAATAATACAAGGAACATATTTTTTTGGAAATAATTTCTTGAAATATTTACATTCCAAGGATTTAATTTAATATCCATGACACATTTTTTAGTTAAGGTTCCACAATTGATCACATTCACCTTCAAATATATACAAGGAAAATATAATGTTATCATATTATGAACACTGGATAAGTGAAAATATATTTTCATTGGTAAAGATCAAAACTTCAACAACTACTAGATTATAAGTCCCACTATAAGATGTTTGATGCTACATCATAAAGGGGTCAATAAAAAGTTGTTCCCTCATGGATCATTTGTATGTCATGCATTATTCACAACTTGAGAATGTTTTGTTATCATAACATCAATATTATTCGTTACATCTCCCATAACATTTGTTTTCCCATAAAGAAAATCATTTATTTTCCCATCACATTTACAAAGTGGTTTCTCCGAGTTCTAGCCATTGACTAAAATATTCATAGTGTGTGAAATTTTAATCATAATGTAATCACTACATATTCAAGAATAAAATTCAAATTTAATAACATTAGGTTTGATCCATGGTTATTCATGATCATTTCTAAAATACTGAGATGGTATCCTACACTTCAACATATTTTTAGGGTTATTCCTAAGGTTTTCTCATCCGTGTTCCCAATTTTTTTCTAAAATATTCCATTGATAACAATTATAATGAGACATACATTACATACATTGATATTACATTAATGTTGAAAAATATTAATTACATAATTTAACAAAACCATGATAGGATTATATAGGTATACTATCTTTAGAATCTTAGAAACATAAAAAACTATTTAAATTGACATATTCATATGTCCAACTTATTTCATTATAAATAAATTTATTTTTGACATATCATACAAAATAAACTTTCTCCTAACCAGGGAAAATGAAATATAAAAAACGCTGAGCTCAAAGTCTTAGTAAAGGAAATCATGGGAGATACCAAACATATCATAATTATAATACGTAAGAACATAACATTTAAAAATCATATGATACAAATGAATGGTTGTGATATAATTCCACGGGTTAATCCTTGAATTTTCATAAGGAAAAAATAACATAATTCCAAAATTCATAACATAATAAATATGATTTTTTGGAAAACACAAAATAATAGAAAATAATTTAAGTTTAGTCGAGGCTTATTTCAAAGACCATCTTAGTGGGAAAAGTCAATTATAGAACTGAGTTCCCTGCTAATTCTTCCCTATATTGTTGAACTAATAACATATCTCATTCCATCCATGTCATACCCATTAGATATAAATCATCACCCAATGAATTGGGGTGAGATATAGGTCACAAAAATATCATAATTTAATACTTCATTCATCTGTCAAAAAACATAAATTATTCATCATAGAATAACCCAATTACTAAAATTGATTTATTAAATATCATTCCATTATAATAAATATAAAATAAATGTTTTAAAAAAATAACATTACATCCTATGCACAATCAAACCATAGTAATAATATGGGTATATACAAAACCATATTTAATGGTTTTTATCATAGATTGAAAATAATTTTGACAAAACACGTCATATTATTTCTTGAGAAAAATATCTTTTATTCTTTAAAAAACTTTTCTTTTCTCAAAATAGCACACAATAATAAATAAAATGAATTTATTTTAAAATAAACATGAAATCTTATAGATTATGATTCATGAAAATAAGAAGCTATGAAAGCATAAAAACATATTCATGTAATATATGTTAATAAACATTATCTTTATACTTTTGCATGACAGAAAAAAAAGTACCTCATATCAAATAATGATAGATGATTACTTTCATGATATTTACAAAAAATAGAAAATGGGAAAAATTGAATATAATGATTTATATAAGAATCAAAATAATATTAAATTTTTAGGAAACATGTATGTGGATGATAAATATTCCCTAATAAATACATACAAATAACCAATCTCAGATAATAATGACACTAAATAAGTATCCTTTACCTTAGGTCTGATATCCTTTATTTATATCTGAACATATTATATAATTATTTATATAATGTCATTGACTTCTTTCAGAATGATATTAATTTTTTATATATCATAAATTATAATATTATCTTATTTTTTATAGAAATATTTCTTTGTTACAAGTTATTCTTATATTAACTAATTTATTCTCTTATTCGTGTTTTGTTTAATAAGTTATTTTTCTCCTTCTTAGATAATAGTTATTTAATAAAAATTATATTAGAATAATATATTTTATAATTATTAATTAATTACATTTATATAATCATTTAGTAAATAAAGATCATGTAGAATTAATTGTATTGCATTGTAGAGACTGTAGGTCGTATATACGCATGAGCACAATTAATATTCTCATGTTTGTTGAATGGTATTTAATTAGATAATGTATAATAGTTAAAAATTAATATCATGTTATAATAACAATATATTGCTATTATTTCCATCATTATAGTCATCCATATATGTTGGTGATTATAATGACCCATACTTTAAATACATTGTTAGTACTTCAAAATTTATGTACACTTATTAAAACATATAACAAAACCATGAAAGGACTATATAGGTATAGTGTCTTTAGAAACTGGGAAACATAAACAACTGGTTCATAAAGCATCTACAATGTCTCCCATTTATTTCATCATATCTATAGTCCCTTTTGGCATATCTTACTTAGTATCCCTCTTCCTGACCTAGGGAAAGAAAACAAACAAAAGGGTGAGCTCATATTCTCAGTAAGGGTAAACAAAAGAAATATCAATCACATTATATTCATAAGAATATAACATCTTGGAAATATTGCCCTGCAAACGAGATCATAATTTCATAACATGGGATAAATCATGGTAGTGAAATGTAATCACAATATTCATAGCTTAAAACATGAAGTTTTGTGGCATACAAACATAATCATAGAGAATCATTTCTTATTAGTCAGGACTCATTACCAAGACTATCTTAGTGCACAAATTCCATTTCCGAACCGAGTTCATTCCTCGTTTCAGTCCTGTTTCACTGAACCGGTTTGACTTGCCGTTCCATCCATGTCTATATCATGAGATATAAAATCATTACACAATGCATTAGAGGGAGATATAGGTCCCACCCATCTCATAATTATACCATTCTTATGTGTGCCAAAAAATCATAAACCATACAACATACCATAACCCATATAATAAAAATGGGATTCATAAACATCGTGACATCATAAAAAAATCATATAAGATAAAGGAATTCATAAAAATAGTTCCATCACAACATAATCAAATCAATGTAATAATAGGGATAGAAACAGATCCCTTTATTGTCTTAGATGGAAAATAATTTTGATAAAACAGTTGAACTCCATTATTGAGGAAAATATCCTTTGTACATCAAGAACACTTTTCCTTTCTTAACATGTCATTCAATTCTAAACTAAATGATGTTGATTAAACATAAAGTTGAAAACTTGTAAAGTAATATTCTTGTAAATAATGTTTTAAAAATACATTCATGCCGTATAAGTTAAAAAATCATTCTTTCGTATTTTTTTCGGAAAAGTCAAAAAGTACCTCGTACAAAAAATGACAGAAGATTCCTTTCATATCTTTTACTAAATACTCACCGAAGGGTAAAATTGGATTTAAGAAATTTTAGGTGGATGGAAATAATATTACATATTGAAAAACATGGATGTGGATGATAAAATACAACCAAGTAAATACCAAAGTATAAACAATCTCGGATAAAAATGAGATTGTGATATTTTCTCTTAACTTAGGTTTGATTTGCTTCGTAAGTGTCCGGACCTCCTGTATAATGATTTAAATAATGTCGTTGACTTATTCTGGAATCATACTTATTGTTAGGATATCATATATGGTCATATTCCTAGATTATTATTAGTAATATTTCATGTTTACTTGTTATTCTGGTGTTTATTGCTTTTTTGTTCTTATGTGTGTTTTGTCGAATAAATTCTTAATCTTGTTTTTATTATATAGATACCTCATTTCCAGAATGGTATTAGTGTAATATATATCATATTAATTCATTCAATTTATTTATATAATCATTATTCAATGAATATCATGTAGAATGAGTCGCATCACATAGTGGAGATGATATTCCGTATGTACGCACGAGGGATGATATCGTTCCCGTGATCATGGAATTGTATTGGAGTGTATGTATACTATTTTAGAATAAATATAACTTTAAAATAATCATATATATTAATTCTTTACACCATTATACACATAAAAGTAATGTGGTGGTGGAAAATATATTACACCAAGGCGTGGAGACGGTATTCGGTATGTACGCACGCGCAGTGATTTCGTTTTCCTGTAGGATAGATAGATGGTGAAATAGGGTTTTTTCATACATATAATAACATATCAGTATTTGAGTGATACTGATGTTATTAATTAATAATTAAACAAATAAAGAAGAAGAAGTGGAAGAATAAATAAAGTTGAAAGAATCGGTAACAGACATTACCTCTTCTTTGAAGCATTTCTTTGTGACCTCCTTTTAAGGCACTAAAATTGGTCTTTGAAGAAGACCAGTGCCTCTAGGATGTTTATAGGGAAGTGGAGAGGAGATATTTTCAGGGTTTTGCCGAGCATGAACTCTCAATGTTGTGTGAGGAAGAGAGAGAGGAGGTGCCCTTTTATAAGGGAGGAGAGGGTCTCCTTTGGAAAAACTAAAAATATTATATTATTATAAAGTCATATTCGGTTTTAAATATCTCCAAATTGATTTATTTTGAAGATAAGGTGGGTATGGGTCGAAATACTCTCATCCAATAGAAATTGGACAAGTTTAGTTTACTATTTTAACCTTATCATATAGATTTAACTTTAAGTTAGATAATTTTACTTTTACCGTGTCTTTTTTTGTTCTTACACTATAAGGTTAATAAACTTACTATAACGAGCCAAACGAACCCCAAGTTGTTTATTATTAATATATATAACAATACCTAATTAATTTTCCCAATCCTTAGATTTTTAGGAATAAAATAACAATTAATAATATAATTTTTTTTAAAAAACTATTTTATGATAATTTTGACACTATTTAGTAATTGATTTTTGTGAAAATCATAACATAATTATTAATTCGAAAAAATTTAATTAAATAAATAATAACATGTTATATTAACCTATAAAATTAGTGTAATTCATAAAATGTCTCAAATTACATTTATTTGGGTATTTATAACATCAATTATGTCAATATTTCATTAATAAGATAATTATTGCATCATCATTGTGTCATAAATAAATTAAATGTTTTAATGTCTAACAATTACAAATAAAATACCATTATGTAGGAAATCGTTTTATCTTTCTAATTAATATTTATAGTCGAATTTATCTCATGTATAACCCTATATTACAAATTATTTACTTATTAAACATTGATTTTAACTATTTTAACCCTTCTTTAAATAAATTGATAATAAATGTCCAAATCTAATCCAAGTGGGCCTAAATGGTCATTTTTTATTCCTAAGGTAGTTTATGGTCTAATTAAACTTATCCAATATTATTATGACATGTTTTAGGGTAATAATAATATCATTTTTACACACTACTGCAGAAAACGTTTTTTATGTCGGTTATTTTTAATTTTTTACATCGGTTTCTAGCCGACGTTAATACGTGCGACGTTATAAATAAGGTTTTTGACGTCGATTATTTAAAAACCGACGTCAAAAACATAAAATCAAGATGTTTATCAAGTCGGTTATTTTAGAACCGACGTGATAAAGGGCATGGAGAATGGTTTATCACGTCGGTTATTGAATAACCGATGTGATAAATGACCTGGACAATGGTTTATCACGTCGGTTATTTTAAAACCGACGTGATAAAGGCCATGGAGAATTGTTTATCACGTCGGTTATTGAATAACCGACCTGATAAACGGCCTAGAAAATGGTTTATCACGTCAGTTCATAATCAACCGACGTGATAAACATGGGCGAGGGGGTTTATCACGTCGGTTCATATAGAACCGACGTGATAAACCGGGGTGAGGGCGGTTTATCACGTCGGTTCATATAAAACCGACGTGAAAAACTGGGGGAGGGGGGTTTATCATGACGGTTATTATATAACCGATGTGATAAACCAGAGGGAGGTGGTTTATCACATCGGTTATTCAATAACCGACGTGATAAACCATTGTCCAGGCCGTTTAGCACGTCAGTTATTCAATAACCGACGTGATAAACCATTCTCCAGGCCCTTTATCAGGTCAGTTATTAAATAACCGACGTGATAAACCATTCTCCAGGAATTCTATCACATCGTTTATTAAATAAACGACGTGATAAACCATTCTACAGGCCTATTATCACATCGTTTATTAAATAACCGACGTGATAAACTATTTTCCAGGCATTTTATCACGTCGGTTATTAAATAACCGACGTGATAAACCGAATTTTTTTTAAAAGAATGCAGTGATCTTCTCTCCACCAGAATCAACCAGAAAACAAATCAAGAAATCGTAGCACAAAAACAGAAGTATATGAAAATTAAGTATGTACATTGATAACATATAAAACTTACCCCTAGATAGCATCCACCCTCATTTATAACCCATGGACAGCCCTCCCCCACCCCGTTGGAGCCCTCACCCTCATATATACCCCCTGTAAATCCCTCCCCCCACCCCATTGGAGCTCCCACCGTCATGTATACCCCTTGGACAACCCTCCGCCACCCCATTGGAGCCCCCCCCCACACTCTTGGACTGCCCCCTGACCACCGGACACCCCCAAACACCCCTCGACAACCCCCCACCCGCCTGAACAGCACCTCCTCAACCCCTCACCCCACTTGAAAGCCCCCACCACACCCCTGGACAACACTCCCACACCCCTGGACCGGCTTCCCACACCCCTGGACATCCCTGCCACCCCCCCAGGACTGTCCCCCACCCCACCGGACAGCCCTCCCAGACCACTGGACACCCCCCAACCCCACTGAACACACCCCCACACCCTTGGAACCCCTCCCCCACAGACCCAAATCCATACTAGAAGAACGATCAAAAGTAGACCAAAACAATAAGTAGAGAAAAATTAAACATTCACTTATATGATATTCATAACTTACACTGTCAACATCAAAAAAAAAATAAATCAAACCTAAAAAACTACCAAATACACAATTAAAACGACAATATTCAAAATTACATTTTACATTACAAACAACTAAAATTCAATCAAACCTGTAAAATAATTTGACCACTCCACTTGTACGTGTTTTATGTCTTCAGCAGTATAGGGTTGAGGGTCATCAAAAAGCTACAAATGAAAAAGAAGATAGTTAACGTGTATAATGAATAAATCAAATTGAAATATTATGGAAATGTTTAAGAGGAAATCGTACCAGGTCAAAATTCACAACTGTCCCAGTTGTTATTATTTCATACATAAATCTTAACATATAATATCCACATTCGATGAGGCCTTGTTCTTCATGACATTCTTGTTTTGAATGAGTGTAAATTCAATATATTATTTTTATGTAATAAATAAAAAAGTAAAAATTATAAATGGAAATTTACCTTCACATTTACATATTTGATCTTTGCATTTCTTTTCTCTGTGTTTCTTCGAAAGTAGACCCATGCACTATTATAAAATAATACGAATGGGGTAAATTTAAAATTCATTGTAATATATAAAACTATTGAGAAATTTATACTTACTTTTCCAATATATTCTTAAAACTTTCCCGCACATCACCATGAACAGAGCATATCCAATAAAGAGCTTTCTCCCTTGGGTAAAAAATCCCTAACCTCCAATGATCATTGATAAAAGAAATTTTATGTTAGTGGTTTTTTATGTTAAAAGAGAATGAACTCTTTGAGAGAATTGTGTTTCATACCTCTCATAAAAAGGCATCATCCAACATTGTCTGGTTATATTCTTTTAAAATATTTCAGAAATATAAACCATTCATTGTTCCTCAGTCAGTGCACATGCTTCAGGGGAAATCAATTGCGGGTCCATGAATCCATATACTTCTGTCAGTTCATTCCTCTCACAAATTTTATAAAGATACCTAATACAAAACATATATAAGTATACATTTTTAATAAATATAATTCAGGTAAAAGGTGTTAAGACTTACATGGAAAAAAATTTCACCACATTGATGCCCATCTTATCCCTAGTAACAAGCTCCATGATATCAGATTTTGTAATCCCCACACTTATTTCATGTCCACAAACATGAGATTCCATTGGAAACTCCTAAAAACCAAACAACAAATGTGAATATCTTGACAATCTATCAAGACCACTGGAATCTGTATCTGATGTCATAGCATGTTGTCTTTGTTGTTGTCTATACAGAATTTCTATACCTCTGAAGTATTCCTGTGAAAAAAAATAGAGAATTATAGTAGTTTTCAAATGATAAAACAACTTTAATAAAAAAATAAAATAAAAGATATAACATTCATACCTCTATAGTAATGAGTCGAAGAAGTCTGGATGGCCAAACTAAAAAATGGCCGATACTCTATCCAACTGTCGCCACCTCATCTGTAGGTATTGGTACCCTAGCTGATCTATCTATAATATCTTGTACAATGACCCTCTGATTCTCTACCTCTAATTGTTGATTATGAAATGTATCTCCTATACAATATACAAACCCGTATGCTACTATATGATGTTGAGAATCATCAACATACATCTCGAAATATGTAGGAAGCTGTGGCGGAGGCGTAGGATAAACAATGGGGTCCGCAGGCTGAGGTGGGGGAGTGGGAGCTACTGGAGGAGGTGGAGGATAAATAATGGAGTCTGCAGGGGGAGGTGGAGGAGTGGGAGCTACAGTCTGAAATTGTCTTTTCATTTCTGCAAACATAGACTGCACCGACTCTCTAATCTTGTCTTCCATCGTCGCATTAATATATTGAAATTCAGCCTCCAAGGATACTATTTTATTTATAAACCCCCTCAATGTTAGAATTTGAAGAACATGGAAACACTTTTCATACCGATACACCTGCCGGATATCCTCTTACACGACCAGGATGTTCGGGCTTCCAAATACTGCAAATAAAATATCTTCCCTCCCAGTAGATTTAAATGTCCCCTCTGAACTCTGCTCCTCAGGAGAGTCCTATATTAATTAATTTTACATTTCTGTAATGATTGAAATTTATATGATGAAAAAAGTTAACTTAAATAAAATAAATACATATCTTACAATCCTCTCACCTACGATTCTCGATTCTTCCGAAAGATATTTCCCTTTTTCCCTTCCGAGCTCTCTTCCATTTTTCATGTCTAGATGGAGGGGATGGAGGGGCCACCTCTCCAGAGCTTGAAGACTCATCTCTTAGTTGTTGAAATTTTTCTGATATCATTTTTTCTTCCAATAATGTATACCCTCCCCGAGATAAACTATGAGGGTATACATTTTTAGATTGAATATCCTGATGATCTTTCCTTGTTTGCAGTAATTTAAGAATAAGAAATCATTAACAAAACATTTATAAAATCATTTATATAAGAAAGTTTATAAAAGTTTACATTGCCCTTACCAGAAATGACTCTTTTTTTCTAATTTCAAAAAACTGTCTCCATTTGTCTTCATCTATAAAAGGATATATACGACATGGATTGTCATGACTCCTATGACCATAAATGAAATCAGATCAAAGGGTTGATTTGAAATCCCTCCATCTCCTGGCAGCCAACGATAAGCATTTCTTCCTGACTCCTCCACTATCAGGAATATCAAATGTCATCTGATAAAGAAGAGGTTAAACATATTATATATACTAGAAACATTAAAATAATGGTCAAAAAATGAGAAAAGATCTTACCAAAATCGTCTCCCAGAACTGAGAGATAATCTCTTTATCCACACCTCTCCAATCATCATACAGAATGATTACTTTGGTCTTAGCATGAGTTGCAACAAAACTCTTAAAATATTTGGCATTCGGACCTCTAGGAATATCATCATCATCAAACTCAACTACTATCCTCTGATCCTGCATACGTGCAAGTGATAATTTTGGTAAACATGTGCACCCACGTTTACTAACCTTTGAACTCTTTGTCGTAATAGGAGCATGTGAATGTTCATCCCCAGAGGTATGACCAGCAATATGCTCCTCTCCAGTATCATGTGGTTGATCATCTGAATGATCTGTCATTATCCTTCAAATCAAAAGAACAAACGTTAGTTCACAAATATACAAATTCAAATATTTTAATACTACTGTAATCAGAAAATATAAAATTGTAATAAGATACATAATAGTAAACATTGGTAATATGATAAGCATGTTAAAAAATGGTAAAGATGGAAAAGATGGTCAAGATGGTCAAGATGGTCAAGATGGTAAAAAATGGAAAAAATGGTAAACCTGGTAAACATTGTAAACATGGTAAAGTAATTATCAGTGAACATATATAATAATTCAAATATTTTAATACTACTGTTATCAGAAAATATAAATGTGTACTATGTTACATAATAGTAAACTCTAGTAATATGGTAAGCATGTTAAACAATGGTAAAGATGGGAAAGATGGTCAAGATGGTCAAGATGGTAAAAATGGTAAAAATGGTAAACCTGGTAAACATTGTAAACATGGTAAAGTAATTGTCAGTGAATAAAAATAAGTATTTTAAAATTCATGTAATGGTTATAAACATGGTAAAGTAAACAAAACAAACTTAAAACAAAAAAAAACATATACTTATTTTATTTTAAAACATGTTTTAATAAATAAAAAACTTACAATATCTAACATTTATAGAAAAAATATATGTAAACAAGAAATAAACATATGTTACCTGTAATTTTAGGAATGTACAGATGGATTGTTTTCCCAAATTCTTTCTTCGTGATCGTTCCTTATGGAACAAACTATGTCTTCAACATGATCGTCATTATGTTCTGTTAATATTTCCATGGAAGTAGGGATCTCACATAAATCAGCATATTCATCAAGTTCATCCTCACCAACATATTGTTTTTTCCCTTGTAAAACAACAACCCACTGCATATCTGATTGATCTACTACATAAAAAATTTGTTTTGCATGTGTTTCCATTATAAAAGAATCAGTAGTGTCTTCCAATCTATTCAGATTAACAAGTGTCATTCCAAATTCATCGTGTCTGACATTTTTGTTACCGTTAAACCATTTACAGTTAAAAACGGGAACTTTAATTTTAGAGTAATAAACCTTCCATATGTCTTCAATCACTCCATAATATGCATTTGATGTAGAAATTGGGTTTTTTTCCTTAGCACTCGAAAAATGCATTGCTTCTACAAACACCAATACACCACTATTCTGAACTGCACTTCTATTGGCCATATCTTTTTTATGAAATGTATAACCATTAATGTCATAACCAGACCATGTTTTCACATTTAAACATGGACCACCCACTATCCATTTTAATGTCTCTGATACATCTGATATACCAAGAAAAGTATTTTTAATCCATGACAAAAAAGTTTTGTTGTGCTCATTCAAAATCCACATTTCATTCTTCTTTGGATGACATTGTTTCAACTCATTAATATGCAATGTGATATATGGTTGAGAATTAGCTATGTTATTAAAGATGTATGATTCTAACTTCTTCATCTGTTCAGTTGACAATGATTTGACTTTCAAACCGTGAATCCCCTTTCCCTCATTATTAACTCGTTCATGGCGAGATGGAGGCAAACCAATGTGTTGCGCCGCAGCCAAGTAGCTCGTAAAAAACATTTCTACCTCCTCAGAAATATACATTTCAATAATGGAGGCTTCAGGTCGATATAGATTTTTAACATACCTCTTTAATATTTTCATATACCTTTCAAAAGGATACATCCAACGAAGATATACAGGTCCACAAAGCGTTATTTCTCGAACCATATGAATCATTAAATGCACCATTATATCAAAAAAAGTTGGAGGAAAATACATTTCCAATCGACAAAGTATAAAAATTTCATCTTTTTCCAAAATGTTCAAAGCATTCACATCAATCGCCTTGTTAGAAATTGAATTGAAATAATAACACAACTTCATTATAGAATTTTGGACATGAATGGGAAATATTCCACGCAATGCAACTAGTAGAATTTGTTGCATCATGACGTGACACTCATGTTATTTCATACCTATCAACTTACAGTCCTTCAATGAGACAAAATTTTTTACATTAGAAGAATAACCTTGAGACACTTTTGTATGATGAAGACACTGACAGAAGCTAATTTTCACCTTCTTCGATAATGTATGACAAGACGGGGGAAGAAATGTTCATCTTCCTTTAGGAGTGGGAGCTAACTCCAAACACATTCCCATTGATAGTAAGTCTAATCTTGCATTCAATCCATCTTTAGTCTTTCCATTAATATCTAACAATGTTCCAATCAAAGAATCACATATATTCTTCTCCACGTGAATGACATCAATATTATGTTTATCTTCGTGATACCTCCAATATGGTAGCTCAAAAAAATTGACATTTTCTTCCAAATATGTCTATCATTACCAGATTTCTGTGTCTTTCCCAATGTCACGTCAAGGTTTTTCACCATCTCAAAATACAGATCAGGGGATAATGGTTTTGGAGCCGTATCAAATTCTTTTGAGCCATTAAATGCCTTTTTTAGTGTTCTATAAGGGTGTTCCATAGGCAAAAACTTTCGATGACCCATGTACACTATTTTCCTCCCATGATGCAATTAACAATAGGACATCTGTTGTTCGCAAATTGGACATGCTTTATGCCCTTTAACACTGTATCCAGACAAATTTCCATACGCTGGGAAGTCATTTATAGTGAATAGAAGCACTGCATGCAGTTGAAAATATTCCATTTTATAAGAATCATACACCCTAATACCATCATCCCATAACAGTTTCAAATCATCAATCAACGGTGACAAGTAAACCACAATATCATTACCGGGTTGCTTTGGTCCAGAGATCATTGTACTCAACATGACATATTTGCGCTTCATAAAAACTTCAGGAGAGAGGTTGTAAATTACCAATATAACAGGCCATGAACTATGTGTTCTACTGAGTTTTCGGTATGGATTCATTCCATCTGTGCACAACCCTAGTATGATATTTCTTATTTCATTTCCAAATGTAGAATACTGCGCATCAATTTTCGTCCATTGTGGAAAATCAGCTGGATGACGTATTTTTCCATCACATACCCACTCTTCAGCATGCCATCTTAACCTTTTTGCATCATCTGAATTTGGAAATAAACGTTTAAAATGATTAATTATAGGAAGATACCAAAATAACTGTGAAGGGAGCTTTGTAATCTCTACATTACCCTGTGATTTTTCATTCACCTTATACCGTGATGTCCCACATTTAGGACACTCTGACAGAAATTCATATTTCTTCCTATATATAATGCAGTCATTCGGATAGGCATGTATTTTCTTGTATCCCAATACCATCGGGCATAATATTTTCTTGGCTTTGTAATGTGAATCTGGAAGATCGTTATCTTTTGGAAGAATGTTTTCATCAATTGTAGCAGCTCTGTAAAACATCTGGCACTCCATCCATGCTTCGCCTTCAGGTTAATCAATCTTAACACTGCCGAAAAAACCGTAAAATCTGTACAACTGAGATATAATGGTTTTTCAGCATCACCATATAGACGTGCAACTGTCGGTTCTATCTCAATTTGTTCTGCTACAATATCGCGAATCATTTCTTCAATTCCATCGGAGTTACCATCTCGCGAATCATAATCATCAGTGACATTCTGTCCAGTTTCACCATGCCAAATCCAAGGGTTGTAACTCAGATTAAAACCATGACATATCAGATGATCTTTTATCTCTCTACTTTTCAACTTCTTCATATTCAAACATTTCCGGCATGGACAGAAAAAAATGTCACTACTTGGAACATTTCATTTTGCAAATTCCAAAAAGGCATCAACACCTTCCTCAAATTCATTGCTCATTCGATGTGACGTAATCCAAATTCGACTCATTATTACCTATAATAAATATCAACAAAAAATATATATTTTTAAGATAAGACAAATACAAGTTTATATGAAAAAAATCGTAATTTGAATGTAAAACAATTTAAAATATAAAATAAATCTATAGGTGTTTAAAAAAATATGCTTGAATTTTATTTTTAAAACAAAATATAGTTAGATATAACAGTTTTAAATTTAATTGAATCAAAGAAAACCATGACGCCTACATAAATTATTATTGATTCCGGTTTTGATGTTTTAATATATTAGATAAACAACCTATTTTAAATGGCTTGTAGACCTTGATAATGGTCTTCATCACCCTTCGGTGTGACTGGCAAAAAGAGGTCTACCAGTATGTTATTATTTTATCAGTAATTCACTCATTCTTGTTTCTGATGATCATTAATTACATTGGCAGGCTAAGAGGGCCGCCCAGCGTGTCAAACACTGGTCTGCTCAGAATAAAAATAGTCCCACTGAGTCGGTTTAATCCTTTATTTCTTCTTTTTAATCCCATGTTACATATCTTGTGGGGATTCGATTTTGTACTTGGCCTTCAGATTTAATGGTTATCAATCAAAATAAAACTCGACTAAAAAAATCAGTTTAATTTAGGTTTTCAAAATCCAAAAACGAAAACAAAACAACCATGGAAAAAAACAGAATTCCAATTACAGTCTTTCAACCTGTGAAAATGATAAACATCTGAAAATGATAAACAGTCTGTCAACCTATGAAAATGATAAAATGGTTTTCTAAAATGATAAACAGGATTAGATTAAATCTTCATCCACGGATACTTCAACTAAATCCAATAATAGATTCATTTCAAAAGCGATTTGAAATGGTAAGCATGAAAGAAACTAGACATTCATCTGCAGATACATCAGTCTAGTTCTGACAAAATAACGTCTGGAAAGAAGTTAAAGAACAATTTAGTTTAACACAAAAATAAAACTATGAATAAATTAATTGAAATCACAGAAGCAAAAAACCATGATCCCTTCGGAAAATGTTACACAAACAACATAATAAATCAAGCAAACAAATGTGATTCACGGCTCAAGAATGACATATAGAATCAGAGAATACAAAAATAAATGGAAAATAAGAATCAAATCCTTTTGAAGTGCAACTCTACATCCACCTGGTTTGCCTCTCAACTCCAGGTTAAGTCAGAGTTTTGGTCCGGTTAGAAGCTGTCTGCAAGATTAGGTCTCCTGAGTTGGAATTCTAGAATCTCATCTATTAGGTTTTGTTTAGAATGTTTGGTCGGGAATCTCTGATCTGTTTCTTACTGCCTTCGTATCCCCTTTTATCAGCATTTTCCACTGAATACATTTTCCTATTTCTTGAGTAGGTCTAGAAGATTCCTTTATATGTCTGAATATGTTAACTTCTTCAAACTAACCCCTTGTATGTGACTCAGTTAAAAATAGTCCTATCCAAAATACACCTGCTTGAATGTTGCGAGTTGAATGTTTCGAGTTGAATGTTGTGAGTTGAATGGACATAATAACCATTTCCAATAACAAAAAATTCCACGAGATTCAAAAACGAACGAAAAGCACATCAAGAATCAAAACAAAAACGAACGAAATAAATTCATGGAAGGCTTAGTTGAATGTTGCGAGTTGAGATGATAGATTCGAGAGGAGTGAAGAAGATATGAAATGAAGCCAAAATGAGTTTAACGCAGGGCGATCGACGAGCCGATTAGGGTTTACCGCGTGAGAGAGAGACGAGCCGGCAGACTGCCAATCGAAAAATCGTAAATGACAGTCCACGGGCTTTAATTTTCATTAATGTTTTATACTGTCGATTATTATATAACCGACGTTATAAACTATTTTTTAACTTTATAACATCAGTTATCTTAATACCGATGTAAAAAAGCTCCCGCGCTTTGGTTTTTTACGCCGGTTATTTTATAACCGACGTTAAAAACGAGATATCTACGGGTTTTTTACGTCAGTTATTTTATAAACGACGTAAACCCCCCCCCCCGAGCTTTGGTTTTTAGGTCGGTTATAAGATAACCGCCGTAAAAAACCAATGCGCGGGGGGTTTTTTACATCGGTTTCCAAATAACCAACGTAAAAAAACCCAATATCTACGCGTTTTTTACGTCAGTTATTTTATAACCGACATAAAAAACCAAAGCACGGCTGGGTTTTTTACGTCGGTTATTTGGAAACTGATGTAAAGAACCAGATATCGACGTGTTTTTTACGTCGGTTATCAAATAACCGACTTAAAAACCCAAAGCCCCGGGGGGGTTTTACGTCGGTTATGTGATAACCGACATAAAAAACGCATCCATATTGGGTTTTTTACATCGGTTTCCAAATAACCAACGTAAAAAACCCCCCGCGCATTGGTTTTTTATGTACATTATAAGATAACCGACGTAAAAACCCAACAGCCTTGATCTGTAACGTCGGTTATTAAAATAACCGACGTTAAAAATCTACTCGCCGCATTTTTACGTAGGTTATATATAACCGACGTAAAAAATGGTGACGTAAAAAATGATTTCTGCACTAGTGACACTTAATTACCCTATTTACTTTTAATCGTGGTTAAAAAAAGTAAAATGTTACTATTCACCAAATATTATTTTCATCTCATTGAACAACATTTTACTTACTGACCTCAACCATGTCTCTCAGAGTTTCAAAATTCTACTCATAGAAGCGGTAAAATTAAGTTTTATGTAAATTTTCAAATTCTCCTAGGAGGTTGGTAAGAGACGGTGAAAATTTAAATAAAATTTTTATATATCTAAAATTATTATAAAATGACTACAATTAATTTAATTAAACATATATAGTTTTTATGTATCAATATTTACCTAAAATAAATTTAAATAAAATAAATAATTATTTAAATAAAAAGTCGGTTTTTAAATAGTAACATAGTGTTTTCACTATTCATCAAAAATTGAATGTTTTCAGAAAAATACCAAAATTTCCCCCTAGGATTATTTTGATATTCCGAATCCAAAAATGAAGTCAATTTTGGAAAAAAAATTACAAAATTTCAAAAAGTTGGTATTACTATTCATAACAGCTAGTTTTAATAACATTTTAATACCATATCGTTGTTTAGTGAAACTCAGTTTTGCATACGACTCAAGCTATCGAGGAAGGTCGAGATTGCGTGTAAAGAAAGACATGATAGTGTTGTGTGTATTGAAAGATTACTTTGATGATTTATATAACATAAAAACAAAATATTTCTCATAAAATTCTCAGGTGTTACATTCAACCCCCTTAAAATGAATTTCTCCCTTAAAATTCGTCACTTGTAATAAACACATGAGGATACCACTCCCTCATCATATCCTGAAGCTCCCATGTAGCTTCTTCTAATTGGTGGTTCCTCCATAAAACATTCACCAAGCGAGTGGTCTTGTTCCAAATGACTTTTTCACTACGATCGAGAATCTCTATCGGTTGTTCTTTATAAGAAAGATCTTGTTTCAGCGGTACAACTTCAGAGCTGAGTACATGTGAAGGATCAGGTATTTACTTTATCAGGAGAGATACATGGAACACATCGTGAACTTGAGAGAGATTCAATGGAAGCGCCAATCGGTAAGTTACCTTCCCAACACGATCCGGAATTTCAAAAGGACCGATATATCTAGGGCTCTGCTTTCCCTTCTTTCCAAATCGCATTACTCTCTTACAAGGAGATATTCGTAAGAAAAATTTATCACACACTTCAATCTCTATGTCTTTTCTTTGATTGTCGGCATAAATTTTTAGACTACTCTGAGATTCTCTTATGTGTTGTGGAATAGATCTGACCTTTTCTACCATCTCATCAACAATATCAGGTCCTAATAGCTTTCTTTCCCCTACTTCATCCAAGAAAGTTGAAGTCCTACATTTCATTCCATAGAGAGCTTCATAAGAAGCCATCTGAATACTGGAGTGAAAGCTATTATTATAAGAAAGTTCCACCAAAGGTAGGTTTTGATCCCAACCACCATTGAAAGCCATAGAGCAAGCTCTCAACATATCTTCTAGAGTTTGAATCATCCTCTCAGACTGACCATCTATCTGAGGATGATAAGTAGTGTTGAAACTCAACTCTGTATCCACAGTATACGGAAGACTTCTCCAGAACATTGAGGTAAAACTTGGATCCCGATCAGATATAATAGAAAGTGGTACTCTATGCAATCTTACCACTTCGTTTACATATATCCTGGCAACATGATCCAGAGAGAAATCCCCTCTAAAATCAATGAAGTGTGCAGACTTTGTAAGACGATCAACTATGACACAGATAGCATTATTGACTTTGGATGTTTTAAGAAGTCCACTCACAAAGTACATAGTGATGTTTTCCCATTCCCATTCGGGTATGGGTAATGGTTGTAACATCCCCTTAGACTTCTGTCACTCACCTTTAGATTGATGACAAACCAGGCATCAAGAGACATATTCAGAAACATATCTTTTCATACCATCCCACCAGAAGTAATATATCAGGTCCCCATACATCATCGTGCTACAAGGATGAATAGTGAATGAAGAACTATGAGCCTCATCCAGAAGCTCATTCTTTAATTCGGGGATGGGAGGAACACAAACCCGATAACTGAACTTTATTCTCCCATCACAATCAAGGTTCAATTCCTGAACATTTCTCACCTTCATTTGTAACTCTACATCTTCTTTATGTGCATCTTTAATCTTTACATGTATAGATGTTTGAACATTCATATGAGAAAGATACCATTTTCCCCTTTCATTATAATTCCATGATCCATCCTTTGTAAATCAATAAATATTGGATCTTTTGTGATCCTCATCATGGATAAACTGGCATGGTCTTGTCGACTTAATGCATCTTTCACCTTATTTGCTTTCCCAGGGTGGTAATTAATTGAGCAGTCGTAATCCGTAATCATCTCCAACCATCTTCTTTGGCACATATTCAGCTCTTTTTGTGTAAAAATATACTTTAAACTTTTATGATCAGTATAAATGTCACACCTTTATCCATAAAGATAATACCTCCAAATCATTAATGCAAATATTACCGCAGTTAACTCCAAATCATGAGTTGGGTAATTTTTCTCATGGATTTTCAACTGTCATGAGGCATAAGCTATCACCATTTCATTTTTCATAAGAACACACCCCAATCCCTTCTTGGATACATCATTGTAGATCACAAACCTTTATCCACTACAAGGAAGTGTGAGTACAGGTGCACTAGATAACCGTCTTTTCAAATCCTTGAAATTCTCCTCACATTCCTCCGTCCAAACAAACATAACTACTTTACGAGTGAACCTGGTGAGTGGATTAGATAATTGAGAAAAATCATTCACAAAACGTCTATAATATCAATCCAATCCAAGAAAACTTTGGATATCAATTATTGTTGTTGGTCTCGACCATCTTTCAATAACCTCTGTTTTTGCTGGATCCATAGATATCCCCTCTGTTGCGATTTTGTGACACAAAATGAAACTATTTGAAGCCAAAATTCACACTTGGTAAATTTGGTATAAAGCTTCTCATTTATCAGGGACTTCAATATAATTCTAAAGTGATCTTCATGTTCTTCCTTGATCATTGAATATACAAGAATACTTTCTATAAAGACTACCAAAAACAGATCAAGATAGTCTCTATAGACACTATTCATCAGATCCATGAAGATAGTAGGGGAATTAGAAAGACCAAATGGCATCACTATAAATTCATAGCGTCCATACCATGTATGGAAATCCATCTTTGGTATATCCTCCCTTTTAAACCTTAATTGATGATACCCTAAACGAAGATCAATCATGGAAATGTATTGAGCTCCACGTAGTTGGTCAAATAATTCATCAATGCATGGGAGAGGATATTTGTTCTTGATAGTGATCTTGTAATGTTGTCGATAATCAATGTAGAGTCTCATTGATCCATCATTATTCTTAACAAACAGAATAGGTTCTCCACAAGGTGACGCACTACAGTGTATGAACCCCTTATCAAGATTCTCTTGGATTTGCTTCTTCAATTCCAGCAACTCAATTGGGGCCATTCTATAAGGTGTCTTTTAAATAGGTAAAGCACCCGGTATGCGTTCTATTGAAAACTCCACTTCACGATTTGGTGGAAGACTAGGCAATTCCTCCAGAAATACATGATCAAACTCCTGTATAATGGGCATATTCTTAATCGTGAGTTTCTCACCAACCATTTGAGATAAATAACCTTTATTTAGTGGAATCAAGACACAAAAGATGGAAGAAATTTCCACTAGAAGGTTATGTTCATCCTTACATCGATAGACGATCAATTTTTGATCTGGAATATGAAATGTGACTTCCCTTATTTGGAGATTGATATGACCTCTATATAGAGAATCCCAATCCATGCCACGAATCACATCAAATTCTACTATAGGAAGGATCACAAGATTTGGAAGAAGCACATTCCCACAAACATCAATTGTTGAAGATTTAAAAACTTTCGATGCGATTTTTGTGCCATTAGGGGTTGTCACAGCAAACTCAAAATCTAATTGTTGATGTAAAAAGGTGATACCCTTAGAAAATTCTTCAAAAATAATGTAGTGGGTGGATCCAAAATCAAATAAAACATTTGACTCTTTAGAGTATACTGTAAGTGTACATTTCACCACTTTGTTATCGTACTCCACATCGCTGATAGAAATTTCATGTGACATTCCTTTTTCTTTAGCCTTAAGAGATTGTTGACATCGATCATTATCAACAATCCTTGGATATGGGCATTGATTGGCATAATTCCCCATTTCCTTGCACTTGTAACATTAAATTTTAGGAGGTACACTCTGTGTAGCCTTTTCTTTGTTCGCATCACTAGACATCTTATCCACATCATTGAGGCATTAAAATGCCTGATGACCTTCCTTTCCACATTTTAATCATTTTCTTGTCCATTTAAGACAACTCCCTACATTCTTTTTTCCACACTTTGAGCATAAGGGAAAACTCTTCTTATTTTCAGTGTTCTCTTTACATTTGCCTTTGAATTCCATTTTCCTCTTCTTATCAATCACATATGACTGATGGGTTACTCCAATCTCCATCTCAGCTTTGAGAGCACATCGAATGATTTCCTCATAGCTATTGAAGACCCTTATGGCTAATGCCCTTCGAAGACATGGTTGTATTCCACTAAAGAATCGATCGATCATACTCTCAAGTTGGATAATAATACCAGAAGAGTACCTTGCAAGTCTTTTAAAATTTTCTTCATATGTAGCAGCAGATTTATAATCCTTTTGCTTTAGATCAAGAAACTCAGTCTACATCTTTGTTCGGAGAATACGAGGGATGTACTTATTGAATAATAAGTTCTTGAACTCATCCCATTCCATGGACTAAATTTCATCTCTTTGCCTGATAAAATTCCACCATTGATCAACATCATCTTCCAAATGATACACTGCTAATATGAGTTTATAATGTTCAGAACATTGAAAAACTGAAAATATTTTTTCAGTAGTACTGATCCATTGTTCATAAAAAATGGATCAGAAGACCCGTTGAATGATGGTGGGCACCGTCTCATGAAAGATTCAACATAATGTTGCTCCATCATTGCTCGTTTGGATGTCCCGCATGATTCATATCTTGAGAAATTTGTGTGAGCATGGCTACAAGATTTTTCATTCATCTCCTATAACATTTGGTTGCTCAAGGGGACAATAATTGCATTGCCCATCGCATTCTGCATTAACACGGTTCCTTCGGGTTCCATCCATTAACTAAAACCAAGAAGAATAATGTGAGAAACACTAATTATAATAGGAAAACCACATAATCAAGAATAAAATATCACACTTAAGGTCTTATCATAGGTTATTCATGGCCATTTCTAAAACACTAATATTTTGTTCTATGCTTAGACTTATCCTTAGGGTTCTTACTAAGGCTTTCACATCCTTGTTTCCAAAGGTTGACTATACCTTTCCTATGATACCAACTATAACGATCCATAATTTACATACATTGTTAGTACATAAACATTTATGTGCACTATTTACAACATATAACAAAACCATGAAAAGACCGTATAGGTATAGTGTCTTTAGAATCTGGGAAACATAAACAACTGGTTCATAAAGAATCTACACTCTCTCACATTTATTTCATCATTTCTATAGTCCATTTTGGAATATCTTACTTAGTAACAATCTTCCTGGTCTGGGGAATGAAGAAATTCAAATGGGTGAGCTCAAATACTCATTAAGGGTAAACAAAATAAATATCAATCACATCATATCATATTCATAAGAACATAACATTTTTGAAATCGTACCCTGTAAAAGAGATCATAATTTCATAACATGGGATAAATCATGGCAGTGAAATGTAATCACAATAATCATAACATAAAACATGAAGCTTTGTGGAATACACACATTATCATACAGAATCATTTCTTATCAGTCAAGACTCATTTCCAAGACTATCTTAGTGGGAAAAGTCAATTTCTGAACTGAGTTCATTCCTCGTTTCAGTCCTGTTTCACTGAACCGGTTTAACCTTCCGTTCCAGCCATGTTTATCTCATCAGATATAAAATCTTTACCCAATTTATTGGAGGCAGATATAGGTCCCACCCATCTCATAATGGTACCATTCTTATGTGTGCCACAAAATCATAAATCATATATCATAGCATTACCCATGTAATAAAAATGGGATTCTTAAATATCATGACATCATAAAACAATTCATATAAGATTAAGGAATTCAAAAAAATAGTTCCATCACAACATAATAAAATCAATGTAATAATAGGGATAGAAACATAACTCTTTATTATCTTAGATGGATTTTTTTTTATAAAACACTTGAACTCCATTCTTGAGTAAAATATCATTTCTACTTTAAAAACACTTTTCCTTTCTTAACATGTAACATAATTCTAAAGTAAAAGAAGTTGATTAAAAATAAACTCAAAAACTTATAAAGGATTATTCTTGGAAATAATGTTTTACAAATCCATTCATGTCGTATAAGTTAAAAAAACATTCTTCTTTTACATTTGTCGGAAAAGTCAAAAAGTACCACATACAAAAAACGAAAAAAGATTCCATTCATATCTTTTACTAAAAACTCACCGAAGGGTAAAATTGGATTTAAAAAATTGTACGTGGATGGAAATAATATTTCATATTGAGGAAACATGGTTGTGGATGATAAATGGCCCACCAGTAAATACCAAAGTATAAACAATCTCGAATAAAAATGAGATTGTGATATTTTCACTTACCTTAGGTCTGATTTGCTTCGTAAGTGTCCAGAACTCCTGTATAATGATTTAAATAATGTCATTGACTTATTCCAAAATCATAATCCTTGTTATGATATCATATATGGTCATATTACTTTCTTATTATTAGTAATATTTCATTTTTACTAGTTATTCGGGTGTTTATTAATTTTTGTTCTTATCCGTGTTTTGTCGAATAAATTCATATTCTTCTTTTTACGTTATAGATACCTCATTTACAGAATGGTATTAGTTTAATATATATCATATTCATTCATTAAATTCATTTATATAATCATTATTCAATGAAGATTATGTAGAAGGAGTCGCATCATATCGTGGAGACGGTATTTCGTACGTATGCACGAACGATGATATCATTCCCATGATCGTGGAATTGTATTGGAGTGTATTTATACTATTTAATAATCAATATAACTTTACAATAATCATATATATTCATTATTTACACCATTATACCCATCCTAGTAAGGTGGTGGTGGAAAATAGATTACACCACGACGTGGAGATTGTATTCTGTACGTACGCACGCGCGGTAGTTTCGTTTTCCGTAGGATGGATAGATGGTGAAATAGGGCTGTTTCATACTTATAATAACATATCAGTATATGAGTGATACTGATGTTTTTAATTCATAATGAAACAACTAAATAGGAAGAAGTGGATGAAGAAATAAAGTTGAATGAATCGGTACCGGACATTAAATGCTTCTTTGAGACCGCCTTTTAGGGCACTAAAATTGGTCTTTTAAGAATACCAAGACCTCTAGGATGTTTGTAGTGAAGTGGAGAGGAGAAATTGGCAGGCTTTGGCCGATCTTGAAGGCTCAATGTGGTGTGCGGAAGAGAGGGAGGAGGTTCCCTTTTACAAGGGAGGAGAGGGGAACCTTTGGAAAAACTAAATATATTATTTTATTATTAAGTCCTATTCGATTTTAAATAGCCCCAAATTGATTTATTTAGGATGGTTCGAAATAATCTCATCCAATAGAATTTGGACAAGTTTAGTTTACTATTTAACCGTATCATTTAGATTTAACTTTAAGTTAGATAATTGTACTTTTACCTTGTCTTTTTGTGTTCTTACACTATAAGGATAATAAACATACTATAACAAGACAAAGGAACCTCAAGTTGTTTATTATTAATATATAAAACTTTATATAAGTCATTTGGCTGAACCTTAGATTTTTAGTAATAAAATAACAATTAATAATATAATATTTGTTTTAAAAACTATTTTATGTCAATTTTGACACTATTTTGTAATTGATTTTTTTGAAAATAATAATAGAATGATTGATTCGAAAAAAGTTAATTAAATCCATACTAACATGTCATATTAACCTATAAAATTAGTGTAATTCATAAAAAGTCTCAAATTACATTTATTTGGGTATTTATAACATCCATTTTGTCAATATTTAATTAATAAGATAATTATTGCATCATCTTTGTGTCATAAATAAATTAAATTATATAATGTATAAAAATTAAAAATAATATACCATTATGTAGGAAATATTTTTATCTTTCTAATTATTATTTATAGTCGAATTTGTCTCTTGTATAACCCTATATTAAAAATTAGTTACTTATTAAACATTGCTTTTAACTATTTTAACCCTTCTTTAAATAAATTAATAATAAATGTCCTAATCTAATCCAAGTGGTACTAAATGGTCATATTTTATTCCTAATGTTTTATTTGGTCTAATTACACTTATCCAATAGAATTATGACATGTGTTAGGGTAATAATAATATCATTTTTACCCCAAATTACCCAATTTAATTTTAACTGTGGTAAAAAATGTAAAAATATACTCTTCACCAAAAATTATTTTCATCTCATTGAACAACATTTTATTTAATGACATCAACTGTGTTTCTCGGATTTTTGAAATTCCACTCATAGAAGTGATAAAATTATGTTTTATCTAAATTTTCAAATTCTCTTAAGAGGTGGGTAAAAGACGGTGAAAAGTTAAATAAAATTTTTATATATCTAATATTATTAAAAAAAGACTCCAATGAATTGAATTGAACTTATATAGGTATTATGTATCAATTTTGACCTAAAATAAATTTAAATAAAATAAATAATTATTTAAATAAAAAGTAGGTTTTTAAATAGTAACCCAGTGTTTTCACTATTCATCAAAAATTGAAAGTTTTCAGAAAAATACCAAAATTTCACCCTAGGCTAATTTCGATATTTTGAATCCAAAAATTAAGTCATTTTTGAAAAATAAAATTTACAATATTTCCATTCATGATTTATATAACATAAAAACAAAATATTTATCATAAAAGTGTCGGGTATTGCATTCAACCCCCCTTAAAATGAATTTCGCCCTCGAAATTCATCACTTGTAACAAAAAGATGAGGATAACTTTCCCACATAATATCCTCAAGCTCCCATGTAGAATTTTCTAATTGGTGGTTCCTCCATAAAACATTCACCAAGTGAGTGGTATGGTTCCGTAAGACTTTTTCACTACGATCGAGAATCACTATCGGCTATTCTTCATAAGAAAGATCTTGTTTCAGCGGTACATCTTCTGAGCTGAGTACATGTGAAGGATCATGTATGTACTTTCTCAGGAGAGATACATGGAACACATCGTGATTTTGAGAGAGATTTAGTGGAAGTTCCAATCGGTAAGCTACCTTCCCAACACGATCCAGAATCTCAAAAGGACCGATATATCTATGGCACAACTATCCCTTCTTTCCAAATCTCATTACTCTCTTCCAAGGAGATATTCATAAGGAATCTATATCACCCATTCAAACTCTAAGTATTTTCTTCGGTTGTCGGCATAACTATTTTGTCGACTCTGAGATGCTCTTATGTGTTGTTTAATAGATCTGACCTTTTCTGCCATCTCATCAACAAGAACAAGTCCTAATAGATTTCGTTCCCCAACATTATCCCAGCAAGTTGGAGTCCTGTATTTCATTGAATAGAGAGATTCATAAGGAGTCATCTGAATACTAGGGTGAAAGATATTATTATAAGAAAATTCCACCAAAGGTAGGTGTTGATCCAAAACACCATTTAAATCCATAGATCAAGCTCTCAACATATCTTCTAGAGTTTGAATCATCATCTTAGACTGACCTTCTGTCTGAGGATGATAAGCAGCGTTGAAACTCAACTCTGTATCCAGAGTATGCTGAAGACTTTTCCAGAACATTGAGGTAAACCTCGGATCCCGATCAGATATAATAGAAAGTGGTACTCTATACAATCTTACCACTTCCTTTACATATATCATGGAATGCTAATTTAGAGAGAAATCCTCTCTAATAGCAATGAAGTGTGCAGACATTGTGAGACGATCAACTGTGACCCAGATAGAATTATTTCCTTGGGATGTTTTAGGATGTCCTGTGACAAAGTCCATAGTGATGTTTTCTCATTTCCATTCGGGTATGGGTAATAGTGGTAACATCCTCTTAGACTTCTGTCTCTCAGCTTTAACTCGCTGACAAACCAAGCATCGAGAGACATATTCAACAACATCTCTTTTTCATGTCATCACACCAGAATTACTCTTTTAGGTCCCTATACATCTCCGTGCTTCCAGGATGAATAGAGAATGAAGAACTATGAGCCTCATCCAGCAGCTCCTTCTTTAATTCATGGATGGGAGGAACACAAACCCGATTCCTCAACTTTATTATCCCATCACAATCAAGGTTGAATTCGGGAACATTTCTCAACTTCTTTTGTAACTCTACATCTTCTTTTTGTACCTCTTTAATCATCAAATGTATAGATGGTTGAACATTCAATTGAGAATGATACAATTTTTTCCCTTTCATTATAATTCAAATATCTATCCTTTGTAAATCCATAAATATTGGATCTTTTGTGATCCTCATCATGGATAAACTAGCATGGTCTTGTCGACATAATGCATCAGCCACCTTGTTTTCTTTCTTAGGGTGTTAATGATTTGAGAAGTCGTAATCCTTAATCAACTCCAACCATCTTCTTTGGCACATATTCAGCTCCTTTTGTGTGAAAATATACTTTAAACTTTAATGATCAGTATAAATTTCACACCATTCTCCACAAAGATAATTCCTCAAAATATTTAATGCAACGATTACTGTACCTAACTCCAAATCATGAGTTGGGTAATTTTGCTCATGGATTTTCAACTGTCATGAGGCATAAGCTATCACCATATCATTTTGCATAAGAACACACCCCAATCCCTTCTTGGATGCATCAATGTTGATCACAAACCTTTCTACACTACAAGGAAGTGTGAGTACAGGTGCACTTGATAACCTTCTTTTCAACTCCTTGAAATTCTGTTCACATTCCTCCATCCAAACTAACTTAACTCATTTCCGAGTCAACCTGGTGAGGGGATTTGATAATCGTGAATAATCTATCACAAAGCATCGATAATATCCAGCCAATCCATGAAAAAATTTGATCTCAGTTGCTATTTTTGGTCTCGACCATCTTTCGATAACCTCTGCTTTTTCTGGATCCACAGATATCCCCTCTTTTGAAATTATGTGACCCAAAAATGAAACTTTTTGAAACCAAAATTCACATATGTTAAATTTTTCATAAATCTTCTCCTTTCTCAGGTTCTTCAATATAATTGACAATTGATCTTCATGTTCTTCCTTGATCTTTGAATATACAAGAATATCGTCTATAAAAACTACCAAAAACTGATCAAGATAGTCTCTAAAGACTCTATTCATCAGATCCATGAAGATAGCAGGGGCATTAGTAAGACCAAATGGCATCACTATAAATTCATTGTGTCCATACCTTGTACGGAATGTCGTCTTTGGTATATCCTCCCTTTTGACCCTTAATTGATGATACCCTGAACGAAGATCAATCTTGGAAAAGTATTGATCTCCGCATAGTTGGTCAAATAATTCATCAATGTGCGTGAGAGTATATTTGTTCTTAATAGTGATCTTGTTATGTTCTCGATAATCAATGCAGAGTCTCATTGATCCATCATTATTCTTAACAAACATAACTGGTTCTCCCCAAGGTGACTCACTAGGGCGTATGAACCCCTTATCAAGATTCTCTTGGAGATTCTTCTTCAATTCCTTCAACTCAATTGGGGAAATTCTATAAGGTGTCTTTGAAATAGGTAAATCACCCGGTACGAGTTCTATTGAAAAATCAATTTCACGATTTGGTGGAATGCCCAGCATTACTCCAGAAAGACATCATCAAACTCCCGTACAATGGGAATTTTCTTAATCGTGAGTTTCTCACAAAACATTTGAGATAAATAACCTTAATTTTGTGGAATCAAGACCCATGAGATGGAAGAAATTTTCATGAGATGGTTATGTTCATCCTTGCATCGATAGACGATCGAAGATTGATCTGGAATATGAAATGTGACTTCCCTTCATTGGAAATTGATATAATCTCCATATAGAGAAATCCAATTGATGCCAAGAATCACATAAAATTCCACTATAGGAATGATCACATGATTTGTAGAAATAACATTCCACAAACTTAATTCAGAGAATAATTATAAACTTTTGATTCAACTATTGTGCAATTAGGGGTTGTCCCAGCTAACTCAACATCTAATTGTTGAGGTAATATGGTGATACCCTTAGAAAATTATTCAGAAATAAAGGAGTGGGTGGATCTAGAATCAAATAAAACATTTCCTACTTTAGAGTGGATGGTAAGTGTACCTTTCACCACTTCATTTCGTACTCCACATCGCTGATTGAAATTGCATGTGACGTTCCATTGTCATTACACTTAAGAGTTTGTTGACGTCGATCATTATCAAAAATCCTTGGATTAAGGAATTTATTGGCATAATTCCCCATTTCCTTGCACTTGTAACATTTAAGTGTAGGAGGTTCACTCTGTGTATCCTTTTCTTTGTTCGCATCACTAGACATCTTCTTCCCATCATTGCGACATTCAAATTCCCGATGGCCTTCCTTTACACATTTGAAACATTTACTTATCTCTTTAAGACAACTCCCTCCATGTTTCTTTCCACACTTTTATCATAAGAGAAAACTCATCTTCTTTTTAGTGTTCTCTTTAGATTTTACAGTGAATTCCATTTTCCTCTTCTTATCAAACCCATATGACTGACGGGTTACTCCAATATTCATCTCAACTTTTAGAGCACATCGAACGATTTCCTCATAGATATTGAAGGCCCTTATGTCTAATGCCCTTCGAAGACTTGTTTTTAAGCCACTAAAGAATAGATCGATCTTAATCTCAAGTTGGATAATAATACTAGAAGCGTACCTTTCATGTCTTGTAAAATGTTCTTCATAGGTACCAACATATTCATCATCCTTTTTCTTAACTTAAAGAAACTCCTTCTCCAACATTTTTCGGAGAATATGAGGGAAGTAATTATTGAAAAATAAGTTCATGAACTCATCCCATTTCATGGACCAAATTTCATCTCTTGGCCTCGTATTCTCGATAATATTCCACCATTGATCAGCATCACCTTCCAAATGATACACTGCTAAGATGACTTTATCATGTTCAGAACATTGAAAAACTAAAAATAACTTTTCAGTAGTATTGATCCATTGTTCAGAAACTAATGGATCAGTAGACCCACTGAATGAAGGTGGACGCTGTCTCATGAAGGATTTAACAGATTGTTTCTCCTTCCTTTTCTCGTTTGGAATTTCTGCATCATATAACCATAAATCATATAAGATAAAAGAATTCATCATTGCATAACCCATGTAATAAAAATGGGATTCTTAAACATCGTGAGATCATAAAACAATTCATATAAGATAAATGAATTCATAAAAATAGTTCCATCACAACATAATCAAATTCATGTAATAATAGGGATAGAAACAGAACCCTTTATTATCTTAGATGGAAAATAATTTTGATAAAACACTTGAACTCCATTCTTGAGGAAAATATCCTTTCTACTTAAAAAACACATTTCCTTTCTTAACATGTCATAAAATTATAAACTAAAAGAATTTGATTAATAATACACTTGAAAACTTGTAAAGGAATGTTTTTGGAAATAATATTTTAAAAATCCATTCATTCCGTATAAGTTAAAAAAAACATTTATTTCGTAATTTTGTTAGAGAAGTCAAAAAGTACCTCATACAAAAAACGACAACATATTCCTCTCATATCTTTTACTAAAAACTCATAAAAGGGTAAAATTGGACTTAAAAATTGTATGTGTATGGAAATAAATTTACATATTGAGGAAACATGGATGTTGATGATAAAATACACCCTAGTAAATACCAAAGTATTACAATCTTGGATAAAAATGAGATTGTGATATTATCACATACCTTTGGTCTGATTTTCTTCGTAAGTGTATGAAACTCTTGTATAATGATTTAAATAATGTCATTGACTTATTCCAGAAACATAATCATTGTTATGATATCATATATGGTCATATTCTTAGCTTATTATTAGTAATATTTTATTTTTACTTGTTATTCGGGTGTTTATTGCTTTTTGTTCTTATCTGTGTTTTGTCGAATAAATTCTTATTCTTCTTTTTAGGTTATAGATACCTAATTCCAAGAATGGTATTAGTGTATTATATATCATATTCATTTATTCAAATCATTTATATAATCATTATGAAGTGAAGATCATGTAGAACGAGTCGCATCACATCGTGGAGACGGTATTCCGTACGTATGCACGAGCGATGATATCGTTCCCATTTTCATGGAACTGTATTGGAGTGTAAGTATACTATTTCAGAATTAATATCACTTTAAAATAATCATATATATTCATTGTTTACACCATTATACCCATCCAAGTAAGGTGGTGGGGGAAAATAGATTACACCACGGCATGGAGACGGTATTCCGTACGTACGCACGCGCGATGATTTCGTTTTCCGTAGGATGGATAGATGGTGAAATAGGGTTGTTTCATACTTATAATAACATATTATTGTTTGAGTGATACTGATGTTATTAATTCATAAAGAAACAACTAATGAAGAATAAGTGGAAGAAGAAATAAAGTTGAATGAATCGGTTATAGACATTACCTCTTCTTTGAAGCGAATTTTTGAGACCTCCTTTTAGGGAACTAAAATTTGTCTTTGAAGAAGACCGATACCTCTAGTATGTTTCAAGATAAGTGTGTAGGAGAAATTGGAAGGGTTTTTCTGAGCATGAAGGCTCAACGTGGTGTGAGGAAGAGAGGGAGGAGGTTCCCTTTTATAAGGGAGGAGAGGGGCACCTTTGGAAAAACCAAAAATATTATTTTATTATAAAGTCATATTCGGTTTTAAATAGCTCCAAATTGATTTATATAGAAGCTAAGGTGGGGATCGGTCGAAATCCTTTCATACAATAGAATTTGGACAAGTTTAGTTTAATATTTGAACCATATCATTTAGATTTAACTTCAAGTTAGATAATTTTACTTTTACCGCGACTTTTTGTGATCTTACACTATATGGTTAATAAAAATACTATAACAAGTCAAAATAACCCCAAGTTGTTTATTATAAATATATATAACCTTATCTAAGTAATTTGGCCAATCCTTAGATTTTTAGGAATAAAATAACAATTAATAATATAATATTTTATTTAAAACTATTTTATGTCAATTTTGACAGTATTTAGTAATTGATTTTTGTGAAAATTATAACATAATGATTAATTCTAAAAAATTTAATTAAATAAATACTAACATGTCATATTAAGCTAGAAAATTATTGTAATTCATAAAAATTCTAAAATTACATTTATTTGGGTATTTATAACATAAATTATGTCAATATTTCATTAATAAGATAATTACTGCATCATCTTTGTCTCATAAATAAATTAAATTATTTAATATCTAAAAATTACTAATAAAATACCATTATGTAGGAAGTATTTTTATATTTCTAATTAATATTTATAGTCTAATTTTATCATGAATAATCCTATATTAATTTTTTTACTTATTAAACATTGATTTTTACTATTATAACCCTTCTTTAAATAAATTAATAATAAATGTCATAATCTAATCCATGTGGGCCTAAATTGTCATATTTTATTCCTAAGGTTGTTTTTGGTCGAATTAAATTTATCCAATAGAATTAGGACATGTGTTAGGGTAGTAATAATATCATTTGTACCCTTAATTACCCTATCTTTTTTTAACCGTGGAAAAAAAGTAAAAAGTTACTATTCACAAAAAACTATTTTCATCTAATTGAACCACATTTTACTTATTGACATCAACCGTTTCTCTCGATTTTTTGAAATTCCACTCACTGAAGCGTTAAAATTACATTTTATGTAAATTTGCAAATTCTCCATGGAGGTGGGTAAAAGATAGTGAAAAGTTAAATAAAAGTTTTATATATCTAAAATTATTATAAAATGACTCCAATGAATTGAATTGAACATAAATAGGTATTATGTATCAATTTTTACCTAAAATAAATTTAAATAAAATAATTATTTATTTAAATAAAAAGTAGGTTTTTAAATAGTAACCCAGTGTTTTCACAATTCATAAAAAATTGAACGTTTTCAAAAAAATAAAAAAATTTCACCCTAGGCTAATTTTGATATTCCGAATCAAAAAATGAAGTCCATTTTGAAAAATTAAATTTAAAAAATTTCAAAAATTGGGTATTACTATTCATAACGGCTAGTTTTAATAATATTTTAATAGCATATCGTTGTTTAGTGAACTCGGTATTGCGTACGACACAAGCTATCGAGGAAGGACGAGATTTCGGGTAAAGAAGTGATGCTAGTGTTGTGTGTATTGAATGATTCCTTTGATGATTTATATAACATAAAAACAAAATATTTCACATAAAAGTCTCAGGTGTTACAGTGATCAGAAATAGATTACAAAACAATGTGGAGACGATAAGTCATCCCAACACACACTTAGTGATTTTATTTTTCATAGAATGGATAGAAGGTGTAATGTGGTTATTTTATTATTATAATACTATCTCAGAATATATGTTTTAATATAGTTATTAAATTTTAATAAGATTATAAATAAACTTTACGTAGAGGAATAAATAACATTTAATGAATATGTGGAGTATATTAACTAATATTTGATGTCCTTCCTCTAAATATGCATTATGTGAACTATATTTGGTCTTTGAAGAAGACAAGAACCTCAATAATTTAACTATGTAACTTGATAAGGGAATATTTTAGAGTATTTCAGAATATTAAGGCACAAATTGATGTTTATTTTTGAGGGAGGAGGTTATCTTTTATAATTGTGATGAGGGGAATTTTTGGGATCTCCAAATTCATTAATTTATAATAAAATAAAATAAATTTAAAAACAAAAAATGACACATTTTCATTTATTAGATATGATAAGGTTGAAGTTTCATCAACCAATACAAAATTTTACAAGTATTTCTATCAGTTTAAACATTATCATTTTAACCAACTCTTAGTTATCTTATTTAATTTTTAACAAGGTTAACAAATATTTTAATATTAAAATGGATTCATATTTACTTATACAAGTTCAATTAGACCATAAAAAAATAACATAAAAAATATTATAACATAATTTTTTTTTCTATTTTTGTTAAAAATTATTGTTATTCAATAATTTAATGAAACAATATTTTAATAAGAGTCAATAGTTTCGATTTTGAAAATTATTCAATTAATTGATTTAATAAAATATTAATATAAAAATATATCATCTAACAACTATATTATTATATTATGAGGTGGTCAATGATATCTATAACAGTCATTAGACCTATTCATTAACTAAAATTATATTTACTTTAATATTTTTAATAACATTTATTTGTTATATCTATCAATAAAAAAATTTCTACTTCAATATTGTGTAGTTTTTTTATTTATATATTTTTTTTAAAGAAATTAATAAAATACTATAATGAATATAAATATACAATATTTCTGAAAATATATATGTATTTGGATTTTTCTTCTGTAAAATACATCAATTAAAATGTTATACTTATTAGATTATAAATTTGACAACATTAACATCACAAACAATAAAACAATATAAGTGTCATAATCCCTTATATAACGATTAAAATGGTCAATAACTCAACTCTATGATTATTATGGATGATATATATTCTACTAATATTATTTGGTAATGTGTTTGGGCTTTTAATGTGTTTTATTATTTTAAAAATAACTACATATATATTTTCAATCAATTAAGTAATTTTTTCATCATTAATGTAAAAGCTATTAAGGTCTTTATTTATTTCTTTAAAACTAACTATAAATCACCATAACAATGAAAAACATTTTATCATTCAAATGAGTATTGATAATAAATATAATCTTTAGCATAAAATTTAATTAAATATTATTTATTTATTAAACTTTAATTGAGACATATTTAGCTTTTCTTTAAATTAAATAAATCATATGTCCTAATCTCAACCATGTGGCTTTAAAACGATACCATTACGACTCATGTATGATTTAGGAAGAAAAAAACATCTAATGATATTAATAAAAGTATTTTTGTTATTTAAAAATAGTATTATTTCCCTTACTTAATTGTTTTACCCTTTTTCTATATTAAAACAAATTATGAAGTAACCATTTTTATGGCCCAAAAATAAAATAAAACTATTTTCATAATCTGAACCTACTAGTTCCAAATATTGAGTCTATTTTTCAAAATTCAAAACATATCATTATTATAAATTAATTTAAACTCAATCCTATTGTTGAAATGAGGGAACACAACTTTTTAAAATAAAACATTACAAATGATTAAAATGGTTTTACATTTGAATTAAATGTAAATTAAATGTTATTGAAAAAAATTAAATTGAATGAAAAAATACATTATATTAATAAATATAATAATTCAATTTTATTATTTAATTATATAATTTTTTTTATAAAAAATGTTCAATTAAATTTGAGTGTATTTTTATTATTTCATGAAATTTAAAAGTTATTAAGTGAAATTTAAAAATTCATCAAATGTAAAATTTTATATCATGATTCATAATAACATGTTAAGGGTATAATGTGAAAATACGTATTTTTTCAAAATCATAATTTAATTAGATTTAACCATTAAATGGAGGAAAATTACCCTTTTTTAAAATAGATGTCTTTATATATCAAATGGTTTTTATTCGTACCCTCTGACAAATCTATCCATTGGACGAATATAAAAAATTTATGTACAAAAAATATTTACATAATTTATTTTATTAAATAATATTAATTCACATTACCTATATTCAATTATATGTTTGTTATATTTATTACAACTAAACTAACGACTAGGATATAAAGGTCAATTTATATCAATAGTGTGTTAGGTTTTTTTAACTCACGATTTCATATAATACATGCTATTGGTTAATTAAAACTATTTAATGAAAATATTTCATAAAATTATATAGGTGTTGTAGAATTGTTATAGGTAGTATTTTCAGTAAGGCAATGATTAGGTCGAGATTGAAATTTTAAATATATTTCAAGAAATAAATACATTTTTTGTCAAAAAAATTTTTTGAGGAAAAAGTGTATAATAAGTTAAAATATTCAATTTTTGAATTAATATATATTTATGTGGTGATAATGGAAAAATATTATAAAACACTAAATCTTAAAGACATTTAAATGTAAAAATATTCATTCATGACTTAAAACTCAAGATTATATAATGATAAATAATGGTTCATTATGAATAAGGATTGGGATGTGGAGTGATCTCAGTTTAGTAGTGGACTCAACTAATTTTTATATTTTTAGGAGTGATCATTGACTTTGGAAAAGTAATATAGAGTGAAATCAATCATAAGTGATAGTCATGGTACTGCACCTCAACTATGGATATCATTTTATAGTCTTATTTGGATGAAAATAACCTATGTTTTATTTTTATAATAATTTCAAATGGATCATTGTTTATTATTGATGGTTCAAGACATTTATAACTGCAGTCATTTGTTAGGAAAAATAATTATTACATGATTCAATATTAAATATCTATAGCTTATTGAGTAGGAAATTATTACATTATAATCAAGTTATAATAGAATTATTAATATCTATTTCTATCAAATGATCATTGATCTATATCTCATATCCTTAACGTTATTGAGAATATGTTTTCACGCATTATGGTTTCTTTCATTATATAGGTTATGAACAATGCTTTTATTTTGGGAATCTTTAATATGTTTAAAACTTGAGAAGTAAATAGTTGAAGATAATAATGATATCTCATGAAATTTGATAAATAATTATCTAATATTCAAATAGAGTAAATCCTTTTATTCTTGTGGAATGTATAATTATAATAATTGTTAAATATTTTTCTCAAATGATTATGTATTAAAAATTTAATGTGATTCTCATTAAAAACCATGGTGCCTCTTTAGGCCATGTGGATAGTCGTGCCTCCTAAGGGTTGTTAGACCCCCAACTCCTAGAGAACAATATTGAAAATGGAAATGTTCCATGATGATATCTATTTTCCTTCATCTCAATTTAGTAGAGAACCCCTCTAAATGGTAACACCTCATATTCTATGGGTCGCCATACCATAGATCCCATCCTTCATTCTATGGTACCCGTATGGTAGTTAAAATCCATACGTAGGGTCACCCTAACCATTATTTGACATTCACCAGATCACAAGAAACATAAAATTTCCTCATTCCATATATAAAATCATCATCTATGTATGTTTTATTATATTTATTCCTCATAAACATCTAATTTAATAAAATGACACCTGTTTCGATGAAAATCATAAATTCCCTGAGAAAATGTTGAAAAAATATTTCATGAAATAAAAAATCTCCACTATATAGATTCGCATCCAAGGGAATCCAAAAAATTCATCTAGACACATCTCTTGGCCTACATGGGATATCAATTCACCCCTACTAGTCCTATTCTATATTTTAATGATATTAAACTATTTTTTTGAATCAAAAAACACAAATCACACATCCACTGGCTATTCCTTCAAATTTTAGTCATTTACATTAAGACAAACTCTTATTACTCCATAATAATATTTCAATTTAGTTTCCTCCACAAAACATTAAATTTCATGAAAAATACTAGTCCATTATCATCAATTGTGCATCCTTAATAAATTCTCAGCCACTCCTACCAATGTGTCACTTCCCCACCGAATCTTGATACCTTAATTGATGAGGAAATACAGATTCATCTACAACGAACGATTAAGTTAAAATCCCAACTATTATATTAATTATTTTATTAAATAATCCAACACTCACACCAATCGTCAGTTCATGACCTCAAGAAATGAATTAAATTTAACTGAATAATTTTAAGACCACACAAAATCTAACATGATACGATTTCCAATACATTGACTAAATCCAATAAAAAATCATATACTCTAATATAAAATTCAAAAAATAAAAAACATTATTAAATATCCATTGCACACAATAATTTGGATACCCCTATCAACCATCATCTGGATAGCCTTACCCCAACAATGACACTTCTTGTTGGACTCCTCATGCATTAATTATGTTTTAATGATCACAAATCCTATTACTGTTAATTAATATCAATCTTAATTTACCATCGTGTTAATGCTATCAAATATCAATAATAACTATACATCATGTTTTAATAATAGAAAGTCGTATTGATATTAATTACTCACTTTATTATTTACAAGTCTTATGCAAGATCACTAATCTCACTTATATTATCAAGTCTTTATTTATGATTCAAGTTCTCTTACTCTCTACTGGATAAGCATAATCCATATTCTGCATATTATTTCCTAAGTCTAAATAAATATATTTGTCTATGTATAGAGACTTCGTGATGTTTGACACAACAAGACAGACTGTGTTCAAGACACAGTCACTGTCAGACAGACACCATGAAGGACACACCGTAAAGGACAAACCGTGACCCAGACACCGTGAAAGACACACCATGACCCACACACCGTGAGCTAGACACCTTGACCGAGACACCATGAGCTAAAAACCATGCATGGAGACACAGTGAATCACATACTGTGGAGCATATACCATGAAGAAGACACCGTTTACATAATCACTGTGACACTGTTTCTTAACTTTTTTTCAATATTATTTAAATAATTCTAATGGTCATATTTGTTGTTTTTAATGCAATTAATGTTATTTAATGATAGTTTTTGGCAGGTTAGGAAACCTTATCTCATAACTATGAAAAGGGATTCATTCCTACTTCTAGAAATGGGGGAATATAAGGAAGATTGAGCTGCAGTACACAAACAAAACTGTGACGATACAATAAGAAGATCTTACATACGCATGACAACTTAAGAAACCAAAAGTGCACTTGGTTGAACTAGAAGAATAATCCTAAGCAAGAAGAAGATTTCAATACTTTCAAAGAACTCTAATAAGTGAAATCCAACACCACTAAAGAACACATGATGAATCAAGAGATCATTCTCACTGGTATAAAACAAGCTGAACCACGACACTATGTTTGTCGATAGAAAAACTAGAGAAGGACTCAGAAGCAGTTATGCTGAATACAACAAGTCCAGATCTACATTGCTAATCACTAGTGCTTTCTAAATTATTATCTGTTCTCTCTATGTTATTTGTTTATTTACTTTCGAGAAGTGTGGTGTACTCTTTATATCTCTCTCACACACACACACACTATTTCTCATACACTGAATGGAAGGATATCAAAATCGTCACTCCAAAACACTTAACTCTTGTTTACCCACATCAACTAGGGAAGATGTCCTTGTGTGGCCTACTCTTTATTTTGTTTCCCACGAATAACAGTGGTAGATGTCCCTATGTGGCCTGGACAGTTTTTTAAATTGTTGTTTACCCTGATCCAGGTTGTGGGTCAAATTTATATAAATTTGAGAGGACTATGTCTCAACTTGAGACTGAACCACTTGTTATATCTACTATGCATCTGTAGTTTTAGATTAATGTATTCTACATATATATTTTATATTCTGCTGCTGTTACATTGAAATACAAAACAATTTTAATGTTACGTTGATAGTTAAATTAGCATGTTTTTACACTTATTGTAAATCAGTAGGTTAGTTTCAATAGTCAGTTTAATATTGTGATTGAATTAACTAAGACCAAGTATATCTTTGAGATGATAATTGAACATTCAAAATATGTATACATTCAGTACATTTTAACTTGTTTTATAAATTGGGGGATTATAAATAGAAAATATTTTAACAGAAATTTTAATTGGAACTCAATTCACCCCCTCTTTAGTATCCACTCCAACCAACAATTGGTATCAGAGACTTGTTTTTGTTAAAGACTTTTTGAAATAATATTTTTTTCAACTGTGATTTTAGTTTCATCTTTAAAGATCTTAAATTTCTATTAGATCTAAATTTTACCTCTTTAAAACTATTCTCTATAATATAGTTATAGATAATATACTATAGGGTGCTGATACGAACATGACGCCTTTCATTAATGGTACAAACTATGCATAGTGGAAGCTTAAAATGAAAATTCACTTAGAAAGTATGTGTTTGGATATTTTTACTACTATAGAGTCTCAATATAAAATTTTATAAACTGAAAGAACAACTTGGGATGAACCTAAAATGACTGCTTTCAATAATAATTGTAAAGCTATGAATTCCATGTACTGTGCTTTAAGAGATGAGGAATTTAATAGAATATCTTCTTGAAAAACTACTTATGAAATTTGGGATACTTTATGTGTTTCTCACGATGGAACAACCAATGTTCAATAAATGAGATTAAATATTTATAATATTAAATATGATAATATTCAAATGAAAACTAATGAACCCATTTCTGATATGTATTTCAGGTTAAATGAGATAGTCAATATGATTAATTCACTTGGTAAAGATGTTCCACCAAACGAAAAAATCATGAGAATCTTGAGATGTTTACCAGACCGATGGAGAGGCACATCTGTTTCAATCAGATAATCATGTGACATTGGAGCTCTACCTATCAAAGAGATGATTGGTAATCTTATGATGTATGAGGAAGAACTCAAGGTAAATAATCAGGAAAATGATGAAGAAAAAAAGAAATCAGTGGCTTTTAGGACTACTACTTTAAAGAGCAAGGACAACTAAAAATCTAAAATACAAACTGGCAGTTCAACAAGTGAAAGTTCAGACTCTGATAGTGATGCTGAAATAGCTCAAATAGCCCGAAGGTTTTCAAAATTTTATAGGAATAAGAAATTATTCAGAAAATTAAATTACAAGGGAAAGTATGATAATAAGGGACATTGGAACAACGACTGTAAAAATGCATATAAAAATGATGAAGTTGTTTTCTAAGAGTGAAAAAGAAAATGACACATTAAAGAAGACATCCCAAAGCTAAAATTAAAGAAAAAATATTATTACAAGGAAATTATGTACAAGAATGATATGAAGGCTACCTGGAGTGCTTCTGAAGACAGCACAAGTGAATTTGAAATGTCTATTTCTGAAAGGAAACGTGCCCACATGTGTTTCATGACAAACATATCTGAGGTAACCTTAGATACTCCTACATAAAATTCCTATTATTCTGGAACTAAATCTGATTTGGATTCTGAAAACATGACTAGTGTGCAATTATTTAAATATTTTAATATGCTGTAAGAGACATGCAATGAACTTAATGATAAATACAAATCATTGAAGAAACAACATGCACTCACTACAACTGTTAAAACTTAACATACTATTGAAAAAGAGAAAAATGATCAACTGGTAAAGGAAAACACAAAACTGAAAATGTCAAATGGGGATCTTAGAAAAGAAAAAGATAAGTTTACAAATAAAAATGATATACTAACTCAAATTCTAGGAAAGCAAGTGGCACCAAAATACACTAGCGGAATAGGATAAAAACCTGGACAAAGACAGCTTACTAAGAATATATTTATTCCTAAATCAGGATAGAATACTGATAGTTCAAGTTTTGTAAATTCATTTGCTTCAATTGGTTACTCACACAGTTATAGATCATATAGGGTTTATCTTTCAAAATCTTGTGACTCAAATTATATGAGACCCATAAGACAAATTTGGGTACCAAAATCATTGATTTCTAACCTATCTGGACCCATGAAGATCTGGGTACCAAAAACATTTCCTATCTAAATATATTTTGTAGGAAACATACTTGAAGAGTTCCTAGAAGAAGGAATGCTACTTGGAGAGTGGATATTTAAGACATATGTATGGGGATTACTCATGCTTCAAGAGCTTAATAAAGACTGATGGAGGCTATGTCACCTTTGGTGATAATTCTAAAGGAAAGATCATCGGCCTTGGAAAAATTTGTAACACTAATTCAGTTTTAATTTCTAATTTTTTATTTGTTGATGGACTGAAATATAATATGTTAAGTATCTCTCAATTGTGTGAAGATGGATTTAATGTCCAGTTTGAAAATGATTCTTGTAACATTTTTAATTCTAAAAATGTTTTAGTATTCCCTTCTTTACGTAATGAAAATGTTTATGTTGTTGATTTAAATTCATTAGCTAAGAAAAATGTTACTTGTTTAAATTCTTTTCATAAAGAGTCTTGTTTATGCCATAGAAGATTAGGACACTTCCATATACACTCAATTAAGAAACTAACTAAGAAAAAATTAGTTAGTGTCTTAAACAAACTTTATTTTACGAATGAAAAAGTTTGTAATCCATGTCAAAAGGGAAAGCAACATAAATTATCTTTTAAATCAAAGAATGAAGTCTCAACTTCTCAATCTCTTGGGTGGGTTCACATGGATCTGTTTGGACAATCTAGAGATTCTAGCTTAAATGGGAAGCATTATGTCTATGTCTTAGAAGATGACTTTTCTAGATATACATGGGTATATTTCTTAGATCACAAAAGTGAAGCATTCTCTTACTTTGTTAAATACTCCAAGTCTATAGAAAACCTTAGTGGACCTAAGATTAAAACCCTACGAAGTGATCATGGTTGTGATTTTAAAAATAATGAATTTGAATCCTCTTTCTCACACAATGGCTATAGTCATAACTTTTCTGCTCCTAGGATAGCTCGACAGAATTGTGTATTAGAAAAAAGAAATAGAACCCTTCAAGAAATAGAAAAAACAATGCTTAATGAATATGACCTGCCTATTTACTTTTGGGTTGAAGCTGTAAATACATCTTGTTATATCATCAATAGAGTCTTGATGAAACCTCTTCTTAAGAAGACTCCTTATGAACTGTGGAATAATAAAAAACCTAAAGTTAGATACTTTAGAGACATTGGCTGTAAAGTATTTATTCTTAATACTAAGGATAATATTTATATGTTTTATTCTAAGTGTTATGAATGAATCTTTATAGGATATTCTATAACCAGAATATCCTATAGAGTTTTCAATAAGATTACCAAGTGTGTATAAGAATATTTTCACATAAAATTTGATGAAACTGATCCAAACGAGTCTAAATCCTCACTTTAAAATCATGAAAAAGATTTATCCATTCTGGACCTTAATGACAAATCTAATGAACCTACTATAAGGACATCTAGTTCTGGACTTATTCCAGAATCTGCTCCTAATAAGCCCGAACCTATAGATGAACCTGAAATATTTATTCTTACCTGTAGTATATCAACGAGAATTCTAAAGAATTATCCTTTAGATGTTGTTGTAGGAAATATGGATAGGGCGACATAGACTAGAGCTTCTCTTAGAAATTAGGTTGAACATCAAGCCTTCTTGTCACATTTTGAACCTAAAAACATTGATGATTCTATTAATGATGAATTTTGGGTGATTTTCATGAAATAAGAACTCTATCAATTTTATAGAAATAATGTTTGGAATCTTGTTTAAAGACATATGGACACTTTCACCATAGGCACTAAATGGGTGTTTTAAAAAAATTATATGAATCTTGAAACATAGTTAGAAAAAAGCTAGGCTAGTTGCACATGGATACAGTCAAGAAGAAGGAATTGACTATGAGGAGAATTTTGCTATAGTAGCCAGATTAGAAGCTATTAGGATTTATTTTCTTATGCTGCACATCTAGATTTCAAACTATATCAAATGGATATTAGGAGTGCTTTCTTAAATTGATATATTGCTGAGGATGTTTTTGTTGAACAACCACCTGGATTTACAAACCCTGATTTTCCAAACCATATTTTTTAATTATCAAAAGCTCTATATGGGTTAAATCAGGCTCCAAGAGCATGGTATGATAGGTTAAGTACTTTTCTAATTTCCAATGGTTTTACAAAATGTATATCCGATCCTACTCTTTTTATAGAAATTATTTCTAATGATGTTTTGGTTGTACAAATTTATGTAGATGATATTAATGTTTAATCTTCAAAAACTACATTATGTACTGATTTTTCTAAAATGATGTAAAATGAATTTGAAATGAGTTTAATGGGTAAACTCAAATTTTTCCAAGAATTTCAAAATTTTGAAAATAATGATGGAATTATTTTAACTCAATGTAAATATACTAGAGATCATTTAAAACATTTTGGATTGGACAACACAAAAAGTAGTTACACTCCCTTGAGTACCGTCTGTAAGTTGGATTTTGATGAACATGGTAAATCTGTTGATCAAACCACTTATAGAGGAATGATTGGAAGTCTAATCTACCTGACTACTAGTCGTCTTGATATTATGTTTAGTGTGTTTATGTGTTCTTGTTTTCATGAAAACCCTAAGGAGTCACATTTAAATGTTGTAAAGAGAATTTTTAAATACCTCAAGCATACTCCCAATTTAGGACAGTTCTTTGCCAAAGGATAATCATATGAATTAGTTAGTTATTCTGAAGATGATTTTGCTGGATGTATGTTAGATAGAAAAATAACCTTTGGAACATGTCACCTTTTAGGCAAGTCACTAGTATCATGGTGTACTAAGAAACAAAATTATGTTGCTTTATCTACTGCAGATGTTTAATACATAGCTCCTATATGTTGTTGTGTGAAAATTTTGGGGATGAAACACACATTACTAGACTATGGATATCAATTCAGACATGTCCCAATAAATTGTGATAACACAAGTGCTATTAATATTTCTAATAATCAAGTTTCTCATTCTAGGACAAAACATATTGATGTAATACGTCACTTTTTGAGGGATCATTATCAAAAAGGATATATCACATTGAAATTCATTGGTACTGAATATCAACTTGCTGATATATTCATAAAAACATTAAATTCTGAGAGATAAGACTACATCATACATGATCTTGGCATGATTAATCATAAATAGATATCTTAATGATCTTAATGTTTAATAATTTACTGTATTTTACTTTATGGTTTCATGCTCACCGTTTTACAGTTACTGTTTCATGCTTATGGGCTCATCGTTAAGACCTTGTAGTCAAGGTATTTCAACTCATTGTCTCATCGTGACTGCATAGGATGGTCACTGTCTCACTATGACGATCACCAACTGTCTCACCGTGATGACTGTTTTCATTCACACCGTAATGCCTACTCACAGTCTCACCGTGAAGATTATTTTTACTATTATTTTAACTTGTATCGCAGTAATTTTTATTTCACCACAATATGATTTACATAATTTTTGTTTTTATGACGATTGACATTCCCAAATGATAAAACATAAAGTTTTCACTCAATCGGTCACCCAAAATCTCTCATGCTCTCTCTCTATCTCTTGAAGCCTCTTTACCTTGTGAACCATTTCTTCTTTCTCACTCGAACCTTCAGTAGATGCCAAAGATGAAGCATTTGTCTTCATCTACCCTTGAGAAGATCCACTCTAAGAAACAAAAGAGGATACAGAGGATAGCGCCTGAAGGACATCTAAACCCAAACCTGGTAAACCGTGCCATTGTTCGTGAAAAAGAAAATTCCCCCGAATGGCTGCTGTCTAGCAGATCATTGGTCCTGAAAATCATGAGAGAACAAGGTTAGTATGAGTGGTGCTCTAGACAAGATAGAATGATTTACCTGAGATTGGTATATCAATTCTACCAATATGTGATGTTTTCCTTTGGTTTTGGAGAAATATTTATGATGACAAGTTGGATAAATGGACAAAAGTGTTAATTCTCTTTGAGGTTGTGGGATGCATTCCTAAGGATTCCACATGATGGAGTTTGTGAAGACTACTAGATAGACCCTCCTCCTTCATCAACCATATTCGATCTGGAAAATTCTTTGGGAAACTTAACTTGTAATGGAACCAATCGAAGGGCTATAGCGTCAGAGTTAGACGGAGAAACTAGACTAAAATTCAAATTTTTTCAGAATTTGATCAGTCCATGAAAATGGGATTTTTCTATAATGAAGTATCAGGATGTATTCCTGATTCACCAATTAAAGAATGTCCATAAGATGAACCTATTATAGTATGTAATTAACCATATTTGTCAGCTGATTAAAATAACATACAAATACACCTCCTTTTTTTACTCAAGGATGATTTCAACCATTCTAGTTGCCAAAGGAATGGTTGGAACGAATGAAGAAAATTTAGACGTAATTGATTTCTGATTATCAAAGCATATCATCAGAAGGATGAAGATTAGTTGGAACCCCTGGAAGAAGAAATTAGTTGAGGATAATGATCGATTGTATAAGAAGTTTAATCATGTGGATTATCCAAGAATTCCAAAGAACATAGATGATCCTGTTCTAGAAGTACATAATGTGGCTGAATGCTCATATGCTGAAGAACAAGAGGAAGTGGCAGTTGAATCACCACCTGGAGAAGAGGCTAAAATACCTCCAATGGTCATTGCCCCAGTTGAAAAATAATGAACTCATGTCCCTGCTGTTGTTCCTGCTGAAATATCTCAAGGAGAGGATGTTGTTGTTGAAAAGGAAAGGATTGTCGATCCTTCAGTTGTTCTTAGTGAGGATGAAGTACTACTTATAAAGAAGTTATAAATCTGGATTTCCTATCTGAGGATGTAAGATATTTTTTAGTAACAGAATCAGAGGAAAAGGTCATGGAAGAGTCTGTTAGTGTAAAAGAACTCCCAGTTGAATAGAAATCCAATCTGGAACCACTACATGTGGAACAATCGGTTCCTGAGATAATTCCCTATGTTGAAGAGAGAATGGAAATTGCCTTCCAGCTGGAAAGGAAAGTGTTTTCTAAAGACATTATAGATGATCCTATAGATCTTGACCTTGTAGATGACCCTATAGTCTCTCAAATGGAAGCACAATTTGAGGTGGAGGAACCTCAAAACCGTGAGAATAGTCTAGCCAAGTCTATTGAATCTGAACCTGGTCATGAGTCATACTCTATGTACACATGATATATTTTCCCATGATTTTATGATGTGAATGTGTCAGAGAATGTGACTACTACTGGAATGGATATCTCTTCTGTGTTTCAATAAAATTTTGTAGCACTTTCATAACAAGAACCAGAGCCCCATCCTCAATCAAAATCAAATTCTGAGTCTATAGATGACTCTGAACCGTAACCAGATCCTACTACGCAACCTTTACCTGCACTCTTACCTAAGAAACACTCCTTTATAACTAATGATGATTTGAAAGTCTTTGGAGAGACTCTTTTAGATAGATTTGAGAAGATCTTATCCACTCACCCTCGTCCCGTAACTCAACTGAGTCAAGAAGATGCATCAAGTCTCTTGGAAACTATTATATTGCATATTCAACCAAGGATGATCTGAGAAATTCAAGAAGTCAAAGTAGAAAATAAGATGCTGAGTGATGATGTTTCAAACTGGAAAATTATGGTAGAAAACATGTAGAATGAACTGTCTTTAAGATCAGAGCCTGCTCCTGTTTCTTTACATGCACATATTCCTGCTTCTCCCGAGCCAACTGATTCAACCCTTTCTAGAGAGATTGTGTCTCAAGTGAGTCCATATGTAATGTATTTTGATGAAAATATTGTAAAAAGATACACAAAATTTCTGGAACGCATGAGGGAACATGTAGAAAATCTGAATAATCTCACACATGAATATACTAGATGCCTGCAAAAAGTTCTGAAATAGCTTAATGTTCTAACTGAAGCTATCAAGTATTCTCCTACTTCTGTTCAACCTTCTGTTCCCCCTTTCGATGATTCTCTACTGAGATCCATAATCAAGGAATTACATCAAAATGCCTTCAGTGGATTGGATCTGTCTTCTTTGTCAGATGTGGTTAAGATCAGTGATCAAGCATTGGACTTGGAAAGGATTCATTCAAATATTGCCAGTGATGCTCAACAAGATATCACCAGGAAGAATGATATGTATCTCAACCGTATTTTCTCTAAAATTGATATGAAAGATCACTTTAGTAATCTTGTCAAGAATTCGAGAATCCCTCCGGTAACTCAAGCATCTAAAGCTCAAGTTCAATAGCTTATAGAGTTCACCATATTTTTAGACAAATTTATGGAGAATAAGGATAATTTTGAAAAGGAAATACAATATGGTGGTGAGATCATTACTAATTTCATAAATATTTTGAAGTCGTATCTTCATGTACAGAGTACTGCTATAGTTGCTCCAGCTGTTGCACCCCATAGACCTGGTCTACATACCCATGCCTTCACTGCCATGACAGTCAACCAAGCTCTTTCTTAGATCTGGCTAATCATTCTTGACCAACCGCATCCTATATCATCTACTGCTCCTACACTGGCTCCATCCATTTTTAAAGGTCTACCATTAACCTCCTTGTCTACCACATATATTCCTTCCTCTACATCAGCACCAGCTCCTGCTGCTGATAAAGTCAAGGAAAAGAAGGCTCCCTGAAAAGTCCAGGGACTGTTTTCTTTTTTGATGGGATGTCATTTGTTGTTTACTTTTTGTATTTCTCCATTATGTTTTATTCTGAACATTTTTTATGACAAATGCAGTGTTTCACTTCATTCTCACTACTTTTTGATAATTCCAAAAGGGGGATAAACTAGTACATGTAATAGTATTCTAATTTTCAAGTCTGTAATTTTTTTTAATGTTGTATTTCATTTATAGTTTTTCCCTATACATGATTTTTGATCATCAAAAAGGGGGAGATTGTTGGACTCCTCATGCTTTAATCATGTTTTAATGATCACAAATCCTATTACTGTTAATTAATATCAATCTTAATTGACCATCATGTTAATGCTTTCAAATCTCAATAATTACTATACATCATGTTTTAATAATATCATGTGTTATTGATGTTAATTACTCGATTTATTATTTACAAATCTTAGGAATGATCACCAATTTCAATTATATTATCAAGTCTTTATTTATTATTCATGTTATATTACTCTCTAATTGTTATGCTTAATCCATATTCTGCATATTACTGTCTCAGTATAAATACATATATTTGTCAAAGTATAGAGACACTGTGATGTTTGAAATAGTAAGACAAACTATGTACAAGACACTATCACAATCAGACAGAAACCGTGAAGGACACACCGTGAAGGAAAAATCGTGACCAAGACACTGTGAAGGACACAACGTGACCCAGACACCGTGAAGGACACACCGCTATAGAGACACCGTGAGCTAGACATCGTGACATGTAGACATAGTGAATCACATAACATGGAGCGTATACCATGAATAAGACACTGTTTACATAATCATTATGACACAGTTTCTTATATTTTTTTCAATATTAATTAAAAAATCTTAACGGTCATATTTCTTGTTTTTAATGCAATTAATGTTATTTAATGATAGTTGTTGGCATTTCAGCAAACTGTATCTCGTATCTATGAAATGGGAATAATTATTACTTCCAGAACTGGGGGAATACAAGGATGATTGAGCTGTAGTACAAATACACAAGTGTGATGATACAACAAGAAGAACATTCATACGCACAACAACTAAAGAACCCAAAAGTGTATTGTGCTGAACTAGAAGAACAATCTTGAGCAAGAAGGAGATTGCAGGGCTTTCAAAGAACAATCATAAGTGAAATCCAAAACCACCGAAGAACACACGACGAATAAAGAGATCATTCTCACAAGTGGAATACAAGATAAACCACGACACTCTGTTTTTCGATAGAAAACCCAGAGAAGGACTCAGAAGCGGTTATGTTGAATCCAACGAGTTCAGAGCTACATTGTTAATCACTAGAGCTTTATAAACTCTTATCTATTCTCTATATGTGATTTTTTTTTTACTTTCGAGCAGTGTGGTGTACTCTGTATATCTCTCTCACACACACACTGTCTCTTGAACTAAACTGGAGCATATCAAAATCCTCACTCCAAAACTCTTAACTCTTGTTTACCCACGTCAACTGTGGAAGAGGTCCTTGTGTGGCCTGGTCTTTATTTTTTTCCCATGAAGAATAGTGGTAGAGGTCCCTGCGTGGAATGGACATTTTTGTAAACTATTTTTAACCCCGATCCAGGGTGTGGATCAAATTTATATAAATTTTAGAGAACTAAGTATCAGCTTGAGACTGAACCTCTTGTTATATATGATGTGAATCTTTATTTTCTGTTTAATGTATACTACATATATCTTTTATATTCTGCTGCTGTTACATTGAAATACAAAACCATTTTAAAGTTACTTTGATAGTTAAATTACCAAGTGCTTACACTTATTGTAAATCAGTAGGTTAGTTTCAAAAGTCATTTTAATCTTGTGATTGAATTAACTGAGACCTAATCTATCTTTGAGAAGCAAAGTGAACATTCACAATCAGTATAAATTCACTACAGTTTAACTTTTTATATAAATTGGGGGATTTTAAATAGACAATATTTTAATAGAAATTATAATTGGAACTAAATTCACACCCCTATTGAGTATCCACACTGACCAACACTTCTGACGTGATGCAAATTCACTCCAAACTAGTACGATGCTCCAATCCATAGAATTACCATAATCATCCACCATCATAATCTGAAAACCTATCACTTTTTCAATGATAAGTCATTAAATAATCACAATAATTTTCTATATTTGTATTGCTCATACCCAATGAAAAACACAAACAAAAATAGATCTATATATTTTAAGGTTCCTAATACATCGACCTAATATTAAAAATATCACTAATTTTTAGGACGATTCACTATGAAGGAAAAAAGTGTTCTTCCAACCATATGGATCCCTTACATCACTACTCAAGAACAATTTTGTATTGATTCCAAACATAAAGCCTCCATGAGAGTTTATGATAAGTCATGACCACTAACAATCCATATTATGGTACCCTATCTGTCATCATTGATGCTCATAGTTTTATAGAAGTATCTAATTATTACTGATCACCTAAATAACGCATCATAGAAAACAATATTTTCCTATGTATGATAGTGACATCCATCTAGATCCTCAACAATATCAATTATATCCCTTGACCAAAAAATATAATGGTCATGCACATATCCTTTTGAAATAAAGATAAACCATAAAGGAACAACATATGACAATCATTTACCAGCCTATTGAATAGATTATTTTCCTCAAACATTTGCAGCGTTAGTCACTCTCTACCTCAAGGGATATCGATTCCTACAGAACCCCTTATTGGTCCATAAATGTTATGTAATATATTATTTCTTAATATTAATGGGTAAAATCTCCCACACAACCCAAAAAACCAAAATAGATAATCAGAGTACACATAAATCAATAAGCGCGATGTCCTAAAAATGATGTCATTAAGAAACACACAATAAATTACATATAAGGATGATCAAATATCGAAAATTAATAAAAACTAAAAACACACTCATGGCCCCTACTACAATCCTCGTTCCTTGACAGAACTAAATATCAAAACCCCAGTTATGATTCTCTAACAAAATCCACTTCACATATTTTCCTCTAATCTGAATGAAATACTATGTTATTTATAAATACCAAGGATCCTATACAATGTGTGAGAACATAACCCATTATATTATCACTATAAAACCTTAATGTATTCCATCATTTCGAAGTTCGTTTATGAGGAAAATATATATAATAGTAAACATTCTCACCAATTCATTATTTTTTATCCAAAAGACCGCGTTTCCTAAGAGATACAACAAATAAACTTCCACTATGTGATAATAGCACAACCATGATGATTGAAATTTATTCATTTTTTAATAGAAAATTATATTTATCTGGAGCCCCATGTATCAATCTATATATATTTAATCGTGATAGAGAGTCATCAATGTATTGAATGCTACCCACATCATGGTACGTTCTCTAACAAATTCATCCATCCAAAACCCTCACTCAATGAAGGTTGAATGTTTAATACATTTCCAATTTAATATCAATCATTATTGTGTTCATTTAACAAATCTTGATCATAATATCAAATAACATCAGATCACTCATGATGGATCAATCATAAAATAGTGCTTCCAACAAATGTTTCTCATTGTTGTATCATCATGATCAGTACGATCATATTATTCAAGGTTGACCAATCTACATAGTATAACATGTCTATGACTCCATCTAACTCATTAAAGGTCAACCATTATTTTTTTGGTCCATACACTGCACTCAGGGTTGTCCCATCATGATTAAGTCGCTCATAATGCTCATTAATAACCTAGTCTCATCCCAAACTATCCATATCACTCTTAGTCCACTAATCTTTCTATATGATATGAATATAACTCATAGATTTCACAGACATGAAATAAAACTAGAACTCTATAGCACTAATTGGAATCCAAAAAATCACTTCTATCTCATTGTGTTTATATGAATTAGGATCCACCACCCATGTTAGATTCAATCATTAAACAGAAAAATAAAAATTCAATGAAATGAATGAAACCAATTATTGAGAACTTTATATCATCATTGAATATTATTCACTCTAGACCTATCCCATTGACAAAAAATCATCTCACCATTTCTAAGTAACACATCATGTTGTCTAGTGGGGTTTCGTAGTTCTTTCATGACCCTGAATCCCTATTATATTATCATATTTATCACCTATTGATGAAATCAATATGTGTAGGCTATATCCTACTGGTTAACGTGTCATGGAACATGAAAATAATAATAATTAGTAATCCTTATAAATCATATGTAGTGGATATATGGTCAAACCCATAAGAATGGTGTCTATAGAAATAGTAAGAAGAAATCATAGATATAAAAATGAAACAATTCAACGCGTGGTTATTTTAAAGGAAATTATATAATAAGAAAAGAAGGGATATATTCTAATAAGAAACCAAGATTGATTTTACATAGTGATATTTGGGTAAATGTATGGGATATGATAGGAAAAATTATTATTATTGGTTGTATACATGATATGTTTCAAAATAAAATATAAAAATTGATTTTCATATATCTTGGTGGTAATAATACATTTTTCAAAGATTAATGTTCTGTAAATGGTGAATTAAATGATCTTTTAGCTATTTTATTCATTAATTTTATGAAAATATTGAATATAGTTTGAGAATATCAAATTATAAAAGTATTTTTTCGAAATGAAGTCCCCCTAAAAAATGAAAACAGACAAATAAAACTATGAATAAATGAAAAATTATAATTTTACTTTTCAATTTTGTTAAACAATATATTTCCGTAAAAATAATAAATACTATAGAATAAATATGGAAATAAGTGAAAAAATAGATGATTCTTAACTGATGGGTTGATTCCAAACTCTAATATCCATCTTTGATTTCTATAACACATTATTGATTTCAAGATGTATTCAAAGACTACATTTATACTCATGATATTTGATATAATTCGATTCTAAATAATCCACAACATTGATTTATTTTTTAACTCTAAAAAATAAACTCTAGATCAAATTGAATTTTTCTAAACTCAGATATGGGTTTCCAATACTCTTACATAGGTTTCTTTCCAAAATTTCTAGATTTTTTCATTAATATCTCATATGATAAAATTATCGTCTATTTATTGATGTCTGTACCAATATTGAATAACCCATTGGCCTTGAACTATAAATGTAATCATATATTTCACAGGTCACAAAAAAATATTCGACACCAGAATATCCCTGTTTTTTAGGGAAAGCACATGGATATTGTCAATAACAATGATAATTATTAGGAGGCTCCATCATCCATGATATTTCATTGAAATTGTAAATCATCATAAAATCCAATGTTCCAAAAAATCTAAGATTTAAAGTGGAAAACCCAAACTCAACGTGATCCATTTATGAATAAACATTCCATGATTAATTAATAATGAATCATCAATTCATTTTATTCATTAGGACAAGAGAACTCATTATTGGGAATAAAAAATCAAGCAGTGCACATATTTTATAAAATAAATTTTCAGTATCCAATTTAGTAGACCGTATGAAAAATAAATAAAAAAATCCTACATTTTCTATGACTTAGATGACGATTCATCAATATATGTTGGTAGATATTTTCTCTCTAAACATACAAAGAAATATCTGGAAACATATTCAACTAATCCATACTATCCTGGTTTAATTGTGTTCCCAGTGGCGGCTTCTTCATCTTAATACTCAAAATGAAATTAGTTTTATTCAACCACTCTCATGAAGTCTCACATAAAAAAATATAGTTTTTAATCATTGTCTCCTAGTTTGTATCTCTTATTCAACAATTGAGCCAGGGGATTTCATCAATTTAAAACATTGGATAGTTTATTTCAGCATGCTTATTAGAATCAAGGTTCTCATTCAAATGAGAAAAAATAGGGAACATTGTTCAACTTCTTTGTGAATATTATCATGAACTTTTTTATTCATTAAATCGAACCTACAACCATGATTTGGATATATGTTTTATCTTTTAGTGGGTTTGGTTAGATAGTTTTTATATAATATGAATGATTATTATCCATCACAGTATATTAAATATTTATCAAGGTAGGTATACTCTATTAATTTGGTGGTGTTAATGTTCAACAATTGTAATGGGATAGATCTCCAGGATTATAATTGAATGGATTTATGGTGGTATCTTTATCAGACTCATACAACAAAGGTGGCCAAGTATTCTTTAAAAAAATTAATGTTTGATGGCATCTCATTTGGGGTGTCTTATTGATCTCTATAGAAATTTAAAATACCCTAAATTGCTATATTTCCAATTCCTTTTAGAACCTAATTCTGATATGTAAAATTTTAGTACATTTAGTTTTCTTCAATTGGCCACTACTCATAATTCCTCATTGAAAATAATTTGTGTGACTATATTACTAGATTTTTATACCTTGAAAATGGGGTGTTTTTGTTTATATGATATTCATTAGGAATTTCATCCATGTTTTTTGAGGTTTAATTTTTATATGTGAGTTGCATAATCATAGGAAAGCAACTACAGAGCCAATTTATATAAGTATATAAACTTTATTAAAAATAATAAACAATATTTTATAATTTATTCATAAAATTATTAAACAATTTTTTTAATGAGTAGAAATTGAATAGATTAAATTGAAATTAATAAAATAAAAATATAATTAAATCCAAAAATTAAATTTTAAATAATAAAAACAATAGATTTTAAATATTAATCTTATGAATCTTTAAAATCAAATAAATGATGTATTACAATGAATATTGCAATAAAAGAAAAAAAATTATTTTTAAAAAATATTAAAATATAAAGTGATGAATATTTATTAATTTAGAATAGAAATTTCTAGTACAAACATAAAAATTCTCAATGAATTATAAATTCAACTAATAAACATCAAAACATAATATTCAATAATAGGTGGAATATTTTTGACATTAAAACAAAATATTACCATAAAAATGATTTGTAAATAATATAGAATATTAAAGGTGCATGAAATTGCACCACAAATAAAACTTATTTTTTCTTGAACCAATAATTTAATAAAATTTATTAAAAGAATTATATTCTAAAGAATGAAAAGTTGATATTCCACTAAAAATTAGTTCACAAAAATTATTCTTCCCCATAGACTCTCTCAATTAGGAAAAGAGAAAATCTAAAAACAATTTCATTAATAAAACATTGGTGTTTACTTTACAAAAAAAATGAATAAATTTTTAAAAAAATGAATAATTTAAAACAATCAACACATTAAAACCAACTAATAAGTCCAAAGTTATTTTTTTCTCTAGGATAACTAATAAACATATTTTTAATAAATAGTTATAATAATTAGATAACCTATTTAGATGAGCGCATTTAATAATATCATGGAGAAAAAATAACTCATCTAACAACAGAATAATAATAAAATAAAATAATTCATTAAAATAGGTATAACATATATTAGGTTTATAATTTCATCACTCATTTAAATGCACAACATAAAATAATTAAACTCAATCAAAATGATAAAACCCGAATATTTTTGTAAATTTGTGTTCTAAATATTAATCAAAAATGGGAAAAATTACATGAGATTATTAAAATGATTTTTCTTATTAAGTACGTGGGAATGTAAAAAATGCTATATTACTTAAGGTGGAAATTCAAATCAAATATATATAGTAACAATTTAAAATCAGTAAAAAAGAATATTGAGGCATTAGAATCAATCAATTCTGAAAAAAATAGTTGGTGGTTCTGATGTTTATAACATTAATATACTGTTCTATATAAATAAGAACCCTCCCTGACTCTAATAATCAAATAATACCTCCATTGTTGAATCTTAATGTGAGAAAAAGAAAATAAACAATATGGATGAAAAATGATCTTTATTTATGATGTTAAATAAAATAGTGAAGGGTAATAATGACATATAAAATAATTATTGCCACAACATAAATGATTTTCTATCAGATTAAAAATCAATATGTATGTTTTATATACACAATGAATGATCTTCAATTCAGATAAGAGATTAATCATGTCCATCATTGAATTCACCCATAACAATTTTCTGAGTCATGATGTTTTTTATAGGGAGATAAAATGTTTCAATTTGATTTCAAAATATTTTTTCAACAAGATTAAATAAAACAAGAAAGACATCAAATTTCCTTAATTAGTCATGCAAATTTGTAATGGGAAAAATCTCAAAATGCTTAATTACGAGAACTACTGATAAAATAAATAATTATCAACTTCTGAAAAAAAAATAGAGAATGAAAATTTTTAGATTACAACAATAACACCCTAGGTTTAACATTCTTTTTCAATATCAGATAATATCAAAATTCTTCCATATTTATTGAATAATGTCCCATTCTAGTAATTAATCTTTCAGAACCTCAAATTAAAATAAATAATAATTTTATCTCAAAAATTAAGATCAAATGTATATGAAATCAAATATATTTTTTATATATTTTTAATCTGAAATACTATTATAATATTACCATTTCCTAAATGAAAACAATGTAGATTTCACTCTTTTTGTGTCATCACAATACAATCCTTATTTATAAAATGTGAATTATAATGTGGACTATATACAATATTGATATAGTGAGAATAATGGAATTCAAATCTATATATTATTAATAAAAACAAAAACACAGAATAATGAACCTAGGATGACACCCATGAATCTCTAAATTTATATTCACCAATTAAACATTAATGATAACTCCAAATTTAATGATGGATGTTGATATCTTAGATTTCCATTAAAAATAATGTTTTATCCCCTATCTATTAACCAAAAATTATTTTTTATCACCTACAAAAACTCTACCACTCCATTAACCATGAATTTAATAAACTTAAAGGGTCTAGACGATTATTTTTGTTTTTTAAATGGAATATTTATAGGTTTCACAAGAATAAAAATCTAATTTTCCATCCTTTATATTTTTATTTGAATGTTTTAGTCATTAATGGCCGTCTATTATTTCTACGTATAATATATCATTCTCATTGTGCTCTCTTTTTATTTCATCTGACTCTCTATGCTCATGTAATCTTCCTTATCTAGCATATTTATTGTCAAATTGTAATTCCATAACATCCCCATAGGATTTGTGTTGATTCTCATCAAAAAAAATTATGATTTTAAAATATATATATATATAATGAAACATACATATTAGTTTTAAAAATACATTTATATAATATGTAAATTCTTTATCCATCTTTATAGACCAATACATTCCTAAACTAAAAAATATATCTCTATAATCAATTTTATTACCCAATTTGATATTTAGTCTTGTCCACATGACTATAGATGATGGTATGTTCTTTTTTTAGAATCAACCATAATTGTAAATTAGATTCATGAATTTTATTATCATTATGCGGGTATATTTGTCATTGACAATGACCTTGGGGGCACCAAATATTAATAATATGTGTTCTTTAAGGATTATGTCATCTATATTTTATTAGTTATTTAGTAATTTAACTTATACTACCCATTTGGAGGTATAATCACTAGCCGCTAAAAGATATCCATTTCCACATTATGTTGGTTAAGGTCCCATGAAATATATCCCTTAAATATCAAATATTTCAACATCTAAAATTATTTACTGGTGAATCTATTATTCACATCCAATATTGACAAAACATTAACTCTTATCAAACCTAAGAAAAATATTTATGTCATCCTTAGAAAATTTTAACCAATAAAAACCAACATTATTATACTTTTTGTAAGATCATTATCCCCCATGGATTACTCCCCTAGGTGACAAATGATAATATTATAAAATGGGTCAAATAACGTTTTCAGGAACACACCTTCTAAATATTCCATCAGTATATATAAAAAATAATAATAAGTCATTAAATAAGGAAAAAGTAATTGTCTCAAATAAATTTCTTCCTCTTTTTTTCAGATACAATATTGAATGATTCATTTAGTTAAAAAGTTTTAAAAATTTTTGGATGGACCCCAACCCTAGTAGCCCAAAATCTATGTTTACTTTATTATATTGGAAAAAGATATACGAAATTACATTCTAGAGGAACATTTGTTTATTAGTCTTGGTAAACTGGATATATAATTTAATATTACATTAAAATTCAAAATATAACATACAACATAGTTAATCCTTGGTGAAAAACACTATTCTCCTTGGTTATCTCTTCATACTAGTCATAATAAACTGATTGGCGTCCTGGGAGAAAAACAATTATATGAAATGAATGATCTTAGATTCTAAATAAGGGTATTTATAAATCAGAAGATGTCATAAATAATAATAAAAACTATTATTTAAAGTTAAATAACTTAATCACACTCCATTTAATTGATAACATCATCATTATATGTTAGGAATTAAATTTGATCCGGTAATTTCATACATATAATAAAATAAGTGTGAAAGCTACACATGGATACTCTACTAGAAAAATAATAAAATTTAATATCAATTTATAATCTCATAATAATGGGATTCATAATATCATATTTCTATAACAAATTTTCATGTCATTGGCCATTATGTATAAATTAATTGGTAAGGCCTCATCGAATACCATGTCTAGTTTGTCTCATGAGAACTATCCCTGAATCAAGGGGTTATAGATGGATATGCCCATCACATACTAATCACAATCAAATTCATCATATATATGGGGTGAAACATAAATAATATGAATATGCATTTTTTATATAGAAAATGAAATGTTAATAATTTCTCTGTTCAATAATCATAATCTTAAATCATTCATAGTAACATGGTGAATGCTATCAAAATAGTACATCTCTGATCAAACTAATCATAAACCATTCAATATAACATGATTAATAGTATTATAAGAGATCAACCACAATTAATAATAATATTGAAAGGTAATATTTTTCATTAATTAGAATAATATAATAAAACCATTCGTAATTTCATGATAGAAACACTATATTATTTTAAAATTAATTATTAATAAAGACATGTAACCATAAAAGGAAAAAATATCTTTTAAAAGAACCCTGTAAATAGGTAAATAAATATTCAAGACATTAAGGAATAATCAAATAGATAAATTCATGTTATTTTGTTTATTTAAAACACATTCCATCACTATATATATATTTCAGATTTCACAATGATCCCAATTTACAAAAAAAAATATTGGATTCAAACTATTTTGTAGAAAGTTAAAAATGGTTGAAAAAGTACTTTAAAAATTCATAGTATACTAATAAAACAATTTAATTTTTTTTAATAAAACATGGATATTGAAGAGATATATTACGTAATGGCGACTTAAAAATAATCAATCTTCAATAATGATGAGATTGTGAAATAAACCCTTATTTTCTCTGATTCTTCTAAAAATCTCCAAAACTAATATACATAAATTTTAAAAGAATTATTAACATATAAAAAATATTATTATATTTTTTTATATCATATATGTTACCTTAAAAAAATTTACCATTGTTTTGTTTAACAATAATTCATTCATTTCATTATTTTAGGTGTTAATTTCCTTGTTTTTTAATGCTTGAATAATCATCAAGGTCTGGATTCATTTGGAAAATATATTAAAAAATTATATATATATATATTTATATTTATGTTATAAATGAAATCTTTAATCATTAAATAAAGTTTTATAACTATTATAAAATTTTTAACATAGAAAATGAATCACATCACTTCATGGAAATGGTAAACCATAGGTACACATGTGTCATGATGTAATTTCTAAATGGTTGAATGGATAATTAAGTGGATGGTATATTAATTTTTAAAAATCTATATCATGTAATTAATATCATATATATCTATTATATCCATTACTATAATGATCTGTGAAAATTTGTGATGAAAACAAATTACACCACTAGGAGGAAATGGTATGTCATAGGTACACCCATGTGATTTTTATTTATAGAATGGATAAATGGATGAATATGGTTATTTCATAATAATAATAACATATATATTTATTTATTATTTTATATTATTTATTTTAGGATGGAAACATTACATGAAGAGGAAGTATAATAAGTAATAAAATTGAATGATTCAGAATAGTTGATTATCTCTTCCTTGAAAAACATATTTTATATCTCTTTTAAGACACAATATTGTTGGTATTTTCGGAAGATGTGTGTGGTTGTTAATGACTACCAGGTCCATTTTTTATTTTTTATTCATGGAGGTTTTTGGGGGAGGTTCATTGAGTTTTTATGGATGATGGAGGTGCACCAAAAAATCGACAAGAAATACTCCATGTGTAAATGCATTACACGACATATAATAGATGTTTAAATATTGAGAATCCAATTTGATCCTGAAATGTATAAAGAAAATGGGTAAACCATAAAATGTATAACATGTTTTTATGTTGGGTTTATGGTATATAAAAATTTATCTTATATAATCCATTAAGGTGATGATTTTTTCATTGAAAGATGAAATTTATTGAAACATAAGGATTATGTGTTGTGTAATGGTTACATGACATGTAAAATATGGGATCCTAGTTTTTTAAGTAATTTTTTACCCAAATTTTAATTCATTCAGCTAAATACCTTCAATATAATTCTCATTCAACCATAGGTTCCATTAGAATTGTAACACCCCATGATTTCATAGTGTGTTACTTCTTCAAAATAATTCAATAACTTGCACTACACGCAACATTGAGTTAAAGAGAACCATGACTTACCAAACAAGTCGTTCGAAAGAAGTTATGAATATTATTAACTAAATTTTTAACATTATATAATATTCATAATTTTATAATCTATATTATGATTTTCTTATACACTATTTAAGAAAAAAGTCATTTTTTCAAATAAAAGAAGTATTTTTCAAAAAATGCACTTTTACTGACTTTTAATGGTGAACCCTTTTTCAATCCATTATTTTAAAATTTTATATATTCAAATTGACTAAATTTTTTCTTTAGAATGGGTACATCAAGAATTCACATTGAAACACCCCATGATTCCACATTACACTTTCCTTTGAATAATACAGTAGCATGAGTTGTATGAAACTTCGAGTTCTAACACACCCTACAACCAATCAAACTAGCCGTTATGAATAGTAATAAATACTTTTTGAAATTTTATAAATTTTATCTCTCAAAATGGTCTTCATTTTTGGATTCGGAATATCTAATTTATCCTAGGGTGAAATTTTGCTACATTTCGGATAACTTTTATATTTTGATGAATAGTGAAAATTACTAAATTTTAATTAAAACCTACTTTTTTAATGAAAATAATTAATAGTGATAAATTATTAATTTTAGTGGTTTCAAAGTAAACATAGAATATATTTTTACCATTTAATACAATTTTGATCATTGGACGTAATTTTACATTTAAACAGGATATAAACAATTGTTAATCTTTTGATAGTTATTATATCTTAAAAACACGAATTTTATTTTGACAGCCGGAATTAATTTTAAATTAATTTCTGCCAGTTCAATGTTTTGAATTTGGAAAAATTGACTCCATATTTGGAATTATTATGTCCAAATTGTATAAATAGGTAACTTTTATTTTTATACATTTTGAATATTTACTTCGGTATATATTTTATTTACCATGGTTAAAGGGTAAATCCGGTAAATAAGGGTAAAAATAATATTATAATAATAATTAATTACCCTAAAACGTGTCTCAACCATATTGGTTGATACATGTCCGACCATGGGCATCTTTGGGACGATTTTGGTACCCCATGGATCCACTTGTATGTGATAATGACACTTTATATTAATTAAGTTAAAGTAAATACAAAAATGACATAAACATATATCTTTTAGAAAAAAAAATTTTACATAGGGTTATATAAATTATGTTTTTGACTATAAATATTCATTATAAATAAAAAAATATTTTCTCCACAATTTAATTTTATTTATAATTTTTAGGCTTTTAAAAATTAATAATATATATGACACAATAATGATGCAATATTGTCCTTAATAATAAAATATTCAAAAAATTGGTATTATAAGTGTTAAAATAAATTTAATTAGAAAGTTTTGATGACATACTAGAATTTTATTGGTTCATATGACATGTTTTTATTTCTTAAATTAATTTTATTAGAATTAGTATTGGTGTTAAGACTTTAATAAAATTCGATTATTAAATATTGTCAAAATTGACATAAAAGAGTTTTTAAAATAAATATTACATTATTAATAGATATTATATTCCTCAAAATATAATGTTTTGAAAATTTTACTTATATAATGATAGGTGTATAATTAATTGACCACATGGGGGCCGTTTGGATATATATAGTATGTTTATTAACTATATATTATAAATATACAAAGTGGCATTGTAAGTGTTAAAATAAATAACCCAGAGTTAAAAATAAACGATAAGGTTAATATAATGACCCAAACCTGTCTAAAATTGATTGGTTGAAATTATTTCTACTCATAACCACCTTAGACTTTGAATAATCCACTTTTTTTCCTTTTTAAACTGAATAGGAATTTATTATAAAATAATACTTTATGTTTTTTTTTCTAAAGAGCCCCTCCTCCCCCTTATAAAAGGACCCAACTTCGGACCAATTCTTCACACCATAAAATCATTTTGGATTGGCCAACCCCTGCCCAAATACACTTTCAACATCCCTAACTTCATCCTAAAGGCCTTAGTTTGATCAGAAAGCCAACCTATGTAGCCATTTTGATCAAATAAAAAGAAGGAACCCGAAGAAGAGGTACTGATTTCACCACCCTCTTTCAAGTTACTTTCTTCATCATCTTCTTCATTCCTTGTTATTTCCATTCTAAAATAATAAATATAGTATCTTATATATATTTTTATGTTATTATAGATATGTAAGAAAAAATTAATTATTCCATCCATCCCTTGAATGACATGTCACCGTACCTGCGTACGTACGGCCTACCGTCTCCACGTCGTGGTGTAATTGTTATTCAATACATTTTTTTGGATGGGCCTAATAATGATGTGTATTTGATTTAAAAAATAAATATAAAATTATAAGAATTATTTATATATGATATACCATCCAATTATATATTATTCTAATATCAAAAGAATGTTATTTTCTCTCGTGCGTACATACGGATTACCGTCTCGACGACGCGATGAGATTCATTTCCATGTTCACCATTCATCGTCAATTATAAAAATATATATTGCTTATAAGTATGTAATGTATGAAATAGTAATGAAAATGGAGATATATATATATTTATATATATAATTATTTATTTACTTAGATATATCTTATTCACTTACTTCCGTTCAATACTATATGAAAACAGAAACATCGTTTATGCGTACGTACGGACTACCGTCTCCATAAACGGTGTTTTCCATTTCATATATATATGTCTATTATAAATATTTATATTATATATATATATGATATATTTATCATGTTTTATATTCTGTAAGTATTTAAATCATGATATAAGTGATACAATCACGAGTAAAAAGTTAAAACACGTATGATAAAGAAAGTGATTTTTACCCGAAATGTTAATTAAACATGGAAATTATTATTAAATGGGTAGTATAAAGTCATAAATGAATCATTTATGATATAATAAATATTAATATGGTTCTGGTATAATTTAATAACATACTACGATCTTCATACAAGAGGTTAAACGTACCCTCGACAAAAGGAAATTCCAAGGTAAGGGGTTTTCATCTGACTCTTTATTCTCATGAGATTCATTCCATATTGCCACTATTACCTTTTATGTGGTTTATGTACTACCCACAATTGTATTATTTATGTAATACAATTTAATTTATGTGTATTTACATATTCATTTTATGATACCTCTTTCATGGGGTGTATGTTTCGTAAGTGACCAAAATGGTAAGGGTTAATTTTACAATCTCTTTATTATCCTTGATTGTTTTTACGTAAGTTTCTGATGGGACATATTTATTATCCATGTACATGTTTTATGAAAGTGTATTAAAAGGGATTATTTTAAGGGTCTATTTCTTAAAACATCATTTCAAATGTTTTAAATATCTATTCTTCTAAATATTTTTCATTAATGTCTTTGTCTTCAAAATGGTTTTTAAGGAATTTTTTTATATGGACATGAATGTTTTTAAAATGTTAATTCCTTTAAAAAGTTCAAAGTGGTATGGGACACATTGATTCAAAAATGTATTTAAATTTATTCTTTTATAAATTGTGTGACTTCTAAATGTTTTCATGAAAAATGGATATTTCTCTCAAAGAGTTTTACAAATCATTTTTATCAATGTAAACATTCTTTGATTGATTTTAAACATGTTCTGAAGTTGATTTATCATAATAAAAATATTCCATATTGTGTTGATGTTTTTGTGATATGATTGACTGTGGATGTGTTATTTTTATACCATTCATGGTTTATAGAGAAAGTATTTACATTTCGTATGCTAGATTTAATACGAATGTTTATGTTATGTTTAGACCTTTTCATATGAGGAATGCATTGGACTTAGTAAGTGATGGGTGGGGCCCGCGAAAGCTCATCGATTAATCAGTTGGTCTCATGAGACAAACTAGTGTCTTGGCATGAGGCCTTGACAAAATCTTATTTGTAGTCTTGGCACGAGTACTTGGCTACATGATTATGATAGTCTGGAATTAAGCAGTCCATCGTTATAAAAGTGGTTATTGATATTTCATGTGATTATTGGATTATTAGAATATCCATGTGAATAAGTAAGTGGAATTATTTAATTTTATTTCTTCCATATTATACTGAAGTTCAAGTTTAAAAGGATTTTGTTTTAGTTTTATACATTGCCTTAAATGTTTATGCTTATTTATGAATGTTTCGGCTGTATTTCATACCCTTACTGAGCGTTTGAGCTCACCCCTTTCTATGTTTTATTTTCCCAGGATTCCAAGAAGTGTATTGTGACTGATATGCGGGGTTAATCCAGTGGAATAATGGTGTTCATAAAGGATTATTTATGAATTCTTGTATGTTATAAAGTGTAATGTATCATTCATGTATGTAACCTATTTTCCAAGTCTTTTAAACTGATCGGTCCATCGGGACATGATTCTTTATAATCATGCCAATGTATTAAAATAATGCACTGACTCTGGGTAACTTGGGTCGGTGCGTTATATGTATTTTCTATGCTACCTTTATTTCAGATCGATTATTTGGTTCTGTTGGATAATCATTGGAAATAATTGGTAGTTTTACCTCCCTTTCATGGTTGATTTCCTTCTAGTCATCTTATGTGTATTTGTTTATATGATGATTTTTTTAGTTTGGGGTGTGTATTTGGATATCTATTAATGTGATTTGGGTGTGTTTTAGTTTGATCAATGGTTCTCATTTTGCGGTTGTAGTTTGTGAGTGCTATTTTTCAGTATATGGTGAACTATGAGTTGGAAAGCTTCTATATGATAGGAATTCTATCGTTTTTCTTTATTATTTATCATGAAGTAGGGGTTTAGTTTTTTCTATGCATATGATATTTTTGTTCTGATATAATTAACGAAAAATAATCAGTTAAACTAAAATGTATGTGTTAGGGGTTGGAAGCTATTAATTTTACTACCGTGATCTGATTTCGATAATGTTGATTGTTAGATCTAGATTTCCAACCAAAAATTATGGTTGTGGGTGGATTTATGTGGGTTGTATGATATGTGTTGTGACTACTACATTTTATTTAATTTTTTTGATATCACATTAAAGTTTATTTTTTCTAGAAACTTATTCTTTTTATAATAAAATGGTTTCTGCAAGATAATGCTTTATGTGATAATCCCTAAAAAATAATGTGGAATGTGAAAAAATCCTAATTGTACAAAGTTAAAACGACCATGATGTGTTTTGATTTTTTATTGTTCTTGTGGGTTAGTGATGTGTGGTTGGGGCATGTGGGGAAGATGGTTTTTTGGTCGTGCTTTTGGCTGGGCGATGTGGATCATGTTTGACCATTCTTTTAGGGAGGTTTAGTGTTTTGTTTTTCGTACATTTGGGGTGGTGGTCTGGTTTTTTCCCCATGAATTTTGGGTAGCTATGTTCATATTTGACTATGCCAGTGGGGTGGTGGAGCAGTGTTATGATAAGAATATTGAGTTACGGGTGATTTGTAGTTTCTTATTCAAGATTCATGGGTAGTGATGGAATAAACATGTTGTTTAATATTGAAAGAAATAAAACTAGTTTTTTTGGTTAATGGGATATATATGATAAAATAGTAATTAAATTATTGTTTGTTTTGTTAAATATGGATATTTATTAATAATGAAATCATTTTATTGGATTATAGAATTGGTTGGGAATGTGAATTGTGGATTGTGGCTTCAGTAGCGTTATTAATTTATAGGTGGAAGAAAACATTTTGGTGTAGGGAGTTGGTTATAATTTGGTTGTCAACCAATAGGTTGATCCTATGTGTGTAATTATATATATATATATACTTGTAAAATCAATTTTATTTATATACTCACCCCATCCATGTCGCTATCCATGTGCTCACACCGGCATAGACATGCATGGGTATTTTTCCGTATATTCAGTGAGGAGGAAAAATGGATGGGAATCCTCTATTTCCTACTCTCTCTTTTAGGAGAGGTATGTATAACACTTGTTGTGAAATATTTATGTCTGTTAGTTCATTTTATGATATTTGGTATAACCAATGTTATTTCGGGGGATATGTTATTCCGCTAGTGGCACGGTACACCAGGTGTCTTCGGGAGAGATAAGATGTGGTCATGTGCTTGTGGGGAAGCTATCCGGTGTATATGTGAGTGTTGTGTGTTACGACAATGATTATGGGGATGTGAGAAATTTGGAAGATTTGGGAGCTCTATGACACATGACATTGGTCTGTGATATTATCATTCTAATGGGAATGTAGTGTGAGGTAACCATTATCGATGTGATTATAATTATGTTATACTTCCTGACTATCACTATTTGGTGAGAATGACTTAGTTAGGTTGGATTTGATAGTATACTTCTATAGGTGTTGTATGGTTCATATGTTTTCCCATGTGTTCATTAGTATGCTCCTTTCATGTGAACATTATAGAAATTGGTTTTCCTACCGGTTATAGTTGTATGTCAACTCAATATATACGTAATCTAGTTTTTTAGAGGATTATGTGGACCATGATAGACATTAATAGCTTAAACAATTTATAGTTTCTATTTCACTACTTTATCATTTCTTTCACGTATTTACATTGTATATTTTTAAATGTATCATTTTTATTTATATATGTATTGTGGAATGGGTTGGATACTTTTTTTTATTATTTCACGGTGTTTCTTGTTGATAATTCCTCTCATCTCCCAATATTATCTTGTTAATGAGGGTAATGCCTATTATTTCGTGAGTGTTTTTTACCCTTGGTTCTAGTCCCCATCCTAAGGCCTACTTTAGTTGGGACTCAATGCTCACTAACTCTCTTCCCTCATTACGTTATATTTGTATTGAGGGGGTCATGAAATATTGGTATTAATATAGACTGTTGATAGATAAGATGGCTTTTTTATTTAGTCTCATTGAAGATTTCATGGGTTAGTATGTTAGTAGTTCTAATTGACCATGGTTCATGACATAGGCCATGAATACTAGCTAGGACACAAGAATTTAAGGACCCATGTGATCTTGTTCACGGTCATTGTGGAAATTGAATGACTATATGAGGTGGATTTAATTGTAGGGTAGAGACAAAAGAGAGGAAAATTAATTTTTATGACTTGTGTTCTTATTTTAAATGTGGTTTTTTAAGGTTTAAATAAATAAATTTAATTAAAAATTTATCTTAATTGTACTACATACAAACGTTATTAGGATGTGTATGTTCTTATTAAACTATGACTCTTGTTAGTTGTAAGTGCGTGGATCTGGGAGTAGTGGTCTAGTAGGTTAATCCAATTAATCATCGTCGGGGTGATCTGATATAGGAGGATAAGTCGTGGTAGTGGGTGTTGCATGATTTCCAGTGGAAGGCCTTAGTAAAGTACGGGTGAAGGGGTCCAGATCTGGAGATAGGGGGATGGATGGTGGAGCTCAAGATCACTTCTAGATTGATCCAACCCATGGTGGAGTACTGAGTCAATTTGGATTTTATCCAGATATTGGGTGATTTGTATCAGTCTTGGAAATTTTTTCTATTAGAGTCGAATGAGACAGATTTTTTATGTGATGTCATACATAGTGAGTTCTAGCATTGTTTAATTCATTAATCATGATGTTAGGGAAGAGGAAGAAGATTTTTTACCATTAGTATGGCATTATGTCAACAATGAAATTTTGGAGTCTTCTTTATGGACCATCTTCTTTTTCCTCCAAATATCAACCCATTTTAGGATCCTCATAAGAGGCATCTTGAGGAGGCACACTTTCCTTCTATCAAATATTCAGTTACTCTATTTATGTTGAAAAATATGCTGAGGTTAAAAATAATACTGAGATGAACAATTGCATTCAACCATGACGATTATTACCATGAGAGGATAACTATAATGGTTCCTTCCTGATAAAATTTATCAGTGGAAGGTATCAGGCACTATGACTTTCAATGATTCAACATACTGGGATTCCACTAAAGTAACATCCTTTCCTCCCTTCTAGTGATAGTGGTTTCAAATATTTTTCTAGGGGTTTTGTGATAGTGTGTTTTTCATTAGGGGTTAGGGTAAATTTATAGAACAAATTGAAAGTGGTTCTCTAAGACTTGTTTAGTATAGTTTCATAGGTTCATCATCATCCTTAGTAACATTTTTTGGTGAGATTATTTCAATAGAATTGAAAATAGGATTATTATCCACCAAGGGGAGATGGAGAATATATAGACCTAGAATATTTTGATCCAAATGTTAAATTATATCAACTCGAGTCCGGTGATGGATTTGGTCGGTAGATAAGAGGTAGTGGACATAGGCTTGGTCAACTTCATGCAGTGGAGATGGCAACTATAAAGGGATAAAAGGTTTTCAGTGGTTTCATCAGTTTGTTTAGTAACATATTTGGTGTAGTTTTTGATTCAGAAGCACTACAATCATTTGTTACACCTCTTCTATCACAAGATCTAGAGATAGACTTATATAGGCCTCTCATTCCTCTAGTTTTGACTAAACATTTAGGCGGCCATACTAGATTCGTTAATTTTTTCTAGGGTGTAGACAAATAATGGGGCCACATCCTTACCATGGTGGTATTTTATTTCTAATGATGTATTGTTATGATTTTATCCTTTTAATAAAATTCTTGAACTCTATTTATACTGTTATTGACTAATTATTGTGGAGGTTTGTGTTTTTATTTGGGGATGGTTGGAGTGTGGTTTTCTTTGGTGAGAGGGGTTTTCACATGGTTAATCGGCATGTTGAGCCCCGTCATTATTTAATAGATTTTTTCTATAGAATCAGTGTATGTTGGGATAGTGTAGGTCCCTGGGGTTGTTAGGGGGGTTATCTGGTTAATTTTTCAATTGAGGTTGTAAATCTACCCCTATAATGTTATGTTGATATTGGGATAAACATTTATTCAGGTTCTCAAATTATGGTGGAACCATATTGGATAGAACCTTATGAGTTGTGGAATATGAGTATTTTGATAGATTATCTAATGAATAATGGTTTTATCTTACCAGGTGTATCACCATGGGATTATCTAGTGTTATTATCTAAAAAGTCAGATGGTGTTGTAAGGTTGTTTATAAACTACTGAATGCTGAATCAGGTAATGGCCAAGAACTATTACCCTCTTCTGAGTATAGATGATATTTTTGACCAAATGAGTTCTGTGATATATTTTTGAAATATTGATCTATGGTCTTTATATCCCTAATTGATTTTGAATGGGGGCATATCCCAAGGACATCCTTTCAATGTAGTTATGGTCACCTTGAGTTTCAAGTCATTCCATTATTTGTTTCTGACACATCATCTGTGTTCATGGGATTATAAAATTTGTGTTCCATGAGTTCCTCGAAAAGATCACCATTGTATTCAGTGATGATATCATGATTTCATCTTGGTTAAAGGATTTTAATTGTGATAATCTCAGTGATATATTACATGTTCTTTGATAAAACAAGAACTATGTAAATTTTTTATAGAGTAGATATTGTGCATGGGAGGTTCATTTCCAAGGGCATGTGGTGTCTCAACATGGTGTGGTAGTGGAATCATGGAAGGTTTGAGTAGTGGTTTCATGTGAAGATCCAATGAATGTGGAAGGGGGTTTCATTTTCATCATGGTTTCATGTTAATATTAAAGGTTTCTACCATATTTATCATGAGTTGCATCCATGCTGACAACATAGTCCAAGAATAACAATGATTTTGTGTTTACTAATCAGTGTTATGCAGTATTTGGTTACCTAAAGGTGGTGGGGATCTATGCTCCAATGCTTTAGATTCCAGGGAGAGGGAGATGTTTGATTTGTTTTTAGTGCTTCTAGTTTTGGTATAGGATGCATATTGATGTTGCATAGATAAGTGATCTACTATAGTTCAATGCAGTTATGTCCCCATGATCATAACTAATCCACGCCTAATTCAGATATGGGATTGATGGATTTCCACTAAATTTATGGGGGAATTACCTCAATAAGATGTGATTTTTGTTTTTAGGGATCAAAATTGCATAAGTTATATATTTTCATAGTGTGTTTTGAATTTGAGGAAACAGAAGTGGATCAAGTTTCATTATGGATATTATTTTGAGGCCTCTTACACCTTGGTAAAGAAGAATTTTATTGTCCAAATCATTGATCATGATAACTTGGAAGGGTGTCGCTCAAGATTCTGGGGATTCATGGAGAGAAATGGTGGATTTTGAATCCTTTCACATAGATTCAAGGGTGGATGGTGGTAGAAGATTTTTTTATATTATAGTGTATTCATCACTTATGTTTTGGAGGATCATTTTTATTAGGGAGACTCATAGGAATATGTGATATATGATCTAGTTGTCTATAGTGATTCTTCATATGAATAATTCGAGGATGGTTGTAACCAGATGTTGTTTTGTGGGAGGTTTTTTCTGATATTGATGCATTAGGATATCCATCATGAGTTTCATATTTCAACATTGGAGGTACACTGAGTAGTTTCCAATATATATTCCAGTTTCAGTTTGTAGTTTTGGTGACCCTAGATGAAACATGTGGTGGTGGAGTTTATGGTGGAGTTTTTAGTTTTCCTGCATGTAATGTTCTAGAACCAGGTTCCTGGTGGTTTAGTGTTCCCCTTGGATATTACCAATTGGAAATGGAATGACATATACATAGATTTTGTCACTAGTTAACCCCGTGATGAGTGCATTTATGATTCTATCTCGGTGATCATTGATCAATTGATGAAAGAGGTCCTCCGCGTTTTAATCAAGGAGTTGGGAGTAGTGAATTCTATAGCTAAGAGGTTTGTGGATGAGGAGGTGCATTTTCATGGAGTTACAAGATCTATTGTCTCAAATCAGGACACATGTTTTTTCATGTGAGTTTTGAGAGGATAACAAAATGACAATGGAACTTATTTATGCCTCAACACTTCATTACATTATTAGACAGATGGGAAAATATTGTGGACTATCCAAAATCTATAGGATATATTGGGGGTTTGATTCTTGGACATTTGGGGAACTCAGGAGTGACACCATCCATTGATTGATAATTCATACAATAATATATACCAAACATACGTTACTATGGCTCTATTTGAGGATTTTTTGAAGAGATTGTTTTATTGTCTAATTTTTTGGCATTGGTTTGGAAAGAAATAGTTCTTGGACGTCCTGCGGTGATGAGAACAATATATATGGTTCAGCTTGTTCATGAGAGGATGAAATCATAATATTACTGGAAGAATTCTCATGCCAGTTATAGGATGAGTCAATTGGTTTTTTTGGATGGATACTATGTGTTCATGATGTTTTCCATTAAACATGGGCACCCGAGTTTTAATAGGATTTTTATGATTTCTCCCTGGTTTATTGGGCCCTTTAAGGTGTTGGGTTTAGTGGGTGAGGTGGCATATTGGATAGAATTACCACCGTGGTTGGGGATGATCCATGATGTCTTCCACATTTTAGCACTTCATCAATAACATCAGGATGAATCTCACGTCACTGAATACAGTGTATTAGATAATATAGATTATTTGATGAATGTGGAGAGGACCAAAGATATATATTATATCTAAAAATATATTATTTATGTATTAACAATTTATTTATTTTGGGTGTTGTGGATGGATGGTGGCCAAAAATAGAGTACTTGGGTGCTAGAAACACTTCTGCATTCCTAGTACCTATAGGTGTTTTGAGTTTTTATGTTCTCTTTTTTTCATTGTGATGTGATGTTTGGATGTTCATATTTTATGAGTTTTGTTGTTTTACTATTTTTTAAGTATGGTTTGTGATAAATACATGTCATCTAAAAAGGGGAGGAATTTATTCTTAATTAAGACACATTTTCCAGGACATTATTATACCTATTTTGGTGATTTAGTTTCCTCCAGAGTAAATAATATCATGAAATGGAGGATATAATTTCCATATTTGTGTGTTCATGATGTTGGTGTTCATTGGATGTACCTGTTGATAGTTTAGTCTTCATTTAGGATGATGTAGTTGTGTGGAAATGTTGTTTTGTGATAGGAGAGGGGTATTATAGTTGTGTGAGATGGGTCAGTTTGGGGTAGTATGAGGCTGGGATTTTGAGTGATATCTTTTTATATATGGTTTGGCATGTTTGGATTGTGGATGACTTTTGGGAATATTGATATCCTTGAGATTAATATCACATGGTTATTGTTTAGACCCCTTTTTCTGGTATTTGTTTTAGATTATTAAGGGGACTAATTATTTGAGAGTTATTTGAGGTAACCGTTTCTACATTACTAATTTGTTACATTGATAGATTTTATGGTTAGTGGTGTTCATGGGAGTTTCTTAGAGTTTATGATGGAGGATAAAGGTTGGTTGAAGCTGTTGTAGGAAATAAAACCTATGTAAATCCATTACATGATGTGAAATGTTGGTTTATGGATTGTGTAGTTGATTTATTCATGGAATGTTCATAGCTAATGGGTAGCCGATGAAATGGTTACATGTCATGTATGTGGGATTTTATATGAAATAAATCTAGTGTTATAGTCCTCTCAGGTGACACATTTTTCATTAAAATAATTTTTTTTTAAAATATCAAAGAATTCACATTGTGTAGTTGTTAAAAAATATATAATCTTAGGGATCTTGGTTTTTAATTTACTTTTCGGGATAATTTTCAATCAATCATCATCCTCATGCCCCTCTCCTTTTGGAACAACCCAAGCATCCATAAAGATTTTTTCAAGCAAACATTATTTTTCATTGATTCATTCTTTTTTCTGGATCATTATTGGAAATCTATGTAAGGTTCTACTATATTTATTTTTTGGTTTTCTACCATTAATATTATGAGGAATCAAAATATTTATTTTGTTTTGGTTTGGGTGTATGTTAGAATACATTTTTATGATCTTCAGTTGTGACATAGGTTGATCTGTGGTTTCTTGTGGTGTGGTTCTTTTGTTCAAGCATACATTCTTTTCTTCCATGCCCAATGAATTGCAAAGACTTTTTTGATATAGGGGTTACATAAATTCTATTAATTTTCTATCATGAGAGAAAATGATAAATTTTTTTCTATTGGAGATGGTTGTACTCACATAATCAAAGATAAAGAACTAGATATCCTAAAATTTAAGGATAAATGGGATTTATTTAAATATTTTATGTCATTGATATGATATTTATATTTTTGGATTTTATGAGAAAGATTACCTACTGAAAATTGTGGCCATTGGGGTTTTTTTTTGAATTTGATGATATATTTTATGAATGTTTCTTTTTTTGTGATTGTTGTGATATCACCCTAAAATGAATTTTGGCTAACCACTTATTTTATGGTTAATAAAAAATTTTCCCTTGGATTATGGTTTATGTGATAACAACCATAAAAAAAAGTGAAACATGATAAATTCCCCAGTGTAAATCTGTAAAATTATCATCATGAGTTTTTTTTTGTGTGACCATGCTTATGGGATATTGATGTGTGGTTGGGGCATGTTGTGCTGATGGTTTGTCATATACACTTTTGGGGTGGTGAGGTGGATGTTTTGCTATGAATTAGGTGTGGTGATTGGGTATTTTGGTTAATATTTTGGGGCATTTGGGTTTCTATTATTAGAAAATTATTTTTCAGTAGTGAGTTCATTGTTTGGGGATGCTTTGGGGAAGATATGTCATGGTATGATGGGAATTTTGAGTTTCGTTTGATATTTGGTTATATTTTGCATGATTTCTAGTTAGTAATGAAATAAATAAATTATTTTATAAAGATTTAAATGACATTATATGGTTTGGTTAATGGGTTTTAAATGATAATTTAATAATTAACCAATGGGTTTTGTCGTTATATGTGGATGATTATTAAGAATTAAATTAATGGTTTGGATAATGGAATTAGATGGAAAATGAATTGTGGCTTCTGCCTTTTCAGGTTTTATACATTCTGAGATAGTAGTAAAAGTGGAAATGTAGTGAGTTGGGTAGAATCGGGTTTTGAACCCATGTGTTAGTAATGTATGTGTGGATATATATATATATATATATCTGTGTGTGTTTGTGTGTCATGCGTGTGATTTCTATGCACACCCTAACATGTCTCGAACCATGTGTCGACCCCCACATAGTTACTAGAGGATTTCCTCTAACATCCTGTGAGGAGTATGGAAGGTTGAGTACCCACTCATCCCCATTACCTCTTCCTATTGAGGTAGTAATTTCATAGGATTTGATTTTTGGGGGTCTTTTCATTAATTACATGGTGTTTGTGATATTCCATGTGTTTTGGGGAGAGACGTTACTGTGCATGTAGTGTGATGGGCTAGGTGACTTCTAGAAATAAGTGAGGTGGTAGTTCTTTTTGGGCTTCCGATATTTGGTGTTTCCGAGTGTGATGGGTTGTAACCGTTCTTATCAGGTATTGTGGTATAAAGAGCACCAGGATGTTTGATGTTGGGGTGTATGAGATAAATAACATTGGGGAATCGGTGTGGGGTACCCTTTATCGATGTATTTCTTGTTTAGTAAAATAAAATTACTTGTGGTATTTTGGATCATTTCATAGTGAGGTTGGGTTGGTTATTATACCAATATAGGTTCTATTTAGTTCTACTTTTCTCTAAAGGGGGCTTTAGTATGCTCTTTCCACATTTGCACGAGTGTCTTTGGATTTCCTACTAAGGATACCTATATGATAAAACTGTGCGTACAAAACTATTTTCAAGTTTATAGGAGGATAATGCAGGCCCTATAAGAAATTAATCGCTCATACCATGGATAATTATTGTTTTCCTACTCTATCTTTTCCTTTGGGTACATACATTGGATACATTTATCTATATTAGTTCTCTTTATACATGCATTGTTGGGAGGTTTTCATTCCATTTTAAATTATGTAATAGTGTTACTTATGGATTATTCCAATTATATAGTCATATTATTTTGGTTTTGAAGGGTAATTCATCCTATTAAATGGGATTTTTATATCCATATTTCAAGTCACCTACTCGGGGCCTATTAGATGCTAGACTGGGGGGGGTCATTATCTCTATCCCCCAATTGAGGTGTCTTTCGTGGGAGCGAGTCATGATAACTATATCCTAAAGATCATGGATAATGATATTGGAAAGGGAAAGGGGAAAGGTTTGGTCAACATATATGGTTCTATGTGGTCTAAATATGTGCAGGAGTAGATTCCCTTTAATAATTGAGGTGATTGATTATTTTTATAATTTCAAAAAAATATTAAATTATAATAAATTAATAAATAATGAAAAATACCTCTTAATAGAAGTGTATTCTAAGATAATATAATATAATTTTTTAATCTCATCATACAATAAAATTTTCACTTGTGTTTGGTTCATTTCATCCTTCTCATTTTCACTAACCACATGGTTAGTTGTTTTTTACCTTATCCATGGTAACCATTATTTTAATCGCAAATGGTTAGTAATGTTTCTAAAAATGGAGAAATGTTTCCGAAATGAAAAATATTTTTCATGAAAAACAATATTACATTAAAATGGATTAATATAATGTTGTTATTAATTTTAAATATTTTTTTAAAATATTATTTTGTTAAATTGACATTATTGTCAATTATAACACTATTAGGTTAATTTGAAATGAAAAAATAAATAATGAAAAAGGTTCAATTCGAATATAATTCCTTCATAAATCTCTAATATTTCATACCAATTAAAGAAATTATTTATAACATCAACTGATTCAAATTATATCAAAAATAATATTTTTAAAATTATATATTTCATTGTTCTGTTAATTAAATAAATATTTTAATATCATTTCAACGAATTTAGGGTAATTATATATCTTCTAAAAAATGTAATATAAATGGTTATAATAAAATAATTTCATTATGATGAAAATATAAATTTAGTTTTGTTCATATCTTAATTTTGTACCTATCTAGAGACATAATGTTATTAAATACAAATAGGATTATATTTTATAACTAAATTTGATTTAAATAATATGTCTGTCATTTTCATGGAAAAGTGTCAATTATACAACTAAAATTATAGAAAATGGTGATAATTGATGTGTATTATTAATCCAAAAAATATTTATACATGTTTAGGTTATAGTAATACCCTTATCTTTTTGTTTACACATTATTTAGCCATTTTAACTCTTACCCTGACAGGAAGGATTTTTACTAATTAAGGGTCAATATAATTACTATATAATGTTAAAAGATCCATAAATGTATCATTTATGAAATTTTAAATATTATCATAATAATTTGAATAAATGATAAATTTTAAGTTATTTTTTATCATTTTAAAAAATATTAATCAATATAAAATTTGATAGTGTCAATTTTACAGAATATTCATTAATTTGAAATTAATAAAATAAATTAATCAAGATAATTTCCAGTTAAAACTTTTATTATATATTTAATATATCATATCTATCTATATGATTCATGTATGATATTAATTATCTCAAAATATATTTTTATTAATATTTTTAGGATAATTTATTTAATTTTTTCATTAATTAAATATTTATTGCATTAGTGTTGTGAAATTATTTAGGGTTATTATTTCATCCCTAAAAATTAAAAATAAATTTCCATGATGTATAAAAATATTTTTATTTTTAAAATTAATATTTATAGTCTAATTTTCATTTATAATGAAACAATATTATATATGTTATATTTATTAAATACATGAATGTGACTTCTTTTCCTTTTTTGAAAGTATATTTTATAAATATCATAACCTCATCCATATTTTCATAAATTTATTTTGAACAGAACATTAGTGATTATAGACAATAATTAATCATGAAATAAGATTTGGGAATGAGTTAGGGTCAATTTATAGTCGATATCATTTTACTTTTTAACATAAAATACCCAATTTACCCTTTCTGGTGGTAATATAAATTACCAAGGATATGATTCATATTTGATGAAAATACAATATAACAGTTTTCTATATATATATATATATATATATAAATAAATATTATGATTCAAATAAATAATGAATCTTGATAATTTTAAAAGACATATTATTTTGAAAATTTTCTAAAATTAATTCATCGAAACAGATTGAAAATACAGTTTTGTTAAAAAATGCATTTAAAAAAACATTAACATATTAGAAAATAAGCTATAAGGGTGATTAAAACTAAATCTATAATATTATTAAGTACTAGATATCAATTATGTAACATTGAGATGAAATTAAAATCATAAAGGGACTATTAATATAAATAAATGATAGTTTTATGATAATCAGTATTTTCTAACAATATATTAGGAAATCAGTCTTCTTAGAAAATTATAATAAATTAACAAGAAGAAAATCTTTATATGATGATTTAAAAATTGATATTATTTTATAAACTAAATTTTTTATATTTCTCTAAAATTTATTGTAATATTTATGTTTAAAAATCAATAAAACAGATTTAAAATAAAACTTATTATTTGTATAATAAATTGAATTTACTAAAAATCAAGTCAATATTAACCATGAATTAATTAATATATTAAAAATGGATGTGAAATTTATATATTTCTTAATTATTTAAATAATATTAATTACCTCAAATATAACTAATATGTTAAAATGGAAACATAATAATATTTCGTTACTCGTTTAAGTAGAGGGTTGTATGCAATATAAGAAATAAAATATATTAATTATTAAAAAGATACAAACTATAAAATCATTGGGTGATACATTATTCTTAATAGATAGCTTTTATAGTTATTGTATTAATAAATTTTTTATCTTAATATAAATAATATTCCTCTTTAGGGTTATCATTTTGGGTATAGGATAGCTTGAAATGTGGTTATCAATAACATATTCAGCCATTTTTATGTACCATTTTTACAAGTACTATTATTATAAATGAATTTTCAATGTATTATTCCTATCATTGAAAAATTCTTATCAATAATATACTTAATAGAAATGTATCAAAACAGAATTTTACCCTTTATTGCAATAAAATATTTTCAATATTTTTCTAGATAAAATTCAATATCCAATAATTATTTCACTGTTTTGATTTAATTTTTTAAGAATCATCTAAAAAATAACTAGTCGGATACACAACATGATACTTATTTAAATTTATCTACACTAAAACAAACCTAATGAAAACATCATTTAATACACACATAACCCCTTAATAGTGTCCTCAATACAGAGAATTGATGATGGGTGAAGAGTTATGTTTTTTCTTTAAGTAGACTGAATGATTGTAATAACTATTGATCCATAATGAATGGTGTGTATTTAACAAAAATTTATAAAAGTGGTATTTTAATATTTTATAATTCTTTAATAAATCACTCGAAAAAATTGGCATGAACCCAAAAGATTATACTTCCATTTAAATTTTCCCTTTGATGTTGATTCTGAAGAAACCATATATTGTCATTATCAATATACAATCCCCTACAAGATATTTTTTTCAAGAACTATTCCCATGGTAACATTAAATTAAAACTCTCCCAATTACGAACATGGATGGTCTCTTGGATCCTTTACAAAATGATTTCCATATTCATAGATGAATTTCACATTTACATCGAACGAATATTAAATCATCCAAAAAAAATTGTTCTTTCAATCATATAAAAAATTATTTTAATCATACACCACTGAAAGGTAGTTGAACCTCAATATAATCCAAAGGTTATTATTCTATAGTCATATATTATTAGTTTGTGATATCATGGTGTCGTTTTATTTTCACTATAAGTGATACACATTTGGATTTATATATTTTTTTCTAGTTATGTATTTAAATATCTTATCCCATTGGTATGTGGGCATTTATTTTATTTAGACTATTTTACAATGGGTATGAAATCTATATCATTCGTTATTCACGGCATGTAGGATCCACAAGTTATAGGCATATTAGAGTGTGATTTTTCTGATGACAGAGGATTCATTGTTTATTGTTTCAAAACCTTAACGTAATGTTTCTCCCATATATATAATTGGTGTAATTATACTCATATTAATCTAATTATATATGGATTTAATTATAATAAAAATATTAGTGGTTCTAAGGTTACATTCTTGACAATGTGGAATCTAATATAGTTTTCAATCAGAGTAGGTTAAGTGACATATGTAGAACTTTAGTGAGTATCCTGATTATTAGATGAATAAAGGGAATTGTATACCTAGTATTGGGTTGTTGGTTTGTAATATGAAACCTTATATTTGTGAGAATCTATAAATTAGTGTATTTATATGATTATATTGTTTGACGTATGTAAGGTATCATTTTTTACCACATAAGTAGTGGCCTTCTGTGACTAGTCCACAACATGTGTGGATGAACCCAATGTTTAACCAGACACCTTGTTGGTTGTTCTAGGTGGGATAGAAAAAATATCTTCATGACGTGACTATTTTTAGTCATTTACTGTTTTTCACCTTATTTGGGTGACTAGTGAGAGGGGATTTATAAGATATTTATATCCATGGGTTTTTGAGGTATGTGAAAATTATTTGGGGATTTTAACAATGGTGAATAAAGGGAAATATCTTATATGTTGTCTACGGATTTAGGAAGAATTGTTTTTGGAATGTAATAACACATGTCATAGTGCTTTAAGATAGTAATACATGGGGTTTTTTAAGTAGGGCTGGTTTGGTGCCTGTCCATGTTATGTCTTGATTCACCTTTAGGAATATAGATAGTGTATAAATTAACATACTGTACATATTTTAATAATCATAGTTACTTAATTATGTGGGTAAGTGGTTTTGGATTCGATATTTTCCCTTGATTTTGGAAATAAAAAACTGTGGTCATAAATGGGTATGATTAGAATACGTGCAGAAAAACCTAGAATATAGGTCATGGGATTCATGTGATTGTTATACGTAACTCGCAAGTGTTTAAAAAATTTCTTGTATTTTGTTTACACAACATCATGTTAGAGTTTAGCATTATGGTGTATTTAATACATGAGCGTCGGTGATGAACTATGTCATTCTGATTATGGATTTGAAATTAGGTTATTGTATAACCATGTTGCTTGATTTATGTAGGAATATGTGAGTTGGTTAAGGATAGTTGTGGGTGTGATGATATATTTGTGTGAAGGGTTGTCCAAGACCATTAAATGGGTTCTAAATGTTCCTATTGTTAGATGTGAAATTAGAAATGTATTAGTGTATTGAGTTAGTGATGATGACATTTTATCATGATCATACTCTAGAGATAATAATGCCCAATAAATTAACAACATCTATTTCAAACTAAAAGAGATCATGAACTGTATTCCTATATACCTTTATCATGTATCATGTTTGATAAAGGGACTATTTTCGGTTTACAACAATTAAATAGTATAAAATATTTCTTATGATGGGATGTTCACGATCAACCATCCATGAGTGATGTTTTAATGATGTAATATATATAAGGGAAATTCATGGGTTTCTTTCCAAAATGATTGGAATGGGAAGTAGTTGAAAATAGTTTTTATTAGGTGAGAGTGAGATGACCATGTACAGTTATAAGGTTATACAATGATAGTAATTTTGGTAGAGATATAGTGCATTGTTATGAGGTGAAAATAATCATACTAATATGTTAGGGGAGTATATGATCTGTTGTTGTGATGTGACTTCTTTTTATTTCATATCAATGATGTAGTGAGAACCACATTGAGTATCTCTATGGACCTGTAATGAATTTTTTTATGTGACTTTGATATTGGGATATACTGTATATTGGAATTGGCCATCATAAGATTATTTCTATGTTTTGGAATCAAAATGAGCATGGTGATGAACTATTAATCCTATTGTGATATCTTAGGATGGACATCTGTAGTCGAAATTTTTTTTTTGTAGTTTTCTGATAGTGGAAAGTTATAGCTTGACCACTAATGGGTTGTGCACATTATCATTGATTAATTATAGAGAAAATGAGCTTTATTCCAGTACTATAGTGAAATTAGGTGATCATTAAATGATTAATGAGGTGGTTCATGATATATGTTGGAAAAATACTAGTGATTCACGATATTGAATGGATTTATAGTGAGGAGGATATAAATAACCATGTTATTCCTGATTTTGAAATTGAGTAGATTTTTTTTGTTGGGTGTGCATGAGTGCTAAAATAATTATTTTCCCCAATCATATGATCTATGATAATTTTAATACAATCATTTTGTCATTTAATATAAAAACATACCCTAGGATAGTTGTTTTGGGAAATTATTATCTATTGGAATTTTAGCATAATATTTTATATTTTAAGAAATAAATATTCAATTTTTCATGTTTGTTTGGGAGGATATATATTTTGAATATTGAATCATATTGATATTCTTACTTTATAGTTGAGCATGATGGGGGGTTGATTCATTATATGAGGTGTAAAACCACATTAGGTTCCAAGATTCAGGATGTGCATTTTAATGGGTAATTTAATTAATTAATTAAAACACTACCCACCCAACCCCTTTCTTGGGTTCAAATGTATATTTTTAGGGGAATATTACATCTCTATAAAACTATAGATAAAAAAAGTGTAAATGTAGAATAAGGTTAAATTGGAGATCATCGATGGTGTCTATTTGGAATATTCGAGTTACAGCATCTTCTAGTAGTGTTTATGGACATGGAGCTTTGATTTTTTCTCCACGAGGAATGCTGATTTTTGAGTTTTAATCCCCAATTAACATATATGTGAATTTTTACATTAAAATACCTTGTCTGCCGTTTATAGACCCCGATGGGATCAATTTTTTATAATTATGAAACAATTTGGGTTTTGTAGGATTATAGGGGTTTCCCATTTTGAGATATCAACTACATGGTGTATTTTCATAAGAACCCATTCCATGTATTCTTATTTTTCACAGAAAATAGAGATTTTTGATCCATATGTTGGGTAAATGGAGTAAGTTTTAAATATTTGTACATAGACATGTAGATTAGTAGTCCTACAAATAGATATTTTGGAATTTCAATCCATATACATGGATTACATTTCTTGAACTGGGTCATGGACAAGTAACATAGTGTAAGGGTAGACATCGATGCATGGAGGAAATGGACATGTGTAATTACATGTCAATAACACTTTAATTTTGTGACCATTTAGTATTACTGTTGTTAACCACATGTTTTTCAATCCATGTATGTTTTCTTGTCTAGATAAGAGGTTTCAAATTATTAATCGTCTACTCGGGTTACATGTTTTGTACTACCCCATTGTCACCCAATTGAGTTTTTTGTGTGATTTTTTGACCTAAAGTCAAAATTAATCCAAATACCAGTCAATGTTTTTTATTTTCTCACATATAACATGATGTTTGAACCCTTGGGGGAATTTTGAGGTCATATAATTAGAATTTTGTGGTGATTATTCTGTGATAGATAGGGTTTTCAGCACTAATTAAATTCAAATATCACGTAAGAGTTAAAAATTAAATGATATATTGGTTGGGGTCATGTGAATTATTGGAGGGAATGGTATGGGTTCATAGGAGTCCTTGATTTTTGTTAGAATGGGATATTCCCATCTTACGGGGGCTATGATCTTACTTGAGTCGATAGTTAGGATTTAGTGTTTTTAAAACCCTATGGTGGCATACAAAGGGGATGTGATTGATGGAATCACCCTTGGGAGGTTTACCCCCAGCAGTCTTGTGAAGCTACAAGATGAAATAGACTCGGTTATGGGATGTATGACATTCAATAGATTAGTGTTACTAAGAGAGATTTACTATGAGCAAGAATCCCATAGGTATTCCTCTATATACATGTTTTCCTTGAGTGACATATCAAAGATCAATTGATAGGAAGACCCAGAGAGGAAATATATGATTGGGAAGTAATATTTTTGTTTCACACCTTTGGACCTAATCTGATGTATGTGCTAATGGAGATGAGATGATGATTATGAGTATGGGTGTTTGAAAACCCCTTGAATTGTTTCTTTTTCTTTTTGGTTATGTTGGGACTGAGTTTACTATCACGAGATTTTTGTCATATGATATTGGTTTCCATGGAATTGGGAGTCAGATATACTGATCCACATGTATGGTTTCAGATGTCTAACATGAAACGCTAAATAACAGTTTTAGATAGATAGTCATGACTCTCTAATGGTATTGTTCTTGATTTATGAAATTATACCCTACATGCGCAGTTTATAGAGTTGAATATGATTATCCTTTGGAATTATTATTGATGTCTTAAATGTCCTTCCACATACAGGGTAATCAAAATTTTTAATGATGTTCCAAACATATGGTCATGTTTTTTAGATTTGATACTTTGTTTTGGTGGTTATTTTTTTCTTATGTTTGGGTAGTTGACCATTTTTCTATAGATGTATTATTTTTTATATGTTTCATAATTGTAGATACAGTTATCTACATATAAGATTATTTTGTTGGAATGATTATCAATTAATGGTTAGAATACTATATTGATTTGCAGTCTAACTAAGTCGCCAGGCACTAATAACATAATCTATGGTTTCGGTTCAAGACCTACACTCTAGGAAGGGATGACATACTATATGGAATATCAATTAGCACTAATACACATCATATTTTTTTTCGTTCCATACTAACACTCTACAATCCAGCAATGTAAATTTATAATTAGGTTACAAATTTTATGACTCATAATTTTTTTGATACATTGTGTAAGATGTAATCATGATGATAATTGTATTTATTGTACTCTAGAATGGTATTAGTATAAGGGAATAATACAATTAGACACCAATAATGAGATATCGATTTAATACATGAGGACATGGTAGTGGATATCTTATATTAGGAATGTTGATGTTGGGAATATCCTGGGAAAGGTACCCATAGTTGAGATGATTAGTTGGGGATACCACCTGTGTGGATATCATAGATTAGATGGGATGAAAGGTCATAGAGAAGTGCATAATGACACTCTGGATCATACCAAATAAATAATGGTTGGTCAATGTAACATACATAAGGATTTATGCTTGTTTTATTTAACATTAATTAAGGGGTGTTTTGGCTAGGATAAGCATATTGCATGAACATGCACATAAGATGGAAGATTATATGTTTATTGTTCGGGGTGTCTTAATAAGTTTTATTTCTCTCCCAATGTACATGAACCAGGTTATGTTCACAATCCATATGTCTATATTCTGGTTGATTAATGATTCATGATGTTAAGGGTGGAGGCCCAGGGTTTTATGATTCAATATACTTGCTAGTGTAGAGTTTATTGATTGTGCTAGTTAAGCATTGTTGGGATATATATTTAGGGTTTGTGGAATTTATCAGAGTTTCAATAACTATATGATATATTTAATTTGAGTGTTTGTTTTTTATATGTTATCATTATTTGTGGATTATCAGTTATATATTTATGGGATATTTTTCCAGAGAATTATTATAATTCATTTTCCCTTAACATGATTAGGTTTAAATTTATTTATTCCTTCCATGTAATTTAGGTTTATGATACATTATTATTTATTTATTGGCGTACTTTTTAATATGTGGCTATAATGTAATTAATGAATCACCTTATGCTATTTTATCTAGTTGGATGTCTCTGGAATACGAAGAGGTATATTTAGGGTCATGGGTTGAACCATATCTTTGTACTAATTAAGTGGAAACTAGGTTGGGATGTTACATCCCAAACCATCCCAAAATAATTATATAAAGAAAATATCTCATTAAAAAGAATATAATAACTCTGAAATTAATAAATATTTAATGAAATCCCAAATATGATAATGGGAGAGAGGAATCATGACATAGACTAACCATCATTCCAATAATATACTATTCGGTCTGATGAAAAATAATTGAAAGCCCATAATTTAATCACTAGAATATACTAATTGAAATAAAATAGATGAGATAATCTGGTATATAATATTTGAATGAACATATATGACATGCAAAACCTTTTTCCAGGAATCACAACTCTCTCTTTCATAATAATCTAGAAAATAACATTTACCATATAATGATGGAATGATATATAGAAAAATGAAACAACAAAATCATTAAACATTATTCATCCATGAGTGATACATCATAAGGGTAATATTTCAACACTTTTATTCAATTAAATGTATTATATTTATAATGTCAACTGGTCAATAAAAAATCTTTCACCCTTCACTTATAATAATGTCCAACTACTAAATTTATGTACTCTAATATTTAAATCATTAAACAGTGAACTGCATATTGATTTGATATCCACAGGAATCTATTGAAAAGACTAGGGACTCCCACAACCTAAACTCATCCATTTGAAAAATACTACGCACATTATTATGAACTCTATAAGTAGATGAAACATATAATAAAAGTTACAATTTAGTAAATTATTCCAAATGAAGACTACCACTTCTAGTCATCTATACCGTATTAATTCAATATAATATTCATCGTATTAATTCAATTATTTAGACTATCTATTGTAGTCACAAAAAATGGGTCATTGTTTCCCCACCATCCCCATCAGAGATAATTAATTATACACATTATGTCTATCCATCTAGTATTTCATGTTATAGAGCTAGAAAATTATTTTAACATAAATTGAGCATAAAAATCATCTACATGAGAGTGAATTTAATGGGATTACCTCCATGTATTTTATTTCCATTTTTATAGTTTTTCCCTCCCTTGGATTAATGTTAATAATGTATAATTACCCAAAAATGATACTTGCCATTCTAGCCTGACTTACACATAGATATTAATAACATATATCATGAAGTCCAATTAGTAAAAAGAACTAGAGTAAATTCAATATTCAATTGATTTAGAATTAATTCTATAATCCCCATTAAACTTAGGAGGATAAGGAATCATCCCTGATATGAAATCTAGAGTGGCCACATTCTGTGGTAGTCTGTTGAATGCTAGTAAGGTTGAAACACATGACATCGGTATATATTTAAATATTATCTATGTGATCAAACATCTGAACATCATAGTGAATTTTCCAAACACTCTATAATGCCACATCACACACTGTGAGGTCTAATCCATTATTATGACTAAGATTTTTTAGGATTCAGGAGTTCTATTCATTGTTAAGGACTTATAAAGGTGGATCACAACAATATACACTTATTTTAGGAAATTTCCAACACATGGATGCATATAAATCCCCAACAACCTCATTAAAAAGTATACATGTGTTTGTAAAATAAATGGAGAGACACCATGTGACAAAATCTAGAGGAACCTTAAAAATCTTGAAATTCCAATCACATCAAAATTTTCATCTTAGGAAAATAGAATACTCATCTGAAAGGAAAGTGAAAAATTATCCTTGTGATTCCTAGCCCATGGATGTTAAGATGGATGAGACTATTCAAACATGGAATATCATGTGGTGGTTATTCATATGATTAAGAAAACATGAAGAAAATTCAAATGTGGTGAACCGTAGAGTGTATAGGTTTTGAAATTTTACCATAGAGAGGAAAATCCCACACAAGATGAAGACATGAAGGCTACACCAACTATGAAATCATTGGAAATTTGATGTCTACTAATTCATGCACCAATTATGGAGTCCTATAAATGTGATTGGGTAGTAAAACCCACCATTATGAGAGAAATTCATATTTCATAGTGTATTATTTTCCCGTGAAGAATATTGTATTTGAGGTTATCCTCATGATCCCTCACTCTGAATTCAATTTATTTTTTATAATTTGGCCTCTCATTCACACGAAATTCCTTCTCATGAATTCCCCTTTTGGATGATCCAATTTAGAATACTATTATAGATTTTACGTTATAGTATTGAAAGCCTAAAATTTATCAGATAAGGCCTCCAATATGGTCAACTGACAAAACTTTTAAATACAATAACACTATCATGATAATTTTCAATCGAATATCCCTTCATAAAATGAGTCTTCTGTCATTATTAATTATAATGGTATAATATTGAATGTGACCCTAACATTATATTCCATTGATAACATGTGTCTCTATCACGAATACATTGGATATGTCACTCCCAACATGATGTAGGGATTCTTATCCATTCAACCAGATAATCTAGATATATTATCAAACATTGTGTTGTCTTTTAGACTTTCTCAAAGTATTTCATTGTATGTATGCATCGGTATTCCAAAAAAAATATACCAATATTAGGGGATATGTGAGAATAATAGTCCATTAGGGTATAAAATACTTGATGGTTCTTATTAGGAATATCACAAACATGTATGGGGAATTAAATGTTTGTGGGATCAAAGAAAATTCCCAATTTAAATCAAATTTACTACACAATTGCATCATAACCTATCCTCATTTTCCTATTATTTCTATAACCAAAAGGTATCTTTTGGTCTTTGATGTTTGAGTTGATCTTGAGTTTGAAAAAATTTTAATTCCACCATTGAGGAATCCATATTTTTTTAACCCCTATTATACATTCCTATGGAAGATAATAATTTTTAAAACCCACTTAATCTCTATTGTCATATGTTTCATGACAGATGTTTCTTTATATCATCTTGAAAAAATACCTTGGTAGAATCACTGATTCATGATGTAAAATTACATGACCATGTCCTTACTAAATTATGTAAATTTTCATTATTTGGTGATGTACAATTTCCCTAGATCGTGTCACTCTAACTATATTGGATTTGATTCATATTTCTACTAGATACAAATTATTTCTCCCTTATAATAAAAACAAGCATCATCCACAATATAAATATATCATCACTAGTTGATATTAATCATGAAATTTTCTAAATTATTCCATTGATTGGAATCAATGCCATAATAGTAGTCATCAATTTTATAAGGGACACAATTATTGGGGATATGTTTAGCATGGGTTACATTCCTAATTAAATAATACATCTACCAATTGTTCAATAAATCCTTTATACAGTCATTAAACCATCCTCACATAAGGCATAATCCATATGTGCTACCTAATGTAACATCTGTTTTTATAAAAATTTCAACCCTTCCTCATATGTCCATATTTTATTTGAGGGAATCCAAAAATATCATATTATGTATATTCCCCAGACTAAAAATTTCAAGCAAACTTTATATTAATAATACATACTGAATAATAATAAGATGAATGGATCAATATTTTTCACATGACTATAATCCCTGAAATCATGAATATTTTAGTTTTTATTCACATTCCCAAATGATACGAAGAATATCTTTTTAATTTTTAAGCTCATCTCAAAAACAATTTACACCCCCATATATGGAAATAATTTTAAGGGTTCTTATTTTAATGGATTTTTAATATAACACTTTAAAATTGAATATCATTGTTTTTAAATGAATGTGGTGAGCATATGATATATATAGATGAGCACTTCCATGAATTACCATGACCAATCAATATCATAGGGGAAACTAGTACCATCCTATGAGTTTTGTAAATAACTAAAAATACGTCGTAAATAAATAATAAAAACATAGTGTATGAAATAATTTTTGAAAACAATTTATTATATGTATAACCATTGATCCACATATACAATTCTCATTCTACAACGTTATAGGGGTTGTATAAGATCAAAGAAAAATCATTACATTTTGGGAGTTTCTACATGAGAGTTTCTAATAAATGAAGCCTCATATCCTATCCTACTAGTGGAATATTGTGATAAATCATGAATCCCCTTTTAGTATATCTAACAACATAAAGAGCTTATCCCTAGAGTAATACAATCATCTCCTTCCTCAAATATGATACTGGATTGGAAGATCAGCTGAGACATCACATGAACCCTGAGTTCATCTAGGTGGGATTCGGTGATTCATTGAAATCAGTTAAATTTTATAACAACCACCACTTAGTATCGCACTGGTAACAACCATCAAAATATGTTAAAAAAATATTATTCTCTAAATTTCATAACACACAACACTGATCATTAATAAGATTATGAAATACTATTATGATATTATTTATACTTGACCCATGGAACATAATTCTTAAATTGGTTTTAGGAACAATAATAAAAACATTAGGTATGATATTTAAATGGAATTTTTTTAATTTAAATTTATTTATTAATTCATAATAAATTACTATTCAATTTTTAGAAATGTAATTTTAGTCTTCAAAAATGTGTTTTCTTCCAAAATCAATTTTACTATATTTTATTTGTGGAAAATTTAAATAATGTGTAACTTATATAAATAATTATTGATTAAATAAGTATAATTTATGAAATTGTAATGTCATAATTATCTTATGTTGAAATTTTTTTATTTTTATTAAGAGATTTATTTATAGGTGAATAGTAAAAAATATAATATTTTGTTGTTAATTTATTTTCATTATGTAATATTTTTTAAAATTAATATTGTATTTGTAATTTCATCAAGAAGTAAAGAAATTAAACACAAATTATAAAGAATATAATTAATTATATATGAATAAATATTATAATTTATTTTTTTATATTATGTTTTGGGAGTAAGAAATCATTTTCTTAAAAATTATTTTTATGTTTTCAAAGTGAATTAAGCATAAAAAAACTGCAACTAATTAATTATTATAATTAGAAATTATGATTTTATAATATCTAAATTTTTTTACATTAATCTTATACAAATTTCTAGGCATAGAGTGTGATAAATCAGGTTTTTATTCTTTACAAAGCATTTTTTGGAAAAAAATTACATTTTTTTGTTAAATTATTTTTAATTGAATTTCTATAAAAATATATAAATTAAAATTTAGGAATTTTATTTCACATTTTTAATCATTATTTTCATATTTTTTAATGGTTCCAGATTGATTTTTGTTCATATTGAATAGTAAAATAATTGAAACAATTAATGGATTTTAGGTTAAAAAATTTACCATGGGGTTAAATTAATATATAAGGGTAAAATATCCATATTAATATGGATAATTTTAATTGGATGAATATAATTTGGCCATATATTATCATTTATTTGAATTAATGTCCATTTTTAACAACTTTCACATAAAACTGAAATTATATTATTTTAAAATTTTACGTAAATACATGTGTTTCATCTCCCTCACGTATAATAGTGCACATATAATCATCCCTTATTCATGAATTTGAATCCGTGTACCTAATATAATTAATATCCTAAAATATTCAATATTACTTCACTTCTTTTTAGATTCCCTTGTATTCTCCAAAGACCAATCATTAAAGACAAAAACTATAAGAAAAATAAGGTCTCTCAAAGAAGTGGTATAAAGCATATCTGCACTCATTAAAATTTATTTGATATTAATACTTCTATAAATATATTATAACCACCATAAAATTAAATCTAAACAATAATAAATATACATAAATTAAATTATTATGAAGGAACAACAATTTTAGATATCTTTTCCTTCAATTGGGAAATGAATAAAACACTCATGTGTGTGAGTGGACTACAACCACATCATAGAGATATTATTCATTCTAAAACTCCATTTTTCCTGGTTTTTAATTATAATGTATATATTTCTTATACACTATTATTATTAATTTATTATTCATCTAGAATGAAAATATATTATCGACCTTATTACAATTAGGTTTAATGAAAAATGATAAAATCATTCATTCATTTGTGTGGACTATAATCTCCAAGATGTGATATAAATGACTTTTTCATTTATTATATTACATCGAATGTAATAATGATATATTTAAATAAATATATTTTAATTATATTTTATAATAATTACACCATAACATCTAATTTTTATATACTTTTATTTTATTCTATTTATAGATTAGTTGAGGCATCAATTTTGCATATGTACCAGCTACCAACTATACAACGAGATATAATTAAAATTTCAACATGGATTTTTATGATTAGTTATAAAAGTATGCATAATAACTAAATATAATAATTAGTACATGATTAACATTCTTGATCTCATTGAACAATGATTTATCTATGAGCACCGAAAATACTGAACTCAAACATATATGAAAAATGAAATAGTTAACAGGTGGAAATGATGTTTTTAATAAATATTTACTAGTAAATGGGTGTTTAAGTTTCATATTTTGATCATATATGATATTGTAATTCCTTAATTTTTTATTTTATGGAATTATAAAAAATATTTTTTTATACAAGAGTATAGAAAACTTACTAATGAAGTGGAATATGTTTTACATTTCTTTTCCTCAATATTATTTCCTTTAAACATGTCTATTTTTATAGAACTATTTATGTTAGTAATGTTTATATACTTCCCCTTTGAATTATTATATTCTAGAGCATTATTAATTTATTTTATTTATAGTTAAAATTCAAAGCATTTCATCTAAGGAATTTTGATTCAAAAGTCACACAATGTGGTAAGGATTTATCATCTTATATTATCTTATTTAAGATATACGATAATTCACACAACTATATTATTTTATTGAGGTATATCTGCATAGAATATTTTATTTAAAATCATTAATCTATTTATATACATAATATTTTATGTTTCATTTGATTTTTTTAATATCATGGTAACTATGACCGAAATTTTATGAAAGGTGTAACTGTTTTATGATAAAATTTCACTTAATTGATGATTTTTTATTAAAAATTTTCTTATTATGAACATATTTAAAATTAGTATTCCAAATAATAATTATTTTTATCTAATATGGTTATTTTGTTATAATACATGTTTTAAATACATTTTACACTCTCTAAGTACACATGAGGAAAATATTATGTTTTCAAATGACTTTATATTTCCATAAGGCTAGGAATATATTTCTCCCATATCCATATTCATTTAAAATGACTCATGAAAAATTTTACCATTCCTCAGTTACATTATGAAATCAAATATTCCCATTTTTTACATTACATAATTTTTTTAAATTTTTTTTTTATAATTTGTTACTTTATAACAAAAAATTTAAATGATTGTTTCTTTAATGTAGACTGCATGCGAAAATTTTCATATGGCCATGAATTATAATTAATTTTAATATTCCTTTCCATGTTTCCATGATTATTTATCATATATATTGACTTAAAAATTCAGATAATATTACATTATAATAATCTGATTTTAAAATGAATATTTTATTACCATCATGCGATGTTACAATTATATATCTAAATATATTTTCATCTAAAAATACATGAATTGATTTTTTTTATGATTTATTAGGAATTAAATTTAATTTTTCTATATTATGTCATCCTCTAGATGGTTTATTATTATGGTGAAGAAATATTGAGAAAACTACATTACTTTCCATTGGTTGATATGTGAGGTAGTGATAATTGTTTTCAAGATCTTATAGTATTTATATGAATGAATTATCATTAATTCATTGTTGGTTTAATTATATTAATCCAACTTCTTGTGAAAATATTAATTCTTAATTATCTCATATTTTATATTCGAGTAATTTTTAATCCCAAAATAGGGTGAATGGATAGTTAATGCAATACTAAAAAGGGTATTAGGTAGATTATCCCATGTAGAATGTTGGTACGTGGGTGGATTGGGTCATTGTAACAATGTTATGTCTGTGTGGGTATCCATTTAATAATATTTATCTGATTATGATTATGCCACACATTATATTACGCTTTTAGACAGGGTTTTTAAATATTAATATATTATTTATAATTTTTTTTGTCTTCATGGCGATTCATATCTTTTGAGTATCAATACATCATTCCATGATTCATGATATGGAACTATGAATACTTGGGATGGATTTTCAAATGTTATGATCATGTTATTATACCATCATCATCATGTTACATTTGAAAACTATGTTTGATTGATATATACTTTTCTTACCCTTATTGAGGATTTGAGTTAATAATTTATTATATTTCATTTTTTATAGGTTATAATGATTTATTATATCTTTAATGTGTCCATGTATGGTGATCTTAGTGAACATCTTAGTGAGATATGATGTAGATATTTTATAATAATTCTTACTCTAGTAACCCTGAGTGGATATATACATTTTTTAATCATCACAATATATAAGGGATCACCAAAAATTTAATTTACTAGATTATTAGTCTTAAATAACAAAAAATAATCATTGTTCAAATTTTATAATAGAAACAAAATATAAAAAAAGTTAATGTAAATATAATTTATCCTTGAAATAATTTAATGAATAATTTTTCACATCTTGAGGAAAGAAAAATAAAATAAGTGTGAGTTGATATTTTTATTAAGGATAACATTAAATGTAATCTATAATTATTGAATAATTAATAATCATGATATAAATAGTAATAACAAAAAAATAATAATTAATTTATAACTTGATCAAAAAATGAATCCATAGATAATTTCCACAAAATATTCTCATAGATAAAAACTACTAAAATATCAATGAAATAAATTATTAATGTTGTATTTTATAATCGCAAACATCATGATATAGTTACCATTCGAACATTATTGCATAATAGATAATGTAATGGGTAGGTATACACCAAAAATTCATTTCATATGTCTGGTCAATTAGTTTTTCACATGAGACATGTTGATGCATCGAGTGTATTTTTAATTATATAAAACACAATCACAACAACTATAATTCATTAATTATATATTTAATTATTAATTTAATTCATAAACATTATTACATATCAATAAGTATCACTATTTATGAAAGAATAAAAAATATCGATATTTCCCTAGTTAAAAAAACAGTAGTCAAACTCAACCAGCATTTTTATAAATAGTATAGTGTTTTAGAAATAATCATTTTCAGTCCAAAAATAATAATTATTTTTTTCGAAATTTTATTTCAAATGAAATATGATCATAAAAAATGATTGTTTCTTGATAATGTTTAGGACCTCATAATTAAAATTAGATAAATTTTAAACATAAATTATTTAAGAGAATTAGTTTTATATTAAATTCATGTATTATATTGAATTAAAAAGTCAAATAGAAAAATTATTATAATTTCTCATTAATGAATTTTTTTATAGAACCATAATAACAAATATAAGAAGAAAAATATCATATAATAGTAATGGAAGTGGTATTGTTCATTGATTTTGAATATATTAAAAATATGCATTACTTTGGAATTCATATAAAGATTGTAAAAAAGGTACATATTGGAAAAAATTAGAAATATTCCTTTAAAACCATTTATAAAGACTATTTTAACATTCCTTGTGTGCAATAATATATTTTTTTTTTGTAAAATGGTCTTCTGTAACAATGATTTTAAAAAATGGACACGGATGAAAAATATATGTGATTAAAATTAGAAATGGGATTACATTTTATTTCAAACATTTATTTATGTGATTAAATATCCAAAGATATTATGTTATTGTCTAAAAATGAAAAATTATTAAAAATCTAAATAATAATAGAATTTATTTTTTATGAAGGATATATTTTAATATTCCGTCAAGGAAAAAATGACCAATCAGATAACAATTATATATTAAAATAATTCCTTATATATTTGGAAAAATTAAAATTGTAATCCCACATAATTGAAATCATTACTTGAAAGAATTATATTCATTAATAAATATATAAATAATCTAAATACAATAAATTAGAAGTACCCACAATATATATAAATAAATATTCCCATAATACTGAATATTTCTCATTGGACATGAAATTGAGACCAAATAACATACAAAGATCATGTCATTAGTGTGAGAATTAATCCATGATGTGAGTGCGTGTTAAAAATTTATATCCATAAATCGGATATATATAAAAAATATATGGTCAATTTATAACTATTCATGGAATAATATTATCAATGAAGTTGTGGTTTATTTAAATGAATAAAAATTGAGCTATGAAACCCCTTACCACACACCTCCACATTCTTGAAAATGATTTAAACTCATATATAATGGTTTTTTATTCAGATAATTGTATACTAGAACAATGTTTATATTTTATTATCATATATATTCCACTTAAAATATCTTATCACTTATTAGTGATAAACATTTCATTATTATAATTGCTTCTTTTGTTAACTTCTTAGTTTTCTATAGAATGTTTTATCATGGTTATTCCAATTTATGATCAGAGGATATAATTTACATATTTAAATATTTATATTAATGTTATAGATATATTTTTTATTTATTACATACATTTTAATTATTAAATCATAATGATGTAAATGGAAATTTAATCGCACTACTTTTTGGACTTAGTATGTAATAAGTACACACAATATACATTATAATTTTCTTAATCCGAAAAAGTATAAGGAAGTGGTGACTATATTAAATCCAAAATTATTTATTATTTAATATTTATCATATATATCTATTAGTTCAATGATTATGACTATCCATGTAAAATAGTGATGATAAAATTTATACTGATTTGTGAGGTAGTAGTGGGCTTTAGACATAATTGACGGTATTATTTCCAATTTAATGGTGGAAGAGGTAGATAAGTTTTAATAAAAAAACAGAAAAAGAGATATATATATATATATATAATAAATACCACATTAAATATATTTTAATTTTTAAGAGGTAGTTAATCTTGGTAAAAGAATGTGTAATAAATAATGATCCGGGTTAGGACGATTACCTTCTCTAAAATAAAACACCTTTATATATCTTATTAAATAACATAGTGTTGGTATTTTTGAAAAATAATCTATATAACATGGATATGGATTTTGGGAGAGAGATATTAGTATTTTTTTAACATATAAATGCCTTTGATGGTGTGAATATATGAGGTAAAGTGGTTTTAATTTATAATTTATTTGAGAATAAAAAATGTAAATTTTCAATATATTTATATATTATTCAGTCTCATTCATTGAAAATATCTCCAAATTGATAGATATTCGATATCAAAAAGGTTATGGTATAAATAATACCAACCATTTATGTTTAAATATGTATTCATGCCTGTTGACATCATGGAATGTGTTTCATGCAATTTTCTATAGAATTTATTGAAGGATTTCCATTTTTCGTGAGACTTCTCAATAATAAGGAATAAATACTAATACCCATATCTATTAGTAGGTAATTTATTTCAATGATAGATGAAAAAAATGTTTTGACACATAAAAATTCAACTACCAAGTAACTTCATAAAATAATTTTTTTTTGTCACAATCACAATTACTTTAGACCTCATTGATATCTTCAATATAAAAGGTCACATAGACTAAACCAACATTCAGACAAAATTGTATGGCACTCAGAAGATGGAAAAATTAAATAATGTGATTTTCCTCACCTCTTTGGAGGTCCTGTGTGGAGGACCTACCTGGAAAAACTACAGTGTATTGTAATTTGAGTACCTTATAAGGAAGATAAATGTTGTGGGCCTATATATAGTTTATGCATGGAGTGACTCCCCAACCCAGGATTCTCTTTTTTTTATAAATATGTCCCTTGGTCTCTGCATTTGACGTGTTGAAAATACTAATGATGTCCCTGAGATCTCATTGTACAAAAACCCTTCACACAGGACATCAAAGCCTCTCAAGTATCACTCAAAAACACCATATAATAGAGGATTAAAGGGTTAAGTGAATCAAAGTCCCATCAGGGTATATATATTTACAACTAATATGAGGAATTTAGTAGTGAACCTACGCAGAGGACCTCTGTAGTAGACTTGGGTAATAGAACTGTATAGAATATAGTCCTATGGACCTACCCTAGGCAACAGATCTAAGGAATTTCTGATCGTAGCACATGTGCTACAAAGAGAATCCCCCTTAAGAGTAAGTCCTAACCGATGAACAAATGGGCATCCACCTAAGGAGTAAGATGCAACCAAATTCAAATGGGCATCCTCCATAAGAGTAATCCCCAACTAATAAACAAATCGGAATCCTCATAAGGATTAAGTCCATACCAATGCTCAAATTAGCATCCTTATTATGATTAATCCCTATCAAATTCCAAATGGGAATCATCCTTAGAAGTAAGCCCCATAAAATCATCAAATATGCATCATCCTTATGAGTAATCCCCAACCAAAGCTCAAAAGTGAATCCTCCTTAGGTGTAATCCCAATCCAAATTCAAATGGGATCCCTACATAAGAGTAATCCCCAACTAATCCTAAAATGTGAATCCTTCTTAGGAGAAATCCGCAACCAAATCTAAATTTGAATCCTCCATATAAGTAATATTCAACCAAAGCTCAATGGGAATACTTATGAAGAGTAATCCCTAACCAAAACTCAATGGGAATCCTCCGTAGGAGTAATCCCCAACCAAACAACAATGGATATCATCTTTAGTTGTAAGGTCCAAATAATTCTGAATGGGATCCCCCCTTAGGAGTATGCCCGAACCAATGTTTATTGGAGTCATCCTTAGGATTAATCCCAAACCAATCTCAAATGTTAATCCACCATAGGAGTAAGTGCCATCCAAACATCAAATGTGTACCCTTTTTAGAATTAATCCCCCACCAACCTTAATATATATCCTCCTTAAGAGTAAACAAAATACAAAGCTCAATGGTCATCCTCTATAGTAGTAAGCTCTAACTAAACCTCAAAATGGAATCCCACCTACAGTTATCCCGTATCATTTTCGGTGGACCCAATTGCCATCACATTCATTTAACATTGAAGGGATCATTTCTCCACTCCCTCAACCACTATCTCTCAAGTTTCTTTCACCGTAAACCCATCCTCTTCCATTAGTATTGGAGATTGTGTTCTGTTTTTTTGAATCAGTCACTTATTATTTTTTCTCACAATTAGAATGACTTATAGGGGCTTAGAGATTTTTGATGAGAACGAAATCTTCATATTCTAACTTATCTCTTTAACATTGAGATCTCTGATTCCACCATACTTGGGATATAGAGGAATCCTTCACCCAAGGCCTGGTCTCAATATACATCCTCTTTAAGAGTCCAACCATAATTTACTTAGTTTGGTCATCCTCCTTTGGAATAAGTCAGGAATTATGTTATATTTAAGTCTTTATGTTCTACGAAATCTTTCATGGACCATGTTAAAATGGAATCCCCTATATATGTAACCCTAAAAAATATATCTCAAACGGTTATACTCCTTGTAGATACTTATCAATCTCTGTGGGATTTGATAAACATCCAATTGGGATACGTTTGAATCCTCCCTACCAATCAAACTGAACAATCCAAATCAACCATGTTCCATCATGGTCACATTCACTGAAGGTTATAATACAACATGGAAACTCAAATACTTTATAGGTTCCTTTGGCCAATTAATTGTAAGTTACAAACCATGATTTGACTTGGTACCATCCACTTATATTTCTATACCACATGACATTAAATCATATTGTTAGGTCATTAACACATAAACCTTAAAGTTATGATTTTTTCTATTGAGTTGCACCAAACAATGAGGGTTCTGATTCCATTAATTAGGATATATAGGTATCCCATCTATTGGTATGATCCTAACAAAAAAACAAGTCTCATCTCTCCGGGTGTTTATAAATTCCATAGATCCCCATAAAGTTGATTAAAAATAAACATTATCATATTAATGACCAAAACAAATCATCAAGTGGTATATGAGAGGATACCATTGATGGAGAACCTAAAATACATATAGATATATCCATTGATGATGAACCATAAATAAATACTTATTACAATAACAATTATAAATGGTAAAAATTGATTACAAATTTCTAGGGAATTCTACATTAATCTTGGTAAATTAATAAGCATTGTCAATAAACTCCCCCCCCATGGTATGATAAGACAAACATCCAATCCTCTCGAACAATGTGATTTTTAATGTATTATATGTCAATAAAACTATTGGACAACTTCCTTTATAATGTAGGTACCATTTGGATACTAAACCATTGGTTATTTCTTGTTGGATATATTAATTCGATTGAAGATCTTTGGAAGTATTGATTCCTAACCAGAACATGTGTTACGGGAGAAACAAAAATTGGTGTAACAGAAGTGAATCCTTACCCAAGATAATAGTTTTACCAATAAGTAAGGCCCATATCAATATGTAAAATATTCCCAGATAAAGGAATCATTCATGCATCTGTTCATATAAAATCTGCTTCATTGTTGGAGTTCATTATTTGTATATTTCATATATATAGGAACATTATTTACATAGAACACCTTCCATTCAAAAATTGGCTTCCATCAAATTTTCACCCATGAATTCCCTGACTACTGCTTATGAAGGATCCAAATCTTCTCGAATGATGTCATCACTGAATTAGAATCTTCAACACTGGGTCCCCAATGCATAGGTTCAGGAGTACTGTCAACATGCTATTATCTTAACTTTGGTGGGTTCCCAACAAGTCGTCCAAATAATGAATAATCTCCAGTAATCTGGTCAATGATGATGAGTGGTCTAGAAGTAGATGGTACAAAAAATTATCATCAACTATTTCATGAGCATATATCCTAAACACATTCAACAATACCACCAATATTATAGGGACATTTACCAAGATGCCAACAATGGACTCTTCTCGAAGGCACATGGGTCATTCCCAAGGTCTCCTTCTAACATTCATCACGTGCATTGTCGTGTGGAATTAAACCCTCAACATGATGAGGGTGTCATATTTAACTACTATCCACTTGTTCCTTATACATGGGCAAGCATTAATTTTTTTTAGGAAAACCACAGACCAACAGGGATTTATATCCTATATTTTCCCCCATTAGATTATCCAATCAACCCGTCTTGGTGGAAAACAATGAACAAGTATATACACCCATCTGACATAACTATGTGATCGAGAAGACACCTATGGTAAATCTAATCCAAACTCTTAATTGAAATCTTGTGGAGTATACTGAGATGACACATACACCTTCTTTCAATCTATCATCTAGTTTGTAGACTCATCTAGCTACATTCAAGAAATCTCACCTATCAATTATGAAAACTAGGGTAAAAAGAAACATACACATGACTTCACTTTCCAGGACTGACAGTAGCCACATCATTCATCATTGAATTATTTCTGTCATCCATGCATGGAAAAAATATCTAACAAGATCATGCACCTATCTACATCGATCAATCATTCCAATAGTCTAGTTGGGTTTCACCTAGAGTAGTTAGTCGAAAATATCTGATGACAAACCTGGGGAGGACCCAACTCTTATACCCCCACACATGTTTACTGTCAGCATATGCTAAAAGGAACAGTAGGAAAAGTGATGGTACATAAACCTACACCAGATACAAAATGGACATATATTCACATCCCATCCACTTATGTCTCTAGGAACATTTTCGAAATTCTCAAAAAGAAGAAACAAATTATTGACCATATCATGGATGACTTTTACAATATCATTATAGAATCTTTAGTAGTTCCCGGGAGAAAAAAATATAATTTTATCCCATATGTATGATGACTCATCAACATTCCATCCCAGAGTACAAACGCACATTTTTTTTCCAGTCTAGTAGGTTTTTACTGAATACTCCCCCATTTAACATTGTCAACCAGATTAATAACGTCATCATGAAATCTTTATTCATGAAAAATTTCCAATCTCGAGAACCTATCTATATATTAGAGCTACAGAGCCCCTTCGATATTCCAAAAGGCCATGTGCAATATGATTTATCCCTTAATGTAATCTACCATGGGGTTACTCACCATTAGGCCATTTTCTTCAAAATTTCCCTCCATAATAGCGTTTTGCAATATCAAGATAATTATCCTACTAAAAATGTAGTGATGAGAAATCAATTTTATTTTGGGGAACTTTCAAACATATGGACAATAATTTATAATTCCATTTTAATGGAAGGTGAAATAATTTCTCATTCAGAAGACAGCCCAAGGTGACGTTCATTCTCAGAACCTCCCTTGGTTAATTTTTATTCTAATACAGTTGAAAAAACACCAACTGATCTCAATGATTGTAATAATTAAATCCTGAATCATCCACTATTGTCAGACAATGTCTAGAAACCTACAGAAAAAGACGAAGAGTATATGTTTAATATAAGAAAAAAATGGCTATGGGTGAAATACAGGTCATGTTTGGTCCTTTGGAAATCAATAAAAAGTTATTCCAGAGATGTTCAAGGATGATTTAAATCATGATATCATTCCAAACATAAGGTAGACTCTTCATTATTTGAATGAAAAATAAGTAGCATATCATGAATATAAAATTCATTTAATTTTAATATATGGTTTGCATTGCCATTTTTACTTGTCCTCTCTTTAGGTTTCCAAATCATCCAATGACATGGAAGCAATACGTTCCCTTAAATATGCATTCCTTATTTGATTATCATGGAGGCCTTTTCATGTTTTTATATTGGAGGATAGGGTGCACATGAATAATTTCATTTTATTGTGCTAAAAAATTATCAAATAATTCCAACTATGGTCTCATGGAATGTTATTTTCCTAGGTTAACTACAAAAAATAAATTTAATTCATGACTAATTAGATGCTCAGAAGGAACATAACTCATCCATATTCTACCAAATTCACTCTTAATGAGTGAAAGATATTTAAATACTTCAACATCATGGGAATAAATAATATTATTAGGCTTCCCACATTGTGGAATTTTGTCTACAAATCACAGAAATGTCTTCAATAGCATAACGTTATTTTGAAACAGGTGATTTAAGTGTGTGGAAGATAATTCACCCAAACAATGATCAGAAAAATATTTATAAAATTAGAAGATAAGTTGTTCTAACATCGGCCGAAGTAATTTTGGACTACCTCCATCCCACAGGGTTGGGTGATTTTTTCAACCCAACCCATAGAGTCAACAAATAGAATATGAAGGGTTGAAAAACAGATGAATCAGAATAGCCTCAGGTGGTACGACTGGAGGAACTGTTATATTATCAATCTTCTCCCCAGTAAGAATTAGGTTTCTTCCAGTTATAGATAATGCTATAGAGTGAATATTCTTTGTTAATATCAACTCATTCCCCTGTATATTTGTTGATAATGTGCACAAAAAACAATGACCAGGAACATATAAGTTCTTGCACAAATCAAGACTACCATCATCCTCGAATGGAATTGTCCAAAGAAATTATCCATTTAAATTTGTTGGAAAATATCTAGGAGGAACATAATGATTCCCACACTAATCAATCCTTTCATTATATTCTTCTGGAAGCATCCATATAATCCCACCACTCAAATCTGGTGGAATATGATGAGCATGAACATACAAATACCCTCACTAATTTTTCCTTCAAAGGGGCTCATCTAGCATCATATAATAATGTCCACCATTAAAATATAGTGCTTAACAAAGAGAATGAACATACATCTACATACACTAATGATTCCATCCAAAAGACTTGTCTGGTATCATCCAAAGAATTCCACCATTAAATTTTGGTGGTAAACAGTGAGAAAAAACATACAACTACTTGAAAAAAATGAAACCTTACAAAGACACATAAAGTAGAATACAAGTAATCCCACCATATAAATCATGTGGAAACAGTATGAAAATACATAAAATTTCCCACAGTAATAAAGACTTCTAGAATACTCGTCTTCAATAATCTAATGATGTCCTCCATTCAAATCTAGTGAGAAATGGTGAATAGGTACGTATAGTTTCACGCACTAATCAAGATTTCTAGTAGAATCGTCTAAAATTATTAAAAGAATTACATCATTCAAATATACTGGAAAACAACAAGAAGTAATATACAACTACCCCCCCCCCCCACATCTTTCCTCAAATCATCATCATCATCTAGAATCTAAAAAATATTTCAATTCAATGTTGACGAAAAATAATGTCTCGGAACCTACACCCCGTACAAATCAAGCCTGTTAGAAATATCATCTGACAACATTATTTGAATTCTGACATTCAATAAAAACCGAAAAAACAACTAATAATGTTCACCTACCCACATTAAATTAGCTTTCTAGAAAAATTATCTGCCATCGTCAAAATAACTGCCCAACACAAATACGGCTACAACAGTGAGTATGAACATACAATTTTCTACACTAATCAAGCCTGTCACCAAACTCATGTAGGACCATTAAAAAATCCACCATTAAAATATGTATTCAAATGGAGTTGAAATAAATACAACCACATGAACTAATAAATCCAAAAATCGACTCATCTTGAACCATCCAGATAATCCAAAAAATTTCATTTTGCGGTTACTATAAGACCCCGACCTTAAACCTTACTTAATCTTGAGATATTTCAAGAATACACCTTGAGGATCTTTTCAGGTTTATAATTTTAGAGAATTATATCATAAAACATGTATTACATTCCACATTTAAAAAAAGTGGTTACATAAAAGATAGTATTCATTTTTCCCATCAACGGAAACATATTTAAAATAAACATGGATTCATTCTTGACACTTCCTTGACACTATCATCATATCATGTACCTTTCCCTTGTCCTATGAAAAACATATCAAAAAAACTTGGGATGAGCATAAAAAACTCAGTAAGGGTTATAAAAATATGGAAATGAAACATGAGTTCATATATACATAATAATGAATCAAACTTTACCCATAAAACATAGGCACTTTGCATACCTCATCAAATAATGAATAAATAATAGAAATCATAAGAAATAAAGGTAACATGATGCATTTATAACATTCTAATGTAGGGAGTAACCATCTTGGTTACGTTTGGAATATCCATCACAGTATATTCCCTAAATCTCTTCGGAAATCCTTAACGTTTCACTCCTTCGCATTACCCAATGCATTGGAGAGCTATATCGGGATCACCTGCCCTTAGTTTATCACGGAACCACCCGTCTTCATAATAATGCCCAAGAACCACAACATAATCGTATCACATAAAACATGCATAAAGGAAACATAACATTTACACCATTCAATCACAAGATATCAATACAAAAAATTGATATAAAGACATTATGAAAACCATTTTCAATACCAAAATAAAAGAAAAGTAAAACATGGTATTTATTTTTCTTTTAAAAAGAAGGTGTGGCTTGTAGAGGAATCTGAAACTCAAATAATGGTCACAACAGCGGATAAGTCATTGTCGCCGCATACGTACGACAAAAACATTCCATTTTTTCATTTAGTAAACGCTTCGTATAAAAAAGATTACTTTTGAATAAACATAAAAGTTAAATGGTTTTATACACCGTATAAAAGAAGGTTGTGTATATAACAAAATATGCCTCACTGAAAGGAGATTGAGATGAAGTCTCATACCTCGGGTCCGACTTGACTCGGTCGTTCTTTAATCTCATGAATAATAAACTTGAGTAAATTTATACTTGTTTAAGAACCTTTTTCAAGTTCATTATTCCTTTTATATCACTTGTTGCCATGTCGTGAACACTATGTAATTATTTAAGTTAATAACGGTTGTTTTAACTATCATTGGTATTTGAGTCAAAAATAAACCCTTTATAATTACATGTTGTTCATGTATCCATTATATCTATAATGTTATTAATTATGTAGATATCATATATATCATATATATCCTGTACATGCATGCATTTATAATATTACATAACATTTAGAGGTAAGAAATTAAATGCACCGTTCATGGAGACGGTAAGCCGTACGTACGCATGAACGCTGCTTCCATTTCTATTTCATATTTTATGAATTGGAATCATAATGATATAAAAATATATTATAAATACAGTGTAATATCATATATAATATCATAACTCCATCCTTTATACGTCCCACATATGGTATTAACTAATCAAATCACATTGAGGGGCGGTAGTCCGCACTTCCTTAAATGAAGATATCGCGTTTACCAATAATGGAAACCATAAAGGTATGCCCAAAATAAAAAATACAGAATATTAAGGAAAACATAACCATATTATATATCATATATAAATATAGTGTCATCTTAATGGCCACTTTTGAATGTGTTAAAATAATGTTGAACAATCATCGTTTCGGGGGGCAGAAATTAGCCATCCACGGAAATAATATGTTCTTTAACCATTAGATGTAGGTGTGTGTTAATGTAGCTCGAATAATTATTATAAAAACATCCTAGTATATGGAAGATACATGTTTTGTTACAAAATAAATGAATAAAAATAGTTTAGGGGGTTGGAGAAGCAAAATAAAACAAAAGAACACAAGTGAAGACATTACCTTAAAATTGGGTAACACCCTTTGGTTTGAGCTCAAAGGCTTCCTTGGGAAGACTTCTTCCCAATGTTAGGCTCCAAGGAGTAATAGAGGGAAGTGGAGAGAAATCATGGGCCGGGTTTGGCCGAGCCAAAGGCTTTGGAAGTGTGGGTAAGGAGGTAGAGCTGGGGGCCTTTTATAAGAGGAGAGGAGGGGCACTCTTGGAAAGAAAAGAAATGTTACTTTATTTTAAAATGAGTCTCGGATTCCAAAGGTCCCACATTTATATAATTATAGGTTATGGTGATAATGGTTCTAAATCAACCCATCTAATAAGTTTTGGACATGTGTAGGTCATAGAGTTTACATTATCTTTTCATTATATTTAAATCCTTTATTAATGAGGTAGTCGCTGCATCATCATGATGTCATAAATATTTTTATTTATTTAATGTCTAAAAATTATAATAAAACTATCATGATGTAGGAGATATTTTTATCATTCTAATTAATATTTATAGTCAAAAATATGACTTGTATAACCCCATTTAAAAATTGTTTTAGTAAAACAACTCATGTTTGTGTCATTTTAATTTTAACATTAAATAAAAAGATATTAATGTCATTTTCTTACCAAAGTGGCTCCATGGGGTCCCAAAGTTGACCCATGGCTTGTCTTGGTCGGCCATGACACATAAAATAAGGGTAGGACATGTGTCTAGGTAATTTCTTTTTATTATAATATCATTTTTTCCTTAAATTGCACTAATTACCTCTAATAGCGATTAAAAACTTAAAAGTTACTATTCCACAAAAAAATTATTTTAATGTCATTGAACCACATTTTACTTATTAATTACAACCATGTTTGTTGGATTTTTGAATATCAAATCACAGATGTGGTAATGTTTCATTTAAACGAAAAATCAGTTTCTTTAACTACCACTTAGTGGTTTCACTATTCATCAAAAATTGTTGTTTTTCAGAAAAATACCAAAACATCAACCTAAGATATATTTGATATTCTGAATTCAAAAATGATTTCTATTTTAAAAAATTCAAATCATATAAGTTATAATCATTAATTTAATAATTAATTCCCGCTTTCATGACAAATAGCGTATTTTTATGAAACAATAAGTATCAAAAGATTGAAACCAGTTTAAGTCCTATTTCAAAGTGAAATTGATTCCAACGACCAACATTGGATTAAATGGTAAAAATATATTCTAATTCAAATTAAAAACAAATTCACAAGTTAATATAATTATATAAATAAATTAGATTAAAAATAGGTTTTGAATTAAAATACAACATTTTTCACTATTAGTGTATTCCGTGCATAAGATTGGATTTATTCTCATTTTAAGCCTCTAAAACACTATCTAATTCACTAATAGACATAGATAAAAATATATATTATTCATTACTTACTTGGGATTTTACATCCTTCCCACCTTTAGAAAATTTTGTCCCCACAATTTATTTACTTATCGAATAAATGGGGGTACTTATCCCTCATTGCATTTTCAGATTCCCATGTTGCCTCTTCTATCATGTGGTTTTTCCACAAAACCATTACCTGATTAATCACCTTATTCCATAACACTTGCTCCCTATGGTCAAGAATCTGGACTGGTTGTTCCTCATAAGATAGGTTCTCTTCCAGCTGAACTACCTCTGGACTCAAAACATGAGATAGATCTGGCATGTACTTTGTCAGCATCGAAACATGAAAAACATTGTGTACCTGAGATAAAATCGGAGGTAAAGCCACCAGGTATGAAACTGATCCAACTCTCTCCAGAACTTCATATGGTCCAATGAACCTTGGAATCATCTTTCCTTTATTACCAAATCACATCACACTTTTCCATGGTGAGACTTTGAGAAAAACAGGATCAGCTACCATGAAAGATAGATCCTTCCTCTTGTTGTCCGCATAACTCTTCTGCCTACTCTGAGATATTCTCATGTGTTTCTGTATCAGCTGAAATTTGTCTGCCAACTCTTCTACCAATTCTGGTCCCATCAGCTTTCTTTCACCCACTTCATCCCAAAAAGCATGAGTTCAACCCCGCTTCTCATATAACGCCTCAAATGGTTCCATATGTATACTGGAATGAAAACTGTTATTATATGAAAATTCAACCAAAGAACGATGTTGGTCCAAACTTCCATGATAATCCATAGAGAAAGAACATAGCATATCCTCTAATGTCTGAATTGTTCGTTCTGACTGCCCATCAGATTGAGGATGAAAAGATGTACTAAAATTTAATTCAGTACCCAACGATTTCTGAAGGCCTTTCCAAAAGATGGAAGTGAACATGGGATCATGGTCAGATACAATGGAGAGGGGAACCCCATGTAACCTGAATATCTCTTTAAGATACAAACGAGAATGTTGATCTGGGGAAAAGGTATCTAGTATAGAAAGGAAATGAGAAGATTTAGTCAATCGATCAACAATAACCCAGATTGCATTATTACCTCAAGGGGTCTTCGGTAATCCCACAACGAAGTCCATGGATATATTCTCCCATTTCAACTCTGGCACTGGTAAATGCTGAAGCATCCCTTTCGGTAACTATCGCTCTACTTTAACCTGTTGACATGTCAAACACATCACAGTAAAATCAACAATATCTCTTTTCATTCCATCCCACCAGTAATACTCCCGCAGATCTCTGTACATCATAGTACTTCCAGGATGAACTGAAAATGGAGAACTATGAGATTCACATAAAAACTCTACCTTCGACTATGAATCACAAGGCACACACAATATCATCCCAAATATCAAAACGCAATCATTATCAATGATGAATTTAGGCAACTTTCCTTTCTGAACCAGCTCTACCATTTTATGCAACTCACTGTCTTGCTTCTGTGCTTTCTTGATTCTGTCTGATAGAGAAGATTTCACTGATACCTAAAACAAAACAGAAGAACATCCTGCACCAACAACTTTTATTCCAATGTTCATCAAATCCTTAACCAAAGGATCACGTTCCAAATGCAACATTGCTAATGAAGAATTACTTTTTCGACTCAATGCATCGGCCACTTTATTTGGTTTTCCTGGATGGTAATGAATTATACAATCATAATCCTTGATTAATTCTATCCATCTCCACTATCTCATGTTCAATTCTTTCTGAGTGAATATATACTTTAAAATTTTTTGATCGGTATATATGTCACACTTTACTCCATACAAATGATGCCTCCAAATTTTTAAAGCGAAAACAACAGCAGCTAATTCCAAATCATGTGTAGGGTAATTTACCTCATGAGTTTTCAACTGTCGTGAAGCATAAGAAATTACCTGATCATTCTACATTAAGACACAACCAAGTACTTTCAATGAAGCATCAATGTAGATAACAAATCCCCCATTCCAGAAAGGTAGTGCCAAAACTAGAGCATTCACCAATCTTCTTTTCAATTCCTGAAAACATTCATCACATTCTTTTGTCTAGATAAACATAACACCCTTCTGAGTTAGCTTAGTCATTGGACTAGATAACCGTGAAAAATTTCTAAAAAACCTTCGGTAATAGCCTGCCAAACCAAGGAAACTACGAATCTCTGTTGCATTTATGGGTCTTGGCCATTCATCAATAACCATTGTTTTTGCAGTATCAACGGTTATCCCATATTTAGAAATAATGTGACCAAGGAAAGCAATTTTTTGCCACCAAAACTCACACCTGCTGAATTTACCACACAATTTCTTTTCTTTTATGGTTTGAAAAATAAACCTTAAATGACTTTCATTCTCCTATTTACTTTTAGAAAACACCAAAATATCATCAATGAAAACCAACACAAACATATCCAAGAACTCATGGAAAATTCTATTCATTAAGTCCATGAATACAACAGGTGAATTGGTTAGCCCCAAAGTAATTACTACAAATTCATAATGGCCATATCTAGTACGAAACGCAGTCTTCGGAACATCTGCTTCCTTTACCTTCAGCTGATGGTACCCCGATCTCAGGTCAATATTTGAAAAAAACTGAGCTCCGTGGAGCTGATCAAACAAATCATCAATATGAGGAAAATGATATTTGTTCTTAACAGTGATGTTATTCAAGGATCTATAATAAATACAAAGTCTCATAGAACCATATTTCTTTTTAACAAATAAAACAGGAGCACCCCATAGTGATGTGCTAGGTCGAATGAAATGTTTCTCTAATAAATCTTGAAATTTCTACTTCAAATCTAAAAGTTCAATTTGAGCCATTTGATAAGGGGGTTTTGAAATTGGCTTAGCATCAGGAACTAAGTCAACAATAAATTCAACATCCCGATCTGGTATTATTCTAGGAAACTCATCATGAAAAACATCAAGATACTCATTTACCACGGGCACATCATTAATCTGAACAGTTCCCTTTATTTCAACAATATGTGCAAGGTAACATTCATTTCCATCTTTTACAAGTTTCTCGGCCTCTTGATAAGTTATCAACAGTAAGGGTTCATTCTTGTACACAGACTAAAAGTCTTTCTGAAAAGAAACTTCTTTAGCTCTACATTCAATCTTAGCATAGAAAATTGAGAGACAATCTATACCCAGGATAACATCAAACTCTACTAGAGGTAGAACAATAAGGTTTGCAAGTAGGTTCTTTCCAAAGGTAAGGATAAGAAGATTCTTATAAATTATTTTTTCCTCATCATTTCCACCAAGTGTTTTTACCATAATTTCAGGAGTCATTTATTGAGATGGTATTCCCATTTTACTAGAAAAGGATTGAGAGATTAAAGAATGTGTGGAACCCAAATCAAACAACAAACTGACAGAATCTGAAAAAACAAACAAAGTACCTGATACAACTTCATTTGATGGCATGACATCTGCTGAAGTAGTTGAAAAGAATTTCACCACCCCTTTTTTCTTGTAGTCTAACTGCTTCCCATCACTGAAGCTCTTTGTCGGACACTCGTTTTCATAGTGACCCATATCATTGCACTTAAAACATTTAACTAACTGTAAATCAAATTTGGACTTACCATCAGCTTGATCTTTTTCAGTGCAATCACGAGCCTTATGTCCCATCTTACCACATCAGTAGCACTTTCTAGAATTCAGAAGACATTCCCCAGCATGCCTTTTACCACATTTATCACAAACTGGAAACATAGTATTCTTACTGTCAGACCTTTTTGAAGAATTGTTCCCTTTCTCTTGCCACCTCGGTCTCTTCTTCTGCTGGTTGTTATAGAACACTTGATCATCAGAAAAATTTATTTCCCACTTCTCAGCACATCAAACAATATTTTCATAACTTTTAAACTCAGGAGAAGCTAATGCCCTTCGATATTTTGGTTTTAATCTTGAGTAAAAATGATTGATTTTACTATCAAGGTCTCAGATAAAATTTGGAGCATACCATGCCAATTGAGTGAGCCTCTCTTCATAGGAATCCACAGACTCTTCCTCTTGCCTCAATTCCAATAATTGTTTTTCTATCCTAAGTCGAATCGCCTTAGGAAAATACTTCTCATGAAACGTACCTTTGAATTCATCCTAGTGAAGAGAATCAATCTCATCAGCGTCCCTGCTATTTTTAATCATCGACCACCACTGATCTGCCTCACCCTCCAAACGGTAAATAACAAGACTAACCTTTTAATTGTCAGAACACCCCATGACATCGAAAATATTCTCCAGTTCTTTAATCCACATTTCAGCTAACACAGGGTCAGATGATCCTCAGAATGATGGGAGATGTTCCCTCATGAAATGTTCCACCACTGACATGTTCCTTGGCGGTTGATCTGGCTTATCTCGTGCATGGATACCACCACCATTTATCTCTTGAATCAACTATTCCATTACTACAAAAAATTGTTCAGTTCATATTCCAACCATCTCAGGATGCTGATTCTGAAGGTTATTTCCTTATGTATTCCTTCCTAGCACTGCTTCCCTGTTTCCTCTGTGGAAAACCATTCTGAACAAACATTTCTTAGATGAAGTAACATGGTAATCATCAATTTCTATATCATTTCAAAAAAAATATTTTTGGATAATCATTTAATAGAATTATAACTCCTAAAGTTATCTAAACCGACCTCTGATACCATCTATAAGGCCCCGGCCTTAAACCTTACTTAATCTTAAGATATTTCAAGAATACACCTTGAGGATCTTTTCAGGTTTAGAGTTTTAGATAATTAGATCATAAAACATTTATTACATTCCACATTTAAGAAAAGTGGTTATATAAAATATAGTATTCATATTTCCCATCAACGGAAAAATATTTAAAATAATAGATGGATTCTTTCTTGACACTTCCTTGACACTATCATCATATCATGCACCTTTACCTTGTCCTGTGAAAAACATTTCAAAAAAACATGGGATGAGCATAAAAAGCACAGTAAAGGTTATAAAAGTATGGAAAGGAAACATGAGTTCATATATACATAAGAATGAAATCATACTTTACCCATAAAACATAGTCACTTTAACATACCTCATCAAATCATGAATAAATCATAGAAATCATAATACATAAATGCAACTTGATGCATTCATAACATTCTTATGTAAGGAGTAACCCTCTTTGTTACGTTTGGAATACCCATCACACTATAATCCCTAAATCTCTTCAGAGAAACCTTAACATTTCACTCCTTCGCGTTACACAATGCATTGGATAGTTATATCGGTCTCACCCTCCCTTAGTTTATCACGGAACCACCCGTATTCATAGTAATGCCCAAGAACCACAACATAATTGTATCACATAAAACATGCATAAAGGAAACATAACATTTCCACATAAAAGATAGTATTCATTTTACCCATCAACGGAAACATATTTAAAATAAAACATGGATTCTTTCTTGACAATTCCTTGACATTATCTTCATATCATTTACCTTTCCCTTATCCTGTGAAAAACATATCAAAAAAACATGGGATGAGTATAAAATGCTCAGTAAGGGCTATAAAAATATGGAAAGGAAACATGAGTTAATATATAAATGAGAATGAAATCATACTTTACCCATAAAACATAGGCACTTTAACATAACTCATCAAATCATGAATAAATCATAGAAATCATAAGACATAAAGGTAACTTGAGGCATTCATTACATTATTATGTAGGGAGTAACCCTCTTGGTTACGTTTGGAATACCCATCACAGTATATTCCTTAAATATCTTCAGAGAAACCTTAAAATTTCACTCCTTCGAATTACCCAATGCATTGGAGAGCTATATCGGGCTCTCTCGCCATTAGTTTATCACAAAACCACCCGTCTTCATAATAATGCTAAAGAACCAGAACACAATCGTATGACATAAAACATGCATAAAGGAAACATAACATTTCCACCATTCAATCACAAGATATCAATACAACACATTGATATAAAAACATTATGAAAACCATTTTCAATACCAAATAAAAAGAAAAGTAAAACACGGTATTTATTTTTCATTTTAAAAGAATGTATGGCTTGTAGAGGAAGCCGGAACTCAAATAATGGTCACGGCGGCGGAGAATTCGTTGTCGCCCCATACGTACGACAAAAACATTCCCTTTTTTCATTTAGTAAACGCTTCGTATTAAAAAGATTTCTTTTGATTAAACGTAAAAGTCAAAGGGGTTTAAACATCATATAAAAGAAGGTTGTGTATAAAACAAAATATGCCTCAATGAAAGGTGATTGAGACAATGTCCTATAACTCAGGTTCGACTTGACTCGGTCGTTCTTTAATCTCCTGAATAAAAAAAATGAGTTAATTTCTACTTGTTTCAGAACCTTTTTTAAGTTCATTATTCATTTTATATCACTTATTTCCATGTCAGGAACACTATGTAATTATTTAAGTTAATAACGGTCATTTTAACGATCAATGGTACTTGAGTCAAAAATAAACCCTTTATAATTACAATTTGTTCATGTATCCATTATATCCAGAATGGTATTCATGATGTAGATATCATATATATCTTATATATCCAGTATATGCATGAATTTATAATATTACATAACATTTAGAGGTAAGAAATGGAATGCACCATTCATGGATACAGTAAGCCGTATGTACGCATAAATGCTGCTTCCATTTCTATTTCGTATTTTAGGAAATGGAATCATAATGATATAAAGGTATATTATAATTCCAGTTTAATATCATATATAATATCATAACTCCATCCTTTATATGTCCCACATATGATATTAACAAATCAAATCACTTTGAGGGGGCGGTAGTCCGCACTTCCTTAAATTAAGATATCGCATTTACCCATAATGGAAACCATAAAGGTATACCAAAAATGAAAACTACAAAAGCTTAAGGAAAACATAAACATATTATATATCAAATATAAATATAGTGTCATCTTAATGGCCACCTTTGAAGATGTTAAAAAAATGATGAACCCTCATCGTTTCGGGAGGCAGAAATTCTCCATCCACAGAAATAATATGTTCTTTAACCATTAGATGTAAGTGTGTGTATGTGTAGCTAGAATCCATCTTATAACAACATCCTAGTATATGGAAGATACTGTTGTTGTTACAAAAGAAATGAATAAAAAGAGTTTTGGGGGTTGGAGAAGAAAAATAAAACAAAAGAACACAAGTGAATACATTACATTAAAATCAGCTAACACCCTTTGGTTTGTGATCAAAGGCTTACTTGGGAAGACTTCATCCCAAAGTGAGGCTTCAAGGTGTAATAGAGGGAAGTGGAGAGACAAAATGGGTAGGGTTTGGCCGAGACAAAGGCTTTAGAAGTGTGGGTAAGGAGGTATAGGTGGGGGCCATTTATAAGAGGAGAGGAGGGGCACTCTTGGAAAGTAAAGAAATGTTACTTTATTTTAAAATGAGTTTCAGATTTAAAAGGTCCCAAATTGATTTAAAAATTGTTTTAGTAAAACAACTCATGTTTGTTTCATTTTAATTTTAATATTAAATAAAAAGATATTAATGTCATTTTCCTTCCAAAGTGGCTCCATGGGGTCCCCAAGTTGATCCATGGCTTGTCTTGGTCGGCCATGACACATCCAATAAGGGTAGGACATGTTTCTAGGTATTTTAATTTTATTATAATATCATTTTTCCCTAAATTTCACTAATTACCTATAATCGCGATTAAAAACATAAAAGTTACTATTCAAAAAGAAATTATTTTAATTTCATTGAACCACATTTTAATTATTAATAACAACCATGTATGTCAGATTTTTTAAAAACAAATCACAGAATTTTCAAAGTTTCATTTAAACGAAAAATCAGTTTCTTTAACTACCACTTAGTGGTTTCACTATTCGTCAAAAATTGATGTTTTTCAGAAAAATACCAAAACTTCACCCTAATATATATTTGATATATGAATTAAAAATTGATGTATATTTTACAAAATTAAAATCATATAAGTTACATTAATTAATTTAATAATTAATTCCCGTTTTTATGACAAATAGCGTGTTTTTTTTGAAACAATTAGTATCAAAAGATTGATACTAGTTTAAGTCCAACTTCAAAATGAAATTGATTCCAATGACCACCATTGGATTAAATGGTAAAAATATATTATAATTTCACTTCAAAACAAATTCAAAAGATAATCTAATAATATAAATAAATTATATTAAAAGTGTTTTTGAATTAAAATACAAAATTTTTAACTATTCATTAAAAAATGAAGTTTACCGGAAAAATACCAAAAATTCACACAAAGTAAACATTGATGTCCCATTCATAAAGAATAAGTTTATTTTGAAAAAAATAGCTTATAAAATTGTCAAAAGATAGACTTAAATATTGTTTTCCATCAAAAGGCAGTAAAACAATCTTTTAAAAATATTAGTGTATTCCATGCTTAAGATTGGATTTATTCTCATTTTAAGCCTCTAAAACACTATATAATTCACTAATAGACATATATAAAAATATATATTATTCATTAATTACTTGGGATGTTACAGTAACTGATGAAAAGTAGAACTCCCTACCCCCTGGGATGGGGGGATTTTTCAACTTTTTTTCAGTTTATTAGTTACAATACATTATACTACATAACAACCGTATGGTTGGATGTTTTACAATGTTAAAATGTATAGCATATGATTACTTGACAAATAATGATAGATTATACAACATCATTTGTCCTCACTAAACAATATTAATCTATATGGTCAATAGCTCTTTCATTTGATGTTATGATTTCCCCAAATATAACACACAGTGTAATTATTTAGGTTTCTTTAAAAAATTTGTAGCTTCCACGAAAAAACATTAATTACATTATTTCTACTCCCTAGTGGAACATGATCCCAAATTCACTCTATTTTTGAATCAGATCATCATATGAACCCATTTCCAAGGACTTTTTGTGGTGTTATTCTTTCCCCTATCATGATATAAAATGATCTATTGGACTTATACCATGGTCTATATAAAATTTTTCTATCACACCAAGTGACATAATTCTTTACTGAAAAATTTAAAACTGTATGGTTCTTCAATAACCACATGTGGAATGATTCTCACTCCAATGGGATACATATAGATCCCCAGATCTACAATTTTGGGCATATACACATACAAAAAATTCCAAATTCCTTCTATTTATGAGTAAGATCCAAATATGGAATAAAATCTAACAGAATTACATGTTGCTTCATTCCCATTACAATGTGATACATAGTGATTCCCAAATCACCGTTATTGGGCCCAACCACAACCATAATGATACTTATTTCCCATTTTCCTCTACATATGAACTAAACCTCCACCGAGTACTCTTACAAAATACATTCATTTATTTTTATACCATTTAGTGTCATAATAATATCCATTGTTCCAAAATGTATTAGATGCCCATATATATCACATCAAACTCAGTTGGTGTGGGGAACGATCATTTGAAGGAATATTTTTGGTTTGACACTCATTCCAATTATATTTTTAGTGACACATAGACCTCTAATATAGGGACCATCCATATATATATAAAAAATTCTCACATAGAAACATAATGGTGTGAGTAACCATATCAAGAAAAAAATATGGATTGACTCTCATTCCAATATGATTTATAGAGATGCATAGATCTCCAATTTTTGGCCCATCCACAACGATGTGAATTCTCATTCATCCCATCTGTGTATGAATCAAACCAGAATAGGGAATGTTTCTAGAAATATGTGTGTCTTGAATCATTCTCCAAAAATATTCGTAGTGACGCTTGGGATTTAACATAGGCCCAACTGAAATATATTTATCTTTTAACATCAGTTAATATTCATCCTTACCTCAAGACACAAAACTATATGGAAGTACAATGAACTTCAATGGATAACTTGTCATTTAATTAAGATACATAGTGACACCCAGATGACTTATCTTGGTTCAAGAAAAAATTATGAAACATCCCCCAATACACATGTATTTATCATTACTACATGGGAAACCCCCTTAAGAAATATGACGATTGATTCATTCCCATGTAAGATACATAGTGACGCCTGAGTGTTATCACATAGTCAAGCCACATTATTATTTTTCAGGTTAGATCACATCATGTCCTAATTTCATGATGATAAACTACATGGTTCATTATGAACTACATGTGGAATGATTCTCGTGGCTATGATATACATGGTGACATCTTGATTTTAAATCCTAGGCCTAGGTGCATCATGATATGAGAAATCCCATATTCTCCCATGTATTATTATAATCTAAATGAGGTTATCTAATATTTGTTACCAATATATACCAGAACTTTTATATGATAATAATTATATATTTCATGATTCTCATCCAATTGATTTACATAGTGAAGACTATTCCTTAGATCCTTGTACCAACCATGGGTTAAAAGAAAATTTCCAACTCCTATATATCATTTAAAATCTATGAATTGACTTTTATTTTGGATACTCTCCTTATATGGCCCACTATGGAAACAATATGTGTCCCTATTATACATATGATCCATATATATGAAAGGGGGTAAAAAATCATGTCCAATATCATTTAAAATACTTTATTTATGCATTATACATTTTCCCATTCAAATTTAATACTTTTAATATTAGATATATTCAGTTTTTAATAATATTTCCTTTCTCTATAGTGGTAGAATGTCTGATACCTGAGAGATCTTTTTCTCGAATATACAGTATGTTCCCCTAGGTGGCCTTGCATAAGTCAACTACAAAACATGATTTCTACCCAAAGGATTCCACTATTTTTATTTGAATCACATTACCTAGTTTTCCCTACATAATACATCCCCCATAATGGGTTTTTCATATAACAGTAACATTGTTCTTGAGAGAACTCTCTTTTTACCTTTAATCATTGATGATGTTATGATTGAAACCTGTAATTTAATGCGGAAATCCTTTTTAACTGTTTCACATATACTTTATACAAACATGAAATTCTCTAAGACCATGGATTAAAATTTAGTGTTTAACATGTTAAAATCATATTTAAATAATCTTGGTTAATTGGACCACATATCATCCATTGTTTCCTTAATGTTTTGGTACCAGAAAAATGACATAAAACTATAAAAACCATACTTCCTAAACATGGGTCAATACTTCAGAGATAGCCTATTTTTATGAATCTTGGGAAATAATGATTTTGAATACTCATTCTATATTCATGTACTTTTCCCAATAAACCATACTCTTTACATGGGAAGATCTAAATCTCCATATACATTCATTATATTTTAGAAAATATAATGTTGGAATACTTGAGATATCCTTTTTATAACTTGGATGTATGTTCTCTGGTTGGATATGTAAAACATTTTTTGTCATAACATGCCTTTAATCTATTGAATATCATTGTTTTTCTACACAGAACATTCCCTAGATAGCCCTACAAAATATATCATCACTAACAGGTTCTTCAAACCAGGGTTACTTCATTCATATAAGAGACATACTCTATTAGAATTATCCATTTTCCAATGTTAACATTTAGATTCATATATGACCAAATAAAAACATAAAATTCACTATTTTCATATTAGAAAACAGTTGAATATTTCCAAAAAAATACAAACATTTGGAAAACCATCAAATATTTGGTCAGAGATAAATACCTTAAATTAAATCCCAATATTTTCTTTACATCGCGACATTAAACTACATATACCTCCAATGTCCTTGTTGTATAAATTTAATCTGGATATTGTGTTATCAAAAATCCCTTAATGGCTTTACTGCATTACTTGAAACTAAAACGTATACTGTCCTTACTGCATGATATTAAATTGTAGTGAAGAATATCAAAAATACACTTTCTCATAAATGTAACCACATTTACACATGGAATCAATGTATATGTGCTTTCTCATTCATGGACTATGTCAGTATAGTTGTACATTTTTTATTCATTTTTGTATTTCCATCCAATTCCACTAACTTTGGTATTAAGATATCCAAATCATAAACCCAATTTTCTATCAATAATAGTATATCAAAATTCATATTAACTCCTTCACATCACAATGCAATATATTCCCCAGTATTCCATTCATAATTCTCCATCATAATAGTCCCTCCAGCCTAAGGATGTAACTTTTTTTCTATAAACGACATGCCCTAATTGGCCATGTATAATATTTCCCCCGAAAAGAGTTTTCCTAATAATTTAAACGTCATTTTTAAGGGACCTCCTATATTTTCCTAATTAAAATTATTTATTTGGTTAACATAAATATCATGAATTTGGATTCCCATTGGAAGAATTTAAAAAATATTGGGATATTACCTAGCTATAAATCCTTGTTTGGGATTTATCCTTGAATTCATGGTCAAAGATATTAGAAATAAAGCACTGGAATTATTAGTCCAAAATACATGACATTAAACTACCAATAAAAAGAAACATATAACTCATCAGGCTGGAAATCAGCATAGGAAACTCTAAAATGTTATGTCTCACATCGATAGACCTATAAAATATATGGTTTAAGAAATATTGATAAGTTTAATGTCAAAATTAAAACATTTTTTTTAGAATAAAACTTAAAAAAGGGAACCCTATGAAAAATTAAATCCTCACCCAATATGCCTCCTCCCCGGTGATCTTAGGAAACAATTAAGTTGATAACACCAAAAAAATAAAATTTATAGGGGTTAACATATAACCCTAGTAAGAGTCAAACTATGATTTCAATCATCCATTGAGTAGTTAAATATCAAATTATCCTTACATGCTTTAAGTAGCTCTAAAGTCTTAAAAATTATTTTTGGAAAATCATAAAAGTTCCCTAAGGTTACCTTATTCCTATAATCTTATAATTATGAATAAATATAATTCATGGGGGTTTTGACACCACACAATTAGTTTCATGATTGTTTCAACAAAATTTGTGGATGGATTTCAAATTCTAGTGAGACTACTTCACAAGGATAGATAGGTGGAATGAACCCCCCCTCCAAGATTAGGCCATGGATTTCCGTGATTGCTGATAAAAATGTAATGTGTCAAACACTAAAAAATAGAATAAAAATATTATTCAAAGATGAATTTAAGAATCCTCCATCTCAAATAGGGTATCAATATTTGATTGGTTTGATTTTACTAGTAGTGGATCTCATGTGGACTTATAGTTCAAATGTCATTACAGTCCTACGATGGACACCTTTTTTAATGGTATTTCCACACCTGTGTGGAGGACCAATGTGGAGGACCTACATAGAGTAAATATGAAAAAGACATAAAAATAATTGTATTTACCCCCAACACCAAAGATATACGTTATAGAGATATGTGGATGTTGTGCTCAGAGTAACTCATCCTCCCATGGTTCCCTATTTTTATATAAATATGACCGTTTGTATCCCCCGTTAATTGGTTGAAAATTCAGAAGAATCCCCATAGCTCTAATTGTAAAACCACATTCATCGAGGTCGTCAAAAAAATGAAGACACTCTCGAAAAAAAGTGAAAATAGCGAATTAATGTGGAAAAGTTAATAATAGCCGCATCATGGCCTTGAAAATCACACCAGAGCTAAGGATTTGAGCCAAGGACCTCCATAGAGGAACTACCCACCAGATCAATAAAATATATCTTCCCAAGGAAACTAAGATAAGGACCTCATAAGATAATCATTTAAGCTATATTGGGAAATCTCTATAAGATTATGCCCTAAGAAAAGATCGAATATTCATTCTACTTAAGAGTATGACCTAACCAAAACAAAATAGACATCCTCCAAAGGAGTAATCCCCATGTGATCCTGAAATGGGAATCCATTATATGATTAAGGACCAAATATAGATCAAATGAGAATACTCACTAGATATAAGCCACAACCAAATCTGAGTGGTCATTCTTCATAGGATTAATCCAAAACAATTCCTCAAATGGGAATCCTCCATATGAGTAAACACCAAAAAAATATCATATGGGAACCCTCTTCAAGAGTAAGTCCCAAAAAATACAAATGGTAATTATAATTATGAGTAATCCCTTATTAATCTTAAAATGGGAATCATCATTTGGGGTATGACCCAAAAAAATAGGAATTGGCATCCTCTTTAGTAGTAACCCCAAACAGATCCTCAATGGGAATCCTCCTTAATAGTAAACACCAACCAAACATCAATGTTCATACACCATATGAGTAATCCTCAAAAAAACCACAATGGGAATCATACTAATGTGTATTCCCCAACAAATTCTCAATGTGTATCCTCCATATGAGTATGACATGGCTATTGCTCAGTGGGGATCCTTATTAGGAGAAATCACTAACAAATCTCAAATGGGATTCTATCGTAGGAGATATCCCCAACCAAACCTCAAACGGGAATCCTAATTTTGGGTAATCCCCAATCAAAAATCATTGGGAATCAACTTTTGGAGTAATCCCCAACCAATGATCAATAGAAATCCTCCATAAGTGAACAACCCAACCAAACCGCAAATGTGTGTCCCCTATGGTAAAAACCATAACCATCTATACCAGAACCAAGTAAATCCAATTTAATTTTACATTGAAGTGTTCATTGATCAATTTCCTCATCCAATAGTTCATTTCTTCTTTACCTAGAGTCCCAAACGCTTCCATTGGTGGAGGAGAAATTGTGATTTTTGTTGTATATTTTTGATCGTCAAATTTCTCACACCATGGTTAACATGTGTGGGCATAGAGATTTGTGATGACCATAAATTCTTGAAAATTATCCTCATATATTGAACTATGATAATTATGAATCCTTCCATAATAGGTATATATATATATATATATATATATATGAATCCTTCACTCTGGGCCCGAGAACAATGGACATCCTTGTCAAAATTCCACCTCAATTCACTTATTCCATGCATCCTTCTTATGTATAAGCCATGAATTAAATTCCCATTGAGTCTCCCTTAGCTAAGATATCTCTCGTTTACCTTGTTACAATGGAATCCTATATAAGAGTAGGCCCCAACCTATTTCTCTAAAATGGTTTTAATCCCCTGTGAGACTTGATGAAATATATGGTCATTGATTTCAATCTGAGTGGGATTCGAAATAAGACTCCCTATGGTTAAAACCAAAAACTCAAAATCAACCCTATTTATTTTAGGATGCATTCATAGAAGGTTATAATCCAACATGAAAACACATATCCAATCCAAGTTAATTGTTTCGCTTATGCAATGTCTCACAACAAGCTTCGACTAGGCACCTTCCTCCTATATGTTCTTAGCAAATGACATTAAATTGTATGATTAGTTCTATTTCACATGACTATAAAAGTTATGATGCATCACATTGAGAAAAAAATATGTAAGATTGTTCTAATTTCATTCATTATGATATGTAGTTATTCCATCTGTTGGTATGATTCCAACATCAATACAACTTCTTTCTCCAAGGGCTATGAGAAATACCAAACTGCCCCGCTTGGTTTCTTAAAATCTGGAATTTTCATAATAAAGACTAAAGAATATCCAATTAGTATATTAGATGACAAAATTGATGGATAACCATTAATATATACCAATATTTACATAAATGAATATCCTTGAATAATTAATGATAATTATAATATCCATACATTCTAATAATTCATTACCAATTTCTAGGGAAACCTACATTACACATAGAAAATTAATAAGGATTCATGAACATAACATAAATGTATAAGAGTGTCCCAGTGTAGGAAATAATTCTTTACAAATGGATTGTTTGATATTGACCTTCCATCCTTTCAACAAATGTCATTTATAATGTATCATAGATCAATAACCCCAATTAACACCTGCCTTTGGAATGTAGGTCCCTTTGGATACAAAATCATTGGGTTTTTCTGGTTCCATAAATTAATCTGATAGAAACAGTATGGAAGTATAGTTTCCTAACCAGAAAAAACGTTCCATGGGATAAATTTCATTTTATCACTTATCTTTTGATTTAACCGTTTCGTTAACCATTTTTAACGGTAACTATGGTAACAAATTTCTCTTTATTAATGGGTGTTAATATTACTTATAATGTAACAATTATAACCTAAAAAACCTTGGGATTTAATTTTAGAGAATTTGAACTTCTAATTTACCTCTTGAATAAATATTATGATTTTTAAATATCATTAATATAATTTTAGTTTTAAAAAAATTATCAATAATTTCATTTTGACACTATATATTTGATTTCAATTTAAGGTAATCAATATAAAAAATGAATTCAAATATAAACTACTCAATCATAAAATATACATTACTAAATACTATTACATTTAACTGAAACTTTTTTCTAAAAATGATAGAGAAAAATGAAATGACCCAACTAGAACTGGAAAATATATCGATTATATTAATTAAGGGTTTGGCCTAGATTATAAGGTTTACATTGGGTTCACCATTTATGTATCTATTAGAAACCGCCAATAGTTCCCACAAACATAAGAACCCACATGATTACCTTACAACGATATGGGGTACTTGTGGTTTCAAACCAATTCCAAATTTGGAAATCACATAGGGGAATAGGATGATAGATCTAGCTTATGATACCCTTTTGGGGGAATTATTATGATCAACATGACTCTATTATAGATTAATGATATTTTTTTGAATCCTTCCCAAATGCCAACACGAAACTTGTTACCCTAATAAAATGATCTGTTATGGATTTATTTTACTAGAAAGAGAGTGTTATATTAATGACACCATCTCTATGTATCTAGGATTCTCTTTCGTATTATTGCATAAAAATTATGGGGGGATTATCTTTTTAATCCATATAACTAAGCACTATAAAAATAACTACCATCCAAGAAGGAAAGTAGTGTCCTATGATTGAACCTTCATTAGGAAACTTATGTATCTAATGATAACTAAAAACCAAAACCATTTATTTTATTTATTAACAAACTCTGTTGTTAAATATCATGTGGAAATGACATATATAATGTCATTTTAGAATTGTGTATAGATATGAGGCCACAGAACTGAATCTTATATATCATATTTATTAAAATATTAAAAGTCCACATAGTTCACCTTTGTGGATCACACAGCAAAGCTTCCATGATTATGATATTTTAGTTATTCTAGTGAAGCGATCATTGAAAATCCCAAAGCTCATGTGAGTCGTGATATCTATGAGAAACAAGAGGTTGTTATAGATTTTGGGCACTTCCATTATGTTAATGAATTATACATCACCGAAACACTAATGGTATATGTTTAAAAACTTTGTGATGGATGCATCCCCACAAGGGAACATATTATATCTATGATTTATATGGAGTGCAGGTCATAGGAAGAAATCATACGTATTAGGATTATAAAAAGCATAATAGTCTATATATTTCACTTTTCCATTAACCTCATGATTGATTGGGAAGAATGGTGGACACAAACGAGATGGGTCCTATGGGCCTGATTAAATGTAATGTTGAAGGGATTACACCAAGGAAGTTTTCCATGTCACTTATCCAACCATTATTATATTATAAACAATTAGTGGGAATAATAAGTGGTCAGTTTAGTTAGATCTGATGGTATGAGAAATTTATGAGATTATATGGTATGTATATGGTTTCCCGAGTACATCACCTTATCCCAGTGATGCTACATCTATTCGGAACTCTCAAAAATGGGCTTCGTATAGAGAAATTATAAAGAATGGGTCATCACATCCTTTGTCTGTGTATATTTAATTTATTAAAACTATATATTTATACAAATCATGTGATCACTTCTCAAAATCTTTATTATAAATGGTAACCATTCATAGTGCTATTTTAAAATCAAAAATCATAAATACAAGGAAGTCCATATGTCTTATATAATTATTTAACATAATATGACAGTTAATCAAATAAAGTGGAATTTTCAATAATAATATTTTATGTTGTTACATCTATGGGTTCATATGATCAGGAGGGAATCAATAATTGGTATTCGTGTGATCAATGAGAATAGTACATGAAACAAATATCACATTCACGTGATGTTTATAGGGTTATGTAGAAATTATTTTTACTGAAGGTCACACAATTCTTGTGAACCAATATCTTGATGTGTATCTATTCTTCATCCTTCCTTTATTTTTGTGAAAATATTACATTCTGATTGGGTATTATTTTACTTCAAATTTTTCAATCGCATTTGTTGGGTGTCGAAAAAATTCCCCCGTGGAATTAAATTCTTTGGAGAGGAAGGAATAATGACTTGTTTTAGATGATGTAAATTATAACATATGTCCCTTTGTATTTACCTAGTAGGAATTCCTAGTTTATCATGGTATTCTAAACGAAAATTATTATTCTATATGGTTCACTATAAATATATGTTCATAAGGCCAACAATTGCATTCTATATTAAGAAGATCATAGAGCTCTCAATAATTTTTCTTCTATGATATCTCATTGATAGAATATGTCATGTAAAATTTCTAAATGAATCTTTTATATTATTTTATCACATAATTCCCATCATGAAACTACATGGTCCAATATACTCACATAAACCTGCTTCAACTGATCTATGTATGTTTTCCAAAACACGTTCATTAATCTGTGGATATAACACTGCATCAAATAATATACATGGGTTTCAAGTGTCTCGATAATTCATTATATTATTTCATTGACCATACCATTTTTATATGATCGTTATTCATCAAATATATCATATGATATTTAGATGTTAAATTGGTAGCATGATCCTGACACCCGTTTGATATCACATGATGTGTCTGATTCCATCCAATTCACACCGATTCATTAAAACCTTATTATGGTTATAGCATTTTATTAATTCAATATTTTTTTGGCTTGGAAAATTGTCTTCGATCTAATAATCATCATCCAATTTGACCAAATAGAAGGATATTTTCTCTGGGAACTATAATGTTGAACCCCAACATTAGGATTGTTCTGAAAATAAGACTCTAAAGTGCCTCCTTTCTATTTGTATCCACAACTATCTACTTTCAAAAATAATGCATATGGATATAATTTTACTTCTGAATAATGTCTTTATCCCTTCACCCCACCAAAATCTTCTAACATTCAGGTTTTCTTCTTCCTTAAATTGTATCCAGGATATTGTTTTTAACATTTCCAACTAATTCTAGAATTGTACAAAGGGGAATACTATGCAATAAATCACTCATTTAAAAACATTTATGGTTTTGATATTTCGTATTAGTAAATTCCCAATAATTACATAGACATACATGTCTCCTGTTCAAACTACATAATTGTTTTATAGAGTTTGAAATCGTATCTACACCCTAGAGGAAATTTTTCTATGGACATGTCATGGAATTTTTGGGGTAGACATAGCTATACTGAATTTTCAGATCGAATTCACACCATCCACCTCTACTAGGAAACATTTATTTCATAATTTATCATTTACCATATCTCATAAATACTAGTGAGGTGATAATTCGTTTGTTTCCAAATTCCAAATCATATTATTTAACCCATGGTGAGCTAGGAATCAATATATTAGATACCTATTAGCTGGGGAATACATTATTATAGGGAAATGTGTGATGAATTCCTATATATCATGGATATCTAGGATGACCCATAATAGACTCCATACATTGAATATGAATATTCTCATTATTGTGAATGAGGTTTGATCATTATTATTTATGAGATTCTGAATAATGTGGTGAACCTGTTCTCAATAATTTCACTCATTAATTTGATAAACATATTTCTTTATCTAAAAAAGAACTAGTAAATAGAGATATGTCCACATCACCATTCTTCATGATGGATATGTGATTATGCATGATCTTTTCCATCCACACTACAAATTATGGACAATAATTTATTGAGTCTATAAGCTGAAAATCACCATGTATTTGATCATCCATGTAAGAAGGGTATTGGAAATGTGTCTAAATAGATGGGTTTTTCATACTAGGGATGAATGTAATAGACATTATGTCCAAAAATTGGCGATGATAGATCAATTGTAATATGGGAGGCCTCTGAAACAAGATATTCCATCCCTTTCCAATCATTATATTCTAATAAAACATATTAACAATGTTAATCCCCCTTAACATATTAGTAGGAAATTAAAATTTCTATTTGGATGGATTGGAGTGAACTTTTGTTAATATAAGAACCAGATTACCACTATCATTCTATATTCGATACTAAAACACCTAATACTAAATGTCTATAGGGTTTAAGAAATTGATTTATATGTCCATGTGGATTTCAACATTTTAACGAAACAAAATTATTTGAATTTTACGTCATATATATTAATCTATGGGATCATCATTTACTTTGATAGTGGTTAATTTGATGGAAATTTATAACAAATTTTACTTCTGGGATGGGGTTATTATAACCGATTTAGAAAAAAATAATTTTCAAGCCATAAAACCTTGCATTTTTTCTCATTAGTCAGATATCATTCAGCAAGTATGTTATCAACAATATTTCTGGTGTGTTTGGATAATCACATCCCTAGGTTATCAATCAAATTTGGTTATTATTTTCATTTTAAAATAAAAATTCCATGATTACCTATATACCTTATAATTATTCTATTTATTTATCTTGAGATTGTGCTAAATAGTGAATGGAATCTTACCTGGATATAGTAATGAGCCAACCAGATTGATGTTTAGATACTTCTTATGCCTCTTCAAACACCTTATTTAGGCCCCCTATGGAACTGGTCTAGAAGAAACAAATAAATTTGAATAAATTCTCTCAACATGATAAATTCTCATTCTTTGCAGAGGAATATTTTTGTGTGGAAACTATACCCTCAATATGCATAGTGGATGATGTGATAATCTGAGGGGGGGGGGGTAGATATTATCATTGGTGATGGGATTGAAGTCAGCACCGCCATTTTTACTTCTTGTTCGACTAGTTTAATCCATATTTTGATAGATATAATACCTAATTATATTTTATCATCAATTCGTCATGTTGATGCCCCATATGAGACAACAAGTAAAAATATTATGTCATGAATATTAATTTATTTTGAAATTCATTACTTAATTAAAAATAATCCCTTTTTGGGACTTCACGGTAAATGATATCATATCCACCAACATTTTCAAAAACTAGGTGTATATAGATTCAACTGAGGGATATTGTATTAGAACGATGAGTTGGGAATACTACCAAAACAATTATCCCATCCTGAGAAACAATGATCTATTTCGACAAATAAAATTCATGCTTAGAAATTTGAGGGATGGACCAGAGGTTCTATATAAAAAATTATGTATAATCACACAATTATGTGATAAAATGATATGTTTGGATACACAGATAGTTCAATATAAATTACCAATAGGTCACATAAATGTTTAATTAACAAAATTATCGTCTTTACCAGATGCCTCTCTAATAGTGTACAATGACTTATTGTTCATGATGTAAAATATTCATCTAGTATTGGTTATGGAAGAAATAAATAAAGGGACTCTTAAACATTAAATCGATGCCCCCTACCACATTCAGGAGGACATGGGGTAATCAACAAACCATTTTTTCACTAATATTATTGTATTCACTCCAAGTTACCATAGTAGAATCTCTAAAATGTAGACATTATTCCATCCATTATACTAAATTAATTAACTCATTCTTTGATTTTGACATTTTCCTACCAAAATTTATTTCATTTTAGCATGTCTAGATTATTTCATTATCTCAATCTCATATATATTATCAAATAAATCAATCATTAAAAATTACCAAATAATCCAAAATATAATATCCTATCCAATAATTATAACATTCCATTCAAGAGAACATAACATGAATTATTAATGAAATAAGAATCCTTATTGATGAATATATTCCCATCCTTCATAGAAGTTATGCTTCAAAAGGATTGATATATATAAATAAGACCTAGTGGGAAATAACTCTATTATTTTTCTAATTCTATAGAACAAAAGAGTATATCTAGATTTTATTAATTATATTTAATGGTCCATACATGGATTATATCTCTTATTTTCATGCCTTACTTATTCCTATACCATTGAAGTAAAAAATATAATGGGTTTAGACTTAAGTTTGTATTTTTCTACAATTTATGGATATTCATCATGATAATTTTTATACCTTTTCCATATCATAAGATCAAAAATATTCCTAGATTTCCTAGGGTTCATGACTAACAAGAAGAGATTCTACTTTTTCATAGGGTTCCAATTGTGGGGATTTGAACTGGAAAACATTGCGTATATTTTAATTGGATTTCTAGGGTCTTGAATGTTATACTAATAGGGTAGTTCAATTTAAGACCATCTTTCTTGATCCTATTGTAACTAATGTTTTGATTCATCTACCTAGAAAATATTTTTAATTTATTTTATGGTAGTCTATCATGTAAATTCTATTATTATATTTTTTGATGTCCTTTCCTTGTCCTTATATTGTTATATTTTAATGTCTTCGAGTATTAATCTTCTTATTTCTATTGTATAGTGTTTTATAGATCGAACTGTCTTTTTTTTAATATGTTGAATACATGTACGAAGTATACCCATGTATGGTATTGACACCATTAATACATAATTAGGGTTTCAAGAATGAATGTTTAAGAATTATTATAATACCCTAAATTCTCATTTATATTTCCATGAATGAATATCCATGAATTGTTATGAAGCACTGAATTCCTGATGAAGTTATGGATGGTGAAAATTAATAACGGGTTCTAACACCTAAAATTCCTTCTTCAAAGGTTCATTTAGATGGTGATGGAAGGTCAGGGATGTGGAATCCACATGTATTGATGGTATATGGGTTTTTTATATCATCACCCATGATATTGAACAAGGGGTGATGTTATAGAGCATACATGTTATGGATGATAACTTTTACACTCTTACGTGGTGAGTTCCACTGTAATTCTTCCGGGGCTCTTGTGGATTGGAGGTCTTTTCCTATAAATATGATACATCACTTGTTTACTGTTCATTATATCTTATGAATAAGCCTATATGTTATTATATTAATTTTTAAAATATGGGATCCCTTCCCCATTCATGGTCTATAAATGATTTTTTAATATTCAAAAATTTGGATAATAAATTTGGATATAGTGAAAATGATATCTAGGAATGGTTCCAAAATACCATTTGTGGTTTTTTATGGTAATGAATCATGGACCCTGCATCATGTTATTTTGAGTCATGTTATTAGGTCCACTATGTGGTTAAATAATTGAGTACCACATTTTTTTTAGAATTGGCCTAGTGGAATAACACCGAAGATTTTGAATCCCCCTGAATAGTATGATCATGGGAAACTAAATAATGATTAAGGATTTTCATATGAAATGTGGAATAGATATTGGTGATTATTGGTCAAATTTAGTGTCTCATGTAACCCTAACAATACCTCATGGATTTAAGTGGAGCCTGTCTTCGAGAAATAAAATATCCAGTTGGCAGAAGCTCTAAGGAATTATGTTAGTCACTATTGTATCCAATTGGGGTACTGTCAAATTAGTTAGACCATGTTACCAATCCACTATTTTGAAGGTATAATATGAATAACATAGTGGTATGGGGGATCTAGAGAAGTAGGAAAACTCAAGGAACTAGTGGGGGTATCAACTCAGACATCAAGGACATGAAGGGGAATTATAGAAAAATATATATCCAAGAAGGGTTTGAAAACCCTAAATGTTATTCCACTATCTAATGGACACATTACTATAGAGATGTTATGTGAAAAACTATCACACTAAATTATCCATGGTCTACCGGGGTCCAACGTGCATGGATCAACATTTACTATTTCCACATGATGGGCCTTATGAGATTTGTCGCTTTTATTTATACTCTAATTTATCTCCCTAAACATGGATATGAAGTGTTTAGTAGGAATAATCGTTACATTTTCTAAAAAAATTAGGTTTTCATATAGACATTTTTTAGATCTATTTTTCTCACAATATAGGGTCTTGTGATTTGGACCATTGATTGAAACTTCTCAAGACTAATTATTGAACAATATTTATATAGTATATGGTCATGATGCATGTGGACATACTATTAAGGAATTGATATGAAATAGCTTATTTCATATTACCCTGGTCAAGAGTACTCTAGTATTATTTTTAGTATGTTATGAAAAAATTATTAATTGAAACTCAAGGTTCTATAATTAGGAGTAACGATATGGGACATTCATTCCTAATATGATCAAAAATCACTCTGAGATGATCATCTCCACTAAAATAAAGTTAGACCTCACTATATAGAAAATGAACTTTTTAAAAGACCAAAGTAACTCTTGTTTATGTGACTATCATCCTTACATAGATCTCACTCATACTTGTATATGTATATGAGGGATGTTTTCTTTTCTGAGGGAATAAGATATTTAAGACAACAATAGATGCTAAATATAAAAAGATTGTTTTATGTATTGAGAATCTAACAAATGATGACGGATGAACCCCATACATTTGTGGACTAATCATAGGCTATTATAGTCCTTTGATAAAAAGTAATGGTGTATTATGGACTTCATGCTTTTACATAATGTTAGGGTGACACACCTACCATTTATTTTATGATCATAAGATAGTGATGTCTTCCTTAAATTTTAACATCATGTTTTAAGAACATGGTAACCATTAATGAATTGTACTATCTATCTCTATGAATTCATTACATTGGCTGAAGGAATTTGAATGTTGGTGGAATTATTTGTCCTTAAATATACATAGCTATGGTTATCCATACAGTTTAATCCCTTTTTAACAAATATGACTCATGCAAAAAAAAATCATTCGTTTTCTTGACTCTTATATAGGTGAAGTGAGCTTATACAACATGACAATCCTTTAAAATTTCATGTTACTAAATCTTGGAAGAAACATTTTAGGAATAAAAGACATCCATGTCTAGAGTTTCCTAGTTTTCTAGATGAATTTTGTAAGGGTGGGAATCATTCAACATTTATCTCTTTCAAAGAGTCAAACTTCATTGGTATGGATCATTAAAAAATGTGGATTCACAATTTATTAATTTTATGTTTGGGGCTATGTTTTAAATATCACAGGAATGAATTCATATCATGTGATAATAGTAATTATTCAACACATTGTTCTATAGAAATTTACTGTCCCCTTCAATAGATCCAACTTTATGCATTGAAGATGGACATGTTTCACTAAAAGGAGATTTCACCCACTATTTCATAGGTTCATAATCTCATATAATTGGGGATACCATAATGGATAATGTATTATGCATTAGGATATTCATCCACTAGTTGAGGAATCATTTCATTCTTATGGATAAACAAGATTAGTAGATTGCAATATGGATCATGAAATAGGGAATCATGTGATATTGATGAGTTCATGGATGGGGTCCAGATAATATACTATTGTATCACTAATTAAATTAGTATGATAGGAATCATTAAACATGTATTTATTACATGAGGCAGTTCCCTTCACCGATCGAGCTCGATCACAATGGATGGGGGATTATTGTTTTGAACAATAGAGATGTGCCTAGTGTTAGCGAACATGGTCATCCCATCCTATCCTATAACAAAAACAATTAATAACTATGTAGTTATCATAAAGATGACTACCCATGCATATATATCTCATATTAGGTGAGGGGGTTGGTTTTATCTTCCCTTAGTGATCTTTGAAATTATTTTGGGCTAAAGGGTCTTTTACGTAGACTGTGGTTATATGTAGCGAAATGGTTCCTATATATCATGTCCTTGTATGATGGTGATGCATTTTTTCCTATCATAAATATATTGAAAAAAATAAATCTATAAGAATTTTTAGGTATTTTAGGGTATACCATATGTCATGTACAATAATTTAAGGATAAAAGGACATATTATCAAGATGAATGACCAACATAAGGAATTTTTTATATCCATGGTGATCCATATCGTATAATGAATGGGTAAAAGGATATTATGTTATAATATTTTTTCAAAATTAGAATGATACAAAAAACATGAAAAATTAAGGGAACCTGAATCCTCATTAACTATTTTTTTATTTGAATATAAATCATAACCCAATAATATATGAGTCAATGTGTTGGGGATAATGGTTGGTATAAGTCAACCATTAATAACGAATAAATTAAATAATCATGCATTTAGGATAAAACATACATGATTTAAGGGGGGCATTACTTTAGGATTAAAATATACACAATGGTCAAAATCTATGGTGTTTTATTATTCAGTAGTGACTAGGAACCGACCCCCTTGAATTTTACATTGCCTAATATAAATTATCTACATGGGCACCAAGAGTGTGTGGGATCACTGAACATGGGGTTCCAATAGATGAGTATCAAATTATTCAATTAGTTGGTATTAACTCAGATATTGAATGTTTGAATTAGGTTCATTGAAAATATTATATTGAATAAGGGTTCGAGAACCATAATGTATAACCTAATGTTTATTGAACCCATACTTATGGTAATTTGATAAAACATGAATTTATTGAGTACTTATTCATCAGGGGATAATCTTTTCAATATAATGACCCCTTATGATGCAGTTCAAAATAATGTGACTTGGATATGGTCATGTAGTTTACATTCATGTGAATATACCATGGTTCCCTATCATTGAATCGAATAAAACCGAATTTAATTAGTATCAGTGTCTTTCATGAGACCGTAAACTCACATGAGTAATGATCTCTGTGATACAAATGAGTCAACAAGAGAGAAAATTGATTCATGTGTGTGTTCTTGAAAAGGAATACGGGGGGAAATATACCTATTGGAATAAGTATTAATCACCACAAATGATTGGTTACTAGAAATAAACATATTTAACTCAAAATATTATATGTGATTGGTCCTATAATAAATGATCCTGGTGTCACTACATATCAAGTGATGATTGGAATCAAAAAACAAGTAGTTCTAAAAAGTAAGAACCCCTTTCAAATGTCTATCTCATAGGATGAAAGGTGGTATTTTTTTAAAATGATATAATTGGGCCTAGTATTTGATAACAAGGTGAAACTATGTATCCTATGGTAACACGAATCATTCCACACATAACTATTATATAAAAAATTCCTAAATTTAGTTTATTCCAAATGTAGCGAGGGGTTATTTTCCCCCTTATTTGATAGATATGACCTATGATTTGAGAGCTGAGTGTAACTATGTATCCCATGATAATAGGAATATATCCACATATAGTTCTTATACATGGTTCCATATATGGATCTAACTCTCACATAATGATAAAGGAATCTTATTTTTTACCATGTCACTACGGCTGGGATCATGTGAACAATACTTATACATGAATATAGTTCTCATACATGTTGAATTCAATAATAATCCAAGGAAATTGAAATCCAAAAATCACTATATATATAATTAGAATGAAAATCAATTTGCATGCAGTTCATGTAGGCAAAACCCCATCCAATAAACTGGTCCAAATATGCGAGGAAGGAAATTTGTTTTCACCATCTATCACATATTTCACTTTCATTTCATTCATGGGCCACATTTTTCGACCGAATATAAGTAGTTTTATGTATCTAAATATAGTATATAAATTACATTGTTTAATTTCAAGTGAATACAATGTATGTGACCAACATTTAAAGGTCCTTGATTGAGGAACTCATCATGTTTCAATTTATATTCTTACCAAAAGGACTAGAATTTTGAAAAGGAATAAATAATTGAAATGTTTGATTCTTCTTTCATGTGGGGGAAATGGAGTATATAAATCATATCATTAAACCCATATAACATGGATGATTATTTGATTATTGCTGGGATCAATATAACACCATTGGAGAAAATATCATATTGAGTTAGGGGGATTTCCTCTTATTTCAAAATATCCACAAGGAACAAGATATGAATATATATATTATCCACCTATTAATACTAGAGAATGTCTTTATAAGGAAAAAAATACAGCATTAGGAAAAGATCTGTGGATTTTTTATTCATCAGTGAATCCTAGAGAGATTCATTTCTGATTTTTCAATCCCTATCACCCATATGTTATAAGGGGGAACCATAAAGATTTGCGCTCAATGTTCATAAAATACCAAGAGAATATGCACTTGAGGTATCTAGTGATGTAAAAATGAAAATAGGATATCAAATTTTCTTAATAGTAAAGGGGGTATCCAAAGGGATTTAGATATTCTAAGAAATTAGTTATTCATTAGATATACATGATCCAAAATTAAAGGGTACAATAATTGGTTGTAATAATTTTTCATTGATAATGTTTATGATGGAAAGATTGGTAACATCAAGGGAATCTGAATCCACATGAGTAGTTATGTTATTGGAAGTGTAAGTCAGAACCAAATAATATCTATGTCAATGGGAGATGAGGACTAGGTTATATAAGAAAACTATTAATAACTACTAAATCCTTTATAATGAACATTTATTGAAATAAATCCTAGTTTTAATGGTGGTCATTCCTCTAGTAACATATTTTCCTCTATGCACAACCATTAAGGTATTGTGTTATACACCAATAAATTCCAATGGAATCTCTTTAGATTTATTATTCCCTATTTCTAGTGCAATATTGGGACGAACCAGGTTTATATAGTCCCAAGGTCCAAGGGGTTTTATGAAAACTGTATAAACTTTAGGAATTTATTACTGCTAACTCAAATATATAGGATATGAAGTTGGTTCCTGTAGAATGTAACAATCAAGTAGGTTTTTAGTGCCCTACAATCTAAACCACCATGTATTGAACACATTATCTGGTTAATGGGATAAAACATTCAATTCTTGAGTACTTAGTCATTAGTGGGATTATTTATTCCTAATGAATAACTTGTGTTATATAGTTTAACATCATGAGATCAATATATGGTCGTTCAATTTAATTTCATGGGACTCTAATGTTAATATATATATTTTAATAGAATAATCTGAACTGCAATGCTTATAGAGGCTTTCTAGGGTCCCTAAGCACACACCGGCCATTCTCATCATTAGAAACAACATATTATCGGGAAGTCAATTACACAATATGATAGTCAATGGAAGGAAATTTTTTTGTTCTATCCACATTTTAATGTGGATTATAATTCCAACATATATCTACTTATCATAATGGGACATAGTTTAAATTTATTTGAATTCATGGTGGGGCCTCATGTTGAAAATCTAGAAATCACTATATATTCATTGGAAACAGAAATCAAGACACACATAGTTCTTATAGTGAAAAATCAATATATAATCATTATCAATATTTTGGGAAGAGACCATTTTCACCTTTATATCTTACATATGGTCTTAGGATTTAGGATCTGAACTTCACTATGTATCCACAAAAATTAGTAATCAAGCCGCACATAGATCTAATAGAAGAATCCTCAATGTAGGACAAACCAATACACAAGGGAAGGGGATTTTTTATTATAGATTGAACAATGATTTTTGATCTAGGAATCACTATGAATCTTATGGAAACAACAATGAAGGAACATGTAGTTCAAGATAATGATCCATGTACTAGTCTATCCCATATAGAAATATGGGGGCATTTAATTATCTATTTATTTTATATTTTGGTTGGGACACATATTTTTTATCCATGAATAAAAATTATCCATTGTTAATAGGAATAAATCCACACCCATTTATAATATACAAGATTTAAATTTTCAAATTTGACCCATAATGAAGGGGTATTTTTTCTTTTAAAAACTTCTTTTGGACCAAATTTTTGAGATTTGTTTTCATTTTGTATCATGTGATAATAAGAATCAATCCCCACATAGTTCTTATATGAGAAGAATCCATATATATATACAAACAATATGTATGGAGGATGGGACATTTAGATTTATATATTGTGACTAGGACTTATATTTTGGATCTAGGAATCACTATATATCATGTATCAATATGAATCAAGACACATGTAGTTCTTAGGACTGAACCCTTATGCATATCTTACTTCCACATAAGGAATACAGAACATCTCAAATTTATTTTTCATCCACCTGTAGCCAACTAATGTAAAGTGAGACTCTATTTAATTGATATCAGAGATTGAGGGAGAATGAAACATGATTGATGTGGTTTCAGTGTAAGTTTCACATGATAATACCTTTCACTCATGTGGGGTTGTTGGAAGTAGATCACATAAAATGGAAAACCCATACCCATGAAAATCTATCTACAGATCTAGATCATGTGTAATAAGAACAGCTATACCCCACAAGGTGACCACATTACATGAAATTTATCCCCATTTTATAAGACATTCTCCATGCAGTTTAATCTTATACGGTATGGATGTATTTTGTACAGTTTAGAATAACGTGATAAAGAATTATTCCATGAAATTTAAGAAATATGTTATGTACATTGAGATGCTGTTCAATTTAATGTATTTTTTCTGTGAAATTTTCATTGTCATGGTAAAATTGATGTTAATAATTTCATAAAAAAACACAAATTTTTGGGGGAATATATTATTCTCCATCCCTTATGCCTAATGAGTATGACCCATTTGTGTATACTTTGTGTACAACATAATTACATTGCCTCATAAGTTCTATTATTGGGGGTTTCATTCCAAATATAAAATTTTTAATGGAAAACAATAAAAATTACCCATGGATGAATTAATGGTGGATAATATTGTTGTTAAATGCGTAGGTAATCCAATTATGATTGAATTCAAGGTTGTGTATAATATGAAACATTTTCTCCCTTTTTCTCCAACTCGTCAAATAAATTTTTTGATAGTTTATCATCAAATATGTTCACTCAGATATCTATTTAGAGTGAGTGAAATTGTACTTTGATGGGTAACACTTCCTCTGTTCCCTAATCCAATGAATATTGTAATTATTTTTTATAAGAGGGGGTTTTGGTATGGGTGGACAATAAATAATGAAAGATCTTATAAGTCCAAGAACTATTGTATTTTCCCACCATTTTCTAGACTATATATGATTGAGTGTTATTAAAGGCCTCAATCTATGAATCTTCAACCACATGATAGTGATATGAATGGTTATATTGGTTGTTATACATCATACAAGCATCTTTAACATAAAATAATAGAAGTTTTTCCTAGTTTATATTAATATTATGTGAGTGTTATTAAATATAGTGATAGTTTTAAACTTCATTAGGTTGATGATAATTTTTATATTGATATTATTGAGGTGTATATAATTATCCCATCTTGAAAATAAGTCATTAGTATTAATAAAATTGTTGATCATTCTGGATTTATGTAGGAAATATATCCCTATATTGTCCATTCTATATAGGAATAATTTTTAAGAATACATTCTTCTGTATATAAATTTAAGTGGGTGATGAAGTAAATTTTTAGGAATCTGACATGCATAACACCTCATGGTGATTTATATGTAGTCCAATATCCTTATCAGCTGTTAGTAACAAATAATTTTAATTTTATAGGAGAGACTAGTTGCAAATAGTTCAACACCACAGGAACCTACATGGATTTCCGTAATAATGACTAGATTCTATTTTAATATTTTATCTAAGGAGGAATCTATTAATTAGACATTTATAGAGTGGTTTCTACTAATTTGGACCATCTCGAAGGGTGATGTTTATTATTCAGCATCGATCTTTTTCCTTTTCGTTCGATCTAGCGAGATGGTCCAATTTTTAATATAACCTATTGTGGGATCAATCCTTCCTACGGTGGATTTCGGCTCATCATGCTTATGGGGATATTAGATATAATAAATGTTTTCCATGTGATAAAAGATGACCTTTAAGATTACCATTTTTTGTGTTACGTGGAAGTCTACGTCATCTTGATTGGGATTGAATAGGAATATTGTATCATTTTCCTATACATCATCTAAATCACTTTGTGATCAAGCGATGTGATATAGTGTTGGTTTGAAATGGAATTCTACAATAAGGCCTCTTATGTAAAAAATGAAGGGTACAATTATTCATTATTGATGGTGTATTCACCATCGATCTATTTGACAAATGATAGAAATTGCCTCTCAAATTTAGTTAATTTATCAGTAGTTGTTGGTCCATATATAAGCCTATGTAATGATCTTGTTTATCTACCTCATTAATAGTGTTTCCTTTAAAAATGAGAAGGTTTTTTGAATATATACCTTGTATGGAGAAAAACTATTTTCCTAATTCCAAACCCGATAAACTCCAGGTTTTAAATTTTCATTCATCTTACACATCTAGATGCACCATAAAATTGAATATCATATATTTGGGGTGTGTCCAGGGAAAAGACTTCTCTATTTTAATTTTTTGTGTCTAGTAAAAAATTTTCATCTTATATGTTACTGTAAGGAAATATGCCATTGGCTATCAATAAATGCCTTAAGTGACATGAATTGAATGTCATATGGATGAATAATAACAAACATATGGATAAATTCCATATTAACATTTGGTAGCCAAGAATACAAATGAGTGGATCAGTATGAGAGAACAAGTAGAAATCATAATGATGTATGTAATGCCACAAATTTTTAACTTTGAAGATGAGAACAATACAATTATTCTCTATATAATGGTATCATGTACGTATATCTATCATTGTTTTACTATGGTAATAGAGACTATTTCTATTACCCAAATAAATTTTCTATTCAACAATTAAGTCAACCGATAATTCCATGGAGACCACATATAAGTTAATTCAATTTATTTTTTCGTGATAAATAAATAATGATGTATGGAACATGTAGTACATAAGTGACTCAAATTATTCTTGGTAGTCATCTTCCTTCAAATAGAATGCTCTCATTATCATTGACCTAGATCAGGGGGGATATTCTCCATCATGGATAGCTATGAAATAACTGATATAAGAAATTTTCCATTAGGTACACCTTAATTCATTATGTTTTAGAAGATGATGAATTTATTTTATTTCACTAGTATTTTATAGATAATCAATAATTTTATGGTGGAATATCACAATGATAATGATTTTCCCTTACATTACTCCAAAAACACAATTCAGATGGGTCAACTTGAAAATTTGATAATATAATTTTGAAAATATCATTTGAAGACTAGTTAGGTTATCTAGGAAGATTTAACCACTATATCATATATGCATCATGTCCTGAACCTCCCCAAGAACGGTTTACAGATTATATGCATGATCCATTGATAAGAAGTTCTCACATTATTTAATCAAAGGTCCATGAACTGGTAGAAAAGTTTTTTATGACGTTCTCCGAAGGTCATGGATTCCACATGATCAATAGATATCTTCATTTGGTTATAATAAAAATATTAATCCATTATATAAAGGTAATGGAATCCAACCTTTGTATTGATTAAAATTTAATTTATTGGGTTTATTAAATCATCATTCATTAATTTTTTATTAATATCCTCAAAATTGATGAAGTGCCTGATATACCTGTTCATCTTAATTATGACAAAAATATTTTCATTTCATTTTGGGTAATTAAACTCTCCTAAAATAATTAATTTGATCACCTTTTCCAATTCAAATTATACATTATTTTCCTAAAATGGGTGAATTAACATGTATTCTTTATAGAAATAATCAATGCTTGTAGAGAATTACTAGATGATGAGTATCAACATCCGCGTTCAACCATGGATTATTATTATAGATTCAATAAAAAAAAGATCGATTATTCTTGAGAAATGAAATTTATATATCCTATTCTTTAGGAGGAATAGTTGTACTTATTGTTATAGGTTGTGGGTCTTCTTCTATTCTCATATACACCTATTTGATCTTATAAATGATAGTGTATATTTCTTCCTCATATGTGTGAAGGACGTTCCTATATACATCATATTTATCACCCATCTATATTTTTCTGAGGGAATCTTTAGGAATTGAGGATAATTTGGGGACATCTCTATCCCTATAAATGTATAAGAGACCAGAGGGAGAGACATAGTCATATTCAACCTTCAGATTCACCATGGGTGATTCTAGGGTTGTTTTTTATTCATTTATACTACTACTGGTGTTAATAGATTCATGGAAATATATAGTTATAATAGATTTCATTGGTGTATTATTTATTTTTTCTAACAATGTAAATAAATTTTCATACCCTGATGCGAAATTAGTCTTGCTACCCCATGGATAACCCACTTTGGATGGTGTTATCAATTTCATTTAAACATATGGTAGTAATGTTTTTGTTTAATTAAACCTCTCATGGATTGACTCTAATTCGCCAATCATATTTATGGGAAACACATAATCACAAATTAGTATACTCTATGGATTTGGAGGGGTGGTTCCCTATACGTTGGGAGCAACAACCTATATCACACCCTCCATTAACAAATATTTTCCTTACCTTTTATAAAAACATTCCCCATCATTTATATACTCACATGATTCAATGGGTGTGTTATCAAAATATAGTTTTATGACCATTCCATTTGTGTTGTATCTTAAATATTGGAGAACTATTGATGGAACCACTTGATTGATATGAATCCAAGGACTTCCAATATGTAAATTTTATTATGTTTCCTACTGGAAAACTATGAGCCTAGTGTGAGGCATGAGGTCACAAAATTGATCCTTGATCATGATATTTACATGTGTACATTTCTTTCCATTTTTATACAATTGAATTTTTAGCTTAATTAGATAAAAATTCTCCTTACCATATCCTAAATGTTCGATGGTCCATAACAAGGTGAGTTTGACTGTAGAACCACTCTATACCAGTTCCCTATGGATATTGACTTTTTCAATCATTCCTAAAACTTACAGGGGGTCTGATATGTCCTTGGATCAAATATTCCTAAACTTTCTCCTTGAATGATATGGTGTTATGAAATTATTATAGTCTTTTTTTCACACAGTAAACATTGGTTGCATCAATTTCATTCCCAATCCCTTTTGAATTCATGAGGGCATTAGTATAGGAATCCTTGAGTTATTTTGAAATATGGATAGAATTCAAGATTTAACGATTGTCTAAGGAATTCATTTAATATTTTATAATGTCAAAACAATTCATTGGTCTAGGTTTCTCTAAGTGGGTTTTCTATATATTATTTTTCTTATTATATCAAGTGTTTGATTTAGCAGGTCCTAATTTTAGGGAAGAGTTCAACTGAGCAACTATTAATAATGGAATATGACACACTAGCCAACCCATCAATTTTATATTTTGAAATAGGTACACCCCCAAAAACATTTTTTTTAAGATGAACATGATAGAATCATAACTAAGGGGAAGTTCGGAAATAATTTGAACTTATTTAAAATTTTAAAGTGATCATATGAAGTTATCAACCACATATTCAGATTTCACAATGATGTGGATACATTATTGGGGTTGAACATTACTGCACTATCTGTTGTACATTATTATTCTACATGCTCACCCATTATCTCTCCAACCCAAAAAATGGAACTCATATTTATAGGTATATTCATCATCAAATTAATGTTATGTTATGTGAATAATTTTAAAATAAAAAATTGAGATTTTATTTGATGGTGATTCGATTTTTTATAGTGGCTATCGTTCTTTGGAAAGTTTAGTAAATAAATATTAAAGAGTTAGATCAAGTATGGGTGTTCAATATGACTCATTTTCTTATTTAGTTTTTGAGTCTTATTTTTATGTCAGCCTTTAGAAGGTGGATTCAATTAAGTCTCCCTAGGTTATAGAATCATGAAAAATATATGAAGATATTCTCTAAGGGTTGTGTTAGATCATTCAACTTTCATCCATGTCATCCAGTTTCCGAATTTTGGTTCCAGACTAGTAGGAAACACATTATATTTTCCCTCTTCATATAGTTGGATGGTAGTGACACATATCGTCTACATTGTGGTTTCTCCCAATATCAACTGTTTGGAATCAACCATTCCCTATTGGATGTCTTTAAAGATAAATCAGTACTAAATGTTGTGAATTCCCATCCTATAAAAAGGTAAATAGTTGAAGAAATCAATAATGTTATTCTCAAGGTATTTCAAAGGATTAATTTGTTTGATGAGGTTTTTTATTGTATAATAAGAAAATTCTAGGAATTTATTCATCTCTGAGGGATATACATTTTTCTTCCATTCTGAAAATCATGGGTGACAATGAACAATTTTTACTTATGGATGAGGGTGGTATTGTTACTACTTCTTTTCAGAGAGAGTCACCAAGTGAATTTAATCCTACCTTGGTGACATTTAGGGTATTTTTACTATTTTTTGGTTGAAGTTAACAGATTCTTCTTTTCTAGGATTTTTTTCATGTTTTATATAAATGGTTGAAGATTTGGAATTATTTCACTAAATTGAAACTTATCGGTGTGTCTCTATTTCTCAGAAATCATTGATTCCACCTTGGTATTTTATTAGGATTAATGGTATTCATATATCATATTGACAGATCAATATATAGTTTTTTAGAAATTACTCTTGCGATAGTGGGATACTGAGTGACTATGTCAGACCCTTCCATCTAGTGATAATGATATAAAACCTCTAATTTTTACATTATTTTCAATTAGTGAGGTCAATGATAATTATTTTTCAAATAATAGATATCATTTGATAAAGGAATTAATGATGATGGTCTCCAAAGTTCACAAAATACCCATTTGAAAGAGTACTTTACCAAATGATGGTTGGACTTACCAATTTCTATGGAAATGTTTTTAGATTTTTCAACATGTGCTAGTATCACTATCCCATCAAAGTAATACAACCTAACAAAATGTGTGTGACATTAAATATTGGGCCCCTCGTTCTATTAAAGGATGATAATATTGGGTTACCAAAAATAGGCAGGGGAAAAGTTTCATTCACCCATTTGGGGAAAAACATTTCAAGATACATAGTGGCATGTTGCCCCTATATAGATTGTATTTGAGAACATAGTGTCTCAATGGAGATGTGGTGTTTTAGAGAAACCACCATTAAGATATCTTCCTAGTTATAGGGAGTGGATGAGGATTTTTATAGTTTTCTTGGTTCCTAATCATATTGATATATAATATATGATGGGATCAGATGATAACCCTAATAAGGAGGTGGTTGTCCCCATAAGGAAGGAATGTCACATTAATTCTCAACACCAACATTTATATAAAAATTTCATGTATATATGGATCCATAAATAGGCCCAAATTCCACACTTATAGGTGGCTTTCCTTTCTCATGATTGGTTGGAGGATGTATATATATTTCCCCTTAGAGGAAAAACCCATTGGAAATATTCCCTAGAGTAATTATTCATTATGTTATCTGATATATATAGGTTATTGGATATCCTTTATCATCAGATTATGTTTATTTTAATACCTAGTTAGTGAATATACACCACCTACCTCTTAGGGTTCAATTTCTACATAGGTCACTCATTTTTTTCATCTTGATTCACTTCATTTTATGTATCGATGGTGAAAACATTCACTGAGTAATATATAACCAAAGTAGTCACCCCATAATTAATAAAATAGTATGGTAGCTTGGTACTATTCAATTCCCCTTTAAGTGTTTTGGTATGAACATTAACAACGGCATTATTCTTTATGGGTTATATTAGGGTTATAACCTAAAAATTTTTTATTTCCTTTTCTAGATGTTCACCTATCTATGTACTTTGAATAGTGTCCATTAGAGCGTTTCGGGTCATTATTCCCCAGCAGGCCCTGAATAATAGTGGTGTTTCCATTTGTGGGAGGAATTTTGGGATGTCATTCATTCTTAATTAACAATATCATATAAAATACATATTTCCATTCAGGTGATGATAAAAATTATCCCATCCCTACTAGGTGGAGTTGATTTGGAGCTGTCATTAGGACTCTATGATCATTTTTTTGGATTTTATGATTCCTATAACTGTGATTGAGATAAAATTTACCGCATCCCTATAAGATGAGGTTGGTTTGAATATAAAAATGATTTAATTGGGATCCTATTGAGGATTGATAGCCATGTGGTGGTGGGGAGGTAAACAGTACCCCAACACTATGGACAAGGTTTGAACCTAGAGGAAGGATATAATGAATCAAATTTATATCATTCTGATTTAGCACCATTTGTTCAACATGTGGGATAGGTATAGTGGATGATTGGGATTTTATTCACTTATTATGGTGGGTTAACACGTTTTCCACACTTTTAATTTAATATTTGAGGAAAGTTCCCACTTTATCGAAATACCAATCACAGGATCTTGTTGGTTACTTCATTCTCATTTCATAGTGTTGTTTTCTTCTCAGATCAAATTATTATTGTTGGATTAATCAACAAAGACAAATTATACCCAGTACCATAATCTTTCATGGGGATATACCATTGCAATATTCTGTATTCGTTGATCTTTTCTACCATACCGATGGTGTTAATTGAAATAATTCACACTCTACACATCCTTGGATATGAATTTATAATATGGATTTGGTGAATATTTATTTAAGATATTCTATAGTGTGGAGGAAAGAGTGTTGTAGTATCTGGATATGCCTTTATGATATCAGGGTTTATGTTATATATAATGTGGCCATGTCTTTCTGAAAAAAAAGTGTTTTCATGTCCTAGATGTGACACTTATATCCATAACATGTGATGTGTCTGGATTTTAACAACATAATGGTTTCCCTCATTTAACGGTTAATGAAATAAATAATCTTCTCTTTTGATTCATCTAGAACTTCATTATCTTAAGTAGTGATGGTCCAAAACATAGTTGGTATATTGTCTCCATCTAGCTCCTTCTGTATATCCATGTTGTCTACTTATTTATTTGGGTTATATTCCTCCACCTCATTAGTCCATAATGACCACTTATTTTGGTCAGCTGCTAACTGAGATGATTAATTATGTGTTGTTTATGTGTCACTATATATAGTTAAACCATTAATTTTTACACCTATCTTCTTGAAGTAGTCTTAAAAAGTGAATTATTTCCTTTTATAAGAAATATATAATCCCAGAGATGTTGTAAACGATGTATATCTAGAAAACGTGTCTCTTTATCCATATCTATTATAATATGTGAAGGAAAATCATTGTATTTATCTCCATATACTTTGGATGAAGAGTCATTAGACCCTAAAAGTGTTGAAAATATTAATCATATAACCGCAATGACTTATGCATTGATAAGAATATTAATATGATCTTCATCTACTATCAGGGCCACATTAGGTATACTTGGATTTTGCGGTTTAGCAGGGATAAGATCCTACATCCCGGTGGCCACCAGAATATGTTGATGATTATATATTTTTGATGGAATATGAGCCTGCAGCTGAGAAGATGATAGATTATCATAGTGATATTCTAAATTATTTTTAGGTATATGAGCCTAACATTTAGTGGTTTCTGAAATATTCCCATAAAACATTGTCAAATTAGGGGAATGAGACCAATAAAAATGTGTATTCTATATTGAAATATTTTTAATGACCTACAAATATGATAAGGGATATGAGCCAACTATTATATATCCTCTAAATTATTCTAGTTTGGTATTTAATAGGTAGGATTAATAATATTATATTGGCCCTTATAAGCTAATGTAATTTTCCTAGTAGCTTCATCGGTACTGTTGTGAGCCTTCCCTGATGTAATTTCTAAATTATCATGATAGAACTCAATCAGAGTATAGATATAGGACCAAACTTGGTTTCACTTTGTAATATGTTATTGTTTATCTTTGAATGAAATGTTATTTTTTCAATTAGTGATCTAAAAACAAGATTGGTCTATGAAATTCAAAACCAAAATTTCATCCAAATCATGTTCCACATTGTTTATAGTATTAGGTTAGCAATACATCATGACATGTGTAATAATATGTAATTTATTAGGTGTATCAAATTGTTAAAGTTGATCATGTGAATATGATGTTTTGGGTCATGGTATAGAGATATATTCATATCCATTTATCTATACCAATATTGGGATATATTTGAAGACATTTTCTTCCACTACATCAATATCATTACACATTAGTAGAGAATGTGTAGGAATATAGGGATCGACATTATCAGTCGAAAAGAAATAATATTAGATATCATCAATTGAATTTAGGATATAATAACAATTCAATCCTCCTTATTTTATTATAATATACAAATTTAATTCTTATGTGGGGATGTGGGTATATTCATCCCCCATATTTTCTATATAAATATAGTATCCTACATAGCATGGGTGAGTATGAATGTGTGTGTGGTTTCTATTTTTCACCATAAAATACTTACATTATCCATCAGTGGAGATGAAGATATGAGGTAATTCCCATTGATGTGAATATTTCCACACATTATAGAATCTCCTTGTTATTTAGGTACGTGATTCATGGTGATTGATCTATTTTCTAGTACCCATAATAGGATACTCGTGAAAATTGATTAGATAGTGCTAGGACTAGTGGTTGAATGGAGATCATCATGGAAGCTCATGAATTAGGACCTAGCCTTATTCAACCCATTAATCTATCATCCTATGGTAAGGAATATATTTACTGGTTAACTCTAGGGATAAACTCCAGAGGTTGTTAGCAGTGGTTATTGCAATCACTATTTTCTATGCATCCCTCTAGGAGTTAGGTGGGAACATGAGTTTTAGCACCTTGAAACCATTGCATGGAACCATGAGGGGTAGGATCATATAGATTCATTGGTATACCCAAACCATCATGTTATCCACCTGATGTTTAGGGAATCTAGTGGATTACATTGTTTTTCTATCCATAATGAATTTTTCACCGTTAAGGTTCTATATTAATTGATTGATTGTTACATTATATTTATTCAGGGTGAAGTTTTTGAAACAGCATCAGTAGTCATAAGGTTAACTAGGAATAACATCTATGTAAATTGAGTTATCACTTGTTTTAACCGTTCTCAATTAGACATACATATGTTGTTCATTCTTGTTGTTATTTTGGCTATTTTGCATTCATGGGAATCAGAAAAAATGACTAATTTTTTGAGAAATAAGGATTCTATTTGTTATTGATTCATGTTGGGATCAACAATGTTTTTTTAAGAGATATGCACAAAATGGCCTTCTGTGAGGTTAACCAATTTCATCATTTCTGAAATATTCTCATCAAGTTAGGAATTATTATTTCTCATAAAAGGTTGTGAAAATGAAATGGCTGCAAATGATAAGAAAAATATATCCATTTATATTCATTTAAGGGTTTTGATAGTTTAATGGTTATAAATTCTCTTCACCATTTATGTCTCTATATGAACCTCACAAAAGTTTCCAAAACTGTAACAAGCCACAGGTGTAACACCCCAAGTATTATGATTTATTAATTTTGACAATTGTTTTTAAACATGAATTAAAATAAACACCAAATGAATCTTGTGTTTTATGAAACACCAATTTAATCTTGATTTACAAGAAACACAATGTTACACTTGCGCTACAATAAACACTATGTTATCTTACTATACACTTGACAGTGATTTTTGAAAAAACCATGATATATTATTAATAAAGTTATTCAATTGTAATATATATATCTTAGCCATTAAAATTATTGTGATAAATATTAGAAACTATTTTTAAATTATTAAAAATAGTTTTTTCATATAAAGTAATCAAATTAATAAAATTATCATAATTTTTCATAATGTCATTATATGTTTCCAAAATACTATTTTCACAAAAATAATTGTATTTTTGTAAAAATAAATAAAAATTAATTTCTCTCAATTTTTAAAACCTAATTTCAGAAATTCTTCATAATTTATTATATCATAAATTCATTATTATCATATAGTGATTTTTCATATTTTTCTAAAATGTTTTAATTTTTTATGAACATTGAAAAATACATATTCTTAATATAAAGTTAAAACTAATTTATGTTATTTATAAAGTAAAATTATATATTATATTGTATCTAAATTAAAATTAGTTCAGTTATACATCCATTAATCCAATTTATGTAATTATAATAAATTTTATATATAATTTCGGTATAGAAACCTTATGAACATTGGAACATAATCTTTTTAAAAAACGATTTCTCACCACGTCTATGAGGTTAATATTTAAATAAAATTTTCCAATTCCGTGAATTAAATTTGGAAAAATTAATTTCATAATATTAAATAGAGTAATCTATATTACATAATAATGTTAGAATAATTATTAAAAATTTAAAAAATAATTACTGTTGTTAAGGTAAAAATTTGTTTTTCGAGGGTAAAACAAAAATAATAAGTGTTAAAAAATTAACCCATAACATAAATAAATCCCTTTTATGGATATATATCGACATTATATATTATATTATCTAGAATGATCCATTTTGGAACCATTTTTAATGATAAAAATGAGGGTACACTGTTTTTCTTTTCAAAAATACAAAGTGTAATACTCACCTCACTTATAAAAGGTCACCAGCTATCCTCTATTATTAAGCCCATAAAACATATTTTTTTCTTCCATTACCTACCGAAATAACATCCCAAAATCCATTTTATAACCATATAGCCCTTATTTTGGACATTAATCCAACTTAGGATGTATTTTGGTGAAATCATATGGAGGATATCTGCAGAAGAGGTAATGTTCATCAACGAGTGTATTTGTTTCATTTTTCCCCCAACTAATTAAATTATTATTATTATAAAATTATGATAAAATAACCTCTTTATAATTTTCATATATAGATGATTTTATTATAAGGGTATGACCTACAAACTTGTGTATTTCTTAAAAATGGGTTACAAATTCATCAATTATTTGTATGGTGGGATACAACCATACAATATGATGCCATTCATTCTTCCACTACCACCTATCAAGGAAGGAAATACTGATTGATGTATTATTTATATATTTTTTGTATGATCTTAATAAAATTATTGATTTATTATATCACACATACCTACATAATCTACATTTTTTAGGAAAATGATAAAGCCACTTGTGTGTATGATGAACTACCTCCTTGCAAAGTGATGTGATCCATTCACACATTACGTGGATTGAAATCAAGACATTTTCAGTAATCATGTGTGATATATATTTAATAAAAGTGTTTATATAATTATAATATATCATATTAACTTCATTATTTCTATTTAATAATAAAAAGGAAACAACATTCATGTGTACAGACTACCTAACGTCTCTATGAACAATGTTTTATTTTGTATCAATAAATTTTAAGGATTACTGTAAATAAATATTGTTCAAAAATATTATATTTACATAAAGGTTAAAATTTTGGAGATTATTAAATCAAGATCAAATTAACTGGAAGGAAATTTTTATATCAAAATGTATTTGAAATACAAAGGATCTATTTCCCAAAATGTGACTTCAACTAGGAATTGATAATTAACAGGTGATAGAAAGTAAAAATAAAATAATATATGTTATGATATATATGTATAAATATTGATCCTTGATAGATTTAATAATATAGTTATATTTTATTATATATTAATTTTTAAAATGTATGATGGAATTCAAGACGCAAGGTAATGGATTTCCATCACACTTTTTACTTTATTGAGACACATACCACATTTTGTACATATTTCTTTTATGTGGTTTATACACTGACATGTTTGTATTTATGATTATCATACATAAATTTATGTTTACTTACATATCCATTTGATAATATATTTTTCTTTACTTTTATGATTCAAAATAAATAGAAGTGTAAGTGAATTTTCAAAAAAAAATTCTTTGATATGTACGTTATGTTGTGCACCTATATTCATTCACAAAGAATATATATAAACTCTTTTACATTTAATATAATTAATTTGTTTAACTTATTTATATTTTATGTTGAAATTTACTTAATTCATTTATGGGGTTCTCATTCTAATGCTACCAAAGATGTAATGATTTTACTCCACATTTTCATCCTTTATTAGGAATATTTATGATTATGTTTATAATAATAAATTATTATAATCCATATCTCAAAAAAAATTATGAATTTTATTATCCAATAGTTAATCATGTAATTAAATTGTAATTCTATCATATTTACACTCTTTGTTACTTCAAATAAATTATAAATGTTTTAAGAAACTATGACTTTATATTTATCTTCATTCCGAAATACATTTTTTTTCCAAAAACATGTTTTATAAAAATAATTCAAAATGTTTTATTGTTATCTTGTGATTTTTAAAATACATATTTACACATGTTTGAATTTTTACAATTTTTTAAGAAATATTAATTTCATTTTCTAAACAATTCATGATATTATTTTTCCAAAAATGTTGAAAATATATTTTTTAATGTGTACTGTGTGAAAAAATACTATTATCATGACCATTATTTCAATTGAACCGTATTTTGAAATTATTAAATTTCATTTTTAAATAAAAAGATATTCAATTTTTATATGTTTTAAATATTTCTTTTCAAAGGGTAAAGGATATTTTCGTCAATGAATAATTTAGATGATAACTAAATATCATCTTCAATCTATGATGATATTGATTTTATATATACAACATTATAGATAGGATCTATGGATACAATTATTATTATTTCTCTATGTGGTTTATTATTACGATGGATTTTTATTTATAAATTCCATTTACATTCCATGGATTATAAAATGATAAATTTTTTTTGAAACCACTTTATTTACATGGGGTATTATAGGATGAAATGATGAAATTATTATGAAACATATATGTTTTCTACACATTATGATATGATAAAATGTTTATGAAATGAATTTCATTTATGGGTTTTGATATAAATAATTTTTTTATGTTCCTGTGGAACAAATATTTATGATTTTCATTTTTTGATGGGTGGGGAATATATCTCCTTCCTATTCATTGGGTAAATATTTATATATCACGAGATAGGTAAGACTATAATGGGTAGTGAAACTATATAAGAAAGGGAAATTATCTACAATGATGGTCTTGGGAGTGATCCTTGACAACTATGATAGTTGCTGGAGTGAATCCATTCCACCATGATTTCCATGGAAGTTATCATTTATTACTATGAAAAATATTTTCAATGCTAATGTGTATACTAAAAAGCAATATCTTATTACAATTTTCTGTTCTCCTTGATCATGTCCTTTTATTTCCTTATGATCTATGTTATATGGAATTAAAATATTTATTCCATGACACAATATTGTGATTTTTTATACAAGTTATGGGTTTTAAATGATGTAATAATGTTCTTATACCCTTATGTTCTTGTTATGATAACATATATCCCCTATTTACCCTTATTGATCATTTGAGCTCAACCTCTACTAGTTTCTCTTTTCAAATGATATGTATAATTGTTTTATATATGATTTGTATAAGAAGTGTGATAATTATTAATATCATTGAGGGATATTGTGTAGTTTTCCAATGGACAATGGTTCATGTTAATATGACTCTAAACTCACTAAAATATTATGTTCCTCATACATGTATTTTTGTAATGTAATGAATAATCCCCAAAAATGATGTCATATCAATGTATGATAAGTTTGGATTTCTATTGTTGGTATGAGAGTATAGTATTAGTTAACCCATTGAAACTATGGGGATAAAAACATAGTGATATTCCTAAAGACGTGTCTAACGATAAGTGTAAGGATGACTCAATGTATAGGGATTTTTCCTAGAATTTTGGTAAAGGATATAGTGAGTGGTCTATATGGAATTACATCCAGATCTGGATACTACGTGTGGATGAATCATTAAAATAGAGATACCTTGGTGGAATACATCCATAATGTGTGTGTTTAAGTAGACTCTATCATCACCCGTTGTAGGATAATGTGAATTTCTGTACACATAATTTAACATTATGGTGGTATATGCTTTGGAAATTCACAAACTCGTTACAACCTATTAGGAATGATTTATATTATTCATGACTATGAAAAAACTAATATAAACCTATGGTTCCATTAAATATATTATGTTGCATGATTTATACATTATATATGTGATTTTCACGGATTATGTGGTTCATCATCATCATTATTGTTTCTTACACTAATATTTTTTGTTTTAGTCAATAGATGGATCAAAAAATAATTGTGAAAATAATTAGTGTGATGGTAAATGAAATTTTTTTCCTGGTAATCAAATCATTATAGGGTATAGAATAAAAAATTATGTCACTATGATCAAAAGACTTTCATATACTAAGAATCCTGACGGACTTGTAAATAAACAATATAGGGAATTCATATCCATTTAATCCTTCAACATCAGACATCCACATTATTTCTATGGGTCTTCTGATCCACTAATTGAAGAAAAATGGATTAAAAGCACATAATTTTTTTTCTATTCTCTAGATTTTGTAAATTAGACAATTAATTTTGAGTTTCTATCATTTGGAAGGTGATGTTGATCTCGTGGAATCATATCAAGATTACGAGTTAGCATGATGAATTTAAATCCATGGATTTGGATGAGATCAATCACATATTTATAGATAATTTAATTCCTTATACTCATCATATAAAAATTAATAAATAGTTACAAGAAAAATGGAAAAAATGATAATTATTCCTTTAGTACCTATGAGGATTACTTTATAAGGCTTGTGAGGTACACTTTTGGTATAATTATCCATCCTGAAAATTAGGTTGATCAACTCTTCTATGGCCTAACACCAATTCATTGATGGCCGTTCTAGATAAAAGACTTCAGCATCTATGAAAATAATTTGAAATTTTATTTCAAGATGTAAATGGATGTTGGATGTATTGATTAATCTCATGGGTTTTAAACTAATAGCTAAATGAAACTCAATGGAAAATCTAAGAACTCTGGAGAGAAGTATATAATATTTTGTGGCTGAATGTGTGTAAATAATTATGTATAAAATTGTATTTATGGGACAAGTAAATATTTTATGTATTGATGAAAACGTCATTTGTAAATTTATTTATAATGTAATGTAAATTAGTTAGGCAATGATGAAAATATAGATACAACCACACAGAATAAACCACCCACACTCTAGTGATTCAAATGCAATGAGTATTAGAATTATGAAAACCAATTCTCATATTCAATCGTTATTGATGATAATCAATGTTAGAAACATTTTAAGAATTTAGATAGAAGTAAATTTCATGTCATTACTATATTTGAAGAGTGGGGAACTAAAGAAAAGGGAAAGGAACAATTATCAAGAACTCTAGAACTGATAATATATTATTGACTATGGATTTAAGAATTATTTCATATCTGAATAATTTTTAAGGGTATAAGGGTACGACCCAAAATATTAGATTTATAATTAATAGTGAAAATCCCTAATACTAATATGACCATATCTCATGTCTAGGATTCCTCTCTGGTTAAAGATGGTGTGAATATACATCCAGTAAATATTTTAATTCTTTCCTAAGATAAATTTGATGTTATCTTGTTAATTGATTATATTTTTATACATAATACCCACTAAAATTGATAATAAAAGGACGTTACATTTGTTATTCCAAATTAACAAATTATTTTCTATAAATGTAAAAAAAGTATGAGCTTTTAGTTGAGATAACATCCATTTCATAGATATAATTCTCATTCGTAAATAGTGATTATCTCAAATTGTTAGGGAGATAATTGACATCAACGATATGATTATTGTTTTGGAATTTGTTAAAGAATTTCTGATATAATTTCATATCCTTCAAATGAAACATGAATTTGATTTATCTAAAGAATCCATACATGTTTCCATACCAATTTCAAATACTCCCTATAGAATGTAATGAATTATGTTAAAGGTATTGAAGAAGAAAATATCGGAAAACGTTGATGAAAGATTCCTTCAGCAATGTGTGTATCATTGGGGTGTGACATTTCATTTTTTTAAATAAATATGGTTTAATGAAACTATTTCTTATTATATTGATATGAACAAGATCATACTTATGAACAAGTATCTTCATCCCCGTATTGATGAATTGGTTGATCAAATGCACGAAGTTAAATAATTTTATAATATTTACATTAATTATGGATATTATCAATTGAGGGTAAAGAAGGAGGATATAGAAAATAAAACATTTTGTACTAGTAATGGAAAATATGAATATATATTTATTCCATTTCATCAAACAAATACTCCTCTATCTTTACAGATTTAAGGAATAGTGTGCTTAGAGATTACCTTGAATTATTTCGGGTAGTCATTATATATGATTTTAAAATATATTAAAATAGGTACAAAATACATGAATGAAACATAATAATTGTTCTAAAAATCATAAATATCGATAATTTTTTTGAAAAATTTACCATGTCATAATTTTAGGGATGGTGTTTCATTTTTGCATCATATATTCTAAAAATAGTGTATATCAGTACATCCATAATATACAGAGGCTGTTGAATTTTAGCCCAGACCAACCATTAAGAATTATATTCATAGTTATACTATTTTAACTAGATATTATTTATGGATTACGGATAATTTCACTTGACTATCTAACGCTTAGACCATGTTAACATAAAATGTAGATGGGTTCCTATAGGGAGATGATTGCGAGGAAAATTTCAAGGTACTGAAGATAAGATTATCTAGAACACATAGGATTAAATTTCCCAGTCATAGATAATTCATTTTTATATATAGTGATACATCCCTAAAGGTATTGGTTTGTTTTATTATGAATAATTACATGGTTATTAATTATGCCTCATGAAAATTAAAAATTCATGAGAAAAACTACCCATGTCAGAATTTCAAGTAATGTCCTATAATTTTTTCATTAAAATATAGAGCCATTTTATTTATGTATAAAAGTTTGATAAATATACCAATAATGTAATGTTAACGTAAATATTCCCATATAGTACATTTAACATGTTTCAAAGAATATGGTTGAAGATTATTAAAGATAACGATGACTCAATATATTACCACCATGGGAAAATGATCTATGTGGATGATAAAATTTTTTGAAAGGATTATTCTAGTTTATATATGATAAGAATTACAATTGATCCATTATTTCTGGATTTTTAAAGGTTGTCTCTAGAAATCCAGAAGGAAGGGGATAAATATTTTCTTTCTCAATTGAATGTTCCACCATATCTCATTGTGAATATTACAGAGGTGCAAAAGAAACATATATAGATGAAAAAGAAGGATTGAAATGTTCTTCTGTTTAAACTTGATCATGATAGAATAATATGTTGTTGGAAATGTGTATGTGTTTTATCCATACTTGTTTTGAAAATGTGTTTTTATAGGAATCTCATAGTTCTTCATCCAATATTAATTCTTGAAGTGTGGTGATCTATAGATATTTGAAATACTACTATTAGTGTGATGGAATTAATATATATGTCAAATAGTTTTTTTCTCGGTTCTTGGTATGTCATTAAGATAAGTCTGAGTGACAACCTCTTAAGGGGATGTTGCATCTATAACCCCTACCTTAATGTAAATGGGAAAAAATCACACTATATTTTTTAATTGGAATCCCAAGAATGTTTAAGGGGAATAATGTTATCTGGGTTGTAGTGGATCAAATTATTAAGTCTTCAACATTCATCACTATAGGAGAATATTTAACTTTAGATTATAATTCTAGAATATATATTTAGGATTTGGTAAGGCTGCATGGAATACCACATTCCATTGGGTTTGATCAATATCTGAGGTTTACTATAATTTTTATATGCAGTATTCTTCAAGATCATGATAAAGAGTTGATTTAGAACAATACATATCCTCCTCATATAGATTGTCAATCTGAGTGAACTATTAAAAAACTATAGAGTATATTTTGATCTTATTATTTGGTCATTAAAGTTGTTATAGACCAACACCATTATCTGGTTTATTTTTCTTACAATAACATATTTCACTCAAGAATTCATATGGAGCCTTATGAATACCCATATAGAATAAAATTTAGAACTACAACGTAATGTATTAATGTTGTATAATGAAATCTATTGGGGCCTGATATAGCTGATGGAATGGGAGGGATGTTTAGAACTATTCAGTATAATGTCAAGGCAGTTGAGTGTTAGTATAAAAGTTATGTTGATAATTTCTAGTGAGATTTATAAATTGTGACAATGTGTTTCTATGAATTTGTTTAGAAAAGAAGGTTATGGGAATCAGGAATAAAGTGAAACTAAGCCCTAGGTATATCATCCCTTTGATATTATTGATCATATAAGTACCATTACATATATCATAGTGCTTTTATAAATCCACTTTCAATTCCATGATGTGTTCAATGAATCTATCATGCAAAATTGAAAACATGAATCATCATATGTACTAAACGCAGTTGTCATACACCTAGGGAATAATCTCTTATATGAAGAACAACTATTAGATATTTTTTATTATATATACAATGTTCTAAAATCAAAACTGCTCACATGGGAAATGATTTTTCAAAAAACTATCAGTTTGAGGAATATACACCGGACCATGAGGATATAATGAGATATATGTATCCCCATTTTTTTATTGGCGTGTTTATTTTTTTTTCAAAATTAATTTTAAGTGGGTCGAATGTAACATCGTGAGTTTTTTTGAATTAGTTATTTCAAACAAATAATATTTCTTCAATATATTCCATTAAACAAAAATGTTTAAGCATATGTTATATTTAACACCATTTTCAGATTACAGTAAAGGAAATATCATGTTAATCTCGCACTACATGAAACAATGTGTTAGTTTGAGTTACTCTTGACACCGATTTTTAAAATAGCCATATTATATTGTTAATATAGTTTTTTAAACATGAATTTTATAACATAGCTATCAAATATTGATATATTACCATAAATATATAATTGTTTATAGTAATTTAATAAATATATAAATTAATCATATTATAAAAAAAGGTCATGATCCTCAAAAAATCATTTTAAATGTTACAAACCTAATATTTTATAAAAAATTCCTTTTTATATCATTTTATGACCATTAAAAAATTTATTTTTTCATATAGTTAGAAAATAAATCTGATGAAATATAATTAATTTTTTAAATAATCATTTTGAAATTAAATTAGACTGATTTTTTTAATTTTTTTATGTTTCATTTTTTTGTAGTGATGAATTCTGAATATTAATTGAAAACATCATTTTAATTTAATATATTTTTATAGATAATTTATATTTTAAATTTGGTTTCAATAAAAATGGTACTATCATTAATCCATTAATCCAATTTATATCGTTATAAACAATTTAATATTTAATTTTTATATAAAAACTTTGAAAACGTTTCAACATTTTCTCTTTTTATACCAGCTTTTATATCGTGCCTTCGATAATAAATTAAAATTAAAATTTTTCCCTTCTATTATTGGAATTTAGAAAAATGTATTTTATATTTATAATATTAATTATTATTATTAACTCTTATGTTAGATTAATCATTTTAATAATTAATAGTAAAAGCAAGACAATGTATTTACCTTTGTTATAGTTGAAAATGAGTTTACCAGGGGTAAACATAAAATGTATGGTTAAAATGTTCTAAAAACATATCTAAAATTTATTTTATTGAAATATATATCATTTATGTATTATATTATCGATAATTTTGAATTTTGGAATCTTGTTGCATGAAGAAAATGTGGGTAAACCATTTTTAAAAAATAATAATGTTTTACCACTCACCTCATTTACAAAAGGCCATTCGTTGTAATCTGTTATTATCAAAATAAAATCCTGATTTATAAGACCATACCTTCCCAAAAAACTTCCCAATTTCCTTACCATTACCCAGCAGGACTTACTCTAGAATTAAATAGTACATAGGAAGTCTTTTTGTGGAATCCTCTAGAGCATAACTGAAGAAGAGGTAACCTTCATAAATGATATTTTTTTTATTTTTTTCCCTCGTTATTATTAAATTTTTATTATAAAATTATGATATTATAATTAAATTATTTATATATAATGATATTTTTTATGTTAAGGTAATTATATACAACCATTTACACTTCCATCAAAAGGGTCACAAAATCATCGTTCGTGTATACGTTAGACTACCACCTCGTGAATTGATATGATTTTTTTCCATTACCACCACTGAAGATTATAAATAATTATTGATTTAGTGTTGATATATCATATTAATGATATTATTCTACTTTTGAAATTATAATATCTTACAAATCATTATATTATTCATCTTTTTGGAATACGATAATATCACTCTTCTGTACGACACATTACAACCATATGAAGTAACTTCATTTATTCACACATTACACGAAAGTTAATAAAAATGGATTTATTGAAAATATATTATATATATTACATAAAAAGGATTATCTAATTTTAATAAATCATTTACATTACTTTATGTCAATTTTACATGAAAATGGAAACAATGATCATGTGTTCATACGGTCTATCGTCTCTATGAGTGGTGTACTTCATTTTATATCACTAAATTTTATTGATGAAAATAAATTCATATATAAATAATATAAATTATATTTATATCATGGATAAAATTCCCTATATTATGAAATATTAATCAAATTAAGGGGACAAAAAGTGACATATGAAAATATATAAAAACCCATTTATTACCTGAAGCATAACTAAAACATGGAATGGTTAATCAAGGGGTCATAAACGGTTATAATAAAATCTTATATTTTATGAATATATATATATATATATGGTTTTATAATTTATTTATAATAAACATATATTTACTATATAAGAGTATTGAATTCGTATGATGGAAGTGAAGACTTAAGGCAATAAATTTAAGTCTAACTTTTATCATTTGGGATACTCATACCATATTACCCAAATATTTAATTAACGTGGTTTATATACATTCAATAAATGAATATAATTATTTTTATGCCTATAACTATCGTGATTTTCATTACCATTTTAGTATCTCCATTTGATGGGGTTTACAGTTCAAAACATACCGCAACAATAACATATTGTTTTCACCATTTTCATTCATTGGGGTGTATGTTAAATTTATAGACCAATATTGTTTCAAATAGTACATATAGGGTCCCATTCCTTTGTAATATCATGAATTTTTTACCCTCATGAAATTTCATGTTTCATTTTTTTTATTCATTGAAGGTTTTTATTATACTTCTGATAAAAAAATATTATAATCCCTCTCTCAATAAACATATGAATTTTAGTATACTCTAGTTTATATTATATTTTTATATAATAGTAACATTTTATCACTCTTTTATACATAATATAATTGAAAAAAAATCAATAAAATTAGACTTTATTTTTATCTTTGGTCGGAAATCCATTTTCTTCCAAAACAATATTTTTAAAATTTCTTCCAAAATTGTTTTATTTTTCTACTATAATCTATAGATATATTTTTTACCAATGTTCTACTTTTTATAATTTTTTTAATCATATATACATGCCCTTTTATAGATAATTCTCATTTAGAATTTACCAAAAATGTGAAAGGAATATTAATTTTAACCTGTATGACATGAAACAAACATCACATCATGAAGACCATTGTTTTCATTAATAAATCAATTATTATTTATCAATTTTTTTTCAAAGAAAATTATTTTTAAAAAGGTTTATGTTATAATTATTTATTTTGAAAGTGTAAATGTTATTTTCGAAAATAAATGTTTTAAATTTTATTAAAAAAATGTTTTCAATATAATATGGCTTCTTTTTATGATTCATATACTATACAAGTGATATGATCGTAAGATACCATTATTGTCAAATCTATAAATAGTATTTTTTTTATGGAATGATTATTATGAAACAAATTTCCCTTAAATGGATTAAAGAACGACAAAATTCTATTGAAAAAATTCCATTCCATGGTTTATTCTACGATGAAAACATGGTATAATTATGGACCTCATTCCTTTTCCACTAGTTATTAAATAATTAAAAGTATATGAAATCCATTTAATTACATGGGTTGCTATGTGATGAATTTTTTAAAATCTTATTGCAAACATATGTATGAATTTTATTCATTGAAGGGTGGGACATATATCTCCCTACTTTCAGTGGTTAATTATTATATCTCAGGATATAGGTAGGAATGGAATGGAGAGTGAATATGTTTCAGTAAGGGAATTTTTATACTATGATGGTCTTATGAGTGAACCAAGAAAACTTTGATAATTTGGGTATTCAACCCATTCGACTATGTCAGCTTTGGAAGTGATGTATGACTACAATGGAAATAAATTTTTATGTATATGAGTTTTCTGAAAATCTATGTATTATTTCAATATTATACTCCCATGTATCAATTTATTGAATTACCATTTGATTAATGTATTATAAATGGACACTATTTATTCCCAGACTCAATATTTTGATCATTTATATACATGGTATTGTTTTAAAATATTATTCTCATGTTCTCATACACATATGTTAATGTTATGTTTATATATATTCCATTTTTACACATACAGGGCATCTGATATATCCCATTATTATATCTCCATTCCCCATGTTATGGTTAAATATATTGAATATGTCATATCTAATAAGGGTAATAGTTATTAATACCATAGTGGGAGATTATTTTGTTTACCTATAATCAAGTTGTTTTGGTTTTTATGTTTCCATTGATAATGGACTATTATGTTCTTTTAGATTATATTAGGGTAATTCAATCAATATTAATCAAAATTGATAAAATATCAATTTATGAAAAGACCAGGGGTCGATAATAGTCCTTCAATCTATAGGAAAGTTGAAATTAGAGTTTCAAACCTAACATCTCAGAAGAACCCACATTGGTCGATAGGATGGGAGTACATACTCATGAAAATGTTTTAAGGAAAATTATTTCCTACTCTAGTTCTCTCTTATATATTGTATATGTATACTTTAATATTCCATAAATCCCAATGTGGGACTGGTAACCCAAATAAAATAATTGGTTATTGACTTCCAATACCACTAGAAGGTTGTTCTATTAAAAAACAATATGTATTTATCTATGTTTTTTCCTATTTTTCTCATTATCTCCTTACATTAACGAACGTCCAATCTATCTATGACACATGATTAAAAATACTCGAATTTAGTTTCATCCATGACTAAATTTATTGTCCTAATAAATAACCTAACATAATCATTCTACATATCATATGAGAAATGGAATAAAAAACAATGCAGTTCATTTATGACCATGTTTATAGATTAATTAACTAATAAACGGTATATATTTTGGAATTTCAAAAATTAGGTATATATATAGGACCATTGGAATGAATCATAATAATCCATATATAATTGAAATTAGAGTCCTCATATTTCACTTATGGGGATAAAAAATTTCAGATTATCTAATTAGGGGTTTTTTATTTTGGTAGTGGAATTATTTTTTCAAATCCTACATCTCACATGAGTTATGTTAAGTGTGAAAAATTTTAGGTCTAATGATTTCATGTTCACTACCAATAAGATAGGGACATATTAATTGAATATTCCCCTGACCAAATATGATTTTAAAACATGTGATGTATATGGAGCTATCAAATAAGGAATGATATAAATTTTTGATATGAAGGATTCCCATATAAATGAATCCTATGAATCATGCTTAGAAAATGAATTTGAGTCCTTATATTTCACATTTTCATTATCCTGTTGTTAGATGATTAAAGATGTTATACCCATAAGAGATCAGTCATATAGTCTTTGTTAAATAGAATGTTGAGGGGGATTACACCAAGGTGTATTCCTATATCAGATATCAAACCCTTATCCTTTGACAAAAAATGAGTGGGGACTATTAGGGGTCTTTTAAATTGGATTGGATGAAATATATAATCATTTCAAGGTTAGGGTATCTAAAAATATTCAGGATTACCTCACCCATTCCCATTATGTACATTCACTAGAAAAACGGGGTACTATATAAAGGTTTATAGTGGAGGTTTCCTATAGATCAAGGGGGAATATTGCATTGTTTCTTCTTGACATGATGGGAATGTTTAAGAAGTAGTTCCTAATATGTTTAAATAAAACATCACGAAAAGGCTAACATGAATGATGATGTATATCAAATATGGCTAACATGTCCCAGGATATCTATTTGAAATGGATGACATGTATGAGGAATGTGAATGATTAGGATTTCATGTCTAATATTCAATATATTAACCAAGATAATAGGACGGAAGATTATTTCTTATTATGTAAATAATGTTTATGGTCTTTCTCATGCACCTGTATGACCTATCTAGAGGTCATCTGACAATTAAGAATAAAATTTTTGGGTTTATTTCCATGAAATTGATGATATATCACGATGATTTATAATTAATAATGAAAATATTATTATGGATGTCAAGTCATCTCAATTACATCTCAAGTTTCTCTCAGATGAACTAAGTAAACATATATAAAATCAATCCCAATGACTAGGAAAATATATATTGATCTTCAGGTGAAACCGAAAAACATGTCAAGTGCAAATTTTATAAATTAGAAAAATATGTCCATGTTTCATCATGTGATAAATTAATATAACATATGAAATTAATTAAATCATACCATGGGAATTAGAATATCATAAATTGCATGAAGTTTCCATCATTATCTTATTTCATCTCATCAATCCCTTAATGTTTAGTTAGGTGTTTTCCCATTATGGAATCAACTGACCAACAATACATATAGATTTTTCTTCACATGATCTACATTACAAGTCAAAATATCATTCACATTATCAATGATCAAATTACATAAAACACATTACATTACTACATCATACTATAAGATATTCAGTGAACTAGATATGTAGGTGGATCATGAGATCATAGAGTCCATCTCTCAAGAACTTCCTCTCTTTCCTCCGTCCCTCTATATAGGTGTCCTATATTTGACAATTAGTCTTTATATGAATCACCACCCAATATTTACAATGCATTGTAAAATGAGTTTGTATTATATAATATATTGATTTAGTGGGGGAAGGTTTTCATAAGTTGGTAATATATAATTCACTTAATGTTATTTGATTATATAATGTTTTTGATTTCATCCTTCTATCAAAGTGATAATCAAATACAACATGATTAATCCATCATTATCATCTTCTTTAAACCTATGGAATTTCAATAGGAATCCATGTGATCAAATTGAAATGTCAGGGAGACCATGTGAAATCATACTAACATGTTTTAGATTATATATGAGATCATGTTTCATGACAGTGGGATTCAATGAGACTAGGTTTCATGTCACATGGCCTTCATGAGATCAAGGATGTCATTTAAAGGGTATTTTCCTGATTGATCAATCATTTCATAAGTAAATTTCATGACCAATGTATTGATCATTGAAACACATAAATATATAACGTGAAACAATTGAACCTTTCATTGATAAAGGATCTTATAATTTTTTTTATTTCTTTAGTTTAACCCTTTGGATTTTATTAAATGGTTGTTCTTCAGTTGTTTCCAAAGTCATCGCATAATTGAGGTGGCATGTACATGGTATTTTGTATGATGATACAGATATGTCTGGGGGTTTCATGTGATCAATGAATTGATCATATAGAAATGTGGTCATTTCACATTAATATCTCCATAACATACAATGAATATGGATCACATATTTTATTTTTTTTTTCTCATGAATGTATGAATGATTCTATAGTTTTTGTAATCCAATTTATCACATGATCAGAAATTCATTTTTGAAGGATTGACAGGAACATGAAGGCTCAACTGTGGGTACTCATGTTATCTATTGGAGTTTTATGATGAGTATTTTCATGATAATTTAATAGATAACAAAAACCACATATCCCCTTAATGTGATGTTCATAAGTTCATGTGATCGTGATTTTTATTGATTTTCACCTAACATGAAGGACCCGTGAACCTGATCTATAATAAAAATTCATTGATATTTCATTTAAGGGAAAATTATACATATTCTTTGAGTATTTATTCAACCCTAAATTTTTATATTCTCATTTTTTGGGTGTCTACAAACCCCATATGTTTTCCAAAAAGATTACCATTATTAAAATCATTTAGTTTGATTTTTCTATTTCATTCACAAGAACTCTTTCATCACTATATAATCCATTAATATAATTATAACATTACTAAAAATGAAAAATAAATTAAAACCAAAAAAGAAATGTAATCATGTACAAATTAAAATTATAATTGCTTTAGAACAAATTAAAATCTCATAATGAAAATATGAAATAAATTAAAACCATGAGAGTGACAATTTGGAATATTCATTATATAAAATAATATAAATGTCATGATCAACTAAAAATGTCACCAAAATACCATATATAAAAATTTATCATTTTTATGTTTGGATTTATCTAAAAAATTTAAATAAAGGAAGGTTTTGGGTAGATTTTGAAACATTATCTCATGGTTTTAACCATGTTTTACAAATTTTACACATACTATGGTGAAATATATTTTCCATAATTACTATTATAAATGAAAAAATGGGTCATATATAAAAAAATTAAACTTATTTATTATAAATATGTTATTTTTTCCTCAAGTTATTTATATAAATGTTTTATAATTTAATTTTAATATAAATGCATAAAATAAAATAAAAATTGTTCTTAAAAATGTTTTTATGTATGAAGAATAACCACTATCAAAATACTTAATTTTTTTGATTCAAATAGTATTAATTATATTTTTTTTAATTCAAATGGATTTTTTTTATGAAATCTGAAATTCAATGTGACTTTCAAATTATTTTATTTATATAAAATAAACGAACACATTAGAAAATTTGGATTTTTGGAGTACTCACTGAATAATAGATCATTTAAAAAAAATAAAATAGTTCACCATAAGAAAATTTATATATGATAATTTGATAAATATTTTCTATATAATAAATAAAATTTATAAAATTGGAATATAATTATTATACTTTTTATGAACAAAATGTAATATAATAATTTTTGTTGAAAATGATTTATTAAAGAATAAACTGAGTTCTGTAAAAAATTATATCATATTAGAAAATAATATACCAATAAATTTCTATCCATTCATTCCGTATATATTTTTCATTTTTTTTACTCTTATTTATATCCTCCAATTAAAATGAATGGTTATAACAGTCACATTTACATAATATTAATTTCATAAAAATTCTCAAGCAACATAACGTTTTGAGTTGCATGTAAACAAAAATATGAAATTTATCGTTGTTGTAAACATTTTATATGATCTTTATTCACCAATAAACCATTAGATAATTTTTCCCTCATAATTTTATCTCAACCATTAATGGGTCAAAATTTAAAAATACTGTTATAGAAAACCCATATCATACAGAGGGATAACACTTAATTTTTTTAAAATGGGAATTTTAAAGGATAACGTTTAACAAAAATTACACATAATAATGTTAATATATGTAGAGAACATTAGTTTAATGTTAAAATATATTCATGTATGATATGTAAATAAAAAATTTGTAATATATATAGAATGATAACATATAAATTAAAAACTAAAAAACCTAAAATCAGTAAGGGGTAAAAATACAATCAATTCCTAAAAAATAAACATAATAGGTTAATAATTTAGCAATATTATATTTACTAAAAGTGAAGGATTAATTAACAATAATGAACTGACCCAATTAAAGACAATTTCAAACTACCCTAATACCACCTATAATCATCATGCAGCTGGAAAATAGTGCTGAGTTTTCGTATCAGACACATTGGAGGCATTAACCAAATACACATACAACCACACACATATCAATGACCATAAATTTATAAATTGTAAAATAGATGATAAAAATTAATGCATACATATCTAATACTAAAATTATAGTATGATATAAATAATTGTAATGCATAAACTGGGGATAAATACTATCCCACCCACAACTAGAAAATAAATCTTTAACCACGCATAAATATGAGATTAATATTCATTGATAGAATAATATATACCTTGGAATTTCTAGGATAAAATAAGATCATCTTTCTCTTGGCACTGCATGGACTCCATAAAGTTGTATTTCGTCTACATAAGACACACCATGTGTCAACAACTCCCATGTTGAGGTGAGTATAAAAATACCTACAAGGACATCCCAAATCACATAGAAAAATGAATCAAGATTTGTAATATCTTTAAATATAGGTATTTAAAAAATTTATTACATATACTTATTACCATGGATATCAAAAAATTTCCCATAATTTTCTATATGTTGGAAAAATTCCCATCGTCTGCCATCCATATATCTGAATTAATTATTCAATGTAATACTCATCATATAAATCTCACTCCATGAGCCCCATAATCATTTATGGAACTCAATTATGAGATATCACTCATGGGGTGTTTCTAAGATGATGGCACATCCCCACCATTCAATAGGCCACACTCATCTGGGAGGAACTACGCCCTGATCCATAACACAACTAACTGAACTTGTCCTAGAGGCCATGCTCATCATGTCTAGCCCAGAATAAAAAAATAGGAATATAAGAGGGTTTATATTAGAAAAAGAAAAATTTCATAATTTCATCCCATCAGATTGATTATATCTCAATACACATCTAGGGGTCAACACTAAGGGATCACAAGGGGGATAGTAGACCATACATGAAAAATAACCCTATATATGGGATCAATAACCATGTTTTGTTGGCCATAAATTTACAAAAATCATGTAAACGTAAATTTGAAAGTAATTCATATTTATATGGAACTATTAAAGAGATACATTCTCCCAACCACTAAAGGACTGTCGATGTGGAATAAGATTACTCACTCCTGAAAAAGAGAAGTCACCAACTATACACTGATCATAAGGAAACTATAAAATGGTCACCCTCAATGATTTAAATTCGATTCTTCATTGAATAATAATAGGAATGGACCACCGGAAAACAATAAATTTATGATAGTCTATCAAAGATCACAAAATCTCACAATGAAGCAGAGTTTAAAAGAAATAGAACTCTGGACAGTCTTCAAATGACTAAATGACATATCTATGGGGGTACACAAAATATATCATAATGTAAAAAATAAAAATATCTAAAAATTACATTATATTAAATTCATAAATTATAAAAAAAAATTGTGGGGATATATGGAATGTATGTCTCAATATGGTACTTACTGAGACATCTTTCTATTTACAGTGGGTCATGCCTATGTATTGGTTATTGTATAAGATCCTAGAACTACTTGTGTAATCATGTCTTCCAATGTACATAACAAGTACATGATGTATATGGGTCAAGGTTGAAACTCATCATGTTTCATTCACATGACCATGTAAATTCCTATATACATGGTGTGTATCCTATGACATAAATTGTGGGGCCACAAGATATTCATGTTGTGTATTCTGAATACATGCCAAGCAACCAATTAGGTTGTACAAGAGGTTCGGAATAGTCTAAATGGACTGTAATTATACCATAATTACAATGATTATACTCCATATACATGTTTACTTGGTCAGCTAAATGTTTAATGACATGTGAGATGTTTTTCAGGGCATGTTTTCTTTATCGATGTATGGAAACACTAGTGCTTCATATAGGGGACTACACAACATGGATATTTCTAGAATACATGTAGTGTAGTCATGATTTTCGTAAAACCCATGGGATTACCACATTTATTCACACAATACTCTTGATTCGTATTGATCTATTGTGAAACATGAAAAAAATTATGGATTTCAATCATTACAAGATCATTTGTCACCATACACTAGATTCTAGCCACTCCCACCACATGAAAATTAGCCTCCATGGATCCTATCTAATGACACAAAATATCGGTCTCCAATATATAATTGTTTCTTTAGCATCATCACCCACAATAATCCCATCACCAATCTACAAAATAGATCCAAAAAAATGATATGTTTCACCAATAATCGAACACGTAACGACCGATTTCTGGGTAGATATTGAACCTATTGAAAAAAATGTCGTTGATGGGCATGCATATACAGGGGGAATAATTTCAAAACAAATATGAGGAATGAGAGTAATAATTTTTTTGTATTTTCCATGATCCAGTTCTAATCAAATGGTTAATTGATACCCTTGAATGAGCAATAAAATTATTATCCATCAAATCATTAGATTAAAAAACCAATTCCTGCATAAATGACCAATTTGTGAATCAATCCATTAGTTAAATGATCCAAATTACTAATGGGATAAATATATTGGGATAAATACAATAAAAAAAATATTTACCATGATTTGGATCAATCCCTCGAGAAGAACAAATCCATGTTATAATCACTAGTGAAATTCATGACTTCATTTGGAACACCGATTACTAAAGCTCGATCTGTTGATGTAATCTCATATAATCTCCATCATGGGATCCACTCTAAACCTTATTTTTTAAGATCGAAACACAAAAATATGTTTGTGACATGGTTTATAGTAGAGTTTACTAGGTAATTTTGTTGTCAAATAAAAATTAATTTATTTACTATATACTCCAAAAAAGAATTTGTCACAAACACTCAATGAAAGCATAAATTATATGATGCCTAAGTTAAAATACTCATTATTAAATAATCAGTGGTCTTGTAATCCAAAACTCCATTTGGGAGTCATTCCAATTATTAGGAAAACAGAATTCACATGAAATTAATATTTTCTAAAATGTCAATTTTGGGCTCACCAAGCCTCATAATTTCACACCGTCTTAGTTTGTATCTCTAAAAACTATTTATAGAAAATTTGAATGACTTATGCATAATAAAAAAGAAACAAATTTTCTCCCTTCTATTATAAATATCATCAAATGGAAGAAACTAAAAAAAATGTGGGGATAATAAGCCCTCAACATGGTCTCCCACAACCCCAAGCTCCCTCAATGGTTTGTTATGTTATCAAAAAACGCACAAACAGAGAAAAAACATTCCCATTATGGGTACTTATCTTCTAGTTCTCAATGTTATCAACTCTTAGATATAAGAAACTCCACACCCACAACCCATCTAAATGAGGTTGATATTTTTCAATGAGTCAAACACATACCTCCTTAGTTGTGATAAGTGGATAATAAGTGGAAACCGAAACTAATGTGGTCATTGGGTAAGGACATACCCCACCTTGCTAAACCAACCTAGAATAATGAAATAGAAAGGTCCTAATTTCCTATATAAAGTGGAACATCGAGTATAGAACTATTCAACTCCCTAACTCCAATGGCTATGCTGTTGGTTTGTAAAGAACTCAGGATGCTTATTGGTAGTCCACAATTAATGCCACGACCCTAGAATCCAGGGGCCAGTGCATTATTTTAATATATTGGCATGATTACAAGGAATCATGTCCCAATGGACCGAGTAGTGTAGTAGTTTTGGAAACAAGATACATACATATGTTTAACATTAAAACTTTAAATGAAAAACACCACTAATCTTTTCCATTAAAAACATCCAAAATTCCTAGATTATGTCTGCAAGTCACTCATATCTAACTTCTTCATATCCTAGGAAAATTAAACATATAAAAGGGGTGATCTCAAATGGTCAGTAAGAGTACAAAATACAACGGAAGATAGCATATACATTAGGCATGGTGAATAGTTAAAAACATGTCTTTACAAATAATAATCATGAACACTTTATGGAGTAAATACAAGATGAGTAAATAATGCCATAATAAATCATAGTTCTAGATATTCTACTAGTCGAATAACCACATGAAATATCAATAATTAATCTCATAATTATGGAATTCCTAATGATGGAAATCATAACCACATAGTCAGGGCCTTGTGCCAAGTCTACAAATAATATTTTTTCAAGGCCTTGTGCCGAGACACTAGTTTGTCTAATGATACCTACTGACATATAGAGGAGCTATAGGGGGCTACACTCATCAATTACTAAGTCCAATTCATTCTTCATTTGAATAGGTTGAAACATATTCTAAAAATTCCTATTAAAACTAGCATACGAAAGTAAATATTTTATCTAAAACCCTAAATGGTATAAAAATAGAACATCTACAGTAAAACATTACTCATTACATACAATATAAAACACTGTATTATAATTGAGTAACCTCAATCGAGAATAATGAAGGATATTGACTTAGATGAAAAAAATCATCAAAACTATTAGGGAGAAATATCCCCCTTTTTAATGAAAATATTTAAATTCACTATTTATCTTGAAGCCATTTAAAATAGATTTTTGAATAAAAGTGTTCCATAAAACATTGAAACATTAAAGATGATTTTTTTTAAAAAAAATATTTATGTCCATACAAATAAATCCTTCAACCCATTTCTAAAATGTGTTCAATAATGAGAATGATTTAGAAAAATAAATATTTAAAACATTTAAAATGATATTTTAGTTAGAGTTCCTAAAAAAAGATAGACACATGAATAAAAATAATTGTGGTAATAAAAAAATTATAATATCATGAGTATTAAAGGATTCATGATATAATATTTAAATTTACAACATAGAAATCATATAAAAGTGAATTTGTGTATGACAAAAATAAGTGTCAATAGAATGTAAATTGAAATAAAATCCCTTATAAAAACCATATATGTAGGTTAAGAATAAATCAATGACATAATTATGTGTGAAAAAATTAAATTAACTCAATATTATTGGATATTCTGTGCAAATAAATCGGAGTACATTCACACATATTCTTGTAAAAACAACACCGATTACATGAATGTTTAACTCAATGAATAGAAATTGATTTAGTAATTCTCTTATCATGTTCATATCAATGTCATGAGAAATTATCAATGGAGTGATTATGTTTTTCAAAAATATATCCACACAAAGGGGAGTGGATATTACTACACAAATAAAAAACAGTGATTCCACACACAATCTTGGGGTAAAAATTATTAATGAACCATGCGTAAAGCCTTATTAGAGGAAATTGAAATTGGAAATTCCCTTACGGATTTGATAACTCACAAAACATATACCCCATAAAAGAGGGTTCGTACAATGAAGATGTAAATAACAATAAATTAAAGTATATTACACCAAAAATAAAATCATGGACAGTACATACACCACACAACATAAAACAGTGTCTCATATAACATGAATCTAATGGGAATAAAAAGACAGATAAAAACCCCTAATCCAAATGTAATCAATCGTGTCGTATGAAAAAAGATAATAAATACCTAACGAATCAAAGAATACCATGAATTTAATGAGAAGAATGAGTATATATATCAAATAGACGTATATAATACACAACGTGCAATAAATAGGTTGAAAAAAATGGAAATCCCACGGAATTAAAAGTGAGATAAGAAACCCCTTTCCTCATGTCGGACATGACTTATATATTCTTTATTAATCCTTAATAATTAACATAAGTTAATTAATACTTGATTAAGTACCTATTTCTTGTTTATTATTAAATTTATATCACTTATTACCTTGCAATAACAATTAGTTTATTATTTTAGTTCATATTAGATATTTTATCGATGTTCGGAAGTTGAGTAAAAAATGAACTTGTAACAATTACAGTTTGCCAATGTTATCAAATTTCAATTAACTCCATAATCATATAAATGATCTAGATATCATATATGTATTTTATATCCAGTATATATATGTATTTATAATTGTACATAACATTTGGAGATATGAAATGAAATGCACTGTTCATTGAGACAGTAAGCCATACATATGCATGAACGCTTCATTTATTTATATTTTTTTATTTTAATAGAAGTAAAACAAAATGATACATAAGTATATTATAATTCCAGGAAAATATCATATATAATATAATTAAATACATCTTTGTACATTCCACATAAGGAATTAAATAGTCATATCACTTTGAGGGGGTGGTTTCCCGCACTTCCTCAAATGAAATTATCGTGTTTACACATAATGGAAACCATAATGCTATGATATAAATGTAAAATACATAATCATAAAAAAACATTAACATAATATATAAATGTATATAATATATAAATATAGTTCCATTTTAATGGCCACCATGAGATGCTGCAGGAGATAATTGAATAATCATCGTTTCTTGAGTCGTTAGTTTTCCATCCACAGAAACCTAATGTCCTTTACCCATTAGATATAGTTGTGTGTAAGTTTAGTTCGAATAATTATTATAACAAAATCCTAATATTTTTAGGATACTTTTGTTGTTATAAAATAAAATAATAAATATATTTTAGCGGTTGGAGAAGTAAAATAAACGAAAAAAATTTAAGAGAAACCACTACCTTTAATTTGGGTATCCACCTTTGTTTTGAACCAAAATGTCTTCTTAATGTGACTTCTGCCTATGGTAAGGCTTCTAGGTGGAAGAGTGGGATCTTCTGAAATTTTTTGGGTAGGTTTTGTATGAGGTTTTATGCTGGAGAGGTGAGAGGTATGGTTTAGAAGTGGTTTCCATTTATAAGGGAGAGGAGGGGCGCAATATTTAAGTTTGAAAACGTTATTTTATTTTAAACTTATGTACGATTTAAAAAGGACCATAACTCATTAATGTAGAATATAATATGACTCATGTTATAAATAAAATCATCCAAAGAGAATTGTACATGATTTGGATATTGTTTTAATTTAAATAAACTTATTTATTTAAATCATTTATTAATGAGGTAAATACTTCATCATTATTAAGTCTTAAATAATTTAATTTATATGATATCTAAAAATTATAAAAAAATAACATAATGTAGGAAATCTTTTTATATGTCCAATGAATATTAATAGTCAAAAATATTACTTATATAAACCCATGTAAAAATTTATATAGAAAAAGATATTTGTTGATGTCATTTTTGTCTCTACTTTAAGTTAATTAAAATGAAGTGTTATTATCACTCTAATGTGGCTCCATGGGGTCCCAAAATCAACCCATGGAAGACCATGGTTTTACATGACTCATATAATAAGGTTAAGACATGTGTTAAGATAATTTTGTATTATTATATTATTCTTTCTACCTTGAATAACCCTATTTACCTTTAACCACGGTAAATAAAAGTCAAAAGTTACTATTCACTAAAAATTATTCTCATCTTATTAAATCACTTTTTTACACACTAATAACAACCATGTATGTATTATTTTCGAAATTCAATTCAAAGAAGATGTAAAATTTTATTTTAATGAAAAGAATATTTTTTTAACTACTACTAAGTGGTTTTACTATTCATCAAAAATTAATGTTTTCCAGAAAAATTAAAAAAGTTCATCCTATGCTATATATGAAATTCAGAATTCAAAAATGTTGTCAATTTTACCAAATTCAAAACATATAAATTTATTTAAATAATTTAAAATTAATTCCCATTGTTAAAACAAATAGTGTATTTTTAATAAACAGTAAATATCAAAAGATTAACAATTGTTTATGTATAATATCAAAGTGAAGTTAATTATAATTACCAACAATGGAATAAATGGTAAAAATATAATTAAATTATACATAAAAAAATTTAAATATATTATTTAACACTATAAATTATTTTGATTAAAAAAGTGGTTTCAATTGAAATTTAGATTTTTTTCACTATTCACCCAAATATGAATGTTATCAGAAAAACACCAAATATTTATCGAAATAAAATATTTTTGTCCTGATTCTAAATAATAATTTTATTTTGTCAAATTGAAAATATAAAAGTGTAAAATATTGTATTTAAAAAGGGTTCTCCATTAAAAGGCAGTAAAATTGCATTGTTTGAAAAATAATTCCTTAATCTGAAGGAAAATAAATTTGTTCTTATATTATGTCTAAGAAACAAATAATATGGATGTTATAATTATATGAAAAATATAAAATTAAAATTTTAGTTACTACTGTTCATAACTTTTTTTGAACGAATAGTTTGGTAAGTCTCTATGCCCTCAAACTCGGTGTTGTGTGAGGTGCAAGCTATTTAATTACATTAAAGAGACAATGAACTATTAACCATGGGGTGTTACATTCTCCCCTCCTTAAATGAATTTCCTCCTCAAAATTTATTCTCGGGATTGAAAACTTGTGTTTTGACATTTAATAATAACTTATTTGAAAACCCACAATGAAAATGGAATAATGAGGCCTCTATTTTAAAATAAATAATGATAAGTAAGGAGGTTACTGAAAATAACACATACTAGGGTTCCATGTAATAAAACATGGATATGGAAGAGAAAAATAATCATCATGTTCTGATGGAGAGTGATCGAGATTATTATTAAGAAAAATTTAACGATTTGATAGCCATAAACATGTGATTGGCGGAAAGGTATTTGATTACCCAGTATGAAAAGAAAACAATTTTTTTTATTTTTTATGTTCCTTCTCATGATTTTGATGAATTTATTTATGATATTGGCTAAGAATATATGGAGATATACTTAACTGAAAATTATTGTTTCATCTATTAATAAATTTCTAACAAAGACTCATCTTTTCTCCAAACGATAGGTATTCACGATTACTTGGTTACACATGAATCCCTTGAATCAACATATAGAGACTCAAATAATCCAAAAATGATGAACTATAAATTTCCATTCACATTATACATTAAAAAATACCAAAAGGGTTGGTACATGATCAGATGACCCCCAAAATGACAAACTTTTATAGAAATAAATACTACACTTAATCTCAAAAATTTAAACAAACAATTCAAAAACTTCAAAAAGTACCCTTTAATGAACAATTGTCCATAAAATCTTTCAATACAATCCTAACTAATATTGAAACCAAAATTTAGATGAATATGATTACGTATTCTTCCACGTTAAATTGTATCTCAATATATCATTGACTACTCTTACAGTCACATGCTTAAAAGTAATTTACCTAATAACATATTCTCTGTGAGAGGTTAATCATTTCAATATATAACCTAAATCACTATAAATCCACAATAAAAACATAGAAAACTATCCACCATTACTTCTCATATGAAATCCCATAGTATTTTATTTTCCCTAGGCATATAGTGTTCATAAGAGAGTGAACATCTTCCAAAATAATATTTGTCAATTAATCACAAAACAAATTTCCTATATTAAGGATATACATTTTAAAATAAATAATGTCACAAATAAACATAAAAAATCATTTAACTAAAAATAATTTGTCACACTAACCAGGGACATCAAATAGTATAGTGGTAGGTGATAAATACCAATCAAACTCTTGTTGTGGGTTCAATTCCCACTTCTTTGTCTGATGCGACAGGTTGTCAAACGGTCTACATGATAACTTTTTTCAAAAAATATATTTTATTACATTACCCAAATGAGATAAATACCTCAAAATAACCAAAAAATAATATAACCACAAATTTTATCTCATACCTCACATTTTTATCCCTAAATTTAATAACTTGTCATTTCTACAAATTCAAGGAGCATATAAAACCAAATGGATATTTATAACTATACCCTCAAGAAAAAAGATAATTTTCCTCAAATATAATTTTCACATGAAATACTGCAGCATTACACATACATGTGTAATGTATTCATATGTAATCGAATCAAAAATAGAAATAATTCTTTTAGACATTTCTCCATCCACTTATTGCCACATTTATTTTTCCATGAACAAGCGGATATCCTATAGAATAGGGGATTCAGTCAAGTAATGGATATGTCACCTATATTAATAGTAAATGACTGTAAATAGATTCTTGGGACCATTTTTATTTTCTTCCATTGTACTCTTCATTTTTCCTCAGCAATTATTTACATTAGGTCCTTATTTCCCACCAACAAATAATTTATTTGTTAAATTGAGACAATTTCCATGGTGACTCCTTCCACATTTCCTACATGAAGGAAATTGAGTTTTATTTTCTCCATGGTCACCACTAATGGATCACTTATCATTCATCTCAATTCTCTTCTTTGTTGAGTCTGGGAGTTGTTAAAATATATGTTTTTTATAATATTTTTTTGAAAATAGATTCGGAAAGAAGACAATATCTTTTACGCTTATCAACATTCCATTTTGTTTCTCATTTACACCACCATTAACACCATCTACATCATGCTCAATGATACTATGACTTCCTTGTAATCCAGATATTGACAACATCAAAAAATAATTGTGTGAGTAACCATTGTCATTAAATAATTTATAGAATATCATGAATCCTTCTGTTCAATTACAAACTCCTTAGGATTAACAACATTCATTTATATCATTTTATATTAAAATCCTTTAAATTTGTTTTTAATGAAAATGTAAATTATTCTAATCATATCCCCTAGGATTTTCATAACCAAGATAGCAGCAAGGCTCATTATCGTGTACCAGGTTACCTTGAGTAATGCTCGAAACTCTTTTTTGGAGTTTTCACTCTTTGTACATCTGTGTTATAGCCTCCTCTACATGGTTTTATCAAGGAAAGGAATTATTTCTTGGAAAATACAAAAAATCTCAACATTAACAAAATTCTTGGAAGTTATTATACACTAATCCTCAAAGACTATCACAGGGTAATGGTCTCTAATTAGAGTTTATCTTAATCTAGTCTCCAATGTTATTAATAAACGTCCTCTGAAACCATCTGTATCACCCTGCCCCCAGAATCCCGGAGCTATTGCATTATTTTAATACATTGGCATGATTTCAAGGAATCAAATCCAGAAGGACTGATAAATTTAGTAGTCATGGAAACAAGATAACTATATAGGTTCAAAATAACAACATGAAAAGAAAATCAACACTAATTTATTCTATTCGAATCTTCTAAGATTCCTAGATTATGTCTGCAAGTCACTCCTAACTAACTTCATCATATCATGGGAAAATGATATATAAGAAATGAGTGATCTCAAACTCTCAGTAAGAGTATGCAATGCATCAGAAGATAACATAAACCTTAGGCATGATGTATAATTGAAAACAGAAGCCTTTACAAATAAGAAACATGAACACTTTATTGTAGGAATATTTTCTGATTAAGTAATGGAATAATAAAACATAGTCATGGGTATTCTACTAGTAAGATAACCATATGAAATATTAATAGATAATATCTTATGTACGGAATGCATAATATCGAACATCATAACCTTATAGTCTATTCCTTGTGACAAGACTACCAAAAATATTTTGTCAAGGCATTGTTTCAAGACACTCGTTTGTCTAATGAGACCAACCAATGTATCAAGGAGCTATGGAGGGATCCACCCATCACTTACTATGTCTAATGCATTCATCATATGAAAAGGATGAAACATATTCTAAAAATTCGTATTAAAACTAGCATACAAAATTTCATTATTTTAACCACAAACCATAAATGGTATAAAAATATACCATCAATAATCAAACATAACTCATTAAATACAACATGAAACATTTTATTACAATATATTAACCTATATTGAGAATAATAAAAGTTATTTACATAGATGAAATTAAAAGTCAAAGCTATTTTAGAGAAATATCCGCCTTTTTCTTGAAGTCATTTAAAATTCATTATTTATCCGGAAGCCGTTTAAAATACATTTTTTAATCAAAGTGTCCCATACAACATTGATACTTTTAAAAGAAATTTTAATATTAAAAAATTTATGTCCATATAAATTATTTATTCAAATCATTTTAAATAAATGGACATAAATGAGAAAGATTTATAAGAATAAATATTTAGAACACTTAAAATGAAATTTTAATTAGAGTTCCTAAACAAAAGAGAGACACTTGAATACAAATGATTTAGTTAATAAAAACATTATAACATCATGAGAATAAAGGGATTCATGATATAATATGTCATAGTATATTATATATACCATATAAAAGTGAATTGATGTATAACAACAAAGAAGTCTCAATGGAATGTAAATTGAGATGAAATCCGTTATAAATATAGTATCTTTAGGTTAAGAATAATTAAATGTCATAAATATGTGTGACAAATATCAATACACTCAATATGATTAGACATTCAGTGTAAATAAATTAGTGTAAATTAACACATATTCATCAAAGAACAACACCAATGACTTGGATGTTTATCTCAATGAGTGGAAATTGAGTTAATATTACTCTTATCAAGTTCATATCAATGACTTGACAAGTTTTTAATAGAGATATTATGAGTATCAAAAGTATATCCACACAAATGGGAGTGTAAATTAATACATAAATAATAAATAGTGATTCCACTCGTAATCTTGGAGTAAAATTAATCCAGGAAGCATGCGTAAAGACCAATGAGTTGAAACTGAAATTGTAAATTACGTTACTGATTTGGTAACTCACGAAACATACACCACATAAAAGAAGGATAATAAAATGAAGAAGTAAATACCAATAAATTAAATTATATTACACCGAGAATACAATAATGGGATGTACGTACACCACACAATAGAAAATAATGGCTAATATAGCATGAATCTATCAGGAATAAAAAGTGAGATGAAAACCACTCATCATGTTGTAATCAATCGATTCGTATGAAAAATTGTTAATAACCACCAAATGAGTCTCATAATACCATGAATATAAAGAAATTAATGATAATATATATAAAATTGTAGTATTAAATACACCACATGCAATAAATATGTGGCGAAAAATGGAAATCTCATGGAATTAATAGTGAGCTAAGAAACCTCATACCTCAAATCCGACTTCTATTGTATGTTGCATGTTTTTTTGAATAATAAACATAAGTTAATTTATACTTGATTAATAATTTTTTTCAAGTTTAATTTTTTTTTCTATCACTTATTACCTTTTTATTACAATTATTTAATTATTTGAGTTTATATTGGATATTTTATCGACGTTCGGAACATGAGTGAAAAATAAACATGTTATAATTACAATTTGTCCATGTGGTAAAATTTCCATTATCTCCTGAATGATATAAATTAGTTAGATATAATATATATATTTTATATCCAATATATATAAGTATTTATAACAGTACATAACATTTGGATATAAGAAATGATATGCACCGTTCATGGAGACGGTAAGCCATACGTATGCATTAATGCCACTTTCATTTCTACTTTTTATTTTAATGGAATTAAAACATAATGATACATAAGTATAATATAATTCCAATATAATATATTATTTAATATCAATAACTCGATCATTTATACATCCCACATAAGGAATTAATGAGTCATATCACTTTGAGGGGGCGGTAGTCTGCACTTCCTCAAATGAAATTATCTTTTCTACCCATAATGGAATCAATAATGGTATGAAATAAATGGAAACTAAAAAATCATAAAGAAATAATAAACATAATTTATATAGTATATAGATACATTTTCATCATAATGACAACCATGAGAGGTGGTGGGGGAATATCAAACAATCATTGTTTCGTGAGGTGTTAGTTTTCCAACCACAGAAATTGTATGTTCTTTACCCATTAGATGGAGTTTTGTTTAAGTGTAGTTATAATCCTTCTAAAAACACATCTTATTATAATGATAAAACTATTTTAGAAAAATAAAGGAATAAAAAGAGTTTATGGGTTGGAGAAGTAAAATTAAAGAAAAAAAGATATGAGAAACTATTACCTTTAATTTGGGTATCTCCCTTTTGTTTGAACCAAAGAGACTTTTTGAAGTGACTTATTCATAAGGTAAAGCTTCTAGGATTAAGAGAGGGACCTTGAGAGATTATTTAGTCATGGGTTTGATTAGCCAAGGGGCTTGAGAGATGCGAGTAATGTGTTATAAGTGGTGTCCTTTTATAAGGTATAATAGGGGCTCTTTTAAAAAAGTTTAAAAATATTATTTTATCATAAACCTATCTACGATTTTAGAAGGTCCAAAACTCATTAAAGTAAAAGATAATATGACCTGTGTCCAAAATAAAATCATCCAATATGAATTATACATGTTATGGATATTTTGTTAATATTAATAATATTATTAATTTAAATCATTTATTAATTGTGTAAATACTTCATCATTATTGTTTCATAAATAATTTAATTTATTTGATTTCTAAAAATAATAAAAAATACCATAATTTTGGAAATAATTCTATATTTCAATTGAATATCTATAGTAAAAAATATGACTTATATAACCCCAGGTAAAAATCAATATACTAAATGATATTTGTTAATGTCATTTTTGTTTCAACTTAATTTAATTAAAATAAAGTGTAATTATCACATTTATGTGGCTCCATGGGGAACCCAAATCAACCCACCTAATCCCATGGTCGATATTTACACATCCAATAACATTAGGACTAGTGTGAAGGTAATTTTCTATTATTATAATATTATTTTTACCATGAATTACACTATTCACATTTAACCGCAGTAAATAATAGTCAAAATATACTATTCACCAAAAATTATTTTCATCTTATTGAACAAAATTTTACTTAATAATAACAAATATATATGTCATATTTTCAACATTTAATTCATAGAGGCAGTAAAATTTTCTTTAAATGAAAAAGTCAGTTTTTAACTACTATTAAGTGGTTTTACTATTCATAAAAGTTGATGTCTTTTAGAAATATATCTAATATTCAGCCTAAGATATATTTGATATTCCAAATACGAAAATGATTTCTATTTCAGAAAATTTAAATCATTTATGTTTCATTAATTAATTTTAAATTTATTCTTGTAGTAAAAACAAATAGCATGTTTTTATGAAACAATAAATATCAAAATATTGACGCTTGTTTATGTGTAATTTCAAAATGAAATAAATTACAATTACCAACATTGGATTAAATGGTAAAAATATAATATAATTATAATTCCAAACCATTCAAATGAATAATTAATGGTTATAAATTTTTTTGATTAAAAATGTTTTCTTCAATTAAAATTTATTATTTTCCACTATTCACCCAAATATGAATGTTATCTCAAAAAACACAAAAAATGTATCGAAACTAATTTTTTTGTCTTTTTTATAAATAAAAAATTTATTTTGTCAAATTGAATATATAAATGTGTAAAATATTGGATTTAAAAATGGTTCTTCATTAAAAGGCGGTAAAATTGCATTGTTTGAAAAATACTTCCATTATCTGAAAAAATGAATTAGTTCTTATATATTTTATAAGAAACTCATAATATGGATGTTAAAGTTATATGGAAAATAAAAAAATCAAAATTAATTTAATACTATTTATAACTGCATTTGAACGGAATTTTTGGTAAGTCGCCTTACGCATGAACTCAGTGCTGTGTGAGGTGCAAGATATTGAATTACATTAAAGTGATAATGTATTATTAAGCATTGGGGTGTTACATTATTCCCACATTCAATAAATAGTGTCCTCATTATTTATGCATGGAAATAAAAACTTGGTTATGAAATTTCAAAATATATTATTTGAAATATCACATCAAAAATGGATTAATTAGGCATCTATTTTAAAATAAATTAATGTAACTATCAAGGTTACTTAAAATATCATATACAATGGTTCCATGTAAGAGAACATGGATATGGAAGATAAAAACAATCATCATATTCCGATGGAGAGTGACCGAGAATATTATTATGAGAAAGATATCAATCTGAAAGCCGTAAACCTGTGATGCGTTGAAAGGGCTTTAATTACCTAGTTGGAAAAGTAATTTTTTTTTTGTTTTATGTTCCATTTCATAGTTTTTTTGAATTTATTTATGATATTTACTAAGATTATAAGGAGATATACTTACATTTCATGTAGAGTTTTATCCTCTAATAAATTTCTACCACAAACTCATCTTTTCTCCAATCTATATGTATTCAAAATGACTCGGTTACACCTGAAATGCTTGAATCAACATATAGAAAATCACATAATCTACAGAAGACGAACAATATATTTTCCTTGAAATTAAACATTAATCAATACAAAAATGGTTAGTACATGATCAGATGATCCCCAAAAAAATGTTATCTAGATAGAAATTCAACTCTTAATCACCAAAATTTAAACAAATGATACCCAAATTTCAACAAATACCCATTAAAGAAACATTTTGCTTAAAACCATTAATTATCATCCTAACTAATATTGAAACCCAAAATTAATAATAATTTTATAATGTAGTCTTCCACGTTAAATTGTATCTCCAAATAACATCGACTACTCTTAAAGTCGCATGCTTAAAAGTAATTATCCAAATCACATATTCTCTATAATAGGTTAATAATTTCCATAAATAACCCAAATAACGATAAATACACAATAAAAACATTGAAAAATATCCACCATTACTCCTCATATGAAATCCCATATTATTCTATTTTCCATAGGCATATAGTGTCCCCAACAGAACGAACGTCTTCCAAAATAACATTTTTCACTTAATCACCAAATCATTCTCCTATACTATGGATAAACATTTTATAATACATATGTCCCAAATCAGAATAATAAAATCATTTATCTAAATAGAATTATTCACACTAACTAGGGACTTCATGTAGTCCAATGGTAGGTGATAAATCCCAATCGCACTCTGGTTGTGGGTTCGATTGCATCAACATTGTCTGATGCGATGGGTTCTCACTCGGTATACCTATTTTATTTTTTAAAAATCTATATTTTATGACATTACCAATATGAGATAAATATATCAAAATAACTATAACATAATTTAACCAAAAATGTTATCCCATACCTCCTATTTTCATTCCAAAATTTAATAACTTGTAATTGAATCATATTCAAGGATCACATAAAAACAAATGATTATTGATAACTATATCTATAAGATAAATGATAATTTTTCCTCAAATGTAAATTTCACATGACAAACAGTAGGGTTATACATACATGAGAAATTCCTTCCAATGTAATCTAATAAATAAATAGCACTAATATTATTAAATATTTTTCCGTTCATTTATTTCCTCATAGCTTATTCCATGACCAACAGGATATCAAATAGAGTAGGGCATTCACTCGGGTAATGGATAGGTCCCCTTCATTTACAGAAAATGACTTTAAATGGATTATTTGGACCTTTTTTATTTTCTACCATAGTACACTTCATTTTTCTTTGTCAATTCATTACATTATGATATTATTTCCCAAAATTAAATAATTTTATTGTTCAATTAAGAAATTATCCTGGGTGCCTCCTTCCACATTTCCTATATGATGGAAATTGAGGTTTCTTTTCTTCATGGAATCTAATGCTAGAGCTCTTATCATTCATCGCCTTTCTCTTCATTGTTGATTCTGGGAGTTGGTTAATATATATGTTGTTGTGCATATTTTGGGAAAACTGATTCGGCATGAACACGATATCTTTTATGCCTATCAGTATTAAATTTTGTTTCTCATTTCCTCCACCATTCTTACCTTGTACAACATTCTCAAAGTTACTATGACTTCCATCGAATCAGGACATTGACTAAAACCAGAAAGAATTTTGTGGGTAACCATAGTCATTAAATCATTTAGAGAATATCAAAAACCTATTTTTTAATTTGAAACTCCTTTGGATTAACCAACTTCATTTATTCTAATCTTATATTAAAATCATTCTAATAGGTTTGTAATGAAAATTTAAATTATCCTTAGCATATCCCATGGGAGTGTCATAATCAAGAGTACAGTAAGGATCGTTGTTGTGTACCTGGATACCCCGAGTCAAGCCCCAAACTCTTTGTCGGAGTTTTCACTCCTAAGTACATCGGTGGCAGAGATGCCTCTACCTACTCTATCCAAACAGGGATGTATTCATGGAAAATACACAAAATATCTACATTACCAAAATTCCATGAAGTTCTTCTGTATTAACTCTCGATGTCTATCTTAGGTTGATGTTCTCTAATCATAGTTTATCTAAATCTAGTTTCCAAGGTTTATACTAAATTTTCTATAACACAAATTGTAACACCCTAACCCTAGAATCCAAGATCCAGTGCATTATTTTAATACATCTTCATGATTATTAGAAATCATTCCCAGAAGGACCAACTAGATTTGTAGTCTTGGAAACAAGATATATACATAAGTTCAACATTACAACTTGAAGAGAAAGAGAACAATAATTTATTCTATTGAAACCTTCCAAGCTTCCATGATTATTTCCTCAAGTCACACATAACTATCTTATTCATATCTTTAGAGAATGAAACATAAGAATGGGTGAGATCAAATGCTCAGTAAGAGTATGCAATATAGCAGTAGATAACAAAAAAATTAGGCGTGGTGAATAATTGAAAACACATTCCTTTACAAATAATAAACATGACCACATTATTGCTGAAATATGAGATGAGTAGATAATTTCATAATAAGACATAGTCATTTTTATTATACTTGTTTAATAACCACATGAAATATAAATAGTAAATAAGATAATGATGGGATGCATAATGTCGGATATCATAACCACTTAGATAATGCCTTGTTCAATGACTACAAATAAGATTTTTCCATGGCCCTATGCCAAGATGCTAGTTTATACAATGAGACCTACTGATGCATTGAGGAGCAATATTGGGCTCCACCCGCCACTTACTAATTACATTGGATTCTTCATATGAAATTTTTGAAACATGTTCTGAAAATTCGTGTTAAAACTAGCATATGAAATCTCAATATTTTAACCACAAACCATGAATGGTATAAAAATATTACTTCCACAGTATTTTATAACTCATTAAATACAATATGAAAGATTCTATTATAATAGATTAACCACAATTATGAATAGTGAAGGATATTGACATTGATAAAAAAAATCATCAAAACTATTTTATAGAAATGTCCCTATTTTTCTTGAAAACTTTTAAAAGTCACTATTTATCTAGAAGTTGTTTAAAATATATTTTTGATTCAATATGTCCAATATCACAATGAATCATTTAAAAGGAAATTAAATTTTAAAACAATAATGTCCATATTAATAAATCCTTCAAGTCTTTTTTAAAATTTGTACATTAAAGAGAAATATTTTGAAGAATAAATACTTAAAACATTTAAAATGATATTTTAGATAGAGTTGCAAACCAAAAGAGAGTCACTAGAATGAAAATAATTGAAGTAATAAAAACATTATAATATCATGAGAATAAAGGGATTCATGATATAATATGTCAAATTACATTATATAGAACATAAAAATTTTAATTGGCATATAACAAAATGATGTCTCAATGGAATGTAAATTGAGATGGAATCCATTATAAGGACAGCATCCTTAGGTTAAGAATAAATCAATGAAATAATTATTTGTGAAAATTAAATATACACTCAATTTTATTTCATATTCATTGTAAATAAATCCAAGGACATTCACACTTATTCTTGAAAAACCACACCAATGACATGGATGTTTAACTCAATGAATGGAAATTGAGTTAAGATTAAGCTTTTCAATTTATATCAATGACTTCAGAAATTATCAATTATGTGATTCTGTGTATCAAAATTATACTGACAAAAAGGGGATTGAAAATTATTACATAAATAATAAACAGCAATTTCACGCATAATCTTGGAGTAAAAATAACCTATAATTCATGCGTAAATTCCAATGAGTGGAATTTGAAATTGGAAATCCCTTTACTGATTTGTTAACTTAGGAAACACACACCCCATGAAAGAAGGATCATACAATGAAGTTGTTTATACTAATAAATTAAAGTCTATTACTCCACGAATACAATCATGGGTTGTACATACACCACATAATGGAAGAAAGTGGCTAATATAGCATGAATCTCACGGGAATAAAAAGTGAGATGAAAAACCCTTTTCACATTGTAATAAATCGAGTCATATGGAAAAAAGTAAATAACCACAAAATGAATAAAAAAATATCATCAATATAAATATAGTCATGATAATATATATCTAATGGAAGCATAAAATACACTAGATTCAATAAATAAGTGGCGAACAATGGAAATCTCATGGAATTAAAAGTGAGATATGAAACCCCTTACCTCAAGTCTAACATGTCTTGTATGTTACTTATTCTTCCCAAATAATAAACATTATTGAATTTAAACTTGATTAAAAACATTTTTCACATTTATTATTTATTTTATATCACTTATTACATTTGTATAAGAATTATTTAAATAATTTAGTTCATATTGAATATTTTATCGATGATCGGAACTTAAGTCAAAAAATGAACTTGTTATAATTACAATTTGTACTTGAGGTCAAAATTACATTATCTCCATAATGATATAAATGATTTAGATATAATATAGATAATTTATAGCGACTATATAAATGTATTTATAATAGTACATAATAGTTAGAGATATGAAATGAAATGCACTGGTCACTAAGACGGTAATTCGTACGTACGAATGAACGCTACTTTAATTACTATTTTGTATTTTAATGGAAATAAAACATAATGATACATAGCTATATTATAATTGAAGTATAATATCCTATATAATATCATTAACTACATTCTTTATAAGTCCCACATATGTAATTAAGGATTCATATCACTTTCAGGGGGCGGTAGTCTGCACTTCCTCAAATGAAATTATCGTGTTTACCCATAATAGAAAAAATTATGTTATGCTATAAATGGAAAATAAATAATAATTAAGAAAAAATAATCCTAATATATATAATATATAAATAAATAACCATCTTAATTGCCTCCATTAGAGGTGTTATGAGATAATTTAACAATCATCATTTCGTGAGGTGTTAGATTCCCATCCACATAAACAATATGTTCTTTATGAGTAAGATAGAGGAGTGTGTGAGTTAAGCATTAATCCTTCCTTTAAAAACATAACATGACTATTTATAATACTGGTGTTTTTATAAAATAAATAAATAAAAATAGTTTAGGGGTTTAAGAAGTAAAATAAAATAAAAAAATTAAATAGAAACCATTACCTTTAATTTGGGTTTCTCCCTATGGATTTAACCAAAAAGTCTTCTTGAAGTGTATTCTGCCTATGGTAAGGATTATAAGTGGAAGATAGGGATATTCAGAGCTTATTTGGATAGTGTTTGGACCAACCATGAGGCTTGACAGGTGTGAGTAATGGGTTACAAGTGGTGTCCTTTTATAAGGGAGAGGATGGGCTCTTCAAAAACTATTGAAAATGTTATTTTATTATAAATTCATATTCAGTTTTAAAAGGTCCAAACATAATTAACATAAAATATAATATGTTTCATGTTCAAAATAAAATCATCCAATATGAATTTTATAGGTTTTGGATATTGTATTAATATTAATAATCTTATTTATTTAAATAATTTATTAAGAGGTAAATACTACATCATTATTTTGTCAAAAATAATTTAATTTATTTGATTTATAAAAATTATGAAAAAATAAAATAATGTTTGAAATCTTGTTATATTTCTAATGAATATTTATAGTCGAATGTATGAATAATATAACCTCATGTAATAATTGATATTCTAAAAGATATTTTTTAATGTTGTTTTTCACTCTACATTAATCTAATTAAAATAATCAGCCATTATTAGTGTTATGTGGCTCCATGGGGTCCCCAAATCTTCCCTAGGATTCCCATGGTAGTCCATGACACTTCCAATAAGGTTAAGACTAGTTTTATGGTAATATATTAATATAGTAATATTCTTTTTACCATGAATTACCCTCTTAACCTTTAATCGCGGTAAATAAAAGTCAAAAGTTGTTATTTACAAAAAACTATTTTCATCTTATTGAACCACATTTTACATAAAAATAAAATCCATGTTTGTATTATTTTCAAAATTCATTTAACAGTAGAGGTAAATTTTCATTTAAATTAAATTTCAGTTTTTTAACAACAACTATGTGATTTTACTATTCATTAAAAATAGAAGTTTTTCAGAAAAATACCAAAAATTCATCCTATGCTATATTTGATATTCTAAATTCAAAAATAATTTCTATTTTACCAAATTAAAAACATAATGGATCCATTAATTAATTAAAAATTAATTCATGCTGTCAAAACAAATAGAATTTTTTAAGAAACAATAAATATCAAATGATAAACACATGATTATGTATAATTTCAAAGTGAAATTAATTTCAAAGACCAATATTGGATTAAATTATAAAAATATATTCTAATTATACTTCCAAACCATTAAAATGAATAATTGACCTCTATATATTATTTTGATTAAAAAAGTAGTTTTCAATTAAAATTTAGTATTTTTCACCATTCACCCTAATATGAATGTTATTAGAAAAATTGCCGAAATTTTTCAAAACTATATTTTTTTGTCCTGATTCTAAATAAGAAATTTATTTTGTAAAAATTCATATTTAAAATTTTAAAATTATGTTTTTTTAAAGGTTCCTCATTAAAAAGGATTAATATTTCATTGTTTGAAAAATACTTTCTTTATCTGAAAAAAATGAATTTGTTCTTATATTATGTCTAAGAAACACATAATGTATATGTTAAAATTATATGGAATATATAAAATTCAAAATTCAATTAATACTATTCAAAACTTCTTTTGAATAGATAGTTTGGTAAGTCACTGTGCGCTCGAACACGGTGTTGTGTGAGGTGCAAGCTACTGAATTACTTTAAAGAGATAATGTACTATGAATCCATGGGTGTGCTACACGTTATCTTCATCAAAATTTAACATTACTACAATCAGTAGACCAAAAATTCTGACTCATGCACTATCACCAACTATCTATGACCAATATAATAATTAAATTCATGGTCTCCTATTCAAGGATTAAAAAGGTGATAAACTGGAGGTGGATTGTTTGTAGCTATGATACACAAAATTCACCTAAGTTCCATTGTCAACCTAGATATGGAAAAATGAAAAGGAAAAATGTATCATGTTCACCAGAAAATGAATCATGTTCACCAGAACATGGATGGTCTACATTACATAGACATAAAACGTGGAAAAAACAAACTTATCAATAGAATCTAAATTTTGAAATACATCATGTATCCAATACCAAATGATACTATGATGTAAGCATCACAATCTCCATTGATAGTCAAGGTAAATCCATGAATCTAGATTACCTTTTGCACATACTAGTTTCCTAAACACTCCACAAATCCCAGTTCTTCATTTCCCTAATATTGTTGAGATAATAAGAGTTTATATTGAATGTTGGATAAAACTCACTTTTCTATGTAATAAATTCCTATAGACCATATAGTAACATCCCATGAAACATATGTATTGCTAAAGGATTACAATACCTTCTACACCTCCTTCTACAGTGTGACTAGTGTCACCATTCCTCCTCGAACAAGAATGGCGATTTTACCATCATTGGAAAATATATAAGGAATATTTCTAATGGATGTATGGTCAAAATACATATCAATGTACATATCCCTGAGATGAACCTCCATTACTCTCTAAAGATGTTGAGGGGTAACAAATATCAGCTACAAGTAAACAATACCATCCTTAAAACTCGTTCTTCTATCGAGATAACAACACTCAGAGTCTTGGGTGACCACATTGGGTCATAAAAACCAATTTCTCTTCAAACTAAAAAAATATAAATTACCTAATAAAGCTCAAGATGGGTCTTATTATGTGAAAAAAAACAAGAGTGATTTTTGGTACTTTCTTTGAACAATTATAACTCAAAGTGTAGAGATAGGACTAAAATTTCCATAGGAATGGAATCCACATACGCCACTACCATTATAAGAATAAATTTCATTTGATCACCTACTCCAGAAAATTCCCATAATTACAAATAGAAAGTCTTCTATATCCACTTCTACTTGAAATCATTCTAATCTTACAAGGTTCAATCCTTATCAAAGGGGAAATCTCCATCCCAACAAGCTAAATACACCGAATACTCACTTTTCAAAATTATTTTGATATGTTTGGTAGGGAACCATCACATTCTGAGGAAAACATCATGGGTCACACTAGAACTATGAAGAGATACAATGCCAGTCTCTCTCTTTTTTCCAATAGTCATGTCACACTATCAGTTGAAGAAATTAAACATTAATACCTTCTCCAATAGCATAAAACACAAAGGTTGAGAGAAATTGATTTATTAAAATCACTATTTCTCAAATAGGGGAAATTCTTAGGGATAAGGGGCTCATGAATCCTGGTTAAAACTACAACCGGAGAACTATAAACACATGATTTACCTTAAACCACACTCGAATCCTCTGCAGTCTCTCACTTATTAAAACTTATTCTTTCCATTTCCATTTTTTTTAACTTAACCATAGATTTCCCTGACACCTATGCACCTAAAAATGATCTAAAAACATATTTCAAAGGATGCAATCCACCACACCATGAAAGATTTTTATTTGAGTGGAAATGACTTCCCACATGGGTTTGGATCACATCAGAAGAATGCATACCATTGAGGGAATTGTACCTCTTCCTTTCATGTTCAATGGAACACTGAAAATATCCAAGAAAGCGTTATACCAACACATTGTATTTCCATGGAGTATAACATTAAAAAAAGGAAAAATATTTTCACATAAATATATGTCATAGTACTAGAAAAAGAGTATAAAGAATATTATTTGTCCCTAAAAATGATCATATATTCTATCGATAATGAAACTCTATTTCTTATAGCAATACAATATTATTACCAATGGCCTATCGAAAATATATTGTTCTATATAGTGGTGGTGATGGTAGTATCAAATTAAAGACATTCCACATCCTACTACTCCCCCAACTCCTCCGGATATCATATCAAGTAACCTATAGAACTCCTTGATCTAGCTACCAACTATACTTATGTGGATAGTCGACTGCATCTTTGACTACAGAACAATTGGTAGGGAAATCCAATGTGATATTTCCACTCCTATAACTAGTATAGAAACATCTCATCCTCAAATAACAGAACTATCCATGATATCTTCGTAGAAACCTTATGTTTCATGAGTTTGAAAACATATCTTTTATCAGTTGGTCCTACTAAAATTAGATAATATAAAATACATACCACAAAACGCAATGATACATTATTTTTCACGAACCAAGACAGATCGTCATCTGACCCGGCGCCCGACCGGGTCCGCGACATGGCCCAAAGGGTGTTCCTGATCCCCACGGGTTGGAAACGAGTACCGGGCATCAAAATAAACATGTTGGGAATGGTTTGTCCCATAACGAAGATAAATGAACATAAACTAAACCAGTAGATAAATAATGGAAAATAAACTAAACAACTTGACAGCTGAAAAATGAATATACAAAGAAACATGACATACCTTAGGTGACCCCATGGATCACCATGGTACATCAACTATACTCGCTCCCAAAAGCGATCCAAGACTGAAAACTACAACTGAAAAGTAAAGTAAGCATGGGCACCGAGATGCACAGTAGAAATTCCAAAATATAACCACATCCTATGCACCTACCATTAATAAGAAATCCAATTATTCCAGTTTAAAAATAAGATAATAATAAAATAATTTTTTTCCTTCTTTTCAAATTCAAGAGATGAGTTTTCAATTTCAAGTAAGGTGTTTCACTCCCACTACATTTTCAAAATATATTCCGAGCATGCATTGGCGTTTCAAAATAAAAAAACCAGTTTGGATTAAAATATGGATTTCACAAACAAGACATCAAGTATGAAACAACTAGACATAATGTTACATCACAAGAAGCATGTTTCCAAAGAGCACCATGGGTAATCCTTATTGGTAGCTATAACAAGTGGGAACCTAGAGACCTCGTACCTCAGTGAAATGTGTCTTAAAAGGCCACAAACCTCAGAAAACGTGGCTTAGAAGACCACGAACCTCAGAAATTTAAATTTTTATTTATTGTTGTTGCGACAATCCTACTAGACAAACCGGGATGAACCCCTGCCGTGTCATCTAGTGTACTAGTCTTGGTCACCAACCTAGATACCCATATTTCCCATTGTGCTCTATTTCAAATGGTGGTGAGTTTTCTTTATCAAGTAAAAAACAAGTACATAACACCTTCATTATCTAAAACTCATTCACCCTCTCACCACTGCTCTCCCTCCATAAGGGCATTCCCCCTCTTTACATCACACAATCACGCACAAGCTTTTACACTAGGAACATATCACAAACCGCACATTAACACTTGCATCAGATTTTATTTTAAAATTAAGGGGAATGACACAAGATGGGTTTTCTATTTTTGCAAACAAAATCTTAAAATGACAAACAGACCTCATTACTTTATAAGTAGTATTCGTCATTTTAGAACACCTAAAGGTACAATATATTTAAAACAAGCTGAAAACCACTCTTGAAATGAAGTAATACTTTTATGGAGGTCAAAAAATCTTTTAATCTTGTCTTCACATCAAAACCCCATTTTTGAAAATCACTTTGGAACATCATTTTTAAAAACAATGCATGTCATTACACTTTCATAACAAAATTGAACGAAAGGCCACAAAACTTTTGGAATTACCCATTTAATGTTCAACCCCTATGAAACCACTTTTTATGAACCACAAACATATATATATATATAGTGTATATGGATTTCACATAAAAAAGACAAGGAAATACTTGTAATGATAAATCAAGTAGAAATGAATATTCTAATTAACGAATAGGGAATAGGGGACCTACCTCAAAGTTTTTGCTATTTTGTGATTGGACACTCGAACCGACACTAGGCGCATACACGCACATGCATTTATACATATATATATACACACCCTTAGCTACATTGCACATATTTCCAGCTCTATGAGGGAATTAGTTCAAAGAGGGAATATATATATATTCCTTACCCTAACCATGTACATGTAGGATTTCCTAACATCCACAACTTCAAACCATCGTAGCGAGGTCCAACACACTAAACAAATAATTTAAAAAATCAAGAAAAAAATTTATGAACCACATCAAAATTATCACCAGAGAGTTTACACCAAAAACACACTTGACCTCACATAAAAACACCACTTCAAAACCAAATGCACACCACAGCCATTCCAAAAACATGTATTCCATTACTCAAACTATTTAAAATTTAAATTCTAAATTGCAAAAGTACAACAAGCCAAAATAACACATTTTTCCTTCAAACCACATTTCAATAGACATGAACCTTAATTTCATTAGAAAAAATTTCACATTCTCCAAAACAAGGCCTTATACTCTTCAAGAAACACAACAATATGATAAGCATGACACAAATAAATTTATTTGAATGAAAATTCATTTCTAACACAACCACATAATAAATTATTTTCAAAACATACTTTTCACATGTAAAAAAATTAATTGAACGTTTCCATGAATTCCCACAACAAGACCCATATGGAAACATAACTAATTCTAAAAAAACACAATTCCATCACACATGCATGTCAGGATATTCACATAACACATTTCTCACCACCGAAAATAATCAAAGAACATTCTAAATAAATTAATCCAGACAAATCCGTTATCAAACAACATTATTAGATGAAAAAAACTACCATTTGTGTCGAAAGCCCCAAATTTTTAAGCGAAACACCAATCATGCACAAAATGCATCGTAAATAACACTAATTAATACTAAATCAAGAAATCGAACACACACAAAAAACAATGAAATCAATCTCAAAAAAGAAAATGAACTAAAACCCTTTCTAAGGGGGAAAATGGGGATATCGAAGGGTAAGAGAGGGTTTGGCCAGAAGAAGGTTGCTCGCCGGATGGAGCACTGCTCGCCGGAGGGAGAGGGGGAGCGTGATGATGAGAGAGCTGGACGGAAGGAGGGAGGTCACATTGGACTCCCACGAGCATGGTAGGGGTGCCGTTGGAGGGAGGCTGTAGGAGGGAGAGCTGCTGAAGAGAGGGATTCGTGCTGGAGGGCCCTCACCAGTGGGGTAGCATGAGCGGGAGATGAAATGTGGGGAGGGTGTACATCGTGGCATCCACAAGAGGGGGAGGAGGGCAGCGGGTTGAGGGGGAGCGGAAAATGCAGGTAGGGGAAATTGGGGGGGGTCGTGATGGGATAGAATAAAACAAAAAATAATAATAAATATAATAATAATAATAAAATAAAACTAAAATAAAAATAAAAAAAGAAATAAGTGAAATAGGTAATAAAAAAAATTAAAGGAAAAGAATATTAAAATAATTAAAATATTAAAAAATAATAAACATAATACGATTTTTAATAAACTCAAATAATAATGATAATAATATTGTTCTTAAAAACTAAATAATAATTATAATAAACTTGATAATAAAAATATTATTAATCATAATAATAATAAAAATAATCACCATTATTATAATTATTAAACTAACTCATTAAAAACTCATTTTATTTATTTGGGGTGTCAGGTAGCTTGGTGATTAGTTGTGTTGGGACTCGAGAGGTAGGTGGGGGACAGACATCATGAACCCTTTCCCGTCCTGATACTCGAGTTTCCAGGGGTAGTATGGGAGTTGAGTTTTTCTTTTGCTTGGTCTGTGTGGATGAGGGATGACGAGGGAAGTGATCTGGTGTTACACGATGAGATTACATAGAGTAGCGACCCATGTACAGCCTGAGTGCACGGTTCAAGATACTTCCTGTGGTGGATGCCCGCTCGAAGCATGGTATTCTATGCTATGTTACTGGGTTGGCATAGCCACTAGTCCCTTATTTTGTTTGGAAATTTTGATGTGATTTATGTTTGACCTTCATTTTGGTTGGTGTGAGTAGATCTCAAAAATGAAAATGGTTTTTTGTGAAGGTGTTTTCAAAAGGAAATGTGGTTGTTAGAGTGGAAAATAGTTTTTAAATGGAAAAAAAGTTTTTGAATTTGGAAAAGTGTTTCTTTAATGATAAGTGTCTTTCACAAAATTGGTTGCGAATTTGTGCTTTGTGCTTAATGGTGTGTTTTGGAAATGAAAAGTGTTTTGAATTGTCCCTTGGTATTCATATGAGTGATCACATAAATTGAGGTGTGCATGTGATAAGTGGAAAAATTGATGATGTCAGTGAATGGGTGATTGAGCTAGCACATGGATATGTATGTGTTAGACTTCATGGGATACCAATGGTGGATATTTAAGTTGTTTTGTTTGCCGAAAAATGGTTTTGAAAATAGGTTTTTCAAATGGTTTTTGAGTGAGAAATTGTCTATCATTCTCTTTTCGTGCTTGGTATTCTTTTTCGTGGGTTCATGGTTTTGACATATTGAATTTTGGTTGGAATAGTGATTTGAGTTTCAGATTTTGTTTGTGATTGAGGTGTGGAATTTTGATTTATGATGAGTTTTGATTCAGTTTTGTGCCTCTTTTTTTGAGTATGCTGCACAGAAAATTCCCAGTAGTTTCTAGTGGGCCTCTCCCTGTTGTTGGTTCTAACCAGACTCTTAGCGGGGTGGTGAAATTGAATTCGTTTCTGTTTTTATCCATATTATGTGGTGATAGTGATCTATTGAAGGTAGTAGACTGGAATTGTGAAATTGTTGGTGTTTTTAGGTCATTGGGAACTCCCAATTCTATGAGATTCTATCTTGGTTTAGGTCCGGTTGAAGGTACAACTTTGGATTGGTGGAGGAGATCATACATGCGTCCTTTCAAGATGGTATGTCTTGGAAGGTTATTAAGACCACTCTAGTTCGATGGTTTATACCCCAGGAATTGAAGGTGAGGAAAGTGACAGAACTAGTTAGTGTTGAGTAAGGCCAATGAGCAGTGAAGGCCTACGTGTGGCATTCCATAGGGTTGATTCCATTTTCTCTAGAGGTAGCATCGTGTAATTAGATAAAGTTTCTATTATATGGGGTCTTTGTCCAGGGTTCCAGGACTATTTCTTTCTGGTGTTCGGGAAGGTTCCTCATCCAGTGATGAGAGCGAATCAGGGGAACCTGTCTCAGACAAGTCTTCTTGTCAATTCCACCTTCTATTAGTTGGGACACCTCCTTTTTTTCTTCTAGTGTGCTCTGTTTGGGTACTTTAAGTCGCCTTGTCATCATCCTCCGAAGGCTTGCCGTCATTATGGCCATTTGGGACAATTGGAGAGGTTCCGCTGGTGGAATTGTCAGTAGGAGTGTCAAACGATGGATTTTAGCTGTTCACTGCAAGGCCGCAGATTATTCAAGGCATCAGAGCTCCAGCCACAGGTCTCAGAGTGAATCTTTTCACACAGTCCAGAATCATGGGATGTGGGTCACTTTAGTAAAATTCTTCCCAGTGATGGAATAATAATGATTTAATTTTCTCTGTCGTATCTCCCTTGCCATTGAAGGTTCTGTTTTTTTATAAGAGACGTAGAGGCTTTGTTGCCTCATTGTGGTCCTTGTTCCTTGAATACCCTACTTTGTTAGTAAGGAGGTGTGGTGGTATCATTTCTGGTAATTTTAATAGTTTTTCTTCTTCAAATGTGAGATTTTAAGTTTGTCTATTTATGGACGTCATTCTTAGGATGATTGTCTTTCTTGTGCAGCTAGCTCCTTTGGTGTCCCTCTCTTGTTTTGGGACATTCCCGTTCCAGGAGATGAATGCGTCTTGAGAAATTATGAATAGGGGTTTGGTCTGCTATTATTTATAGGGTCTTTCATCGAGGACCCCATGTGGTGGGAGTCTAGTTCATGCGATGAGTTCATGGGTCGGTTTGTGCTGGGTTTCTCGGAATGTTTAGTGCTAATTGGCTTAATTTGGCTAGTTAATAAAAGGTGGGTAGACCAACTATGAATCTTTTCATGCCTTCTTTGAGTTTTGGTATGTGTGGCGGTTTCCTATTTAGTTCAAGTTAGCAGTTCTATAGTTAGCTCGTGCTGAGACCCTTGATGTTGGCTGTGCTAGTTGGGTTCTTATGGTGGGGAGAATCCTCATCATTTCCTGACGGTTCACCTATTTTCAGTTTCCCTCATAGTTGGTCGGGTGTGACTGGTGGAGTGAAAAGTCACACCGAGTTCATTTTTTTGTGGGTCTAGTTCCGTTTCAAACTCGAAATTGATTTATTGTTCGACTGGGAGACTTTTTGGGGGCAGAATGTTTTTTTGGTGCGGAGAATTGTCACACCCGAACTTTTAAATTAGTTTTATTATATTATTTTATCAGACATTGAAACTTTCTATCGTGCTTTGGGCCAAGCCTGTTTGAAATTATTGATTTTCGTTGATGAATGAATGCTTTTCCCCTGAAATCGATCGGTGAATGGGCAAGGCTGTTCAACGTCGTGCGTCTTTGCTTGGGTCATTGTGCGACCTGCCTCATGTACAAGAAAAATAAATAAAATGAGTTTTTAATGAGGTAGTTTAATAATTATAATAATGTTGATTATTGTTATAATTTTTATGATTAATAATATTATTACTATCAAGATTAATATAATTATTATTAAGTTGTTAAAAACAATATTATTATCATTATTATTTGAGTTTATTAAAATTCTTATTATGTTTATTATTGTTTATATTTTATTTATTTTAATATTCTTTTCCTTTAATTTTTTTTCTTATTTCACTTATTTCTTTTATTATCATTATTTTTGTTTTATTATTAATATTTTTATTATTTGTTCTCTTCTATCCCATCGCGACCCCCTCGCCAATTTCCCCTACCAATGTTTTCCACTCCCCCTCAACCAGCTGCTCTCCTCCCCCTCTAGCTGATGCCATGACACACACCCTCTCCACCTTTCCTCCCCCGCTCACGCAACCCCGCTGGCGCGGGCCCTCCGGCACGCCTCCCTCCCTTCGGTCGCTCTCTTTCCTACGGCCTCCCTCCGACGGCACCCCTACCCTGCTCGCGCGGGTCCAACGTGACCTCCCTCCTTCTGGCTGGCTCTCTCACCATCGCGCTCCCCCTCTCCCTCTGGCGAGCAGTTCTCCATTCGACGATCGGCCTTCTTCTGGTCAAACCCTCTCCTACCCTTCGGTATCCCCCTTTTTCCTCTTAGCAAGGAATTTAGTTAATTTTCTTTTGGAGTTTGATTTCTTTGTTTTTTATGTGTGTTCGATTTCTTGATTTTGGGTTAATTGGCATTGTATGAGATGCGTTTGGTGCGCGATTGGTGTTTCACTTCGAAATTCGGTGCTTTCGACACCAATGGTATGTGATTTCATCTATTAATGTTGTTTGATGAAGGATTTGTCTGGATTATTTTATTTAGCATGTTCTTTGATTATTTTGTGTGGTGTGAAATGTGTTATGTGAATATTCTTACATGCTTGTGTGATGGAATTGAGTTTTTTTAGAATTGGTTATGTTTTCATATGGGTCTTGTTGTGGGAATTCTTGGAAACGTTCAATTAATTTTTTTTACATGTGAAAAGTATGTTTCAGAAATAATTTATTATGTGGTTGTGTTAGAAATGAAATTTCTTCCAAATAAAATGATTTGTCTTATGTGTACCATATTGTTGTGTTTCTTGAAGAGTATAAGGCCTCGTTTTGGAGAATGTGAAATTTTTTATAAAGAAATTATGGTGTAGGTGTATTGAACTGTGGTTTGAATGAATTTTTTTTATTTTGTCTTGATGAACTTTTGCACTTTTGAATTTAAATTTTAAATATTTTGAGTAACAGAAAACATGTTTTGGTATGGCTGTGTTGTGTGTTTGGTTTTAAAGTGGTGTTTTTATGTGAGGTCAAGTGTGTTTTTGGTGTAAACTCTGAGGTGCAAATTTTGAAGTGTTTCATAAATTTTTTTATTGATTTATTAAATTATTTGTGTAGTGTGTTGGACCTCTCTACGATGGTTTCATGTTGCGGGTGTTAGGAACACCAACATGTGCATGCGTAGGGTAAGGCATATATATATATATATATATATATATTCTCTTTGTACGTATTCCCTCATGGCACAGAGAATATGTGCAATGTAGCTAGGAGTGTATATATATATGTATATGTATAAATTCATGTGCGTGTATGCACCTAGTGTCGGTTCTAGTGGCCATAGACAAATAACAACAAGTTTGAGGTAGGTCCCCTATGCCCTGATCCTTAATTAGAATTTTCATTTCTTCTTGTTGTTTCTTTATAAGTATTTCCTTGTCTTTTTTATGTGAAATCCATATGCACTATATATATATATGGTTTTGGTTCTTAAAAAGTGGTTTCATAGGGGATGAACATTAAATGGGTAATTCCAAAAGTTGTGTGGCCATTCGTTCAATTTTGTTATGAATGTGTAACGACATGCATTGTTTTTAAAAAAGGGGTTCCAATGTGATTTTCAAAAATGGGTTTTGATGTGAACACAAGATTAAAAGATGGATTGACCTCCTTAAAAGTATTACTTCATTTTATGTGTGGTTTTCAACTTGATTTAAATATATAGTACATTTAGGTGTTCTAAAATGACAAATACTCCTTCTAAAGTAATGAGGCTTGTTTGGTACTTTAATATTTGGTTTGTGAAAATAAAAAACCCTTCTTGAGTCATTCCCCTTAATTTTAAAAAAAAATGTGACGCAAGTGTTAATGTGTCGTTTGTAATATGTGCCTAGTGTAAAGGCTTGTGTGTGGTTGTGTGATGTAGAGAGGGGGAATGCGCTTAAGGAGGGAGAGTGGTGGCGAGAGGGTGAATGAGTTATAGATAAAGAAAGTGTTATGTACTTTTTTTTGCTTGATAAAGAAAACTCACCACCATTTGAAATAGAGAACAATGGGAAACCTGGGTATCTATGTGGGTGACCAGGACTAGTACGCTAGATGACACGACATGGGTTCAAGCCGGTTTGTCTAGCAGGATTGACACAACAATACTAACTAATCATATGATTTTCCGAGGGTCGTGGTCTTCTATGCCACGTATTCTGTGGGTCGTGGCCTTCTAATCCAAATTTCACCGAGGTACGAGGACTCTAGGTTCCCACTTGTAATAGATACCAATAGAAATTACCCATGGTGCTCTTTGGCAATATGCTGCTTGTGATGTAACTTTATTTCTAGTTGTTTTAAACTTGATGTCTTGTTTGAGAAAGCCATATTTTAATCAAAAATGTTTTTTTTATTTTGAAACATCAATGCATGCTCGTAACATATTTTGAAAATGTAGTAGGAGTGAAACACCTTACATGAAAATGCAAATGCATCACATGAATTTTCAAAGAAGGAAAAACATTATTTTATTATTATCTTATTTTCAACCTAGAATAATTGGATTTCTTATTAAAGGTAAGGGCATATGACGTGGTTATATTTTGTCATTCCTACTGAGCATCTTGGTGCTCATGCCTACCTTACATTTCAGTTGCAGGTTTCAGTCTTGGATCGCTTTTGGGAGTGAGTGTAGTTGACGTACCGTGGTGATCCATGGGGTCTCCTGAGGTATATCATGTTGCATTGTTTATTCCTGTTACCACTTTCATGTTGTTTAGTTCATTTTCCTTTATTTATCTACTGGTTCAGTTTATGTTCATTTATCTTTTTTATGGTCCAAATTGTTCCCAACTAGTTTATTTTGATGCCTGGTACTAGTTGCCAACCTGTTGGGATCAGGAATGCCCTTTGGGCCATGTCGCGGACCTGGATGGGCTCCGGGTCGGATGAAGACCCACCTTGGTTCATGACATTATTTAGCCATATGCATCATCACCCAACAATAAAATAATGTTCCAAAATGCAGTCTGTCATGATAATTCCAACTAATCAACATGTGTTATCTCTATGAATTGATCAATGGGTTTAAGAACTAACATTAAACCATCATGAAGAAATACCACATCATGATTAGACCCCTTTAGAAAGGGATCATCACTCATTAGAAAAAATATCGACTCCACTTTCAAAACATCACAACATATCATCATGAATACATCCCAAAACAAGACAATAAATATAAAGATCATTGAGTATATATGGTGGGATAAATCATTAAGGAAATATAAACCAAAACCCAATCCTTTATGATTTATTTACCTAAATTTTCCCTACAAACAGGTTCCTATATATACTAAGTAAAAATGAATGTTATTTGAGTCATAATTAATGAATGTGTTGGAAAACTCATAAACACTAGAGTCCCTATCCTGAGAGTCAAATTCCAAACACATAACATTATTTCCAAAAATCCTAAACTAATATGCATCATGAGTATAACTCCAATCCCCATCCTGATGATTAATTGTATCTTATACCATTGTACCATGACTCATCCTAATGGGTCTCAAGCTTTAACAACTCCAATACCACCACAAAAATTCCAGGGGATAGAGACTAGATTTGAGTTTTTATATTATACTGATGGGACACATTATCCTAATGTACCTAAACACACACATACCTGCAAATGGAATGATGAAATATAAAAATGATAATAACAATTAATTCATATATATTTTCTCACAATAAGAATATGTCATAATGTACTAGAAAGCATAAGAAGGGGCCAAATACATTCCCACCAAAAAATTAGAAAAATAATATATAATCTGTTTAGGAGGGTACTAATACCAAATGAAACACTTAGATACATCATGGTATACATAACCTAAACAAAGCTACATCTTCTCCTTGTCCTTGAATAATTCTATAAAATCATCCATCATCTTCATAATACATTACATGTGGGGGAAGGGGCCACTCATGGGTGATTATGACTATTCCAATTAGGACACCTAAACATCAACACATGTAAAGAATCATTAGTATCCAAATAATAAATCATATGTATGTAAACAATATACAATACATATAAATATCAATATATATCTAATATATATTTATAAACAACTCTTTGTAAAATATTCTATCAACCACTTCCATCATTTTATCTGTTATGAGGTTTCACGGTAGCACACATCCAGAGATCTCATTAAATGTTCCATACCATCCCTATGTCACTAATACATGTGATATAAATCATCATGTATCTCTAATATGATGGAACATACCATCCATCCCAATGGTCATGCTCACACTAAAAGCACTGCTCCACGAGCCTTACAACCATTGACTACACTCAACCAAAAGGTGACACTTGTCAACTCAAGAAAAAAAGAAATAAATATTAAACTGACAGTTTTCATCTAGGATACATGCTTGATTATACTAGTACCCATTAAAAATATTAGATCTTAATACATAGTTAGGGGTCAACACCCAGGGATCATTGGGTGACACCTAACCTGATTGAAACCATCAATATAGATAGGGGGTCAACACCCATGAAGTGTCAATAATTCCATTTTAAAAAATCCTCTATATGTTAATAAAAAGGAAATAAATATCAATTTTTCCCTCTCAGAGGGAAATATTCTCCAATCCAATGAAGTTCTATCGATGTGGACTGAGAAAACTCACTCTAGATTATGGGAACTAACCCATTAATGAATTGACCATCATGAAGACATAGAGGGGTAACCCTCTATGAGGATAATGGGATGATACACTAAACCATCATAAGAATATACCATGTGAACACACTGAACTACTTGTGGTTCATGAAGGGTCACACAAGCTAAAAATGAAGCAGATATGATAGGAAAATAGGACCCCAACATGACCTTAAAATGTATAAGGTGTTCCCCTTGAGGTACATAATATGTATAAAAAATTCATGAAATTCATGTTTCTCCCACTCACATGTGATTAATTTCAAAAAAGTAAACATGTTTCATATGAGTATATGTAATATGTAATTTTCAACCTAGAACTAAGTGTGCCATCGTACGTTGTACATTTGGTCATGCCTACATTCTTGGTCATTTTAATGTACAAGACTTTTCATGTGTACTAGTTCATACTCGTTTATATCACATGTACATGGTGTTTATGGGCCTAGAAGGGCACTCTTCATTTGGAATACTCATTTCTATCTACATATATATGTACACAATATGTATCCCAGCACACACGGAATGTTGGATAGAAAATCTCCCGAATGATTACTTCCTATACACATTGATCTACCTCCAGTGGTTTACATGCCATGTGGTATGGACCACATGAATATTAATACAACCATTCCTCATGGACATGTACCCAATATACACTCTAATACAGTCATAAATGTGTCCCAAAATGTGTGACATGTGTCACAAGGCATTTCATTCTTTTGTCTATGTAGAAACCCAAGTGTCACACAGAGTGGACTACATGATGTGTGTTCTTTCGGACTACACCCCAATGTAGTCGTGTTTTTTATAGAACCCACATGATTTACATGCATCTTTACAAACACCATATGATTCCTACATATATAGATTTCTAAAAAAATCATGGATCAGGATCCATAAAGTCCCCTCTATCATCATTGCCTAGAATCTATCTATTCCCACTACTCAGGAATTATCCTCCATCATGTCCCTCAAATACCACAATGCATACGTAAATTGTCGATCTCTTATCCATCCTAATTCATCCATTGTCATCACGCACTATGATCCCATCATTAGTCCCAATAAATAATCCAAATAAGTTTTCTAATACTCTAATGATCAAACATTCAATGATCTCTTTCCTAGTATTCATATAATTACTAGTCAAAATAGATTCTATTAATGATCAAACATAAATAAATGAGAATAAATCCAAAAAAATATGTAATAAGCTTTCGTAATTTTTGGGCATCAATTCATTATCATCATAATTATGAATGAATCTCCCACTATGATCAACAAGTTAATTATCCCTTGAAAATAATATAAACAAAACTATACTTGAAGAAATCACTCATATGTGAATAAATTTTTTAGTTAATTTATATTTATTATTTATTGGATAATAATATGGGGATAAATCCACAAAAAAATGTCCTAACATAGTTTGGATCCATCACTAGAAAATAATTAATATGTTTCATTTTCAATGGGATGATCAACGAATTCTTTTTGGAACACCAATTTCTAAATATCTATCCATCAATATTCGCCTAATGAAATTTGTCAAATAGAACCCCTCTCAAAATATAAGGTTATCAGACTGAACATGAAATTTGGTTATAACTAAGACTATATAGGATATTATATGTTAATTTAATTTTTAAATAATTATAATATATTGATTAATTATTAATACCGGTGATGATTTTTTTTCACAAAAAATCCCTATGCTGACAAAAATAATGTCGCATATAAGGTAAAATCATTATTCCAAACACAATGGATGAATCATATTATTGATCTAATACATCTTTTTGGATTTAATGTTCTATTTAAGGAAAATTTATCTCACATGATATTAATAAATTTAATATTTTTATTTTATCAATCCTAAGCTCACTGGACCTCATAATCTTGTATTGGCACGGTCCATAGCTATAAATTTTATTTATAAAAATTATTAATCCTTAAATTAAAAAAATATACTACATTTAAAATACAAATATAGAACATGATAAATTTTAATTACATGAAATATTTAAATTTTATTAAAACTTTTTCATCCTTTTTTTGTATAGATGAATCTCAAATTGAGATCTTATTTGAAGAAATGAATATTCATCAACGATTTCCCATTCCAAATGAACTAAAAATATCTTTTAACATATATTAAGACACATTATTGAATTAAATATGATCATATATTTCTCCAAATATTTAACCAAACAAAAAGGTTGGGGTAATTTACCAATTATAGATAAATATTAATCAGTAATCTCTAAAACCTCTTAAACAATCCATAATGATTTTATAAATCCATTTAATAAATATTTGGACCATAATACTCTCCAAAATATGTTTGACATGATTCACAACCAAAAAATAACAATGTTTTGATAAAAAAATTATCCCCATGCACTAAAATGTCTCTCATAATGTCAGTTATAAAACATTTGAAGAAATATTTCATACATTCCCTTAAAAATTTCTGATAAAAAAAATAAACATAGAATATAGATGAAAAAAACATGTTTCAAAAATTACTAAAATCGTTTTTAGTAAAATAAAATCATAAACTATTTAATATATTTATTAAATCCGAAATAAAACATCATCAAAATTTCCTAAATCATGTGGTCAAAAAATAACTATAAAATTTCATGCATTCCAATAATTTCACTTTTACTTCTTTGATATATCATTATCGATACTAAAAATTATTAAATAAACATAAGCCTCATAATATGAGTTATATTTTCAATAATCAAGTGTTCTTTGAAATATCACTTTTCCACTAAATTTCTTTTTCATGGATGTTGGTCCTATTTAACATCTATTTAAAAATCCATAAAAAACTACTTCAGATAAATCCTAAGATGTTCCATGATTGTTATTAATAGAAAATAATTATCATAACACCTATATAACATAATTATATAATCCTTATACATTAAAAGGTTACTCTATTCACTTCTGCAATTTGCATAACACAAGTTCATCCCTGGTCTTTCAGTTAGCCCTTGGATAAGGGCATTGACTCAAATATCTCCCACATTCCCCAAACTTATGAAATTGAACTATATATGGTGCCTTAGGTTGAACTAATTATCGTTACATATAAATTACATGATATATGCTATAGTTTTCCAAACATGAAATATATTCTCAATCCTCTAGGACATTTACATCAGCGAAACCTCTAACATACATGACATATAAGAATATGAATCTTCTTCCCACTTTGTAATTTATAAAAATTTATTTTTTATTATCATGTGTTTCTTAAAATTGACCCATGTTGAGATAGTTAATCACATAATGAGATATAAGATTAATAATATTCATATGGTATCTTATCCTAGATCCCATCTCATTTTGTTTCCTGAAAGCACTACCATGATATTATTATTCACATTTAATGTTAAAAATGTTCCTTTTAGATCAAACAATTGACTACAACAAAATTTTATAGCATGTGAAATAATAATCATATTGATAAATGAAATACTCATGAAAATTATTTATATTATTTTTAAATCATGAAACAGTATTTCAAAACTATTAAATAGTATTTTAAACTAGGCCACTAATTTCAATTATTTATTCAAATTATTCAATATGTTTCATAATGAAAATAGTAGTTTATCCAAGAATATATCATAGTATAATAAAATCTAGTTTCTGGAAAGGGGACACTCATTGTGCATCAAAATAATGGATAATATATACTTGACAAACTCTTTTATGGGTTATTTCCCCTAGATGTATATTTTATAAAACCACATCCACATATAGTATAAATAAAGTGATTCAAAATTAAGAAACACACATATTAACTACCTCATAAAAACATTCATGATATTATTCTAAAATTAGACATATAATAAATTTCTTTTATATGGGATTTTCGAAACACAATTTTTTTCTATATCTAGTTCCCAATACTTATAGTAATCTTTATGTGATATCAATTGTATCAATTCCATATATAGTGACCCATAGTTGGTGTCTACATTATTTAATTAGAATAAGATTTAGTAGATCGTGTCACTAAATATTTATTATATTATTAGTATTAAATCAATAGATACAAATATTATTCATATTTTACATTAACAATATCAAATAAAAAAATATTTAATATAAATATTATGTATAATTGATGTCATTCAATAACTCTTCAATTATTTATTTTAAAAAAATAAGGTTGATCAAAATTTCGCATTAATGTTAAGGAATAATAGAATATATCATATGTAAATAAGGAATAATAAATATGGAATGAAAAATAAATGTATGACAATCCACCTAATCAATAATATGAGCATGAAATGAATTCATATAAAATTTCAATGAAATAATCTCATGTATAATAATAAATTAATTCTAAATGATTTTAAATGATTAATATGGGAAGACATAATATCATAAATAATTATATATTTTCTATAAATTCTTATCCAAATATATTTTAATCGATTTGTGTGTATACTACATATCCATAATTAATATGTTTAGACAACTGGTTTTTCTAATGATACATGTTCACAGATCAATTGGAAATGTAATTTATTACCCACCCATCATATGAATTTCCTATTAACTCATTATATATTGATGATTTATTTAATTCATAAACATTATTCCTTACCAATCAATATCAAAATTTAGTAAAGAATATTGAATATCAATATTTCAATATTTGATCAAATAACAATCATAGAAAAACATATTATAGAAAGATGTTATATAGTTTAAGAAATACACACATATATAATTCAAATAATATGTGTATTTAAAATATATATACTTTCTTATGAGATATGATCAATATAATAAAGATATTTTAATAAAATGTTTGTTAAAATAAAATAAAAAAAATAAAAAATGACTATAATTTCATTAAAAAAATATAACTTCTATATTATACTCATTTAATTTATATTATAAAATAAATTGATGTTTATAATGAACAAAATTTATAATGAAAAAAAATTATTTTAGAAGTACAGATAATTTTTATGTGAAGATAAATATCTTAAAATAGTTATGGAAAATGAAATGTCCATTAATGAGAAATACCTTAAATAAATCATTCTTTTTTATTTTTTATAATGAAATTCAAATTGAAATTTTTTGAAAAAAATAGGAACATTATATTATATAATTTTAAAAAGTAATGGATAACAAAAAATGTCCTTAAATAATCATTTCTATAATTAAAAATCTCTTTATTAAAACAAATTTGAAATATGGATACATAAAAAATATATCCGATCATAATGAGAAATATAATGGTATTTTATTTTAAATATTTATATTATTGATCCAATTATTAAATATATTAAAAGATTTTTAAAAACATAGATACTACCTAAATATAAATAGGTTAATAAAATAGATACTGATTATGAATGATTCATTATTAGATACTTTCAAGAAAATTATATGAAACCATAAAAAATGTCATTGGAATATAATTTTTTACCTCATTGGAAGCATTTAATTTAATACTCATTTTAAGTGTAAACATTAATTGAAACTATATAATTACATAAAAAACTCATAATCCCAATGAATATATAAAAGGGGAATTATATACCACAAATAAAAGTAAATATGTTAAAGTTAATAAATATGTCTTATTGGAGATGAAATTGAGATGAAATCCCTTACGAAGAATGTATCATTATATTGAGAAAAAAATAAATGATTATGAGTTACAAATTTAGATAAAAATGATTAAATAAATTTGGAAAAATTATACAGTTCCTTCAAAATTTATCATGGCCTATAATTAGAAATTAAGTAGTTGCATAACTCAGTAAATCGATATTGAGTTTAGAAAAGCCTTACCTCACATTTCAAAAATTTTAACCATGAATCATCATCATATATAATGGTTTTAATTATGATATTAATTTACTATAGAACCAAATTTATATTCAAAATATCATATATGATCCACATATAAATTCATATGAACCGTTTAGCAATAATATTTCATTATTATAATTTTTTAGGGTTTACCTGTATGTTTTAACAAATTGTTTTAATTACAGATGATTCAATTATTTTTCATAAGTTATAGTTTCATCATCTATATAATTATATTAATTTTATAAATAATAAATTTATTAATTTTGTATATTTTTTAAATCATTCTATTTTGATGGACACAAGAAATTGAATCATATCACTTTTTTCAGACTTTATGATGTATGTATGCATGAGGAATGTAATTGTATATTTACAGGATCATAAGGTATAATGTTAGTTGATATATTACCTTTAAAGAATATAAAATACTTCATTATTAACAAATTTTCAATAATTACTTAATAATTACATTTTATGAGAGGAAATGATGGAGAAACATTTACATGAATTCCCGAGAACGTAGTCCACCCTAGAAACAAGTGATTGTTTTATTTCCCATTTAATGGAGGATGAGAGAGATAAATAATATTGATTTAAAATATTATCATATTTTTTTATTTTATATTTTATAGATATTTTATTGGAATTTTTAGTACATTATTGAAGGTAGTAAAATAATAAGTAAATAAAATAATGGGTCAGTTAATATGATTACCTTACCTTAGAGAAACACCTTTTGGATCTCTTATTAAGGACCATAATGTTGGTATTTTTGGAATAAAAACAATTGTATAACATGTACTCGTATTTTTTTGTAGATATATTTATATCTTTTTAATGATATAAATACATCATGGAGTGAGATCATATTAGGGTAGGATATTCCATTTTATAATTGTGGAAAGTGGCACAGTTGTATTTACTCAAATATAAAAAAAATTATTAAGTCACATTATTTGGAAAATAGAGAAAAAATGAATCATATTATATTTTTATAATGTTATGTTCTAAAGTAAAACCAACCAATTAGATTTGATAATGTTTCTTATCAATTTTCACTCTTATCATTTTCATTAACTCATTCATTAACCATTTTTACCCAATATTGTGGTAATAAATTATTTTATTTTAAATGGGATATAAGATTTATATAAGTTAAAATTTGAATCATAATTGGAAAGGGGATGAAATTTTAATCTATTTATATTATAATTTTTCCTTTTTAAAATTTTTCCTTTTATTTTTAAATAACATAATAATATATTATTTCTCTTAAATTATCATTAATGTTGTTTTGGAAACATTAATTTAATTTGACTGTTAATTCATTAAGTAAAAAAATTAATTAAAATATAAACTCATTAACAAAATATTAAATATTATTAATTACGAAAAAATTATTTAGACACTATATTTCAATAATAAAATGTGTGTTCGTATGTTTTTAAAAAATAAATTGATTTTTATTTTTCTTATTTAAGAATTGTGTCAACACCGCATAATATTTTAATATAATTATATCATTAATAATAATTAAAAATAATATAAAAAAATTAACATAAATAATTGAGGTTCAAAATTAAATTTATATTAATTGATATCATATTCTTATTGCAATGTGAATATATAAATAAATTATAATATAGAGAGTGACATTTTGGAATTTTCCGTGCCTAAAATAATATAAATGCCTTTATCAAGTTAAAATGACACCAAAATTCCATATATGTTACTATTGGATGAATATAGTCTATGTTATCAAAATGAAGTAAAAAACAGAAAGTGTTTGGTAAATTCTATGTCCTTATATAAAATTTTTAACTCTGTATCAACCATTGCACTCTTACTATAGTGACAAATATTTACCAAAGTTATTATTCTTAATGAACAAAAATAAGTGGAAAGTATTTAAAAAAAATTAGACCTCAGATTTCAGATATTGTGTGCATTTATAATCATTAAATATCTATATATTTTAAATATCAATTTTAATATAAATTCAAAAAACTCTATGAATTGTTTTTAAAAAATTCATTTTTAAGCATAAAAAAATTATATCAAAATCTAGAACATTTTAACTCAAATGTAAATAATTAAATTTTAAAAAATAAAATGGATTATATGTAACCATAATTCAATTTTTAGTATATAATGTTGCTAAAAATTTTCTTAATTATATTAAAATAAATGAGTGTATTTGGAAAATTAATATTTTTTAATTATTCACTAAAAATTAAAAATTTTAGAAAAATCCAAACTGTTCAATACAAATTAATTTTTATATGATGATTCCAAAAAATTTTGTTAAAATTGTAAATAATTTCTTCTCAATGCGGTGGATGTTAATTATAAATTTCTTTCAAAAAATTACCATTTTTTATGAAAATGTTTTTTCAATTCGTAAAATGAACTTAGTAAGAATTGTCTACCTTTTTCCTAACAATACAAAAAAAATTGTACAGTGTAATAAAATTATTCATATGTTTCATAATGTGGTATATCATGTTAATAAAGTCCAATTCAACTACTATGATATCATGGAATATTTAACAAATAATATTTTTATAATATTTCTAAATCCATTTATATTTGGGTGTTAGATTAAGTAATTTATCATGTTTATTATTAAATAAAAATAAATTTTTTGGGTTTTATTTATTTTGGGAAACAATTTTTTATATGCTAATTTTCTCATATACTCTATACCTTTTAGGTTCTAGTGTGCATCATTATTCTATGTATTGAATATTCATATATAATGATGTAATATTTATGTATATAATATTTCTATTTCTATTTCTCGTATTAGAGTAGGGATCTTTTATTTCTAGTTACATGGATAAATAGAATTTATTGGGACCCATTAGGATAAGATAAATTATTTGTTAACATGCAATGTTATGGAAAAATGGATTTTGGATTTTAATGAAATTAAACCCTAACCATAAACTAGCATTAGGATGTGGCTATGAAATATTTACATATCGTGGTACCAAGATAGAATGGTGACGATTGTGAATTTAATCGATCTACACCATTTTATAATAAGTGATACTAAGGATGAACTGGTGGATATAATATCCGACAATATATTCTTGTATTAATTACCATTTTATTTTAAACTTATTATGAAATATTTTAATTTTAACGGGTCATCGAAGAACTAGGTTAAACATAATGTGTCATAAAATAAAAATAATATGTCTCGATTATTTAATAATGAGACTTATTTTTTAATATATATGATTAATCACATTGTTTTTTATTTATCAGGTTACATTTGTTGTTTTTGTTAATAGATGGAAATAAGAAAAATTATGTTGATGCTAAATTTGACATATGATGCAATGATTGTCCTTACAAGAAACAAAATAATGTGGGATATTGAATGTAAAAGAATTTGATTATTCCTAACTATTAATATCAATAAATATTTAATGAAATTAATATAATATAGTTTATTAATGAACCAAATGTCATAAAATATATTCTCATGAAGACTATAGATGAAAAATATTATAATTTATACATATCTAGAATGTTAGAAAAGGAACCCAAGGATATGTCTCAATGGAGTGAGGTAAGGATTTATGTATTGATAATATAGTCCTAAAGTAATATATTTACAAAAAAATCAATAGATTAGTGGTGGGAAATAATGTATACTCTATGGTATTATTTATAGTTGAATTTCTTATGTTTGAGTGACATTAGAATTATATTAGTTGATTATATAATCCAACGGAAAAATCATAGACCAAGGAATGGCCCATTCTATTCTAATCATATAAGATTAATGACTAATGTATTTGTGTTTTTTCATATTATTTGTTAGGTTATAAAATCTTTTTAATCAATGATATTATATTTATAAGATTCATGAAACATATAAGGATTATTCTTTAATAGTTTTATTTAATCATTGGAAAAAATAGGTTCAGTTGTAATGATAAAATCGTAAAGTGATTTAGTGGTAAAAGGATATTTTTGGTAAACACGTTATTATAGGATTGGTATATATTAATATATGATCAAGGTTTACTTAATAATTTCTATTTTGGATGAAGGGATAATTAATATTGGTAATGTAAATTTGACAGTTTTGGTGTCCATGAAATTAATTAGTGTTTTAATGAAAAAGTGAATTATGTTATCATTTATGATGTTTATTTAATTTTTTGATTTCTGAAATATAATCAATAGTATCTGTTTTTATTTTAATAAGAAATACAAGTTTACTTATTTTAATAATATATGTTTTTTTTATGTTTTTTTAATGATTCAATTTGTTATCATTTTATTTGGATATAGGGTAAATTTAAACTAGTTTTTTTATATGAAATAATGAGATTAACCATGTTATTTTAGGAATAAATATAAATTTATTTTAATTTTGTTACCTTTTCTATTAATTTTTTTAATACTTGTTAAGATTGAATGAATTATTTTTTAAATTAATTTAACAGGGAATGAATTATGAATATTTTAGTGTATTATTATTTAAATTTATAAGAATAATCTTAAAAATGTATTGGTTATCTCAGATGACCAATAAGTGTAAACATAAAAGATATTAATCATATCATATTCATGAGAGGAAATAATGTAATAATAAAATTTGAAAATTGTAATTGTTTATAACAAATATCATGATATCATGTCATGAGATAATTCAATGAAGTTATAAAAATAATAATTCTTGATATCATAACATAAAACCTCAACTTTTCACATACAGAAAATCTTAGAAATTATTTTCCTTATTATCCAAGGCTAATTTACATTACTATAATAGTGGAATAAATTTCATTAATAAAACAGTTTCACCCCTATTACATCGATTCTTTACTGAATCAGGTTTATTCCCCCTCACATCCTTGTATTACTGAACCAATTTCACTCTTCATTCTATTCCTGTCTATCTCATTAGATATAATTAATTATAGAATTCATTGAAGTGGGATAAAAATCCCACACATCACATAATGAAAAACTTAAATATGTGTTCCACAAGAACCTAAATCATTCATTATATTTTAACCCATGAAATTAAATGGTCTTCATAAAACTAATTTAATCGTAACATTACCCATGGAAATGAAATTGGTTTCATTGTTTTCATTTCATCATAAAAAACAACCAACTATAATAATAATGGGAATTGTATACTTAAAAAATATCCACATTAATATCATAAAAAAATGAAATAATGTTTTCATAGATGGTAAATAAGTTTGAGGTGTCACATGAAAATAATTCTTGGGAAAATATATTTTCTTCTTTGGAAACGTTTTCCCTTTATATATACCCACTAAATTCTGATAGAAAATTTTTTACCTAAAAAAATAGTATGATTGTAAATAAATATTCATTTAATGAATACATCATTTATTAGTAAAACAATATCATGGTGTATTTGATAAAAAACACTATTTTAATAAATTTTCAAGAAACGCCAAAAAATACCTCTTTATAGAAACTATAAATAGTGTCCGGTCAAACCATTCTGTTAAAGGTCACAGATGGGTAAGAAAAGAAATTACCAATTATATATTAATATTAAAAAAAAATTAATCATTATTATATGAAACTTGGAATTTAATGTTAAATATTTCCCAAAAAATACTTATATTTGAAATGATTCAAATAATAATGAGATTATTAAAATAACCATTACCTCAGGTCAGATTTCCATCACACATATATATAAACTCATCTATATCGAATTAATTATTGTAATTAAAATATTATAATACCATTTTTATATTTATGATATTACATATGATCATATTATTATCAATTAATAATAATTCATTACTATTATTCATTCAGGTGTTAACTACTTCATTTCTGTATGCATGTTCTATCGTATAAGACCCAAATATTGTGAATACAAAATAGTTTCATCATTTAAAAAATAATATCAATGTCATATATATTATATTTATTCTATAAATATATTTATATATCAATTCCTGAATATTCAATATGTTAAAATAAATCATATCTCCTCATGGAGATAGTAAGTCATATGTAAAGACGAGCGATGAAATCATTCCCTTAATTGGAAACGAATTACTAAATGTATGGTATATATTTTATTCTATAATTAAAATATTTTAATAATTATCATATATATGTGTCTGTTATTTCCATAAATATACTCATCCAAATAATAATTGATGAAAAACATATTACATCATGGTGTGGAGATGTTAAACCGCACATACTCATGTGCGGTACTTTTTTTCATTGGATGGATAAAATTTTAAATATTTACATTGCATAACCATAATATAATCTAAAAATATAGGTTATAATAAATTTATTTTAATATAACAGAGACATCACATTAAGAGGAAGTATAAGAGGTAATAATCTTGGATGAATTTTTAAAGACAAATACCTCTTCTTTGGAAACCGTTATTTAGTAGTCCTCTTAAAGACACAATGGATCTTTTAAGGAGAAAAATTACCTCTAGATTGTGTACATAAAAATTTAGAAGGGAAATTGGAAATATATGGTTGATCTTGAAGGCTAAATCAAAATTAAATAAGTGAGGTAGAATATTCCCTTTTTATAATTTGGGTGAGGGGCACATTTGTAATTTTTTCAAAAATATTAATTTATAACATATTCGATAACAATACAAAAACCTAAAAGGACGTGTAGTAGATTTTAATATTATCTACCTATATAATATCGTCAACCAATATACTTTAGGTAGGTTATGGAATTATTTTAAACCATATGATTTTGATTAATCCGTAGTTAAACTATTTTGATTTTAACTGAGGTAACAAATTTCTCAGTATTATAAGGTCATAAATTTTACTTATTTAATGTTAATTAAATAATAAATGAATGATTTATAACATTTTAGAGCATATAATATATATGTTTTATTTTGAAATTTTTTATGATTTTTAAATTGTTTAAAAATATTTTTTTATAAAAAATGGCATTAATATCAATTTTGACATTATTAATTATTTAGACATTTAAAAATTATCAATATAAAATTTTACCTATGAAAAAAATATTTTAATATATCCCAAATAGGTTATGGTCATCTATAAATTTAAATAAACACATTAATTAGTTTAAATATAATTTACTTTAATGTTTATAATAACATTTATTTGGTATTTCTATTAACAAAATAATTACTACATAAGCGTTGTGTACTTATTTAATAAAACTATTTATTTAATAAAAATAAAAAATAAAACACTCTGGTGAATATATATCTCCTTGCTTTCAAAATAATAATTATGTTTAAAAATGTGTTTTTGTTGACCCTTATTAAAAAAGTCATATTATTTAAAACATAAAGGTGAATTATTTTTATTAAATAATAAATAATATTTTATAAATATAATAATTTCATATTTGTTACAAAAAAAGTCTAGAATAAAAACATATCATGAAATAAATTTATTAAATTAAACATAATATGTTTTATTCATTCATAACAAACATTTTTCCCAGGTGTACCCATAAGGGATATTAAAGAAAATAAGGCGACAATTTGTGACTTTCATTGATTAAAATATCATATAACTGATTTTTATGAACATGTCTCCTTTAAAAATAGAATTTATATCTTTAGGCGTTAAGAATCAAATTTTCTTCATTAAATAAAATATTTTTATGTCCTATGGTTATTTTATAGTCATTATATTTTTATTTTTAACGTAAATTACTAAAATTACCATTTATGGTGGAAAATCGTTTTACTAAGGTTACTATTCATATTACTAAAAAAATAAAAAGGATATAGTTAATAAATATGAAACATAACAATCCAAATTATTGATTAATATTTTCAAATTCAAAATTAATAAAATGAAAATGAAAATTTAAATTAAAACAGGTAAAATTCCTAGAAAAATAATATTTCTGAAATCTTCTCTATTAAAACATATTTTTTTAAAATAATTAATTTAATTAAATCCATTTTTAAAACCATAATTTGATTTTTTTAGATAAATATGAAATAATAAATATTAAACACTAATTCAAAAAAATAATTTGACCACGTAAATATATATTTGAAAAGTACAATTTACAATAACAAATCAATATTTTCATTATTCATTAATTTTTTTATAAAATAATAAATAATTTGAAGATAATATTGAAATGATGAAATAAAAAATTAAAATAGTTTTATCACATATATTTTAAAATACTTATAATAATTAAAACCCATTATAAAAAAAATCCATTTTAAACGATTTTTTTGAAAAATTAAGTTATTTTAATAAAAGATATGTTTTCAATCTTCAAAAGCCTATTATATTCATGTTTTTTTATATTTATTTCATGAATCAGTTGTTTTTATTTATTAATACCAGAGTAACTGTTAGGTTATAATTGTCTTTGTTAACTAATAATATCTCACGGTTTGTTGAAACTCATGGTTGCATGAAATGCAAGAAATTTACGAATTAATATTATTTTAAGATAAATAGTTTATAAACATATCCAAGTGTTATATTCTACCCCATTAAAATTACATTCATCCAATTAATTAATCATTTTTATACAAATAGATAGTTATTCCTCTAACACATCATATCATCAGGTTCCCACATAACATCCTCAAATTGGTGGTCCCAATGTAAAACATTTATCAAGACAGGGGTCTGGATTGGTATAACAATTTCTCTATGATCCTGATTCTCTATGGATTTATATTTATAATAAATATATTACTCCAAGTGAACAACATAAGATTTTAAAACATGTGAATTATTAGGTTTTTATTTTATTAAGAAATATGCATGGAACCCATCCTAAAATTGAGAGAGGTTTAGTGGAAGCACCAATCGACAATCTACATACCCAAAGTGATGAATAATTTTGAAAGGACTAATATACCTAGGGATTAGATTTACCTTATTTCTCTAATATCATCACTCTCTTTCATAGATATATATTTAAAAATACCATGTTACCCATTTCAATCTCTATTTCTTTTTTCTTTTGTTGGAAAAACTATTATATGCAATCGTGAGATTCTCTTATGTTCTCTTGAATATATCTAACATTTTCTTTCATCTCCAAAACTAGATTTGGTACCAATAAATTTCATTCTACAACTTCTTTATAGCATTTTGGATTTTTAAATTTCATAATATAAAGTGCTTCATGAAGATACATCTGAATACTAAAGTGAAATCCATTATTTTAGGAAAATTATACTAAAGGTAGGTTTTGATCCCTAACAACTTTTAAATCCATAGATGAATTTCTCAAAAATACTTCTAGTGTTAGAATTTTCTTACTAGACTGACCATATGTCAATGGATGATAAGCAGTTCTAAAATGTAACTCTTTATGAATAGTATGTTGAATACATCTCTAGAACATTGAGGTATACCTAGGATATGTATTAGATATAATGGAAAGAGTTAAACAGTGAAATCATAAAACATATTTAATATATATTATGGAAAACTGATCAGGAGAGAATATGTATCTAATAGTAATGACATGTGTCATCTTCATTTGGTTATCAACTATAAACCATATCGAATTATGGCATTTTGATGTTTTGGGAAGTCCAAATTATAATTAAAAGGTTATATTTTATGATATCCATTTCTGAATGGGAAATTGTTGTAATATCCCATTAGACCTTTTCTCTTATATTTATCCTGCAAAAAACCAAGAAATAAGAAACATATTGTGAAAATTCATTCTTCAGACATCAAATATGAAATACACTTATATATCTCAATATATCTTGGTTCTTCCAAGATGAATAAATAATGATTATCAATGAACCTTTTAAAATAACTACTTCATTAAATATTATATGGGAGGGACACAAACATGGTTCTTGAACCATATTATTCCATGAAAATAAATGATAAAATTAGGAACATTTCTCTCCATCTTTTTTAGACCAACATCTTTCTTTTGGAAATCCTAAATATAAACTTTTATAGATGGTTGATCAATCATTTTACCTAGATAAAATTTCTCTTATTACTCTATGATTTCTATATCCATCCCTTTTAAATCCATATATATTTGATAATTTGTTTTCATAATCCTTGATAATCTAGCATGGTCAGTTCTACTCAATAAATTTTCTACATTATTGGATTCCCTAGGGTTATAATGCATTGAGCAGTCATAATCTGTAATCAAAACCAAACATATATTTTGGTTCAAATTCAACTCATTTTTAGTGAAAATATAAATTAATCTTTTACGATCAGTGTTTATATCAAATCCTTCCCCATAAATTTAACACCTCCATATCATTAATGAAACAATTACCATATCTAAATCCAAATCATGAGTGGGGTAATTTTGTTCATGGATTATAAATTTTTATGAGGTATAGGATATTAAAATATAATATTTCATGGGAAAACATTTCTTACCATTCATGAATTAATTACTATATATAAAAACTATTTACACTACAGGGTGGTGCGATCATAGGTGCACTAAATAACACTCGTTTCATCTCTTTTAAATTCTCTTGACATTCCACCATCCATATGAGCAAGGATTATTTTTTAATAAAATTGGTGAGTGGATAATACAACCATAAGAAATATTCAACAAAAATTCCATAATATATATCCAAACTAAGAAAATATAGGATCACAGTTACCATTATGGGTTATTTACAACATTCAATAACTTAAATCTTTCATGGAAACACGAATATCCCCTCTCTTGATATTATGTTATCCAAATATGAAACTTAATGAAGCCGAAATTCACTCATGGTTTATTTATCATTAATATAACCCTTTACTAGGTTCATCACCATAATCATCAATTGATCATTGCATTCTTACTTTATCTTGGAATAAATAATAATATGTTCCATAAAAACAAAAAAGTGATCAAGATAGTTTTTGAAAACAATATTCATTAAATCCATGGAGATAAAATTGTAATTAGTAAGAACAAACAGAATAACTATAAATTCATAATTTCCATACCTTTTATGGAATTCCATCATTGTTATATCCTCCTTCGTTACCCTTAATTATTGATATCGAGATTCAATATCAATCATTGAAATGTTTTGAGCCTCCCATAGTTTGTTAAATAAGTCATAAATATGAGGGAGAGAATTTGATTTTGGTTGTTATCTTATTAAGTTATCAAAAATCAGGGTAGAGTCTCACTGATCTATCTTTCATCTAATCAAACAGAACAGGTGCACCCTAGGTGATACACTATGAAATATGAATCATTTATCATTAATTTCATGGGATAGGTTCTTCAATTCATGAAACTCAATTTGGGACATTATATTAGGAATTTTCGAAATAGGCATAACACTTGGTATGAGTTAAATATAAAATTCAATATAATGATTTGGTTGATGAGCCATAAATTCATCTAAAAATACACCAATAAAACTCTTGTACAATAAAATTATACTTATGGGTGAGATATCCCCATCCATCTGAGATATATTAACATCATTTATAAGAATTATTACTAATATGATAAATTTTGTATCCACTAGAAGTTAATATTAATCTTATCATTGATAGGTGATCATATATTCATTCATAATATGAAATGTGACTTCCCTTGCATTAGAAATTTATCTGAGATACATATAATGAAATCCAATCCATATTTAGAATTGAATTTATTTCAATTAAATTAGTGATCAAAATATTTAGAGGAAGAACACTCCCATAAACATCAACGGTAGTTTGATAATAAACATATGATGTATTTATTGTTCCATTAAAAGTTTTTACTACTGAATCAACATATATTTTTTGAGTTATTAATAAAATATCCTTCAGAAATTAATATAAATAAATGAGTGTGTAGTTAAAGAAACAAATACTGCATTATCTTTTTTAGATTAAATGGTTGGTGTACATTTCACCCCTCTATTTTTATACTCCTCTTCACTACTATTTACCGTAAGTAATTTTCCATTGTCATTATCATTAACAAGATGTTTAAATATATCACCATCTATAACCCTTATATTAGGTAATTGGTTACAATAATTCTCATTTAACTTTAATATGTAACATTGATGTGTGGTAGAAGCATTCTTTTCAACATTTTCTATATTGGGATCATTAGATTCCCATTTCGCATCAATTCGCGAGTTAATTTCTCAGTGACCATCATCCCACTCATAAAACATTTACTATTACCCATATGATATTTTACTCCAATTTTTATTACACACATATATCATAATAAAATGATCATATTATTTTCATGGTGGATTTTTAGTACTCCATTGAATTCTATTTAACTCTTCTTATTGAAACCATAAGATTGATGGATAACTAAAATCTTCAAATCAACCTTGAGAGAGAATCAAATAATTTTCTCGTAAAAACTAATGTCCATTATGTATAATTCCCTTAAGAGACATGGTTTTAAGACAATAAAGAATTGACCAACCTTACTCATAGTATGAATGATATTTCCCGAAGCATACCTTACATGTCTTGTTAATCATTAATCGTATGTACCAATAGATTCATCACCCATTAAATTAATCACATGTAACTCCTTCTCAATATTTGTATGAATAATATAGGGAATGTACATATCCAAAATTGAGTTCATAAACCCATCCAATTCCATTGATTCAATTTCATATTATTACCTTGAATTCATGATGAGGTAACACCATTGAACCACTTCACCTTCTCAACAATAGATTTCCGAAATTACGTTTTCATGTTTTAAATACTGGATAGAAAAAAATATATTCTGTTGTATTTATCCATTTTTTAGATAATAGTTTTTTAGAATACCCATGAATGAAAGTGGTCTCTACCTCATGAAAGACTCAATAGAATGTTTTTACCTTCTTTGTTTGTAAGAATGTCTGGAAATATTGTTATCATGAGATAGTTGTTTGAGCATATAAAAATATATTTTTTATTCTAGATACCATAATATGTAGTTTATTAGGAGTATATTCATTATATTTCGCATTGTATTCAACATTAATGTGGTTCCTTCAAGCTCTATCAATTGACTAAAATAGAAACGCATAGAGTGAGAAACTCTTATCATAGTTGGAAAGCCATGTAATCTTGAAAAATTAAATATGAAATTTCAATTCACAACACATTTGGTTTTATCTTCTGTTATTCATGATTTTTACTAAAACAATTGGATTGTATACTATATTTAGACTTATCCTAATGGTTCAAACTATGGTTTTCTAATCATATTTTCGCATAGTTAACTAAAACTCTATCTAAAATCAATTTTAAGAGTATATAATTTTCATACATAGATGCTAATTATAAATAGAAGAATATTCATTACAGAACATAAAAAAACCATTCTATAACTGTGTAGGGTTATTGACTTTTGAAACTGGGAATCGTAAACAACTGATTCAGAAAACATTTGCATCATCTTCCACATATTCCTTCAGAACAAGAACCCATTTTGATACATCATACTTAATACCATTATTCATATCCTGGGAAAGGAAACATAAGAAAGTGTGAGATGATATTATAAATAATGGAATACAAGGGAGGTATTAATTATATTATAATCATCGGACATTTATGGTAAGAACAACATTTAAAAATATTAATCCAATATATCTAAAATCATGATATCATGTCATGTGATTAATCATATAATTTCATAAAGAACATATTGCATGGAATCATAATATAATACCAAAATAGTTGAATTCACATAAGTATATAAAATCATTTCAATATTAGTCAAGGTTATCTTTATTTGGCTATAATTGAATAAAATTTCAATTACTAAATTATGTTCACACCAAAATCCAACCCTAAATTACTAAAGAAGCATTATTTTACATTATGGCCTTGTATTACTGAACCGGGATCACTACTAAATCTAGTATTGTATATTTCATGAGATATAAATATTTACCCATTTCATTTTAGGGGGATATATATACCACTCATCAAATAATTAACGAAATACATATGCGGTGAAAAAGAACATAAATAATTAATCATATCAGAACCCCTGAAGGGAAATGTGTTTCATAATCATCATTTAATCATAACGCAAGCCATGTAAAAAAATGAGTATGATAGTTATCATTCTATCATAATAATATTACAAAAATAATAATAATTTGGATTTTATCCTTGAAAATATCCCCAGAGGAACATGTGAATCATCAAATAATGTTATCAAAAATGGTAAATAATTTTTATATACCACTTGAAAATAAATCTTGGTGAAAATAACTTTCTACCTTGAATGCATTTTGGTTTCATATAATGTTTCACAATTATAATATAAAACATATTGTTTTAAAATAAAATTGTAATATTATAAGGGAATCTCTATACTATTATGGCTTCATCAAAGAAGAAAACAATATTAATTACTTATCACTTTGAAAAATATTTTCAGTACTTTAACTGGAAAATTAACGTACCTCATTGGGGAAATGAGAGAAATATTCCTCTCACATAATTTATTAAAAATTCACACATTTGTAGAAAATAATATAAAAATTCTATAATAATTGTAAGAAATTTTGGAATCATTTTTAATGAAACAATGACATGGAAGATAAATATTTAATATTAGATACATATGTATTAACAATCAAATATAATTATACGATTATAGAATTAACCCTTACCTTAGGTCTGATTTCATTCATATGTATCATAAATTTCTGTATAGTTGATTAAAGGCCTTATTAGCTTAATATAAAACTAATTTTATATTTATTATATCACATATGATAATATTATCACCAATTAATAACAATTCACTATTCTTCTTCTATTGGGTGTTAACTGCTTTATTTTCTTGTGCATGTTTTGTCATATATGTCCCAATTAGTGTTCATAAGATATAGTTACATCATTTAAATGAATATATTAAGTTATTATATGTCATATTTATTTATTACATACTGTAATATAAAAATTCATTAATGGTGAATATGGAAAATAAATTGCATCGCGTCGTAGAGAAGGTAGCTCATATGTATACAAAAGTGTTTTTATCGTTCCATTGATACTAAATGTTTAAGTAAATAGATGATATATATTTTTTTCACAGGAATAAATATAATGATATAATTATAAAATATATATATATATATATATATTATTTAAATCATTATACCCATCCAAAAAATGTTTTGATGAAAAATGTATTACACCTCATTGTGGAGATGGTAAGTCGTATGTATGAACACGTAAAAATTTTGCTTTTTATAAGATGGATAAAAGATTTAATATTATTGTTCCATTTTCATAATAAAATATTATAATATAGTTTATATAGTATTTATTACATTAGACTGGATACAACAAGTGGAGAGGAATTTGAAGATCAATTGATCTTGAATGGATCAGAATGGATTATTAGCTCTTCTTTGGGAAACATTCATTATATCTAAACATAGGGACACGAGAGTTTTTATTTTTATAGTACCAATACCATTATAATATGGCCAGTGAATTTGATAAGGACAATTTTTAGGGTATGGTTTATCATTAATGATAATTGAGATTTGATGAATAGAGGGAGGATGTTCCCATTTTTAATTAAGAGGAGGGGTACTTTTAGAATTCCCACAAAATATTAATTTATAACAAATTAATTATCAATACAAATACCAAAACAAGGCCATGAATTCATGGGTAATATAAGATAATATTGTATTATTCAAAACCAGTATATTCTGGAAAAGTTTTCCTACTATTTTAAACATAATCATTTGGAATAACCCTTAGTTAAGCGATTTAAATTTTAACAAAGGTAACAATTTTTTCAATATTAAAAGGTTTTAAAATTTACTTAATTTTTTAAATTAAATAATAAATGATTAATTTCTAACATAATAATACATATATATATTTTATTTTTTATGATGGTTTCTATTTTTTAAATAATTTAATAAAATATTATTTTGATAAATTGTGTTTAGTGTTAGTTTTGACAATATTCATTTTTTAGACATTAAAAAAAATAAATATAACAAGTTGTGTTTGATAAAAATATTTTATTAAATACCTATGAGGTAAAGGTAATATATATAAATCATTTATAACATTAATTATCTTAAATTATTATTATTTTAATATTTTTATTTACATTTATTTAATATTACCATTATCAAAATAATAACTACATTAGCGTTGTGTAATTATTTAATGTAATTATTTCATTACTAAAAATTTAAAACAAAATAAAATTTTGACGTTAAACCTTCAATATTTCAGAATAATATTTGTTGTTAAATGTACATTTTTTCTACCCATATATTGAAAATGATATATTATTTAACACATGAATGTAACACCTTTAAATATTTGTTAAATAAGATTTAATAAAAACCATACTCTCATATATGTGAACAAAAAATGAAAATAATAAATTCATATGATGAATATATGTTTATTGATTTTTAAATATACTTTAATTATCATTCATACATTACATTCTCCCCTCACGAACAAATAAAGGATATTTCAAACAAATATGGAGACATTTTCTATCTTCCATTGATTTAAATATTATATAAGTTATTTTCATGAATAAGTGTCCATTGAATGAAATAATTTCTATCCTTGGTTTTGAAGGGTAAAATTTTATTCCTCCAATAAAATTTTATCAATTTTTACTTATATATTATAGTTTTCATAATTATATTTTTAACCTAAATTAAAAAATTTCTACTATTCTATGGTATTTATTTATGAAGGTTACTATTCATATTGTACAAAATAAAATGAAAATATTCCCAAATTTAAAAATTATGAGTCTATATTCTGAGTACATTTTTTAAAATTTATAACACTAAGGAATCATAATTAAATTGAAATTTTAACAAGTAAAATTCCCTTAAAAACAAATTTTTAATGAAATTCATTTCTAAATATAAATATTGTTAAAATAATTCATTTATAAAGTACTTTTAAAATACCAAAATTGGGTTATTTTAAACAAAAAATAAACTATGAAAAATTTAAAACTAATTGAAAAATTAATTTGATGTTGTAAATAGTTTAAATAGTAATAACGTTTTTAATAAAAATCTATATTTTCAATATTTCTAAACTACTTTCAAAAAATAATAAAACTAGATAATTTTGAGATGATTAATTCATAAATGAAATTAATTTTATCAATAAAAAATATAAATAATTAAAACATAGAATTCACTCATAAAAAAATTATGATTAAATTTTTTTTGAAGAATAAAAGGATTTTAATAAAATTTGTGTGATAATTCATAAAGAACATAATACATTGTCATTGCGTTATATTTTTACCAGTAATATGTTATTCATTTTTATTCCAATATAATTATTATCTGGGTTCTATAGGTCCTTGTATACAAATTGTGTCTCATAGTTCATTTAAGCTCACAGTTGTTCGAAACACACTGTATTAATGCAAAAAAATTATTTAAAGAGTAATATTTCAAAAAAAATAGTTGGGAGCTATATATTGATCAGAAAAATGAATATTTTTTTCTTTTTACAAATATTTACTATGAATTGATAGTCTTTATCACCCATCATTGATTAATTATTTATTGGTCATTAACATTCTCACAAATATGTTATTTATCATTCTCTATTATTGTTTGGAAAATATCTTTCTCCAATATTTAACTATTTCCACTTCATATTAATATTATCCATATCCGTGAACCTGATTATGTTTTATTTCATGTAACTATATATGTATTATACTTCCCCAATATAAAGGATATCTTGTTACATTTTTTATGATATGGGTTTTCAACAATGATATTTTCTAATTATTGAAACCTTTATTACTAAGATAAAAATATAAGGACAAAATTTATTTAATGATGAGGAGATTATAAGAACATGATTATTTAGTTTAATATAATTAAATTCTATGTATATTTAATAAAAAATGAAAAACCCACTATGTTAATTGTGATATACATGTTTTTTCATATATGAACATTGAAACATTTCCAACAAATTGAGTGCATGACAGGGAATAACAACATTTTCGTATATATGTTTTTATATAATCAAAATTTATTAACTAATAAATTATAAGAAATCATACTTTGGTAAATAAATACATATTTTCAATTAATACATTGATCATTACCTAATTTATTATTGCAATATCCCTGAACACCCATCGTCGATGATATAGTTGGATCACCTAACACAATCTTGGTGCCTTATCATATAAGTTGTAATGTGATCATACAATACTATCTTAGTGCATTCGTTGTATAAGTTTTAATATAATCACATATAACTACTTGGGGACAACTATTTATAATTTATAATTCTTATTAACCATATTATGATTATAAAAAATTTATCATATAAACTTCTGAAAAACTCTTTTCAACCCATTTGTAAAACACTTTTCCATAAAAATTCAATTTTTTAAAACCACATTTTTAATAATAAAATAAACAATTAACGTTAAATATGTATTATCATATAAGATAATAGTAAAATATATATAATAGAATTCAAAATTAATGTAATTTCCACATTAATGGAAAAGTTGGTGTCTCTATATACGTTTATAATAGAACATTACTTTTTTCATTTGTAAAAATATTTCGTAAAAAATAATACAATGATTCATTTTGAAAATAATTAAAAAGGTAAAAAATTACATTATAAATATTTTATTTACATGATTTTTTTTCATAAAGTCAGTTTAAATACATGAGAATGGAAAATAAATAAATGGATGAAAAATATTAAGATGGGTTTTTTAAAATTAGAAATTACATTTTCACTTATAAAACACATTAATAATAACACCTACGAAATAATAAAAATAAACATAAAATTAAATACCATGATAGTAGATAAATTAATGAAATAAAATTTCAAGGGGGATGTATAAACACTTTATAAAAGGATATAGGTCCATAATATTAAACTAGGCCTGAACAAAAATAAATTGATATTAATTCACTTGCATCATGTTTGAATCACTTCAGTATTTATCTTAATGAATAAAAAAATATGTTAATTACATCCTTTTTTATAAAATTTCTTATATTAATTATTAAATTTATTTCACTTCTTTAAATTTTTTATACAATTAATTAATCAATTACAATTATATCAGATGTTTTTCATATTCCGATTATGTATCAAAAATGACATTGGTTGGATGAATATGGTCAAAAGGTTCATTCTTTAAAAATATAAAGGATAATATTAATGAAGTAAAAATAATATTTATTCGTCAATTATAAATATAATACCAATCGTGATATATGGTTATGAAAATAATGAACTATGCTACGATCAGAGAGAAGATAGGTTGTATGTACGTATGAATAACAATTTCATATTTCAACGATCATTATGGAAAGGGGGTTAGTTATAATTATTATTCCATAATAATAATATTATCATATATAAAACATTATTTCATTTAATATATATATATATAATCAATGTGATTTTGTTATGAAAAGAGAGTCACATCGCTTCGTGACTATGGTTCTCCACATGCTTGTGAATGATGTTATCATTTCCCAATTTGTGAAAATTTATAAATAAAGTGATATATTACCAATTTAAAATCATAAGTATTACATTAATAAAATGATTATTACATTTATGTCACATATATTCATTTCATTTATCCCTATTAAATTCCATGTAAATTGTTAGTGAAAATTGAATCATATCCCTTCGCGAGGTAGTAGTCCTCTGAACACATAAATGACATTAACATATCCCTTACGTGAATGAATGTAAAAATATATTACTGATATAATTTATCCACATTTATAATTATATTATAAATATCATATATATATATATATATATATTATATAAATCATTATACCCAGCCATTAGATGTGGTAATGGAAAATTAAATGACATTAGTATGTGTTCCATTAGTTTTTCGTACACATAAATGATGATTTCCTAACCCCACTGATAAAAGAATGAATGAATTTCAGTTTTAACCATAACTTAATAAATTATTTGTACCTGTAAGATATTGAGTTTATTATGTAATTATGGTCTAATAATAATTGAATAATTTGGAAGAATAAATTAAATAAAAACACTTGTTAAAGAACATTATCTCTTCATTGAATAACTTATTTTGGTTTCCCCCAAAGACCTTTCTTGGATAAATTTACGAAAAAATAAGTATTATATGATTATTTTATAGAATTACATATGGAATTAATTAATTTATGAACTTAACTATTTGGTTTTATGGTGTGAATAAGAGATGATAGGGGGTGGCCTTTTAAAATAGAGGAGTGCCATTTTTGTATATGCTCAAAAGTATTCAATAATGGGTGGTAACTCTCATCTGAAGTGGCCCTAAAATTGATTAATAATTGTGGGGATGGGTTATATGTTATTTATAAAACCCCACCATGATATAATAAATATATTTTTATCATTTTATTTCATATTCATTATTTTAAATCAATTTTATCCTTTTCATTTTTACAATGAAAACGTTTATCATTTTATTTACCTAGGTAATTTATCCTTTATTAATTAAGTTATATAATATTTATTAGATCAGTAATAGCTCATTATTATAAATATATAATAAAATCTTTAAAAAAATTCATAGATCTGTGGAAAATTAATTTTGACATGATATCTTTAACATGGAAAACTCTAATTTTACCTCAATTGTGGTAAATAATTTTTAACTATTTTCATTAACAAATATAGTCAAAAATTTAATTGAAATCACTAGGTAATATAAATTTTTAATATTAAAAATATTTAATACATTTTCCAAAATTCAAATAAATTTTGTGGATATTTTAATAAAAAATTACCTCATTGACACAATGAGAATGCTGATTATCAATGCGTAAATGATCAAAAGTTTAAAATGTTTTTATATCGAAATTAAATAGGAAGAATATTCCAATCAACAAAATAGGGTTAATATATATATATAGAGACACTAATTTTACATCAAAATAAATTAAACATATATTTTAACATTATAAAAAATTTAAACAAAATGTTAGTTTTCCATTAAATTGAAATATTCTTCACCTTTCATCAATGAAATTATCTTTTCAAAAAGAATTAAAATAATTCACCCAAAGATAATTTTGAGATGATTATTTAAAAACATAATTTAATTTTATAAAATAAAATATATCATTTTTATAAAAAATAAATATAATATTTCCTTACAAAATTATATAAAAAACATTTTTGAAGAAGAAATATTATTGAAAAATAAAAAAATACTAAAAAATGATAGATTATTCCATAAGAATTTTCAATAATTTATATTGTGTTATATATATAATCTGTTAGTTAATAAAATTAATACTAAAAAATTTAATGGAAATTTTATAACAGTTATATATTCTGTGTCGCATTTAATCTTGACGTTTCATGTCTTCAGTACTATTGAGAAAAAATACCTTATGGTTGCGTATACCCCAAGCTATTGTGGAAAATAAATTTATTAAAAATGAAATATATTATAACGTAATGCGGTATTACATGATATTATAATCATGATGTTTTATCCCATATATTTTACAAAAATTATTTTTATCATTATAAAATCGTGTGTTGTAACATAAATAATAAAAAATACTCAGTTTTTGGTAATGTCATTTTATGTTTCAAAAAAATATTAAAAAATAATTTTTTATGTATTTTATGTGTGGAATTTGTAAATTATTTATTATTTTCCAAGAAAATTATTTTATAAATTAAAATATATTTCTGATGGTATAACATAGTTATTATCATATGGAACATTTTTTGGATTTTTATAAAAATATTTATTTAAATTTAAATGTTGAAAAATATTAATATTTATAATGGTGTAAAATCATTTCATTGAATAAAATAATTTGAAATTCCCATTATTTTTAATATTCATATTAATATAAAAAATGTAATTATAAATTATAAATTATAAAATTATTTATATAATAAAAAAATTATTTCTGATTTTGAAATGAGTTAATTTTTGGGATTAAAACTAAATTTTTTAAAAATGATTCATGTTTGAAGGGTTTTTGAATAATAATAAACTAAATTAAACTCAATTCATTAATATTGATAATGGTATGTGTAGATTATGTATTCTATAAAAAAAATTACATTAATTTAATAGTAATTTCATATCATGGAGTGAGAGAAAACTTAGTTTTTTTCATAAAAACTGATTTTTATAAAATAAAAATCTATTATATTATGTTTTGTTGTTTTAAAAATAAAATTATTCACATATTTGTGTTAACTTTTATAAAAATGATTACATTTTTTTACTGAGTATTTCCATATTATAATGAGGACACGTTATTTTTTCTCAAATCAGGAAATTTTAATGTTGTAAATAAATGATATAATGTTTAATTTTAAAAAAATTTTATAGTGGGAGATAAAATAAAGATATGGGTATTATTTCCAAATAATATTATATAATTTCATTTTAAGAGATATCTTACATATTATATAAGACATTCTAATTATTGGGTATTTCAAGAAACTTATAGATATAGGTTTATTATATTTTTTAAAATATATTAAATAGTACTATCTGTATCATATCCATCATTTATGTTGATGATCCTCTTATAAGACCATTATATGGTAATTTTTGTCTTATTTTTTATACATTACATACACAAAAACATTTAAATCTTCTTTCACTTCAAACTAGATACCCTGGATTTTTCCTATGAAATATCATTCAAGGATTTAGATGTAATACAAAGGATATATCTAAAACACAAGGGATAAATCAAAATAGAGATCTTTAAATTTAATTTCTTCTTTATCCATTTGTAAATCTATTATTCTATAACAACTTTATATTTTAAAATATATTTTTCAATAAAATAAATGTAAATGTTCTTTAGCGTGATTTACATATAACCCTGAGACTATATGAACAATGATATAATGGTTTACATTTGTAGAAATATATATTAAAAATGTCATTCAGAAAAATATTTACAATGTTTATATTTAATTCAAATATATTTTTTAATTAAAAATAAATAAATACTCAATTTTCAACAAGAATAGTTTTTCTTCAAAAATATGTTTTCTTTAAAATGTGGTTTATAACATTTAACACATAAACAAATTACAATATTTTTTTACTATTATAATAAATATAATTTGATTATATAATTTTTTTAATATAATCAGGAATCTATTATATTTGGATAAATTTTTATGATATTTGTAAAAAAAGTATAATTTTTTAATGAATTTTTAAAAGTACTGCATTTTCTAAATACTGTCAAATATTTTCCAGTAAAAATCACATTATTATTTTAATATTATATTAATGTAAAATATAAATTATTTAATTATATAATATTAAATTAATTATACATTTATTATCACTATTTTCTATTTTATTATAAGTTTATTCTATGGATAAAAAATACATTTTTTGTAAAAAAATACTTCTATGCATGAAATATTTTTTAACATATTTAATTAAATTATTACATATTGATAAAAGTTTTAATAAAATTTCTGGAATAAATATTCAATAATATAATTTCAAAAAAATTTAATAGTTTTCAAATATGAATGTAATAAAATAAAATTATATCTTATTCATAAATATTCATTTTTTTAAACGTGTTTTCATTACAGGTTACACACTGAATTTAAATTATAGTATAACATATATAAAAATAGAATACTTTCAAATAAATTATATATTATTAATCATCGTATTATATATATATTAATTTGGTAACTTAATCTCTTTTCATAGATAATATTAAGAAACCGTAAAATTCTGTCAACACGGTTGAGTATAAATCTTTTCTTCTAAGGGGGTAAAACCAAGAGATAAGGTAATTTAAACCAAAACATACATAATTATAATTATACATTGATATTCAAACAACATACTATCATAAATTATAATACCTTGGCATTTTGATCCACTTTTCCATGAATGTGAATTTATATTATTGAAAATTTTATGAAATTTCTTTTTTGCTCCCTCATATAATTATAAAATAGAACCTATCGTACTTCATTTCCCCATTAAGTTATAATTATATAGTGGTTAATACCTTCTATAAATACTTTATATAATATTTATATTCAACATATATATTTCATTCCTCTCTTCAAACCAATCCTTCATGGATTACTGTGTAATTCAGAAAGGATATCTCATAGAACACATAAAAATATTAACCATGTGGTTTTAATTTTATTTCATCATCTAATATATAAAAATATGATGTATCTATAAAAATTGATAAAACCAGTATAATTTAAATAATAAGTGTTTTAATGATGATGCAATAACCATTTTACACCCTTTATCCATCAAATGGGAAATAAAAATATTTTTACTGTGTACATGTGGACTACCACCTCCACATAAAGATGTGATTCATTTTTCCTCAACATATTTTTAGTTTAGTTAAAATGATGGGTTTAATTTTTAAATATTATTTTCATAACATAATTATTCTTCTTGATTAATATTTTTTAAATAAATTCATCCCATGTGATTCTTTGGTAAATGATATCATCGCTCATTTGTACGTGCGTAATACCACCTCTAAGACATGATGAATTTTGTTTATTAGTGAAATTTTAAATGGATAGTCATAAAGATAAATTTAATGAAAATATTTTTTATTAATTTTATTATATTCATTCCTAAATTTTTAATTAACATTTTGTTTTATTTAATTACATCACTCAAATTATTGAAATATCACTTGTGTGTATATATAGATTATAGTCTCCACGAATGATGTAATTTTTTTCATAAAATGATAATATTAATGGTTATAAATATGTATAAAATTCATATATTTGGTATTTATATCAGGATTGGGAGCTTTTATATATATGAATCATGATAATAGATTAATGTCCATAACATGCAAACTAAAATAGACATGAAAAAATGAAATTACGAACACATTAAATTAAAATATTAATAGAGAATAATTAATTAAATGGATCCAAAATTATACAATTATTTCATAGATGATATTATTTTTGTGAATTATATTCAATTTTTCTATCATTATAAATTTAGAAAATTTATATTGGAGTTAATATCACTTACGAATCAGGTGGGATATAAGGTTAATGTTTCATTGAATCATTTTCTTGTTGATGACACGTGATTTATATTATGTAAAAAAATATTTTTATGTTGTTTTATTACTATGTAATGAGTTTATTTTTACATATTCATTATATTAATTGTGTTTTTAGATCCATATCGTGTTCTTTATTTATAAGGACTTCAATTTTAATGAAACTATATTGTAGGGGTTTCACATTAATTTCTCATCATAGAAATTTGTTTTAATGGTATACACTAATTTAATCTTTATATACTGCATATACTTCCCTATAATTTATTTTGAAATTAATTTTTTTTTGAATTAATGTTATTTATATAATTATATTTTTTAATGATTATAATTAAATCTATTATAAAATTACTGTATATATAAGGTTCTTCATCGAAATTATTTTCTGATGGGACACGTTTGATGTTATGCACATATTTCTGGTTTATGATATTTAAATAACAATACATTGAAATTTATTCATGGGATAAAAATTAATGCATGTTATATAACTTTAAAATTCATTTTACCTCATTCAAGGGGATATGATTTGAATCATACAAATGTGTTAATAGTTTATCATTTAATTTTTTTTCTTTATGAAAAATGTTATGTAGAAAATTCATTTATTTGATAATGTGTACCTAATAAATAACTATTCTGATATATCAAGAATATATTTTTGTTAATGGTATTAAATTTATAATTTTATGTTATTTCCTTCATAGGGGTTATGATTCAATTTTTACCAATGTTATAAGGATTTGATATTACAGTCTTATTTTATAATATTCTATTTATAGTTAATATCTGATGACGAAATTATATAATCTAATACTCCAATATATTAATTGTTTTTTTACTATAGTTATATCTATGTATTTCATGTTTTTATTTCATTTTACTCCCTTTTATGTACATAAGAGACTAAATGAATATCATTAAGGAAAACTATCTTTATTTCACTCCTCAGTCAATAATATTTTCATATATGTCATTATTTTCAATGAAATTAATTCATTTATGTTTTTATTATTCAAAAAAAATAATTAATTTAATTTTTACTATGGATTTACTTATTAAAAATTTCCAAAGTAATATGTTTTTTAAAGAATTTTTTTCTTTTTTACGTAAAATAAGAATAGAAGTTATATTTTAACATATGTCTCATTAATTATTATAAAAAACATCATAAACACTTTTTTACTTAACCATTACATTATAATATTCCATTTTTCTTCTTAAAGAATGATTTCCCTTAATAATTTGATATTTTTTATATTTTTAATAAGTGAATTCAAAATGAATATTCTTTTTTATAAGGGAAATGTTATAATGATCATTATTATGTATTATTAACCATTATAAAATTAATTTTATGTATCTGTTTTATTTGTGATATGATCCATTGTTATCATATTTTTTTGTTATCTTGATGTTTTATATTTAGGATTTGGAAATATTTATGAAAACCATTTCATTTCTATATGTTATGGTTCGATGTAATGATTAATTTTTTCAAGATCTTGTTTTATAAATATGAATCTATAATGATTATGTGATGAGTTGTTTTTTATAAAAAACCTATGGGTGGTTAAATTATAAACCACGAATGAGTGACAATGTTATAAACCAAAGGCATGTGGCTCTGTTTTATCCCTCAATTTTATTGAGTAATGATATATATTTATTAAGATAATATAGAATGGAACATGGAGTGAGATAAGTAAAGTTAGGGGATTTTTTTTAAAATATGGACTAGGGAAAAAACCTCAAATAAGAAAACAATAGAATGAGGATTGATGATAATCAACTATGATAGTTTTATTTGGGGGCCCTAGAAATGGAAATTTTATTATAATCATATGTGAATACTAAAATATCATTCCTTATGATTATTATGTGTTCCCATTGATCATGATTATTTATATTATATGTTCCCATGGATCATAATTTTTTATTAGTGATTCTTTAATGATATGTAATATATATATTTTTATGGATAATTATTTAATTAATGTATCATTAATATGATATATGAGTTGATGTGTATGATTTTTTATTGTTAATAACTTGTCCTCATTCCATTGTAATTATCTTATTCTCACGTATGATCAATGATTTATATATCTTATGTTTAACCATGCTAAGAATATTAGCTCATCATTTCCTATGTTTCCTTTTCCCAGTTATGGAAGAATAGTATTATGTATGTTATGTCTATGAAGGACAATATATGTGAAAAAACTAATGTGAAATAATATCATTAATGTACCTATTTTTTATTTATATATGAAACCAAATACACTAAATCATTAGAATTATGTTTTGGATCATATTTATATATAATGAATATTTCTTCTAATAAGATATTGAATTTATATATGTAATGATTAATGTATCAATAGTTGATATCATAGATTTTTGTACTTATTTTTGGAAACTAGAATGATAAATCATCTTTCAAAACACATAGGAAAATCAAATGTATAGGGGAACATTCCATGTTATCATAAAGAATAGATTTTGGTTTCCCAAATAAAATATATCTCTATCTTGATACAATAGGTTTTTTAGTTTTTGAATATATGAATTATGGGTAATAATTCTATAAAGAGTTTGGTTGAATATATATCGACAATCATTCTAGTTCATGATGAATGTGTTGTTACAACACACCTATTTTGTAACTCTTAGGGAAATTATTATGTTAAATCATATTTTATTTATAATCCATTATAAAGGAATTGAATAGATAATGATGGTGGATAACCAACGATGTGCCTCAAGTATCATAGGGTGTAAAATGGGTTTCATGATTTATACATCCTGTTAATTATTTTTCAAGATTATATTTTTACTCATTAGTATTTCTCATAGTTGATTTTTAGTTTTAGTTAAACTATTGAACCTAGGGGAATTATGATAACGGTTAATGTGGTAGATGATGTGATGATTGTTATCATTTTAAACCTATTGTAATGGTATATGGAATGAAAAATAATTTGTTTATTCTAAATAATATATCTTGATATATGGATATCAATATCACCATAGGTCAGTTTCGAGATAATCCAAATAAGAGAAAAGTGGAGTTTCATAATGACTATTGATGAAGGATGATTAAGATTACTATATGTTTACAATAATTAAATATGATATAATTGAATTTAACAAAGGATTGATAAGAAGATTTATGTAAGAACCTATGTCTTCGTTTCATGTATGTCTTCCTTTTTCTTGGAGTTTTTGGGAAAAGAGGGGTTTTTTAGAAAATTTTTAAGTACACACTGTGTACTTTCTGAGTACACAGCGTGTACTCCCATGCTACGCCATGTCGTGTGCTGGCCGTGTCTGTGCCACACACATGGTGTGTAGCGGTGATGTGGAGGCTACTTAAAGAAAAGTACGAAAAAAAGAGTACCCGACATGTACCTTAGAAGTACACACTGTGTATTTTGTTTATTTTCATTAAACGCACTAGGGTCACGCCTGACGGACAGAACACCTTTCATTTGGGTTTCGTTCGTCCGAGATAAGTCGTACGGCCGCAGATCTTCTTTGAGCTCTTATGCCTCCGTATGATTTTCGTTTCATCCATTGTGGATTGCGTTGGAACCGCAGTGGTGATTTCTTCCTTCTCCTAGAGCTTTATTTTCAAATTCCTTCTTTTTCTCATGTTATCGTTGGTTGAGTGTTTTCAATGTTTTCTCAGATCTTCGAGTTTCTAAGGAGAATCGATCATAGTGGTTCACGTATATCATTCTCCTAGCATTGAGGTAGGTGGTTTTTTCCTTTCCGTAGGAAGTCTGTGAATATTTTGTGAAAATCCCACCAATACCTCTGAACGAGGTATTTCATGTTTCCTTTTTTCCGCAGTTGTTTTCCTAATTTTCTTGCCTTTTTGAGTAGAGTAAATTTCATGTGTGTAGGGTAATTCTTTTATCGTACTCTAGATGTTTTTACATGCTTGTTTTTCTTGTTCTGCGTTTTTCCAGTTGCCATGCCTAGTTGTACGATAGTGGAACTGTTGAACTGTTATGCTGTTGTGCCTTAGAATTATATCCAAGTAGTTCTTGACGTTTAATTAGACTGATACACGAGCTATGTATATTTGTTTTACATATGTCTATGAGAACCTACTGTAGTGGACCATAGGGAGAATGGACATAAGGGATTACTTAGAGTTTCTTTAATTTATGATGTGAGAACATAGGGGGAATTGACGTTGAGTGCTTCCTCAGAGATTTTGTAGTTCTTCGACATGGCCCACAAGGGGAATGAGATTTTGAGTGCTACCCCAGAGAGCCTTTAGTGTGATTTGAGACTATATGGATAATTGACGGTGAGTACTTCCTTATAGAGTATATTGTTTAGCTAAACCAGAGGGGAGAGACTGTGTGTTCTTCACAGAGGGTTTCTAGTACTTGTAGGTTGAACCATAAGGGGTAGGCTGTGAGAACTACCCGGGGGGTTACCTGTTGTTCTTCTTTTTGTTTGGATGTTACTTGTGAACTTCATATGCTAGACACTGTGGATTGTAGTTGTCGTGTTCTTTCTTGTTTTCTGCTTATGGTTACTACTTACTGTACTTTACCAGCCTTATATTCACTGACTTTTAGGCACAAATATTTGGGTGGTTTCCTATTGGTAATTTTTGTCACACACTGTATAGGTCATGCTTTTGGGCCTAGACAAATTATGTTGTTGCAGGTATAGATAAGGGAAAGCTCCCTTATACTTTAGTTACATGACTTATTGTGGAGATGGAGAGCATGGGACCAAGCTATGGATTGCGATTCGGAGGATTTTACCTATTTTATTTTGTACTTTGGTTTAGTATTTTATTCATCCTTATGGATTGTTTGGCTATTTTCCTAGACATTTGAATCAGGCAAGATTTTATATACATGTGTGTGTGCTCTGGTTGTTTACTGTGAGTCTTCCAATGTTGATCATTTACTCTTGTATGGATGGTTATGGTCTCTACTGTTATATTTTTTTTCTTCCACTGTGTACCCTGCCAATGAGGGAATAGTTTCTACACTATCACAACCAAGACTGTCGCTACTTGTCGGATACCTCTGGCGTTTGGGAAAATGCACATGAGGCCATGTGACCAACCGGGTATGGGGCGCCTCTTGGTGGCTTCCGGTATCGGGACGTTACACAGTGGTATCAAAGGGGTCTTCATTTCTCTCGATTACTGTTTTGAGCCTTTAGCCAGGTATAAGATCGATTCAGTACATGGTATTATGTTGTGCTCGGGAGTAGCTGACCCATGTACAGGGAAAAACCAATCTATCTCACTTATTACAGATATCTGGTTTTTTAATGTTATAATTGATCTGATTTCACCTGTAGTTATTCACATGTTTTGTGTTGTTAATGTTGTTTCTATTCTGGTTTTATTTCCATTGCAACTCGATGAGATGAGGGTATTCCACCTCATGCATCATGTAAGCACTTGTTAGAAATCAAATACCTTGCATTGTTGCCATGCCATCTAGGGTGCATTATCAATTTCATGTTGTTGTGATATATTTTGTATAAATTATGAATGTTGTTGTGATAGATGATAGATAGAATCGCTGTTGTTGATAGAGAACTATTGTATTGTACCTTACTTAAATGAACGCCAAATTTTGGTTCCCAAGGTCATATGGGCCCTCTTGAATCGGAAATTGGTGAATCATTGACCTATTTGTCCTTATATATGACTGTTTTGGATGCCAATCATTGAATCATGGGTGTATGAGCCCTCTTGAATCGGAAATTGGTTAAACATTGACCTATTTGTCCTTATATATAACTATTTTGGATGCCAATCATTGAATAGTGGGTGTATAGGCCCTCACGGGTTGAAATTTGGCACCTTCATGCTCGATTTTAGGTGTTTTCTGGGATTCAGTGCAGTTTTAGAGTTACTGCCTGAAAAAACCCAGCATACACGACATGTACTTTATATATACATGTCGTGTAGTTTTAAACCATGTCACTGACTTTGTGAGAAGAAACAAGGGTTGTGAAAAATCTACAGGAACACACCATTTACGGTATGTACACGCCGTGTAGTAGTAAGCTGTGTACCCAGCCATGTCACTAGCAACATGGGTCGGGAAAGCTCATGTCATACACGCTGTGTTGTGTACTGACACGAAGTGTATCCTTGTTCATAGTACCCAGCTGTGTCACGAACAACACAGGTCGGTGTTCTCCCCACCTATACACACCGTGTTCTTTCAGATCACGCCGTGTAACGGTCATATGTGTACTTGGCCATTTCACCAACTACACGAGTTGACAAAAATCTCATGTACACTCAGTTTTTGTTGGGAACACGCCGTGTAGTCTCAGCCGTGTAGACGACCATGTAACTAACAACACAGGTCATGAAAACTTGTCTACTACACAACGAGTCCACTAGGAACACGCCGTGTAGTCTATGTTTAAGAGGGCCATGTGAGTTATCCGTGCAAGGAGACACGAGCAGGGGAATACAGTTATTTACACGCCGTGTAGAGTTTATACATGCCATGTAGTCTCATTTTGTAAAACTTGTATATTTCCTTCTCATGTTCTCATTTTGTACTCCTTTGTTCTATGTCCTTATTTTCCTGATCTATGTTATGATTTTGATCTTTTAGAGCTATGCCTCTGAGACGTCCTCCGGATGTACGTCAATTGCCTGACGCTGATCAGACACTAGATATGGTTAATCATGGACTTCTTATCGATCCTCTAGTCATGCCATCTTTGGAACCGGTTGTCATACCAGTTTTAGGCATGGATCCGCAGTTCAAGGAAGGTTTTATGAGGATGATTTAGACCTTTCAGGGAGCATCACCTCCTGCCACGATAATGGAAGACATGATGCGGGTTTTCCAGCAGCAGTATCCTCCTACTTTCTCGAAGGAAGGAGGACCACAGGCTGCAGATTCATTGCTGGAAGCCATGCTGACTATCTTTGAGCATCTGGAAACACCTCCAGAGAGGCGATTCAAGCTCGCTACATATATTCTACGAGACTCTGCCAAGAGGTTGTGGTACGTGATCTCAGAGGTGGACCATCTGCATGTTATTGCTTGGGAGGAGTTCCACCGTGTGTTTTATGACGACTTCTACCCAGAGACCCTGAGGGCCGATCAAGACCGAGAGTTCGTGAGACTAGAGTAGGGTACTCTTTCTGTTATGGAGTATTCCTCTCGTTTCACAGAACTGCAACATTTCACACCCCTCTGGGATTGAAATGGGATGTTCTTTGTAATGATGTTCGAGGATGGACTCAGGCGGGAGATCCTCTCGCAGTTGAATGTCTTCTAGTTTACTTCCATCACATCCATTGTTAGCCAGGTGCTAATTGCGGATTTCAATCTAGGATAGGGAGGCTCTGCTTCCAGAGCTAGTGTTCCTCAAGATGATGGCTGTAAGCGCAATAGGGAGTCTACGTGCGGTGATCTGATGAGGCGAGATATATATTTAGGTAGCTAGGTAATATGCTACCAGTGTGGAAGGGCATGGCACATGAGGTCGCAGTTCTAGAGAGACCTAGTGAAGTGCCGATCTTTCGGCAAGATGGGTCACCTTCAGCATTCCTGCTAGGTTTTCTCACCAGTAGCTAGTTAAGGGGGTTCTTCCATGACTCCTCATTCGAGAGTAGCACCACCAATTTCTCACCAGTCGGGGAACTGGAGTTATTCTAACTGTTCAGGCTAAGGTGGAGGTCGAGGCTATGGCGGTCAGTCACTAGTATTTCAAAGTCCGTAGGGAAGATCAGCTCAAAGTGGTCAGGTAGGGTCACAGGGCCGAGGGGTAGGGCGGAATTTTGGGTTGGAGCACACCTATCAAGAGCAGGACCCCAGAACGTCTACAGTTTGAGGTACGATTTTAGTAGCCTCAATTTTATCTTCATCCCTTTTCAATACTGGTGTTACGTATAGAATTATCTCTTTTTCTTTTGTGGAGAGACTTGGGCTCTATATATTTTATTTTGCAGACTTGTTGACAGTAGACAAATCATTGGGGATGAGGACATCTAGAGTACGTCATTGTAGATACATCCGTCTCGAGGTTACAAGGTATCATTATTTAGCGGACCTCTATGTCCTAAAGATGACGGTGTATGATTTCATTCTCGGGATACACTAGTTGGTTCCCTTACAGGAATTTGTCGAATGTTATTGCCGCATGGTGAGTTTTATTTCACCATAGGGTGAATCTTTTCTTCATAGAGGTGAATGGGATGTTCAGGCAAGTAAATCTGGACTCAAGCATCATGGGTTAGGAAGGGTGACGACCCAGATTTCTATTCTTTATCTGGATGACCAGTGGACTTCACAGTTAGACTTTCCACCTATGGTGGATCGTTTCAGGGATATATTTCTAGAGGACTTTTAAGTTTGGCCTTTAGTGTATGATGTGGAATTCTCTATTGATCTCTTGATAGGAGTAGCATCGGTGTCCATTACTCCCTATTGGATGGATACACCCGAGTTGCAGGAGCTCAAGAATAAGTTGGAGGAGTTGCAGGCAAAGGGTTTCATCTGACCCAGTAATTTTCATTGGGGTTCTCATGTCCTATTTGCGAAGAAGGTAGATGGTACCCTTAGGCTCTGTGCGGATTATCGGAAGCTGAACCAGTTGACGGTCAAGAACCAATATCCCTTTCCGAGGGTTGATGATCTTTTTGATCAGCTTTGAGGAGCCCATGTGTTCTAAAAGATTGATTTGAGTTCCGGTTACCATCAGTTACGTGTTAGACCATCAGATATATATTTGACATCCTTCAGGAGAAGGTATTGTCTCTATTAGTATACGGTTATGCCTTTCGGACTCACGAATGCGCCGACAGTTTTCATGGCACTGATGAACCGAGTGTTCCATCCATACTTAGATTCATTTTTCGTCGTCTTCGTGGACGATATCTTGGTGTACTTTCAATCTCGAAACGACCATGATACCCCATCTTGAGATCGTTTTGAGTACACTGAGAGAGAGTTAGATTTATGTTAAAATCTTGAATTTACACTTTTGGATGGATCAAATTCACTTATTGGGTTACGTCATCTTAGTAGCAAGTGTATCTGGGGACCTAGAGAATGCGAGAGTTATACTTTCCTGGGAGCAGCCGAAGAATTTTTTTGAGGTACGGAGTTTCCTAGGGCTAGCTGGATACTAAAAATACTTCATTCAGGACTTTTCATGCCTTGTAATACCTTTGACATGTCTAATAAAAAAGGGGCAACGTTCTTATGGTCAGATTCTTCTTAGTCATCCTTTCTTGAGCTGAAGGGAAGGTTGATATCGGCACCAATACTAGTCTTTCCAGAGTCAGGAAAGAGCTATAAGGTTTATTGTGATGCTTCAAGTATCAGGATGGGAGTTGAACTTATGCAGGGATATGGATTCATTGCGTAAGGGTCTCAACAGCTGAGGCCACATGAAAGGAACTACCTGACGCACGATCTGGATTTGGCAGCTGTTGTTCCTGCCTTACGATGTTGAAGACATTATCTTCTGGGAGAGCACATTGTAGTATTCCCCGATCAAAATATTCTCAATTACATCTTCAATTAGCGTGATATGAATCTGAGATAGTGCAGGTGGGCTGAGTGTCTTCATTATTTTTATTTCTATCTTGCCAATACACCGGGAAAGGGTAACACAGTGGCAAATGCGTTGAGCAGGAGAACTCAGATTCAGGAAGTTCAGGATTCCAGTAGTGAGTGGAAGCTTATGCCTCTATTCTCTAATATGCATATGGAGGTGCACGAAATACTGGGTAGACATACCTATCTTCTGTAGCTGTTACCTCTACTATTCTGGATCGGGTACGGATGAGGCATCTATTAGACTCAGAAGGCTTAGTCCTGCGGGAGAGTGTGTCAGGAGAGGACCCTCTTCCTAGATGGACAGTGGGCAAGGATTAGATCTTGCATTTCCAGGGATGCGTATGGGTGCCGGCAGACATACACAAGGATCTGATGCAGGATTCTCATTCCTCATCTTGGCCAGTTCACCCTAGCCTAACTAAGATGTATCGGGATCTTCATATCCGGTACTGGTGGCCAGGTATGAAGAGATATGTAGTTGGTTTCGTCTTGAGATGTTCTACTTATCAGCAGGTGACGGAGGAGAATCAACGACCAGAATTCCTTTTGCAGTAGTTACGCATTGCGAAGTAGAAGTTGAAAGATTTCGCGATGGTCTTCATGACTAGATTTCCGAGGTCGCCTTGAGGGAACGATCTTGTTTGGGTAGTCGTCGACAAGATTACGAACGTTGCACACTTCTTACCGATCAAGGAGACCTTCAGTGTCAATGATATGGGAGGACTAAAATCCATGATATTGTATGTCTGTAAGTAGTTCCACACTCCATTATTTCAGATAGGGATGTGCGCTTTACTTGTCGGTTCTGGCAGGGACTTCAGAAGGCTTTGGATATGCAGGTACTTTTGAGTACAACTTACCATCCCCAGACAAATGGCATGTCCGAGCGTACGATCCAGGTGCTTGAGGATATGCTCCGAGCATGCATTATAGACCTTGGTAGTTATTGGTAGAAGCAAATCCTATAACACCCCAAGATTTCATAGTATGTTATTTCTTCAAATTAATTAAATAACTTTCACTACACGCAACATCGAGTTCTAGGGCACCATGACTTACCAAACAAGCAGTTTAAAAGGGTTTATGAATAGTATTAAATGAATATTGAACTATATATAATTTTTATAATTTCAGAATCCATATTATGAGTTTCATAGACATAATGTAATTACAAATAAATTTTTTTAAGATTAATCAATTATTTTTAAAAAAATGCAATTTTACCACCTTTTATTGGCGAAGCCTTTTTAAATAAAATATTTTAAACATTTCTATATTCAATTTGTCTAAATAAAATTATTATTTAGAATGAGGACATGAAAAATTTACAATGTAACACCCCATGATTCCATGGTATGCTTTTCTCTGAATAATAAAGTACTGTGTGTTGTACACAACTTGGAGTTCTAATACACACCACAACCAATCAAACTAGCAGTTATTAATAGTAATGACTACTTTTTGAAATTTTATAAATTTTATCTCTCAAAATGTACTTCATTTTTGGATTTGGAATATCAAATGTATCCTAGGGTGAAATATTGGTACTTTTCAAATAACATTAATTTTTTGATAAATAGTGAAAATTACAAAATTTTAATTAAAACTACTTTTTTAATCAAAAAATTCATTTTGATAAATTATGAATTTGAGTGGTTTTAAAGTATATTTAGAATAGATTTTTACCATTTAATAAAATTTTGTTCATTAGACATAATTTTACAATTAAACCGGATATAAAGAAGTGTCAATAATTTGATAGTTATTATATCTTAAAAACACACTTTTTGTTTTAACAATGGAAATTAATTTTAAATTAATTTCTACCTCTTTTGTGTTATGAATTTGGAAAAATGGATTCCATATTTGGAATCAGGATGTCTATATTGTTTAAATAGGTTACTCTTATTTTTAGAAATTTTGAATAATTACTTCGGTAAATATTTTATTTACCATGGTTAAAGGGTAAATACGGTAAATAAGGGTAAAAAATTAATATTATACTAAAAATAAGTTACCCTTAAACGTGTCATAACCTTATTGGTGGATAAATTTCTGACCATGGGCATCTTTGGGTCGATTTTAAGACCCCATGGAGCCACTTGTAGGTGATAGAGACACTAAATATTAATTAAGTTACAGTAAATACAAAAATGACACAAGCTTATATCTATTAGAAAAACAATTATTACATCGGGTTATATATGTTATATTTTCAATTATAAATATTAATTAGAAAGATAAAAATATTTCCTACATAATTGTATTTTATTTATAATTTTTAGACATTGAAAAAGAAAAAATATAAATGACACAATAATGATGTAGTATTTTTCTTATTAATGAAAGAATCAAATAATTGGTATTATAATTGTTAAAATAAATATTATTTGAATGTTTTGATGACATAATAAAATTTTATTGGTTAATATGACATGTTAGAATTTCATAAATTAATTTTTTTTGAATTAAAAAAGTTGTTAAGACTTTAACAAAATTCAATTATTGAGTAGTGTCTAAATTGACAAAAATAACTTTTTAAAACAAATATTATATTATTAATTTATATACAATTCCTAAAATTCTATGTTTCGGCCAAAAGAATTATATCATTATTGTTTAATCATTAATGGAACACTTTGGGGTCTCTTGTATGTATATATTATGTTTATTAACTATATATTATAAAAATAAAAAGTGACATGGTAAGTTTTAAACTAATTAACCAAGAGTTAAAACTAAAAGATAAGGTTGATATAATGACCCAAACCAATCTAAAATATATTGGTTGAAAATATTTCTACCCGTCCCAACCTTAGAATTTGAATAATACACATTTGATCTATTATAAACTGAATAAGATTTTATTATAACATAATACTTAAAGTTTTTCCTAAAGAGCCCCTCACCCCTCTTATAAAAGTGCACCCCACCTTCTCATTAATTGAAACCATCAAAGACATTTGGCTCAGAAAAACTCTGCCCAAATATCCTCTAAAATTCCTTAAATTCATCCTAGCGGACTTATATTGATCATAAATCCAACCTATGGAAACCTTTTGATCAAATCAAAAGGAAGAACCCGAAGAAGAGGTATCTTCTTCACCACCCCCTTTAAAGTTCCATTGTTCTTCATCATATTCGTTCCATGTTATTTACATTATAAAATAATAACTCCAGTATATTATATATACAGTGACATTATTATTGTTATGGAACATAAAATTCATTATTATATCTATCCCTTGAATGACATGTCACCATACGTTCGTACGTACGGCCTACCATCTCCACATTGCGGTGTAATTGTTATTAAATATGTTATTATTTAGATGGGTATAATAATGATGTATCATTAATTTAAATAATAAATATATCATGATAATGATTTTTTCTATATGATATAACATCCAATTATATATTATTTTAATATTAAAACAATGACATTGTCGCTCGTACGTACGTACAGATTACCGTCTCCACGAAAGCGATGAGATTCATTCCCCGTCGTATTCATTCATGACTAAATTTTATTGGATGATTAATAATAATATTTAAGGACTTCATATTATTCTAGATATGAATTATATACAACCTATCCATTAAAAAGATGGCTTATGTAACAAAACATATAAAAGAAAATGAGTAAGTTAACACCTGAAATAACGATAATACTAAGATATTATCAACAAATCAATGTTAGAAGATCAAATATGATATCATATTAATGTATATGATTCTTGTATAATTTAATAACAACTTTTTCACCATTATACAAGAGTTAACCAACCCTCGACCAAGGAAAAGTACAAGATAAGGGTTTATTTCACAATCTCTTCATTGTCTGAGGTTATTTATACGTAATTATCTACTAGGACCTCTTTATCATCCACATCCATGTTTCTTAAAAATGTATTTCAAAACATTGTTACTATTTTATAAAATATAGTTTAAAGTCATTTATAACCTTGTTTGACTTTTTATAATATGTTTATAAAGGAATCTTTCTGTCATTTTCCAAACAAGGTCCTTTTTAACCTTTTCGTCAGAATTACGGTAAGAATGTATTTGATTAACTTATATGGCAGGTGCGGCTATTTTCTGCCATTATAAAATCATCGAAGATTACCTTAAAAGATTATAAGAATATTTTGAAATTAAATGTTTTATTTTAAAATTTCGTGACTTTTAAATGATTTCAAAATGAATATTTTAATAATTTTGGAAAGGTACTCTTTATCAAGATCCGAATTTTAAATGTTTTAAATATTTATCATTCTAAATCATTTTAATTAATGTCCATGTTTTCGAAAATATTTTTAGGATTTATTTATATGGACATTAATATTTTGAAATGATATTTATTTTCAGAAGATTTAATGTGTTATGGGACACTTTGATTAAAAAATCCTTTTTAAATTACTTCCCTTATTAATGTGTGACTTTTCAATGATTTAAAAAAAGAGATATTTCTCTCAAATAGTTTTAATTACATATCTGTAATCATCCTTTGATGGATTTTAAACTGATTTTTAGTTGGTTTATTATGAATAAAAAACTCCCATATCGTATTGAAGGATCTGTGATATGTTTTACTGTGGATGTGATATTTTTGTACCATTCATGGTTTATAGAGATGGTATTGATCTTTCATATTCTAGTTTTAAAATGAATGTTTATGTTATGTTTAAACCTGCTCATATGATGAATTCATTGGACATAAGAACTGACGGGTGGAGCCCTCTATTTCTCCTCGATGCATAGGTAGGTCTCATGAGACAAACAACTATCTTGTCACGAGGCCTTGACAAAATAATAATTGTAGTTTTGGAACGAGGCCTTGGCTACGTGGTTATGATAGTCTAGAATAATGAATTCCATCATTATTAAAGTGGTTATTGATATTGATTTGGATTAATATACTACTATAATATCCATGTGTACAAGTAAATGGAATTATTTAATGCTTAATTTCATTTTTAAAAGGCTTTTGTTTTACTTATACATTGCAATAAATATTTATTCTTATTTATGAAATTTTCTGCTGCATTACTTACCCTTACTGAGCATTTGAGCTCACCCTTTCTATGTTTTATTTTTCCCAGGATTGCAAGAAGTGTATTGTGATTGATATGAAGGGTTAAGCCAAGGGAATAATGGAGTTCTCAAAGAACTATCTATGATGTGTTGTATGTTTTAAATTTTAATGTAAAGTTCATGTATATAATGTATTTTCCAAGATTGCTAAACTGATCGGTCCATTGGGACATGATTCCTTATAATCATGCAAATGATATGTAACAATGCACCAACTCTGTGTAACTAGAGTTGGGGTATTATAGTTGGTTTTAGAGGAAGTTTAGAAATATTCTTGGAAACTAGATTTAGATAAACTTTGTTTAGAGTACATTACCCTAAGATAGACTTTGAGGATTATTATAGAAGAACATCCTAGTATTTTGGTATTGTATAGATTTTGTGAGTTTATCGAGAAATAAATCCTTATCTGGATACGGGCAGGTAGAGGCGGCTCTGACACATATGTACCTTGGGGTAAAACCCAAAAACACTGCTTTTATCTAGACTCGAATGAGAACTAGTGCACGACAACGGGCCTTACTCCACTCTTGGTTTTGACACTCTCGGGGGATATGCTTAGGATAATTCTCATTTTCATTACAAACCATTATAAATGGTTTCTGAGTATATACCTTCTCAATGAAGAAATCTATATGACAATGGATTATATACATAAATCGTTCAATTTACGTTAGGTATTTTACATGTTTTTAATTAATCATTTCAATTCATAAACTGACATTGTTTATTCCATTTTATATAAATGGAGCCCTGTAGAAGGAATGTGAACTCCAGAAATACGTATGATCCAAAGAATAGAAAGGATCATATCATTCATGGTATTAAGCAATCATTTAGAAGGGAAATATTTTTCCATGTATAATGATCATATGAAGAAATAATATCATGTGTTGATAAGATAAGTAAACAGTTCACTAAGTCTTATGGCTTCGAAGTGAAGTAATAGAAGAATAAGATGGAAGAGAGAAATATGGATAAAGGGAATAAGGGAAAGGAGGATTTTCCATTATGTGATAAATGTGGAATGAATCACCTTGGTAAATGATTAAAGGGAATGGTAGTTTTTATAATTGTGGAGAAAAAGGACACCAAGTACGTGATTGCAAGGGTAAGAAAAAGTTTTCAAATGTACAATGCTTCATCTTCCAGGAGTTTTGACACTACGCAAACCAATGTCCAATTAATAAGACTATGCCAAAAATGATGCTACTGGATAATAATAAATTTATGATACTACCATAGATGAAGAGGAATGAATAGTGTTTTTATGTTTTTATTAAGAAATTATTTCATTTGAGTGTTGTATCAACGATGTACTGGTTATATGAATTATGGAGATAAATAAGGATTGTACTGCGGTACTATTTTATTGAGGATTTGAGATTATATGGTTCTAAGAAAAGTGACCTAATAGTAAGCTACACTTTTTTTAAAATACATGGTAGATAGAACGGTAATCCTTAATATGGTCCCGATAATGAGGTAGTGATTTTGGAATAAGAAATGGTTGATTTGAATATAGTATATTAGATATCCCTGGATACCTTGAAACTGATTAATGATTTTTTTATTCCATCATTGTTGGAGTTTACAAATTTTTTTAATAGAATGCTTATATCCAGTATTCTATATGGAATAAGAGATCATGGATGTAATCAATAAGGTTTTAGTGTAATTCCGGATGTTCCAGTATTTTAACAGAATACATGAAGAAGGTGTTCACATGTTATTACGCAGCGAAAAGGATCTTCATTGTGTTTACATTACATATAAATTTTGGACTTGGACAGAATTATTTTGGATAAGTCTAGTTTGAGATTATTTTTGTATTTCCATAAAAATGACAACCTAGAGGTCGGGCGACAACCCGTTGCGTCCGACAAACCCGCGAGACTTGAACCCACAACTGAAGGGCGACAAGAGTGTATCACCTACAACAGTCCCACATGATGTCCTAGATTAAATAATTTATTTTTTTTAAGGTCTGGTAGATTAATTATAAATTCATTTTTTTAACCCTATACGAAAAGGATAAATATAATATTTTTTAACTTTCTATTATCTTTTACAGTGAAAGATGAGTTTGTGGTAAAAATTAGTTATAGGATGGAACTCTACTTGTCTTTTATATATTTTTCTTCTTCTCTTATTCTATGATGAAATTAATTATTATACTTTATTTAATGGATCTTAAAACCAATAATTTGTTATCCTAATAATTTATGTTTTGTTGAACCGATGGTATTTCAAATCATCATAGATTGATGAATTTAAGTACCTGAATTTTACAATTGTTTATGATTGATGACCTATATCACTACCTATAAATATTTAAATATTTCATCCAATTATATGTCTTTAATTTCCACCAATTGTTTCCTAATCTATATCATTATTTTGTGGTAACCGTTTCATTTCTCTTTTCCTCTTATTAAGAATAATTTTATTAACCAAATTTCCGATGATGGTTTTAACACAACGATATTTTATATTTTAATCCTTTATTTTCGAAGAACAATATCAAATTGAGAGGATGGAATTTATTGGAGAAGGGAAGAATGTATCTCCCAACGATTTCATAGTATGTTATTTCTTCAAAGTAATTCCATAACTTTCACTACACGCAACACTGAGTTCTAGCGCACCATAACTTACTGAACAAGCCGTTCAAAAGTAGTTATGAATAGAATCAAATGAATATTGAACTACATATAATCCTTATAATTTTAGAATCCATATTATGAGTTTCTTAGACATAATTTAAGAACAAATAAATTTTTTCATATAAAAGAAGTATTTTTCAAAAAAAGAAATTTTACCACCCTTTAATGGCGATGCCTTTTTAAATCCAGTATTTAAAACTTTTATACATTCAATTTGGCTAAATAAATTTATTCATTACAATGGGGACATAAAAAATTAATAATTTAACACCCCATGATTCCATGGTAGGCTTTTCTCTGAATTATAATGTAGTGTGTGTTGTACGCAACTTCGAGTTCTAATACACACCACAACCAATCAAACTAGCCGTAATGAATAATAATACATACTTTTTGAAATTTTATAAATTTTATCTCTCTAAATGGACTTCATTTTTGGATTAGGTATATCAAATTTATCCTAGGGTGAAATTTTGGTACTTTTCGGATAACTTTTATATTATGATGAATAGTGAAAATTACTAGATTTTAATTAAAAACAACTTTTTAAAAAAAATAATTAATTGGGATAAATTATGAATTTGAGTGGTTTTAAAGTAAATTTAGAATATATTTTTACCATTTAATACAATTTTCGTCATTATACATAATTTCATAGTTAAACCGGACATAAACATGTGTCAATCTTTTGATAGTTATTATATCTTAAAAACATTATTTTTGTTTGGACAAAAGGAATTAATATTAAATTAATTTCTGCCACTTCTGTCTTTTGAATTTGGAAAAATTAGTTCCATATTTGGAATCAGGATGTCCAAATTGTGTAAATAGGTAACTCTTATTTTTTTTAATTTTGAATAATTACTTCAGTAAATATTTTTTTACCATGGTTAAAAGGTAAATCCAGTAAATAATGGTAAAAAATAATACTATAATAATTATAAATTACCCTAAAACATGTCCTAACCATAATTTTTGATACATTTCTGACCATGGTCATCTCTGGTAAGATTTGGAGACCCCATAGAGCCACTAGTAGGTGATAGGGACACTTTATATTAATTAAGTTAATGTAAATACAAAAATGACAAAAGCTTATATCTATTAGAAAAACAATATTTACATAGGGTAATATATGTTATATTTTAGATTATAAATATTAATTATAAAGATAAAAATATTTCCTACATAATGTTATTTTATTTATAATTTTTAGAAAATGAAAAAGTAAAAAAAATATATGACACAATAAGGATGCAGTATTTTCCTTATTTATGAAAGAATCAAATAATTGGTGCTATAAATGTTAAAATAAATATAATTTGAACATTTTTCTGATATAAAAGAATTTTATTGTTTTATATGACATGGTATGATTTCTTAAATGAATTTTTCTCAAATTAATAATGTTTTTATGAGTTTAACAATAATCAATTATTGAGTAGGGTCAAAATTGACATAAATGAGTTTTTAAAACAAATATTATATTATTTATTTATATTCTCTTCCTAAAAATATATGGATAGGCCAAAATATTTATATAATTATTTTTGTATCATTATTGTACCACTTCCGGGTCGCATGGATGTATATAGTATGTTTATTAACAATATACTATAAAAAAACAAATTGACATGGTAAGTGTTAAACTAATTAAACAAGAGTTAAAACTAAAAGATAAGGTTAATATAATGACCCAAACATGTCTAACATTTATTGTTTTAAATACTTTTGACCCATACCTACCTTATAAATTGAATTTTCCACTATGTATCCATTTGAACCGGAATATGATTTTTTTATAAAATAATACATTATGTTTTTTTCTAAAGAGCCCCTCACCCCTCCGATAAAAGGGAACTACCCCTTCTAATTAATTTAACACCTTCAAAGCCATTTGGCTCGGCCATACACTGCGCAAATATCCTCCCAACATCCCTCAACTCATCATAGAGGCCTTATTTTTATCATAAAGCCAACCTAAGGAGCCCTTTTGATCAAATCAAAAGGAAGAACCCGAAGAAGAGGTAACATCTTCACCACCCTCTTTAAAGTTCCTTTCTTCTTCAACATCTTCGTTCCTTGTTATTTCCATTATAAAATATTAACTGCAGTATCTTCTATATATTTTGATGTTTTTATAGTTATGTAAAAATAAAATTCATTATTCTATCAATCCCTTGAATGACATGTCACCATACGTGCATACGTACGAACTACCGTCTCCACGTTGTGGTGTAATTGTTATTCAATATATTTTTAATTATATGGTTATAATAATGATGTATGATTCATTTAAATAATAAATATAACATGATAATTATTCTCTCTATATGATATACCATCCAATTATACATTATTTTAAAAATAAAAGAATGATATTGTCGCTCGTGCATACCTACGTATTACCGTCTCCACGAAAGTGATGAGATTCATTCCCCATCGTATCCATTGTAGACTAAATTTTATTGGACTATTAGAAATAATATTTAAGGACTTTATATCATTATGGATATGAATAAGATGCAACCTATCCATACAAAACATGGCTTATATAACAAAACATATAAAAGAAAACGAGTAAGTTAACATCTGAAAAAATGATAATACTATGATATTAACAACAAAACAATGATAAAAGATCATATATGATATCATATTAATGTATATGATTCAAGTATAATTTAATAAAAATTATTTCACCGTTATACAAGTGGTTAAACAACCCTCGACCAAGGAAAAGTACAAGGTAAGGGTTTATTTCACAGTCTCTTTATTATCCGAGGTTTTTTATATGTAATTATCTCCTGTGACCACTTTATCATCCACATCCATGTTTATTAAAAATGTATTTGAAAACATTATTAATATTTTACAGAATATGGGTTGAAGTCATTTATACCATTTTCTGACTTTTTATAATATGTTTATAAATGTATCTTTCCGTTGTTTTCCAAATAAGGTCCTTTTTAACCATTTCGAATGAATTAAGGTAAGAATGTATTTTTTTTAACTTATACGGAGGGTGCGGATATTTTCCGCCATTATAAAATCGTCAAAGCATCCCTTTAAAGCATATAAAAATATTTTGAAAGTAAATTTTTTATTTTATAATTATGTGAATTTTAAATGATTTCAGAATGGATATTTTATGAATTTTAGAAAGGTAGTCTTTATCAAGATCATAAATTTAAATTTTTTAAAGATTTGTCTTTTTAAATAATTTTAATTAATGTCCATGTTTTCAAAATGAAATATGGATTTATTTATATGGACATTAATGTTTTGAAACTATATTTCTTTTCAGAAGTTTCAAAGTGGTATGGGACACTTTGATTCAAAAATATCTTTTAAATTACTTCTTTTATAAATGTGTGAATTTTCAATGATTAAAAAAAAGAGATATTTCTCTCAAAAAGATTTAATTTCATCTATGTCAACATCATTTTATGGATTTTATGCTTATTTGAAGTTGTTTTATTATGTATACAAAACATCCATATCGTATTGAAGGCTTTGTGATATGTTTTATGATGGATGTGTTATTTTTATACCATTCATGGTTTATGTAGAAAGTATTGACATTTCATATGCTAGTTTTAATACGAATATTTATGTTATGTTTAATCCTGTTCATATGAAGAATACATTGGACTTAATAAGTGATTGGTGGAGCCCGCTATAGCTCCTCGATGCATCGGTAGGTATCATGAGACAAACTATTGTCTTGGAATGAGGCCTTGACAAAATCTTATATGTAGTCCTGACATGAAGCCTTGGATACGTTGTTATGATAGTCTGCAATTATGAATTCCATCATTATGAAAGTGGTTATTGATATTGCATGTGATTATTTGACTAGTATAGTATCCATGTCAATAAGTATATGGAATTATTTCATGATGAAGTTCAAGTTTAAATGGATTTTGTTTTTTTTATACATTTAATTAAATGTTTATTCTTATTTATGAATGTTTTCGCTATATTTTTTAACCTTACTGACCGTTTGAGATCACCCCTTCTATGTTTTATTTTTTCCAGGATTCCACGAAGTGTATTGTAATTTATATGTAGGTTTAGGACAAGGGAACAATGTAGTTCTCAAAGCAATATCTATTCTGTGTTGTATGTTTGAAATTGTAATGTAATGTTTATATATGTAATCTATTTTCCAAGACTGGTAAATGGATCGGTCCTTTGGGACTTGATTCCTTGTAATCAAGCCAAATGTTATATAACAATGCACAAACTCTGGAAATCTGGGTTCGGGTAGTTACTGATACATTTGGTGGAGTTCATCAACAACAACAGTTTTCGGGAGACTATTCAGATGGCACCATACGAGGGTTTGTACGGTAGGCCATGATGATCACAATTATGCTGGATGGAGGCAGGAGAGGCAGCTTTTCCGGGACCACGTCTTGTTAAGGAGACCTCAGAGCAGATAGAGTTTTTTCGGAAGAGGATGGCTATAACATAGTCTCGACAGAAGACATATCCTGATCAGTGGAGACGACCTCTAGAGTACGAAGTTGGGGCTCAGGTTTTCCTACATGTCGCACTGAGGATTGAACACTAGAGGATTCAAAGATAAGGTAAGCTTTCACCATGGTACATCGGTCTGTTTGAGGTATTTGAGAGAGTTAGGCTATTTGCCTATCGGTTTGAGTTACCTTAGAGGTTCCAGGCCATGCACGACGTTTTCCCCGTCTCTCAACTAAAATGTTACTTCACAGACCCGTCTCATTTCTTTCATCCCGAGGAGGTTGTGCTCGAAGCAGATGCATCGTTTGAGGAGCATCCTATCCAGATTTTCAATCGCAGTATGAAGGTTCTCCATGGGAGGTCTGGTCCTCTAGTACGAGTGTTATGGGAGCACAGGCGAGTAATGTACGAGACATTGGAAAGGGAGGCCGATGTACGATCGCAGTGGCCGAAGCTGTCCTGGGTTTATTCTACTCCACCTCAAAAGGGAAAATCGAGGAAAAATTTCTTTAAGTGGGGAAGTTTGTAAGAACCCGTATCTTCATTTCAGGTATGACTTCCTTATTCTGGGAGTTTTTGAGAAAATGGTCATTTCTGGAAATTTTTGAAATACACACCGTGTACTTTCTTAGTACATGCCATGTACTCCCTTGCCGCGCCAAGCCGTGTGCTGGCCATTTCTAGGACAAACACAAGTTTATTAGGGGTGATGTAGAGGCCTCATAAATCAGAGTACGTAAAAAACAGAGTACACATCCTGTACCTCAGAAGTACACGCCATGTCTTTTTTTTCTTCCCATTAAACACAACGGGGTCTCTCTTTAAAGAAAGAACACATTTTTCCCAGGTTTTGTTCGTCCAGGAGAAGCCGTACGCCTGCGGATCTTCTCCGAGCTCCAGTGCCTCTGTCTGGTCCCTATTTCAGCCGCAGTCAATTGTGTTAGAACGGTAGCAATTAGTTCTTCCTTCTCAAAGAGCTTTGATTTCCAATTCCTTATTTTTATCATGTTATCATTTGTTGAGTGTTTTTTATTTTTTCTCATATCTTTAAAATTAAAAGGAGGATCAATTATCGTGGTTCACGAATATCGTTCTCCTAGAATCGAGGTATGAGGTTTGTGACTTTCTGTAGGAATCATGTGAATATTTTGTGGAAATTCCACCAATACCCTTGAACGGTGTATTGCATGTTACCTTTTTTCCCCTGTTAATTGCCTGCTTTTCTGGCATGCTTAAGTAGAGGTAATTGACTGTGTGTACGATAAATCTTTTACTTTACTATGGTTTTTATTCCACGATTGTTTTTCTTTTTTGGATTTATTTCCATTTTCCATACCTAGTTTTAGGATAGTGGAACTGTTAAACTGTTTTGTTTTTGTGCCTTAGAATGATAGATAAGTAGTTATTGAGGATTACATAGGCCGATACTCGTGCTATGCATGTTTGTTTTTCACAGGGCTATGAGAACCTATTGTAGTGTACCATAGGGAGAATGGAAGTAAGGGATTCTCCAGAGTGTCTTTAATTTAATATGCAAGACCACATGGGGAATTGATGTTGAGTTCTTCCTTAGATAGTCTGTACTTCCTCAACGTGGGCCACATGGGAATTTAGACGTTGAGTGCTTCCCCAGAGAGCCTTTAGTATGATATGAGACTATATGTGGAATTGATGGTGAGTTTTTCCTTATAGATTTTATTCTATAGTTGAACCAGAGGGGGGAGACTATGAGTGCTTCCCAGAGGGTTTCTAGTAATTGTAGGTTGAACCATAAGGTTTAGGCTGTGAGAACTACTCAGGGGGTTACCTTTCGTTCTTCTTGTTGTTTGGATATTAATTGTGTACTTCATATGATAGACAATGTGGATTGTAGCTGATGTGTGATTTCCTATTTTCTACTAATGGTTATTACATACTATACATTACCTACCTTATATTCACTGACTATTAGTGACAGATCATTGGGTAGTTTCTTATTGGGACTTTGTCTCACACATTGTTTGGTTCATGCTTTTGGGACCAAACATATTATGTTGTTGTAGGTATAGATAAGGGCATGTGCCCTTCTACATCAGGCACATGACTTGATGTGGATCTGGAGAGCATGGGACCAATCATGCATCATTTTATATACATGTGTGTGTGCTCCAGTTGTTTACTGTTAGGCTTCCGCTGTTGATTGTTTACTCTTGTATGGATGGTTATGGTCTCTTCTGTTATCTATTTGTTTTTCTTCCGCTGTGTACTCTTCCAATGAGGGCATAGTTTCCCCACTATCACACCCAAGGCCCTCAATGCTAGTCGGCAGCCTCTAGCTTTTATGGATATTCTCTTGAGGCCATGTCACCAACAGGGTAAGGGGCACCTCTAGGTGGCTTCTAGGACAGGGACATTACCTTTTATGTGTGGAAATTATGAAAATAATGTATTAAATTAAAAAAAAGATCTATAGCAAGAAAAATGTTTGATATTAATGGTTTCCATATGTCTAAATAAATTATTGAATTTTCTAAAAGGGGAATGTATGAGATGTATAAAAATAAGTGTTTATATAGGAATTATTGAGAAAGTTATTATAATTGTTTTATGAGTAATGGTTTTATTATTTATTATTAGAGACTACAAAAGAAAAATGAAAGGTATGAGTTTTGTTAACATTATTACACATGTTAAAATCATGAAGAATGGTTACATTCAGGCTCATAAATATGAAAAAATTATTTTTATTTAATATTTATTGAATTAATTATTATATAATAATATCATGAAATATAGTTTATGCTCTAGTAATGAATTTCAATGATTGATGTAATTTTTTTTGGATTCAAAAATTATGTTATTAATGTTTTTATTGATGATATTCTATTTATAGGAATAATGAACAATTTAATAATTATTATTTAGACATTTTTCTTTTTGTATTTTCTATAATATATTGAATGGTTTCTATAACCTATATATATTATTTATTAGTGCGGATATATTATGGGAAAATAAATTTTATATATATATAACCTATAATATGTTCTTAACATTGAGATAATAATGATTAGTTTTGATAAAGAGTTGATAAATATAGATAAATAAATTAAGTAGTAGTTTTTATCATGATTTTTTAACAAATTTTATGACATTGTGATTTATGATATCTTTTTGGGTTTTTATTACATTTTTTCGATTTATGTATTATATTGGATAGTGTATGATTTTATTTTAGGAATACATTTTGAGATTATTTTTGGATGTATATATGATTCCATTTGGATTATATGGTGATCTAATTAATGAACATGTTTTAGGAGAATATATGATCATGGTTTTAACATATCAGATTTCCAGGTACTATTTTATGATATTATATAGATTGATTTCGAGATGAGGCACTAACACAATGTGTGATTTCGTACCCTGATGTGCCAAGAATAATTGTTCAAAAAATATTATTATTTTTAATAACATTTTTATTAAGATTTACTAAAAAAGTTGAATAACTCTTATACATATTCTTGGATCAAAAATTTAAAGGGAACTATTGATATCAGAATTGTGGCTTTACACTAGGCGCATCCAAAATTTGGTCGGCACAGACCATCTTTACAAAACGTCCCCAAACACATAATAGTAAATAAAATTGTTGAATAACATTATTTTATTTTAATATATTAATAACACATTAATGTTTACTTATATTGGACATATGAAACCACTATTGAGTTTAAAATGTGGCGTTTACTGTAGGCATGACCAAACATTAGTCCGAAAAGTTCGTTTGTGAAAAAAATTTCACGGGACGTAAAGAGAATACAATAATTTAATAAAAAAATTATTTCATATGACATAGTTAATTTTCATTTATTATGATATTCTTATATATTTAGGGATAACATCATTCCGTTGGAATTCCTCACGAGGTGTGGAGAAATTGATCTCTCGAGAAAATGTGACAGATTGAGAATCAATAATCAAAGAGAAGCTGGTTGGAAGGAACCTATCCAACAATTTTGACACATGGATTGTACTTCATATGTGACTTATCTGAATCAATTTTGGGTCGTTGGTTATTATTGGTTTCCGAATTCATGTTTACCATGTTGAACACGGGTGAATCCACGAATAGTTTGATCCACGGTTTAATCATTGTGGGATGGTTGATTATTTAGGTAAATATATTGGGAGTATTCCATATCCTTATTTATTCTTTTTCATAACTAGAATTAATTGATTCCAACATGAACAAATTTATAGGATCATTATCTACAATTTTATTTTTTATTTCCAATCCATGTTTTACATATTCATCATAGTTAGACCACCATGGGTGATGGTATTCCTAAATTTCTATGAAAGATCCCCTATTTTGCATGTTGATCCAGATTGGTCTCATGTTATTATTTATTAGTTTTATCGTTTGGGATCCCCTATCTATTTATCATAATATTAAATATCTAATGAGTTATCTTTAGGTGGGGAAAATGAGCTAGGCCACTTCATGAGTGTCTCTGATGATATCATGGCACGAGGAGTGATTTCTCCTGGAATGATCATGATTCAAGATGAATCCTATAGATGGTAATGGGTTGTGGCATACCTCTAGACTGTGTGTAATGGATTTAATATATCAATATATTCGTATTATACATATTGTATACATATACATATGTATCGATGAATGTGAATTCCTTTTGGGTAATTGTGAGTGGTACTCCTCTATAGAATTCCTGTATTGGAATCCCATTTTTTATTACCCTATGGTATTCTTTTGTGGCACATTTGTGTGTTATTCCTTTTTGGTTTTCTTGTGTGGTATTCCAGTGTGGTATTTGAATGTGAAATTCCAGTTTCGAATTCTTTTTTTTCTATTCGTATGGGGTATTCTTATCTGGAAATCACATGTGGCATTCTTGTGTGGAAATAGAGTGTGGTTTTGCACTATGGTGTTCCATGGTGGTTATAGATTGTTGCAATAATATTTGGTATTCATGTGTGGTATTCCACTATGGAAATATTATGCGGTGATCTTGTGTGGATATATAACGCGGTAATCTTATGTTTTGTTCTAGTGTGGATATATGGTGTGTTATTCTTCTATGGAATTTCTCTACGGTACTCCTGTGTGGTATTCCTTGGTGGTTTTCATGTGTTGTATTTCTATGTGGTATTAATATATAATATTCATTATTGGAATTACATTTTGGTTTCTAGGTGACCAACTGGGTTATTTTTTCACTCACCCTTGCACAGTTTCTTCCTACATGTGTCATGACTTGCACTGTTGATGAACCATTCGACAGAGTTTCAGGAAGGCATGAACCAGGGAGTGCTTTGTGTGACCAAAATGATCGAGGTGTGTTCATTCAGCTTTTCAGATAGTATCCCTTGTACCTATTTTCATATTGGTATTACTTGTGGTTACAGACACATTTTTTGGGAATGTTTTTGGTCTTGTTTACATTTCTGTACATTACTCTATGTCGTACACTGGTTATGGGATATAGTGGTTTTCATGAATAGTTTACTTATTATTTTTTAAATTCTATCATTTTTGGATTGGTGTTTTTTTTGTGGGTACATTTACTTTATGCTAATGCCTACCATTTGTGGGATATTACAACTCGGTCCAAGTAAATATAACATGACCTATTGGAGGTGAGATCGGGGTATTCCTTACTCAGGCCCCTCTCGTACGGGTCATCATAGCATGGAACTAAGGAGGTTGTAACTACTTTATGTAATTTCAGTCTGTGATATTGGATTGGGGAAATAGTTTAATGTATTTCAAGTTTGTATTTTAGGTTAGGGACTCTATTTTTGCTGTGAAAGATGACATATCCATATAACATGACTCAAAATACCTCATTTTTCAACATAGTACATTAAAAACCTGGTTGTGGGGAAAGCCAATAGAACATGAATTATATAGGAAGGGTTGTGGTTTCTGTGTCCTTATTGAGTAATCATTCCATATATATTGTATTGATGGTGGTACATGTTATTTTAATTCAATATTCCTCTATGTAGATTTCCAACCAAGATTCCACTGCATGATTGTGAGGATGAATCATCTGGTGATGAGACATCAGTACAATGAATTGTAGAGGAGACCACACATACAGGTGGTGAACTTGCTAAACCAACACCGTTTGAGTAGTATATGGCACACATGGTACAAATAGATGAGGAGCATAGTCTGATCATGATTCAATATTATTTTGATAGATACCACTCATTTTATGAGGAATTCCAAACCCTCTGTTGGATGAGGAATAGAATAATCCGGTGACACGAGTTTTCAAACTAGTTTGGAAGATATCTGGTTACATGGTGGTCCTGGCTGCGAGCCATCTACACATCCCAATAGGAAGATGGTGGGGTTTGTTTACCCTATCATACAATGAGGTGGATCTTCCAAGGACATATATTGAGAACCATTTTAGAGAGATTTATCACCTTATAAGATAAGGGATTTGTATTTTGAGGAACTTTTATACCTCTAGTAGGATGAAATCTTAGTATCTGAGTATTCATTGAGGGATAAAAACATTTCATGATACATGATATATACTATACCCGACCATTTATTTAGGGATTGAACCATCGAGTGAGTTTTTCTTAGGGACATCCTATACATCTTTAATCCCTCTGCGAATTCCTTCCTCTGGTGGGGTGGTAGATAGAATGTTTTTGGTTGGGAGTTCCTTGGATGGGAAAATACTGTCAGTGGTAGTCAGTAGTGGGAGACTAGAAGCAGGAACCTTAGTAGTACGGAGCCAATGTTAGTCCTTGGGACATTGACTTATTAAAATTCTCATGAGGATGTTCCATGATAGAGGTTATATAGTTTAGGGCTAACATGATGGGTCTAGTAATAAATGAGAGTGGTTATGCTCCTAGTGTGATGATAGGGGACATCATGCCCGATATTTTCCAGCCAATCATACTACTGGAAGAGAGTCAGCTGATAGATCACTATGGTAGATACATCAATCGGAGAATGTGGAACTATAGGTTGTTGGATGTGTTAGAGGAGTTGGGAGAGAATCCGGTGGTGGTAGTCATTTCAACATGTAACCACCACCACCACCAAGTTGTCAAACCAGGCTCAAAGAACTAGAGGACATGGGAGGGGACAGCTGTATTTGGTCCAGGCATATATGCCAAGGGATCCAATAATGAATAAAGGTAAGATATATTTATATTATAATTTAAATTACATATTGATTGACCCATTTTCAAATCATTATATTCATTCAACAAATTTTGATTGATTCTAGGATATTCGGGTTCAACTGTTGAATCAACCCTCACATTTGAAGAGTCCCACTAGAGGAAAAAAATATCCTTCACAGGTGCTGATAGTCTGATCTAACTCTTGGAATATATATTTTTTGTTTGGATCTATTATTATCATCATCTAAAAGTTATGGAATCATTCATGGGATGTGAAATATCTCAAAAAGTCATTCCCAAATTTATTTTTTACGCGAAGAATGTTGTGTGTCCATAGTGGTGGAATGTTGTTTACCTTAGTGAAGAAAATAAAGCATAATTTTCATAAGTTAGACTCAGACATTGGACGGTGTAGCCAATGACTCATCAATTGGATAGGGGGGACCTTGGTGTAGTGGATGTTACGAGTCCTTAGTTTCATACGGTGGTGATGGAGTTATAGTGGATCCCACAAAGGATGAGAAAAAGGTGTTTCCTAGAGTACTTCCAGGACTATGACATTGAGATTTTCTATACTTTTGTGAAAGGGAAAATTGTGGGAGATTCTATTAGTAAGTGATAAATTTCTCATTTTTTTGAATGAGGAGTTACATCAATTTGCCTTGTTGTAGTTGTCATTTTTATGATGGAGATGGAGTAAATTGCCACCAGTAGATAGTTTTCACCCATCCACACATACAACAAGTTAGTGAGGAACAATATAGGGATAATGATTGTGACACCCTATAAGGTTATATATCTAAAGGAAATTCTCCTTATAGATATTTGAAATGTGGGGAGAATATCTTTATTTTCATAGGACACACGACAATGCCAGTGTAATTCTATTAGGATGTTCTATGGGAGATTCATATATCTTATTTGGTTGTACACCCTTGTCTGACTAAGATGTACCAGGTCCTTGTGGGATATTTTTCATGGAAAGGGATACATAAATTAGTTTCAGTGTTTTCTCTTGATGCCTTCCTCTTCAGCAGGTGATGGCTAAGAACCGGGTTCTATCATGTTTAACTCAACCCCTTGAGGATCCAAAATATGCATGGAATGAGATATCAATAGACTTCGTGATGAGATTACCATGTAATAAAAATGGACATGATACAATCTGCGAGATCATTTAATGACTCACCATGTTGGTCCACTACCTAGATATTTTATAGAATATTTTATTAGAGATATTGAGATGCCTATATATGCAGGAGATAGTTTAACTACATAATGTTCCATCGATGGTAGTTTTGTATTGTGATGCTCACTTTACACCATAGTTGTGGAGATCTCGGATTGGTAGTAGAGGATACATTATGGGACAATTGTTTCCTTTTTTTCACATTCAGTTATGGCACATGAAACATCATGAGATCACATGAGAGTGGGAGATTCATATTCACGCATAATAGCCACTTTAGTTTCAGTAGCCCTATTTTGGATTTCGGGGACATAAATCCCTAGGTGAAGAGAATATAACGTCTCATATTTCACATGTATTATTTTAATATATTGAATGGAATGACTTTTGGACAAGTTGATGGGACGGTGTATGATTTAGAGGCCCGCTGTGCTCGGAATTTGTTTTTTGAAAAATATGAAACATTTTAATATCATGTGTCTGTGGTTTGGCAAAAAAACCCCCAATTCAATAATAAGTTGAATCATTGAGCTCATAATATCATATTTACCATTGTTGTGACCTAAAATTGGTCGATAGAGGTAATCTGTAGAAAAATACACTAAATATGTAAATGTAAATAAAATTATTAATCTTTTTTTTATTTATAAATCCTAATAACTGATGAATAGTTTCACAGATTAGAAATATGAGGCCACTGATGATTTTTTAATGTGTTGATTGCCCTAGGAATTTCGTCACAATAATCGATCAATGTTTTTTGTGAATAATTTGGCCAGGGGATAACTCAATTAAAATAATTTTATAAACTATTAATTTATTTGTTGCAGTGGTCGTTCTTTTATTTGAAAATTGTCAAGATTTCATGGCTAGCATCAAAACCCAATAATTCCTCTAGAGGAATAGCGAAAGTTTTACATCAAACAATTAATGATGTATCATGGATATATGATCAACACACATCCAATTTGAAAGATCCAATTCAATAATGATTGTGAAACCACCATCCTTCGTCAATGACTTATCTAAATCAATGTGAGGATGTTGTTTCCTTTTGGTTTCCCTATTCATGATTTCCTTGATGAATTCGGGTATATCCACAAACAAATTAATCTATGGTTTGATCTTTATAGTATGGTTGATAATAGATGGAATTTTTTGGTGTATTTTTCATAACCATATTGGATCTTCATTCTAACGAAAATTACTTAGAGACAAGATAAAAAATTCCTATGTTTCATTCCTCGGGGTGTTCATTTTTTGTTTCATTTTCCCAATCTTTGCGAACATCTATGTTGAATACACATGGGCATGGTTTTCATTTCTAGTTGATTATGAATTTTATTGAGCCACTGTATTTGAGTAACAATAATATCAAATGCTATATCAGAACAGATCTGGACACAAGGAACCTAGATCTAAAACCATTTCTAATTCCGTACACTGGGGGAGGATCAATGGCCCTTATAAGGGACCTTTATGCGGGTCTGGCACAATGGTCTGGTGAGGTTAAGTGGTGACGTATGACTCTTGGGAGGAGGTGATATAAGGTGGTGCTTCATGGGATGCAGAAGAGTTGGTGGTGGGGACACGAGATGCTGGGAAGTGGGACATGGTATGAAGAGTATGGTCGTGTGTACCGTCGACAATCATGGTGGGTGACCACAAATAAGATCCATGTAACAGGTCTAGGAGGATCGGGTCAGGGCCAGCTGGGTGGAACCCGTGTGACTGGGCTAGAGTCTGCAATGGTTAGCTGTGATGGTTGACCCTGAGCCACAATATCATATCATGCAATGTGGTCACGATAGTTGGGGTTGTTCAACTATGCAGTCGGTCCATGAGCCATGTGACCCCCCATGAAACATCAGACTATAATAACATTCAAATGGTACATATGTTTGACATGATATCTGAGACTTTGGTTACCTAATGTTGAGAAAAGTCCTTTTTGATATAAAGTGATGAGTTTTTAGTATATATTATTATAATATTAGAGTGTTCCTTTATTTATTTACTTTAGGGTTTATAATGAAATAACATCTACATTACTAGATTGTAGTCCCCACTAGTGGTCGGGTCCCAGATATAGTAATGGTATCCCTCCGTGGACTAGAGCTGGATCCTATATCACACCTAGTGAAGTTTTGTGGAATCGATATAACCTATTAGAGAAAAGCATTAGTCATCCATCATCTGACCCACATTAGAATGTTTATTGGTATTCTCTAGTGTGTCTATGTAGCACCCCTATATTATGATCCACTCCAGTAGGGATAGTTGTAATTCCCATTGTTTCTGGGAAGGTAAACATATATTATTGGTTGATCCCAATTAGGTTGGTGGTCTTACACCTTATTCATGGGAGTGATCCAGTCTTTATGTATCACAGTCTTCCTTGACCAATTAGTTCTCTTTCGATGAGGCCCATATGAGCTAGGCCTCTTCCTTAGTGTCTCTGATGATTTCATGTCTCAAGGATTTCATTTTCATTGAATGGGAATGCTTCAATAGGAATTATGTTGATGGTAACGAGTTATGTCATACCTCTAGAATGTTTTTCTTGTATTGAGAATATTTGGTTATTCTTATTATATGTACTATAGACAGATAAAAATATATAGATGATTGTGAATTCCTTTTTAGTGATCCTATTTTTAATTCTTTTGTTGTAATCCTATGTGTAAATCCTGGTGGTTGTCCCATATGGTATTCCTATGTGGTACTCATGTGTTGTATTCCTTTATGGTTTTCTTATGTGGTATTCCTATGTGGTATTAATGTGTGGATATCTTGTATGGTATTACTGTGTTCTATTTTATTGTTGTATTCTTATGTATAAATCGTTGGTGGTATTCCTCGATAGTACTCATGTATGGTACACTTGTGTGGTATTTCTTTTTGGTAATCCTATGTGGATTTCTGTTGTGGTATTCTTTTGTTGAAATCCTATGTGGTATTCCAATGTAGATTTCTTATGAGGTAATACAATTTTATATTCATATGTGGATATCTTATGTTGTATTCAACTATGGAATTCCAATGTGTTACTACATTATAGTAATAGTATGTGATATTCTTTGTGGTATTCCTATGTGGTATTCCTTTGTTTCATTCAATTGTGGTTTCTGTGTGTACTACTGAGTATTGATTCGCTCTCCCCTACACAATCTTTGTCTTCATGTGTCATGTCTTTTTCATGGCATCGTTCTTTTGATAAAGTTCTAGGCATGCCAAGACTATGCAGCATATTGTTTGACTAGACATACCCTGGTTTGTTTTTCTATGGATTTGTAGACAATAGTCTGGTTACCTCTTTATTTCATGTAGGACATGTCATTACAAACTCTTTTTATGGGTTTTTTCTTGTTTACATTACTATAAAATACTCCATCTCTTACTATGGTTTTGGTATATAATGGTTTTCATGCATTATTTAATTAATGTCTTTAAATTTCTACATTTGTGGCTTGAAGATGTGTGTGTGTTCAAGTACATTTGGCTAATGCCTCCCATTTGAGGGATATTCCAACTCAATACTAGTCACCAACCCCTATCATATTGATGGTGGTCTTGTGGTAGTCACGACACATGCCTTTCTAGGAAGGGTGATAAAAATGATATTCACATTATTGGTATGTAACATTAAGGTATATTTTAAACATTTTGGTTAGTTTGGGTAAATTTATGTATGAAAAAGAGTAAAATTATTTATAATTTTTGGGATTTGAATTTGTTGACATATATTAGAGGCTATATAAGATAAAAACAATTTGGAATGGATTGAATATAACATTTGGATTTATTTTTCAGTTTATAGAGATTATCATAGTATTAAATTATATGATGATTTATCCATATTGGGTAACTTGTTATAACTATTTTTATAGAAATATCAAGATATTGAATGATTTCATTTTCAATCTTTTATAGAACATATTACACAATATTAGTTAATTTTAGTGTTTTAATAATTAAATAATAATATTGTTAATTCATTATTCAAATATTGAGGAAATGAGGTGGAATTCAATTAAAAACCTCACGAAAGAAATAATATTATGTTAATAAATTTGAAGACATAATGTAGGTTTAATGTATTTTATTTCCTAATTAAATATTTACACAACTCTAGGTAAAATGATATTAGTAATTAAAATAATTCCCATTTTTCAATTATATTTAACTTATTGTTTATTTATGAACCCTGATTAATTTTCGGATTTTTGGTAATTAACATTATCATTACCGCATTATTTATCGAACACTATTATTCTCTTAACATTATTTTTTTCTATATCAATATTATCATTTTACTTTGTTTTTCTTATTATATTGGAATCCCATTATGTGTTGTTTTAGGAATCCATTATGTTTCAAACAACAATTTTTTAAAGGATGTTTTTTTTCACTATAATGGTTTTTGAAAAAAATCAAATATTCATCATTTGATTACTAAGATAATTATTTCATGGGAATCATTTATTTATGGGGGTAGGATTTATCACCATGATATATTAGATTGTTTTTAAATTTAAACAAAATGCCTGACTTGGGTAAATTATATTTTACATTCTCAAGCGTTATATGTAATTTATTAGAATTTCAATATTATATTTTGGTGAATTTCTAGTAATTTTCAAAAAAGAGTTATTTTTCAGTAAATACTAAAAATATAATATTTTTAAAAAATATAATTTATTTCCAAGTAAAAGTCCCATTATGATTTAGATTTTCTCATTAATTGTCATTAAAATAATTTAATTAGGAAAAATCTTATAAATTGCATATAAATTATTATTATATGGTAAGTTGAATATGTTAATTTCGAAGATTATGAGGTGAGTTTTTAAAAATCAATTATATAAACTAATTCTGGGTTTCAACAGCTTACATGTCACTAATTTACGCAGCCACGTCACCAATAAAATATAGTCTTCCCTCCAACATTGGGCTTGCATCCTCTGCAATCCTATTACCTCCGCACTACCTCATTAATTCCCTCCATCCAAGGGTTTAACTGCATCTATCACGACCCACTACAAACACATATAACTGCCTGCATCTAGATTATTGTCGGTCTTCTTTCTCTTTGATCTCATGATTCTTCAGATCTTACCTCCATATTAAGGTTACTATGCATCCATTGTGATCTATGTCACCACTCTCTATCCCTTTTCCAGTTCCCTCCGTCTAAATGCCCCTCCCACGTGGGGTTGACCACCGTTTATGGTTCCAAATGATTTCAATGACTCCCTCCCTAACACCCTTCTCCATATATGCCTCCAACTTTGTATCTTCCTCAGTAGTTAGCTACTCTGCATCTGATTCTTCTGACACCAGGTCTAGCTCCTCTACTAACGGATCCTCCACATCTGGAGGCTCTGACTCACTCAAATATTAGTCTTATTGTACGCTTTCCTCAATTATGAATGTCATACTAATTTTATTATTTCCAAAATCTAAGATTTGTTGGTATCATTTTTTATTCTTATTGTTTATCAAATTTTCCTTTCTTTTCAACTTCTATTTGTCTATAGTTTATTTCAATTTCATGTTCTTGCATTGCGGTTACTATCATGCATGATATTTTTCTTTCATGAAAGGTAGAGATACAACACCTTCACTATGGGTAGATAAACATTAGCCCATTAATTAGAACAATGGACATTTTAGTTTCGACACTATATTTATCTCAAGTTTGAAATTAGTAGCCATGTTATTAATCCCATCTATAGTTTTTAATGTTCCTTCACAATCGTGATTCTGTTCACCCAGAATAGTGCTAAAATACATCAATGCTTCCAAAAAAAGAATGTAGAACCTACACTGTGAATGTTATGGTTATTCTCTATGGGTGCTGTGTAGTTTATCCATGTTGGTAGAGGGTGTTTATGTTTTCTTTTATATTTTTTTTCTGATGTTATATTTTTCATACACCCTTTGCACATCTTGTCACATTTTTGTTGAATTTTATAATTTTTTTAGTTTAAATTATGTAATTATCTTCGTGAATATTTTGTGAGGATATCATATTTTATACATGAATTATTTATTTACCTAAATTGGCCTTCATCTCACAACTATTATATCATACATTGGATTCTCATTCTTTTTTCAGTGTTCCCATAAGTGTTTCATCTATGAAAACCCAAGGGTCATGTGGAAATAATTATAAATGAACATTATTCACGTTATCTTAGTTCATGTCATTATTTTAAACACAGTCCATATAAAGATTTAATGCATCATTATTATTCTTTCCAATGGTTTTCTTTATATACACAGACATTCAGTTGGGAACCAAATTTTTTGAGGTGGTGTTGTTTTAAGAAGAAACTAATTTTGAAGTATGAATGATGGATTGGGTTTTGTCTATTGTTGTTCAACATTAAAAGCATAACATTGTTTATAAAATAAATCACATATTAATGTTTACATATTTTTTTACTCGTTGTTGAAACATTATAAATTTCATATTATTTATATGTATCTCATTCCTTATTTGTCATACATTGATATTTCTAGATTTATTATTACAATGCATCCCAATTGTTCATAAAAAGTGTTTTTATATATTTCTTATATATATTCATGGATTCCATATTGATGTTTTAACATATTAGTCATATATAGTATGTGTTCTTATTTTTAAACATTATTGTATCTGCATATAAACATATTTGATGAATGTGTGGGTGGTCATCTCATGGATTATTTCCTAATCTTCCAAATTTATAACACATTCTCACAACTAACTAACCAGGTACACGAAAAGAATTATTTTCTATATATTTTTTCATATTGGTCATAAAAAACATAACATCTAGATCATTTTAGTATCTTTTACTTTTAATAAATCTCAGTTTACATGTTTTAGGGAAGTGTTCACTACAAAAAATTTAACTTTTTCCAATATGGGGCATATCTATTTGTAAAACTACATTTTCTGTTGGTAAAATGTTTTACCAACACATATGTCCCTTTCAAAAAACCGTTGGTAAAAACTCTGTCACTAAATATTCTTGCGACAGATAAAATCATTCTGTTACAATTATTATAATACCAACAGATAATATATATGTTGGTTTAAATGTTTAGCACCAGGTTCTAATGACAAATTTTTCTGTTGGTAAAAATATTAGATGTTTATAAAATATGTTAAATTATAATTTTTTATTTCTCGTAACATTTTATATTATATTTATTAACTTATCATATATAATGCATATATTTTAATTATTAATGAGAATACGATTTTCACACATCTTTAAAATTAAAAAGAAATTAATTATATTAATAATTAAATTGAATCAATACAAAATCCATCCCCCGAAAGTATCCATTACACTCAACCAACCCACAACCCCTCCCCATTCCAACAACATCCCATCCATGCCACATTAGGGACTTACAAGCACCATCAACCGAGGACCAACGATCCAAAAGATTCCCATCCATGCCACATCACAGACCCGTGAGCACCATTAACCCAGGACCAATGAGCCAGAAGCCGCTCATCCAGGCCACACCAAGGTCCAATAGTATCCTATCATGCCAGAAAGCTAGCGGCAACCCATCCATGCCACACTAGGGAGTATCCCATCCATGTCATCCCATCCATGCCACCCCAGGGACCTGCCAACACCAGCAACCCAGGACCAACAGTTCAGCAGCAGCCCATCCATGCTAGCGGGTCGGCTCCAGCTCAAATAAATACAAAATATCTTCACAGATTGAAACCAAAATATAAATAAATAAATATATATAAATTATTTTCTTACTATTGAAGTATCAAGAATATGGTAAGATTATGTATGCTCATTGCCCACAACCCCATCCCGCCACAACATTATATTCATCTCCAACATCAGATCCACCATGCTAAACCTACAAAAAAATCACAATCACTCCACCTCTCCAAATAAGTTGAAATAAGGTTGTGTTTGATTTTGAAAAATGTTTAACAATGAAACACATTGAAGATTCCATGAAATGACCAATGGGAAATGGGCAATGGGAAATGGGCAATGGGAAATGGGGAATGGGCATGGGAAATGGGAATAAAAAAATTGGGCAAAAACTGTGCAATAATAAATGGCTAATGGGCATACTCCAACAATGGAAATGGGAATAACTTCCCCTAATAGAAACCAAATATTTAATGAGCGAGTCAATGTTGTAAACCTGGATGAAGTAACAAATATATGAATATGTTGTGAATGGTTCACACCTATCAACATCCATTTACCCAAAAAAACCGATTTTATTAGAAAAGCGAGAAAAATAGAGTCAATTAAACATGTACTTGAACGGACAATAACTAAACTAGTGACATAAAATTATGATTTTTTTACAACCTACTGAGCCATAATACTAGTGTTAAAGCTTACCAGTAATGAAATATGCCAATAAGGCCATGGTCAAAAATACCACCCAATGATCGCAATAAGAGGATGATCTAACCAGTGGAAAAAACAACCATAAGATAAAGAACAATGAACAATCATTTGATGAAGACATTAATATATTGATTAAAAAAATATTTAATGAAACAAATATATGTATATTAAACAATGATATGAACAAAAAATAAATTAAATGTAAACATCAGTGCATTGAGTGAATGGTAGAGATACCCATGATAGATGTCCGGCCACTGGATCTCCAGGCCTCACATTACATTTGTTGTGAACAACCCACTATAACATTGTTCATGATCAGCAACCAAGAATAGTTTTGAGGATTACCTGTAGAATTTGAAGGATAAGCCTTCCTCTAAGGTGCAAGAAAATCGATGATGTAATGAAAAAAATAAAAAGGGGAAATGTAATTTTTCTTGGGACATGAAACCTGCCTGAGCACATGATAAAGAACCATCTATGAACCTAAAGTATGGAAAAGAAGAAGAAAGGCAATTTATCTCGAGATTGATCTGGTGACCAACTAGATACCATCCCCCATCCTCATCCAACTAGATAGTGGCTTACCGGTGCACCTTTCTCATCATGGTTTCTTACATCCATGTGTCCATTAATATGAGAAATGGATTAGTTGACATAGTCAATAGCCAAAATATATTCACTTATAAATAAAATAAATAATTTACTCAACATGGTGGTGTTCAATGATATATTTTACATAGTAAGCATAATAATGAATACAATTATTGGCAGTGTCAGGACCATACTATCAAAAAACATGACATTGAAGAAAACTGTAATGTTGATGCCTAATATAGGCAAGGGTCAAAAGAGAAATTCTAGGTCATAATCAATAAAAGTAAAGTCCAGTGTCAAATCTTGAGATTGAAGAGGAATGTCTGGCATGGATTTTACTAAATCAAAATTGAACAACAAAAAACCTTTAGTAAAATAGACATAATAAAATTAAAATAACACAAACAACATCTCACTTTTGATTATAAGAAAACAAACATATAGAATAAACCAATATAACACACTAAAAACATCACAAAGGAAACAACCAAACTATCACAAAATAAAACGACTAAAAATACAATCTAGAAACAACATTTGACTTCTACTTCATATTAAAAATAACAATTGAAGAAAAATAGGCCAACTATAAACACCAAGAAACATTTCATTTTTTCTACTAAGAAATGAAAATAAACCTAGTGAAGAATAATGGACCAAGAGAGGAAACTGCTCAAAATAATACACAAAATAATGGTACAAAAAATATAATATGGGTATATATACAAATATCAATAAATTAATTCAAAAAAATCAAGATTCAACTAAAATTCTCCTAATGAAAAAAATATAGTATAGGAAAAATGAAATTATCCAATGTAACGAAAAAGGACAACTGCATGTCCCTATTAATTTTTAGTCATTGAATAAAAGTAAAAAGACATTATAAACATTTTTATTAATATAAAAATAAAATCATTAATCCATAGATGAACAGATTTCTAGGAATCTTGAAATCCCAAAAAAACAATTATTCCAGACAATTATTTTAATAGATTCATGACACAAATCACTAGAATGGATTTAGAGAACTCAAAAAATGAACATCTTAAAAATCACCCAAAAAACAGATTAAGGATAAAAAAACTCACTTCCAATGAATTTTATAGAATCCCTAACATAGGCACAATTCAAACAGTAAATACTCATGATTTAAATTTTGTAATGCTTGAAGATAAAAAAACATACCTAATAATAGAATCAAACATGGAAGAATAGAATGAGAAGATTTTATAAGTTCCTTCTCCCCTAGAATTCGATCATTATAGTTTAAAGGGAAAATAGATTTGACATCAGTGGATAGAGGTGCGGGTGATGGTGGATAATCAAGTTTCTGAAATTTGATTTCTTGTGTAGAGGATGAGAATGAGAATATGTGATCCATAGAACTCTAAAAATCACGAGTATCATCTCACTGAGAAATATATGACAGCCAGTAGCTTCAATCTGGTCAAATAGATCGATTGGACCACACATAGAACCATCCACTGGAATACAACATGATAAAACAAAAATAATTATTCATCCAATCAATGGAGAATAATGGTAGAGAAATAGTATAAGAACTGATGAATAGAATGCAAACAAAACTATTATCCCAACATCTAACGTCTCTCACCCCAGTTATCCATGAGCACCAGATTATCGTTGAATGATAATCACAATAGGAAATCATTGAGAATTGTTGCAATTCGTGAGAATCATGATGAACGAGCACTCCCGGCGAAGGGAAAGGTTTAGCGAGAATGGGGGAAATCATGTTGTCTTAGGTTTTTTCATTTTTTATATTTCATAATTTTTTTTAAAATTACAACTATTTTTTAATAATTCTAAACAAAATATATGTGAATTGTATTTTTTATTTTATATATATTGGTTTTTTAAAATATTACATTTTTCTATAGAAGATTTTTTAAATAACTTCAACAAAATCATTGAATTAGAAAGGTGAATCAATTTTCACATTTTTTTAGGATTAATATAAAATTTAGTATGATAATTACCTTTCTTTTCATTAATATTAAAAAAGTATTATTATTAAAATTATAATTAATGATGATAAAAAATTTGGTGTTAAAAGATTTTTTTATAATGAATAATTTATAACTAATTTTTACATCGTTAAAGGTTTATTGGTAATAGTAATCATTAGTAACATATTCATGTGTTAATAAAAAATTGTTACCAATATGATAAAGTAATATATCTAATTGTGGGTAAAAGAAATTTTGGTATTAAACGATTAATTTCAATAGATATGAATGTTGGTAAAAATATGTGTTGCTACTTAAAACTAATACTAATAAAACATGATATCTGTTGGAATTGATCATTTTTACCAACACATATATTATCTGTTCGTAAATTACTGTTGGTATAATTCACATTTTTATAGTGGTTATTTTTTCAAATAAGTGGATCTCAAATTTTCATCATCTATTATTGTATTTAGTGTAACGTGTTTATGTGATTATAATATCATGCACACATTTTCTGAATGTTCAATCCACTATATAGTTCCTATTTAATATTATTTTTAATTATTTATCCTTCAAATTGTTTTCATTTTTAGTTACATAATTTCTTTTAGTGATTTACATTCACACTAATTTTATTCACGGTGTATCTCAGTATTTCAGATCAAATATAAATATTTTTTCTTAAAAAAAATTAAAAATTCTATATTTATTTCACATTTCATTATTTATAAGACCATGGGTGTTATTTTAGTATTTCTTATGAGGAAAGATGATAGTGATGATGTAGTCCAGTTCCTAATTGAATAAAATCAAATTAATGGATGAAATTCTTCAAGTGAATTTGACATCTATTTTTCAGAATTATAGAAATATTATGATAATTCAACTCCAAATATACACTATCTTATATTAAACTTAGTATTATTTAAATTCCTCTGATATTGGGATATTTATTTTGGATATGATTTAGTAATGACTAGAAATTAATTCATAATTTGAGGCATATTTCATGCCATGTAAGAATACTGTATATTGTTGTTATATTTCATACCTAATAAACCTTATTGTACTGATATTATACAAAACAGGATCAATAATTGGTCAGTAAATTTGATATGTACTACACATTTCTTCTATCTTATTGAATTATTATTTAACAATTTACTTCATGAATGAGGATGGATTATTTTCCTCTATATTGATGATTTAAAAAAATTATATTACCATGGGAGATTATAAATAGTTTAGGTATACATGGTTTGGGTTTCTATTAATAGAGATGTGAAAATTGATGAAAATTCATTGATTTTTGTTTCATAGAAACATATTTCATGATAAGAGAAATATGAGATGGAAGAAAATATGTTTCTACCGTAATACGTTTGTAGTGCGTAGTCTTCAATTTATTTTTTTTCTTCCAAGATGTAGTTTCATCTAAATTGTTCCTAAATATCTTCTTTCAGTGATATTTCATATATTGATATATGTTGTTGTTAGTTTTATATCACTAATATTATCTTTATTTAGTTACCCCACCCCTTTAACAATAATTTATAATTTTAAATCATATATTTTATAACTATAATTTATTAATAGTATATTATTAAATGTGATCATTATTATTATTGAATATCTCATCATATGATTATAGAGATGGAACACACACCTTCTCAAAATAAAGAAAGAATCATAAACTGTATGTTTCAATGAGTGTTATTCTTATCCAAGTGTATGTCTATTATTATTTTTTTAATTTAATTTCACGTTCTTTACAGAATTATTTTTTTGTTTAATCAATCACACCAAATAGGTTTATGGATTACCTCAATTACCTAACATTATTATTTTTTAAAACAAACTCAAACATCAAATATGGGACAAGACTATCCTATACTCAAATGAATAAATATCGAACCTCTATCATTTACCAAGGTTTATATCTTATTTCACATCTGTATTATAATGATAAAATAACTCAAGAATTCCATATTATTATTTTATAATCAATTTCAGTCTCAAAAAATTCCCAGCCTTTTATTTTATTTTATATTATTTTGTAATTAGATATATGTTCTCTTAGATGTTAAATAAATCTATCTTTAAAATGAATATTCCCTTTTTAAAACATCACATTTTATTAAAATTTTCTCTATAGAAATTAAATTAAATTGCATATATAGTGACAACAAATACTGGATAAGATAATATTTTTATAATTATTCCTTCAGAAATTTTTTCATCTATTTAAATTTATCATGATAATATAGGTATAATGTATATCAATACCATTTTCTACATATTTTTAATTAGAATGGTATCATTTACATTAGACATCTAGACGGAGTCTGATGTGGTATCATACTTTGAGAACATGAATGTCCAGAAAAAACATCCCAAATTTTGGCCTTTATATCATGATATACATTTTATTAATATTTTTGTTTGTCGCTGAAGGTCAGTTGGCTTCACTAAAAATGAAAATAATGGTATGGTTTTTCTTTAAACATTTGTAATCATTATTTTATCCTATAGTTTTTTGTGTTTCCCATTTCATACAAATTTCGAATACTTTCTAACAATTAATATTTATTCATAATTCTATAATTAGGGAATCAGTTTCATTTGGTAATCGCCTTTATGTTTTATAATATTAATACATAATTTCATTAGATTGCATATTTAACCTCCTTTTGCCATTACAGTCTAGTGGTCTATTGAAATAACTTCAAAGTATCTATCATGAATATATTTTAATTGGATGATGTCATTTTTTCGTTTCAAAAGTAGATGTATTATTATTTATGTCATAATATATTATTTATATACCTTGTTTCAACATATTTTTTTAATTTTATTGAGGGTAGTGTCACTGGATCGATTCCATATCAATATCGTTTGTGTGTGGATAACTGTTACTTATTTTTGAAGACTGGATTTTATACACATGTCAGTTATTATCATCCCAATCACTTCTTTATACAATTTCTGTAAAAATTTGGATTATTATACTATAGTTTTAATGGTGTATTATTTCTTTAGTTTAAGCATTCTTAATTATTTATATATTTTTCTTATAGGTTTTATCATCATTACGTGTGTTTCCTTAAATAGCTAAATAGCTTCACTAAAGGGTACAATTTTCTTAAACATTGATTCAAATTATTGTTAATTGAGGACTCATCTATTTTTTGGATAATTTAAAATTTTGTACAATAAATTTAGCATTAATGTTCACTAGTGATTGATGTTTTCATTTTTCAATTCCATTTCAACAGTGACATCGTCATGGTTGAATTTATATTCATATTATTTTCTTCTGATTTAATTAATTTTTGAGCATTATTCTTCTTATGGATGAGGTTTTGAATCTCCAAGAAGATGATATTATAACATGATTACAAAAGAAGGTATAACTATCATGATAGAACAATTTCCAATTCCTTTTGACATCATGATCTATTTTTAAAAAATCACACAACTTCTTGATATCTACTCCTCTCTAGGATATAAACGTACCATCCATTCTTCTATTTTCATTTCAGGACATCGTAATTCATTCATTAGATGAAAAATGTGGCATATATGAAATGAAAATAATTTATAAGATATAATACATGTTTATATATTTCCTCTTATTTATTTTATTTATATTCTTATTTTTATTTATTTACATTAATTTTATTCTCATGATGCACTACTAATTTTTTTCTAACCACTATTAATGTTGATCATATCAGTGGAATAGATGGGAAATGTAAATTCAAACATCTTTCAAACTTAATAGGAATCATAGGTAGAGGATGGACAATATTTTCACATGTTGATCAAATCAGTTGTAAAATGTGATTCATTTCAAATTTTGTTTTCTCATATGTTGTTGTCATTCATTGAATAGGTTATATGGAACGAAACATGGATACTTTTTTCAAAGATATTTTTTATTTACAATGAATGATGTTACAAATATAAGGTAAATGTATATTTACCCCTTATACATTCATGCTAAACAATAGAATATAATTTATTTTTTAGAATTTATTTTTTCAATGTTGTAGATTTTTCAGGATATATTCATTATGTTTTCATCCCTAATGACGTCAACTTTTCCAACTTATGTTGTATGAGATTCTCAAAATATATCATTAAAGGGTTTTATCTCATTTATTAATTTCTCTTTGATTATATATTTTTTCAATAACTACAATTACAAATTTAGTATTAATTATCCCTATTATATACATATGATTCACAAACAACATAGAAAAATTTCAGTATGTTAGTATGATCTCAATACATGAATTTCATCCCCACCTATAATTCTGGCCCAAGCCCCAATTAAATCTTGATAAATCTATATTTTTCATCTATCCAAGCATAGGGAAGTGGTTCAATTATCCCATTTGATACATATGCTAGGGAAGGAGTGGTAAAGTTTCCCATGTCCACATCACTAGGATAAACCATTGATGCAAGAATAAGTAAGCCTAAATCAAATCACAATGAATCAAAACTCTTAGCAACCAAGTGACTTGGTAATTAATGAGAAACTAAAATATAATAGTATCCCATTTTCTTGAATTCAAAAAATCTATAGAAGATAGTGAAGATAAATCCCTCACCCAATCCATGTCTTAATAACCATGATGATAAATATGTTCGATATAATAACCTGAAATAAGACATCATTCTCATGTACAATCCACTATTAGAAGATAGGATTACTAACATATTATGGAGAAGTTGATCATTATGTATCATTTCAGTTTTTAGTTGCATTTATGTATCCTAAATATGACTTGAAATTTTTAGACAAGTGAATCAATTTTTATAGTATTGAATCTTTCATTATATATGTGCAGTGGATTGGATCCTTGATTTTATTTCTCTAGTGGATAATTTTTTTAAAGTAGTAAAACATGTTTTTTATATGAGCAGGGGAACATGCAATTTTATGGGTAGTAAATCTTGATGTTTGCAGTGGATGATGTGTTCTTTTCAGTTATATCTTCTTCATGTACTTCCCACCTCTAGGTTTTACCCATCCATATTTCAATTTTTAAGTATAAAATTATTTATCTAATTATTTTATGTTTTTATTCAATGAATAATTATGGGTGGGAAGATGTTGGTTATCCATTTTACTAAATGATTAATATTCATTTGTAACAGTTATGTTATTAATAATTAAAAAACATATCATCATTAGACTAAGTTTTATTTTCTCTTCAAGAATTAACAAGAATTGGGCAGTGGGATATATGGTTTTTTATTAAATTATTGGATTGAATGTTTATATTGAATGAAACGTTTCCAATTTTTTTCTTTACCCCTCACATCATTGGACTTATTTTATCACCCACAACTTTTTCATGGGTTCATTACATTTTATAAAGTAATTGAAGATTCATCAGGTGTGACTGATGATTGTTGATGATGACTATGGTTTTATCATCAACATCCACCATGATATTGGAACCCATGTAAATCATCAGAAATTTATTCATATTCATTACTACCATCTCATTGAAATAGTATGTATATATTTCATTATCTTATGAAGGAATTAGTCTCACATAATGAATGAAATGAGGCTCAGTTCATCTATCCACATTTCATGATTTCCCTTCGTCCCTCCCATATGGCTCTGTACATCATCTCCATGGAGTAGAAATGTACACCTTCTGTCTGTTTTCACTATTAAAGGACCAAAGATGAAGACTCATAAGGCTTCTGTGAAGCGGTTCTGGGTAACGTGCATCGAGAAGATCATGAGAAGATATAGAAGTAAAAAAATGTTTTTAAGAAGATTATGAAGATGAGGTATGGCTTACTAAAATGTATCCTATCAGCTGGAGGGATTTTGTCAATTTGATAGGATCTTTACTTTATTTAATTCTAATTAGACTGGCTAGCTAGGAATGTTTTTGTGGGAAACAGTATGAACAACCTTCTAAGTTTTTCTATGGTATTGAAAAAACATTTAATTGGAAGCAGATAGAAAAACTTGTATTGGGTATAGAACATCTTATTACCGCTACTATTGTTCATTATATAATTTTAATTATTAATTTTCTGTAACTTTTTTTCCCATTCAGTAAGTGTTTTTGTAACATTTGTGCCTTCATTAATAATTTTATGCAGAAGGCTGATCATTATGTAACTTTCGATCCTTAATATCTCAAACGTTTACTCAATCATTATGTATGTCATGTTTATATCAAATATTTTCAATATTTATATGAATTATTGTGTTTGATAAATTTTATTCTTTTATTAATTAATATAATTACTTTATAGTGTTGTGTGAATTCACGGGAGAAGTAGTAGTTATTTTAAAACATGTAATGTGTTTTTATATTAATAAATTAAACTAATATTTAGTAATTATAGATTTTATTAGATTTATTTATTAAATATTATTTAATATAATGTATAATTTATTTTAAGTAATTGATAAATTAATAAATGTAACTAATTTTTTTTGGTAATAATAATAATTCATTTTAAAAAAATCATTTGAGGATATTGAATTTTTAAAATTAATTTCTTTAAAATTATAGAAATTGAATATGAAAAAATGGATAATGTATTTGAAATCATCATAATTAATATAATCTAAAATGATCAGTATAATATGTTGTCATAATGATTTATGTCAGAATTAAAAGGTGTTATTAGGTTGTTTGAACAAAAAGATAATTGTGTAATTTCATCCCACAACTCTCTAATTATTATTAGATAATAAATTTTCATCATTATATTATAATAATTTCAAATCCCATTTTATTTGTCTATATTTTCCCAAGAATTTGATTATATAAAATTGAAATATTTAATGAAATTCATAGTGTTTACCTCCCATAACATATAAATGGGATATAACCATCCACCATTGTTCCCACAATTTAATCCTTATAGATTATCCAAGCCCCCATAAAAATCCATCCAAAATTCCATACATTAATCATATAGATTCAAATATTCAATTAAAAATAATAAATCAATGATTGTTTTGGATATCAAATGGGGTATCTCTCACAAATTTGCATTAATATTAACCAATATATTTAAATTTTATTTATTCATCCCCATTCACTAAAAATGGTATATATTTTACAACATAATTGTTGCAATATCAGAAATATAAAAAATATTTTATTATAATTACAAAATAATATTTTAACTCACCTTATCAATAAAATTGTAAATAAATGTATCACATGGGTATATGTGTGGACTATTGTCACCATGCAATGATGTGATTTATTTTCCATCACCACATATGATGGTTTTTTATAATGACATATTATGTTTTTAAATATGACACTTATAAATTAATTATTATTCTATAATTAAAATATATTATCTACCTTCTTACCATTTAAACCATTGTTAAACGATAGCATTGTTCATCTATACATGTGGACTACCACCTCCACATAATGGTAATATCAATATTTCATTTCCAATTTACTTGGATGGTAATACTATTCAATTTAAGATATATATTTCATATTTATGACATTATAATGATTTTTGAAGGTTTAATTATCATTTAACATTATTTTATAACATCTGTCTTGAAATGGAAACATTACTCATGTGTACATATGGATTATTGTGTCCTTGAAGTGATGGAATTCATTTATCGTCACCACATCATATAAATAGTTATAAATATGTATTTAATGAATATATTTGGTAATTATATTGTGATACAAAAATTATATGGAAGAACCATGATCATTGTTCATGGACTATAATTATGACATTTAAACCTATATTAAAAATGATGTAACTAACACCTTAAATGAAAAATTTAATATATAATTATTAATAAAGGGGTGATGAAATGATAAAATGGGATAATATATTATATAATATACATTTAAATAATTAATTTAACAAATTATAAAAAACATAAATTTACTATACATGGTGTTATAGTGTTTTTGAATCAATTCATATATATGGTAAGTATCGTTATAAAATTCGGAGACATGATTACTGCGATTACATATTAATTAATGAATTTAAAAATGTGTATGAGATTCATTCAGTTTGAAGACCCATATCATATATTATCTATACATGTACTTCGAATAAAAATATACCTATGTTGGAATGGTTTGGTCACAATTTATCTTTATTGAGAAATGTTTTAATGTTAAGCACCAAATTGTAGTTTCTAGGGTGTGTATACTGCATTATATTTTTTATGGTATACATCATGATATAGATAAATTTATTTAACGAATTTTTTTTTCAAAGCATCAAATAAAATTTTCTTTTGAAATTATTCATTAATTATGGGTATATTGATTCCATTTTTTCGTTTATGCGTGATTTTGTGAACCTCTATATGGTTATAATGTTTATAAATTTATTCATTTATATGTAATTCCATGGATCCTTATTAATTCATTGTATACATATTTTTAATTCCAATTTTGTGTCATATAATTATTTTAAAATTTTACCAAATTCGTAAGGGTTTATCATCATGATTTATCTTCTTTTGGATATATGTTATATTTTTCACTAATATTTGGCTATAAGGTGAATCTACTACCCCTTAAATATCATATATCACAAATATCCTTATGTTTATGATATTAAATGTTTCGTTTTATGTTATTTCAGGAATAGAGTTTTTTAATAAAATTCTATAAATGTTGAAAGTGCTTTATGTTACAATCACATTTTCACATGTATTTTTTGTGAATAATTTGTAATAATGAAATTTTTTGATTTATCTCCAAAACGTATTATGAGTATTATTACAAAATATTTATTTCTTTGTATTAAAATATTTTCTTATCTTTTAAGTCTCATTAAGAACTCAATAGAAAAAGAATAATGATTTCGGTGAAAATTGACATCATTTCACTCTTAAGTCAGAAATATTTTCTTCGAAGTCTATTATCAAAAAATATGTTTCCAGTTATGATAGTACTTTTCTATAAAGATTTACTAATTACATATTTAACCATTTTTTGGATTTTTATTATGATATACTAATGAAATATTTATGTTGTTTTTTAATAAGTTAATAATGACTTTTTTTTAAAATGTGAATGAATTTTTTATAACGAACACTGCATGAATTATATTACCCCCATCATAAACACTATTTTCCTTAAAGAATAAATTATATTTATCTTTCATTATTATCAATGAAATTATTTTATTTAATATTTTGTAAATTTTATGACTTTAAGTATGTGATTTCATAAATAAATTGGTTTTTTCCTCATTGATTGTTTCTAGGATATTTTATTGATCTATTTTATTTATAAGAACATACATTGAATTTTCTTCTCATTTATTAGGGATATTATCCATTGTTACCATATTTATTATTTTATGGAAAATTTTAATATTAAGATGATGATAAGCATATAAAACCTATTTTCATTACAATGGATATGATTTGATGTTACGATAAAAAAATTCATGACCTTGTGGAATGACTATGAGATGATTGTGGTTATGTATAGAGAAGTTAAGTAATAAAAATATGATATGTGGTAAAATTATAATCCAGGGAAAGGTGGTTACATTAAAACCCTTTGATATGAGGGACAATTTTATCACTATAGTGAATTCGGTGATGGTCGATATCTCATGAGATAATATGGAATGGAATGGGTAGTAGAACTAGCTTTGTAAGGGAATTTGTTTAAAAATATTTTATAGTGGTTGAAACATGTCTAAGAAATTTATGAATTGGGAATTGAATAAAATACAATATGATAGTACCACTATAGTTATATGACTATGGAATTGTTTTCTAGGATTATGTTTATTCTATAAACTTATGTGTTATTTATATGATAAATTTTAATGGAGAAGAATATGTTATTGATGAATAAAAAATTTCATTACTTATCCATTATGATTGATAATTAATTCTATATTTAATAATAACTATGATCTAAAAATTTATTCCTATTATATTTTATTGTTAATTTCATGTTCTCAAACCATTATTTTATCGTTATACTAACTTATGATCATTGATTAATATCAATTATTATTATACTTTCTGAGAATTTGAGATCACCCTTTACTATGTTTCCTTTCACAATGTAATTGAAAAAATATTATGTTTTTTAAGAGGTGGGATAATTGTGAATAAAATAATTGGAAATGTTGTAGATCATTTATAATAGTTATCAATGTTTCCAGGATTCTATAAAACATAAAATTCCTTGGTTCTAGAATGGGTTGTGTTGATACTTAATGGTTTTTTACTTTAATAATATATAGTACTTATCTCTAAAAGGATTTAGGTTAATTTAGTTTGTATTAGAAAATGGATTACATATTTTTTCAATACATGAGAAGAAATAAATTGGTAGAAAAACATTGGATAATACTATGTGTGGAATAAAATAATATGTGATTGTATATAGAAGAGAGTGACTTCCCAATGAGAAATACATCCCTATCTAGATACTAAATGTGGAGTTGGTTTCTCCCAGATGTATCTACGGGTAATAAAATAAAATAAAAAGGGTTAGTTGAGTATATTTTTTTCCATTATTCATGGGTATAGATAATGAACCCTTTCTCACAACTAGTTTAAAACTACAAGATGATATTCTAAAATTAAATCATATTTTAGTTTTGTGTCGTTATTATTGATTTTGATAGATAATGACCATGTATGTACAAGGATAAACATAAGGTGTCATTAGATGAAATCATTTTTCATTGATTAAAAATCCTATAAATGATTTTTTTATTATATTATTACCCATTATTTTGTTTAACACAACAACCTTTTTTTGTAAATTTATCGAACAATGAGTAATAATGTTGACATTGGAATTGATAAACGATACATGGATTGAACTCATGATAAAACATTTGTAATGGTATGTAGAATGTGAAAGTATCTGATTATGCTAAACCATATATACCAATGTATGATAAAAAACATGAACATTGGATTGTTTAACATTGATCCCATTAAAAGATTAGTGGAGGTTCATTCATACCAAGGAGGAAATATGATTAAGATTATTTAATGTCAAGAATGTAGTAAGAAGAACCCCCGGTAATGACTCTATGTAGTGGGATGTTGTCTTAAGTGTGGAAAATAACAGAATACAAGAGTAAATTTATGAGGAAAATGAAATATCAAGATTAATAAAAGGAATATAATAGAACAATAGAATCAATAATTCATCTTCAATGGTTTAATATTATTAAGGTGGAATTTATGGGAATGATATAAATCAATTTTCAAGGCTAAAGTCTTGATATGATGATCTATAAATGTTTTATGAGTAATTTTTTTAATATTGATAATGATGTTATTATGAATGAATATGAATGATATTTTTATTTTAATAGTTTTTTAGATTTTAAATGAATGAATAATTATTAAATTGAGGTTGATAGTTCTCAATACATGATTGGAATTTAATAGTGAATGATGAAATTGATAATGTATTACATGATGAATCTATATTAATGTTTTATATATTTTGTGAAATATGGATTTTTTATATTATTGGGATATTACAATTATATTTTTCATGTGTATTAACAATGATACATTGGTTGTTGGAATCAAGAAACTACTCATGGTTGATTTTTAGTTGATTTTCATTATTTATATTCATGCATATTTTGAATAGTATAGTTATCATAAAGAATTAATTTAGTTTTGAGGATATTTTTTTATAAAAAATGATTGAGGGATATATCTTACTTAACATGTGAATTAGTTTAAGATAATTGTTTTTTTATAAATATTGATATTGTATATGATATTGTATTGTAAAACGTGATTTTTATTAGTGATATGATGAAAATGTGATTTAAATTATATTTGAGGAAGTTTATTACATTTTTTTATGATGGATATAATTTTATTTCATTTGGAAAATAAGTAATGAGTTTTTTAAGATGTATATATGTAATAGTTGGGGATTTATTGTGATTCAAATTTATTGAATGATTTAGGAAAATATACTATCAATTTATTAACATGATGTTTATGTGACAACAAGAGAAACAATATATTTTTTGGGGAGTAAAGTTACATTCAAGAAATAAATTTTTTAATTTTATTTTATTAATATATTAATTTTAATTCAATTAAAACATATTTTGGAGGATTCATGAATATTAATACTTATTTAATGGTTTATTTTTAACATTAGGTGTTATTGTTTAGCTTATAGAGATTAATATTTTATCTCATTATATGAAGATATATATATATATTAGTAACTTATAATAACCATTATGGGATTCATATATATATATAAAGTCTTAATGATTGATTTTTAATTAATTTATAGAACTTATGACCTATTTAATGATATATTTACTTACCCATTCTTGAAATGTTCTTATTGTAATTTAATCAATGAAATGTATTTCAAAAGAGGTGGAAGAAAACTAAAACACACAAACAAATTAAATAAACTCTTTTATATAGATTCTGATAAATTTAAAAAGTATTTTGTCTTATACTAAAATAGACTCATTCATGGGTTCCGAGAACCATGACCCCAATATCTATATTTTCATTTCCTCAATAATTCATAGTTATTGCAGTTTATTTTCACCCATTACTGATTATTGTTTTTTTGTTAATTAAATTTATCACGACCATGTTCTCTATCACTTAGTGTTATTATTGGTACATTATCATTCTCCTAAATATCTATATTTTCATTTACTTTTAATGTTATCATTATCTAGGAAATATATTTTTGATTGTTTGAGGATAGATTTTTTTTTCCTCTTCATATTTTCATACGAGGATTTATTATTCCATTTAATGAGTTCGATTTTCAACAATTTTATATTAGTCAACCATGACCTTGGTATCCTAGAGTGAGATTTATATTTTATTACATTGGAATAGGATAAAAGTAATTGAATCATAAATGATGGAATAGTATAGAAGTCTTGGTAAAATATATACATAATTTAATCTATCTTTACTATTGATCAAAAAAATTAATTCAAATTTTTTGAGAATAAAATTATTAATTATAGCATATCCTTGAATTTATTTTACAGTACACTTCATGGATCATTTGGAATATAAAAAAATTGATAGTTATATAGAATCATTAGTAAGGGTAAAGTATAAAATAATCTATCATCTATCAATAAGAATAATCAATGTGTAATGGAAAATAACTCAACACACATTTAGTTTAAAAAAATTGACCCCCATAGAAATATAATGTATAATCAATATTGAAAAGTAAAAAACTGACCACAAATTACATTTAAAATATATATTATGAATAATAAATATAGAAATATAAATAACTAAGAACACATTAATTTTAGTCAGTAGAATGAAAATGAAATTTTTTAGAGATAATGTCATAGTGAAAATAACATGGATAATAATATGTAAACTCTTAATTAAATAAACAATTAATTGTTAAACATACTGTATTAGGAACATGATATCGTTACCATCATGACCATTCACAAGATGGTATAATGTACTAGTATATACTTGTTTAATGATATCTTAATATATTTATCTCATGAGACCTACTGACTCATTGATGAGTTATATTATATTATGCCCCACCCATCAATTCAATTTTAAAGACATCATCATACACCAAATAATATATTTAACTACTAAATAATTTTCCTTATCATCATATATATGTATTGATTAATGAATATAGATTTATCAAAATGTCCACATTCAATCACATTACATTCATAAAAAATGATATGTAAAAATGAGTTCTGATTTGTTAAATATTCATATCCATGATATTTATTATAGATATTTAGGCGATATTTAACGTCTACATATCATATGGATGTTAATATTTCATGGGGAGAAAATGAATATGTAATTAATTAAGGAAGTAAAGCATAATATTACCCTTTGTAAATATGATCATAAATATGGAAAAGGATGAATAAAGATGGTATCAACGTATAACCATTAGAGTAAGAATAAAGGATTGTATAAATTAATAAATACAATAAACAAAAAAATATATTTAAAACGTTCTTAAGAAAAATATCATATTCATTTTTGGAAGAATTTTTAAAAACATTTTTCCTTGAAATGATAATTTAAGTACATTTTCATTAAAAATATTCTTGTAAAATTACAAATTAGGATTACAAAAAATCATTTTCATGATGTTCTGTAATTCCAAAAATCCCATAAAAGTTAAATATATCATTCCTTTTAATATTTAATAAGGTTAGTATTTTTCGATGTCTTGAAAATTATAAGAATATCCCTTTCACATTTTTGGTATAATCCAAATATTCATTACATTAAAAATGAAATAATATTCCATTGGTAAAAAAATTAAAGTGAAAATATGATTAATATGAAATTAATAATAAAACATTTTAAAAAGTTAAAAAAAATTATTTTATTTTAAAATAGTCTTTTGGAAGGAAATATATTTCTTAATGAAAAGTGTTATGAATTTATAATTTCATAAAAACATTGAAAAAATTTTAAGTACTAATTTGTAGAAAATTATAACTATTATATAATAATTTAATGAATAACAATTTTCTATTAAAATTAAATGGTTTTATTTGGAAATAATGAAGTAATTTCTTTCAAATTAATTCATGAGTAAACAGTTTTCTATTAGAATGAGATTGTAAAACAAACCATTCTAATGGAAATAATGTTGACGTAAGAATTAATCCATGAAAAAATATGAATTTCAAATACAAATTCACATTAAAAGGTCTTACGAAACATAATTTAATCTATATTATTCATTCAAATATGCTTATATTTTCATAATAAATGAAATACATGATTGACCAAATTAACATAATTTGAGTTATGATATCCATTACCTCATGATTCCCTTTAATTGGAGAATCATTAACCTCATGTATAGTGGTTTTAAAAATTTTCTTAATGTATAATAGACCCGTATTAATATTTATAATATCAAATATTATCCATTTATAATATATCATTACCCATAAATTTAGAGGATTTCAATACATTCATTGTTTTGGGTGTTAAATTCCTTGTTTTCTTAAGTGTGTTTCCTCAGGAAGGATCAGGTTATAAAATATATTATATAGTAATATAATTACTATAATAATGACCATGAAATACTAATAATATGTTTATATTGATTTAATATTAAAACCAATCATGAATGATGGTTTAAAAAATGAGGTGCATTACGATTATAGAGAGGATAGACCGTATATATGCATGAGTATTGATTCCATTTTTTAATGATAATTATTGAATTGAGGTACATGATTTTTTCCATTATATAATTATTATAATATCATATATACCATATTATATACTAATATTTATAATCCATGTTGATTCGTGATTAAATGTGAGTCACATCGCATTCTGAGGGTGATAATCAACTCGTACATGAATGATGATGTCATCTCTACATGAGTGAAAATTGAAAAAATGATATATCTTATCTTTAATAATGATAAATATTTCATGAATAACATAATTATGTAATTTACATAACACATAATCATTATAATTATCTATATCACAATTAATGTGAATCATTATTGAATGATAAAGCACATCACATTGCAATGCAATAATATATTGTACAAAAGATTGGATTTATCGTATGTCCACCAGAATGAATGGTTAATATATTTATACATATATATATATATATATATTAAATAGTCTCATGGTCTAGTAAAATTACATCCATATCAAATTAAAACAAAATAGAAATTGTTGAAGAACAAAGGGGCTTGAAAAGACAAGAATGAAACACATGACGAGCATCCATGTCAAAAAGACGAGTGGATAAGTCTGGAGTAATAAAGGACCATCATAATGAAAAATCCATAATTGAACACTTGGATACAGATTCAAAAACCTGGTTGGCCTACCTATAAACTTGATTGAAAAAAAATTGAATATGATAAATAACATGGAGATATGCAATCCATGATAGGAGCAAAGAATATTCCCTGATCAATCCTTCAAAATCTAAACAATCGTTGTAGATTCTGATTCCAACCAGATATTTCTCCATCCATTTTCGATCACATACGTGATGTATTTTATCATCTACCAATTCATAGATTATTTAGTAAATATAATTCTAATATAGTCATAAAATCATCCATTATTGAGGCCCTGATGGGTGTGGAAGATTCCACAACAACCCAATGGTCCTGGTGCACATGAGTCCCCCCCTTAAAAATTTACATTCAGTGATGAGAATGGGAGTGGGATACATCTAATTAATTTCCACACCAAAATATTCTTAACCTTGTATGTTACACATTTATTATTCATAATCACTCTATTAGATAGAGTGTTATGCATGATACCTATTTAAATTTTAGAGGATTATAACACATCTATGTATATCACATTCTGACTGACATTCAAATATGGCAAGTGGTTTTCAAATAAAACATTATTATTTCCCTTCCAGATTAATTCATTTGCAGAAAACACTATAGAAACCAACAGTTCCAATATTTAGACACAATGGAAATCATTGATGAAAGAACCCATAATCTATCCATGTTGTCCAGATTTAAAGAAACAGCAAAACAAATTTCACATTATTCCATGTGTGACAAGATTACATGAAGGTGAAAAATAGGTGTTACATGGTTTTAAAACCCTGCATAATAATATAGCCGACAAATGAAATGTGTATCCTGATCTTCTATTGTATTTTTTGTATAGGTAAGTTGCACATCCTGGTTTTACACAACAACATGTAATGCAAGGGAGGTATAAAAGGCCTATTGAAGGCATGAAACCATAATGGAGTAGGTTTGGATCCATCACATTTGATTTTATAAAACTCTTTATTTTAAAATTTACCATAGGAGTTTGGAATCCAAACTAGGATATATAAATTAGTGAAGTAATATTACAAGAACTCCAATATAATAAGAGTGGGAAAGCAGCCTTGCATATCAAAATATTAATTATCTTCATCAATAGATATGTTAGACACATGATACATAACATCCATTCACTCATTTAAAGGTCTATCCAACCTACTATTGTTCCACAGGTTTATCTTAGTGCTATTATAGACTATACAAGTTGATTATTGAATAATATCATGGAATGAAGGTTTGATGTCAGTCCAGATGCAGAAGGAGACATAAATAGAGTTCCTAGTTTTCAAATTAAATGGGATTCTTTTGTGCATAGACTCTAGAGACACATCATCCCTTATTATTAAATTTCATGTGAACATATGAATAAGATAATCTTTCAAATGTTTCATATCCTTCATTCCCATCACCCAAAAATTAGTGGGATTAAATCATTAAATCAATTCAATAGTAATGTGATTGTTTTAATAAATGGATCCATCCCAAATGATGTTCATTATAAACATTGAATATTCTTTATTGGGATTATGATGTCATCTTTAAATATAAAAGGCATAGACAGAAACCTATGTGACTAAAAATTTCAATAGGAAAATTATTCCAACTTGGGATATGTTTTTCCCGTTCTATGTAGCCAATTAGGAAATGATCTGGGAACAAATGTTTTCCATATAGCATCGCTTAAGCCTTCCCTAAAAAAGGGGCACTCCTATATTTGTAAATGGAATGGTTTGTTCATTCACCCCAATATTCTTATCCATCTTATTCATAAGAGAGATAGTCATCCCCTTCCCAAAAAGAATAAATTATATATTCCTTCTTATTACCTATCTAGAAATATCATTATAAAGTGAATATATTTTCTAAATGATTGATATGTTACCATAATCACTTTTCCCAAAGTAGAGAATGTCATTGTCAAAGAGTAGGAGAGATGATATGAATAAATCCATTCAATCCTTATTTTTCTAGTATAAAACATATTTTACTAGTTCATTTGGACAACCATAAAAGTAGTCCTCAGCCATGGTGAAGAGTTACCCAGAAAAAGGGACACCCTATAAAACCCCTCTAAATAGACGAAAAATCATCTAGGAGACCCATTAGTAAGGATTTAAAGCCTAAAACATTATAGAAAGGATTAAACTAGTTTTATGAAGGACATATAAAACTAATGTTTTCTGAGAGTCAAAAATCAAATGTTCCAGCAATAAGAATTAAAGGCCTTAGAAATATCCAATTTAAGAGAAAATAATCCAGATTTAACATTTGGTCTCATAATGTTAACATATTCTGATGTTGTGAGGAGTCAATTACGAATATTTCTTCTTGGAATAAATCCAAATTGATTGGGGGTAATAAAATTACATGCAATGGATCCAATATTTAGGTAAATAATCTTATCGATGACCTTGGGTATCATGTTTCCAATTAAAACTACCCTGTAGTCCCTGATATCCAATGAATTTTCCATTTTTTGAATCAAGGAGATGAGACAACAATGGACACAACATGGCATTGATGAGTGATTATAGAATTAACCAAAAACATGGATAAAATCATGATGTACAATTTCCCAATAGAAAATGAATAATTTATTTGTAAACCTATCTGGACAAACTACACTGTCAATATTTGGATAGAAAATTATAGTCTTGATGTCCTTCTCCATATGGGATTCAAGGAATATTTGAAAATGTTTTGGACCAATAGTTGGTTGGATACTATCATGAATTTGAGGAGCATCATGACTCCCTTTAATAGAGTAAATATAATTGAAATATATTTCCACCACATTTGAGATTTAATGATATGATCTATATATGGACCCATTAATTTAAATAGAATTTACAGTTATGTGCGTCCTCTTCTCTCTATGAATGAACACAAAAACCAAGAGTTATTGTCGTCTTCTTGCAATCATTTGTTATTGTATTGACTCTTGTCCAATCATTCTAGAATATTGTGAAGTTTATCTCATTGTGCAATGTCATGAATCTTATATCTTTATGGGACATACTTGTTCTGAATTGAATTTTTGAATTATAAGAGTTGTTGTTAAGTGGCCCTAAATTTTTTTCCCTGATTTGAAAATGATGTCTTACTCCATTCATTGAACTATTTTTTAACATGTTTCAACGAACATCCAATCCTGCAAGAGGGATACCAATACAGCTAAGCATCTATGAATTAGAAATATTTTTCCTACATTGAGGCACAATAATCCAATCTTTATTGAACATGATTTCGGTATGAGAAGATCATTTCATACTAATAAATAATGTCCACTAAAATTGGGTTGTGATCTACGTAACACATGGGAAAAGTGATTCTCAAGACCATAATCAGACCATTTCAATCATAAATGTGGACAAAACATCAGTTTATCTTGCTATCATGAAAACCATTATGAGTGTACCTACTCCAAGTTAAATTTTACCCTACAATTGGGTCATTAGCCAATTGATATCTATCAATACATGAAGAGAATTCAATGATTTCTAATATATTAAAATGAGTTCCAATTATATCATCAGGACTAATAATAGTGTTGAAATCACCCATAATACCCCAGATCAGAGACACATGAGCAGGGAATGTTATGAGACCTATTCGCATGGACCTTCTTTTGATATAAATATTGGATGCATAATTAAAAGGGAATGGGATAACGACTCCTTGTATTATAATAAAAATTGAGGCAATCTGTTGATTATTGATTCTTGAGTGGATACTATTAATTTTATTCTTGAAGATCAAAAGAGTTTTATCCCCACTAACACTCATGTTCTTGGAGACAGAACAGTATCCAAGGGATACCTATATAAATGTATTCCACTTAGAAAAAAACATTTTTGGTTTTTCTACTGTAATAAAAACAAAATTATTTATAAAAATAAATTGGTTCATGGGCCTAGTCTGTAGGTGGATTCTAGAGCCCTTCATAGTTCTCGAAAATAATCTTCATTTAGAGAGGCTTGTTTAGGATCGTGTGTGAGTCCCTTACCTCTTTAGTAATTCCACCATTTTATTCATCTTTAATTTTCCATTTCATTTACATAAATAAACTTCCATGAAAATATCACCATTTTCAACAGGTTTATGAAGACACTCAAAGGGAGTATCAGAATCACCAGCCTATAAAAAAACATTGTGAGGGGTAAATTTGTTAAGAGAGTATCTAATTCATGGAGATGAATCTTGAGATGTTATTCTATTAACAGCCTTCATAATGATTACCATAAAGAAATGATCCAAAATAAACTGTTGAGTCATTTCCTCTAATTGGGATTCATTAACAGAAATGTCCCACAGTGTTCCTATGTCAGAAGAATGATTATATGGTGACACCAAGATGTTTTCATCTACCTTGTCTTCCCCTCAGTCTTCCTCATGAATGTCATCCTCCAAGATATTATTGGTACTGGTTTAGTTTACTTGATATAGAGCCTCTGTAATAGACACAACCATACGAATTACAATAGCTTTTTTCTGCCCATTATAGAAAAAGACAATGACACCAATACATTTCTCCTATGATTGAATAGATATTTTTCTTCCATGGACCACATAACCAATAAATTTCCCCCTTATTTATTGTATGATTTCATGACATCTATGATAATCATGGAAATAGAGGAATGAATTTATGCTGAGACACCTTATTTTCTAATAATTGGGAAACCACACTAGTGTTTTTTAGGTCTATGTTTTCTCTTATTGAAATAATTGAAGAATCCATCTCAACTATTCTGATTTTTCTAACATATAAGATAAAATTAAGTTAAATTGAAGCCTCCACAATTTAGACCATTTTAATAAAGGCAGCCACATTATGATCTAGCAATAGATGATCAACTAATATAGTAATAATCTAAGAGGGCTCATGATGTTCCTCAGTATGATGTTGTTTCCCATTGGACGAACTATCACTCCTATCAGGATGACAAGTATTTTCCATTCACAATATCAGTGAACATTTTAGAGGATTTATCATCATGAAATATAATATTGAAAGTAAATTAAAATATAAACCGAAAAAATTCATGAACCATATGCTCGAATACACTAAAATTAGTATCAAACTTGGGCTTCCTTTAATTATGGATTTCCAATTTAAAATTTTCACCCCTTATGGTAATAACTATCTCTTTGAACAAATTTTATTCCTTATCAACATCAACCAGTACCCAAAATAATTTCCAAAACATGGATTATCATTTTCTATCAATTTTAATTGCGTTTTCAACTAAGGAGGCAATGTCCCAATGAATTCATAGATTCCATTAGATCATGTGTAACTTGCAAATGTGGATCTAGAACATTGTGTGATTATTCCTCAAATTGATTGGGTTGAAATTTTGAATCCCTTCATGTATCCTAAGAATAATAGGTTTCACGGAAATGGAATCGATGTTCCAGGAAATCCTCTTACAATTGTCATAAGGGAACACTATATGGATGTAACCCCTTCCCATACCAGTCATCTACGTGTCCAAAAAGCCCTATATCTCTGAGATTCTTTTAACCAGGTCTTATAACCTCTATTCCCTCTCACCTTTCAGAATCTAGACCCTCAAGATGATGGATAATATACTGAAGTTGATCCTTTATTAAAAAAGATCATGGATGAAGGAGACATGATTAATTCAAACATTCATGATAACTCTTCTTACACATGGGAATCAAAAATAATAAAAATCCATAATTTCTACCAATTTTAGAGCTTCATCAAAACTTCTCATTGGACCAGACAACTTTGTAGGAGCCTCATTATTTCATAGTAGTTCTTTTATGGGATCAAAGCGATCAAAAGATCCTTATACCACAAATAACCATGCCGAGAATGATAAATATCTTTCTTGATTTTGAATCTTCATATCGAATCTATACATGACTACCCTTCTTGTGAAAGCTTCCCCCTTTCTCTGTTATCTCATTTTGGGAAGGGTTGATGGTGAAAAATTAAACATTATATATATATAGATGATATAATGAATCAATATCTATATAAACATTATAAATATCCTATATATAATTTATATCATTCATCATACCAAACCTTGAATGGTGGAAATGAAAAAATGAATGACATTAGTTCGCGATTTAGTAGTCCTCTATAACCATGAACAATTATTTCATAGCCCATTTGAATGAGGTGGAAATTTTTTAAGTGATTTATTAAATATAAAAACCTCTAATTATATTGAATATACATGGGGTATTATATCATTCTGGTTTAATAAAAATTTATTTATCTAGTGAAAGATGTAATATAATGACACTCATTGAAGTGCAGTAATATTGATTTGGGTATCCTCATTAATTTTTTACTATATCCTTAAAATCGTGATTTTTTCTTAAAATAAGTATTCTAGGATGTCATTAAGGATTTTGGGATGTGATTTTCATGAGAAATTTTCAATCCAATATCGGTTGAAAATGATACGAATAGAGGAGAGGGGCTGACCTTTTTAAGTGGGGTAGTGGACAGACTTGGTAATTTTTTTTAGAAGAACTAACTGCTCCCATGTTTTATATAGGTAATGATGGTCCAAAATAGATTAATGTAAAAAATTATATGTTAAATGGTGTATATATTTCCTTAAAATAATTTTTCAAAAAGTATTTTTGTCAATTTACCCTTATATTTTATGTTTAACCCCCCTATAATTTTTTTTTTTACTTTAATCATGGCAATTAATTTTTACTGTATTCACTTCTAATTATGGTAAAACAATTACATCAACATATTATAAATTATAAATTATCCATATTATAAATATGGAATCCATTATTCAAATTATATTAATATAGAAGAAAAGAATTTAATTTTAAATTAATCCTACAAACATGATGAGCATGTGGTTTATCAATAAGAATAAGACTAAAATTTTATAATGTTTTTCTATCTAAATTCAATATTAAAATGATTAAAATCACCAAAATTGTAAAATTGATATAAAATTTAAATAATTATAAATAGAGACTAATTCAAATTATATTTTAATATTAAAACAAAATTAAAAAAACACTTTTAAATTAAAATTTATTATTTTTATATATTCATAAAAAATGAAACATATTAGAAAAATAAAAAAATCAATATATGATTATTTTTTTGTTATCGATTCAGAAAAATAAATTTATAAAAAAATTTATAAAATAGATAAATATTAATTTTAAATTTTCTGTGATAAGTGTGATTAAATCATCTTTTAGAAAAATATTGTTTTTAGAAAATATCTACTTTTAATAAAAATGTTTATTATTTTATTTCACAAAAATTGACAAAAAATAAGATGTGTAAACTATATATATTTCTAATTTAGTTAATCCTACTCTTCCCATCCACTCTAATGTATAGGTGTTATATTACAATAAAAATTTTAATATTATTCTTTTGTTCGGTAAAACATTGACGGTAATGTAATGTGAGATATTGATGATACTTATCATTCCTTGTAAAAAAACTCAATGTCATGTATACTTCATGATATTTTAGAGAATTAATTTATTTATAAATAAATATATCATAAGGTCTCATGGTGTTATATTCCTGTATAAAAATGTTGTTTTGTGTTATACACACTATCAAATACAATGTCCTTATTTTAGAATTTTGGGGTGTTACATTTACCCCACATTAAATAAATTGCATCTTAAATATTTAAATATGAACTTTGTAATCTAGAGTTTTTTAGTGTAAATTCCATTTTTGAAAAACCCACATCATAAATTACTTAATAGACCTCCTGTTTATAATAGATAAAGTTATGTACCATGGTCATATAGAATAACATATATCAAGGTTTTTAAGTAGGATAACTATGGTTGAAACATAAGTTATGAACATGGATGGAAAGTGTAAATATTTATAGAGGGTGATAGAGTTATAGTGGTCTCTGATCACAAAAAGGTGAATAATAAATAATATGTTATGGACCTCAAAACCATAAATATTAGATCATATAAAAGGCCATCTTATTCATCGAATATAAATGTAATGGGATAAAATTTTCATTTCAAGGTACACATTCAAAATGTTAAAGAATTATTTTACTATATATTAATATAAATAAATATACATACATGATTTATTACTATTTCAAAAGTGAAATTTCATCCTATATATGTACTTTGATCAATTTTCAACACATCAGTTATTTGAAGATATAAAAATAAAAAAATCTATAATTTATTTTTGAAGACCTAAAATCAACTTTTAATATATCATAAGGTATATAATATAGAATAATTTATTTCAATTTATCCATAAAAATTTCCCAAAACCAATATACTAGTATAAATTTTAAAGAATAATAATCATTAAAAATATTAATTTATAATAATGGTTTATAATTAATATTTATAATATAAATCGTTTAACTCAAATCCATAATATATTAACCAACACATCGTGTAGGATAGTTGTAGGTAAGAAACCATTATTTGTTTTGGTCCAGATGTGATGAGTTGTCCTCCAACAAGTGGGTTGTCCTTTTTTTTAAACCAGATTAATAATATTCCAATAATGATCCAAAAAATTATAAAGTACATCCTTGAAACAAAACCAATCATTAAGTAACTTCTTCTTCTATGTTTTTCAATGAAACTTCTTATTTTTTAGAAAGTATAATGACCATATTTGACTATTATTACTAATTATTTATTGATAATAACATCTCTAAAGGATATCAATACCTCTAAAAAAATATATATATATAATCATAAGGCATTATACCTCAAATTATTTTATCACTGAATCATATAATAAACTAGGGGATTATATTTTGATAAATTTATCTCCAAATATCTTTAATTATGTCACATTCCTACAACACAAATTTTAAAAATGGATGTTTATTACTTTTGCCTTATAATAAACTATAAAATAATTGTCCTATGATGTTATCCATAACTCATAAGTTAATAAATACATATATGATATAATAATTTAACAAAATATTTAGACATTTCATGATTCTTATTACAAAATACAATTAGTAATATAATTTTATAATTTATTTTTTTTCAATCTGAATTCATATATACCTATATTGTTTTATTTCAAAATAGGTCCTTCATCGGTCTAGGTTTTATACAAGGTAATTCATTATAATTTTCTATTAAAATACTTCTAAATGGTTTTTAAATGCAATTTGGATTATCCAATTCAATTCCCCCAAAAGTGTCAAACATGTTCATAGTATGGCCTGTTTTCATACACCATTTGATGATTTGGTTGATCTCAATGTCTCCCTTTCAGAGATATTACCCTTAGGTTAATATCTATTATAACCACATCCATTTTAAATATCCAGATAGGTATGTATATTTATGAATAAAAACATAATCTATACATAAAAAACATTATTATATTCTTATTTTCTTATCATCAAAGATTGTTATATGTTTATATTTCCTAAAATGTATTTTCCTAGGTATAGGTACCATGTTGTTTTTTTAACATACATTTATATTAACTGTAGAGACCTGTATCCCAGGATTATAGATCTGGTGATGTACATTATTACTCTAACATATGAGACAAGGAATCAAATCCCAATGGAATGAATAGTTGAGTAGACTTTCTAAACAAGATATACACATGAAAGATTCATTAAAATATTATAATCAAATTAAAACATACATTTTTTCAATAATAAATTTATTCCATCAATAATATCATTACATATCAATCATAGTACACTTCATGTATTCCAAAGAAAGAATACTCAAAAAGGGAGATCACAAATTCTACGTAATAGTTAGGTACAAATAAATATATCATGAACCAATAACAATAATAAACATGGAAAGGTAAATGACTGAAAACACATTCTAATTAAATAATGGGACTATTATGGTAACATAATGAATAATAAATTTGAAAAGTTAAATAAATAAGAAAAAATACATTTAAATGACTCGATAAGTGATAATAAAAATAGAAAGGTAAATAACTAAGATCATGTTGCATTTAATCAATAAACTGAAAATGAAAGTTATCCAGGTATAATATCAAATTGAAAATATCATGGATAATAATAACTCAAACCCTAATGATGTAAATTCATAGTTTTTTGATTTCATGTATCATGCACATGAAACCTTTACCATGAAAACATTTCCTAAGATGGTTTAGTCTTTAACTAAAAGCCTATTTTTTAAGAGATTAAATAATTTATCTCATCCATAATATTAGTACACCAAAGAGATATATTTTAATTGATCCCAATTATCACTTCAGATATAAGGAAAACCTCATATATCAAAAAAAATATTTAACTGACAAAAAATTTTCCTTATCATCCAATATTCATTTTGCATAAATAAAATTGATTTGTCAATATTTCCACAATCAATCAAATAAATTTTAATGTAAAACATCATATATAGAAATGACATTGGGTTTACGAAATAATAATATCCATTATAAATAAGATGGATATTTATATTAAATTTAATATCTAATGATCATAGGGAAAAGAATATTTCAATCCGAACTTGATGACAACATAAATTTAGCAAGGAAGTAAATTTTAATCCAATATTTGGTCGCAATAATCATAATCCATCTACTGGAAGAATAAGGATAGTATAATTATAAACCAATTATATTAAGAATAAATGATTTATTCCATTTATGAATATAAGTACCATATGAATATATATATATATATATATATATATTCTATTATAAAAAATACATTTCATTTTATGAAACATTGTTTAAATCCTTTTTTTGAAATTAAATATTAAAAACATTTTTTTAGAAAGATCATTGAAATAATTAAAAGTAGGATTAAAAGAACTAATGGACATGATGGTTTAAAATTACATAAAATACATATATTTTAAAAATAATAATCCTTTAGTATGGTATAATAGATAGGAATGTTGATTTTTCATAAAATGATATGAAAATTCCATTCATGTTTTTTCTAAAATCAAAAGCGTCATTGTTTTTAAAGAGACCTAAGATTCCACTGATATTTTTTAATAGTCAAAAAGGTTTAAAATTAATTTTATAAATACCTTTTTAATGGTTAAAATCAAATTTGAAAATAAATTTAGAAAAAAACAGAATTGTAAGGAAAAATATTTTCTACCGAAGAGAAAAATGAAGCTGGATTTCTATGAAACATTTTATAATAAATTTCATGTACCTAATAGTATAAATTTGTTCTATTATCATTAAGTAATATGAATAAATTGAGGATAATAAAATATAATTGTATTATTAGTATAATTTTAATGTAATTACATTCATTTTTTACTCATGAGTAACAAATTATGATTAGAATGAGATTGCAGAAAAACCATATAAATGATCGTAACATTGTATTGATAATTAATCAATGAATTGATTATGTGTTTGAAATATAAGTCCACATTAAATTGGTTTAAATAAAACATAAGTTAATAAAATTTCATTATACACATAATCTTATAATGACATAAACAAAGAATATGAATATTAACCAAATGGATAGAAATTGATTTAAGAAATACCATATTGTACACTTATTTTTTATTAATCATTATTTAAACTCATATATTGTGTTTGTAAACATTTATTTGTGTATAAACACATTATATACAATTATTATATCATATATGATCGTTTTATGAAATCTTATTACCCGTTCATTAACAATATTTCATTTTTTTCTTTATTTCTGGTGTTAATTTCCTTATAATATCTAGTCTGGTTCCTCATGAAAAATCCAGTTCTTGAACATATAATATAGTTATATCATGTTTATAACAATAATAATAACATAATTAAAATTTGATAACTAAAAATTAAATTTTTAAAGTAATCATGAAATATGGATGTGATAAATGAAGTACATTATAGTCATGGAGACGACATGTCTTACATACAAAAGTGTAACGTGAGAAATTTTCAGTGATCATTATGAAAATGAGGATAAATTTTATTTACCAATCAAAATTTATAGTAATATTATATATATATATATATAATATTATATACTTTCATAAATCATCCATATTTTGTTGTAATTAAAATTGATTCAAATCACTTAGTGAAGGTGGTATTCCATTCGTACACGAACCATGCTATCATCATTGTGTGAGTGATAAGGAAATAAATAATAAATAATATCTTTATAAATGATAACTATTTCATTAATATTATAAATATATCATGTTTATAACATGTAATCCCTAAATTAATCATTATCACCTTCCATGTGAAGCATTATTGAATGGAGAATCACATCGCTTCACAAGGCGGTACTCCGCCATACACACTATTCACAATATCATATATCATTGTAAATGGATAATATAAGTATATATAGAGACCAAATAATTTCTTAAATTACTATTAAAATATTTTAAATATAAAAAATTAATAGTACTATAAACCTAATACATATAGTGAAACTCTTTTTTGTTACATGAAAATTACATTATTTTAAAGATAAAAAACATAATAGTACTATAAATTATGATATAAGGTATATCGTCTTGATACAATTATGGTTATTCATAAATTATACAGAATAAGACCAAAATTTTTTTAATTCCTTATTATCTAGATTTTTATTGGCCCTCAGGTTTTCTATAATAAAAGTATTCACCTGAGGATAAACATTAGAAGAAGGGGTGGGCTAAAATCCCAGTAAGAGGATGAATAAAAGGCACAAAAAATGGGTGACCATAATAATTTTAATTATAACATAACAATATGATCATAATCATACCCATGATAGAAATAATAAGATAAATTCATAGAATTTAGGAGTGAATAAAATGAAACATCGCGCCTTAAGGGTGAACTGTCACACATAGTTTTAAACCAAGATAGCATTATTATCATGTATAACATATTTTCATAACCATAATGTAATCTATGGGAACAATGAAATCATCATTTTCACACACATTACACATTATCTCTTTAGAAACATTAAATCTCCCTGTTAATTGAGGGATATATAATTTCTGGACACACCCTTCATATCACAACATTTACATAATCATTTGTGCCACATAGAACATATATCATTATTAGACATCAGATAACCCTTGTAAATAAATGGGTTTCATTTAATATATCATATATTCCTATTAAAACATTGTATTTCCAAAAATACAGTACTATAATGGTTTATGAATCATTAATCTCGATGGAATAATAAAATATTTGCAAGAAAATTTAAAGATGAATTTTTAGAAAGAATAGTTATTTTTGAAAAATATATAAATTTAGAAAAAATTTCTAGTCGAAGAATTTATATAACATAAATAAAATGGTGAGTACAATAAAATTATATATTATTAATATTAATCGGATTTCCATAATGAAATTATGACTGACATATGACTATCAAAATGAATGGAATTTGGGTTTGATAATTCCACTTAACATATTTCCGAGTGATTTATTTACATTAATATCATTTATTATCGAATTAAATTCAATAATAAAAAATTAAATAACCTATTAACGAATAATTTTATTTATGATAGTTTTATTAGGTTCATTTATGGAGTCTTTTCATCATAGAGTTCAATTTTATCATTCAAGATCATTTTTTTTCTCAGTTTCCATGATTAGTTTGCCTATTTATTAGAAAAGAGGTTCTTGTACAATGAGAATGATTATCCAAAATTATATTTTAAGTGCACTGTGTTGCATTTGTTGTCAATGAGGCATGAATTTTTCTTGGAATGAATGGATGTCAAGGAGTCAAGATGTGAATGTCAAAGGATGTGATGGTGATGGTGATGAAGGAGAATGGCCATGGTACTAAGATGCATGTCACTTAGGAGATTCACTAAGTGGTATTGGAAATTGTGGTTGAAACATTCTCCATGGACATCTGACGATTGTTGAGCTGATCTTAAAGTTCAAAGAACTTGTATCCTGATGATACAAAGTCACAACATTGTTTGAAGACCATGCATTGTATTGACAATGCATGAGGAGGTGAAGAAGATCCATCCATAATCTCTAAGTGGATGAAGTGAGCTAAAGAAGTCCATGCACTAACACTTAGTGCATGTGAATTAGAAGAAGATCCAACTTGATCTCTAATTGGATCATTGAAGAACATTGAAGATTCTGTGATTCAGGAGCTCGGTTGATGAAGAAGAACCTTCAATAATTCCCATTCCTAAGTGATAAATAAATGTTGAAGATAATGGAGGAATTTCAAATGAAGAAGAAGAGAGGAAGAAGGAGAAATGAGAAAGATAGGAATTTGGCATTTGGCATTTGGCACTTGTCTTATATTCATGGGTTACTTTGTTTTTGACAAAGTAATATTCTGTCCTTTGCCAAAAAATTGGCCAGCCAAGGCCAGCCTTAAGGGTTCAACCCCCAAGGAACATGTGGGCATAAGGCGCCACGCCCAAGGGGGGATCAGATGTGGCCAGCCCGGGCGGCAGAGGCAGAGGGGGCCGTGTATAAGACCCGAGGGCACGCGGTGGTGAAACCCGCGCACCCAGGATGCATGGTGGGCGCTAGAACCGCGCCCGCAGGGAGCAAGGTGGGCGCAGAGCGCGCCCGCAGAGAGAACCCGGTGCGGGGCGGCACCGGGAGGGAGGAAGTTCAATTGAGTGGTGGAAGGGAGCGCTTATTTGATAAACCGCGTGAAAAATGGCCGGCGTTTCGATGTGGGACGCGGGATTTTCCCGCGGAAGAGATCCTGGCCGTCCGAGCCATCGCGCGCTTGATATGCGCCGCACGATCCATCTGCGGTGCCACGATTTGATCCAGGCCGTCCGAGGATAATTGATCGCCTGATCCTACGGCTCCCAGCGTCGTCTCCTTCGTTGAGCTCGACCGAAGCCACCCGACGTCCCCCGCTGAACCAGTGGCTTCCCGAGCACTGAAGTCAAGCTCCCGGCTGTCTTTCTCGAAGCCGAAGGCACCATTGTGATCGTCTGGCCATAACGAACATAATCATGCAATAAAATATGCATGCACACGTTGAATGGAGAAATTGGAGCTCGGCCGAGGCATGCAACATTGCCGAGGCTTTGAAGGGTTCGTGCTTTTCATGGTTTGCCCTTGAAGAAGGCCGTGCATGCGTTTCTAAGCCGCATGCACGTAGAGGTGAAGAAAAATAACAAAGGAGAGGAAACCCGCATGAACCGAGGATAGAAATCAAGATTTTGAAGATTTTGAAGATCCGAAGATCTCGGGAGTTTGAAGTTATTTCACGCGGATAGAACCGCTTCTCCTCTGCCTATATAAATGAGGCCGAGCCCTCAAGAATGCTTGCTGAGTTTTTGAAGAAAGAAGTCCCGTGAGAAGCACTCTGTGCCTCACGAAGTCGAAGCCCTGCGCGCACACTTGCGCGACAGTGAAGCCCGGAGCACCCCTTGCTCCGTTTGGTTCCTTTTGCGCATCCCTTGCGCGAAAGAAGAAAAGAGGAGGTCCCTGCGCGCCTCTCTTGCGCGACAGGAAGGAGCCGAGCTGCATATTTGCGCGCTCGAGACTCTTGTTCCCTCTCTGCCCGCACCCTTGCGCGGCAGGTGGAAGATCCCGCGGGTGTTGCACTTGCGCACCCCGCGGAAGGAGGAACTTGCGCGCCCAACCAGCCTTGGATCCATGTGACCCTTGCACGCCTCTGTTTGAAGACACTGGGGCTGTGTGTGCAAAAATAGAAGAAGGCAGGAGCTTCGGTGGAGTATGAAACCCTACGGGTTGTGTGTGCAAGAAGAAGTGAAGGCCGAGACTTGCATCTCTTGTGTGCAATGTGAAGATCACACATTTTGTGTGTACATGAAAAGTGGACAAAACACCTACGGGCCAAGTGTGTCCCAAGTGGAGAAGAGGACCCGAGGCATAGCCTTGTGTGTGCAAAGTTAAGACTCTACGGCTTGTGTGTGCAAAATTAACAAAGAGGTCGTAGCCTTGGGTGTGTGCAAGAAATGAAGTGTAGGCCACAACAAAGAAGAACTCATTCATGTGTGTGTGAAAAGTGAAGAATTTGTGTGTTCTTGACAAGTTGGTCGAACCTTAGTGTGTTCTAAGTGGTGTGTACACACTAAGAAGGAGAAGAAGGAGAATGCTCACACTAAAGAAGAACACACATTTATGTGTGTAGACAAATTGCATAAAGTGTGTGAAGTCTGAGAAGAAGGTGTGTGCTTAAAGTGACTACACCCTTTGAGGGTTTATTGCACCAAGAGGAAGAAAAGGAGAGTGCATGCTTGCATGCATGCACGTGCACACGTAAACAAGTCAAATCTGCTTGTGTGCATTTGAGTTGACCAAGACCAGAGGATCTTGAAGAATTTGAGGAACCCATGCTATCAGTGCATGAAGTTCATTTGAACTGAGACTGGACCAGACCGAAGATAAAGATATCAGTTGTCTGAGCATTCAGTAGCTGGAGAGAGAAGCCAGGGCATCCTGAAGAAGGAGATAAAGCCTGAGCTAGACGAGAATCCCTGATCAACCACAAGTGATCAGAAGAGAAGAGCAAGGCCAGCAGCCTTTATCCCAGGCTGCTGAAGTTACTTGAAGACCTTAAAGAGAAGAAGAGCTACTCGTGTGACTCGAGGAGCCAAGAGAAGACCCTGTGGGACTCTGGGAGAAGAAGTCTTCAGTGGGATTCTGGAGCAGGCCAGTGGGACTCTGGTAACACTGTGGGTTGCAGTATAAAGACCCTCCTGTGGGACTCAGGAGAGATACAGTGGGACTCTGTATCGACCATTGTAATACTAAGAGATTATAATGGGAGAATCCATGCTGGGAGAGCATGGAAAGGATGTAGGCCTTTGGTGCCGAACCTTGTAAATCCTTGTGTCCTGTGCCTTTTCATTACTGCATTATCCGGGAAAGGTTGAGAGATACAAGAAGAGTGGATCGAGGCTTTAACCAGTCATAGAGGTTTAATTGATTAAGAATCAATTAGTAAAAAAGTTTTAAGGGATCACTGATTCACCCCCTCCCCCTCTCAGTGATTCACACTGATCTGGGCACTTCAATTGGTATCAGAGGGAGGTTACCTCTAAAAGATCCAAGAGAGTCTTTATGGAGTGCAGATTTGAGGAAATGAGTGACCAGCCTCAAATGGAGATATCTGCCAAGACTCAGAAAAATAGAAAGAAGAAACAGGCAAAGAAGATGAAGAAGAAGGCTGGTGCAATCAGAGAAACTCCTTCTATGGAAAGAAATGTGAAAGTCACATCAGATGACAATTCCTTTTATCATTCTTCTGATGAAGCCTACTCTAGCTGTGATGAAGATGGAAGAAACAGTGATCTTCTAAATGCAATCAAATATCTTCAGAAGAGAGTCCCCAAGGAAGTTGCAATGTGTATAGCTACAGGCCTCCTTGATCTTCAAGAAGAAAAATTACAGCTAGAAGATGAATCCGATTCTCTGGAAGTCCAATTGGAAAAAAGGGTTGGCATAACCAACACTCTCAGAAAGCTGGTGAAGGCCAATGATGAAACTGTTTCCCTTTTCAATGAAAGATATGAAGACACTGCTGAAGAATTGCAAAGAAGCCTTTCTGAGAATGAATTCTTTAAAGTAATAATCAAAGATGTTTACCATGCACTGGAGAAGAGGCATAGAGTATCAATGGTTGTTAAAGATGCTCAACTTTAAGACAAAGTAAAAAGGGTGAAGGAGCTTGACAAATCATTGCTTGAAATGAAGCAGGTGCATGAAGACCAGATAAAACAGCTGGAAGAGAAATCAGAAGGAAGGCTAAGAACAATTGAGGATGAGAAGAACTCCCTCAATATGAAATGCATAGAACTAGAGGTGATATTGAAAAATCTTCAATCACCCAAAGCTGAAGCCTCCCAGTCAGCTGAAAGAAGAAATGTTGCTACTCAAGTGAGCTTTGAAAAGGATGATTCTAAAAGAAAGACATCCTATAATAAAAGGGCAAAAACTTCTAAAAAGAAGGTACCATCCATCCCATCTTGTACTCATGTTTCTAATTGTGTTTCCACAAAAAGTGCAGGATGGAAGAATAATTCCAAACAAATACGGATGAAGACAGTAAAGAAGCAGGGCTCTCCTGAAACAACACAACTTGTCAAGAAAAGTACCCAGCAATCAGAAGTACACAAGATGTCAAGATTTGTGGGTCAATGTTGGTGTTGTAATAAGTATGGGCACTGTGCAAAGGATTGTTGGTACAATCCACTAAATGTCAAAGCACAAAGGAAGCCCATGCCAAGGGGGAGCAAGCCAGAAGGAAGGAAGCAACATCCACAGGTCCAGAGACATCTGTTTACTGCAAATAGATTTGGATTACTTGACAACATCTGGGATGGTTGCAAAATTGGTCAACAAAAAGATACATGTCAATCTCCAACTGTATCCCGAGCTCAAAAGAAGAAAAGATCACAGAACCTGGCTCAAAAAGATTCCTTGGGAAGCAAGAAGAAAGTAGAAAATGCTCCCAAGAAGTGTTTGAGAAATGAAGAGAAGTCCTTGGAGTCTGAGTCCAAGAAGGGTGATGCATCCAGAAGGACCACCAAGAAATGCTTCTACTTTGGAAAGAAAGGACACATCATGGACCTTTGTAAAGAATCCATGAAACTAAATAGAAGCAGACTGAACTCCAAAAGACAATCAATCCAGAAGAAGAAGGTATTGATTGAAAATAAGTTGCCTAAGAAAGGTAGCTTAACAGCATCAAAAGAACCATGTGGAATTTCCAAAACTGAGGTCACTCTTCCAAGAGATTTACTAGTCATATGGCCAAATCAGTTGCAACTTGCCAAAGAACTACAAAGAGCTGAAGATGAAGCACTGGCAATTGCTAAGCCAAAAGGGAAACAAAAGATTTCACATGAAGATGTTTTGAGAACCACACCAGCACAATCATCAATGAAGATCAAATGTGCAAGTGTGAAGACTGGTGAAAATGGGACATCTCGGTTGAGAGAATCTTCTCAACCTTGTTGTTCACATTGATGAACCAAGGAGGTTCCATCTTATTCCCTTATACTCTTGGTATATACATGTGATAACATTGCAGGGAATTGAAGATGATGATCATTCTCATCTGGAGGATGGTTTGGACAGAATGGAGTGCACCCCTTGAGGGGGAGCCAATCTGGAGAAGATGATATTTTGGGATTTAATATCATCTTGAGAAAAGTGAAGGTAATCCAATCATACTTTCATCCCTTTTTTCTTAATTGAGGCTATCTTGTCAATTAAGGGGGAGTATGGATTGAAGACAAATGGATGAAAGGGGGAGCTTTATCATTGCACTGATCATTCTAATGAGTTTTGTGAAGTTGTGCAGGATTTAGCAATTCATTGATATATCTGAAAAATTTCAAACCCCTGAAGCATGATCTCACATGTACAGTGAATGTTGGACAGCATTGAGTACCTTGGTTACATCACCCTTGTTTTCTACACCGGGTTAGCCCAAGTAGACTTAGAGTTGATTTACTAAAGGTTCTTTTCTAAAGAAGAACATGTGACATCATCCCTCTCCTGGTGTTTTTCAAGAAGATGCTATTCAAAGGGAGGAAGATATTTGTGAAAGTGAACCACACCACACCTTTGCATTTGATTGCCAATAAGGGGGAGAAAATATTGGCACACATATTGACCCATTCATATGTGCTGAAGGAGTGTATTGACAACAAATACAAAGGGGGAGATTGAAGTGCACTGTGTTGCATTTGTTGTCAATGAGGCATGAAGTTGTCTTGGAATGAATGGATGTCAAGGAGTCAAGATGTGAATGTCAAAGGATGTGATGGTGATGGTGATGAAGGAGAATGGCCATGGTACTAAGATGCATGTCACTTAGGAGATTCACTAAGTGGTATTGGAAATTGTGGTTGAAACATTCTCCATGGACATCTGACGATTGTTGAGCTGATCTTAAAGTTCAAAGAACTTGTATCCTGATGATACAAAGTCACAACATTGTTTGAAGAACATGCATTGTATTGACAATGCATGAGGAGGTGAAGAAGATCCATCCACAATCTCTAAGTGGATGAAGTGAGCTAAAGAAGTCCATGCACTAACACTTAGTGCATGTGAATTAGAAGAAGATCCAACTTGATCTCTAATTGGATCATTGAAGAACATTGAAGATTCTGTGATTCAGGAGCTCGGTTGATGAAGAAGAACCTTCAAGAATTCCCATTCCTAAGTGATAAATAAATGTTGAAGATAATGGAGGAATTTCAAATGAAGAAGAAGAGAGGAAGAAGGAGAAATGAGAAAGACAGGCATTTGGCATTTGGCATTTCGCACTTGTCTTATATTCATGGGTTACTTTGTTTTTGACAAAGTAATATTCTGTCCTTTGACAAAAAATTGGCCAGCCAAGGCCAGCCTTAAGGGTTCAACCCCCAAGGCACATGTGGGCCTAAGGCGCCACGCCCAAGGGGGGATCCCATGTGGCCAGCCCGGGCGGTAGAGGCAGGGGGGCCGTGTATAAGCCCCGAGGGCACGCGGTGGTGAAGCCCGCGCACCCAGGATGCATGGTGGGCGCTAGAAGCGCGCCCGTAGGGAGAAAGGTGGGCGCAGAGCGCGCCCGCAGAGAGAACCCGGTGCGGGGCAGCACCGGGAGGGAGGAAGTTCAATTGAGCGGTGGAAGGGAGCGCTTATTTGATAAACCGCGTGAAAAATGGCCGGTGTTTCGATGTGGGACGCGGGATTTTCCCACGGAAGAGATCATGGCCGTCCGAGCCATCGCGCGCTTGATCTGCGCCGCACGATCCATCCGCGGCGCCGCGATTTGATCCAGGTCGTCCAAGGATAATTGATCGCCTGATCCTACGGCTCCCAGCGTCGTCTCCTTCGTTGAGCTCGACCGAAGCCACCCGACGTCCCCCGCTGAACCAGTGGCTTCCCGAGCACTGAAGTCGAGCTCCCGACTATCTTTCTCGAAGACGAAGGCACCATTGTGATCGTCTGGCCATAACGAACATAATCATGCAATAAAATATGCATGCACACGTTGAATGGAGAAATTGGAGCTCGGCCGAGGCATGCAACATTGCCGAGGCTTTGAAGGGTTCGTGCTTTGCATGGTTTGCCCTTGAAGAAGGTCGTGCATGCATTTCTAAGCCGCATGCACGTAGAGGTGAAGAAAAATAACAAAGGAGAAGAAACCCGCATGAACCGAGGATAGAAATCAAGATTTTGAAGATTTTGAAGATCCGAAGATCTCGGGAGTTTGAAGTTATTTCACGCGGATAGAACCGCTTCTCCTCTGCCTATATAAATGTGGCCGAGCCCTCGAGAATGCTTGCTGAGTTTTTGAAGAAAGAAGTCCCGTGAGAAGCACTCTGTGCCTCACGAAGTCGAAGCCCTGCGTGCACACTTGCGCGGCAGTGAAGCCCGGATCACCCCTTGCTCCGTTTGGTTCCTTTTGCGCATCCCTTGCACGAAAGAAGAAAAGAGGAGGTCCCTGGGCGCCTCTCTTGCGTGACAGGAAGGAGCCGAGCCGCATATTTGCGTGCTCGAGACTCTTGTTCCCTATCTGCCCGCACCCTTGCGCGGCAGGAGGAAGATCCCGCGGGTGTTGCACTTGCGCACCCCGCGGAAGGAGGAACTTGCGCGCCCCACCAGCCTTGGATTCAAGTGACCCTTGCGCGCCTCTGTTTGAAGACACTCGGGCTGTGTGTGCAAAAACAGAAGAAGGCAGGAGCTTCGGTGGAGTAAGAAACCCTACGGGTTGTGTGTGCAAGAAGAAGTGAAGGCCGAGACTTGCATCTCTTGTGTGCAATGTGAAGATCACACATTTTTTGTGTACATGCAAAGTGGACAAGAACACCTACGGGCCAAGTGTGTGCCAAGTGGAGAATAGGACCCGAGGCATAGCCTTGTGTGTGCAAAGTGAAGACTCTACAGCTTGTGTGTGCAAAATTAACAAAGAGGCCGTAGCCTTGGGTGTGTGCAAGAAATGAAGTGTAGGCCACAACAAAGAAGAACTCATTCAAGTGTGTGTGCAAAGTGAAGAATTTGTGTGTGCTTGACAAGTTGGCCGAACCTTAGTGTGTGCTAAGTGGTGTGTACACACTAAGAAGGAGAAGAAGGAGAATGCTCACACTAAAGAAGAACACACATTTATGTGTGTAGACAAATTGCATAAAGTGTGTGAAGTCTGAGAAGAAGGTGTGTGCTTAAAGTGACTACACCCTTTGAGGGTTTATTGCACCAAGAGGAAGAAAAGGAGAGTGCATGCTTGCATGCATGCACGTGCACACGTAAACAAGTCAAATCTTCTTGTGTGCATTTGAGTTGACCAAGACCAGAGGATCGTGAAGAATTTGAGGAACCCATGCTATCAGTGCATGTAGTTCATTTGAACTGAGACTGGACCAGACCGAAGATAAAGATATCAGTTGTCTGAGCATTCAGTAGCTGGAGAGAGAATCCAGGTCATCCTGAAGAAGGAGATAAAGACTGAGCTAGACGAGAAGCCCTGATCAACCACAAGTGATCAGAAGAGAAGAGCAAGGCCAGCAGCCTTTATCCCAGGCTGCTGAAGTTACTTGAAGACCTTAAAGAGAAGAAGAGCTACTCGTGTGACTCGAGGAGCCAAGAGAAGACCATGTGGGACTCAGGGAGAAGAAGTCTTCAGTGGGATTCTGGAGCAGACCAGTGGGACTCTGGTAACATTGTGGGTCGCAGTATAAAGACCCTCCTGTGGGACTCAGGAGAGATACAGTGGGACTCTGTATCGACCATTGTAATACTAACAGATTATAATGGGAGAATCCATGCTGGGAGAGCATGGCAAGGATGTAGGCCTTTGGTGCCGAACCTTGTAAATCCTTGTGTCCTGTGCCTTTTCATTACTGCATTATCCGGGAAAGGATGAGAGATACAAGAAGAGTGGATCGAGGCTTTAACCAGTCATAGAGGTTTAATTGATTAAGAATCAATTAGTAAAAAAGTTTTAAGGGATCACTGATTCACCCCCTCCCCCTCTCAGTGATTCACACTGATCTGGGCACTTCAATATTTAATTAATTAACATAAATATGTTTTATTGGTCATATAATTAGTTTGTTCATTCGGTATGTGTATTGTATTGTAGATAGAATGTTAATGAAAATGTTTTAATTTTTTTTGAACGGTTTTTTACAACCATCATGAGCTTATATCATTTTATTTAAATCATGTTTATTAATTGGTTCCAGAATAATATAAAAATTAAATATATGTATAATAATATATTATTTACCATCAAAATGTTTGTATAACCATCCCTAAAGGATGAAGTGACAAATAAAAATTCATCATCCATGATTGTGGTAAATCGACACACCATGGATGAAATTTTCATTTTTTAATGAATGGAAATGGGAAGAAATTTGAGGATGAATTATTCCATTGAAATAATAAATTTTTACCATTGAAAAAATATTATGGAGTTATAATTCCACATTTATTAGTGGAGGATGTGAAAAGTTAAAAAAATGAAATTGAAAACTACTTATGTGAAAAAGAAAGATGATTTTACCACTATAATTTCACCTCCTAGAGAAACTACTTATGAAAACAGTTTTGGAATTTGAATGATAAAAGGAGATCCTGGAAATTAGTGAGGCGATTGGTAGCATTATTAGGTAGAACATGGAAAATCCATTAGGATTTGGAGGTGTGAGAAGAAGACGTAGTGGGGGTGGTGTTTATAATGGAGGAGAGGGGTGTTTTATCATTATTTTACTCATTAGTATATTATTTGGGATCAATAAAATTAATATTTTTACCATTATAAGTTATTATATTAAAATAATTATTTTTTTTTCATTTTGGTATTACATTAGCATTATATCAATAATGAATCTATTATTCATGAATTAATCATTTATTATAAATTATCATGTTTAGCTATTATCCCAAATTCACTCATTTCTTAAAAATCCCAAAAATTTCCCCTAACGATTTCTCTAAATGTAATATTAAATTATGAACTCATTTTTCTAAAAACAAATTATGAAAATAAATGAAATATAAATTTTTATAAAAATATTCATTTATTTGGAAAATAAATACTTTAAAAGTATAAATCATTTATTAACACTTTGATAAACTAAATAAGGTCACATTAAATTATATTAATATCATAATACAAAAAATATAATTTATAAAATCATGTTATGAAAATAAATTTACTTTTAAATATTTATATTAATTATAATGTTAAATTTTTTCTGAAGAATGTGGCGCTTTGGTCAAAAGACCAAAGCAGATTTTATATTAAAAAAGAGATGATGTGATTCTAAAAGATGGAATCATATTAAAATATTTTACATGCATGGTAAGAAAGATGTCTGGGAATAAAAGTACCAAAACATAATTAATATATTTTAAAATATTTATTTACTTATACTATACTATTATTATACCATATCATAAATTATAAGAACCCTAAATTTTATTTATACATTCATAACACATGTTACTATTTTATTGGCTGGATTACTATTCCTAATGGTCATGTTAATAGTCCATGGTTCAGGTTACCATTCCATTGGTAAAGGTTCCATAATTAAAATAAATAACCCTTATTTAAGACATCAATAATTTTTAGTGTTTTTACTGTGTTCTAAATGTGGTTTTATGTCGTCTATACTATATGACATTATTATAAGAATGTAATTTTTATTGATAAAATTTATGTTCAATAAATTATTCCACCCAAATATTATTTTTTCTTCATGAAATGTGGTTTTAAATGCTATGGTGAATACATGTTAGGTTACCTTTCTTTCATCACATCCTCTGGTTCCCATTTTTCATCTTCGTTTTTATTGTTCCACCATTTTACATTGAGTGGACATGTAGTCTGGTTACATATAACTTCATCTCTATGGTTCTAGGTAATCCCTAGATTAAACTAGTAAGAAATATCATTTTCAAACATTAAAACCTATAAATTTAGTATATTTTAGGGATCTGGTATGTACTTACTCAAAGGGATACATGGAATACATCGTGAACATGATACATAGTAGGTGGAAATTCAGGTCAATAGGAAACATCTCTAACACGATCCAGAATATCAAATGGATTAACGTACATGGGACTTAGCATATGATTTTCCCCAAATATCATGATCATATTCCACTGAAATAAGTATCAAAATACCCTTTCTATAGCCTTAATCTATTGGTTCCATCAGTGATTGTCTGCATAACACTTTTTTTGACTTTTGACTGATTTTTTGTGTGTAAAAATGGTTTTCACCATTAATTCCATTTCGTCAATAATTTTAGGTCCTAACAGATAACATTCACTATCTTTATCACATAATTACGGCATTCTATATCGTTTCCCATAAAGGTATTCAAATATATGGTTTTGGATGCCCAAGTGGAAGCTGTAATTGTAAGAGAACTTGGCCATAATGATATTTTCTTACCATGCTAGTTTTAATTCTATAGAACGTGACCTTTATATTTCTTCTTATATATAAATATTTCTTTAATATTCAAAATCAATTTAAATTTGATATTCCATATAGCTTTTTAGATCAGTGTTTAGAAATTTTTTTAAACTTTTCCATAACACGGCTGTGAATCTATGATCTTGATCAGATATAATCGATTTTGGTACTCCACATTTCTTAACAACATAACTTATGTATATATTTTCACGATAATATGTTATGAATTACTCTCTAATTGTGATAAATTGATTTGTATTTGTGAGATGATACACAAAACTCTATATTTTATTTTTTTCTATGGATGCCTATATAAGTCCACTCACAATTTCTAGGGAAATATTTTACTATTTTGATGTTTTTATGGGTAATGGATGCATCATCATCCAAGATTTTTGTCTTTAATCCTTCACTTTATGAAAGAATAGGCACATTGATGTATGTTCATGGAAATACTTATTCATATTTTTGCACCAATAGTTTTATAAGAGAACTCGATATATATGTTTTCTCCATTGGATATTAGGGAAGGTTGAACTATGTGCGTCATTTTTAAGATCCTTCATTATATATTGATTAAATAGTAAAAATATTCATGACCTTAATCTTAAAATTCAATCATCATCAATTTTAAACTCTATGTATTTTCATTTTGTCATAGATTTCACCTTCTTCAAAATTTCAATATCATTTCGTTGATCTAACATTATTTTCTTCATGAGGGATGGTTGACCAATCATTTGAGAAAGGTTTGGTTATGTTCATTATTTATTTATTACCATTTCCATCCTTTATAAATAATATAATTTTGGATCCTTCTCAATTATCATCATTAATAATGTTGCAGGATCGTTTCTACATAGAACATCCAACACATTATAGTATTTTCTAGGACAGTAGTTGATTGAGCAGTCATAATCCTTAATGAGCTCTAATCGTCTTTGTTGGTTCATATTAACCTCATTCTGTGTGAATATAAATTTGACACTCTTATTTTCAATAAATATATCATACTTTTCCCTAAATTGATTGTGTTGCTCTACTTTCAATAATAAGATCAAAACTACTAAATAAAAATAATTTGTGGGGTAGTTTTCTTAATTAATTTTCATATTCCTTTATTCATGGGCGATAAAATTGTCATTTTTATCAGTACAAATTCTAATAACATTATTGAAGAATCACTATATACCACAATGTGTTCCCCACTTGTTGAATGGTTATGTAATGGAATATTGATAAGACTCTTTTTTAATTACTGACGCAATTATCACATTCATAAATCCAAAAAAAACTTATCTCCCTTATGATTCATCTTGGATAGTGGATTGAAAATCATGATATGTTCTTCAAAAATCACTAGTAATACCTAAATAGACCATGGATGCTACGAATATCCGTTATAGATTCAGGTTTGGGTTACTCTTTGACATCAATTGTCATTGAAGGGTGCACATATATTCATTTTTTTGTGATAACATTCCACATTAATGATAAAATCTCATTACAGAACACACATTTTTTGTTCATTTGATAATGATTTTCCCATCAGAAATAATTTAGCACAGTACTAAGTTGGACATCATATTCCCCATTTCTCTTAGATAGTATCTTAATATCATCAACAAATAATACCATGAAATATTTAAGGTAATATATAAAGATTAATTCGATAAGTCGATGAATATTACTAGATAATTATTGAGTTCAAAGGGTAGCATTATGATCACATAGTGTCCATATGCTGCTATAACTATTTTCTTGGAAATATCTTCTTTCTTCACCATTAATTTATAATATTGCAACTAAGGTATCACCATTGGAAAATACATTTTCCCATGAAGATGATCAAAGAATTCATCAATGTGTGGAAGGAGATACATTTTCTTCATCATGATTTTTAGCTCATGATAATCATTATAGAGGAACATCAATTCATCCTTCTTCTTGATTAATAGGACACGTGACCCCTATAGCGAAGCACTTGGGTATATAAAACTGCTTTATAGGTTCACTTGTAACAGCTTCTTCAATTCATGTAACTCAATAATTTATATTATATAAGGTGTCTTAGATATATGTATAGATTTCGGAATAAGTTCAATTGAGAACTCAAAATATCAGTCAAGAGGGAGACAAGGAAATTCATCGGGTAACACATTTGTGTAGTCCCTCATGACGAGCATGTCCTCAATCATGATTCTCTCTTTTGTATTAATTAGCTTAAAAATATTTGATTACTCATACGAAAATAATTTCCTCCATTTAAACAATTAAACAAATAGAGATTGATCTTCTTCATTACACTTGTATATAATTGGATGATGTATCTGTGTTCAAATAGGGATCTACATTTCCTGATAGTTGATGAAGGATTTGTATAAAGATATACAACCCAAGACCAAAATAGCATCAGACTCCACTGAAGGAATTATGACTCTATGTTTTAGATGGTTCTGTCCACAAAATTTAAAAATGTAGGAGTTATAAACTTTGGATTCATTAATTAACCCATTTTAGGTTCTAATAGAAAACAATACCACCATATTTTGAGTTTGTTATTGGAATATATTTACTGAAGATACAAGATATGAAACTATTCATAGATCCAAAATCGAATACTGCATTCTCTATTCTTGAATGAATAACCAATAAACCATTCACCACATTATTATCAGGATCCTCCTCATCGGTAGTGATGGCACAAGCTTACTGAATATCCTTATGATTTGATGGCTATTGATGTGAATTACCCTTGAGCACTCGAGGTTTAGTTAAATGTCTTGCATAGATACATTTCTAACTAATTTTGAATCATTGAATCATGGATGGTGCTCTCATTTACTATACCAATTTTTCTAGATTCCCCATATCTCATTGAAATTCATGATCATGGTTTCCTTCTATATATTATTTGAATCATTTCCCCAACCTTTTGAGTCAATTTTCATGATGCTTCTTCCATATTGTTTGACAAGTGAGTGGCTTAATTTTCTTTACAAAATTTCCCTTATATCCACCAGCATGAGACTCCAAATTTTGTTTCTTATTACTATACTCATGTGACCTCTCTCCAAAATCTATATTCAATTTTATACCACATCAAAGAACTTATTCATATGTCCCAATGTCTCTAATTTTTATAGTCTGTAAAAATAATTTTTTATACCACTAAAGAATATATATGTTATTATTTCAGTGTTGATAAAAAAACATAGTTGTACCTTTCAATAAATTGGAAATTTTCATCATGTGATGCGAAATTTTCACCATCCTTTTGCGTCAACTATAATAAATCACTCTCCATATTTTTCTGAATATTTAAAGGTAAAAAATTTCTAATAAACAAATTATTAAATTCTTCCCACTCCATATCTTTTTATTCAACCGGTTTCTTGGTTGTCTTAATCAACACCCACCATTTATCAGTCTCTCCATCTAAATGTGAAATATCCAGATTCACCCTCCCCATCTCAGAATAGTTAAGAAAATAAAATAACGTCTCTATTGAGTAAAAACATTATTCCACAACATATATATCATATGATCTACTAAATTTTGGTGGTTATTAAAATATAAAAGACTATATAGATATTTTCCTCCACCTAGGTGAAGAAGAAAAATTCTAATTATTCAGGTTATTTTTTATGTCCCGAAACATCTGGGTAAGTATAACCATGAAAATTTAAACACCACCTCCCAAGGTAAATCTATATTTATTTGAGAAATCAATGTATTTACCCTCATAAGGTTTGTTGGATAGGTATCTAACCATGCCCTCAATTGTCTAAAACATAAAATTATTGAAAAAAGTAATCATGTCATTAATAAATAATATATTAATTTGTAATATAATCTCTAAAGGCATATCTTGAGGGATCCCTATGATTAACATTTTCTAAAACATATCTTCTTTGCCATTACATATACAGAGTCCCATATTAAAAGTTTTCACTAAGGTTCTCCAATCCTAAATCAAAAATTTACTAATATTTTCCCTAATAACAATTATCCAAATCTAGATTTTTCTAACATGACTATAAAATTATTTTAAATATAAATAAAATAGTAGTTATACAAATCCTGATCCAAAGGATTAGTGTTTTCAGAAAATTACAATCGTACATATATTATTCATAATAAAAATTTAATATTTATTTAATTCCATACTCTCTTGATTTTTATTGTCCCTAGTGTTCTCTATAGTACAAGTATTCACCGGATGGTATACATTATAGGAAGGGGTTATCTAAAAGCCCAGTAAGATCATGAATCGGATATGTGAATCATGGGTGAGCATTATTATCACTATCACACCATAATAACGGGATCATAATTATAATACATTGAGAAATTATTAGATAAAGTCCTGGAATATTTTAATTGATAAAAAATGAAGCATCATATCATAGTTCTGAACTACCACCCATAATTGTGGACAAAGAAAGAATCATGTTCATGAATAACATATGGCCATAACCATAACATGGTCATTTTGATCACAAATAAAATCTTGTTCGCAAATATTTCATATTATATCAAGAGATACATCTAATTTAACATTTCATTGAAGTTATATATAATTCTAGGTGCACAAGTCACATCAAAACATTTTCATGATCATTCATGTCACTTAGAACGCAAATCACTATTATACATAAAATAGACCATGGAAAAGAATGGATTTCAATTAATATTTAATAAAATCATAAAAAACTTTAGCATTTAAATATAAAATAATGTAATTTTATAGGTATCATCAATCTTGTGTGAATAAGAATCAATCTCAATAGAAATAAATGATATATTTTTAGAATGATGTTTTCTTTTGATATTTTTTTCATTTTTCAATAAAATTTAGTTTGAAGCATGTATATCTCAAAAATGAAAATTTAAGTACAATGAAATTTTTTTTAGGAATATTAAAATAACTTCCATACTAAAATTTGGTATGAAATAGGAATAACCAAATGAAAATAAAATTAGGCTCGAGAATTCCCCTTACCCTGTGTCTTTGTACTTTCTTCACGTTAATATCTTGTATAATAAACTTTAATTCGTAAAATAAAATATCAAGAATCTATTATAAATTTATTTGATTTATTATATAATTTTTAAGTTCATATATCATATTTTTTATGCGTCATATATTTAAATTTCATTTTTTTGGAATTTTTGTTTTCTAGGTATTCATTATACGTTCCCTTGTTTATATGTATCTAAGTTAATGTAAAATGAGAATGATTATCTATAATTATATGTCTTTAATTATCATAATGAATTTTAATTGATCTTATATTGAATTTGGTTTTATATTTTGAGGATGATTTATGAGATATAATTTTTATAAAAATGATTTAATTTATTTGTGTGGTTTTTTCGACCATTATGATCTTATATCATTTTTTTCAACATCATGTTTATAAATTGCTTCCAAAACATTATATAACTTATAATTTGTATAATAAAATATTATCACACCATAAAAATGATTTATAAAAATCCTTTAATGTGTATTTTATAAAATAAAATGCATCATCCATGACGGGTGAAAATTGACACACAATAGATGATATAATCATTTTTAAAGTAAAAGGAAAATTGGAGAGAATTAAAGAAGAATTATTCATTTAAAAAAATAATATTCAATTATATAAAATATACCAGAGTTACCATTCCAAATTGATAAGTCATTTTGAGGTGTGGATAAGAAAATAAATGAAATTGTAATAAAATTAAAAGAAAAGGATAGAGGATTTTACCTATAGAATGTCTCCTCATTGAGAACCTAGTTAATTAAATGGGTTTGGACATATGATGAGACTCATATATCCTTGATATTATGGAGGGGTTTGGGATGTTTATAATATAAACATTAGACATGATTCAAGGATTATAATTTATGAGAGGAAGTGGTGATGAGTGGTGATATTTATCAGAGAGGATAAAGGTTTTTTCCATTATATTAGTCATTAGTTTATTATTTTGTCTCTCGATAATGAATAGTTAGAACCTTATCACTAAATATATTTAAATAATGAAGGAATGATATAAATTTTAGTCATACATCATAATTACATCAACAATGACTCAAAAATTCATGTATTTATATTTTAACATAAATAATAAATTTTAATATTCACAAAAATATCAAGTATTTTGGAAAAATCCCAAAAACATTTCCATTACCATTTTTCAATGTGTAAAATTCAGATATGAAATTTGTTTTATGAAAATAATTATATATATATATGAGAAATGTAATTTTCAATTAAAATAATCATTTACATAGAAAATATTTAATTTGAAATTATAAAATATTTTATAACGTGTTAAAAATTAATTAAGTTATCATAAAATTATATTTTATTTATAAGCCATGAAATTATAATTTATGAATAAATTTTATAAAAATAAACTTCCATTTAAATAATTATAATAAATATAAAATTATATATATAAATTTATTTTTATATAAATAACACCATTTATTTATAATTTTAAAATATTAATTTACTTATAATAAAAGTAATTATATCATATCATAATTTATAATATGGAAAAATATTATTTATACTTTCAAAAGTGGGGTTACTATTCTATTGGCCAGATTACAATTCTTAATAGTCATATAAAAATTCTAATGGCCATTTCACTATTAAATTATGATTGGTTACTTAATTTCTATATGTATATCTTATTTTAATCATTATTAGTTAATGAATTTTTATTTTGTTCTCAATGTGTGTTTTTGTGGTTTATATTATATGACATAATTATAAGAAGTGAATTTCTATTTATAAAATTAGTGTTTGTTACAATATATATATATATATGACATAGTGACTCAAATGGTATTAAAATGATACAAATTTCATATATATACTTTTGATCCATCATCTTACCAATCCTTGAGAGGTGGAGATTCGAAAACATACAACATCGGTTCGTGAGGAGGTAGACAACCGTACACACGAATGATTATTTCATAATCCAGTTTATTGATGTTGATATGGTATAGGTAATTAAATTATTATAAAATAATCCTAGTATATGTAAGATAATTATGTTATTATATAATCATGATTTAATAACAAGTAAAATAGTTTGAGAATGAAGTAAAATAAAAATGATCATTAAATAGAATTACCACATCTTCTGTATCCTAATTTGGATTTCAATGAAAGCATCAAAGGATTAATTTGTGCACAAAATAAGGCTTCTAAAATGGGAAGAGGGATATTTTTAATTGATATGGTAATGTCTTACCCAAAATAAAGTGGCTTCGAGTTGTGAAAAAATAGTGGATAATGGTGGAATATTTTAAGGGTTAGAGAGGACACACTCAGTAATTTTGAAAAGAATCGAGTGCTAACACATTTTGCATATGTCCTTAGGTTAGAAATGGTCCAATATAAGTCAATTGAGATCTAATGATACAATTATGGATAAAAAAATAGTATTTAGACAAGTGTATATATCATTTTTACCCTTATCATTTTAGATTATCCCCGAGAAAATAAATTTTTACCTTATCAACAAGAATTACTTTTGACTACATTATCTATAAATTTTGGTCAATAATTAAGTTGGAATAATTATTAATTATTAATTATTATAATTCCATATGATGAATACTTTTTCCCAAATTCAATTCAAAGTAGTAGAAAAATATAATTTTCAATTAAACTCATGGAATTCATCAGAAATATATATTTCTGAATGATAAGGTCCAAAAATATATAATTTATTTTTAAAAAATGTGATGACACAGTCAAAGACCAAGGCACATATTATAGACTAGAAACAAAAATTAGGATTACATGTGTCCGAAGTAATAAATTGAATTACAGTATTTACAATAAAATGTCAGTAGGTCACAAGAAAATCATCATGCCATGTTATGTCTTGGTTGACTCACTTATTAGAAAGATTGTCTAGAACAATGTTTTCTTCAATAAATATTAGAGTGAAAATGTAGTTGACTTCCATGAGTGAAGCAAGACAATTCATCCAATAGGTTGTGAGTGGCTAGGCAAGATTAACTACCCCTTCAAAATAGCATGAACAAAATTATTTGAATCACTATCAATCAAAATATTATTCCAACCATTATTCTTGGAAAAGTCAATAGCATGGACTACGTAGAGAATTTCTACTTCCAGAGATGAAGTCATACCACGACCGCCAAATAAGAATCAGTAACATTAGACAAGATAGTATCTAAAAAGAGCACCACATCTTGTTGGTCCTGGGATGACTTTGGAGGCACCATCAACATTCACTTTGATTAATACTATAAATGGGGCTTTCTAGAGTGCCACAAAAGTGATTTTAGGATTCCTCTAAAGACTAGTAATCAGAATCCAATGCAGGATATCAATGACTCCAACAGTTCGATCTCAAAAGTCTTTATGAATCAAGTCAGCATCACGATTGGCAATGACAATCTGTGTCTGACCTGCATTAAGCCTGAATGAGAAATTATTATGAAGAATATTATTTCTATCGTACCAAATCACATGGATAATCAAAACAAAATCATTCAAAAAAGATTCTTGATTTTTTGAAAAGATTCACCAAAACATTACATTGTCTTTCTATATTAATTCAATATTAAAATAATTACAATGACATAATTTGGAATATTTCATTTAAAATTGATGTAATTATACTTTATAACTAAATAAATATGTAATTTCAAATTACGAGTTATTTATAAAAATATAATGTTTTCTATTAAAATTCAGTATTTTTCACTATTTATTAAAAACTAAAGCATCTCATAAAAATCCAAAATCACCAACATAAAATAATTTGGATATTATGATTTCATAAATGATGTTATTTTTTTATATAAATTTTTAATTTGGTAAAAAAATATTTTAAATTATGATTGTGAATCTTGAATAATCCGTCTTTTAGAAAAATGTTATTCTTTAGAAAACATTAATTTATATTTCAAATTTACATAAATATATTCATAATTAATATATTTCAAAATAACATGTGTGAAATATAAATTTTTATATTTTATTAAATCATTCTCAGACCTTCAATTTTAACAGCTAGCCGATATATTAAATAATAATGTAAATATTGTTTTTGGTATAACTCAATATTCTGTGTAATGAAAGCTAAACAAGAAACATGTTATTATAAGTAACACATGATAAATATTGTTTTTGTAATTAATAATTTTTATGATATTTATTTAATTTTAAAATAAATATATCTTATGTTATTGGGGTCTTATATTCCTCTAAAGGCTTGGTGTTGCGTTTTATACAAGCAATTAAATGCAGTGCCCTCATTTTATAATTTCATGATGTGAAATGTGTAATAAATTATCGAAACCTCGATTAATGAGATAAAACTTAGGTGGTTAATATTTAATTAAGTGGGTATAAAGTAACACCTAATTATATTGGAATTGTGTTAGAGTATCAGTAGAGGTCAATATGGAAAACACTTTGTTAGAGGATGTTGGTCTAACCAGAAGGGATGACCATAAAAATATTAAAATCCACTATAAAGGGAATCCAATTTTTTGTATGAAAGATGGGTTTTTGGTCACCTTTCTTCAAAATGAAATTAAGACAAGGAGTGTATCTTCATCATATCAAATTTCCATGATGATGCTTTATATGGAATTTGAAAAGAGAGAGAAATGATCCACACTATATATTTGAAATTTAATTTGATCATAGGACCCTCGAGTGGAGTTATTTTTTAAAATGACGGGTAGAATAATGAAATGTACCATATTTAAGGTGGTATGGTTTCAAAATCTCTAGAAATTGTGGTGAATATTCTGGATGGTAAGATTATCTCTCTCATTGAATTTTTCATGATGAGGAAAATATGAAATCATTCTAGAATCAACACTCTAATGAATTGATGATGAAACTATATTTCTAATGTAGTGGGACAAACCATGGTGTTGACATTAACTACATAGATAGTGGACCAGTTGTTGGTTGACAGGAGGATTCCTCACATAAATAACAACAAAAATTCTCATTTGATCAACATCACACTTGAATATTATCTGTTATGCCCTATAATATTTTCATATTTGATGAACTTAATGATTCTCAAAAAATGATATTGGGGAATTCCTCTACTGAGTAGAATTCTAGAACCTTAAATTAGTCTAATTATCACCATAATAATGCTCTGTAATTTTCATCTCCTTTGAATCATCTTTCGAGACAACTTACATTAGAAAAAAATCAGGATGATTAATTTTCAGATGAAATTGGCATAAGATAGACATTTTCTAAGGTCTCGTCAACTAAGGCTACTAGAAATACTGTTACCACTTAAAATGCAATTGAACCCATGATTTTGAACATCACTTACACTAAATTGAGAGTAAATTCTAGTATGAGGATTTGGATGATGATAATAATATAGAGAAGACTAAACATGATAAAAATTAGGATGATAATGATGTACAATGTAGGAAAGATGATTTGGATGAGTAAATGAAATAGAAATACTCAAAAGGATGAAATAGAAAATGGAGAGGAACGAGAAAGTAAATCATGTTGGATGATAAGAAACAATATGCACCTCTAAAGACAAGGCATAAACCACGATCATTTAGGAATTTATAATGAAATTGTAAAGGTCTAGGGATTTATTTAAGGGAAAATCCTATAAACATTATATCATATCCTATAAATACTTGATAATTGTAATTTCATAAAAAGTAATGTTGTGTGTGAGATAAAAATCATTTAAGTGGGACCCTGTTGGCTACAACATTTTTTCTCAAAAATATCATTAATCCAATATGGATCATATATGGATTCTTGTTGGAGGAATCATGAATAATCTTCTGAAAACATGGATGATAAATTTGTGACAATGGGAGATTTCAAAACTATATTGTAACTGAAAAAAATTATAGCATAGATATTTATAAAATTATCATTATTTGAGTTCTGATAATGTATTTTCCTATAATATATTTTAGAAATCACACCTGTAAGAACTGAATTCACAAGGAATAGTTATACCCCCAATAGAAGACATTCAAGTAAGCTTTAAAGATGTTTAATTAAAAAGAATGAAATGAGTGGGGATGATATTTTTTGGGTTATACTCTCCCAAAGAATTATTGAAATCATAACCCAATCATTGTGGAGATCTCCACTCAGATTATAAGGTAATTAACATTACATTATCATTTTAATAATGTTTCAATTGTTACTCTTTGATGTAAAGAAATTATTTTGTAGTATTGGAAATTCGAAACTCTTGGAATTCATCTTCAAATACTTCCACATAAATTAAATATCTCTATAATATTATTATGTTAATGGAATAGGAAATCTATTTCTAGGAATAATATTGAGATCAAGGATGCTGAGGAAAATATTTCCCCATGAACAATCTTGAATCAGAATCAGTCCACTAATTATAGAGAAGAAATTAAAGCTCATTTTGGGTTGGATGGTATCGAATATAATAAATAATCATTTTATCATTATCATATTATTATCAAACTGATTATGGAAGAATATAGATACTTGAAATTATTTTAATGATTTCAAAAATAAAAATCAATAAGAACAAGAAATACTTAATTCCATTATCATTGATGGATTCATGTATAACAATATGGTTGGAATTTCTGTTATAGTGGTGGATTATTTTCAACAATAATACTCTGATGATATATAAAACACCACATATAATATTATTGACAATAATATTTCACTCATTGAGGAGAACCAAAATCAAGATATCAACATAGCTCATAAGGAAAAAATCAAAATAGATTTATTCTCACCAATAATTGATAGTGTAGCTTGTCTGGATAGATTTTCTAAATATTTATACATGATTTACATGTATATTATGAAAGATTAAATTTTTTATCATGTGATGGATTTTTTCATCCATTATTTCTTACCATAGGTAATTAACTATCATGTCAATGCACTGATTACAAATAAAAAAAGTGAAATAGATATATATGATTTATTGAATGTTTCCATTGGGATCGATATTATTAAAATTATGAGTATAATTATAATGAGTGGGAAGGGGGAAATTTTAATGGATAACATTATGTTAATAATTGTGGCTTTGTTACAGGTAGAAAAAAAAATTATTCAAAACCTCAAAAAGTGAAAATCTATTGAAAAGTAAAATGACTGGGGGGGATTCTCTGAAACATTTATTAAAATATTCAATACTATTATGACATTTTTATGATTTTACATATTCATCAATGGAAAAACTATGGAATTATTTAAAAATTCATGAGGTATTAGACATTGAAATATTTTCATTCGGATTTTAATTTATATTTTTGATCAATATATGAGAAGATACATAAATGGCCATGCATAGCATGGAATTTATCTGATAATCAAAGCTGGGAGAGGCAACATCACCCCATCACACCTTTTAAATAAAAATTAGATGTTATTTTTTATTAGTCTTCTCAATGTACCAAATATGTGATTAAATAACTCCTTTTATAGTATGATGATATGGACTGACAATTTGTTAGCTTCAATAAATAATTTATTTTTTTGGAGATTAAATATCAATGTGATGTGAAAACAAGATTACTATAAGGCTCGGAGTGAGGAATGGGATCCCTCCCATTTTCTAATTTTTATGTAAAATTATTTTATAAAAAGGTGGGAAGCCAGTATTTTGGGAATACAATCTCCAAAATTAGTAATCATCCAGCAAGATGGAATGGGAATGCTGTGACACAAAATGAAAGGGTATTTCTTGTCAACTCCATTATTGAATCTGTTTTGTTCCTCTGAAACCCTTTACCTGTCCCCATGATTCTGTTTCAATGAACTAAAATGTTTGACTAGAAATTTCATAGGGAATGGACTTATATATGAGAGGGAGATGAGTTATCTTTCCTGGATAGAATACATAAATTCTGGTTAAATTATTGGGCTTGGAATCAATGATTTATATATTTTCAATGATCATATTAATAGTAAATTCTCATGGTATTTGATAACATCCATTGAATTACCTTGTGACTTTTTCTCAAACAAATTACATGTGGAGTTTCTAGATAGAGATAGTAGTAAATTTTCCCAAGATGTTTTGGAAATAATAACATAATACTTTAACCATATTACATTTTTTGGATGGTGAGTATAAAATACAGTCTTATTTAAAAGAGTACCCACTATACAATCATCCCATTTAATGACATCGTCTTTATTCAAATTGAAAAATAAAATATTTCAATAGATGATCATATGATTTATTTTCATAGTGTGTACTATCTTGTGACAACTCATTTGAGAATATAAATTCAAAATTATTATTTTATGAATGTGGGTACTTTGTCCTAGAAACCCCACAGGTTTAGGAATTTTAATGTTAAATAATTTTACAAGATGGAGGGTGATGGTTCTACTCCATCACAAATATGGATCTAAAAAATCAAGTTAATTTTTTTTCAAAACGTTATATTTCATATCCATTATAAGGTATAGTAAAAACGAATTCTCACACATGAATAATTTCAATGGTTGGTCAATTTTTTTTTGTACACCATTTATGTTTGAAGCCTGTAGAAATAGGGAAACACCTATTGATGGAATATATATTTTCATAGGATCTCTTTTACAATGTTGGTTATATTTTTAGAATGAAAATTTCTATTAGTTTTTAGGTGAAAAAATTCAGGTCATAAATCAATTAATATAGAATGAGTGTCCAAGTCTCTATGTTTCTATTAGTAGTAAATACCCCACTCTTTATAACAGTGTGGAAGGAAATAAATACAATATTTTTTTGAAAACTAGATACCATAATTGAATATGGCTCATATTTCAATACATAGGGATATTCTTTATACTTCAAACGTGAAAAATTTATTTTTGTTAAATAATAATGGGGGTATGAATATTCATAGTTCCATTGGTTTAATATGATGATCTTGCAAACCGGTTGTCCTTAAATATTTTTGTTGGATTCCTTCTCTTATATCATGAATTAATGTAAATGTTGATGGTTTGGTATTCAATATTCCTAGGACATATTGTTTTGAAGGTTTCTTCCATACTTAATATGGGTTTCTAAAGAGTATTTGTCATAATTCTATTTCCATTGTATTTTATTATGAATCTAACTTATGGGGTCTGAACTTTGATATTAATCATTTCATCAAGCATAACTAGTAATATTTAAGTATTAAGTCTGATTTTAAAATTGTTGTGAGGGTGCTAATGTAAAGTACTAGGGATATCCCTTGGGGGATCCTGACATATTGGCTCTTATTCATGAACCAGGTTAGGGATCTCAAAATGATCATTTCTCATTTCTATTGGGAACCTAATCAGGTGGTCTATGATTTTTCAAAGGGGGAAAAATAAAGATGAGCACGATGTGGTATTTTAGAACCCCATGTTATTGACCACCTTTATAGCATGAAAATATATAGGGAGTGATATATTAATGAATTTATATAACCCCTTGTAATTCCAAACTCTTATATAATTTTATTTACAAATTTTTGGGACTGTCTTTGGTCAGATCCTTGGGTTTCTTGGTTTGTAATCAACATTCAATAAATTATTTTTATGCTTCAAAAAATATTCTTTCTTAAAAAATGGGGTTTATTTGATTTACATGAATAGAAATTATATCATATTTTATCTATTATTATATATTTTATTATGTTATTATAAAATATTTTTTGAAATAAATATTCCTATTATCGAATAGAGTGATTTTTAGGATTTTTAATAAAAAAACATATAATTAAGAGTGTAAATTATTGATTTTTGTAAAAACTATCATTTTCTTCTTGAAAAAGTAATTTATTATAAATTATAACATAATTTGAAATATATCCACATTAATTATAATAAATTTGTTTAATTATAAATGAATCATCAATATTATTAATTTTGGTATAAATTGTTTTTTGTGATCAAACCTTTCATTGAAAAATATTTTTTTCTGTTAAATTTTTTATCATAATAATTAAAATTAATATTTATTATTTAATTTTTTTTAAATTTTTTGATTTCATTATTATTAATTAATATTGTCAATCATTATTTTGTTTTTACTAGTAAAGGAATTTTTTTGATTTATGTTTTATATTCAATATTCCTTTCTCAAAAATATACATCCACTATGGTTATCATACTAATATAAAATTATATTCATACGTATATAAAGATTTAATCTCTTCTAATAGATCCCATAAATGAAATTATAATAATTTAATTAATTTAATAAGGATTAATTAATATTTTTTTCATTGTTAATGTGAAAATTGTAATATTGTTTTAATATAGTTAAGGATAAAATGAGTTTAATAGCGGTTAAACCATGATATAAGGGTATTAAATCCAACCAAACCAATTGTATTCTATTTTGATGAATATATTTCAATGTTATAGTATGATTAATTCAAATAACTATTAATTTTGAGTGATTTTTCATGAATTTGACCTTATATAATTAAAACATTTTATGAAAGTACATTTTTGGTCCTCCTATCACTTGTAATGGATATCCTCTCCTACTCCATTATTCAAAATATTTTTTCCTTACTGATCATCCATGACCATCATAAAATCCTTACCATAATACTTCTCTACATCCTAGACATTACTAATATTCTATTAAAACCAATTCTTCAATGACTAATGTGTAATCCAAATGGGGACTCTCAAAGAGGAGGTATAAATCATAAACAATGTCTTTCAATTTTATTTCTCCCTCTATCTTAACGAAAATTGATTTGTCCAAAAAAGATTATTATAAATTTATAATAAATATACATATATATTATTATGATTTAAAAACTATAAATCCCAGGGAATTGAAAATATAGTTCAATAAATAAAATTTATAGTTTTAATGACTAGCATTAAACATAACATTGAGTTTAAATGAAATGAAATATACTATTGAAATATAATTATTTGCGATAGTTATTAGTTTAACATTGCATTACAATGTTTGAATACGAATTTATAAATTAAGAAAATAATATTTTTACATGTGTATAAAAGGAATTCATTAGATATTAATTAAATATAAATGAATGTAAAAAACATTTGGAAATAATGGAGTTATTTTCAATAAAAAACATTTTATGTGAAAAGTGTTTTTTTATGGTTAGAAATTAATATAATAAAAAATATTTAATTATATTAATAAAAATTTTATATTATTTATTCCATAAACTTTTTTATAGAGAAGTAATATTTTCTGTTTTAGTATAAAAATAAATTTAGTTATTTGTTTAAAAAATTTTATTAAAGAAATCGACTATTAATGGGTTTTAATAATTATTGTAAAACTAATTTATTCCACCTATTGAGATTTAATAGTAAAAAATGGAAACCAAATTTTTAATCTTGGGCTTCAAATTATTTAAATACGATAATTTTTTGATTAAAAATATTAACCACTGTAAAATTTATCACCTCTATAAATAATAAAAAATGCTATCCTTGGATAAAACTAATTGTAAAGGTCAAAAGTTTTCATATTTTCTATAAATAAATAATGGGACTTATAAAATTTCACATTAGGATTGATATTTAATTTTATAAGGGATATATTTCCAGGAATGTTTAATTTACAATATTTAATGAAAAGATTCAATATACCACTCTCTTAATTTGAAATATCACATTTGTGCTAATATAAGGACAAAACCAAGTAATGAATGAATCATAAAGGTTCTTTTATGAATAATGATATAATTTTCCTGATGGAAAATTACATTTAATTACTAGGGATTATATATGAACTATTAATTCTTCCATAATTCCCACAAAACAATTCATCAATTAACAGAAAAATAATTTCAATGATTTTGAAAATGTTAACTTTAATATAATTTAAGCGAGTTATAGTTTTCCACGAGATAGGTATATAAATGTTACATATTATGAATGTTTGAATTTTTATCTTTTAATTAAATATTTTTATTCATGTATTTATTTTCAAAATATAGATTAATAGTGTCCAAAATGACATTTATGATATTTTATGAAAATAATATATATTTTTAATTTAAAAATAATAAAAATATTACAATAGGAAAAGGATGAGAAGATATGGTCTAAAATTTCATCCATTTTCCCTTTATTGGAATGGTTTTTCCTCATAAGTAAAATTATAACTCTTAAAGTGTGAAATAGATGTTACAATAATTAAGGATAAAATCGATTTATTAGAGGGTTAAATACCAAGGTAAGGATTTAAATTCAACTTATTCATATAAATTCAATTTTATGATCATATTAACATCATATAAAACATTATATACAAATATATAGACATTTTAATTAATTTTCTATGATAAATACATTATTATATTTTATTATATTTCAAAATTTGAAGTGTTTTGATTCCCTCTATTTTAGAATGGAACCATTATCTATATTCATTACATGACATTGAAAGCCTATATAAAAACCCAATTTTTATTACTCTTATAAACATAATTTTATATTATTTTTTGGTTCTATTCATCCATACTAATTGACACTAAGTTCTTTAGTAATGGAACTAAATTTTGTTTCCTAACGAAATGGTAATCATCTTAATCGGCCAAAATCATTTTATTTATTCTTATAAGTAATCTAAATATATGGTATTTTTTATAAAATAAAAAAAATTATATTAAATATATGAAATATAATTATCATTAAAAAATTATAATTCATTATGTTTTTTATATAATAAAAAAATTTAATGTGCTCATGCGTACATATGGACCACCACCTCCACAATGTGATGTCATATTTTCATTTCATCCTTACAATGATGGAAATAAGGGTGCCATTAATTAATATATATAATATATATTATATAATAGGTATTTATAAATTGTTCAATTTTATTTTCCTCTTTTTATTATATCTTTCATGAAGTGAATATAGCATTCTTACTTAATACATAGAAACGATGTGAACAATGTAATTAATCTTCTATATCTTACTCTTATGGACTGATATATTTATATATATATAATTTATATATATTATACTTATATTATTATTAACATTATGGATATTATAGATTAATGATAATGTACAATAAATAAAATCCTTGAACCAAAACATATTTGAAAAAATTAGCTGTTACTAAACTGAAGTGTTATTTTTAACTAATAATTGTTATTGAACATATGATAAAATATTATAAGTATGTCATAGATTATTTGATATCAATTATTATCATTTGTTAATAGATTAATAATAAATATATGTTTATTATATATGATCTTAGGGAAAACTCCTAGGAATTCAAACTAGAGGTAATGGTTAAGATCACAAACTCATTATTATTCAGGAATGTATATATTGAAGTCTATGATGGGAATTTTTTTTTAAATTTCTATAAATTTTTTTATATTAAAATATATTAATTTATATAATTAAAATTTTCCTTTATTTTTTATTAAATTAATAGATATAATGTTTTCAATTAAATTTTTTAACGAAAACCAACATTATTTTCCAACATGTTCTGCAATATTTCCCATTGATGTATATATTTTAAATGTATCTAAAATGATATTTTAAACATCATAAATGGATGAATTAAATATATTTATACCAATGATTTAATTTTTACTAAATGTTTCAAAAATAATATTCTTTCATTTTTTTCTAATAATGTACCTTTTGACCTTTTAAAAATGTGTAAATGCAATGTTTTGTTTATCTTATACAACATTAGAAGAATTTATCCCTATTATGAAAACTCATATATTTGTATCACACTTTAATTTATTAAAAGGTAATTTTTTTAAATAATTGTCATTATATTTTGTTCTTTTTTAGATTTAAATGATATTATTTTAAATTGAAAATGGGTATTTTCCTTATGAAAATTTTCAGTCACCTTTTGAATGAATTTTCATAATTTTGTAAAATAATTTAAAGAATATTGAGCATTACTAAGATTATAATATTATGGGAACACCCCACAAACATCTATGGATGGTTTATGAACAACTCAACTAAGTAGAGAATTGATATTACGTATTATAGTTCTTTCAATATATACATTAATTGATTTTTAAGGAATGGTGATTAGATTATGTTAATTATTCATATGAAGATTGAATTATAATTATTATGTCAAATGAAAGGCCTTGAATTTTGTATCCCCTAAATCCATTAGTATGAATCATGAGACAAATTATATTGGTTTTTTGGTCAAGGAATTACCAATATATATTAGACATCATGGCATGAGGACCCAACAGTAAGTTTTAAATGTATAATGTAATGTTTCCCATCATTATGAGGTATTTTAATAACATCCATGTGGCTATTGGAATATATATTATATCCATGGATATGTTTTTAGGTCCTATGATTTTTTATATAACATTAGAGGATAATAATTTAATTTTTCCACATTACTCTTTATTAACTTGATTCCCTTATACTCATACACATGTTGAGTTTCTGAACTCACCTGTTTTTCTTATCTCTTTTTTCCCTAGGATGTAAGGAACTGTATTATGATTGATATATAGGGATATGATAAATAGAAAACTTGTATACTCAATGAAAATACAATGATGTATTATATTTTTTCATATGTATTGTGATATATATATATATATTTTTATATTTTTTTTTTCATAATTCAATAAATGTTCATTCCTTTGGGATGTCATCAAATCTATATAGTAAAAAGGTAATAATGTTACCACTAGAATTAGGATAATAGAATTGGGGTCATTAAAGTTGGTATGAGAAGCTTTTTTTAGAAATATGGGGACTAGGTTTCAGAAAACATATATTACTGAATATAACCCTAAGAATATAATTGAGGATAAACTAATGTATAGGGTAACATAATAAGGCATTAGTAAGGTGTATATTATGTGGTTTTTCAAGAAATACATTCCAGTATAGATACTATAGGTAGATTTGGTTCAAGAAAACACTCTTTTTTGGGATGATAAACCTAATTAGAGTTAGCAGAGTATATCATGATCATTGTTGACATTTATTATGACTATTTCATTACAGGGAACCTATTTTGACACTCCCTTGGGATATTATTGGGTAAACAAAAATTTTATTAATAATTTATAATGGAATATTTGAAAATATATATTTCGAATTTGATAATATTACCCTAAAAACGAAGGGTACAATTTTAATAATATCTATACATAAATTTTAATTTATATATTGTTTGTTTCAATATATTATAAATTATAAATTAATATTAATAATTTATTATATAATATGTTGTCTTCCATTTTTTAAACAATATTATGCCTAGTAGATGGAATTTAAACAATATCAATGCAGACAATATATGAAGGGATTTTCTTTCATGGGAAGATATAAATGTTAGAGCGGGAGTTGCAACTACAGCAGAAAAATTATAACTATATTCGAGAAGATGATATTGGTCATGAGCAAAAAGCATTCCTATAAATAGTTTCCTTCTAATACAAAATGTTGTGTAACACTGTTAGACAACATCATGAATCAATATCCTCACCCATTAAATGAGACTACAAATCCATATATATTTTGATAATATATAAGTTCCATAGAGAAGATATTTCTCACTCTGAGATGTAATGAAAGGGAGAAGGTTGTTGTATTTTCATTATTTTCACTTAGGGGATTAATATCAATGGAGGTAATTGATTCAAGACATAAAGGATGAGGAGGAAATAGAAATCATCAAATAGTGTGATTCTAAGGAAGACATAATGGAAAAATATTTTCCCCATGAACAATAAGTGGATATTTTAAGATAATTCTTGAATATAAGAAAAAAAAATATTAAAATGTTACTATATATGATGATAAATATATATGGCTAGTAAGTCATGCAAGATATTACTTATGAATTAAGAAAATATATTTTTCATCATTTTGATTTGTTTAATCAAATCCTTTGAAGGGAACTGGTCTCACAAACATTCTCATCATACGAGGATATGATATCATAAGATATCAATATAGATAATGAATTTTCCTTGTTCTATGTATTAAAAGGAATTTAAGAGAATAAGAGTACAACATTGAAAAAATATATAAGGGAAAGAAGAGAATACTGATCTTTACAACATGCAATACTTATAGATAGTAACACATTTTCACCTGATTAAAAGGAAACATATTCTGCTTCATGTGTGAAGAAAAAAAATAAATTAAACACATTAATGAAAGGATAGAGTATAATTAATCCAAGGTCAGTTATTAAACTATAATGATTTTGGGAACTATTCCATCCAATGCACAGAATGTCAAGTAAACATACCACAAAAGAGACCAAGTGTATAAGGCATAGATTTTAAAATTACTATAGTTTCTGAAGATGTTTCTAGAGAGATTCTTAAAGGTACACATATCATTCACTCCATGATTGAATATGTTTAGTTTTATTCTAGTTATACTAACTATTATGCATTTTATGAGTTTTAAAATAATATAACATCACCACCTCAATTATTAGATATTCATTTAGTGATGAGTATTATAAATGGTAGGATAACCACATCCTAAATCTATATCTCCTCTCTGATAAGAGATTATTTGAATTTTATTTATGTGAATATACTTATCCACACTATAGTTTAATGTGGTTTGAATATAGTTAATAATTGGCTCACATATTACATATCCCATATAAAAAAATGGAAGGGAAGGAAAATTTTATATTTTGAATCAACTGTTAATTAACAATATATGTAAGCATGTAAATAAAAACTTATTGTAAATTCCATCACACAAATGGGTTATGTTACCTATTCATGATGGATATTTATCTCATTTGGATGGGGATAAATATAATATTTAAAATGTTCTAATTATTTTGGGATATGATGATTTATTTCTTAAATAGAAACACCATATTCCCTTAGATCATGAAGTTGATTCTTTATTGAAACCTAGACTTATTTTTATGACTATTTGATTGAATCTAGATATAATTTCCATGATTGGGCTGAAATAATTGAATAAGATACAATAAGATAATCTTGATAAGGGATTTATTTTTACTATGCTTCACCATGGTGTTCACAAGTTATTATTTTATGAAGATAGATAGTTGAATGCATCATTTTATTGATTATTGGATACATAATATGAAACACTATTGAGAAAAAATATCATCTACCCCATATCAATTTTCAGATTGATCGATTATGAGGAGGTCAATATATGCTCAATATTTATCTTCAATATGTGTATCATGAGATAATGGTCATGATAGAGTATATACCTAATAAAAAATTAGGTATGAAGTATGGTGATTATGAATTTATTTTAATTCATTTTGAACATACCAATAGACCTAAAATCTTCATGGATTTATTGGATAGAGAATTTAGATATTACATAGATTAAACTACAATAGTTTATATAGATGTTATTGTTATTTATTTAATGAAATAGGAAGATCATGAATATTATGTGATAACAAATGCTTAACACCCCGAGGAAGGAGAATGTTTTTTTTTACAAATTTAAAAATTATGAATATTTTTCATTAAAATGATTCATTCGTGGTTGATATAATCTCAAGTGAGGGTATATCGATGGATCCTTAAATGATGAATGTTTTTTAGGATCGTTCAACACCAATGAAGATAACTGAGATCCATATTTTTTGGATTTAATAAATATTTATAGAATTTTTTTGATATTACTTATGACTATCAAATCCACTCACCAATATAACTTGGAAGGGTCTAAGTTCTTAATGTCGTGTAATTGAGAAGTTAGTGTGACTCTTAATGCATTAACTTGTATTGTTGATGGTTTATAATCAATAATGATGTAGAAAATAGGGGACTAGTATTTATTTTAACAAATATATATTTTATGAAATATTTTTTCCAAATATATTTTTTTCTTTAATATCATTTTTTTTCATGCAACATAAAGTTTTAATAAACCTCAATATACTACTAATATTATTATTTAAATATGATCAATAAAACATATACATTACAATTTTTGGTATGAATATGAATAATTTTCATTTAAAACTCATTATATTAGTTTTATATAATGAAAATATATTTTTGAAAAATATATCAATTTTTTCCAAGTATTTAAATACTATTAACACACATTGCAATACAAAAAATTATTTTCATTAATTTTTGTGAAAAAAATTAATAAAATAATTATTACTATATTAAAAAATTAGTTTTGGAAATTAACATCAATTTCTTAATCAACAAAATTAATATTAGATTATGGAGATTTTTTTTGGTTATTGTGAAAAAATTAATCTTTTGATGAATGGTAAAAAATATATTCATTTTATTAAAAACTAATTTATTATTTGTTGAATTTTAATGATTGATATTGATTTATGATGCTTTTGAATTTCAAATATGTTAAATTATAATATAACTAATAATATTATATCATTTAGGTCAATTTTATGTACAATTGATGATATTATATAATAACGTTTGATACATATTAACATAATTTATTTACAAACCAGTTTTTCCATCACGTCTCTGGATTTATTTTCAAATTAAAATATTAAAATTATGTGAATTGAACTGGGTAAAATGGAATCAATTTTGGGATTTATAATCATTTGTTTTCTATAATACAAACAAATCAAAACGTTGACATTTATAATAGTAAAAAATAAAAAGAATAATTAATGATGTTAAGGTCAAAATGGGTTTAATATGGGGTTAAACCGAAATACAAGAGAATGTTCAAATAAATTTTTTTAAAATTGTATTTTTTAGACATATTTTGACCTTATAATATACCAAATTATAATATTATGACATTTGGAATCATTTGGACTAGGAATTACATTATTATTTTATATTTTTATTGGTAATTTCCAAGTAATTTCAATAAAGGACCCCTCCAATGCTTCTAAAAGGACACCCCCACTCATCTCCTATCAAACCAATAAGATCATTTTGGTTTATCCAATACCTATCCAAAATCCATTACTAAATACCCTATTCATACCCTAGTTGACTTATCTTGATAAGGAATCCCCATAATAAGGATTTATGTGAAAACCTAATGTGGTTATCTAAGGAATAGGTATAGTCCTTAACCATGTATTTTAATTTTATTTATTCTTCAACATCCTTTGAGTATAAATAAAATATGATGATATAATGAATATAATTATCTTAAATATTCATATAATTTTTTTTAAATTGAAAAACATAAATCCATTTCCTTTTTCATCAAATGGGAAATAAAATTATTGATCGTGTGTATAACGGACAACTTCCTCACGAACCGATAAAATTCATTTTACATCGACACCTATTTCTAGTTGATATACTGATGGATTTAATATATATATATAAATATATATTATTTATGTAGTAGTTAATTTGATTTAATTTTAATGTCACGTCCACTTTCATACCTTCCAATCTATTGGAAACCAATAATGTCCCTTTTATGAATGTGTAGACTACTACACTACAAAGCGATTTGATACATTTTTATTATTATTATTTCACGAATTTTTATAAGTTTATATTTAATTAATGTATATTATATATGATATTAAAATGTTTCTATAATTTTTTATTCAAATTTACCTTTCATTCACTCCATCCATCGAGAAAATGGAATCAATGTACATGTGTTTTTATAACATACTATCTGAATGAATTGTGTAATTCATTTTCATATATCAACCTTTACGATAACATTAAAAATTAATATAAGGATTTTAAGTTATATAATATTTCATTATTATCATTATTTAGATGATGGAACCATAATCTAATTACAAGTACAAAAACTATTAAACTGAATCATTCAAGAATAACGAAGCAATTATCACCCACAATAGTGATTTTAAAAATGCAAAGATAATAAACTGGTGAAAAAAAGATATAAAAAAATATATAATATGATATATTTTATTAATTTTTTATAATATATTAATTATAATCATATATTTACTATATAGTATGATGCAATGTCTATGATGAAATTTTAGGCTTATGGTGATGGATTTTAGTCTAACTTTTATTTTTTTGGACACATGACATATTAACCCCTTGTTTCATTTTTTTGGTGTATATACTTTTTATGAATTTATTTTTATGATTATTTCCTTCACAATAAGTTTGATATAAATTTATATATAACATAAATACATTCATGGGATTTGAATTCAAATATTACAAATGTGGAAAAGGTTTTATGGTATAATATCATTTACTTTTTGGATGATTATAATTAATATTATTATGATGAAATATTATGATATATATACCAATAAACAGATTAAATTTTTTTATCCTATTGTTATTTCGGAAGAATACATGTTACCATTTCATTTTCATTTATTTAATTACTCTAGATACCAAAGAAATATTTTCAAGAAACATAATCCTTATTTATCTATTTAGTGTAAAATACATTTTCTTCCATGACCATAGTTATTAAAATGTTTTAATGAAATTATTTTCGAATATACACTTATTTTTATAGAAATTTTACAATGTTGTTTTTGTTAAAAACAATTAACAGAATCGTCATGTCATTTTACAAAGGACATACTTTTTACTTTTTACTAAAAATGAGAAAGGATTATTTCTTTTAACATGTACAATATGAATAGAATATTCCACCAAAATGGTTAATTATGTATATAAAACATTACATAAATGTTTCCAAGGTTTTTTTTCTGGAAAATATTTTTCTTTAAAATTTATTCATTCTTTAGAATTTCAATATGTGATTTCAAAATGGAATGGATATTTTTCTTAACAAATGTAAATATAATCTTTCAAAATAATTTCTCATCAATGATTAAATCCTTTGATGTGAATTAAGATTTAATATGGATATTCTCTAGTTATATAATACTTATTCATTATATGTATGTCTAATGATTATAATGAAAATACTATTATGAAATCCATTCCTTTTCTATGACTTAATATATAATGATATTATTTTGAAACCAATTTTCTTCTCATTATCCCTGATATGTTGGATGACTTATGATCTTCTGCAAACTTTTGTTTGATTTCAATTATATGACTTGTGAGATCTATACCTCCCTCCAATGCATTGCATAAATATTGAAATATCATGAGATCAATTTTTATGGGAATGGGGAATGAACCTTGTTCAGTTAAGGAATATGTCTACTAGGATAGTACTATTTTTAATCCTTGAATACTACGATTTTTTAAAGAGTGAAAATATTCAACTATGATATATTTGGAAATAGTAATTGACATGTATGGAAATTTTATTCTATAATTATTTTTATTTAATAAATCTATGTATTATTCCAATTAATATCACTCATGGATTATATTATTTATAACTTTATGATAATTATCTTGTGAAAGGACAATATTTATTCCATCACTCATGATTATGATCTTTGATACACATGGTATGGTTTTCAAATTTTATTCTCATGTATTATACAATCATGTTGATGTTATGTTTATGTGATTATTGATATCTCCCATTTTTTCCTTAATAATAATTATATATTACCCTTTATTATGTTTTTTATCCACATGTTAGGAAGAAAGGTAATATCTATGATATTTCTATTATGGGATCCAGTTATGATGATCATAGTTGGTGATGATGTGGTTCACCAATGAATATGTTTTTATGTGACAAGGTTTCTTGAGATACTGGACCTATAAAATTTCTATGTGGTTCATTATTTTATTCAAGGAATATTAACCATTTACGATGTGATATATATGAATTAAATGTGTGGGAAAATATAGTTAATATAAAATAAAGGATTAGTTAGAATTTGAAAAAATAGTATGATAATATATTATTGAAGACTATAAGGATAAGTCTAGGTATCGGAAAATATCATAGAATTTTGGTGAAGGATACGTATCATGGCTTCATTGAAATATAATCCCCATAATAATACTAAATTTTTATTTGGATATAGCCATGTTTTACATAGGGTTTATATAATTGAAAAGAATTCATTCATCTTTGACTGAATCATCACCTTTTTTATGAAAAATCACCTTTTTTCACACATGGTATGACACTCTTGGGTGATCTGTTTGTGAAATTCAATAACCCATTATTGTAAAATTTCGGGTTGAATGGATTGACAATCATCTATGGAAAATCCATCCAAGTAAGACACTTTTATGTAGACTTGGGACATCTATGGTTGGATTTAGTTTTCCTAAAAAGGGATTTCAATGTTCTAAGGCGTGTTTTACATCCAGAACTTTTGGATGAAAATGACAATGCCATCCTTGAGGGATAATTTAATGTGTAATTCGGCCTCAATGGAAGTATTGTTTACAAAAATTAATGTTATTGAGCTGGGGGTTTTCATAGGTCTTATGGATCAAAAATCTACAATAGAAAAATACTTATGTGTGGGACAATTTAGTGTGGGCTCATTGTTTGTCTTATATAACCATCATGGAGTATTTGATTAAATGATGAATATGAATAACCAAAGATAAACCAAAGAATTCATAGATTGAGTATAATGTGTCATAATTTATCCATCCTATTAATTTCTAATTCAGTATTAGTGGTTACCCACTATGATTAATATTTCTCACTAAACAGTATTGTTTTCAATAAATGGATTGAACATGAAGAAAATATGCAAACATTTAATATATGTATAATCTGTTGACTATGAGAAACAAAATGGGACATAAAATGATTTGAAATATATTGTGATTACAAAAAATTTCATGTCAATATATGTTATTAACAAAGTGTATGTTAACCAAATAACAGAATCAACAAAGAAGATAGTGATAGAGTTTTTTTAGAGTTTTGTTGGTGGAGAAAATTAATTAAATAAGGGTAAACATCCTTATTTTAAAAAATGATGAAGGTGAATCCCATGAATCTAAATCGACAAAATTGTAAAAAGATTAATTGGTAGGAAATAATTGAATAAAGAAACAAATTTCCATGATAAAATTAAATTAAATATGGAAGTAAATATGTATCATAAAATGGATACATTAATAGATTTCCGTCTTAAATATGTGGACCCTAGGAATTATCTAAGTTGATTCCCATTTCAAAAGGGTTACCCCTTGACAAATAAATGACCTATATCATGTTGTATTTATAAATAAATCATCATATAAGAATATTATTAATGATGAAATTGATATTATCTTTAAAATGTATTAGATTTATTAATAACAAAACCCACATCAATTTTCAGGTGTGGTATAGAAATTGTTAATATATAGTGATACTAATTTATCTTACTAATGACTCCACTATATTCATTGATTCAATTAATAATATATTTATATATTACTATGATTAATTTGTAGTAATATATATACAATATAATGTTATATAACCAATGTGGCAGAATGTACATGGATATTATTTGAGAAATGTGTCGAATACCATAAAGAAAGAGAATTTGAATAAATAATTATCACGTGTCAATTTTTGTTTTAAAATGTAACATTTTTGGGTCTTATAATCACAAGAGAGGGTATATCATTGGATCCATTAAATGAAAAATTTATTTAATTTTGGCCAATAACAACAACATTGATTGATGTTCAATGTATTATTGGCTTATTAGGATATTATTAATGATTTTTGGATAATTTATCAAAACTATCTAATCCACACACCATGTTAAGTCAAAAGGGAGACAAGTACCTTTTGAAAGATGTATGTGAATAAAATTTCCTGAAACTAAATAGAATGTATGTAAGTTAACCTATGATTATGTTACCCAATAGTGTATAAGATTTTCTAATCTATAAGGATTCATTTATGATTGGACTAGGATGAGTTTTCATAAAAAATTGGTTATATCTTTTGAATCATGATAATTGATTTTTCATGATCAAATTTACCCAACTCATGATTTGGAGAAAGCGATGATAAGTTTTTAGTTAAAGATATAAATGTATCTTCTTTATGGAAAATGGTGTGATATATACATTAATCATAAAAGTTCAAAGTGTAATTTCACACTCATAAAATTGAATATTCATCGGAGGAGATGAATGGGGATGATTATAGCTTATTATGGATCAATACACTGCCACACTTGAATGAAAATGGTCATTTTTTTAATAAAAGGTCTAAAAAATTCTCTACAACTCATTGAGTTTGAAAATGATGAATCAAAGTGGGTCTCACTAAATAATATTCTTATAGTCTTTAGGTAATGATCCATCCCAAAAATATAATTTCAGATTCTCAATGGTAATCCTCTTGATAGAAAGTGTATTTTCTTCAAAATTTACATTTCATCAAATGTGACACACCTAGATCTCCTGATTAACCAAAATTATACAACTTCTGAATAGATAACTCTGCATCGAGGGGTACCTACCATGTCCATGAATGAATCCCTCTAACATCGTAGAATCACAATCAAAATTAGTGATCTACATATTTTAATGTTTACATAAAAGAGACTAATCAACAAAGCCCATGGCTCCACCTCTAAGGAATTCCCAATCTAATGAAAAAATGAAATCCATCTACTCCAAGACACCATATTCCATCATCAAATCACTGCCACACATCTTCATTTAGAAGAATGATCCGTAAAAATTTTCTTTAAACCCTGTGACTGGATACTTCCATTGAATACACCTACATTGGTTACCTATTCCATTCTATAAAGAAATTTAAAGGCAAGGGAGTAGCCCTTTATGGGAAGCAGTAGATAACCATCCAGGAAATGAGGCACTAATTTCAACAACCAAAAGTTTAAGACATACATGTAAGAGTTTATGAACCATTTTATCACATTATATTACCTAATTAAGATCCTTATAAAGCATCAATCACACTATTAAAAAATATATTCCCACTATTTTTTCCTCAAATTGTGTATAGGCACTGTAAACCATGTTAATGGTCATTTAATGAATTGTTTCATAATCTACTTGGATATTCAGGGTATTTCCTATATCATATCATACATTCATCAACCAGAATCCCTTGAAGAATAAGTAAAACAATAATTATTTTTGTTGGGGAACATTTCAGTGACATGTGGAGGCTAGGAAAACCCATGTTTTATATACATTCTCATCTTTATAGATAAAATTGTTTCTTTGTCTCTAAACTGATGAAATTAATTTTTCATGGAATCACCATTCACCAAAGAGTCATCCCCCATTTTTTTGATTTAGTTAATGAATTTTTAAATTTTCTATAATCCCTTATATTCATTTTCCCTGCATAAAAAATCTAAATATCTCAACTATTTGGATCCTCCATTAAGGAAATAAATAGATACACATCCTTATTTTATTTATTTAAAATATCATTGAAAAATATTGTGTACTGGTAGCTTCTATATAGCAATGATTTTATATTGGATAACCCATGAAAAATATGTCATTGTCTATCCAATTAGTTATCCGACAAATTATTTCCCTATGTCGATCACCGATTGTGTTTTATCATCCAATACCTCCTTGTGATTATTCATACAATGACTGAGCCATGATAGCCATTAGGAACATCTTATCTAGTTGTCCATCTATCCACATATCTATTACACATAAATATGACCCATTAATATTTTCTTTTAAAAATATCCCATGTCGATTTTTTGGGCATTGCATGTATGCTCTCCTCATCACTCTGAAGATCAATCCCAACATTATCTATTTGGAATGAAAATCATTTCTAGGTGGCCTAATGACATCTCCCAATTTGGTTTGTATCCCATATAAAATTATTCATAATCATATAAATCTATTAGATTTTCCCCTTTTGTTGTCTAACTATAAATATAATATTCATTAGAATTGAAGTAAGTACACAATATATAGTAGTAATTCTCCCTTGAATGGATAGAATTTTTTTTCCTATTATGAATCATACAAATAATCCAATTTAAAATATTATTAAATAATTATTTTCAGGATATTGTATTTGAAATTTGATTTCTAGGATTCAGTATTGGGAGATAATGCATATGTATGCTTAATTTGTCTTGAATATTCTTACTTTTCCTCACTGAACATTTTATTCATATAAACTCACTTCCCATCCTTTGATTAAACAATTTACCACTCAGATTACCATACATTTCAATTATTTTCTTTAACCCCTCATGTGATGTTTTCCTACCATTAAGAAACAATATCATGTCATCAACATACATTAGGTTAGATATAATTCAACTTCCAAACCTATTATTCAATGGTTTGATCCTCCATGTTACATATTTCTGATAACATTTTTTTTAAGATTTTTTGTGAGAAAATCATTAGTTTGAGATAATGAATTTCCTTACCTGACACTGTAGATTGATTCGTAGAAGTCCAAATTCATACCCATCAGAGAAGTAGTTATATAAGGGGAATAATAGATTCTAAATAATATATCACAAAAAAACTTAAATACAATGTTACACTTTATATTTAAGATGAAACACAATTCCAATATATAAAAAAATTATCCACATCAACTTTTATCCAGGTATTTTTTTTGAATTATTTCATTATTAGATCATCCACCATTTCGTGTGAAATTATTATGGATTGTTGAATGATCCTCCAATTCACAAAATCATGTTTTACCATAGATATAATCATGTGAATAATATCACTAATCCACTTGTTGATATGGTCTGAAAGGATTTTTTAATTAAAATTTCATAAAAAATCTGATTATATTGATTCAAAGAACTGAGATCTTTCACTTAAGAATCATACCCACCCTTGAAGAATAAAATGATCTGATAAGTATTCCACTTATTTAATAGTTTTTAAAAACAGATATAACATTATTTTTAATAACATATCATGTTCTTATAATGAAGGAACCGTGAAAAGAATCTAGGTCTAGTTAACTCTCCATCATCTCAATGAAAATAAAGTCTTTTATTTCATCTTCAACCATGGGACCTTTTAGAATACCATTCTCCAGATTAGTCTAATGCCTTAGTATGAAAATCATAAAATATTCTTCATTAGTATCCCTATTTTGGTAGAAAATCATGGTCCTATTTGGACAACCTAACAATTTTTCTATAAACTCCAAAGATTTCATCCTAGTGACAAGAACGCCTAAAGTGAAAGATCCATCCTCAATGAGTATGTTGAGTTGTTTGACAACATTACATTACATCAAGAACTATTGTATTTAGATTTCCATATTTTTGTCATAAATACATTGATTTATCATTGTAATTCTTCTGAATGTTAATCACTTTTAAATTTAATAAATTATGTTTTTAGGTTACAATAATGAACATGTATACATTAAACATATCCTTGATTCTCTCCCATAATTTCTCTATTCATAATTTCATACCTTCCAGATTAACATTTCCTTTTTTATGTTATGGAAATAAGATTAAATATCACATTTCACTCATTGCAACCGCTTATTCATCTAATTCACTGAAATATTACTCTTCATCTGATTTGATGCCCTTTTGATAATTGGAAAATGATGTTCCATCTTGTTCTAGTTACACATGTATTAAAATATTTTCATACTAAAGTCTCCTCTATTTATATCTACCAGTAATGAGAAATGGTCAAAGGCATAACTACTGTGGGGTGTTGCAATTTTCATCCCAAAATATTCAAGAAATTGTAGATTTGAGAGGCACCAATCAAGTCATCATGATATTATTTCATTCCCTTTTGAATTATTACACCACATTTATTTTCATCCACATATACCCAAATCTATAAGACCATTTTCTATCGTGAACTTGTTGAATTCATGTATTGATTTCTTAGAGAAAACCAATCCTCCTAAAATTTTTGAAACTTCATCAAATGAATTAAAATCTACTAAGATAATCCTGTTGGAACCATCAGGATGAAATAATGATAGATTCGTCCATAAATTCAATATATAACAAGCATCAATTTTTTTAGAAAATAGAGAAATGCAATGAATTGAGGCCCTATGGGTGATTTTTGTGGTTATGTAATGTGTGGATGATTCAATAATAATCCATAATATTCCATATCTCTAAAATACCCATATATGATTATTTTTAGGTGAATCATATAGGTACTCACTAAAATAAAATCTCTATGTGATAGATGATATCTAGTCAAAACATTTTTGGGTTCTAAAACCATTACAACAGATTATCAATGGTGATGAGACACAATGACAAGTGATGACTCCTTCAATCACACATAAAACCCATAAACATTACATATGATAATGGATACCATTAAATTAGATATGGATTGATCACATGTCCTATAAGACTTTATTTCGATGATTAATTGTTGAAAGAATCTTCTCATGCAATGTACTGATTGATACAACCACTACATATATCCATGGGGTCATTTTTGATTTTATTCACAATCTATACACCTATATGGGACCTATACTACACACATATTTTGTCCTTACCTAGTAATGTAACTCTATAAAATGAAGCACCATTTTGAACATGATATGCCAATTGAGCCCTATCTAAGAATATAGAAACAATAATTAGACTCTATGGTGTCTTTTTAAATGATATAATTTATTTCTTCACCCTTTTTGGCGTACTATATATTGAAAGAAAATCCATAAAATTAATATTAGGACAGATCTTTGAGTCATTAAGGAAATATGTCTAAAGGGCTAGTGTTTAAAATCAATAAATTAATAAAAAAATTTGTATTAATGGACCAAAAAAAGGATTGAGACATCGAGGATTCATAGGGATGTGCGATGGATGGGGCCAAGTTATATGAAAAATTAACAATGAAATTTTCAGAGAATGAGATAAGCATGTGAAGTAGATTTTCATCGTCTGATAAGACCACATTAATTGTATTTAATAAAAAATAGATACTGGAGAAATAATATCACAATAAACATATCTAGAAACATCCATACAGAAGGATTAGATTCCCCTAGATAAGACAGACCCGGTAAATTGAACATGTCATTAGAAAATGATACAACAACCATTTCTTATCTTGAACCCAATCTTTGACCTTATAAAGGAATCAAATGAATTTCCATACATAAAACACCTACAATGGGTATGGAATATCTTTGTAATAAACCATTATCCACCATAAAAATGAATCACGCACACTGACAAGACATTCTCATGAATATTTGTAGTTATATTTACTAAGAAGAAAATCTAGGATTATCCTTATCCTGAAAACGTCATGTATTCTCATCCGTGGACAGGAAAAACCCCAAAACATTTCCCCTGGAGTAAATAATGGTCTGGTAATTAAGTGTTAATGGGAGTCCTAATAACAACATCTTGAAAATATCCATTATTGATTCTACATCATAATGTTCATATGAGGACCATATAGAAAGAAAAATCATTAGGCACCACATCGTTGCTCCGATAAGGGCAATATATTCATAAATTCATCTCTATAGAATATATGAAAAAAAAATCCATAGATAGAAATAAAAAACACTATATCCCGCATGTTTATACCATAAGTGTTCATGAATGTTATTATGTCCAATAATAATGTATTTTACATTCAAAACCACTCCACTAGTGAAATTTCATTGTAGTATGATGTGTTATTGAGGGCATCCATTGACATATCCACTATATATAAACCATTCACCATTTCATCATAATGGGTAGGAAGTTTGATTTTTGGAATTGTTGGTACGATGACACTGAAAATTGAAGCCAACAGACCAACAACCCAATCCCTAACGTATTGGACCATTGGGTATTTGTCATGATTTAGATTTTTATCTAAGCCCGTCGGTAGGATCATTCTAGCTTCAAGTGGGATATATGGAATCACTAGATATGTAGTCGTATAATTTACAATCACGGTTGAAGAATCCATACATCTTTTTTTAATCATTCCCTTTTATTGTAAATAAGTTGTCTCATGTATTGTTTCAAAATGAACATGTTCTATTTTATATAATTATGATAAATAAGATCCAATATTTTTTGTTTAACAATGGATTTATTTGGAACATTGGAGTATAAGGTAGAAATATTATATTTATAGAATAAGTGTTCAAAAGTATATCATTGTGAATATTAAAAAGTCTCATAAGAATGAAGTATAAAAATATAAGAGAGTTAGAATTGTAACTATTTTTATCCATTACCATGATAGAAAGATAATTTTTAGGAACCATGTATGAGTTACTTATGTAATATAATTGAGGATGGAGCTATTATGGGATGCAAAAAACCTCCATTTTCCATTCTTATTAGAAGTATAAATCTACCAGGTTATATGAAGAAGTATTTATCATGGGAGAGAGAAATTGTATACAGTTTTCGTCATGATACATGATATTTCGTCAAGTTAATTATCATAGACAAAAGTATAATTTTATTTTATAACCATTACCAAAATTAGAATAATATTGAAAAAATATTTCCATTGTTATTTTGGACACCCAAAAAAAAACAAAATAGAACAAGGGTATATTGGTAGATGTTGATCTCCATAAGAAGGAAGTACACTTCATTTATATTATAGAATATTTACCTATAGTTTATATTTTTAAAATATATGTTATTATTGTTGTATGGTCTCTTGGTGTGTCAAATTTGGTTATATCTGATTATGATAATAGTTTTTACATTGAATTTTTGGTCAATCCCTTAGTATAATCTTGATTGAAAATATTGGTTTGGCACTACATATCATCTTATGATAGATGCTCAATCCGAGAGAATAATTAAAACCCTAGAGGATATTCTTTTTAAATGGATTTAGTAGGTTTTTTTTATCATCACCTTCATGTAGATGAGTTTTCTAACAGGAATAACTTTCAGTCAAAAATTCATATGGACACTTATGAATACATATATGGAACTAATTATATAACTCTAATTTATTGGGATGGTTTCGGAGGGGGAATTCCATTTCGACCAGTGCTACATTAAAAAATGGTAGTGGTTGTTAAATGCATTCATTGACATATAATGGATTCACCTTGTGAATAAAAATATTATTATAATAAACATAAAAATGATCAAATATTTTTAGTGGTTTAGAAGGATTTTTTGTCAATATATCCACATAATAATGTAATTAGGTTTAGAAATATTGTTAATCTAATCTATATGTATATTTTACCTTTTAGGATTATTTTTTGTGTAGTGAAATTTTCTTATCACATACACCAAACCACTCTAAATTCCCCGACAGGTTCAATGTATCTCTCCTGAGAAAGTAAAAAACGTGATCCTTCACATGTATGAAAATCAGAATATATACCACCTGATTATGATCTTATCTATGTAGGACCACAAGTTGAGAGTCTATATCATAAATATAAGGTTCTACTAAACACGACCAATCACATAGTCATTGTTATGTGGATACCCCACAAATTTGTATAAGTTCAGTGGGAACATGAAGATATAATGAGGTACAAGTATTATCTTTTATTTGTATAAGTGTGATATTATTTCAACTATGAATATTATTTTATGGGATATATTATATAACACCTTTAATGTTTATGAAATATTTTTTTCCATGTAGATCTAATTTCATTGATATCATTTATTACACGCAACACAATGCTTTAACAAACAGAAATATATTTTTAATATTTTTATTAAACATTAACCTTATAAACTCAACATTAAACTATATGATATTAATATAAATATTTTTTTTTAAATTTATTTATTGTTTTTTGATAAATAAGTTTTTCTTAATTAGTACATAATTTTTTATAAAGACTCTATACTCATTGAAAATACATTTCATCTAAAAATATTATTTCGAATTGTGCTCAAATTATAAAATTAATTTTCCATAATTTTAAAACATTGATTGGAAAAATGAATTCTATTTTATAGAATAAATATGGGTAAATAATATTAAGTTGAATAATTTAGAATTTTCTAAAAAGTTTAATTTTTTGATTAATAGAGGAAATATAATATTTTTAAAAAAAAATGGTATTTTGTTTATTTCATTAACAACTTCCATTATGTTTTGATAATGTAGTAATAAAGAAATTAGTGTAATTATATTATTATTAATTTAATTTTTTTAATTATAATTATTTTTATAATTATTTTCTATAGAAAAACATTTAATACTTATTAAGATGATTTGTTTTGGAAACAGCTTTTTCATCGAGTCTATTCATTTATATTTAAATTATGTTTTCCCACATAAATAAATATAATTTAGTAAAATTTATAAAATATTTTTAATCATAAATATAAATAATATATAAATGATGAAATTATTTTTTGGTTATAAAAATACTTGATATAGTGAAAATACTATAAATTAATTATTATTGTTAATGTTAAACGAGATTTACTGAGCGGTTAAACAAAAAACTAATGATATTTTTTCAAATAATCCTTATTTAAATCTTATTTTATGTCAATATTTAGAATATATCTTATCCTTATATCGAATATATGTTCATTTTTGCATATAAATTACTTTATCATTCTCGGTTTTTTGGAAAATTTTCATTTAATTTTCAAGAAGACCCCCGCCACTAGTTATAAACTGACACCCCAATTCTGATCCTATCCTCACGTTAATATAATTTATTAATCTAATACATACCCAAAATCATTTACTACTTTCCTAAATAATTAATAGGGGCCTTATCTTAATCTATAAACTATCTATTGAATGATTTATGTGTAAACATAAATGGGTTCTCTGAAGAAAAGGTATTGGTGTCACCCACCTATTTTCGTTTTATTTCATTTTCATCCACCATAAAATCATCTTAAAATAGATTAATATAATAACTTATTTTTATCACATGTATATATATTTAATTTTTTTAATTTAATAACCTATATACATGTCATCTTACACCAAATTGGAAAGGAAACTCTGCATCTTGTGTTTGACAAATTGCTGCCTTGCAAATAGATGTAATACATTTTCCATCACCGTATCTCACAGGTGAGAATAATTTTCGATTTATAGTATATATATATATTATTTATGTAACAATTATAACTCTATAATTTATATATCACATATATCTTATTACCTTCCAATCTGTTATAAAACATTAACATAGCCCATTTGTAGGTGTGGACTATCACCTCCAAAATTTATATGTTACATTATTCATTATAAATATATGGTAATATGATATTATTTTAAGAATATATATTATTTAGAAATAATTCAATAAATTTGAATTAATTTTTACCATTCTTTCATTCAATTAATCTTTAAAATAGAAACAAATTCTATGCATTTGAATGACTTATCGTATCAATGAATGGTGAAATTTATTTTAAAATCTATAAAATTTATACATGAATATAAACATGAATATAATGAATATATATTATAATTATATTATGATTGAAATTTAATATATCATGGAAACATAATCAATTTATAAATAACCATACCACTCAACTGAATCATATATGAAAAATGATGTAGTTACCACCTAGATTATTGATTTCAATTTATAATTATTAATGAAAGTGTTATAAGAGTTTATAAGTAAATAATATATGATATGATAAATATGATTACAATTATCGAATATATTTATTTAAAACCTATATATATATATCAATAAATTATATTATGATGTAATGTGTATGAAAAATGTAGAGACTTTAGGTATATGATTTTTGTCTCACATTTAGTTCATAGGAACAAATTCCATATTAACAACCTATTTCATTTATTTTGTTTATATATTTTCCATGAATATATTTTATAATTAATCTCTTAAACTATATTGGAATATAAATAAATATATATAGATATATATACAAAAATATTTATTTTATCGGGATTATGATTAACTATTTACCAAATTGTTCAAGGTTTTATGTTACAATATCGTTGTCCAACTGTATTGTTTTTGATTAAGTATATTGTGGGAAAATATTATTTTATATCTCCCAAAAACCAGAATAATTTTAATCTATTATTTTATTTTTTATATATTAAATGTTTCCCTTTAATTTTCCAATCATAATGTACTCAATATACAAAAAATGTTTTTTTAAATTTAGAAAATTTTTATCTCATCATTTGAAAATAAATTTTTATTAATGGCCATGTTTTATAAAATAACTTTATGATATATTTTTATCTTATGAAATTATTTTTTAAATAAATATTTACCCTGGTTTTAAGTTTTTAATAAATAATTTAAAAGGAATATTCTCATCTTTTTAGGAAAATGTACTTTTCACATTTTACCAAAAACTATTAGGGAATCATTATTTTATAATGTGTGACAAGAAGAGTATTTATCTAGAATCATGATCGGTTAATTATTTAACAAATCATCTACAAATTTGTATTTTTATTTTAAAAAATATTTTCATCATATTTTTTATTTTAAATAATTTATTTCATAGTAGAAATAATATTTTCCTAATGATATATTCCAAGTGATCATTCTGTATCCATTTCCATCTAATATGACATCCACTTATTTTATATAATATTTAATGGTAATATAATCAAATGATAACATCTTTATTTTTACTCTAGATGACTAATTTTTATGATAATATGATGTTTATGTAACACATTCATTTTTCTAGGTTATACTATAATGTAATGATTATGAAATCCATTTCCATTTCATGGGTAATGACATGTTGAATTATTTATGATCATGTGAACACATATATATGATTTTCATTATATGATGGTTGTGACCTATACCTATCTGCAATTACTAGGTTAAATATTGATATCTCAAGAGATAAAATGAAATGGAATAGGGAGTGAAACTTGCTATATTAGTGAATTTGTCTACATTGAGAGTCTTGGGAGTGATCCTTGATTATATTGATGGTTTTGGGAGTGATTCCAATTCACTATGATAGACTTGGAAAAGATACTTGACAACTGTAGAAATTATTTTCTATTCACATACATGTTCCACAAATCTATATATTATTCCAATTTCATGTTCTCAAGGATAATTATTTTTCATTTGTTTTTTAGTCATTTCTTATTAACATACTTAGCTTATTCATTTACAACATCTTATGATCTATGATATGTATATTATAGTTTTCAGATGTTATTATCATGCTATCATACCCTTCTTCTAATGTTAGTCATATATTACTTTGATAAATCAATTTCTTACCCATACTATGAATAATACATCAACATTTCTTATGATTTATTTCTCCAGGTTATAAAGACAATTATAATTTCAGATACTTATATGATGGGTTCTATGTATGTCGTAATAAGTTGAAGATGATTTAGTTCACTAATGAACTAGTTATTAATATGTACATGTTTCCAAATATACTTGAACTATATTATTTTAGTGTGGATATTTTTTTATGTCGTGAATATTCATCTATTATGATGTGATACCTATATATGAAAAATATAGGTCGATATAGTTATTATCAGAGAAATATTTAGTTAATCATTAGAAACAAGAGAAAAGAAAAACTAGTGAGATCCTTATGAATATTTCAAAGTATTCAAAAAACACGTAGAATTAAAATAAATTTATGAATTAGTAGTTTCAATGAAATTAAATCCCTATATAGATAGTACTAGTGGATGTAGATTTGGCATAGTTTTTCCTTGGGGTATTAACACATAAACAGGAACATTGGTCTTTGAGTAAATTGTGACCTGGTGTCTAAAAGTATTACATGATTTATAAATTATTTAACACTTTAGGGTGATATTTTTTAAAAAAATTCATAAAAATATTTATGAATCATTATAATGGATTTGAATATATTATAACCATTAATTACTATAACCCCCTGATGTTTTTTGAAATACTTTTTTTGGATTAAAATAAAATTATTTATAATTTAAATTTCATGAAAAACAGAAAATAGTTTTTTATAATTTTTCTTTATAAAACATACTAATCATGCACTAAATTCAAAAATACAATTATCTTGTGGAAGACCTAACACTGAAGCTATATTTTGTTCCATGAAAGATTGAGTTTCCTTGATGGATTTCATAACAAGCTAGATCGAGCTTTAATAAAAACTGATATTTTATTAAAATTATTATTTTCTTATATAAAAATATATTAACAAGATATTATGTTAAATGTTAAGAATCATAAATAAATAACTTAGGGAAATTAATGTTTCAATTCATTGGTTAAAAGTTAATTAGATATGACTATAATGACCAAATGAATATAACGGGAATGTTTATTTTAATAAACTAATTTTATTATCAAAAACAAATATTATCCTAATAAATTAAAAAAATTATTATTAGGGGATTATATTAATCAAATAAAAATTTTATATATTCCATAAAATATTTTTTTTATATTCTTCTCAAATATTTATTTGGCGTAAGACCGAAACAAATCCAAAATTGGACATAAAAACCGATATTTTTATAAATGTAGTATTATGACCTTTTAATTAAGAACATATTTTAAATCAATATTTTATAATATTTATAAATTTTATATTTAAAAATAAATATAATTTTTTTAATTAATCATAAAAATTAGTTTGGGTAAATTTTTGGTTCTTTTCTATGTGGTTTAATTTTTTTTATGTATATTTAAAAATACTGAATTTTATATAAAAGCAAATTTTCATCTAATATATTTTTATGGTAAAATTAAATTTATAATTGGGTATCATTTATACTTATAAATAAATATAAACAAATTAATTTAATATTTGTAATTGCTATAAATTTTACTTTGAGAGTAGATTTGAAAACATAACAAACATTTAAAAAAACTTTACATTAATAATCCACATTGATATCCTGCCTCTGAGATTAAATTTAAATTCATTTTATAAAATAATTTGATTTTAATTTGAAAAAAATGTATTACATTTTTTATATAAATATAATTTATAATTTATAATAACATAACTTTTTTTATAAAGACAAATTAGTGCATTTTATAAAAATTAAATATAATGTTTAAAAGGAAAATTAGCTTCATAATGGACTAAACCTAAAACATTAGGGAAACAATGACCTAGAAGCTTTTATAATACCCCTTTTTTATTTTTAGACACTATATTCCCTTAATAATAATTTATACTATTATTGGAGACAATAAACAAGGAAAATACATTAATGGAATTCCCTTTTCTAAAATTTACAAGAATATAACTCCTCGAATATATAATGGCACCCACCCCTCCCCCTTATTAGCACCTTTCGAGCCATTTTCTACAACCATCATCTTATTAATTATCCTCAAAAAATTATTAACTTAATAATATAATCCTACAGTTTTTAATAAATCCATCAATGTAATCCCAATGGTGCAAAACAAAAAGAGTTTCCCAATGAATATGTAACATCAATCCTCAAACTCCATTATATTAATTACATTCTACACAACCTAAAATATTCATATTAAGGATCATATTCTAACATAATTATACTGGGAATTTTGATATGTTTTATATATAAGGGCAAAACTACTCTTACTCACACATCCATCTAATTGGATATGAACTTAATATTGTTATGTCTGATGAACTATAACATCATGAAATAACATCATCCATATTTCCTTTACCACCACTGATGGTTGGTAATTATGATGGAAAATATATTTTTAAATGATATATATGATGTATTTATACTTACGTTACTATTATATAAAAAATACATTTAATATTTATTTTTTAAAACAATCATTACGTCTTTTGATGAAGTGTGGACAAATGCCTCCACAATGCGATGTGATTCATTTACAGTTTACATAGAATGTATTGAGGATGTGTTTATTTGATATATATTATTTATACTACATATTAATTATAATATAATGATATTATATATATTTAAATATTTTTATATCATTTACATTCATTCTTTTAATACAACAATAAAACAGAAGCAATATTCATTCATACGTACATCCTACTATCACAATGAACGGTGTATTTAATTTAATATATCTATAATTTATAAATTAATATAAATATATATATAATTAATTTATATGATATATAATCCCTTTTAAATTTATATATAATTAATTCATTATCTAATTATGGGGATCAATAATAACAAGTCCAAACACATACAATAAACAAAACTGTTATTTCCAAAAACAATACATTAACAAGGAATTGTTAGAAAATATGTATTATAAAGTCATTATTGAAACATATATTTTATTTTATAATTTTTTTTATTAATTTGATGTATTATAATTAACATATAATTATTATTCAAGTGGTTTTAAGATGTAAAAATGAATAAAATATATAATTTAATGGAATCTCATCACTCCTTTTATTTCCGTGAGATACAAGCGATATAAACCACTTGATTATTTTTTGTAGTGTATATAATTACCAATGAGATGTTATGTATATAATTAAATTTATTTAATGATATTAATATAGTTAATATATGTTATTCCTTCATATAGATCAAGGTTATAATGTTACTCATGTTGTAAGGGTTTTCTCATCTCACTATAAATTTATATAACACCAAAGGAATTATCACCTCCACTTTTATTAGGTATGGTGTGTATAATTCACATGGATGTATTATTTTTTATTATAATTAAATTTATGGGTATTTATATATCAATTTTATGATATTTCTTTCATGTGGATTGAGTTTCATATGATACCAAAATGGTGATTTAATATGGTCTCAATTTTCCCTCTTTAAGACACATTCTAGTTATTCACATGTGATCTTCAAAGAGGTGTTTGAATGAAAATGTTAAATTTTATCCCATGAATCTATATATATCCTTGATATTTTTTTCATTATGTAATTATATTTTTTTTTGTGTTTATGATTTGAAGTTAATAATTAGTAAGATTTTATAGCAACAATCTGATTATTTATCGAGATTTTTTATTATAATGAATTCACTGAAAGAGACATATGATCAAACCTTCGATAACAATAATGAATTTAATTAAACTGTATTTATTCATGTTATATTCATGTATTATTACCATTTATCACTCTCTTTTACTTAAAATAGTTACGAAATTTTATTTACTGCAATCCGAATTTACCTATCCTTTTGGTCAAAAATCTATACTCCTTCACAAACATGTTTTGTAAAGAAATTTTCAAAAAACATTTGTTTTCCATTGTCGTATGATTTTGAAAAAGACATTTTAACCATCTTTTACCTTTTAAGAAAATTATTAACAAGGAATATTCTAGTTATTCTTTGATAAAATAACCTTTCTAAACTTTTTAATGTGCCAAGACACTATTCAAAATATATTGACATACCCACTATCATGACCCTCATTTCCTTGATTCTCCCATTTTAATATTACATGGTCAATTTTTATAGAAATCTAATTCCACAAATTTGTTAAATTATTTGATTTTAAAAATTATTTTCAATGAGAAATTTTCATTCAATAAAGATTAATGTTTATAATGTGTTTTCAATGAATTTCAAAGATTCATTTACATGTTATCAAAATGTAGTTTTCAATGAAAAATGAATTCAATTGTTTCAAATGTTCTATTTTTAGTTTTCAATGTATTTTCAATTAAAGAGTTTTTCAAATTGTTTTCCAAGATTCCTTGATATGTTTTCATATTTATTTTCATGAAAACGGTTTTTAAAAATGTTTTATGGTTTAAAATAAATGTTTCAAATAAAATTTATAATTTTCACCATTCAATATTTTTTTAAATTTCTTTACTAATTCAATCATTCATATGATGGATCATGTTGGTATTAATCCTGACTTTCTAGGGAAGTGATCAACATTACCAATAATATTCGTTATTTGAATGCATACTCTATAGATGTCATGACTTTTATGAAACCAATTACTCTTTTATGGTTTCTATTCTAATAAATACTTCACATTTTTATGCCTTTTTTCTTTCATTTAATGATTAATAATCATGTAACATTTTCATATATTATGATACTATTTCATGTTAAATTTCATATCATGGGTTGTGATATGATTGTTTGTGTTCTTATGGAACAAATATATATTTTTTTAATTTTTTGGTGTGTATAACATTTATATCCCTCTAATGAATTGTAAAAGGGTAAATGTTATATGTGATCAAGGGCTACATGGGTTACAACTGAACCCCCAAAAAAATAAGGTACATGTGTTGTATCCCAATAGTATAAATATATAGGTTCATGTGTTGTATCCCAATACCAAAAATAATAGGGTACAAAGGTTGTTATCCTAACACCAATGTAGACCCATGGGTTCATAGTCCAAGCCCCACATGTTATGAAGTACTTTCTTATTATCCTTGTCATAAGAATATCTATCTTTATTTGTATGCCAAAAATTTCAGGTATTACTCATATATTGTTCTTTCGTGGCATATGATATTGATCTCCTTGTGATTCCAGTCTTATTAACTACCAATATTTATTCCATGATTCATGTTTATGATATTTTATTTGTAGGGTATTATCTTATAATGGTACTATTATGTTATCATACTCATATTATCATATTAATTAATATATAACTCCCATTTTTACATTCACTGATAATTTGAACTCGCCACTTTTTTTTATTACATAACTAGGTTATGAAGATATTGTATTATTTATGATATATATACGAATGGTTCTAGTCTTAGAGAACCTAGTGGGAGATAATAAAGATCACATATGTTCAATTGTATATATTTCCATGATTCTAAAGTCAATAAACTAATACGGTGCTTGGGAATCTATTTAGGAAATTTATTAAGTATTCCAAAAAATATAATGAAATTTTATTATATAAAAGTTTATGGTCTCTATAGATGGTATCATATCAAAAGATTACTTATCCTACAAAATCTAGGATGAGGAATAATTAGTGAGATCCTTAGGGATATTATTAAATATATGAGTATGTATCTATCTAGAGATAAGTATAAGGATAAGGAAAATTATTTTAAAATTTCATTGAATTACGGTATAGGATGGAGAAATTAGTTTCTTAAAAATAAATTCTTTTCAAGATACTAAAAGTGGGTGTGGTTATATAAAAGATGTTTATAGGAGTCACAACATCAACAAGGTATATTGGGCTTATTGTGGATAACTGTGTACATGCCAATAGGACTTACTATACCCAATGTTTAACACTCCTAGATGATTTTCATTAAGAATTCACTGACTCTTTGTGATCCATATTGAAGGATTTCAAAAAATAACATGATATGAGTATCCTAATATTAACCTAAGGTGCCCTCCATAAATGAACATATCATAATTAAGACATTATATAAGCGAGGTTTCATTACTATGTTTTTCCTCTCTATAAAAATTATTTATTACTCTATGATTTTTTTTATTTACTCGTTGGATGGAACCCAATGAAATTGTGTTAATTGTAATTGTGATGGAAATGTAACGATGGATTCCCTAACCAACCAAATTATATTTTATTTTGAGTAAATAAATTAAATTTCTTATTCTTAAATACCTTTAATATCTTTTGAATCATATTAGTCTTCAAAATGAATAAAGGATTGAAAAAATATGTGTTATGTCCTTCATGGGGAACCTTACACCTTCTATAAGTGGGTCTTTTTCTCTCTCTTTTCATGAACATTATAGCAGTACCACTAAAAATTTATTTTCCATTCTACTATTTATGAAACATGGGAAATAATTTTAGGTTGTTTATCTGTTCGTTGTTGACGTAGAAAATTTGGGGACTCTAATCAATGATATGATGAATATGGTTAGAATTGAATATATGAATTGGGAAATGGTCAAGAAGATATTAATTAATAATAATATTCGTCATGTTCTTCATATGAAGATGAAAAATTATTTCATTGAGTGGAATAAAATGGATGATAAATCTATTCGTACATACAAGGATAATTAGAAAAGATATCTGAGGTACACATGAAGATTTATCATCAAACCAAAAATTAAAGTCGATAGGTTCATCATTGACTTATATCAAAGTATCATAATTGAGTTGACCATAAAATCTTTTACTAGATATAATGATAATGTACATTGTTAAATAAAAGATGAAATGATGGTTTGAGTTACGTATCAATCTCATGGTTTTAACAAGAACCCTAAGATAGATTTCAAAGGACAATCTAAAAATTATGGATATATTGAAATAAGCCGTACATTTCATTATATTCATGGAAACAAGAATGGATGGAATTGTATTAATGGGAAAAGTTAAAATATTAAGTGTGGAAAGGAATTACAATATGTGGATGAATGTATAAGTTATCAGAATATGTTATATAATGGTGTCAAAATGATAAATATTACCCAAATGAACCTCATATGCATTAGTGTTTCAATTGTAGGTAGTCTGGGATATTTTCATAATGTTACCAATATACAAGGTTAATATAGTTTATTTGAACAAAAAAAAACATTGAATAAAAGTTAAAAAGTGAAAAAAAAATATTTAACATCAATGGATAATGTGTTCCTTGAAAATTAGGGAACTCTATATTGAGGAATTTCTAGTGGGATGTTTTTAAAAAACATCATCGAAAATCTTGTGGTAAATAATTTAGTGGAACTTGATATGAGTTAACCAATAACTACATATCCTTAAATAATGTTTATATTAATGAAGTCACATTTATTTTATAGATTTATAAGGATTAACAAAATCTTATAACAGAACTGTTTTCTTATGATAATAGCTTATTTAATGAATAAAGGGTGATTTATCATTCAAAGCATGTATGTTTTCTATAAGGATTTACTAAAATTTAACATATTAACATGTCTGAAGAGAATAAATGATGAAGGTATTCACATGATTGAATTTTGATGAAAAAAAATTGATACTCTATGACCTATGTGGGATCAATGATGATCAATGTTCGATAAATTTATTGACCTTATTTCTAATGTTTTCAATTTATATCATTTTGAAGGGTTACAGTGATAACCATTTTCCTAATAGTTTACATTAAATTTCAGATGTGGTTTTATTTATTTATGTGTTATCTCACCATATAATGATTTGTTAATATTGAATATCCTGATCTCAAAACATTGTGTTGATGGTTATTAATGATATAAGGGATGGATTATCATATATCTCATGATCTGTTATTACTGTAGGAATGAAAAATTCACCTTCCTTTTTATAGATTAATTTTAGTTGTAAATCGATCACGACAGAAAAATAGTTGGATTTTACTGATTAAATTAAGTATATATTCTAATGAAAATTATTCTTCATTAAGAAAAAGGATCCTGAAAACAAAAAATATTTCATTGTAGTTTTATTTCCAATAAATCAAATGGCCCCTTAGATCATCACATATATATGTATTTTGATATTTAATGTTTTTTAAACAATGTTCTATATCAAATACTATCAGAACATGATAGTTAATTTCTCTTTGATATCAATTTTTTCACTTCCCAACCAATGTTCTCCTTTGTAGATACTTAATTATATGTCACTTTGGTTAACTGTTAAGTTTCCATATATCCCTTTTTAAAGGATGTATTAGATATCATTTTTACAATGTGGGATTATATGAATGGATTATATAAGTATTAATCCTTTGAAATCCTATATGAATTTCCATAGAAAAATTTAATTTAATTAGGGTATAATGAAACAACCCATGATTTTTTGAAATATATAATTTTTTGAAATTAATTTAATATTTTTGAAATTTGGAATTATTTATAAAAATAAAAAAAGATTTTCAAATTATTTATGGATTTAATTATACCCAAATGAATGTTAATCATGAACTATGATCAACATAAAGGTTAAACTGATCAACACAAAACACCTAAATTAGTTTATGTTACAATCAAGACTGACTATAATCAAATACTTGTGTAACACGCTTGACCGATTTTACAGAAAAATAGTATATTTTTTAAAATATTATTTTTTGATATAATAAGATATTTAATAGTAATATAATAAGATTCTATGAATATAATTATCAAAATTATAAATATAATTGGTTAAATTCATTGGTTACAAGTTAATTAGAAATTAATATAAGAACCAATTTAATATAAATGGATTTGTTTGTAAAAAGCGAATTTTATGCTCACATAGGAATTTTACCCTGATAAATTAAATTAATTAATATTAGTGAATGAAATTAATGAAATTTATATATTATATGTTCAATAAAATATTTTTTAATTCATAAATGATATTTTATTCACATAAGATATGAACTATCCAAATATTAGACATAATATCTGAGATTTTTATATAAATAGTATTACAACCTTTTACTAGAGAACACATTTTAAATAAAAATTTTGAATATGTTATAAATATTATATGTAAAAATAAACATAATTTTGTAAATTGAGAAATAAAAATTTGAATACAGAGGATATATGGTATTTTTCTGTGAAGTTTCATTTTTTGACGAATAGTGAAAATACTGGAATTTAATTCAAAACTGATTTTTTGTATAAATTATTTTTATGGTTAATTTATATTTTTTAATTGTATTTATAGTATAATTATTATATTATAATTAAATTAAATCAATTTACTTTATCGAGATCAATTTCACATTGAAATGAGATATAAAAACATGGAAAACTTTTGAAATTTTTTTTGACAACCTAAATTGTCATCCCGATCGCAGGAAAATATTTAAATAAATTCAACTATTCATTTGATTATAATTTATAAAAAAAATAATATATTTTTAAAAAAATATTAATTTTTAATTTTTAATTATTTAAACATTTTTTTGGATAGAAAATATTAGTGAATGTATTTGAAATTAATTACAATGATAAAGAAGAAAATTAACTAAACAAGGGACTATACCATATAAATATGGGTAAAATGACCTAGAAACTTGTGTAAAATACAATTGGTGTACCTATCTAGACCCAATAGCTAATTTTCTCAAATTTTGTCCATTATAAGAGGCACTAATTAGTGTAAAAACATGTTTGTAATTCCCTTTTACATAATTTACTATAATTCCACTCCTCATCCACTATAAAACAACACTCTTCCCTCTCCATTTTTCACACATCTAAATCCAGTTATCTATACGATTATATACACAAATAAACTCGAAAAATGCATAAATTCATCCAATAATAATCCATTTGATATGAAATCCATCCAATTAATCCCATTAGTGAAAACAAAATGGTGTTACCCAAAGAAAAGGTAATATCTTTCCTCAAGATCAACTATTTCTTTATTCTCCACGTAATAGAATATTCTTATTTAGTGATTATATAATAACCTAATTGTCCTATGTAAAATATGTGTGTTTTTATAATATTTTTCCTTCCAACACTTACACACACATCAATTTAGTGGGTAATGAACTTACCGTTATTGGGTACGGAGAACTACCACTTCACGAAATCTTGTTATTCATATTTTCATTACAGCCTTATATAGGTGGGAATAATAATTGAAAAAATATTTTTATATAATATATTTTATATTTATTATGTATTTATTCATTATAATTATTATATAAATCATAATTTCATTCTTTCAATTTTTCGAAACCATTTGAACTTCTTTTGTGGATGTGTGGACTGCTTTTTCCTTCATGTGATGTGACATATTCTCATTTTAAATTGAATGTATAAAGAATATATTCAGTAAATTTATATGATTTATATTAAATATTAATTCTACATAAATTATATTATATATAAAAAAAATATATATAATTAACATACTTTCAATAACTACGATAATAAAACGGAAGCAACCTTCGTTCGTACGTATGACCTACCGTCTCTATGAATGGTGTATTTTGTTTAATATTTATATATTTTATATATAAATACATATATTTATATACAGAATATATATGTTATATATATATATAATGTTTTATATTCTTTATATAAGTAAATCCTGATCATTTAAAGCGGATCAAGAACAACAAGTCAAAATTTGCATGACAAACAATAAGGTTATTAAAAGAAACATTCCTTTAACATGAAATTGTCAATAAAAGAATACTATAATGTAATAATTTGAAACATATATGGTATTATATTTTATAATATGGGTCATTGATATATTTATAATAAATATATTTTTATTATACATAATTTTTGAGCATGTACAATGAAAGTCAAGGCTTGTGGTAAATGAATGTTATCTCACTTTTTATTTCTGAGATATTCATATCATATTCACAACTCACTTATTTTTATATAGTTTATATTCATCCATATTACATTTTATATAAAAAGATTAATTTATTTAATAATACTAAATTCGTAAAATTTTGTTATTATTTCATGGGGATCACAGTTTTAATGTTACTCAAGTATATGTTTTTCCCCATCTCACTTTTATTTTCTATGACACGTAATCTGTATCGCTAATGTATTTTTTATACAGGGTGTGTATTCTACCCATGTATGTATTCAATTATAATTATACTTGATTTTATAGTTATTTATAAATCAATATGATGTTATATCATTCATGTGTTTTTTGATTCAAAATTAATCAAAATGGTTTAGTAATTTTGTCTCACATTTCCATCATTGAGTCACATCCCGTGTTATAAACCTATATTCTTATACAATGTATATGAACCACTTTTTGACATTTTATCTCATGAATCTAATTATTTATTTTATTTTTTATGATTCATTCAATTCCAGGTTTTTTTCTTGGGGTGTATGATACAGTGTTTCAAAGGCGTAAGTGTTTGTTTCCACAATCCCATTGTTTATCTAGATTTCTTATGTTTATGATTTAATAAAAAAACAATATGATAAATATTTAATAAAAATTAATTAATATAATTATAATTATTTTATTCATGTTATATTCAATTATTAGTTCATTTTTACTCTCCTTTGTACTTATGAAATTTAAGCAGTTTGATATGAAAATCCAACATTATCTCTCCCTTTTGACGTAAATCAATGTTCTTTAAAAAGAGTTTTTTTAAAATGGTTTCCAAAAAATGTTTTAGTATTATCCAAATATTTTTAATGGAACTTTTTTCTCATTTTTTTCTTTTAATAAAAAAATTAATACAAGTAATCTTCTTTTGGTTTTCTGATCAAATCACTTTTCTAAACATATTAATGTGAGAATGAAATGTATGAAATATATAGATGTACCCTATGTCATGATCTTCATTTCATAGATACATTGTTTATTACATTTAGATATTTTTTGTGAATTTTTTTATTAATATTATATAAATATGTTAATTTTATAATGGTATTCAAAGAAAAAGGTTTTCAAATTATTTTATTTTTAAAAATAGTTTTAAATTAATTTTTAATTCATTATTTATATGTCATATAAATTATTTTCAAATAATTTTTTTTAATGATTTCAAATGATATTTTATATTTATTAAAATTATATTCAAAGAAATAGGTTTTCAAATGGTTTCCATGATTATTTTTAATGTTTATATGGAAAACATATTACACAATATTTTCAAATATTCCATGATAATTTAGAAATATTATTTTCAAGAAAATGGTTTTCAAAATGGTTAATGTATAAAAAAAATAAAATAAGAAAGGATAATTTAATGATGAAATTTTATTAAATAATCTTTCCTAATTATTTCCCACCTAAGATGACATATCATTGTTTTACTCATGCCTTTATAGAGAAATTATCCAATGTTTCCCCTCATATTATTTCTATAAAGGGTTTATGCATCAATGATCTGTTGTTAATAAAACCCATTCATCATTAAATGGTTATATTATGAGGAAAATTTTTTATTTTGAGGGTTTTTATTTTATTATATGATTATGAAACCCATATCATTTCCAAAATTTAAGATAAGATTTAATGTTTATGATGACCATTTAATTTGATGGGTTATTATATGATTGTTTATGATCATGTAGAATAGGTTTGAATGATTTAATTATCATATTGTTGGGTTATATATATACCTCAAATGAATTGGGTAATATTAAATAGGATATGAGCTCAAAGGGGACATGAAATGTATCCCAAGCATGAAAAAAGATGATTTATGGGTTTTGGCTCATACCTGAAAACAAACAGGTGCATGATTTGTATCCCAATACTGAAAATAAGAGGGTACCTTGGTTATTTACCCATTCCCATGAATGGAATGAGTGATTATCCCAATCCCAACATGTTATGAATGACTTGATAGGTATCCATGAAATAATATTTTCTATGCTTATGTGTATTCTATAAATTTCTTTTCTTACTCATATATTATGATTTCGAGAATTATTCTCGTGATCTACTTAATATTTATTTGTTATAATGTTCCAATATTTATTCTATGATTCATGTTTATGATCGTTGATAAAATTGGAATGTTATTATAATTTTATGATCACATTCTCATACACCTTATTCTAATGTGTATTATTGCATATCTTTATTTTTTAACCCCAATAACCATATGTGATCACACCTTTTTCTGTTTTCATTCCCAATGTTATGAAGATATGTATTATGTATGATATATCATAGAGGGCTGATAGTCTTGGAAAACCTAGTGAGAGATAACTTATCTCACTTATGTATCATTTTAAAGGTTTCAATGCTTCAAAATGATTTATACAAATACAGTCATTGAGATTCTTCTTTTCTCAGATATCAAGTGTTCTGTAAAAAATAAAGAATTGTTTTTATAAAAAAATGGGTCTCGTAATGACCTAGGTTAAACCTATGTTTTCATCAATTATTCATAAGGTTTAATTATTTACCCACACTGTAAATGAGTTTTTAGGATTATTTGGTTTCCCACTATGATTAGTGTTTCTCACACAGTGGTTTAAGATTTACTCTATTAGTGTAAATAAAAGGAACCATGATAAAAGTGAATATAATTGATAATGTGGTGATTAAATGTAACCAATTGGGTTGATCTCTATAGTGAATGATTTTCATATTATTCCTAACCAGTTAACAGGATATATAATTAACAACATATACATTTACTGATTATAGGACTCCCCACATAAGATAATGATGGAGTTTTTTAACTGCTTCATGAGGGAGACCATGACGGAATTAGTGTTCAATAAACATCATGATATAAATATAGAAATATACATCATGAGAATTCCTAAAATGAATATTAAAATTTTTATTTATGGAAAATGAAGGAGTAATCTAATGAATTTACATGAAAGAATGAAGAGTATGATGGAATGTAAGATAAATAATAATTGAGATCAATTAATCATTTGTTTCTTAAATTAGGGTAACCTAGAAATTATCTTAGTCAATTAATGGAAACTCCAAGACTAAGGATGTGACTATAACATGTTGGAGTTCATAATAATTTACCTTATGAAAATTTTATTACTGTTTAATTTTAGTTTATCAATTGAATGAATTGGTTTTCATTAAATAACTAACACAGAAATTGTTAAGTATAGTATGGACATAATGATTATATAGTGAAGTGATTTTGTATTACTAACGTCCTCAATACCTTCATGGATAAAATTAATATATTATTTAGATATTACCTTCGTTAGTTTGTTGTATTCATTATAGTAAATATTATTATATATTCAAAGAGTAAGTATGATCAAAGAGATAACATGAGAAATGTTTTTATGACCCTGGGGAGGGATAATTTGTATGAAATTTTTACGAGGTGTGAATTTTGGAAACAAAATTTTTCATTTATGTGTCATATAATCTTAATAGAGGGAATATATGTGGATCCACGAAAGATGAATGTTTTTAAAAATTGGATCATACCATATTCTTTCATTGAGATCCAACATTTTCATTGTTTGCATTGATATTATATACAATATTTTGTGACATAATCATAACTATCTAATTCATTCTTTATGTTAAATTACACGTGAGGAAAATTATGTGGGACAAATGAAGGTGAATAAATTTTCAATAAAATTAAGAAAATGTAAGTTATATCTTCAATGCATATATTTTTATGTATTAGTGAAGGGTTTATAATCTTAAGTGGTGTATCAAAGATTTTAGTGTGATAATTTGTCATAAAAATGACAAGGGTTAACTTATGTTTCTTGAAAAATGAGGTTTCATGATAAAAATTACCTCAATTCCATATTTGGAGTTTGTTTAGTATATTATTCATTAATGATATAGAGGAATTATCATTTTGGATAAATGTATAATATATATATTGATATTGAAATTTTATACGATATATTCACTAAGAAAGAGTTGAATATGATCTAGAGAAGATATATAAAGTTTATTTAGGAAATTACAATTCAATACATTACCAACCTATGAATGTTAAGAAATTGGATGATGGTTTGAGTCAAAAGGACCATTCTATCTTATCTATCATGATGAAAAGATTTGATTTAATATTTACATATTGAAAAATTATGGATTTTTAAATCATAATGGAATGGGATAAATATTATATTCATCAAATGTCTATTTAAATATAAATCCATGTGATGATTAAAGAGGATTAGAAGTATGATTTTTATTTAAAAACATGATAGAAATACTACAGATTTTATCCTTGATCATGATGGAAAAATATGATTTTGGAACCGTGTATGTGTTCAATCTATACCATATCTAAAAATGGGAGTTGATAAAATAATAACCTAGTTATTCATTCCCAATTCATCATGGTAGTAGAAATATTTATAAATGTATATATAAGTATTTATGGTTGTATATCATAGTAGGAGATATTTCAGAATCAGTATCTCGATGATTGATATGTTAAATAGTTATGTATAAGAGACAAATGTATTATTGTATTTTATAAACATTACAAGTCTGTAATAGAAATTAAAATATATCAACATGGATTTTTTTAACAGATCCCCTAAAATATCTGATGTTCGTAATGATATATTGATTTTATTCAATCTCAATAAAAAATAATCCCAATTCATTATTATCAGAGATTATGTATCTCTTGTTATGACATTGAGTATATAAATCAAGGAAGTGGTATGGTTTTATGTTTTCCTATATTCTATCATATCTTATTGGGATCCATTGTTTAATTCAAATTTAAAGAACAACCTTCAGAATGATATTGAAACATAATTAATATTCAAAACTATGTATCATCCTCATAGAGATGGTTGGTCTATGAAATAGTTAAAACCCTAAATGAAAATATGAGATCTTATTCTATGGACTACAGGGGTGGTCAGGATATACACCTTCCCCTAGTTGATATTTCATTATATAATAGTTGTTACTTGAGAATTACATGGATCCTAATGAATCACTCTATGCAAAGAAGTGTAGAAATACAACATGAATAGATGATGTTACATTAATAAATCTATTTGGACTGGATTAGGCTAAATAAATGGTAGATATGATTATATCCATTCAAGAACACAAAATGAAAGTAAAATGATGATAAAAAGTAATAGTTATAATCATCGGCAAGGTCTAGAATCTGATTTTGGGATAAGGTACTTTTGTAAATTTCACTATGGAAATGGTTATGTTAATTGTAAAGGATGGAAAGCTAATAAATATTAATATTTTTTATTTTTATACTCTTGATAGAGTAGGGATGGTTTTTTATCGCTTCCACTGAGCCACTCTCTGGTCCATAATGTGTTTCATGTATCTCATATTAGAAAGTACTTACCCAATCCTTCATATATAATGAAATAAATGACCATAACACTTTATCATTATCATTCATTTGAGGAATATCGTATGAATTTTCTATATCATAGAGAGAAAAATATATGAGACAATTCAACATTCATGGTCATTGTTTTTTTAATAAACCCCTAATTTGATGAAATTATGCAGGAACCTGAGGAAAGGATGAGGAAGAAGTATCATCGGTTTTATGTATCCATGCAATGAAATTTGAAATATATAATTAATTTTAATGGGGGTATAATATAACACCATGAGATTTTATGAAATAATTTTTCCATTATATAGAATTTATTTAATATCCGTTTTTATAAACAACACAGAGTTTCAAAAAACCATAATATACTATTCAAATTATTATGTTACAGGACTATTATAACTTATCCATTAAACATAAAATCATGAATATGAATAACCACTTTACTATAATTAATTATCATTTTAAAAAATATAAATATATTTATAAATTATTTGTTAAATTTATGTGAAGTCTTAATATACTTCAAAAAGTTATTTCTTCTCATAAAATGATATTCATTTTTTGTGAATAAATATTATAAGTATTTTTTCACTTATAAAGAATTTATTGGAAAAAATGAATTTTATTTTTCAAATCAACATGTCCAAATTACTTTAAGGATAAATATTAAGATTCTTTTGAAATGATTAATTTTTTATGAATAGTAAAGATTACATATTTTGTTAAAAACTTTCTTTCTGGTTAAAGTATTTAATGTCACCATTTTGTTTTAAAATGTTTTTTAGAGTATTATATTTCAATTATATTATCTTTAATCCAATATATATGATTGGAATAAAATTTAAGTTGAATGTTTATATTAAAAAATTTATAAAAAATAAAAATTATTCTTTGGAAAACCACTTTTTTATCATATATGTGCATTTAGTTTTAAATTAAATTATTTCATGTCATTGAATTGAAAATGGACAAATTTATAAAATATTTTTAGTTGTAATATTAAAAAATTTATAATAACTTTGACGTATATTTTTTTTAATGAATAGTGAAATTCAAAATATAAATTATTATTGTGAAAGTAAAAATGGTTTTACTGAGTGGTTAAAATACCTTAGGGGTAGATTAACCAGTAAAGAGTATCTAAATCATATTTTATAGAAATATTTAGAACTTATACAATCCTAGGATATAATATAAGCCCATTTGAATGAATATTTCTGAAAATTTATTAATAAATTTTTATCCTTTTAGAAATATTTTCATTTAATTTCCATGAAGGACCATCCCCCAAATATTAAAAGATAACTCAGTCTTCTCCTATAAGAAAATAATGATCATTTTGGTTTATAGAATACCTACCCATTTCAATCCCCAAATTCCTTTCCCATAACTGAGATTCCTTTTTCGTATTTGGATGCCCTCATAATAAGGCATTAGGTGTAAGCCCAATGGAGTTCTCCAAAGAAAAGATATCGTATTTAATCATGAAATTTCATTTTTATTTCTAATCCATATCCTTAAAATAATCATAAACAATTATATTATAATAAAATAAATATCTAAAATATGCTTACTTGTAATTATGTAAATGGAATGTCCTATATTCATCTAAAAATTTACCTAATGGTAAATGAAATCTTTGATCATGTGTGTGATGGAATACTGCTTTAGGAACTGATGAAATTTATTTTAAATCACTCATCCTAACATGTCGATATAATGATGTATTCAAAGTTTATATATGATATTATGACATTATTATACTTCTATAACAATAATTTCACAACTAGTTTTCGTACTATCCAATTCATTGAAATGACAATGTTGATCGTGCATGCATGTGGACTACCACCTTCAAATAGTTATGTGATATTTTTTTCATTTTATTTTGAAATAGATGGTAATATGGGTATATTTAAGGATTATGTATGATATATTGTTGACTCTCCTTTCCATCACAAAGTCTAAAAAATGAAAAATGGAATACCTTAAGCACAAACAGATTCATCCATTAAAGAAACATCAAATATTGATGAAGGCCTGATCAAGTAATTCATTAAGAATGGGTCTTGAAAATCACATCATGGTTACGCAAGTCTACTTGTGATCCACATATGGGTCACGCAAGTGACTTTCACTCCCTATTCTTTTTTCACCCATGGTCCTCAATGGCTTATAAATACCTCCTCTGGGCCCCCAATTTCAAGGATGAAAAAATCCAAAAGTCAAATTTAATCTCTCAGCACCCTAGTCTCTACAGGATGCCTTCCGAAAACATCTAAGGTAATTTATTACCTAGAATAGAAGATATAAATATGGGTATCAAGGCCTAAGTGTTGAAATTTATCAACACTTGCGTGCCTAAATGTCTAACCCTTAAGGGAAATAATGACACTTGCGCGCCTCCTTTTCCCTTCAACAGAACTTGTGCACCACCTTTTTAGATTCCTCTAGGGATAATACTAATGTCTTGATCCAATACTTACAAAAGTATTACCTTATGGTTTATTCGTCTCCCAAGTACACATGTGTCATGCATGTTTACTTGTGCGAGCAGGCTTTACGCACCCAAATAAAACATTCATGCCAGCCTCTTTTTGGGTTCCCCTCCTGTCTATTCAACTCTTTCCACTAAATCAACCCCTCCTCTTAATGATTTATCCTTATAAACCCTCTTCGAATCCATTTTTGACATGGTTCCTTTGTTGGATTCCTTATGTGAAAGTAATTATGTGGAACATCACTAAAAATCTAATGATTTAAATATCTTTATGCCACTAAGGTTAGAGATTTCATTCTTTTTTATCCTCAATATTTATGATGAGAAGATCCCTAATCTGTGAATCCTCCTTAGGAGTAATCCCAAAGTTCCCTAATCTAGGCATCGTCTGTAGGAGTAATCCCCAGTCCATGTTCCCTAACCTATGCCTCCTTTTCAGGAATATGCCCCAAATTTTAAGTCCCCTTAACCTGGGCCTCCTTTTCATGTGTAATCTTGAGGCTTAATTTCTTTTGATTTTGTCTTCCTTTTGAGGAATAAAACCCAATCATAAGTCCCATCCAATTTGGGAATCCTTATCAGGATTAAGTCCAAAGTTAAGTATCTGAATCTCCATAAGGCACATATACCTTTATGGACCTTGTTCTCAGGTTTCTTCCATTAAGTAAATCCCAATACTCATCTATCGTGGGAATTCATATATACATAAGCCCCACATTATTTCTTATGATTTCATCTTTCATAGCACAATTGTTAGGTTTTACTGATACCTCTTGTTTCTCAAAATGATCATGTCTCACGTGAGCTTAGAGTGTAAAAGTAATTATGATATCTTTCTTTGGTCCATCAATCATGCATAAACTCCATATTTCATCACTCGAACTACGTGGGTTCTGATTCCTTTTCTAAACAAGGATATGTAGGAATCCCAACTGTAGGTATGATCCCAACACTAAAATAATCCTTGTCCTTCTGAACGAAAATAAACTTTAAGTACCCTACTAAGTGTATTTAATCTTAGTATGGTTTTCATAATGAACAATAGATTTCTATATAATGTGATAGAGGATACCATAGACTAAGAATCTTTAAAAAATAAAGATGATTCTCTATCGATGAAGAAACTGAAATAAATATAAAAGAATATCTAAATATCATACATATCAATCATTGAATGTCAGATCCAAAGGAAAGCTCATTTTTAAACTAGGTAATTTAATAAGGATTCACAAACATAACTCAAATCTATAAGACAGTCCCAGAGTGGACAAAAATTCCCCCAAAAAAGGTACGATGAGTCCGACATCCCATCCTCTCGACCAATGAAAATTCTTATGCATCATCGGTCCATAACTAATGAGCACCTACCTTTGGAAAGTAGGACCAAATGGATAGACAATCATTTCATGTTTCCGGTTCTATGAAGAAACCCATTACAAACCGATTGGATTGTTTGAACCTTGAACAAACCTGGTCATCCCTATTCCTAGAAGAATCAAAAATGGTGAACCTCACATGAATCCTTAACCATGTTAAATGATGTTTTAATTATTTGTTATGAAACTATTTAATTCAATGTGAGGACCAAAAAAACAATCAATAACTTATGTGATCATCAAAATGATGTAGTGGTTGAACTTATCTTGATTAAGTTTGTTATATCAAATAGGAACTCATTACAAAGATCTCTCTGCATTATAGAAATGGTTTCTCTAAAATTCACACCTGTGAATGCATCTGCCGCTACTCTTGCTGGATCTTTTTCAGCTCTGAGGACGACATCACCTACCCATCATGGTCAACACTAGGTCTCAAATGCACTGGTTAAGGAATACCATCAACATTGTACCATTTTGACTCTGGAGGCCTCTTGACAAGCCCTCCAAGTCATTAATTCACCCTGGTTGTCCAGACAGTGATGGCCAGTCATCGAGAATCTAGTGGTTCCAACCACCGTTTGCAACCGTTTCGGGTCGTTATCCCCAGAACACAATCACCAGTCCCTACCATATTATGGGGTGGTGAAAGAGAAGGTCACTCAAGGACTTAATTCAAGGAAACATGAGTCCTTACTGAGGGATCCCATCAACAATTTCCGCCAGACATGTGCGGCAGTTCACTCTCAACATGTTGAGGGTATCTCCTTTAGGGGATCGGCTCTATTTCCTCAGACCCGAGTTAACAAGAAGAACCACCAGGGGAGAAATCTAGTCAATAGTGATAAGGTTTTTACTTATTCCCCTCCCAAAATTCCATCAAGCCAACTTGATGGAAAACAACAAGTGGGTATATACACCCATCCGTCCTGATGTTATTTCCCAGAAGACTCCTCTGGAAGTAACACGCTAATCCCACCAGGAAATTCCGGCAGAGTATTATAGGCAGGCATATACACGAGTTTATAACACATCATCTAGTCAGCAAGATCGTCTGAATACAACTAAATAAGACCACTAATCTTATATGGTGGCTACCGATACGTAGGGACATACACCTGTTTACAATCAAAAATTATGTTAGCAGTCTCATCTGCCAGTATTGAAGGAAAATAGTCAACAATACTAGACGAGGAATACATATCAGACACATTCACTTGCCAATGTTCATCAAGCCCACTAACAGTCTCGTTTGGTAGCACCCGTAGAAGTAAGTCGGAAAGATCTAACGACATATTTGGAGTAGACATAACTCTCTTCCCCCACACATGAGTACTGTTAGAATTCACTGATAGGAAAAGGAGGACAGGAGAAGGAATACAAACCTACTCCAAGCACAGAATTCATGTATATTCCCGTTCCTAATGCAGAATCCACCAAGAAAATTTTGAAAATGGTGAAAGAGCAGAAGCAAATCCCTGCTCATATTTTTGATATCTGTCAGAATATTATTACAACTTCAGCATCCTCACAAGGAATGAGATACAAATCTCTCACATCCAGTGGAGTGACACATAAAAATATCAATACAGAACATATACACACCTCTGTTCAAGTCCCAGAGGGTTGTGGGGCATACGTCCCCATGTCATACGGACAATCAAGTCAGGCACATACACCAGATTTTAATGGAGATAATCAGCCTTACTTGGATATTTCTCCTGAGAAGGCACACACACCTACCCATAATAACTAATTCTGTCGACAAGTGGTTCCCAAAGTGAGTAAGAAGGCGTCAAAGAAAAATACCCATTCAGCACAGAAATGAAATCAAGAGCCAATCTGTAATAAGGCCTTGCTCGATGTTGGTGTTCTCAAAGACCTTAGACAATTGTCTATTGCATTTCAAGATTCTACTCTCTCATTTCCCAATAGTGTGAATAATAATTCCGATGGTATTCATCAGACACATCCTTATGAAGGATTTCTTCATGAAATTATTGTCGATCTCAAAGTATCATCTTCAGATGAGAGCCACGAGAACCCTTGTGTGGCCAGTAGATCATGGAGAAAAAGGTTTCATCTTTTGTTTAACCAACCATGGTGGTCCTCCTTATGATAATGAATTTAGCTATGAACTTCCCTTCTGTAGTAGTAATTCGCTTTTCCTGGAAAATTATTAAAATGACAATGTAGTAACAAGAAATACCTCTTATCTTGAGGCACTTGCAAAGGTGAATCCATTCATTTCTAATGCTTTACCACTAGCAGGTGAAATACTTTCTCATTCCGAAGATATCCCCGGGTGTAGGTCATTCATCGAACCACCCTGGGGTCATTCATCTTCTAGTTTTATAAATGAATTCTCTACCAATCATTTTGAATCTGATGAAGTAATACATAAGCACCATCTTTGGTCTAATCATGTATAAGAATCATCATCGAATGATAAAAAGGAAATGATGAATATGAGAAAACAACAAGTGAAAGGTGAAGTACCAGTCATTCTTTGGCCTTTGTCAGACTCTCCGTATGATATCCTAGAAATATTGACAGATTATGGTATTCATGATATTCATATCAACATGTGAAAAAATCATTGTCAACTAAAAAATAAAATATTATATTATTATGAATATGGAAATTATGACAAGATAATAGAAGGGATACAACACCTAATTGATTTCGAATCTCTCTTAGTTTACCGATATCCAAAGGTTGAAAACCAGCAGAGATCCCTTCAACGTTCATGCCTTGGCTCACTAAAAAGATTGTGCTAGTTAATTGAAAATTACTCATCTGTTATTCATATCTAGGGATGGGGTGTTCGTGGGGCACTGCATTTTATTGTACTCTCTAGTCAACAAAGCCCACTAAAAATGGTCTCATACAATGTTATTTCCCATGGACAACCACATCCAATTGGTTTTCTTGTTAATCAAAGGCTCTCTCAGGAGCAGGACTCAAATAGTTCTTCCCAAAATCATGCATACATAGAACAAGTTGTAGAATTACTCTTGCATCAGGAAAATGAGAATATCGAACAGGCTTATCATTTAGAGTAGGTGCATCATCAGGTAACAGAAGTGTCACAAATCATCCAACGGTCATTTGATCTATGATATTTGAGTGGATGTAGGCTGATGCATCAATCCAATTTCTGGACTAATGTCTGCAAGATTAGGAGAGATTTTAAGAATGTCTCAGATGTAGCAGCTCAAGAACCACACATCTTTCTAGGCTAGGGTCTATTTTAACCCAACCCTCAAGAATCAACAAATAGGATTTGAGGAGTTGAGCAGGAACATCAGGAATAGACCCAGTCTACCAGACTCGGGACTTTTTCAAATCCTCAATCTATTCCTTAGTGAAGGTCAGTATTCCCTCGATTAGGGAAGAAGCAACAAGAGAAACACAAATCCGAATTATCAAGATATTCCCCTCAAATTATGTTTCATTTAAGAAGTTATTGAGCGTTCAACTCAATAAAAGGTAATGTCTCATCAAGGACATGGATGAAGACAGTATCATAGAAATGCTGATAGAAGAGATGTAATGAATTATTCATCGATATATGTCATCAATGTCATTGTTTCTGATCCTCCAGAACATGAGGCTCAATCAGAGGAATAAGATGAAGAAGTTCCATCTCAAGAGGCTGTGCACACAGAGGTAAATGAAGAAGGTGTGTGTACATGAAATCAAAGGATTACCCATAATCTAGGTATTCCTTCAAATAACCAACTTCCTCCTCTCAGAAAGGATTCCAAAAGGGGGAAAGGAATGAATCATGATACATTCCACCCTTCCTCTAGAGAAGACCAATCACTCTCACTAGAGAAAATGATTGAACAACAAGAGGTAGAAATGAAGGAATTAATGAGGTTGAATGCAGAACTACTTCAATGTAGTCTTCCTCCTAAGTGTGCCAGAGTCAGTCAGTCACATGAATTTGTTACAGCTACTGAGAGGAATCGGGAATATCATCTGTTACCAGTACATCCTCATAGGTCTAATCATATGGGTCATGCACAAAAACAACTGGTAGTGCTACCGTCAGTTGCAGTACCACTCACCACACCTGTCTAAGCTCCCACTATGGAATCTACTCATGCCCAAGCTCAACCAGATATTTCTAAAAATTTAATGAATACCATTGAGTCATTAACAACACTGTTGGAATCTATGGAGGAAATGTGTGCACAAATTAAACTAGAAAATGGAGGTTATCCTGAATGGGTTGATTGAATTCCTCCCCCATCAAATTTTTCAAGTACCACAATCCCAATTTTTAATGGTTCGGGAGACCCAGAACAACACTTAACACATTTTATTTCTAATTGTGATCCTATGATGGGAACCCCTCAACAAAAAGAATCAGTTAAGCTCAGGTGTTTTGTACAGTCATTACAAGGGCCTGCCTTTGTCTGGTATACAAGCTTGCAATCCCGGTAAATAACGGGGTGGGACGATCTCTGTCAACGATTCCTTCTTCAATTCATCTTAAAATTTCCAAATAAAACAGTTTTTATCTTATAAAATTGTATGAAAATGGATAATGAAATAGTTTCTTATTTCATTTCTTGCTGGAAAGGATTAACTTATTCCTAATGCTTACTAGTCCCTCAAGACGAATTGTTGCCAATAAGTGTGGAAAATTTTCATGATGAATTATGCACACCATAGATCCTTCTGAAATACACATGAGGGTTTTGAGACCTTACTTCGATCGGTGAATAGATTGAAGAAACTCTTACAAAGACTATGGAGAAAACTAATGTAATTCCATGAGTTCCAGAAAAGATAATGGCTAAAGCAGAGACTGCTACAGTAACACATAAACAAGCGCATGTACCTGCTTCATCTTCAAAACCTTCATCTTATCGAAGGGCTCCACCTCCTGAGAATCAACAATAGAGGCCATTTCTTCATGATGATAAAATAGATCAAATATGGAAACAATTTGAGGAGTTGAAGAGAAAATTTTATTCTTTCTGAAATGAAAAAGTTCATGGTTACTTCATTTGGTCTTCGGAAAATAATTTGGTTCAATTACCAAGGCCTAAAAGGCCCAAAAAGGAAGGGGATGAAGACTGTCCCAACTATTTCCCATATCATCAGATGTTAGGGAATCCCATTTAGGAGTTTTTTGTCTTCAAAGCCCTATTGAAAAAGATGGAGGACTCAGTACAGGTTAAACCGAAAGGTTCTTCAGCCCAGGTAGCATGTGTTACTGCTATATATCCAGATAAATACAGAAAGGGGAAAGAATTCACAAAACAATGTTCAAAAATTTGATGATTGGATGGTCTATAAAATGATCAATTGAAAACATTCCATTTTATGAACTCAATTGGAGAAATGAATTGTGTCTTCTTCTATTAATGAAACAGTAAAACCCCCATCATCAGAAGGAAAATACCTAATGATGAAGCATAATTCAAAGAAAGAAGAACAGTTAGAAGAAGATGAGATCGTGTCAAAGCCCAAGTTGTCTTGGACTCTTGTAGATTTTATGCCATCTACTTCAAAGCCATGGGAACCACCCCACCAAACTGCACATCCTAAACTAGCTAATCAAGAAGCATCTTCATCAGATGAAGTGTTGATCTTTGGTTCTATTAACATGATTCACATAACAGGTCCTTATTAAAATCACTATTTAAATATTGATGGGAAATAATTCCATGTATCAAATAGAGGTATTAGAGGGAGTTCTAGAGGTCTAGGATACAGATGAAGGCATGAATATTCCAGAAGACACTATTTCAATCCTACTGCTGCTAGAACTGTTTATGCAGTAGAAAATTGTGGTAAAGCCCTTCAGTGGGCTCAATAATAAAAAGCTAGTTCTTCCACACATGGAATATTTAGTCCTGGCATAGTTATTTTGGATGATTGGTTGGAGGATACACCTTCTTCCTCTTATAAAATAAGTAGACCTAGTCAGTCTAATCTTCCAAAGCCAGGAGTATTTCCAACTCCTACCCTGATACAAGATGCATATACTTCCAAATAATTAACTTCTAAGGCACCTACAAAACCACATGTTCTAGATGGGAAAAGCAGACCTTTGGACCAAAAGTATGATGTCCTGAAACATTTTTCCGAAGTACGGTGCATGTTATCAATTATAGATGCCTTGAATCTATCAAAGGATCTTCGGGAGGCAAATATTGAGTCTTTGTGAAGTCCTCATGAATTTGAAACTGAAATTTCTGCAGATGAAGTCTATCATGTAGAGAATGATACTGGAGAATTCCATGTAGTGATATGTTTTATAAATTAAGATGAAGATGATGTTGTGCATGGACATATTAGACCTTTATATTTATCTTGAAAGTTCAATGATGTAGACATCTGAAGATAATTCATTTATAATTGTTCAGGAGTCAACTGCATCTCTATTCATACACATTGTCAATTGGGCCTCACTGAATCTGATTTATCTCTTTCTATATTGATGTTTCAAGGATATGATAAAAATGAACAACTACCTCTGGGCTGGCTCAAACTCAGAACTCAGTTTGGGGATATTTTATCCAATTCATATTTAATGCTTGTTCTTCATGACATAGCTTTAATCATTTTTCTTGGAAGACCTTGGCTACATCAATATGTGGTTATACCATTATCAGACAACCAATGTCGGAAATATTGTTTCAATGGTCAAATTGGGAAATTTAATAGTGATAAACCCCCATTCAAAACATTGAATCTCAATACATTGAGGTAGAATTCTATCGCATTGAAGGAAATGAGGTATCTATGTAAAAGATGGTTACCGAAATTAATGCTCCATATAGTTTGGAAAAAATTATAGTAAACCCATTCATACATGGGAGTACAGATTATGTGTTTCCAATCAGTCATATTGATAGGACAGACCCAAATCCAAATACACTTATTGAAATGTCCATAATTTCAATTATGGAAATCAATCCAAAAAACATGGGAGAAATTGGTTTTTCACCAAGCAATTATGAAAGCTAAAATGGAGATGTCTTCATTTCGTCTGCTGATATCCATAAATTATATACTTCATCAACATGGCCAGAAGAAGTTATTGAAATATCAGAGATTAATGATGATGTCGATTCTCAATCCATCATCTCCTCTTTATTTCCCATGGAATACCCTTTATCATCAATAGGGTTAGAAATAGTAGCCTCTTCTTCAAGATGTTCAAATTTTAACATCTCTCTTGATTATGGAAATTCTGCTTCATCATCTACTATGAGTGTAGAAATAGAGGAAATAACACTTGTTGAAGAAGAAGAGGATGATCTCAGGGATGCTCTCCCTACATTTCAAGAGGGTATCACTACCAATGTGGACGAAGTCAGAAAAATAAATCTAGGTAAAAAAGAAGATCCACGCCCCCACTTTAATTTGTGCGGCCATGAATCTTGATGAGCAGGAAATGTATATTTCATTTTTAAATCAAAATAGAGATATATTTTCTTGGAACATTACAGAAATACCATGGCTTTATCCTGATGTTTCTACTCATCATTTGGGTTTTCCAGAAGAACATCGAGGATTTAAGAAAGCCGCAAGAATAACACACCCAACATCTACTTCCAAAATTGAATCTCAAGTGGATAATCTTATCAAAACTAACCTCATAATAGATGTTCAATATCCCAAGTGGTTGGATAATATTTTACATGTGAAAAATAGGAATGGAAAAATTAAATTATTCATTGATTTACAGATCATAATCAACATTTTCCCAAGGATGATTTTCCAGTTCCGATCACAAAACTCTTAATTGATGAAACAAATAGCTATTAAACACTATCCTTCATGGATGGATATTTTGGGTATAATCAAACTTGAATGGCTCTAGAAAATGATGAATCTATATCCTTCATAGCCCCTCAGGGTGTGTTTTACTATCGGGTAATGCCCTTCGACCTAAAGAATACATGCGCAACATATCAACCTGCCATGCACCATATCCTAAAACCCATCATAGGGATGATTTATTAATGTTATGTGGACGATTTTTTGGTTAAATCCAGATAAATTTATAATCACTTGGCTTATTTGTAAATCATATTCCACAAACTATGACAACAAAATATGAAGATAAACCCCTTGAAATGTGCTTTTGATTTAACCTCATGAAAATTTCTCGGAATTGTTGTATGCCATCATGGTATCAAAGTCAATCCTGAGAAGAAAAATTCAATCCTTGGTATGTAACATCCTAGTAATTTGAATGAATTTAGAGGAATTCAAGGACACTTGGCCTATATTCGGTGTTTCATCACCAATCTGGCAGGAAATGTTTTCCCTTCACCAAATTGATGAAGAAGGTAGTCACTTACCAGTGGACTAAAGAATTTCATGAAGCATTAAATATTCTCAATAAATATCTCATGACTCCACTGGTATTAATGCTACTTGTTGAAGGAAGAACACTTATTATTTATGTGACAGCTTTAAAGAAATCATTGGGTTCCTTCCATGCCCAAAATAATGATGCTGGGAATGAAAACATCCTATACTATCTCAATTGGACTATGCTTGAAGCAGAAACCCAATATTCAATTATTGAACAGTGATGCCTAGTGTTAATCGTTTTAGTTCAAAAATTGAGACACTATGTGAAACATCATGAGTTCCAATTTGTATCCCGCAATAACCCGCTCAAATTCATTTGTAGTCGTCCAATTCTTACAGGACGTCTGGCCAGGTGGGAATTTATATTGCAGTAATTTTATATCAAGTATGTGTCTCAAAAGGCAATAAATGGCCAAGCACTGGTTGATTTCCTTGCTAATCATCCTTCAATAGAAGATACATCTTTAGATATTGAACTTCCTAATGAGGAAGTCTTTTCTAATCAAGATAATATTCAATCTTGGGAAATGTACTTTGATGGTGCTTCCAGAAGTCCAACAGGGAAGAAAATGGAAGATAACAAATTCAAAAATTATGGATTACGAATTGCGCTTATTTCCCCAAAAAAGGTAGTGCTACCTTGTTCCTTCTTATTATGTGAAGGTGGTATAAATAATGAAGCATAATATCAAAATGTCATCGCTGTATTGGAGTTGGTGCTTCAGGCACAAGTAAATCACTTAAAGATGAAATGTGATTCCGACCTAGTAATCAAACATGTCAATGGGGATTATTCCTTCAGAAAAGAAGAGTTAATCGCTTTTTATGATTACACCAGAGAGTTAATGGTGGAATTTCCATCGGAACCGAAATTTTTTTATTTCCCCCAATCACAAAATGCCCTAGCTGATGCACCAGATAATAGAGCCACATCTTTGGGAGATCCAAATTAGGACAAGAAAATCATCAGTACTGCCCAACGTTATACAATTTCACTTTATGTTCAAATCAGAATAGAAGAAATCAATTAAATTAGTCCCAATTCTGAACCATATGGTCATACTAAAGGATGGATGACACCTATCAAGGAATACCTTCAAAATTGAACACTCACACCTAATAGAGCCGGGAATGAAATGTCTAGCGATGTGTGGTCAATTTTACTCTTTATGATTTCCCAAATCACAAAAAAAATATTCTCTACAAAATTGTGTTTGATGTAATTCTCTTCAGATGCATTGATGGTGATGAGAAAATTGTTGTCATTAAAGAAGAACATGCAAGAGTCTATGGTGCCCACAAGTCTGGACATAGACGGTCTGATCAAATACAAAGGCATGGGTACTATTGGCCTTCAATGATACAATATTGTGTTTATTTCACTAATAATTGTCATTCTTGCAAAGTATGTTCCAACTTCATTCATCAACCCCTAGAGTTTCATCATATAGCTACATTCTCATGGCCATTTTCCACATGGGGAATGGATGTAGTAGGACCTTACCCTTCGGCTACATCCAAGTAGTTTAAGTATATTCATACTGCTACTGACTTCTTTTCCAAATGGGAAGAGGAAATACCACTCAAAGAAGTTAGTTTTAGAAGCATTGTTAGCTTCATCAAGTCTTACATCATTACCAGATTTTGTACCCCGCATACCATATTGACGGACAATGGCTCCAAATTCTGTAATCCGAGGTAAGGAAGTTATATCAAGAATACAACATCAAATCCAACCATCCCGGTATCATGTAGTGGAAAATGACCAAATAGAATCCATCAATAATTCTTTTCCAAATATACTGAAAAATATGGTGTATAATGATATGAAATCATGGCCTGATAAACTCTTTCATGCATTAGTGGCTTATTAAACCACCACCCGCACTACTATGCAGTTAACTCCATATTCATTTGGATATGGAATAGAATAAGTATTTCCAATTGAGGTTCAATTACCTTCGCTCAGAGTGTCCATTTGTGATCTGTCATCTACATATGAACAATCTCAAAAAGAGATTAGATGAATTGTAAATGTTAGATTAAAAAATATTATGCACCCTGCAACACTTGGAAGTCTATCAGAATCAAAAAGGACGAGCATTCAACAAAAAAGTTTTATTCATTCAATCATTCAAGGAGAATTGGTATTGTTTCTCAGAACTCCAATGATACAAGGAAATAAACCTCCCATGCTTGACCCAAAGTGTGAAGGACCTTACTCAATTCATAAGGTCTACTCCAATGGAGCTTATTCTATAATATCAATGAATGGACAACTCATCACAACTCCAACCAATGCAAGATTCTTGAAGAATTTTTTTGTGTAACACAAATACCACATGTCCTAGCTAAATGATGCTAAACTGTACAGCATCCTTTCGTCCAACATGAAATTAAACTGTATTGTCCTTACTGCATAACATTAAACTACGTAGTCCCTTCTTACGTACAACATGACGTTAAACTGTATTGTCCTAGCAACATGACACTAAACATAGCATCACTCGTCCTTTCTATATGGCATTAAACTATACAGCTCCTCTTCTGTCCTTACTGCATGACATTAAACTGCATAAGACCCCCTAAGTCCATACTGCCAAACTTTAAATTGCATAGTCCCTTTTTCCTCCAACATGACGTTAAACTATATATTTTCCCTTATGTCCTGCATGAAATTACTTTATACATCATTAGGGTTGTATTTACCTCTTATTTCTCACCCTAGGTACGACTCACATGAGCTTAGAGTAAACATCAACCATAACACCCTCTCTAGGCCTCTAAACATGCATAAGTACCAGCACCATTTTTTAAGTCATTGTCCTCAAGAACAACTAGATCACCAACTTATTCATCAATCGAACTACGCGGACTTTGATCATGGCCTTCTAGGCTGGGTACGTAGGCAACCGCACAAGGTTCAATCCCAAATCCAATTTTTTCTTCTTCACGTCAGTTCACCTCTCTCTCACACATTGTTGATTTGTGAAGCCACCCCCAGAACCAATATTTTTACAATGGTTCAACATGGACCTTGTTACTTGATTCTAAACTGTGCAGCACCGGTCCATGCATATGACCTTAAACTATTCTCACTTTTGTCCTGTACGACTACAAACTACAACATTCTTTGACACACTCACCTGAGTGGGAATAATTATTTACATTGATCTCAAATCATGTTATATTACAAAGACTATGTGCATACGTGGAAATTCCAGAACCTTAATAATGGGTCAAACCATCATTGCACTAAAGTCCCCTTTCACCCTTCACTTGTACGAACCAAATCTGTACTTAGGGTATTTCAAGAACTACATGCGTCTTGATTCCCATCCTTATGGAATATGTAGAAACATTCAATTATCCCTTGAATCCATACCCAAGTCTTTGGTCCTAACCCCAAATTCAACTTTTATTCCCTTGGCTGAAAAGTCCCCCCATGAAAACATGAATGTGGTATGAAAACCCTGGTCTTCATTCACATCAGGTTTAACAAACACACAATGTGTATTCCTCCTTATGGTCCGATCTCTATGAGACTAAACTAAGATGACCTACATTCTCATCCCACATAACATTATACTGTATTTCAAGAACTACATATGGCTTGATTACCTTATTATGGGATACATAGTGAAGTCTAGCACCTCAATTCGGGACCCAGCCACAACATGATTATGGTAGCATTGATCTTTTTATCACTATATGCATTGGAAAATGCCCATTTTGATGTGTCATACTCTTAAACTAAAATACATCTAGATCTCCATAACCCTTTTCTTAACATTTGGTCACAAAATTTTGATACCCAAGAGTTCTTTTTCCAAACCATGTAGCATGTGCCCTTAGCTGGCCTTGCATAAACAGTCTACATAATGGTCCTTTCAGCGAAAAGATACTATTATTTGACTATACAGCCAATTACCTTAAGTCGCCCTGCATTATTCAACCCCCTAATAGGTTTTTCAAATAGTGGTAACATTATTAATGGGAGGAAAACCTATTTTTTCTATATTTGTCATAATGAAAATATGTAGGGATTGCAAAAATTGTAATCCTTAACATATTTGTCCCATACTCATTTTCATGGTTTGAATGTATTCATGTATATGGTTTATATTTCCCTTCCCTATGTTTGGGTCAGACCTTCATAGGAGTGACATTCATTTAATTAATTGAAAATCTTAATTGTAAATATACTCTCCATATTCAAGTACCTTTCTCCATATAGCAGACTCGATGATTTGGAAAATATTTATCCCCATAATCATTCACAGGATTTTTATTAATAGAAATGTAAAATTTCTGAGAGTTCTTTTTCCTGACTAGGTAGCATGTGCCCTTAGGTGGACTTGCATAAGTAGTCTACATAACAGACCTATCAGCCAAAAGATGTTATTATTTGACTATGTAGCCAACGCCCTTATGTGGCCCTGCATAATTCAACCCTCAAATGGGTTTTTTAAATAATCTTAAGTTCAGTCTTAGGAAATACTTCTTCTAATTCCTTTTATCCCTTTTTTATATCATTCCTCAGATTCATAATTTTATAAGTCACCGTTTACATTTTTTTCCCCAAACATTAATATGGTAATATGTTTTTAGTTAAATTATCAAGGAATTGAGTAAATTTTCAATCCATTTGGTCAAATCTATTTCGACCTTAAACATTATCCTTTTTATGACTGATGTGCATGACATTAAACTGCACAATAAATACAAGGGAAATCTTAACAAAAGTCATGTCCCAGATCACTAAGAATACATTTTGTATGATTTAGGTAACATTGAGAAACAAATAGATTCAACATTTTTTTGGGTCATTTTAATAAATCTATAAAAAATCAAACTATGCTTACTAGGCCAATTGTCTTAGGTAAAAATTTTAAGAAGGTGTAAAAATAATTTAGGCACAAATTATTGAGGATGAACGTGTTTTTTCAAGATGCAAATGAGTTAGAAGAACATCCACATAATAAAGTCTCATCTCTTTTTCAGGAATTACAAGAGGCTTTCAACATAACTCTTCATTTGATTTACAAAATCCAGAGATTCATCAACAGTCAACATGAATTCATTCATTCAACATGATATAATAAGAGATGTATTGATACCATATCTTCTTGGAACAATTGTAAAATAATGTTCTTGAGTTCGGTTTGAGAAAATTTTCTACAGATCAAATAGTGACTCTATTTCGGTCCAAGAGGCTTGGAAGATGGATACATGGATTTGAGAATGGAGCATTGGAAGGAAAGATCCATTTGGATAGTGCACTCTTTTTAGATATAGTTTCAATTCCATGAGAGTCATATCTCAACCAACCGGCAGCGGAAAACATATCAGCCCATGGATTTTCCATTTTCATAGCTTCAAGGAAATGGCATGGAGAAATAATTTGATAGTTCACACTATTGATTCTTCTCATAATGCACAGAAAGAGGTAGTAGTGTGGATACATCTTGGAAAGATAATTATTCACATCTATAATGTTGAATCCTTTCATATGACCATGGCAATACAGAGGTAGTTAAATGCTTTGTGGGAAATTAATATGATATTTCTTCAAGTACTTGGCCAAATCTAGGAGAGTTCTATCATAGATATTGTAATAATCATGGCCAAAGATGATCATCATTTCATCAATCCGCTTTCTATCCAGCTCATTAGACTTTACAATTCTTTTGGGATCCATTGAATATGCACTAAGGTCGAATAATTTACTCTTAATTAAGATAATTTTTTATAACATTTGTGAAGAAATTCGAAAAAAATGACTAAGGCATTAAGGCGTGAAAGTCCCATGTTGGTGCGCAAGTCCAAGTCATTCACCCATGTTTGGGCATGGAGGTATCACCACGCAAGTCCATATACATTTACAGAAGTGTGACATGAATAGAACCGTGAACTAACAGAAAATAAGTCACTTACGCGAACAGGAGCTACTTGCGCGCCAAGAGCTCATGAACGTTCAAATCCAGGTGCTTTGTGCAACATGGCGCTGCATATATAAAGACAAGGCTGTAACCTTGTGCATCGTGCTCTACGTGAATCACACCTATGCACTACTACTTCTGCGCTCAATACCTGCGTGCCAAAAATTCCTTGATTTTCTCCTTTACCTCAGATTCAATTCTTCCTTCCATTTTCAGATCCTTCTCAGAGGGGGACTTTTTTTTACGCTTCTTTCTATCAAAGCGTCTAATGAATGAAAAAAGAGAATACCTTAAGCACAAAGAGATTCATCCTTTGAAGAAACATCAAATATTAACAAAGGCATGAATAAGTAATTCTTTAATAATGGGTCGCACAAATTTCATCATGGTCATGCAAGTCTACTTGTGCGCCGCATATGAGCCGCTTAAGTAACTTCTGCACCCTATTATTTTTTTCTCCCAATGTCCTCAATGGCCTATAAATACCCACTGTGGGCCCCCCATTTCGAGGATGCAAAATATACAAAATTCATATTTAAGCACTCGGCTCCCTAGTCGCTACTTGATTTCTTCCAAACACATATAAGGTAATTTCCCCCCTAGAATGGAAGATCTAAAGAAGGGGAATGAGGACTAAGTGTTGAAATTCATCAATACTTACGTGCCTAAATGCCTAACCCTTAAGGGAAATGAAGACACTTGCGCTCCACCTTATCCCTTCAACAGAACTTGCACACAACCATTTTGGATGACTCTAGGGATAATAATATAGGCTTGAGCGAAGCCTCACCAAAGTATTACCTTATGGGTCAATCATCTCCCAAGTACACGTGGTTCGCGCAAGTAAACTTACGCGACCAGGACATGCACGCCCAAACAAGACTTTCATGCCTGCCTCTTTTTGGGTTCCCCTCCTCCCAATTCAACTCTTTCCTTCAAATCCACCCCTCCTCTTCATGATTTTTCCTTCAAAACCCTCTTCAAAGCCATTTTTGGCATGGTTCCTTTGTTGGAATCCTTATCTGAAAGGAATTCTGTGGGAAATCTCTATAAAACTAGTGATTAACATATATTTATGTCACTAAGGTTAGATATTTTATTCATTTTAACCTCTCTCATTAAGATGAGAAGATCCCTAATATTGTAATCCTTATTTGGAGTAATCCAAAAGTTCCCTAATATGGGAATCCTCCTTAGGAGTAATCCCTAGTCAAAGGTCCTTAACCTAGGCCTCTTTTTCAAGAATAAGCCCCATATTTTAAGTCCCCTTAACTTGGGCCTCATTTTCAAGAGTAAGCCCCAGGCTTAATTTCATTTGATTTGTGGTTCCTTCTCAGGAATAAAACCCAATCATAAGTCCCCTCTTATTTAGGCATTCTTCTCAGCATTAAGTCCTTTGTTAAGTATCCAAATCTCTATAAATCACATATACCTTTAAGGACCTTGTTCGTGGGTTTCTTCCATGAAGTAAATCCCAATCCTCATCTATCTTGGGTAGTCATACATACATAATCCCCACATTATTTATTTTGATTGCATCTTTCATAGCACAATTTTCAGGTTTTACTGATACCTCTTGTTTCTCACACTGAGCATTACTCACGTGAGCTTAGAGTGTAAAAGTAATTACGACATCAATCTATGGTCCATCAATCATGCATAACATCCATATTTCTTCACTCGAACTTCATGGGTTCTGATTCTTTTTCTAAAAAAGGATATGTAGGTATCCCATCTATGGGTAAAATCCAAAATCTGAAATAATCCATATCCTCTTGAATGCAAATAAACTTCAAGTGCCCCACTGAGTGGATTTAAAACCAATATGGTTATCAATATGACCAAGATATTTCTCTATAATGTATTAATGGATAACATTGAATAAGAATATCGACTAAATACAGATTATTCTCTATCAGTGAAGAATCTCAAATACATATAAAAGATTCTATAATTCTCATACATATCAATCATTGATTGTCGGATCTAAAGGAAATCTCATTTTCATAATTGGTAATTTGATAAGGATTCAAGAACATAACTCAAATCTATTAGAGAGTACCAGAGTAGACAATAATTCCCCCCAAGAAGGTGTGATGAGTCTGAACTCTTGTCCTTTTGACCAATGATAATTATTGAGCCTCATCGGTCTATAACTAATGACCACCAGCCTTTGGAAATTAGATCCAAATGGATATAGAATCATTGGATGATTCCGGTTCTACAAATAATCCTGTGAGAAACCGATTGAAATTTTTGAACCTTGAACAAACAAGTTCATCCCAATTTCTAGAAGAAAAATATATATAATATAATAATGATTTTATAATGGTGGAATGATGTTATCCCTTCTCTTTTTCAATCCATCATGAAAATTAAAACATCGTTCATGCGTACATATGACATACCTTCTCTAAGAAAAGTGTAATTCATTTTCCAATCTCTACCATTTATGGAATAATAATAAGAATTATATAACTAATATTTTAAGTTTTTAATTATATCTTGTATAAAATTTATGGGATTATGAAAACATAATCAACTATAATGACCAAAAATGATGAACCAAAATTTACATGAAAAACGTTGTTTTCACCCTAAATAATGATTTTATCAAATAATTGTTACTAAATTGGTGATAAAAGGTTAAAATTAAATCATATATGATGTTATAAATATTAATATACATATATAATATATCTATAATAATCCATGGTTAATTATAAATTATATTTTAATGTTTACAATGAAAGATGAGACTTGAGGTAATTGATTTTTGTCTCTTATTTATTTCTAGGGGACACATTCCATATTCACTACATGATCCATTTGGTTTGTTTATAAACTTACCATGAATGTTTTTTATTATTATAATAATTAATATTATGGATATATATAAATCCAACTAAATTTTTTTCTTTGATGAGGAATATGATTCAAAACTTATTGATGTTGTCATGGATTTATGTTTCAAGCTCACTGTTTGTCAGGATTGTATATGATTAAATTTCATTGAAATATTTTGAAATATAAATAAATAAACTAATTAATTTTCATATACAATTATTATTTATAGATAATACATGTTTACGTATTATTTTAAACTATTAAAGTACTAAATGGTGATAATCATTTTTCCCATTTTAAATGCAGGATTATGGGTTGCTCGTACCCAAAACAAGGTTCAAAGCCAGATTCTGAACAATGCCAAATGACCAAAAACTCCACAATCCAACACCCACAATTCAACCACAATCAAAATAAATAGCACCACACTATAGATCATAGTACCCATAATCATCTCAGTATCCAATACAAGATTCATCTTCTGCAGTGGTTGATTCCCAAACAGAAGTCGGTCCATGCCGCCTCCCAAAATCACCAAACTCCCTGCTCCTCAACTGATCTATAGGCAGTTGAGTTCCATAGGACTATTTGACCAAGATATCTTTTTAAAAGGCAAGAATCATCCTGTTATCCCACTTAAAAGTAGATCTAGTTCTTTCAGGGTGCATGAGATAGGAGTAGTCTTTCTTAGTTCTTCTTATTGGAGTTGCATACATGGTTCCTTCACACTCGGCCATTCTCTTATTCCCATCTTGTAATATATCATTGTATGAACAAATAGTCAGTCTAATCATATTTTATTTACCTCTCCTATTCTGGTCCTTCCATTTACCATGGAAATCCTCAGAGGAAATACCATTGCACCCACTATTACTCCTACTTCTTTGGTTCAAAGTATTAATTTCAATATGAGCAAGGCATATAGCCCCATCAGTATGATTTTCCATAGCCCTAGAGACTTCCTATTGTCCCAGATATCCACCATAATGCTCCTTCATGGATACCCCAACACCCAAACCCCCCATGTTCTGAATTAGTACATAAATCGGGTTCAAAACTGAAATTGGAAAGGGTTTCAAACATATTTCTTAAAGGGTTAAAAGGCCTGGATGAGAAATCCATAACTCTAGCCCCCCTACAAAGATAGATTTCATAAATGAATTAGATCATTCATCCCACAATGATTATAACGAGGGAACCTCCCCCTATCTATGTTCCTAATTTCGATCCCCTCAACAACCAACAGAAGCCCTTCTAAGGCATTAACCATACCAAAAGTAGCCACAGCTCCCCGACCATCATCGACCAACTATCTATTGACATCCTCCATCTATTCATCCACCATTAGTGGCTGGAAATCCATACCACTTCATTCTTGTCTTTTCTCCTCTAGAATAGGAACTTCCCTCACACCAACCTCCAATGCATTTCCTAGTATGTCTCCTTCCCCTTGTATAGAACCAATACCATCCACAACCATCATTCTACCATCCAAAACCAGTTTCTGTTCCACCACTGGAAGGCGAGGCTACTTACCTCCACCTTCAGGTCTCATTTCCTTCTGTTCTGGACCCCCCTCACACGATCCTATGAAACCCTTCCCATAACATCTCCCTCCCATGGTGTAGACACCTGGGCATTTGGACAATGAGCCTTCAAGGGCCCTCCCCTATTGCAAACTGCCACTGTATGTCCCAAGCGGTGACAAGAAGGGAATTTATCCATCCAGTCTTCATAGACGACCAACTTTTCCACCTTTACTCCTCTCCAGTTGAAATCCACACATGATCAAAAGACATCTGGGATGCATCCAATTTCACACAAACTCGGGTATTGACCGGGTGACACACAACTTATGGTCAAGAGTCAGAACACAAATACCTTCTTACAAGATTACCTAGCTTGCGAATAATAGTAAGATTTTGGAAAGGTAGTGGAAGATTAGGGAAGCATTCCCATACCACTGCCGATGTAAATTCACAGTTCATGTGAATATCAATAGACCATCAATATAGTAAGAATATACATTAATTGAAGATACTAGGAGACCTCGACAAAGTTGTAATGAGGTCTTCTTCTGACTCGAACCATATCATCATGTGGTGCTTTCCAAGATAACAAACAACCGATCATTGTGGAAGATCCCAGGAACAAAAGATAAACCTATTGAATTCATCCAAAGAAGGGATTCTAGGCTTAAAATGCACAATCAAGGTATGATTTAGAAGCATCAAATTTTCTGAGAATTCTGAAGTCGAATGATGATGATTAGATCATCCTTCGAGCAGATCTGAGGGTTTTGTACTCAACGATATTTTCAAAAAAGGGGGAAGGATTTCAGGGATTGAAAAAAGACGAAATACCCCTGGGCTCTCACAGGTGACGATTCTCTACCCCCCCCCCCCCACCCCCCTAGGGGGGAAGGTTGGTGCAAGCACTACCGTCTTCACCGATAGCCCGAGTGAAACGGCAGGGTTCTTTCATGCTCCTTGCAGTGATGTCTCATCCAAGTAATAAATAGACAAAATAAATTGTTTTAATAGAAATCATATATATTTCTCTTATTGTGTGGAAATATTTTTTCCCATGAGCTTATTTTTAAAAAAATTATCAAAATATTACAATTTTAAAATAATTTTTATTTATTTTCAATGTTTTGAATTTTAAAAAATTTATTTAAAAGTAATATTCTTACTATTTTCTGAATAAGGTACTATTTACATTTTATTTGAAATTTAAAAAGAATATTTTTTGTAACTTTTATAGCATGAATGGTATTTTCCATTATAGTAACTAATAAATGATTAAAAACATCATCTATTAGTTTAAAGAAGATATTTTCAAACAAATAGTTTTCATTAAAATTTAAAATATATTTTGATTTCAAATTAGAAATTTCAATGAAAAAATGGGTTTTTCCTGATGAAATATTCCATGTGATCATTCAAAATTAGTTAACATATATGATGAACTCCATTCATGTTACTTTTGATTCATTGGGAATATGTTCCTATGATACTATCCTTATTATTTCAATATATTGTTTATTTTTATGATTTATGGTGTTTATGAAAACCATTACTTTTCCCTGGATTATGATCTAATGAAATTATTGAGAAATACATTTTTTTCCTTGGTTAATGATATGTTGACCTATTTATTATCTTGTGGAAAAAATGTATGATTTAAATCATGTGATGTTTGGGACCTATATATCACTCAAATGCATTGGGTAAATGTTGATATATCTGGGGATAAATAGGATTAAAATGGGGAGTATACCAATTTATGTATGTAAAATTTTCCATTATGGTAGTCTTTAGAGTAAACCATTTCTACTACAATGGTTTAGAGAGTGGAACCAATCTACTATGATAGTATTTTGAATGATACTTGACTACTAATGAATTTTTTTCTATGGTTTTGTGTGTTACAAAAATTTGTGTGTTATACCAATATCATGTACTGATGGATAATTTCCTTTAATTATTTCTAATTCATTTATTATAAAATACAAAAAATTATATCGTTACTCAATTTTATCATCTATGATATGAATTTTATGGTTTTAAAATGTTATTCTCATTTTTTCATACCTTTCTTCTCACGTAATATTGATGTGATCATGGATATGTTCCTTTTTTAACCATTCTAAGAATATGTTCTCCAACATTATTCTACAATGATAAATGGTATTACATATGATATGTTGAACAAGATAGATATATATGGAAAACATAGTGTGAGATGATATTTTTACCAATGGACATGTTTTTTATGTGTCTATATTTCTAATGATACTATAATTATATGATTTTTACATGGATCATTATGTAATGTAATGAATTTTGATATTTTAAATTGTGATATAGTTTTATGAATTATTTTGGTCATTATATGTTTCCTCATAAATAATGATATGGTGATAGTTTATGTCACATGATAATGGATAGTTCATGGGAAAAAATACCCAACTCATGATTTTGATATGGTTTGGGTTTTTTCATCAATGATATTGAGTTTTTTCATTATGATGAAATATGTGACTTGTATAATAATTATAAATATCTAATTTAAATATTCACTCAATAATATATGATTATGTTCCATAGAATATGGTTTAGTTTTTTAAGGATTATGAATATTTGATACATTACACCCATGAGAATGTGAAAAAAATTTATGTTTCATCTAGTCGAAGGATCATGAAATATTATCACTCATGAGGATCAAAATTGTTCTAAAATATAAATTTTTTTAAATAGATGGATCTATAAATATTTATATAAGGGAAGAAATTTTATCACTCTTAAATGAGAGTTTTTCAACTTATCCATGTGGTGGTTAAAGAGGCCCAAAAGAGAGATGTAGAACTAAAAAATAATATATGAAATGTTCCAAAAAAAAGTTGAGTTTTAGTACTACTAATCATCTAGAAATAGATGCTCAACATGATATGACCATTCATACTCTATTATATATGTGTATATAATTATTAATATATTTTAAAGGTGGTTGGACCAACCTCTTTCATTGGAATAATTTTCATATAATAAACTATTCCAGTCGAGACATTATATGGATCATTATGAATCCATTTTTATGAGGACATGGAAAACAAGAACTTATTTAGATGAGGTTGAAGAATTAATTGTAATGGGACTTCACATAACCTAGGAAATGTCATATAAGTCTAAATCTATTTAATAACACATAATATACAATGAGAGTTGACAAATAAGTTATGACAAAAATCATTAATGAGATCAAGTTATTAATGTTGATGCGAAGGTGATTATATGAATTTCTCCATGGAAGAATGAAATGAAATTTTTAATTAATGAAAATAAAAACCCTAGTTAAATTTTCCCCTTCATGATTATTAATCGAGTAATAATGGTATTTTATCACTAAGAACTTCATCCAAACCTCCCATAAGTCAACGATATGTACCATGTATCTATTCAAAGGAAGTGAATACCTAATCCATAACATGCACTAAAATTATAGGTCTTTCAACTATAGAATGATATTTTTTATGAAGAAATACATGTAGAAATCATGGATGATATAGCTAATATACAATAGAACAAGACTGAAGACTATGTTAATGTTCTGATGAAGAATAAACAATTCTAATAATCTATTTATGAACCCAAGGATGCACTAAAAGTGTGTCATCCACATTTTTATATATCTATGTAATATATTTTCAATGGAAAAGTAAATTTTAAGGGGTGTAATATGTGACACCAAAATATTTTAGTATATTGTTCCATAAATAAAATATTCTTTCATTGATAGCATGGTTTATACACAACCCTATTTTTAAAAGAACAGTGATCTAAGATAAAAATATTATTATTTAATGTGAAAATAATCTATCAGTCATTGTATTGGAGGGTATGAATATAGTAAACAAAATATTGAAAAAAGTATATGTTTTAAATATGTGTAATGTTAAATCATTGGACATAAAATAATTATAAATGAAAATAATAAATGTATTCCAATATAGAGGAGATATTATTTTAAAAAGAAAATTTTCTGTGTGTAATTTATTTTCATCATATGATATTATATTAATCACAATTAGTTAATGATTTTAATAAAATTTATATATTTTTTTAATGATATATTATAATAATAATATAATATTTTCTGAGGATTCCAAAATAAATAAATCTATTTTTAAACATAAAAATGTATTTTTCTAAATATAAATTTGCATCTTGTTCTTTACAAATATTTTCTAATATATGTATTCCAGTTCTAGATATTCTATATTGAAAGCATTATACAATATTTTTAATAATTATGTTTAAAATTTTCAAATTTTACCTTTTTATTTTTTTCCATTGTGAATAATAACCAAAGTAGGATTTATTACCTATAAAATTGATTAATCGTGTTATCCAAGGATAAAAATAAGTTTTAGTGTCACCATTTGACATTAATATTTTTATATCATAAAATTAAATAGGACCCTATCACCTAATTGACTAATGGTTTTTTAGGGGTTATTTTCATAGAACATTGCATATATAATATTTAAGGTAATTAAAAATATAATATCTTTATATCGTCCTTTTAAATATACATAATGTGTTCACATAGTGAACAATGATTTTTTAGTGAATATAAATGTTTATTTTTAGATTAGTGAATGTTTTTGGAACCGAAAACACATAGGTGTCTGAATCATCCCACAATCTGAAACACACAAATTGGAAAAATCCCCCTCGAATAGGCTGTAAAAAAACCCCGACATGTCTCAAAAAGGCCCTGCCTGAATCCCTCCTCGTGGAGGGCGCTATTTCCTTGTTGTGGGCTCCGTGAGAGGCTTTACAGCACCCCTAAATGATAGGAGTAAGATCCAATGGAGGCCCCTTCGGGGCGTCAAGTCATTTGTGAGGCGCTCGACGTGAATAACATCTATCAAGTCTTGTGTGGAATCTCTCCCCCATTATAAGTCCCACTGCGGGCCGACAAACCGGTGCCTTTCTGTAGCATCGCATGGCTCCGCGGCGAGATCATCACCCCGAGATCTGAGTATTTCCAATAAATAGAAGGTGCACCACCTCTCCCAAACCATTGTTACTCTGACCTTTAACCTTCATGTAATGTGTACACCTTCATAAAGCCTTCATATGGATTCAAAAATTTACTTTTCCATTGGGGGCCATCCTTATTTTCTTATGTTTAACCTGCGCTTATAGTGTAGATTCCCTTAGGGAAGACTCATGCCATTCGCAGTGGAAGGAGCCCATCCAGGGTGGTCAAGGTTTCGCGAATCCTAAATCCTTTGAGAAATAATTCCTAAACAAAGAGGTATTTGCTAATGGGAGGCCCTTCTGCCTTAACGGTTTCACATCAGGATGATTTGGCCTTTATCGAAGACTCCCCTCTTTGAAAAGTTGTTTAACTTCGCAGATCATGTCATCTCCTAGTGTTCATTTTCCTTCACGAGGTACAACTTCTTCACTAAGACTACTTCCATCACAATGCTTGTTCTCTCTGTAAAGACGAGCCTCTTCGAGAAGCCCATCCTCTTGAAAAAAAACCTCCTTCTAAGACCAAATTCTTTCCACACCCCTTTCATGTACGCCCCAGGCTTGTACCAAAAAAACCTTTAAGTCCCTTGGTTTGTTCTTCCCAATGCGTTGCATCACTTCATGCTTCTTATCATAGGAACAGTAACGAAAATTTATTCTTCACATATTCATGCTAACGTGGCCCCCTCAATGGATCAACCCACAACACCACCATTCCACGGCATTGCTGGCACCTTCCCTTTACCATGGGATAAAGCATGTTGGTTTTGTAAGTCCTAGGGGTATAGTGTGAACCTGAATTTTCAGAGCTACAACACGTTAAGAATCAAAACACCATAGTCCTCAGTGCATGATGTTAAACTGTGACTTGACCACATTCACTTTACGCGGGGTTCCATGTCTTAGGAATTCTCTACACACAATCATCTCCATGGGAGTGAAATATTCCTCACATGTAATGATATCCTCTTAGCTGGAGTAGCGCCTATCCATGGGGATGGGAAACCACCTTGTTGTAATCCCCTAGCCATTCATGTAGGAGGTAGAATCCATACTCCTACTCTCTTCTTCAGTCCAAATGACCAAAGGATATATGGGAACCGGGACCTTCGGTATCATGTCCCTCTCTCTTTTGGCTTTTTTCCACTCTTGCCGCTATCTTGGAGTATGTCACGATCTCCATACACATAGGATACTAACCACGCATAAGCCAATGTTTCTTCTTTTGGCCTCTAACCACGTATAATCCCCACTCAACTTCCCACGGACGAACCCCTCACAACTTCATCATCAGGTCATTGCTGCCTCATGTTTCTCAAACCGAGAATGACTCGTGTGGGATTATAGTAAGAACTAACCACGAAAAAACAACTATGAACTACATTTATTTTTTTTGTTTCCAAGGAAAGGTATTAGGAAGCCTCCCTGACGTTCATGACCAATCCACCTATTGGTCTCGACCCCCTTCACATCGGTTCACCCACGCCTCTCCAGAGCTATATGGACATTGATACATGTCACGCCAAGGTACGTAGGAAGACTCCCAAAAGATCAATCCCAACACCTACTTTTCCTAACCACTTAATGTGGGTTTATACATGTCCCTCATGAAATTAAACTGCATTTACCATAATGAACTATCAAGAATTTGATCCTTGAAAAGGTATGGTACATAGGAACCCTCCCTGAGGTTCGTTCCCAACACTCATCAGTTCCGACCACTCAATGTTGGTCCGCCCCCATCTGGCATGACATTAAAATATATAATAATTTTTTCCCAAATGACACTAAATTCTCCCCCAGTCGATGTTAAGTCAGTGTTTCCCCAATCGACAGTAATCTTTCGTCTCATATCAAGCAGTAAGTTATTTCCATTACAACACGACGGTAAGACATCGTAGGATGAACTATGTGGGTTTGATCCTTGTCTCCTAGACATGGTACATAGGCAACCTCCTTGAGGATCAACCCCAAACACTAGTAAACTTTGGTTTCCCCCTGTTGGGATCCACATCACTGGTCCGCCCCTTGAGCATTAGTCCAACCCAGGCTGCTAACCACATGTAAGCCCCAGTATATCATCGGGATGATGTCCTCTATGTTCACCTCAATTCTATAACACATCTAAATCTATGTGTACTTTGATTCTCATCCACAGGGATAGTTAAAAGGCCTCAATGAGGCTCAATCCCATCACGCATTCCCCTTCATGGTCTCTCCCTTGATCCTACGGGTTTTGAGAGGGTTATACCCCAACCCGGAGGTTCTTCTTCTCTAGATCCCAACCATTCGTTCATTCTCACGGACTGCCTCTCCAAGTGTCCCATCGACTCACTGAATTATATGGACCCAAATTCCATATCACAAGGATATTTTGGATGTATCTTCAAGGATCAACTCCCACACTACCATCATCATCACGATGAATCCAGCTCATTCACTCACCACCTCATTCAACTCTCCAACATCCATCATAATTCTTATCTGAGCTACTGCATCCCAGTGAGATCATGCCATTTAACCTCTTCACCACTCTTAGTAGTACTCAGGTAAGTAACCATGCATTATCCCTAACATCAGTGTTCCCTCTAGGGGTTACACCCATCTTATAAACTCTCGTCAATGTTCCGATTACTCTGATCCATCTCCGCTGGATGTTAAATTCGCAACATACCATGTGTTAAGCATGGGAATATGAGGAAAATAGAAATGACATGCCTATAGTATATAAATACCTGCATCGAACGTGGGATTCCTCGGGCTTCCATGCCCTTGATATGCCCTCTCATAAGAGGAAACCCCCATATGCGACATTGTTCCAACGTCTCGACATGCCATTGATATCAAACATGACTACTCCCTTGACCAAAGGTTGTTTCCCTGTCCGGATACCTTGGAATGTCCAGATAGTAGAACTATAATTAACCAGTGTCCAGGAATACATGGCACTAGGAAGAGTTTAATGTACAACATCATAAGTCTACAAGGGAGACCCAGACTAGGTGACGGGTTCCATGGAGGAATCCACCGAAGGATAAACCAACATACCATCATCCTGTTTTGAATAAGGATAAAAAATCCTGGTGCAAGAAAGATATGAGATCTGCCTTTGAAAAACATGAATGTGGGGAAATAATCAGTGCCTCCCCCGAAAAAGAATAATGTGATCTTCGGTGAAAGTGTCATTAATAGAAATGGTGAACCTAACATGAATGTCGTCATTTCAATGTGGATATTAGTTGCATTTCAGACATCAGTGCAGTAGAGTGTCACTAGATCCATGTATCTGATGCTGGGTCCCGCCCAAAAATTAGTGGGTCTGGCATGAAAGTCACTAGAAGTGGGGGAATTCAAATTTTGGACATCCCGTTCTACGACGTTGTCAGTTTGGATCCTTCATACCATCCATGGAAGAGGGAATGGTGATGGGGCGTTGGGCGATGATTTCCATGTTTCATCAGTAATCGTTTAATCTCTCTACCTTCTTGGAACCATGTTGCATTATCAAGAAACCGATCACAGCCCACCTAATGACACCAAGACAGGGGAGACAATATTTTTGAATTCCTACATGGCCTCCTTTCCACCCAGGCAGTCTCTGCATCCACAACTGTTGGGCCCCTATCCCACATCTCCCCATCAGAGTTCGTTTACATACAGGTGATAAATGACCTCGTCCGACGATAAAAGGATGAGGGGATCATCCCAACCAGTGAAAAAGCCTGATGGGACATAGAGGAATCTACACCTCATTACCACCGCCACCCCAAAGGTCCACATAGGGAGCCACTCCTCCCCACTCTGTCAGACAATCATTACGGTTGCCTCTCTTCAGAATGCTTTGAGGACTCCCTCCCCTACGTCGATGAGGTGGGGGATGTCTGGGCCATCTCGGTCGGTATCATGTTCTAGGGTATCCAATGTAGGACCACCACTAGGCCAATCCAGTGCCGACACCTAACCCCATGAGCTGAGAAATAGGTAATCTATGCGCCTACACTGCCTTCCCTAGTTCTGATGATCCGACCCTATCATCAGACACATGTTGAGGACACTATCAAAGGGGAATCAACGTCAATGAATATTGTTTATCATTCCAATACCAATTTTTACAATCATCTCCATGCCTATTCCGAGATGGGGCATGAAGACGCCGTATCCATATCGAAGCCCGAAACACCCCACGGCCCGGCTGGATCCAGTCACCAGGTATTCAGCGTAGGTTGTGCCCACTGTAGGCCGACCATCAACAATGACACCCTGTACGGATTTCATCCCCATTCCACCACCATTGAAATCATGGGTCCTCCACCGATTCCTTGCTCGACATAGAGTTTTTTTTCTGTGCCACCGTCAATTCGAATGAGGGTCCTCCCCACGACTATGAAACTCGATATAGAACCTCTTACGTGCCCATGACATTGGTTATGGATTCGTTCCTCCCACCACTGGCAGCTGATATGGAGCTGTTACACATCTTGCCAATCTCTAGCTTGTAAGACCTCCCCATGTCCTTACAGTAGCAGGAAAAGGTCCTCATATCCCCATCAATCAGAGGAGTGAAGGTCATACGTGATTCTATGGCACCGAGCATGGAGGTCATACCCATGTTCAGCTTGACCAGTATGAGGACCCCTCTCACACAGACGATGAAAGTTGAAATAAGTATGTAGGCTCTACACATGCTCCTACCCACTCCAACAATTTCAGTGGATATTCCCACCACACATTAGCCAGCGGACATAGAGGTCCTCCCTGTGTTCCCTTTGACATCTTTTCAGGTTCTCTTTTCACCACTGATCACATTTGTAGATATCCATTCCGCCCTAGAACCAGTTCAGTCAAAGGACCTCCCCGAGCCAGAAATCTCCCCGGTCCTGAAGATCCATCACTAGATATGGAGGAATTTCATCTCCACCATAAAAATAATGTCGAGAAGATTAAAATGGAGATTAATCATGTTTTCTTCTCAGATTCAGAGGTGGAATACGACTCAGTAATGGTAGGATCACCTCGATCATCTGTGTCAGGGGACGAGGTAGGAATGTGGCGCATTGGCATCAAATTCTAGAATGCATGGTCCACTAGATCCCTACCTCCCTCCATTTATACATTCATGTTTAATAATATTTTGCATCTCCCCAGGGTTCGGCCATGAAATCACCACCATCATCACTAGGAGCATTCTCTACCTTGACCATAGATCAATTAGATCTATACTTATGATTGAAGGTGATTGAGAAAAAACATGTTCCACCACTAGCCTCCATAGTCCTTGTGCCAGAAACTATGGTCACTAGCCCATTTTATCAGGATGTAGTATCTATTTCAATGTAGTCTTCAGAAGATATCCTGAGATGTGGTGGCTTGTCAGCCCGCTCGTCGTATTCTCCACCATCCTCCCTACAGTATAAGTGGTCTGATTCAGTATTGATACTAATTCCCCAACCACCACATGTTGATGAGTGGGGAAACTAAGGGAAAGACCCCGAATATGGGCCGAGGAGCTTGTAGGACATTCCTACGGCATAAAATTTCATGGAGATGTTTTGAAATGTTGTGGCACTAAACATCAGTGCACCAGAATCGCTCACCGAGGAAGAGGTGGGATTCTTTCGTCAGACCCTCTAGGTGACTCACATTAATCTTCTCCATCGACGAGTGGCCTACCCCATTGTTTCCGACGCTTTCGCCGGGGCGCGTGCATCCGTCTGCGGAGGACGCGCGGCTTTGTTGCCCCGCATACCCGCTTTCCAAAGGCGGGTGGCATTCTCTCCTTATTCAGGGACGTCTGCTCCTTGATCGAAACAGGATGATGGGATGTCGGTTCTTCCTCCCGTGGATTCCTCCTCAGAACTCATCACCTAGTCCGGGTCTCCCTTATAGATTTAATACGTAGTTCGTGAAGCACTTCCCAGTTCCATGTCTCCATGGACACCGGTTAATTACACTGCTTCTGTCGGGACATTCCAAAGGGTCCAGTCAGGGCAGCAACCTTCGGTCAGGGGAGTAGTCAAGTTGAGGAATCAGAAGCGTGTCTCGATGCTGGGGTACCTGGCATGTCTGTCTGTTATCCTTGATCACAAGGCTTCTCGAGGGCGTGGAAGCCCGAGGCATCCCACATCGATCGCGGGGAATTACATGTCATAGACACATATCTGAGATTTCCCTCAGCTTCCCGGGTTCAACACAGGGTATGCCGCGAGTTTAACGTCCAGCGGAGGCGGATCAACCCAACCAGAGCATTAGCTAGGATAGATCGGACGGGTGGTGGGTTGATGAATGGAGTGGAAGGAGAGTGAAATGGGACCATCACAGGGGGGGTGACAGTGAAGTTGGGCTTCAGCCTTGATGAGGCTTCGTACGTATCCCTGTGGCAGGGAATCAAAGTCTGCGTAGTTCGGGATGGTGCCGGTAAACCGACGTGAAGCTGGACCTTGGCCCGATGAATGTAGTCAGCGTACCGACGTGAAGGTGGACCTTGGTCCGATGGGAGTTGGGCTTGATCCTCTGGGAGGATTCCTACGTACCATGCCTTGACATGGATCAAAGACCTCGTAGTTCGGGGTGGTCACAACGGCTTGCCATTGGACGGGAATTGCAGTTTAGCGTCGTGTTTGATGTGGGTGAAACTCGACGTGAATGAACGACCGAGCAATGTTTCTTGAACCTCGTGGAGGCTTCCTACATACCATGCCTTGACATGGATCAAAGACCTCAGAGTTCGTGAGGTGGGTCGCAATGGCTTACCACTGGACTGGAATGGGACCAGACGTGAATGAGCGACGGGTGGGCTTGAACCTCGTGGAGGCTTCCTACGTACCATGCCTTGACATGGATCAAAGACCTCGTAGTTCAGGTGGGGTGTGTCGGTGAACCGACATGAATGTGGACCTTGGTCCAATGGGTGGTGGGCTTGAACCTCATAAAGGCTTCCTATGTACCATGCCTTGACACGGATCAAAGACCTCGTAGTTCAAATGGATGGGTCAGGGTCGGTGCTCACTCTAAGCCCATGTGAGTCATGCTCAGTGTGAGAAACAAGAGGTTGAAAGGACCTGATGATCACATCGTGAAGGGTGCGTCCGTGAGAAGCGAAAAGGGGCTTACGCATTGAGCGGCCCATGGTGTTGGGACTTACTCCAGGATGGAGGCCCATAGGGAGGTGCCTCGTTCCCTATCACGCCCTCCACTGACCTTGGTAGTGGGGAAGTATGGAGATGCACGGGTGCAATCATCCTTACGAAAGGTTAGGGGATTACGCTCTGAGGCGGCCCTTCCCCTGCGAACATACACCACTCCGACAAGGAGGATCTCATTCCATGTGCGGAAGAGTTCCATTACTGTGGAGACGAGTGGTGTAAAAAATGTTCGAGTTGGGGGGACCCTTCGTGAGGGAGACGAGGTTGGGTCACAGTTTAACGTCATGTGTTGAGGACGTGGTTCTTGGCAGTTTAACGTCCTACAGCTCGGATGAGGTGGGTTCACTCCACACCCCTAGGACTTACATAACCGGTACCCTCTCGTCCTTGGGGAAGGGAAGGTGCCGGTAAGGCCATGGTAAAAGGGGGTCATGGGACGAACCATCGAGGGGTCCACGTTAGCATGGCTATGCGAAGAAGCAATAGCCGTTAGCGTGCCTATGTGAATAAGCATTAGGCGAAGCAACACTGCGGGAGGTATTGTCCATGGGACTTTGAAATCACATCGTGCAAACCTGGAGGGCCGCACGGGAAGAGGAATCGCTAAGGAGAGGATTGTGCTTTGTGAAGTGGGGTGCCTTGAGGCATGGGGCATAGGTGTGAGTGGAAGGCGCTTCGCGAAGTGGAATAGTGTTCGCGGAGCACTGCCTCGCGAAGAAGGGGTGCCTCGCGAAGAAGGGTCCAGCGAAGCAGTGTGCTTCGCGATGCATAGTGATCCTGCCTTGGCATAGGGATCACTAGCATGGGTTGGATGTTTCGCGAAGCATAAGTGCTCCGCGGATTCCCAGGTTCCCTTGGGAATCCCCTTCCTTCCCGAACGCCCTTGAGCTTCGCGAAGGGCATCCCTCTCAGAAGAGGGGCTCAAAACGAGACAAAGCAGAGTCGTCTCGCGAAGTAGAAATACCTCGCAGAGCTCATGATTCCCGGGCAAAGAGTGCTTCGTGATTCGGGAGAGGAGAAGCCGAAAGGTCGGATTGTCCGTCTTTGGGACTCAGGGGGAGTCCAGTATTTATAGGGAAGGGGTGCCGCGAAGCAGGGCTCGCGCGCCGCCTCTGGTGCTTCGCGGCGGCTCGATAACGTCAAAGGGGTTCGCGGAGGATTACCGCCTCTGGAGCTTCGCGGCGGCTCGCGAACGTCAAAGGGGTTCGTGGAGGATTACTGCCTCTGGCGCTTCGCGGCGCCGCCATGGTAGCGGCGCTTCGCAGCGGAGCTTCGCGGCGGCGCTTCGCGGCGGAGCTTCGCGAGGCAGCGTGCCTGCCTTTTTCGTTCCTTTCTTTCGGGCCACATTTTTGGCTCCAACAAATGCCCCCCCTCAGACTTGGAGCCGTGGAGGGCGAGGGGTCGAAGTATGAGGGATAATCGCCAAAATTTTTGGTGGTTTGCGATGCAGCATCGCGAAGGGGGCCCGCAATGCTCTCCGGGGCCGCAGATCCGGACGCGTTGCGCTGCTCCGCGCGGGTGAGGCGCGCCGCGATGCTCCGGGGTCGCCGCCTATAAATAGGGGGTCCGCCCTCTTTTTTCTTCATGTGCCTTGTCTTTTTGTGCAATCTCGACTTCGCGAAGCTCCGCGTACTCCACGAAAGCCCTCCGCGGATCGAGCTTCGCGGCGAACCGCGGGTCTCCGACTCCGCGTCCGCACTAGGCGAACTTCTTGTCGGCCTTGGCCAGACTTCATGACTTGGTCTCGCGACTGATCTTCGCGATTCCACTTCACGGCCGAACATCGCAATTCAACTTTGCGGCCGAGCTTTGCGATCCAGGGGAAAAATACTTTTCTGAAGGTCGGCATCAAAATGGCCCATCAAGAGGCTGTGCTGGGATTGCTTGCAGATGCTGCTCGTCGGGATGAGATGGCCAACCGTCCAGGCTTGGGGGAAATGGTTCGGAGCCATTCGGACCACACTTCATTGACAGATCTGCTGTCGGAAGGTCAGAAGAATTATCCGCAGTGCAAGAAACTGCCGTTGTACGGCTTCGGGCTGAGGGACGACGTCTTCATCCCTGAGGCGAGAAGGGATGAACCAGCTTGCTGGTTCAAGAGCACACCGTGCCAGCACCAATGGTTCAGGGCGGCCGATGGTCATGCGCGGGAGGATTTCACACCCATCACCGCTGACTGTCTCTACAATCATGTGAATGATATCGACGGGAAGCCACTTCAACCGGAGACGTCCCCTCCTCTCTACCGCACCATGCTGAAGGCAGCTCTGCAGGATCCGAAGAAGGGATGGTCCGATGAGTGGGACCTGCGCTAGGGCGGCAACTTTACCAATGACTGGTCCTGGGACTACTGGGTAGGCGCCTCATGTGAGGAGTTCGGGGCCGAGCTGAGGAGAGTGGGATTGTATGAGGCAGCATGGGCCTCCCAGTTCCACATTTACCAAACAAAGCAGCTGATGCCGGAACTGCTGAGTAGATGGTCGTCCAGGACCAACACTTTTCACCTTCATCGCGGGGAGGTGGGCATCAGCCAATGGGATGTCCACCAGATTTCTGGGGTCCCGATCTTGGGGGCCATGTATGACGAATTCCTCCCCGTTGCCAGCGCGTGGGGGGATCTGGAGCAAATGTCGCGATTGGCATCGACGCTGATGGCGCTCGTCCCTGGAGAGGACAAGGAGGCAGTGAGGGATGTCCACTTCAAGAGATGGTTCAAATGCTTCCTGAATTTCCCAGAGAATCGAGAGTTCCCTCCAAGGCCTCGAACTTGTCCAAGGGCGGCCCAACGGGACAAAGGGCACTCGTATTGGCGGGTCTTGGAGGACAGCCAATGGAAAACATGGGGTTTCAGTGTCAGCACCGAGCAACAGCCAATAGTCAGGCTGGCGGCATTCATCGCGGCTCTCATCTATGGGTGGATCCTACCAGTGAGGGATAAAAGAATGGGGGTGCGACCCAGCTCGTTCATCATGGCGTTGATGTTGGCCATTGGGCAGCGGGTCAACCTGGGGATCCCGATGCTCACCAAACTGTACAGAATGTTGTGGCATATTAGCGAGGGCAAGAAGCCGCCAAGGATATGCGGGCCCTTCCACCTCCTGTATGGGTGGATCGCAGCGCATATCAGGGGGATTTACGAATATCCAAAACCTATTTCGCCGCCGGGATCAGACTTTCGCCCCTCCATTCTGAACGCGGTCGGGAGATTCTCATTCAAACTGGCCGTTCCGATGGTGCTGAATAGGGTGTGGAGGGTGGACGAGTTCAACTTTCATCCCTTCCCACTGCCGATGGGGAGGCTTACTGATGATGGACGGGGGACGGAAGAACATCGGGCTTACCTCCTGGCCTTCCGAGGTGGAGTTTTGGTGGCACAGATAGATCATGAGCCAATCTGTGAACCGTACACCCCGCATCGTTTTGCAAGGCAGTTTCGGTGCCTCCAGCGGCTGACCCTACAGGTATACTGGGAGGTGCGTCACGAGGAGCACCCATGTGTGATGAGGCAGTTGTGGCTCAGGTTCACACGTGAGGATGGAAAGATGCAGATCGCATTGCCTCTATCCACCACCGCCTTCGGATTAGTGAAGGAGTACGCCATCAGTTGGGAGGCCGCTTATCCGGGGGAGATGCTGAAGTAGCCAACGATCCGGGTTGGTGACGGTGGGCCTCCTCTATCTCAAGGTCGGGGTCGGAGGGCAGCTAGGGCCACTCGCGGCAGCGGGGCTGCCATGGCGGCGAGACCCGCACAGGCCGAGGGTATGGCAGCAGCAGTAGATCCGGTGATTCCGGAAGAGCAGGGCCATTAGGAGGGGCGGCCACTGAGGGGATTCCATCGGATATCCACTCAGGCTCCGGGGAAGCGATTGCGTCACATCGACATGGCAGAAGATGCTGTCTTTTCGGAAGCTTGGGACATTTGGGATGTCAACCATCAATTCCTCAGCCCACCTGAGATGTGGTCCCACCTGAATCGCCTCGGGATGGAATTACCGGGTATAGGCCCAGTTCGGGATGGATTCATGGCATCTCCGGCGGAGGCGGAATATTACCTGTAAGAGCTGGAGGATTATGTCCACTCCAGTGGTGTCCCTCGCCCAATGATAGACCGGGTGAGGGTACTATTGAATCAGACGGTCCCCCCACAGTTATCGGCTGCCGATCTGAGGGAGCGCTTCCCCTTGCCGGAGGAATCAGAGGACTCCTCTCGGGGGGATGAGGTTGGAGGAGGGAGCCCACTGGAGGAGGGCGAGGTCGGAGACCGAGGCTCAGAATCCGACGATTTCGTGGAGGCTCTCGAGGTAGCATTCTGAAATCCTCTCCTTATGACCTGTTTCTGGGTCCCTATGGACTTCTCATCAATGTTTGAGCCATGCAGGAGGAACTTGTTCGTAGGCCTCATTTTCGCTCCTTGGCGGGTGGTGATGCGGGACCTTCAGAACCCGCGCCTATGGCTGCGTCCAGTTCTGCGTCTGGTGGGACCAGGGCGCCCGAGGTGGCTCCTCCGGAATCTCCAGACCTTCCAACATTATACTGGGGGCCTCGTCTCGGGGTTCCATCAGTACTGGCTCAGGAGCAGCGCTCAGAGGCCGATCTTCGTAAGTCTCCTCCACCAGTCTCCTCGTTGTCACATGTAGGCCGTGCCAACTAACGTTTATGTCTCTCTGTCGTACAGTTCTTCGGCTGGCGTGGGCCGCTGTGGCGAGGCTGGTCGGGATGTCTGGTGGCATCCCCCCTAGGGGCATGCCGGTGATGGTGGCGATAGTCCCTCCACCTCCTCAAGCTGCGGCACACACCATCACTGACGGGTCTTCCAGCAGGGCCGTACCTGAAGTCATCGAGGTGGACTCTGAAGAAGAGGATCGACCGGTCGGTCCCAATCCTGCCGTGCCTGCGTCGGCGTCAGGTGTCGTACCAGACTCAACACCAGATGCAGATCCTGCTGAGGAATTCCTGCAGGCATATCATGCGTACGAACCTTCCGACCGCGCGGATTGGGACGAAACGACCTCCGATGAGGAAGACAGCAGCATAGTTCGTCGCCGGTCATGGAAGCTGATCACGTGCTTTATCAGGGACACTCCCCAAGCGCAATGGCTGTTTGAAATGGATAGGCTCCGCTCGCGGTTGCGCGAACTATGTGCCGGGGGAGTGGATTCCCAACGCCCTCACACGCTCATCCGAGACCTCATGGCTGAGAAGATCTGGGAGCATGTTCATGGGATGAGCGTGGGATGGCAGCGGAGGAAGGCGACCAGCATTAGGAAGCTCCAGGAGGCTGAAGGCGAGGTTCAACGGATGCAGACCCGGGCAGACGAGCTTTCAGCCTCTCTTGATGCGCAATCTGAGCAGGTCTCACGGTTGAAGGCCCAGCTGGCAGAGGCGGAGGAGCATATGGGGCAGACCTCTGGAAGGATGGCTACCGTTCAAGCTGATGTGGAGAGGGCCAAAGCCAGGACTGAGGAACTGCGCCCCGCCGCTGCGGAGGAGGAACGAGATCTAGTTCAGCGGCAGCAAGCCTTGGATGCCGCAAGTCAACGGGTGGCGGAGCTGCAACGCTCTTTTGATGGGGTCAACCCATCCATGGGGGAAGTCAACCCCCGAGTATTGTAACAAACCCAAAACCCTTTTATTGGTACTTTCGTGCTTCCAAATTTTACCTTTGTTTTGAATGTCGTAGCACGCACGATTTCCACTGTTGAATTTCCTTGTCACATCCCTACAATGTTTGCGGGACGTTTGACGACAATTCCCCAAGCCAGTCCAGGTTCCCGAAAGATTGGGAAGGCTTGATCGGAGGAGGAAATTCCAGGCTAGCCGAATTACCGTTTCTTCAACGTGCTCTTATGCACGAACGTGGCAATGCCAGGGGTGATGAAATCGGTTCAAACAGATGAAAATGGGAAGTGTGAATCACGATACCCAAATTCGGAACACTGTGGGGATGGCGTGACAATAAAGGACAACCGTTAACCGTGGCAGACAAACGGTATCCTTACTGCGTTAGCCTGAAATGGGGACAACAAATGAGCATCGACCGCTGACCATATTCGCAACGCGGGATTTTATCAATTTTTTGTCGATCAATCCATCGGGACATTGGCCCGTAATGGTAGGAGAGCCCTTGGGCGTAGTATCCAGGCCATTATGGGGGGTCCCTCCAAACATGACCAGTCTTCCGGAACGTTGGCCCAGGACGGTAGGTGAGCCGATGCGGCATGAGACCAGACCGTTATGGGGTTCTTTCAGACATGAAAGAGGACGAGGGTCCGAATAAGGGGCACGCAAAGCGTGGAACATGGAGTGGTGGTTTGTTCAAACAGAATCCAACACTTCGGTAGTTGCACCACCGTGGTGGGAGTACGCCAGATGGGCGCATCGGCCTGATCACGGATCATTCTTTATTCCAGATAGGGCCTCTCTGGCGAGGGCTGGAAATGGGGAGGAATAGGATTTCGTGATTCCAGGGGCTGAACCCTAGGCGAAATGCTTGGGTGTCTCTATGTATCCCACGTGATGATGGGAATCAAGCCACACGTAGTTCTGGAAGCGCAGTTTAATGTCATGCGGGACGAGGAGGGGCCTAACCGTGTTGGTACACATCCCGCCAAAACTATTAAGCCCACGTGAGTCATGCTCGGTGTGGGAAACAAGCAGCAGTGGTGGGAATTTCCCGACACAAAGGGGCAGTTTAGGGCAAAGGGACACTCAGTGACTACCAGCCCAATGACACTAACACGATCATTTAGCGCACCTAGATGCGCGAAGAGAAAAAGCCGAGTATGACGGAATTCCACTTGAACATGAGGAAGTTGAAATGTGTGAATCATGGTGCTCGAGATTCAGATGACAATGATGGCGGCGTGACGATGGAGGATTACTGCTGACCATGTTCTCAACACAGCATCCTGTCGCGTTAGCCTAAAATGGGGACAAACAAATGAGGTTCGACCGTTGACCATGTTCGAAACACGGGACCATGTCACAAATGTTATCAGATATCCGTAGGGACGTTGGCCTGAAACGAATGAAGGGCCCTTAGGTCCAACATTCATGGAGAGCCCTTAAGCTTAGTATCCACGTCGTCCGAGAGTCCTTTTGGATGTGGAAGAGGATGAGGATCCAAATAGCGAGCTCACGAAGCTTGGTCATGGGATGAGGGGAACGTCCCTGTGAAAATCCCATTCTTCGGGCTCTTTGTCAAAACACATCTGAATACGGCAACGAAACGTATTAGAGAGAGGGAGAAGATTCATTTCCCATGGGGTGATCTTAGTTTAGGGTCATAGAATTCAGACCATGGATGGGAAAAGGGATCATGGGATGCATGACATCAAAATCTGACGTGAATGAGGACATAGTCCTGCTTACCATGCGTTCACTAGGGAAATGCTCGAGTCGAGGGACTGAACACAAGGGTTAGGCTGGGCCCGCGGGGTAGTACCCGGGCGCTCCTACATATCTCATAAGGATGAGAATCAAGCCATACGTAGTTCTGGAAGTGACATGGTAGGATACCAGTGCCAGGGGAAAAGGGGAGTGCGGACGTGGCCCATGCACTAAAAGAAGCGGAATTTGATAAATCTTGTTTGTTCTTTAAGGTTAATGGTTTTTTTTTGTGAAGCGACTGGCCTAGAACAGTAGGTCATGATGTCGCCACAAGAATCAAGCTGTGATGGGCGTTGACAAATGGCATGGCACGTGACCAATACCCAACATGATGTCCTCTACAACGAGGATACCACAATGCAGTGCCGTTTTTCGTCGTGCAGACAGGACGATAATGTCACAGTTTAGGGTCGTATGATAGGACCAAGCATGCATTTTATCGTCATGCAGTGCAGACGTAGCAGAATGGGTTGTACCAGGAGACATGGCGTCTGGGCGGTCCTACGTGTCCCATGAGGATGGGAATCAAATTGAACGTAGTCCCGAATGGGTCTTAGTTTATGGTCTTAGAACTCGGACCATGGGAGTCCCAAAGGACTCCATATTGCAGCTTTGTCCCCCTAGCATGAAAAGGTGCACTGAGGGATAGCGCCAAAAGTGTCGAGATTCCACCTGGACATGATGGGGTGGAAAATGATGTGAATCATGCGACCAACATTAAAGGACTAAAGGGGATGGCGTGACGACAGAGGATTACTGCTGACCATGTTCGCAACACAACATCCTGTCGCGTTAGCCTGAAATGAGGACTAACAAAATGAGCATCGACCGCTGACCATATTCACAACGCGGGATTTTATCGATTTTTTGTCTGAAACCCTGGGGGGGCATTGGCCCGTATCGGTAGGAGAGCCCTTAGGCGTAGTATCCAGTCCGTTCTTGGGGTTCCCTCCGGGTGTGAAAGGTGATGGAAGTCCGAGTAGAGGGGAACACGAAGCTTGACAAGTGGAAGGAACTTGAGCAAGTTGAACCTGGCACTCTTGGTCCTAGACTAGAGTGCTCTTAATACATGGGTGAACCACTCCAAGGAGTCAAGGGACTAAACTTTGAGGGTGATCGAGGGATGGAAGCTTCCCGGGGGAAGGGGGGCACTGTGCCCAAAACCTTGTATCATACCTACACCTCCCCCTCCTGGAGAGGGATAGGCCAAGTGGACTAGGTGGCCGGGAGATCAGGAGATCACTAGGAGGTGGGGCTGGACCCGAATCTTAAATATCCAGGTGGTCCTACGTATCCCATGAGGATGGGAATCAAGCTACACGTAGTTCTGAAGGGTGCCTTTTAATGTCATGAAGGACAGTGAATAGGAGGACTGAACCTCAGAATGGGGGCGTGCGTGGTGCAGCTATTGAAAACCCGACGTGAATGAGGACATAGTCCCTCACTGCGCCACGCAGCCCTGTGGTCGAGGTCCCAATGGTAGGACCCTAGAGAGGTGAACTTGCTGAACTCAAGATGGACCCAAAGACAAGGGGTCTTGAACGCAATTCCAGATGAGAGTCTTAGTTTATGGTCTTAGAGCTCGGACCGTGGGTGGTGACAACTCCCGAGTAAGCACATATGTCAACCCAATCCCTAATCCCACGTGAGATAAACTCGGTGTGGGAAACAAGGGGGTATCCTCATTGCAATACTTGGGGCATCCATCAAAGGGGAGTCAACAAAGAGTTCCGAAAGACACTTTTGATGTAGCTTGTTCCTCGAACGCGCAGACGTGCACGGGGGAAAAGTACCAAGAGTCCCGAGACTCTACATGGACATGATGAAGTGATGAAGGGTGTGAATTGTGTACCCGGCATTTGGGCTTAATGGTTTAGCGTGGAGATAGAGTAAAACTGTTAACCATGGTGGAAACACAGCGTCCATATCGCGTTAGCCTGAGGTGGGAACAACAAACGAGCATCGACCGCTGACCATATTCGCAACGCGGGATTTTATCGATTTGTTGTCCAAAACCCTGGGGGAGTTGGCCCGTATCGGTAGGAGAGCCCTTGGGCGTAGTATCCAGGCCGTTCATGGGGGTCCCTCCGGGTGTGAAAGATGATGAAAGCCCTGATGCAGGGATACGCAAAGCCTGGAAAGCGGGTGCGGACATGTCCGAGTAAATCTTGGCATTCCAGGTAATAAACCAGAGTACTCTTAAGCACATTGGCGAACCGCCGAAAAAAAGGATCGACGAAATATCTCAGTAGGGGGGGAGCATGGCGTGGTCATTACGAGATCATCGTGAATGAGGACATAATCCCACACCACATCATACGATCCCCTCCTGGAGGAAGGATAGGCCAAGGGGCCAAGATGGGATGAGGATTCCAGAGAGATGGGGCTGGACCCGAATCTTGGACATCCAGGTGGTCCTACGTATCCTATTAGGATGGGAATCAAGCCACACGTAGTTATTGAAATGAATTTTAACGTCATACTAGACGAGGAGGGGAATAATATACTCTGAAACAAGGGAGGTGTGCGGTATGGCGAAGAAGCCGACGTCAATGAGGACGTAGTCCTACACCACACCATACACCCTAGGTAAGAGGGGACCTGGGCCGTGGCCCGGAAAGGACAAGGGGCCTAAGGTCAGGCATCAGTCAGGAAGGCCTGACTCGTTTTTAGTTTAACGTCTTACATGTGGACGAGGGGCCAGGGGCCCAAGGAGGCCAAGGGGCCTGAGGATGGGCCTCGCAAGGGGAGTCGTACGGCATGGTACATGATCCCGACGTGAATGAGGACGTAGTCCTACATCACACCGTACACCCTTAAGAGGAATCCTGGGCCGTGGCCCGGAGAGAAGGGGAAGTTATCAGTCAGAAAGGCCTGACTGGTTTTCATTTTAACGTCTTACATGAGGACGAGGGGCCAGGGGCCCAAGGAGGCCAAGGGGCCTGAGGATGGGCCTCGTAAGGGGAGTCGTACGGCATGGTACATGATCCCTACGTGAATGAGGATGTAGTCCTACAACACACCGTACACTCCAGGTGAGAAATTGGGGAGAAGGCCCAGGGGGCCTAAGATCAGGCATCAGTCAGGAAGGCCTGACTGGTTTGTAGTTTAACGTCTTACATGATGACGAGGGGCCAGGGGCCCAAGGAGGCCAAGGGGCCTGAGGCTGGGCCTCGTAAGGGGAGTTGTACGGCATGGTACATGATCCCGACGTGAATGAGGACGTAGTCCTACACCACACCGTACACTCTAGGTGAGGAATCCTGGGTCGTGGCCCGGATCGCTAGCACCACCTGGGGGAAGTTTGTCACCTCGGGATGGGGCAGAGGGAATCACTGTTCTTGATGCCTGGGGCATCTCGGGGTGGACCTGAAGATCCAGGACACTGTTGACCATGTTTGAAACACAGTGTTCCTATGTTGACCCGTATGGGGGCAACAAATGAGCGTCGACTGCTGACCAAATTCGTAACGCGGGACTTGTATCGATTTGTTGCTTGAAAACCCTCGGGGGCGTTGGCCCGTATCGGTAGGAGAGCCCTTGGGCATTGTATCCAGGCCGTTATCGGGGGTCCCTCTGGGTGTGAAAGGTGACAGAATCCCAGTCATGGAGTGGTTGAAGCTTAGTTGCATCCATCCATGAAAGGGGAAAACACCTCCAGGGGGGAACGTGCAGCCGGGTCGAGGCTTGATCGACGTGGGTCGGGGCAAAAGTGTGCACCCTGCCATGTCCTGACCCGAGGGGATGATTTTGGCTTTTGGGCTGGGCCAACGGACGAAATTTCCGGGCGTTCCTACGTATCTCATAAGAATGAGAATCAAGCCATATGTAGTTCTTGAAGGCCATGCAGTTTAGCGTCATGCGGTGAGGATGTAGGAGGATAGAAGAACGTGAGTGGGCGCATGGTGCGACCTTTACAATCATTGCGCGAGTGGGGTTTCATGAGCGAGGCCAAGAAAGCCTACTCCATACTACACAAAGATCCTCCAAGGAGACTATTCCCAGGGGGAATAGCGGAAGAGAAAAACTTGGGGCTGGGCTCAAGACAAGGCGTCCGAGCATTCCTACGTATCCCATGAAGATGGGAATCAAGCCACATGTAGTTCTAGAAGTGCAGTTTAACGTCATGCAGGACGATGGGAAGCACCTCATTTGAGTATATGTACGGTACGACAAGTAATCTGACATGAATGAGGACGTAGTCCTACACCATACCGTACAATCCCGCAAGTGGGTAAGTCAGGGAAAAAAACAGGGGGGCCTAGGGGCCAAACCGCGATCAAGGAGACCTCACTGGCTTGCAGTTTAACATCTTGCAGTAAGGACGGGGCCGGGGGCTCGAGGAGGCCAAGGGGCCTAAGGCCGAGCCTCGTAAAGGGGGGGCGTACGACATGGTACATGATCCCGACGTGAATGATGACGTAGTCCTACACCACACCGTAAACCCCTGGTAAGAGATTGGACGGAGAGGTCCGAGAAGGCCAGGGGGCCTAAAGTCAGGTATCAGTCAAGAAGGCCTGACTGGCTTGTAGTTTAACGTCTTGCAGTAAGGACGGGGATGCAGTTTAGGGTCGTGCGGGACCTTTCACAGTTTAGGGTCGTGCAGGACCTAGTCGCAGTTTAGGGTCGTGCAGGACCTTGTCGTAGTTTAGGGTCATGCAGGACCAAGTCGCAGTTTAGGGTCGTGCAGGACCTTCTCGCAGTTTAGGGTCGTGCAGGACCAAGTCGCAGTTTAGGGTCGTGCAGGACCTTCTCGCAGTTTAGGGTCGTGCAGGACCAAGTCGCAGTTTAGGGTCGTGCAGGACCTTCTCGCAGTTTAGGGTCATGCAGGACCAAGTCATAGTTTAGGGTCGTGCAGGACCAAGTCGCAGTTTAGGGTCGTGCAGGACCAAGTCGCAGTTTAGGGTCGTGCAGGACCAAGTCGCAGTTTAGGGTCATGCATGACCATCTTTTGCCCTAGGAAATGTATCGCTTGAGGAACTTGGCATTGGTGGGAGGGGTTATACACTCTCCATCTGTGGTCACCAAGGAGTATACTCCATTGGGGTAAACCTTATGGATGATATAAGGCCCTTCCCATTTGGGTTCTAACTTGGGCTGTTTCCTACTGGGAATCATTGGCGCTTGAAGGGCCAATACCAGGTCACCCTGTAGAAAAGAGCGGAGACGAACCTTCTTGTCAAAGGCTCTCGCTATCTTGTCATGATGCCTTTCCAGATTGTGCAGGGCACAAAGCCAGTTCTCGTCCAGTGCCTCTAATTCAGCTAGACGGATCTCGGCTACCTCATCTGATGTCTGGTGGTCATAGACTGCAGTACGTAGCGACGGCAGCTGGATCTCAATGGGTAGGACGACCTCAGTCCCATACACCAGGGAATATAGGGTCACCTGGGTAGAGTTGCGAGTCGTCGTCCGGTAAGCCCAGAGGGCGTTGGGGAGCTTGTACGACCAACTCTTCTTGTTCTGACCGACCATCTTCTGCAGAATGTTAGAGACGGTCTTGTTGAATTCCTCGATCTGTCCATTCGCCTGCGCGTGGTAGCCGGAGGTATGGTTCGACCGGATGTCGTACTTAGCGTACAATTTCTTCAATTCAGGTGCTCGGATGTTGGTGCCGTTATCGGTGAGGACGGCGTGAGGGACTCCAAACCGGTGGATAATGTTAGAGCTCACAAAGTCAACGATGGAACGGGCCTTGACCTCTTTGAGCGGAACTGCTTCTGCCCACTTGGAGAAGAAATCTGTAGCAGTCAGGATGAACCAATACTGGCGGGCTGTTGCCGGCGGATATGGTCCCACTACATCAAGTCCCCATACCGCAAATGTCCAAGAGTACTTGGTGGGGTGGAGGGGCTCCGGCGGCCGATGCAAGAAGTTGGCGAGTACTTGGCACGCGTGGAATCTCTTGGTGTATCCAATACAATCGTGGATCATAGAGGGCCAAAAGTACCCCAACCTCCGGATTTGATGGGACAGTTTCGGCCCAGCTTGATGGGCGCCACAGGAACCGGCGTGAACCTCTTGCATAACTTGAGGTATCTCCCCCCCTTGGAGGAAACGGTGAAGGACACCATCGAAACTCCGCTTATAAAGGATCTGTTCGAGGCTGGGGCCGCTCCGGAGGGTAAATTGCAGTGCGCAGCGTCGGATTCGCTCGCGTTCGGCCCGGTCATCCGGGAGCTGACCATTTTGGAAATACTCGACAAAAGGTGCTCTCCAGTCGGGGGTGGTTTCAACCATTGCATCCGACGAACCCGGGATTCCCGACACAGAGGGCCCGGCGGTGAGATGACTTACCCGCAGGCTATCACAGTCCTCTTGGGTGACCGGGGCAATGACTCTCCGGTGGGCCACGTGTATGACCAAATCATCTTTCTCGGGTTCTGCGAGCGACGTGGCTAAGCCAGCCAGGGCGTCTTCTTGGCCGTTCTGCGACCGTGGGACATGGGTAACCTCTGGCCGAGAAGAGAACTGGGCCATTAGGAGGAGGGTGTACTCCAGCAACGGTGCAAGCTCTGGCTTCCTGACGACGTAGTCTCCATTAACCTGTTTTATTACCATCTCGGAATCTCCCTTCACATGTAGGTGGGGAACATGGAAATCAAGGGCCAACTCGAGGCCGGTGATGAGAGCCTGGTACTCTGCATCGTTGTTCGTACAACCTTCTGACAACAGGAATGAGTACGGCTGGACGGCCTGCGCCGGGGTAATGAAAACAATACCCAGACCCACTCTGTTGAGCTTGGGGTCATTGAGCCTTCTACCGGTGGGGCTCCGGGAGGCGCCGTCGAAATGCATTTGCCAACACGGGACAACATGATCGACTGAGAGGATCGTCTCATCAGGGAAATCCAGGTCCAGGGATTGATCCGCGGAGGTTGGATGGGCAGCTAAAAAGTCTGCCAACGCCTGTCCCTTAATGGCCTTCTGAGGTATAAACCTGATATCAAACTGCTAGAGAATCACCGCCCACCGTGCTAGTCGGCCAGCAAGCATGGGGCGGTTCAGGATGTACTTCAGCGGATCTACCCGAGAGATCAATTGTACCTCGTGGTGTTGCAGGTACTGCCGCAACTTCTGCATAGCGAAGATGAGCGCAAGAGAGCTCTTTTCGACAGGGGAGTATCTGACCTCCGTATCGAGAAGCATGCGGCTGAGATAGTAGAGACTGTTCTCAGTGCCCTCATTATTCTTCTGGGCGAGCAGCGCGCCGAGGGATCTCTCCAGGGCGGTCACGTAAAGGACCAGCGGCTTTCCGGGGACGGGTGGCATCAAGACTGGAGGTTGGAGCAGATACTGCTTGATTTCCTCGAAGGCGATCCGTCACTCCTCATCCCATTCGTAGGCAGCGCCTTTCTTCATGAGCCGGGAAAAGGGCTTACACTTGCCGGCCAGATTCGCAATGAATCGGCGTATATAGGCTAAGTGGCCTTGAAGGCCTCGGAGCTCTCGAATGTTGCTCGGGGGAGGCATTTGGCTGATGGCCTTGATCTTCTCCGGGTCGATCTCGATACCTCGGTATCTGACTAAAAATCCTAGAAACTTCCCGGAGGTGACTTCGAAGGCACACTTTAGCGGGTTCATCTTCAGGTGACGGGAACGGAGGAAGCCGAACACTTTCTCAAAGTCTCTGAGATGGTCATGGCGCTTATGCGACTTGACTACGAGGTCGTCCACATATCATTCCACTAATGTCCCGAGGATCGGTTTAAATATGCGATGCATGGCCCTCTGATAAGTGGCACCTGCATTCTTCAAACCGAATGGCATTACTTGGTAGCAAAAGATACCCTGGAGAGCCCTGAAGGCAGTGGACTCCTCGTCTTCGGGGGCCATCCGTATCTGGTTATACCCGGAATACCCATCCATGAAAGAGAGGGCTTGGAATCCGGTTGTGGCGTCAATCAACAGCTCCGTCATTGGGAGTGGGAAGTCATCCTTTGGGCAGTGGTGATTGAGATCGCGGAAGTCGATGCAGACTCTGATCTGCCCATTCTTCTTCCTGACCGGCACAATGTTGGCAAGCCATTTGGGGTACTGGACCTCCTTAATGAAGTTGGCATTGATAAGCTTGTCAACTTCGGCCTCAACCATAGCACCATGAGAAGGGTGCATTTTCCTGGGAGGCTGCTTAAACCCACGATGTTTTGTCGGGAGGCCCAGACGGTGGATGGCCACTTGGGGATCCAGTCCTGGCATCTCATCGTAACTCCAGGGAAACACATCATGGTGCTGTTTGAGGAAGTCCACGTACTGCTGCCGCTCCCCGAGAGACATGGCTGCACTGATCAATGTGGGTCTCAGATCTGCCTCACTACCAAGGTTCACCTGTACCAGTTCATCAACCATGGTAGAGACGCCTTCTTCAAAGGCTGGGGGAGTATCCTCCAAGTCTTCCTCCCCAGTCATTGGGGGACTTCCCGTGGCAGAAGATTCTTCTGGGCTCTCGAAACCCGAGTGGCAGCCGGTGCCGGCTTGGGCAGCAGCGGTCATCACAACAGGAGATTCACTTGTCATTGAGACCATAGAAATGAATTCATTTGATCCTATCCCATATGGCCTTCGGCCTAAGGGGCCACGTTTGATGATATCAAAGCAATGGTGACGTGTCGGCCTGAGTCGGTTAATTCCAGCCTGGCGGAAGAGACACGTATGGCGCACCGCCGTTGTCATGATCTTGACGTCCCGGTACCTTACATGGGTAGGAGGTTCCGGGATGACCCGAGCCTGGTTGATGTAGGAGTACGAGGTGATTTTCTTCCGTCTCTTGGACACGAGAACATGCCTTCCTTGCATACCCGAAACAACCAAAAATTTCCCCATGTCGGGGGTCGTGGCCTCCAACAGGTGGATCCGGAGGATGTAGGCGTCGTTCATGCTTTCCCAGGGATCACTTGTGATCGGGGCGGGCTCATCCTCGCTTACCAGGATTTGCTTGTCCTTACTTTTGTAATAACCCGCATCCAGATAGCGAGCCTCACAAGAAGCGAAAGGGGACGTGTCTCCTTGGAGCATGCCTACTCGACCGTTGAGCGAGTACTTGAGGCACTGGTGATACGATGAGCAGACCATTGCATGAAGATGGAGCCATGGCCTACCCATCAATGCGTTGTAGGCGGTGTCCTAAGAAACAACCATGAACTCGATGCTGGAAATTAAGCCACCGAACTGAGTCTTCAGGCGGATCATGCCGACTGAGGTTTGCTCTGTCCTGTCGTACCCCTGGATCCTGAGGTCAGAGGGAGTCAAATCTCCTTCAGACAGACCCAGCTTTCGCAGCATCCAGGTCGGAATTAGGTTGATTCCAGAACCCGTGTCAATGAGGAAGCGGCGGACTTCCACGCCGTTGAAGTGGCCAGTGATATATAGTGGGCGAATCTGCCCCTGTATTGGAGGGTCCTCATCTTCACCGGATAATGACATAACCGCCTGACATTCGGCGTTTTCAATCGTCTCGGTATGGAAGGCTTCCGCAGCTGCAACTTCTGTCTCGAACTGGAGGGGGCTCCTTAGGGCCTCGGTAAGTGCCTCGCGCATTTCGGATGATAGGCGCAGGGCCTCAAGGATGGAGAGCCTTGCCGGAATGCCGGCCAGGTTCTTCAGAACATCGTACTTTCGTGCCAAACGCGAACCTCTGCTTACAGGAGGTCGTTCGGCATTTGGATGCACAGCGGGTCCGGCTGGCTGAACTGGCGGTCGGCTAGCACTGGGTACGTCCTTCTGCCTGCTAGTAGAAGCCTGGAGAGTAATTGCCGGACTAGGATCGGACAGCGGAGGCTGGCCTGTAGCCGGGCAAGACTGACCATGATACGGACAAGGCGGCTCCCCCCGATCCAATAGCACGAACGGCGGTGGAGGTAAAGCCGAGGATGCTGGATGGGTCTGCGCGTGCTGAGATCTGCGCTGAGCCTGCTGCCTGGTCTCGGTAGGGTGCAAGGCTTGGCCACAAATTCCGGCTGACGCACCTCGATGACCGGAACGATTGCGATTCCGATGACGTTGACGTCGGCTGGAAACGTTGGGGAGGTCTACCTGGGGTTCCTCGTTGGGGGTCATATAGGGCTTTACCAGCTCCACGGTGTTAACCGAAGTGTACCCTTGACTATCGCTCGAAGAGTCATCCACCGCTGGGCAGATTCTGGGAGGAATGCCCATCTCGGGAGGCATAAAGTCGCCGAGAGTGCGGGGCGACGACGGCACTGGAGGTGCACGTTGCTTCTTCTTGCATCGCCGCTGCTTTCCCTTTTGGGCAGATGTCGACTGTGAAGACGATGCGGAGGCACCGACTACGTCTTCTGAAGGTTCCGACTACTTCAGGCGCGCCCGGATGATACCCTGGGCACAGAAGACGGGTTTTCTAGCCATCCAGTTGTCGTATTTCTGGGACCCGCGGCTAGGGACCTGTTGCCACTCACCTTCGCTGTCGCTGCCGATTTCTGATCCTGCAATGACGCATGCCACTTGCGCTGGCGCTGGGCCCAACATGAATATGTTGTTGTTGACCTTGTCCTGAAGCCAGTCATTAAACACATAGCATCGCTTGAGGGTGTGCCCAAGGATCCGATGATAAGGGCCGTAGTTGGGGTGATCAGTGAGATGCGCCTCTGCCGGCTTTCTGCATTCTGGAAAACGCACAATCCCTTGCTCTAGAGAACTTCGGAAGTAGCTAGGGACCTGATTTTCGTTGAACGAATAGGTCTGGTACCTTCATTCCGGATAGGGGTCCCTGGGGGCCTGGTCCTGTCGAGGGACCGGAGAGGCCTGCCGAGGAGGCAACGCCTGGTTGTCTCGCCCAGGTGGTGGTGGCGCATTGCGCGGGGGAACCTGTCGGTTCTGAGGTGGTCGATGCTGGGCAGGAGCCTGTTCTTGAGGTGGAGGACCTTTGCGGGGTTGTAGGGGTGGTACCGCCGGCAGCAATTCCGGCCGCCACGGGGCTTCTATTTGAGCCACCGCGGCGGGTTCAGCACTGGCGGCCCTCCTGGCTGGGATCATAGGGGGAAGCAAACGTGCCTGACTGGCCTGTTGCAGGGCCTCCTCGAGGCGCTGGTCCTTATCCGAGAAATCTCTGAACCCTCTAGGGTAGTTCTAGGTAATCAAGGAGGGTACCAGCTCTGTCTTGATGTTCCCCACACACATTGTCAGTAATTGCTCCTGAGTCAGTGGCATATCGAGGGAATACGTATGTCCTTTCCACCGGGCGATGAAATCTGCAACCCTCTCATCAGGCCTCTGTTTTCACTTGAAGAGGTCCGCAATGCTGGTCTTTCACGTGGTGGAGCTGAACTGGTATAAGAACTGCCGGCGAAGATCCTCCCAACCGGTCACCGATCCGATAGGGAGCTGGCTGTACCAGACGAATGCCGGACCTTCCAATGTCTGTACGAAACATCAGAGCTTGGCAGCTTCTTGCTGAGCCGGGGTCCCCAGCATGGGGCCACACCTGGAAGAGAAATGAGCCAAGTGATGGGGTGGGTCCCCTGTCTCGTTAAAAGGCGAGAAAGTGGGCTTCCCAAAACCCAGAGGCGTAGGCATATCATCCACCCACGTGGGATAAGGCTTGCCATCCGGTGGGACCTCCACCTGCCGTGTTTCCAACGCCTCGAGGCGGGCTGTGAGTGCCGCAATAAGGTCCTCCGGGTGGGGGACCCTGTCTTTACGGGGATCCCTAACCACAAACGCATTTCCAGGTTCTTAAACACGGTAGACGGATTCTGCTGCTCGCGGGTCAACTGGCTGGACGACCTGCTGGGCGACTGGGGGAACCCGGGTTGGATTCTTCAGATTACCACGTCGCTCAGGGGGGTTTGGCGAGACGTATCACGGCCTCTTGCCGTATGTTATGGCTTCCGCCCTGTCTGTGGCAGTATCATGATCAGGGTTGCCCGGAGGCATCTCACCAGGGGGAAACTGTTCCTGCCCCTGCTACCCAGGCCTGGGATTACCATAGTCGGGTCGTCGCTCTGCGGCGCGTTCAGCCAAGAGTTCATCAACCAGCCTTTTCTGCTCAGTAAGCTGCTGGCGTAACGTGGCCTTCTCAAGATCTTCGTCTGTTTTCTGCACAGAGGCGGACGGGTCGGAGTGATTTACTGCTCCGACGTGCTCCATACCCTTTCCAGTGCTTCGACCGAGTTCCAGTGACTCGGTGGGTACGGGGAGGCCTAGCAGGTTCCTCTGCTGACGGGTAACTCTCCCTGACAGGTCGAGCAGCGGTGGTGCGCCCTCTAGGGGAAAGTCTCCATCAAGGAGTTCCATTTTGTCTTCCTTGTACACAATTTCGGCCATGTGGACCGCGATTCCTCTCGAGGGCATGTCCTCGATGTCGCCTAGCGAATCGGGTTGTCGTCGAATAGGATCAAACAGAAGGGCAGCATAGTGTCCCCAACCACGGACTTGCACATGGGGGGTGGCTTCCCTAACGATCTTGTGGAGTGCTTTGAGACTCTGAACGCATTTTCATTGAAGGGCGCTCTGGTGGCCTAGCGACTCAGGGAGCTGGGCTACAAGAAGTGCGGCTTCATTGATCAGGCGGCATTGGTCGCCGATTTCTTCGAAGTGCTCACGACTTTTGGGGTACACCACCCGTTCAAAACGGAGGCGGAAGTGTGTCTCCCACAAGGTTCGGCAAAAGAATCCCACTTCTTCAGGGGTAAGAGACTCTGGTATGCGGAAATTCAGTGCTGTCGTCGGCCAGAACTTCTCCGGGAAGTAATCCGCTGCAAGGATACTCCAGAAACTCCTAGTCTCGGACTCAGGGTCTGGCCATGTGTTGCCCCACTCATCAACTGGGGGCGGCTGAGGAACCGGAAGCGGTACCGAGGCGGACCTTTGGGATAAGAAGCTCCGCGGTGGAGAATACGGAAAACGAGCTGACTGGCCGCCGAATTCCGGGCCATCCTCCGAAGAGTGAGGTGACCTGGCCAAGATGTCACGATACGACGGGCTGATAATCAAAGCTTCCGGCACAGGAGCCGCAGCTACCGGCGACAGGTCGTGTCGTCGCTCTACCGTCGTTGGCCCCCAAAATAACTCTATGTGATCCCTGGTAGAGGTAGAGGGCTCTTCTGGTGACAGAGGAGGTGATTGCGTGGTCGAGACCTGCGGAATTCCCAGGATTTCTTCCTCCTGTATGTACCTGCGGAGAGAGACGGGAATCCGGTGGACCTCAAATTCCGGGAGAACGAGGCTGACGCGTCTGGTTCCTGCCCCGGTCCTTGATACGGAGGAGCTGGGAGAAGGTTCCATCGCTGAATCGCATTCCGCTTCCGAATCGGAGAAGCGGGCAGGTTTTATCTCTACCTGGGCCTTCCCAGGATTCTTCTTGTGACGGTGACGACCCGCTCTTCTGCCCCTGGGTGGCTCTTCGGGACATGGTTGACCCCTATCAGGCAGCCTCGGGGCGGCGCTGGCGCCGTGGCGGAGAGGGCCCCCAATCGAGACAGCCGGGGTGTGAGGGGCACCAGGGAAAATGTCGAAGGGTACATGGGGAGGACCTCCATGAATAGTACCCATGTGGGCGGGGCCTCTGTTGGAACTGGCAGGAGCATGGGGAAGACCTCCATGGTCGATGCGAGTGGAGCGAGGACGACCTTCACTCCTCGAGTTGCTGGGGCGAGGAGGACCTTCGCCGGTTATAGAGAGGACGCAGGGAGGCCCCCCACGTTGGTCGAGGACCGGACAGACGGTGCCTTCAGAAGGATGAACTTCATACCCTGTACAGCGGGAGCGGGAAATGTTTCCGTGCTGAGCGCCACTGCCGCGGGGCAGGTCTTCCTGCAGGATGGGGGCAGCACGAGGCATGCCTCCATGACGAACCTCGGAGCGGGGAAGGCCCACACTCTGTGGAGTAGTGGTACGGGGAGGACCTTCGTACGGGGTGGAATCACCGTGGGTTAGCTCACGGTGATCACCACTGGGGCCCGCAACCCGGAGAGTCAACCCAGCCTGCCCATGGGGCGGTTGGGGTCTCAATCTTGGTTGGGCGAAGGGGTTACCCTGCTAAATGTACGCGGGGGCTTCATAATGCACGTCGGCGGTGGCTCGGGCCACTGTAGCTGTCGACGTGGACGCGCATGAGCGGGCGTCCTCAGCCCGGGCCCGGCGCTGACGTCGGGTCAGGCGGGCCAGTGCAGGTAGTGCAGGGACGTAGTCTGCCTGTTCTTCCTGCGGGGCCAGACGGCGGCGCTGACGCGGCCGGACGGGAGCTCTCGCCTGGGGGCCCCGGGTCGGGGCCCTGAGCGGACTGATCCAGACATCGCCTGCCTCTTCAGCGTAAGGCGAAGAGTCGTCAAGGCGTTCCGGGGATAGGCTCCCGAAACGGTTGAATGTCGGGGTGGGGAGCAGGGGCTCCCTGCACGGCCTGTTAGGGCGGCGTTGACGGCGGGGCCTGGAGGCCTCCAGGTCCAGGCGGGCCATATCCCGGGTTGGGATGACCCCTTCTTCCTCATACCTTCACACGAGGCTATTGATCACCCTTCGTTGGATGACCTCTGATGGGGAAAGGGGACGTGGGCGTCCCGTATTCCGTGACGTGGCAGCCATCGTAGCGGTAGTGGCGCCATGTGGAGTTGACATCGTCGTGTTTCCCCTGCCACTGTGTGGGCGAGGAGCGGATGGTGACCGCATCTTGGAAATAGAAACCTGGTTCCTAGGAAACGAAGGGATCAACTCATTAGCACTGAGAGGAAAAGGACTGACAGCCAGTGCCCCGGCGTTCTTCCATCCTCCATGTCTGTGAGAAGGATCCATGCCAACACGCTGCAGAGCGGAGTGCCCCACGTTCTACTACCCCGACTTCCTGTGAGTTTCACGACAGGCCTGCTATTTGCTTGGCGGGACCAGGCACCGGATATCTGGATCCGGTGACACGTCAATCTACTGGTGTCTCGAACGCTACTAATCTCCATGCTGAGGAGAAGAATTTCACGTCGGGTTCACCATTTCTGTTTCCGATGCTTTCGCCGGGGCGCGCGCATCCGTCTGCAGAGGACGCACGTCTTTGTTGCCCCGCATTCCCGCTTTCCAAAGGCGGGCGGCATTCTCTCCTTATTTAGGGACGTCTGCTCCCTGATCGAAACGGGATGATGGGATGTCGGTTCTTCCTCCTATGGATTCCTCCTCAGAACTCATCACCTAGTCCGGGTCTCCCTTATAGATTTAATACGTAGTTCGTGAAACTCTTCCCAGTGCCATGTCTCAATGGACACCGGTTAATTACACTGCTTCTGTCGGGACATTCCAAAGGGTCCAGTCAGGGCAGCAACCTTCGGTCAGGGGAGTAGTCACGTTGAGGCATCAGTAGCGTGTCTGGATGCTGGGGTACCTGGCATGTCTGTCTGTTATCCTTGATCACAAGGCTTCTCGAGGGAGTGGAAGCCCGAGGAATCCCACATCGAGAGCGGGGAATTACATGTTATAGTCACATATATGAGGTTTTCCTCAGCTTCCCGGGTTCAACACAGGGTATGCCGCGAGTTTAACGTCCAGCGGAGACAGATCAACCCAACCAGAGAATTAGCTAGGATAGATCAGACGGGTGGTGGGTTGATGAATGGAGTGGAAGGAGAGTGAAATGGGACCATCGCAGGGGGGGGGGGGATAGTGATGTTGGGCTTGAGCATTGACGAGGCTTCCTACATATCCCCGTGGCAGGGAATCAAAGTCCGCGTAGTTCGGGATGGTGCCGGTAAACCGACGTGAAGTTGGACCTTGGCCAGATGAATGTCGTCAGCGTACTTACGTGAAGGTGGACCTTGGTCCGATGGTAGTTGGGCTTGAACCTCTGATAGGATTCCTACGTACCATTCCTTGACATGGATCAAAGACCTCGTAGTTCGGGGTGGTCACAACGGCTTGCCGTCAGACGAGAATTACAGTTTAGCGTCGTGTTGGACGTGGGTGAAACATGACGTGAATGAACGACCGAGCAATGTGTCTTGAACCTTGTGGAGGCTTCCTACGTACCATGCCTTGACATGGATCAAAGACCTCATAGTTCGGGAGGTGGGTCGCAATGGCTTACCACTGGACTGGAATGGGACCCGACGTGAATGAGCGACGGGTGGGCTTGAACCTCGTGGAGGCTTCCTACGTACCATGCCTTGACATGGATCAAAGAACTCGTAGTTCAGGTGGGGTGTGTCGGTGAACCGACGTGAAAGTGGACCTTGGTCCAATGGGTGGTGGGCTTGAACCTCATAAAATCTTCCTACGTACCATGCCTTGACACGGATCAAAGACCTCGTAGTTCAAATGGATGGGTCAGGGTCGGTGCTCACTCTAAGCCCACGTGAGTCATGCTCGGTGTGAGAAACAAGAGGTTACAAGGACCTGACGATCATGTCGCGAAGGGTGCGTCCTTGAGAAGCGAAAAGGGGATTACGCGTTGAGCGGCCCATGGTGTTGGGACTTACTCCAGGATGGAGGCCCATAGAGAGGTGCCTCGTTCCCTATCACGCCCTCTACTGACCTTGGTAGTGGGGAAGTATGGAGATTCACGGGTGCAATCATCCGTACGAAAGGTTAGGGGCTTACGCTCTGAGGCGGCCCTTCCCCTACGAACATACACCACTCCGACAAGGAGGATCTCATTCCATGTGCGGAAGAGTTCCATTCCCGTGGAGACGAGTGGTGTAAAAAATGTTCGAGTTGGGGGGACCCTTCGTGAGGGAGACGAGGTTGGGTCATAGTTTAACGTCATGTGTTGAGGACGTGGTGCTTGGTAGTTTAACGTCCTGTAGCTCGGATGAGGTGGGTTCACTCCACACCCCTAGGACTTACATAACCGGTACCCTCTGGTCCTTGGGTAAGGGAAGGTGCCAGAAAGGCCATGGTAAAAGGGGGTTGTGGGACGAACCATCGAGGGGTCCACGTTAGCGTGGCTATGCGAAGAAGAAATATCCGTTAGCGTGCCTATGCGAAGAAGCATTAGGCGAAGCAACGCTACGGGAGGTATTGTCCATGGGACATTGAAATCACATCGTGCAAACCTGGAGGGCCGCACGGGAAGAGGAATCGCTAAGCAGAGGAGTGTGCTTTGCGAAGTGGGTTGCCTTGGCCTTAGCATGGGGCATAGGTGTGAGTGGAAGGCGCTTCGCGAAGTGGAACAATGTTCGCGGAGCACTGCCTCGCGAAGAAGGGGTGCCTCGTGAAGCAGGGTCCTGCGAAGCAGTGTGCTTCGTGATTCATAGTGATCCTGCCTTGGCATAGGGATCACTCGCATGGGTTGGGTGTTTCGCGAATCATAAGTGCTCCGCGGCTGCCCGGGTTACCTTGGGAATCCCCTTCATTTGCGAACGCCCTTGAGCTTCACGAAGGGCATCCCTCTCAGAAGAGGGGCTCAAAACGAGAAAATGCAGAGTCGTCTCGTGAAGTAGAAATACCTCGCGGAGCTCATGATTCCCGGGCAAAGATGGCTTCGCGATTCGGGAGAGCAGAAGCCGAAAGGTCCGATTGTCCGTCTTTGGGACTCAGGGGAGTCCAGTATTTATAGGGAAGGGGCGCCGCGAAGCAGGGCTCGCACGCCGCCTCTGGTGCTTCGCGGCGGCTAGCGAACGTCAAAGGGGTTCGCGGAGGATTACCGCCCTTGGAGCTTCGCGGTGGCTCGCGAACGTCAAAGGGGTTCGCGGAGGATTACCGCCTCTGGCGCTTCGCGGCGCCGCCATGGTAGGGGTGCTTCGCGGCGGAGCTTCGCGGCAGCGCTTCGCGGCGGAGCTTCACGAGGCAGCGTGCCAGCCGTTTTCGTTCCTTTCTTTCGGGCCACATTTTTGGCGCCAACACCCATTATTCAGGCACATTTGAAGAAATTGTTCCATAGTGTCATTTGGTTGATTTGGTCGCACACCTCATCGCCCAGACCCTTGAGTAACCAGGTCCCCATAGGATCCTACAACAATGATGAGCCACGAGCATTAATGGGCTCCATATGATTATCCATAGGCTTTCCCCCACATGGAGATCTATTTTTGGGGGTAGTATGATACCCACCACTTCTGTTATATCTGGTTCCAGCATGACATGCAAGGCGATATCGAGGAAATGCCTCCAGGTAGAGTCAAGGTTTAACACGGCTGATTTATCAGAGGAAGAGATGGAAATAGAACACTTCGGGGGAACCATACTCCCCGAGGGAGTGCCACTACTTTTGGACGCATCATGAAGGTTAACTCACTTGAAGAAGAATCTAGTGAGGCTTAATGTACCCACCAAGACATTGGTCCCCTTCTGAAATCACAACTAGGTTAAGGAGAAACTCAGATATTTCAAACCCTCCGACCCATCTAGATCTATAAAAAAGATGGAGGATGATCCATAGAATTCGTCATTGTGTCAAAATCTTTTGAATCATAAGAATATGGTCAATGATATTCTTTTTTGAGTGTGTGGAGAGGTGACCTCTAGACTACGGTGATCAAAGGTCAAGGCAATAGGGGCCATCACAATTTCCCGAGTGAATTCCCTCTAGGTGAACCTGAACATATTGCCCACACAGAAAGGGTATAGAATAGAACTTATGGAAAGAGGGTGATGTATTTATCTCCAAATCCACCCGAGTCACGTGAAAACCCACGAGACTCGTCTCAGGTTCATCCAGAAGCTCTACTGGTCATCCCACCAGGTGCTCCATGACTCTCTAGGCATTCTAATCACGTTTAAGAGCCCACCAACACACTGGTGTTCAGGGAACTCTGTCAAGAAAGAAACCCCCACCCAGATGATCCCTTAGTAGTGATCATTTCTCAACAAGAGGCATTGGAAACACAAAAGGAGGAAATCCTGCATAATGGAATGCCATATCCAGCTTGGGTGGATGATATGCCAGCTCCCCCGGGTATCATAAATTCCACCTTCTCCCCTTAATGGGACGGGCGTCCCACTGAAGCATCGGCCCCATTCCATTTCAATATGAGGACCCTTATAGGGAACTCCAATGGAGTAGGAGGATTTCAATCTCTAAGGCTTCATACAGACATTGGAAGGACCTATGTATGCCTAGTCCATCCAAATACTTATCAATTTAGTATCTAGCTAGGAAGATATTTTTAGGAAATTTATTTTCCATTTCAGTTACACCACTCGGAAGATGAGTATTTTAGACCACTTCAAGTGCAAACACAGGACTGACGAGCATGTTGTGGACTTTTCTTCCAGACCGATAGGGCTTACATACTCTATTAACATGCCAATAACTCAATAGAAACTAATAAAGATGTATTTTGGGAATTTCAAGATAGAACTGGTCCCATCTCTAATCAACCAGAATTACTCTGAGGGATTCTGAGACTTCTATGATAAGCCACATCACAAAGAAGAATCCTTGCAGCAGGCCAGCCAGGCACGTGTGTTGCCTCCAACAATTCCTGCATGAAGGGACGCAAAGGTTGAGCCTGCTGAGGTGGCCCAAATAGAGTACCCCATACAACTAAAATTATTACTGGTGGAGCCACCTCTGCAACCTTGCAGATGCTGGCCACCCTAGGCACAACTTCCGTTCTAGAAACGTTCACCTCAGAATTGGTAGGTGACCCACTATAGAGACCCAAAGCATGACATACATGGACATTAGATTACTTTTGCGGAATACTTAATACATAACAAAAACAAACACACAAGGACCGTAATAGTTTAGTGTCATTGGAAACTCAGAACATAATCTTCTAATCGTGGTGAAAGTTATTCAACATATACCATAAAGATCATCCACTTTTGTTTTCTTACCTAAAACCTTTCTTTATATCCTTGTGAAAAGAAAACATATAAGGGGTGAGATAAAATGCTCAGTAAGGGTAAGCATGGAGAAAATAAAACAAACCATATACATTTGAACTTCAAAACATGAACATAATGTTTACACATCAAAATCTTGAGTTGTGAAATAAATATTGGTATTACGTAAGGAATAGGTCATAAAGAAACATTAATAATGATAAAATAGCATGGGAATAAAACATTTAATTGTGTCAAACATTAATAAAATTTCATGATTTCTATAGTAGCCAAGCCATTGCTGTCATGACCATCTTAGTGGACAAAGTCCCTTTCTGAATCGAGTTCACTCCTCATTCCAGTCCTATATTAATGAACAGCATTAACTTACCATTCCATCCATGTCTGTATAATGAGATATAAATCGTTACCCAATGCATTGGAGGGAGATATAGTTCCCACCCATTTCATAATGAAATCATTCTTTTTTGTTCTACAAAATAAACTTAAATCTTTCATAATAACCCAAAGAATAGAATGGGTTTCATAAACATCATCCCATCAGCACAAAATCTATATAAAACAAATGGATATTTCTTCATAATAAAAGAGAAAACATGTAAATCATAGAAACATTATACATGAAACATACACATATGAAATAATCTAATCATATATTGATAATGGTTTTGGTAGAACACTTGAAATGAATTATTGAAGAATATATCCTTTTTTCTTCAAAATCATTTTATTTTCACAAAATGCCATGAAATTTTCAAACTAAAATTATTTTTTTGAAAATATTCATAATATATTGTAGAGTAATCATCATGAATATGAGGCGTTATGAAACCATAAAATTTTTCACTCCGTATAAGTTAAAAATAATATTCTTCTCGTACTTTTGTCGGAAAAGTCAAAAAGTTCCCCGTGTGGTAAAAAAAAGACTCCTTTCATATCATGTGGTAAATATCATAAATGGGTAAAAAGGACTTTAAAAAACATGAAAACATTTTTATAAAACTTGGTCATGGATGATAACAATAACCCCTGTAAATACTTACGAATAACAATCTCATATAAGAACGAGATTGGAATAGTTATCCTTTATCTTACGTTTGAAATGTTTCATTCATATCTGAAACTATTGTATTACGATATAAATAATGTAATTGTCATATTATAGAATCATATTCATTGTTATAATATCATATATGGTTGACTTATGACTTTATATTACCCGTTCTTTTGTAAATTCCATGTTAAATAAGCATTTTGGGTAAAATCGTTTCATTTATCGTACATGTTTCGACATGTTGTTCTTGATATTTTTACTCATATCCTGATTAACATAATATCAGAATGTTAAATAGGATTTATGTATAATATATATTCAGTATTCAAATATATATATGATATATTGATAAATTTAATGAAATACACCGTTCATGGAGATGGTAGGTCATGCGTACGCATAAACACTGTTTTAGTTTCCTTATTGAATTAAATGGAATTAAGTAAATGAAACATATATTTAAATAAATACAGTATCATTATTATTTAATATATTTCATTATTATTTATTATATATAATTTATAATCATACATGAATGGTTAATCATGGAAAATGAATCTCATAGCATTCGTAGATATAGTAGTCTGTACGTGCGCACGAGCGATGATATCATTCCCATGATCGTATAATTGTATTGAAGTGCATGCATAATATTTCAGAATAAATATCAATTTACAATAATCATATTTATTTATTTATTTACACCATTATACCCATCCATGTAATGTGGTGGTGGAAAATAGATTACACCACGGCGTAGAGACGATATTCCATACGTACGCACGCGCAGTGATTTCGTTTTCCGTAGGATGGATAGAGGATGAAATTGGGTTGTTTCATATTTATAATAAAATATCTATATATGAGTGATACTGATGTTTTTAATTTATAATGAAACAAATAAATAATAAGTAGTAGAAGATGAAATAAATTGGAAATAATCGGTAAAGGATATTACCTCTTCTTGGACACGGCTCTTCTTAACCTCCTATTAAGGCACTAGGGTTGGTATTTTGAAGATACAAGAACCTCTATAATGCTTCTAAGGAATATGAGAATGGAAATTGGCAGGGTTTGGTTGAGATTCAAGGCTCAAAAGGGTATGAAGAGAAGAGGTAAGGGGTTCCCTTTTTTAAGGGAGGAGAGGGGCACCTTTGGAAAAACTTAAAATATTATTTTATAATAAAGTCATATTCGGTTTATAATAGCTCGAAATTAATTTATTTATAAGATAAAGTGTTATTGGGTCGAAACCCTCACATCCATTTCGATTTATACTAGATTATGTTTCTATTGTAACCTTATCATTTAGATTAAACTCTATGGTAAATAATTAAACTTTTACTGTGTCTTCTTGTTTTTCTTACACAATATGGTTAATAAACATACAATAACAAGCAAAAAGAACCCCAAGTGATTCATTATTAATATAATTAACCTTATCTAAGTCATTTGGCTGAACCATAGATTTTTGAAAATATAATAACAATTAATAATATAATATTTATTTTAAAAACTATTTTATGTCAATTTATACACTATTTGGTAATTGATTTTTGTGAAAATCATGACAACATTATTAGTTCTAAAAACGTTGATTGAATCAATAATAACATTTCATGTTATCCTATAAAATTATTTTAATTCATAAAAAGTCTCAAATTACATTTATTTGGGTATTTATAGCATCAATTATGTTAATATTTCAACAGTAAGGTAATTACTGCATCATCATTGTGTCATAAATGAGTTAAGTTATTTAAGGTCTAAAAATTAAAAATAAAATACCATTTAGTAGAAAATCGTTATATCTTTCTAATGAATATTTATAGTGGAATTTATCTTATTTTGAAACCTATATTAAAAATGATTTTGTTATTAAACATTGATTTTAACTATTTTAACTATTCTTTAAATAAAATAATAATAAGTGTCCTAATATAATCCGTGTGGACCAAAAGGGTAATATTTTATTCCTACTGTTGTTTTTGATTGAATTTCCATTATCCAGTAGAATTAGGACATGTATTAGGGTAATAATCATATCATTTTTACCCTTAATTACCCTATTTACTTTTAACAGTGGTAAATAAAAGTAAAAAGTTTCTTTTCATCAAAAATTATTTTTATCTTATTGAACCAAATTTTAATCCTTGATATTAACCGTGTCTCTCTGAGTTTTGAAATTACACTCACATAAGCGGTAAAATTATATTTTATGTAAATTGTCAAATTCTCCTAAGAGGTGGTTAAAGACGGTGAAAAGTTCAATAAAATTTTTATATATCTATAATTATTATAAAATGACTCAAATGAATTACATTGAACATATATATGTATTATGTATCAATTTTTACCTAAAATAAATTTAAATAAAATAAATAATTATTTAAATAAAAAGTCTGTTTTTAAATAGTAACCATGTTTTTTCACTATTCATCAAAAATTGAATGTTTTCAGAAAAATACCAAAAATTCACCCTAGGCTAATTTTGATATTCTGAATCCAAAAATGAATTCCATTTTAAAAGTTAAAATTTATAAAATTTCAAAAAGTGGGTATTACAATTCATGATGGCTAGTTCATTATAATATTGTAATAATATCTCGTTTAGTGAAACTTGGTAGTGTGTACTACACATGCTGTCATGTAAGGTCATGATTGCATGCAAAGAAAGCCAAGTCAGGGCTTCCTGTAGTGAATGTTTCATTTTGTGTTGCATATAAAATAATCAAAACGTAATTCATTTATATATTCAACAAAATCTATACCTAATGTTGCATAGAATAATTTCCAAAAAACGAACTTGAAATTGTGTGTAACACTAGCCAAGAATAGTGTTTCATATACCGCATGCTAAAAAGGTGTTGCGTATTTTACAAGATAATCTTGGTGTAGTGTATAATAGAAGAGATAAAAGAAATTAAAATTAATATATCTCATAAAATCTTAGGGTGTTACATTCTAACCCCCTTAAAATGAATTTCTCCATCAAAATTTGTCGGGGTTATAAATCGTTTACTACATGAAAGTTTCGTTCATAAAGTCCCACATAGTAAAAGGAATACTAAAACGTCATTTTAAAATGTAAAGTACAAAATTTAACAATTACCCAGATTAACTCATCACTGGGTTTCCACATATGAGAACATAGGTGGAAATATGGATATGGAAGAAAAATATAACCATCAAGTTCTAATGGAGAGTGGTAGAGGACATGGCTATGAAAAATCAAACAACCACAATGCCATAAATTTGTGACGATTTATCGTACCATCTAATTCATCAGATAAAAGAGCACTAGGATAACATTTTTAGTTTTCCAGATCATTTCCCTAAAGTTGGAGAAATTGGAATTGGATGAAATACTTTCTTGATTTTGGTACAATATCACCGTTGGTCATTCCTGGGACAATTTCCACTTCATCTCGTAAATAAATGAAGTTGAATTTGTCATTAGTGACATGTTAGTAAATCATGTGATAGAATTATGGGTCATTCCATCTGTCTCAAACAAAAGTTTAGAAAAAGTTATCAAAAATACATAAGTCCATCTATAGTGAGATTAATCATATATGGTTCTTAAAATGGACCTATACTTTATATATCATACTGCATAATATAATAAAACTTGTTTCTACTAACCCGGGAATTCATGATGGCTAGTGGTAGGAAATAAAGGCATGTCACTCTTCGGTTGTGGGTTCGATTCCCACAGCCATGTCCGACGCGACGGGTTGTCGCCTGTCCTATGGGTTGTCCCTTTTTCTAAAACTATACTATTATAAAATTCCATAAATAATATAGAAAAACAACTTTTATCATTAAATAATACTATTTGATGTCCTACATAATCCATTATAATCATTAGTCTTATCCAAAATACATTTGTCCAATCTCATAGTATAATGAAAACGATTACATTAAAGGTCACATAACAAGCACACGAATACAATCATTTATCCCCCATATATCATCATATATATATTGTTAGGCACATTACGAACATTTTAATACCTTAATCATGTATTCTTTTGAAACATGAATTACCCTAAAAACATAGTGAAAACATGAATACCAAAATCCAAAAATTTATATATATTAAAACCATGATATCACTTTGTCATTATATCAGTCATGTGCTCATGAATACTATCAAACATTTCATTTTGTCCTTATCCCTTAATTATGAACATATCATCCTCTTTCCAAAAATACCTGAATAACCTTTCATATTTACCGATACCATTCAACATATACATTCAAATACTTTAGAAAAAAAATAGTGTAACAATCCTTAGATGCGTCTTTATTCCATTGTACTATTACCTATACAACATAACTCTTGATAACCATAAATCATTCTACTACCTTCATAAACCATTGACTGAGATTTTACAATTAATTCATCTCCCACATAATTTGTAGTCTCTTCATCATCATCAACATAAATACTACCCATACGACCGTGCAGATTATCTTCACGAGACTTTCCCTTAGGGAATTGGTTTGAATAATGACCATACGTTCCACATTAAAAACATATAATCATTGTTGATGTCATAGGAATACTATTATCCTTGTTTGTGGTGTTAACTGAACCTTTTCATTTACACTTACTGGATTTGTGTCCATCTTTTCCACACCGAAAGCCTCTTCAAGTTCCTTTGAAACATTCTCCTTGATGCCTCTTCCCACATGATTTACATGAGGGAAATTTAACTTTTGTTCCTCAATGATCATCATAAAACTCTATCTTTCTCTTATTATCCGAGTCCGGAAACTTACCAAATTTGATATTATTGATCATATTATGATATTTTTAATTAGGAATAATAAATATTTTTGGACATCCAAACCCTGTTTCATTTGGTTACTAACGAATAATGGCATTCCAGTGTCCATAATATTCTCCATTAACACGATTCCTCCTGTTTCCCACCATTTCATAAAACCCAAAATAAATAGTGTGAGAGGTAAAAATCATTATCAAGGGGTATTACCTTCAATATCTAAAATCTTAGGATTAATTCTAATATAGTTACCATAATTATAGGACTATAACCTATACTTATAATTAACGTTAGGGACATCCCTAGACATACCATAAAAATATCTCTAGGGATATCACTTAAGATTTCTCATCCAGGTTTCCAAAGGATAACTAATCCTTTCATATGATACCAACTATAGAGACCCAAATCTTGACGTACATGGAAATTACATTACTTTTTCAGAATAATTAATACATAACAAAAAACACATAAGGACAGTAATAGTTTAGTGTCTTTGGAAACATGGAACATAATCATCTAATTGTGGTGAAAGATCATCAACATCTCCCATAATGATCTCCCCATTTTGTATTCATACCTAAAAACATTCTTTATATCCTGGGGAAAATAAAACATGTAATGGGTGATCTCAAATACTCAGTAAGGGTAATCATGGAGAAAATTAAACAAACCATATTCATTTGAACTTCAGAACATGAACATAAAGCTTACACATAAAAATATTGAGTTGTGAAATAATTCTTGGCAGTACATAAGGAATAGGTAATAAAGAAATATTAATCATGATAAAATAGTATGGGAATAAAACATGTAATTGTGGAAACCATTAAGCACATGTTATGATTTCCATAGTAGCCAAGGCATTGCTATTAAGACCATCTTAGTGGACAAATTACCTTTCTAAATCGAGTTCACTCTTCATTCCAGTCATGTATTACTAAACCAGATTAACTTACCATTCCATCCATGTATATATCATTATATATAAATCTTTACCCAATGCATTGGAGGGAGATATAGGTCTCACCTATCTCATAATGAAATCATTGTTTCATGTTCCACAAAAAAACATAAAACATTCATCATAACCCAAAGAATACAATGGGTCTCATAAACATCATTCAATCATCAAATAATCCATATAAAACAAATGGATATTTCATCATAACAAAATTGAAACCATGTAAATCATAGAGATATTATACTTGAAACATACACTTATGAAATACTGTCATCTTAGATGGAAAATGGTTTTGATAAAACACCTGAAATGAATTTTTGAGGAAACTATCCTTTCTTCTTCAAAATCATTTTCTCTTCACAAAATTCCATGAAATTTTAAAAGAAAATTATTTTTCTGAAAACATTCATAAAATCTTGTAGAGTAAGCTTCATGAAAATGAGGCGTTATGAAATCGTAAAAATCCTCTCACGCATTATAAGATAAAAATAAAATGCTTCTTGTACTTTTGTCAGAAATTCCAGAAAGTTCTCCCTATGGTAAAAAAAACTAAGATTCCTTTCATAACATCTGGTAAATTTCAAAAATGGGTAAGAAGGACATTAAAAATACATGCAATCATTTTTATAAAACATGGTCATAGATGATAACAATTACCCCGGTAAATACTTGTGAATAACAATCTCATATAAGAACGAGATTGGAATAATTATCCCTTACCTTAGGTCTGATATGCTTTATACATATCTGAACCTCCTATAAAATGATTTAAATAATGTCATTGACTTAGTACAGAATCATATTAATTGTTATGATATCATATATCGTTCACTTATGACTTTATATTACCCATCCTTTTTTTTCAAATTCCATGTTAAGGTAGCGTTTTGAGTAAAATCGTTTCATTTATTGTACATGTTTTGAAACTTTGTTCTTGATGTTATTACTCATATCCGAATTTAAATAATTCCAGAATGAAAAAAATTATTTATATATAATATATATTCAGTATATAATCATATATGATAGATCGATAAATGGAATGAAATACATCGTTCATGAAGACGGTAGGTCGTGCATATGCAAGAACACTGTTTTGGTTTCCTTATTGAATTAAATAGAATTAAGTAAATGAAACATATATTTACATAAATACAGTATAATTATTATGTAATATTTTTCTGGATTATTTATTATATATAATTTATAATCATACTTGAATGGTTAATCAAGGAAAATGAATCTCATTGCGTTCGTGGAGACGGTTTTCCGTCCATACGTACGAGCGATGATATCATTCCCATAATTGTGGAATTGTATTGAATTGTATGTATAATATTTCATAATAAATATAAATTTACAATAATCATATATTGTTATTTATTTACACCATTATACCCATCCAAGTAAGGTGGTGGTGGAAAACAGATTACACCACGACGAGGAGACGATATTCCGTACGTACGCACACGCGGTGATTTCATTTTCCGTTGGATGGATAGAGGATAAAATTGGTTTTCTTCATATTTATAATAAAATATCAATATATTAGTGATACTGATGTTATTAAATTATGAGGAAACAAATAAATAAGACGAATTAGAAGAAGAAATAAATTGGAATGAATCTGTAAAGGATATTACCTCTTCTTTGATGCGCCTCTTCTTAACCTCCTATTAAGGAACTAGGGTTGGTATTTTGAGGAGACCAGAACCTATATAATTATTCTAGGGAATATTATAGGGGAAATTGACAGTGGTTGGCCGAGCATCAAGGATCAAAAGGGTGTTAAGGGAAGAGGGAAGTGGTTCCCTTTTTTAAGGGAGGAGAGAGGGACCTTTGGAAAAAGATAACCTATTATTTTATAATAAAGTCATATTCAGTTTATAATAGCTCCGAATTGACTTATTTAGAAGGTAAAGTAGTTATGGGTTGATACCCTCTCATCCAATATGATTTAGAAAATTTTTGGTTACTATGTTAACCTTGTCATTTAGATTTACCTCTAAGTTAAATAATTTTCCTTTTACCGTGTTTTCTTGTTTTCTTACACTATATGGTTAATAAACATACTATAACAAGCCAAACTAACCCCAAGTGGTTCATTATTAATATATATAACCTTATATAAGTACTTTGGATGAACCATAGATTTTTAGGAATATAATAACATTTAATAATATAATATTTGTTTTAAAAACTATTTTATGTCAATTTTGACACTATTTGGTAATTGATTTTTGTGAAAATCATAACAACATGATTTGTTCATAAAAGGTTAATTTAAACAATACTAACATGTCATGTTAACCTATAAAATTAGGTTAATTATTAAAAAGTCTAAAATTACATATATTTGGGTATTTATAACATCAATTATGTTAATATTTCAATAGTAAGGTAATTACTGCATCATCATTGTGTCATAAATAACTTATATTATTTAATGTATAAAAATTAAAAATAAAATACCATTATGTGGGATATATTTTTATCTTTCTAATGAATATTTATAGTATAATTTATCTTATTTATACCCTGATATTAAAAATGTTCTATTTATTAAACATTGATTTTAACTATTTTAACTCTTCTTTAAATATTATAATAATAAGTGTCCTATTCTAATCCAAGTGGACCTAAAGGGTAATATTTTATTCCTATTGTTTTTTTGGTCTAATTAAACATATCAAATAGTATTAGGACATGTTCTAGGATAATAATAATACCATCTTTACCCTTAATTACCATATTTACTTTTTACCGTGGTAAATAAAAAAAACTTATTATTCACCAAAAATTATTTTTAAATTTTTGAACCACATTTTACTCCTTGATATTAATATTTTCTCTCGGATTTTTTAAATTCCACTCAAAGAAGCGGTAAAATTATGTTTTATGTAAATTTTCAAATTTTCTAGGAGGTGGGTAAAAGACGGGGAAAAGTTCAATAAAATTTTTATATATCTAAAATTATTATAAAATTACTCAAATGAATTAAATTGAACTTATATAGGTATTATATATCAACTTTTACCTAAAATAAATTTTAATAAAATAAATAATGATTTCAATAAAAATTTGGTTATTAAATAGTAACCTAGTGTTTTCACTATTCATCAAAAATTGAATGTTTTCAGAAAAATACCAAAATTTCACCCTATGAAAATTTCGATATTCTGAATCCAAAAATGAATTCCATTTGGAAAGATAATTTTATAAAATTTCAAAAAGTGGGTATTACTATTTATAACGGCTAGTTCATTATAATATTATAATAATAACTCATTAAGTGATACTTAGTATTGCATACTAAACACGCTGTCGTGGATGGGCCTGATTGCGTGAAAAGTAAGCCAAGTAAGGGCTGCATGTAGTGAAAGCTCCATTTGGTGTTTCATATAACATAATCAAAACTTATTTCATTTATACATTAAACAAAATTTATACTTAATGTTGTGTAGAATAATTTCCACAAAACAAACATGTAATTGTGTGTAACACGAGGCAAGAATAGTGTTGCGTATTCTACAAAATAATACGTTGTTGTGTATAGTACAATCTAATCTTGGTGTAGTTTATAATAGAAGATATAAATGAAATTAAAATTAATATATCTCATAAAATATTGGGGCGTTACAACCGCTCAATGTGCCACCACCACCTAGGCGAGACAACGAGGTTCCACCTCTTTGACAGGCTCCTTCACCCCCCCCTCTTCTAGTTCAAGCTACTAGAGAACCCTTCAAAGATATTAAAAATCATAACTACTCGTTCTATGAGGCTCAGGTCCCCTGTTATTTTTGTAGCTCCTTGGAACAGCGGGTCATATGGTTTCTCGAGTGCAGCGGATGAGAAGAGGCAATTCTCACAGATCACCCTAACTACTACCCCATATCACTGAATCTTGGGGAACCCCCTCAAATAGTGTTATGTGTTTAAGAAATTGATTAAAGACTTGTTTGACAATAACGGTGTTCGGTTGGTACCTGTTCACGCTCAAATGGCATGTGTATTCTTGAATCCCAATAGCAGCAGTGACTGCAAAGGCGAATGGCATCATGTTTCCTACCGCGAGTCCCAGGAGTATGATGACTAGATCACACATAAAGTTGTCTCCCATTCCCATGGTATTATCCATGCTTTCTTGGATCGACTATAGACTACAGAAGCTGCAGCTTGTACCTTCGTGAATGGATCAGCCGTCCTCGTCCCAAAAGTGCATGTATCGGCGATGTGAGGGAAAACAAGGTCACACGCCAATGCAATCATCATCTAATACGATCGGAATCTTCATTCCTTTAGATATTGTGATTCATCCCAAAATCAGTCCAGTAGTGTATGATTATTCATGTGATATCCAAGGGTATGCGTTGGTTAACAACTTAGAGATGGTAAACCCCTACATAATTTCTGACTGCGAGGAGCGCCAGGAGGATCCACCAAATGCTACCAGTATTCGCCAACATATATGGAGCCACAGAAATATAGGTTGTCAGAGTGCCTCAGTCAACACTTACAGCTAGGATATACAAGCAATAGAAACTAGAAAGAAGTCACAACGCAGAGCTCAGCACACGTAGACTTCATATCTGATGTCATCAGGACCACCTTCATGGCTGTTTGTGTTACTGGATTAGGAAGAACTGCACTGACAATGATGTGATCAGCCATTCTCAGATATGGACCAATCTCAGTCATCTAACACTCATCCAGTAGTCACCCTTCATGCTTCATCCAGTAAGCAGTGGGATATTCGCATCACAAGTCACTCCCCAATCTAACTGGTAGGGCTGGCCATACCTCTTATAGCATAGATACCTCTTCTAAGTAGAATCCCAAACCTGGAATGGATATATGATGTCCTCATGAATCTTACCATCATTCCAGTAGGGCTCTATATCCTTGAGTCTCTCTTCTTGTCAGAGGATATGCCTGAAGCCTTGGTGAGGTATTAAGAATCCCCCTCTAGTTTGACATGGAGGTAGCAGCTGTAGAATCCTTTCATGTTGAGGTAGTTGAGAATGATGAATGTCATTCCATTATCTCATTATATGGATAAGATGAGGGTTCTTCCATATAGGGGAACATCCTTCAACTGTACATCACTAAAACTTTTAATGGTGTGGAGGTTCATCACAGTCTTGTCGACACAGGGTATGGGATCAAACAAATCCAGACCCCGACACTACGAAAATCTGGGTTGTCTGAGGAATATCTGAGTCCTGATGACCTAAAAATCAATGTTTATGATTGGATGGAGCAAAAAAAGGTCGGAAAAATTAACCTAATAACCCAGTTAGGTGGTCTAGTAGCCAGCACCATGTTCATGGTTGTCCCAGAAGATAGTTCCTACAACGCATTGAGGGGAAGGCCATGGCTCCACCTGCATACGGCAATCCCCTAATCGTATCACCAGTGCCTGAAGTACTCCCATAATGGTCGAATGGGATTACATCAATGTGATGCATCACCCATTGCCTCTTGTGAATCTCGATATCTTGATGCTGACTTTTACAAGAGTAAGGACAAATAGATTTAGGGTTACGAGGTTGAGCATTCTACGTCTGCGATCTACCCATTGAAAGATATTGATGATGCCTCCAACTTTTCAATCCATCGATTGGAAGCTACATCCTCAGACATATGAAAAGGCTTCATTGTTTTTGGAATGAAGGGGTAGCACATTACCAAGTCTAGGTGATGCCGAAATGTCACCTCATACTCCTACATGATTTAGGATTGAGAGATCCCAGAGCCCCCTACACCCATAAGATATCAGGATGTCCGCCCCATGGATTTTGCAATATTCCATACTTGATTGTTTCACCAGGATGGGATAAACTGACTCAATCCAATGCATCATTATTTATTTGATATCATCAAACTTTTCCCCTTGGGATGAAGACCATATGGGATCAGATTGACAGTTTTCATCATTATGGTTTCGGCAGCACGGGAGTCCCCCGATGTATTTTCAACCGTCACTCAGGTTGGTTCCATTTTTCCATCGGGATATGTTGAATCAGAAGGAACTCCTCCAAAAGATGATACTATATTTATAAGTTTATAAGAGTTTATAAAGTATTATCATCCTGACATTGATGAGGGCGTCTCCACCACCATTGACGAATTGGTATAGGTGAACCTCAATAGCAAGGGAGATCTAAAGCCCACATTAATCAGTGTATCTATGCATGTCGATGAGTAATAGTTGTACGTGGACTTCCATAAAAAAATTTGTGATGTATTTAATTGGAGCTTTAAAATATTTTCGGGGCTAGATCCTTAGGTGTCCATCCACCACCTCGGTCTCCTAAGAAACCACCGCGGGATTATGAAACCTCCCATAAAGATACGCCCTTCTCATGGTGCCATGATCGTGGATGAATTTGAAAAGAACATCAGATCTAATTTTTCAAGGATCTCCAGTACCCTAGATGGATAACCGACATTTTGACCGTAAGAAAGAAAAATGGAGGATCAATGTCTATATCGACTTCCTTGATCTCAACTGTCACTTTCCAATGGATGATGTTTCCCTCATTATGACAAAATTGTTGATTGAATCTACAGCTGGTTTCCATGTCCACTCTTTCATGGATGGGTTCTCTGGGTATAACTGGATCTGAATGGCTCTTGAGGATGAGGATTCTATGGCCTTCATTGAACCACTATGTATTTTTTGTTACCATGTAATGCGCTTTGGTTTAAAAAATGCATGTGTGACTTATCAGCGTGTCATGCATTCCATATATATAGCGATCCTAAAGAAATTAAAAGAATGCAACATGGATGATCTAGTTGTCAAATATCACTAGTGTCATGAACATATAAAAGACGATGAAAAAGTCTAAGGCATCCTCCATTCATGCCACCAGATGATGAATCCATTGAAGTGTGCCTTCTGGGTCACCTCTAGAAATTTTCTCGGCTACGTTTTCAGATTCAAGGGCATCGATATAGACTCGAAGAAGATCAAGAAAATTATCCAGATGACTCCTCCGAGCAACATTTGGGTGCTTTGTGGCTTTCAAAACCACATAGCCTAAATACACTAAATCATTGTGAATTTGTCTGGCTAGTGTAAGCCCTTTTCACAGCTCATAAAGGAAGGAACTGTTTACCAAAGGGATGATGAATGTTACACAGCTTTTGATGTAATCATAAAGTACATGTTATGGCCTCTGGTCATGATTCCACCCATCCCCAAAAAGATGTGGGACCTATATGTTACCGTCTTGGAATGGTCTCTTGTCACCTATCACTCCTCGAAGAACAATGAGGGGGAAGAGATTAGTCTCTACCATATCAGTCGCATGCCTCTCGATATAGAGACTAGATACTCCATTATCGATAGAAGTTGTCTTGAAATTTTATTCATAGTACAAAAGTTGTGACATTACATGAAGTACCATGAGGTATAGTTGTTGTCCCGAGGTGATCTCCGGAATTATCTCCTAAACTACCCCATGTTGGGAGACCATTAATTTCAGTGGGAAGTGATTCTCAAGTAGGTCGTCTTTAGGTTTGTTCCATAGGAGGCAACCAAGGGGAAGGCATTGGTTAATTTCCTCACTAATCATCCAGATCCCACGAACCAGCCATTGGACCATGATTTTTCTTGATAACATGATCCTCTCCGTAGACCAATCAACCACGTGCTGGAAAATACAAATTTATGGTGACTCTCAAAAGACTACACAAAGAAGGCTCAGTGACCCCAGGATCAACAAATTAGGCATCAGTATCATCTTCATCAATCCAACACAAGACGTTCTACCTTATTTATTCCAATGATCAGAGGGTTGTACCAGAAATGAGGCAGAATAGTGGCCTCTCATCACTAGACATGTGATGGACCTTGAGATTGACATTCCCTACATTCAAGTGAAATAGCACTCTGAACTAGTAATTATGCAGATCAATGGTGACAATGTCGTCATAAATTATGAACTCATACCACTTTTGGAATACACACTCGATCTGATGGCCCAGTACCTATCCCATCCAGAATTTACTCATGTAAATCGATCCCAGAATGGTCGATTTGAAGCCTTGTCTAGCCTAGCTACTACACATGTAGAGCCAGAACATGATGAATTGATTATCCATGTGGAACACCAAATATTCATCACTCCCATCACTCCAGATGACAATGACAACCTGCAGGTAAGATACCTTTCTGCAAGTTCCTCCCCATCCGGAGCACTAGGTCCCCTAGATGCAGTGATTGAGGTGACTCATGTCTAGATAACCTCCATTTTCGAATACTTCCAAAATAGTAATCTTCTAGCAGATCGAGCTGGGCACGAATGATTCTGATGCCAGGCATTACAGTTTACCCTCCAGAGTGGTCCCGGTCTTGAGAATATTCTATAAAAACACGGGTTTTGTGGGGTAATCCTCCATTGCATTCATGGAGCAGAGTATTCACAAGTCACATGGGATGTTCATTCTGGTTTTTATGGGGCTCATTAGACAATTTTGAAACGATCTCACTAGATCCAGAGGCTAGAATATTTTTGGTCCTCCATGATATGTGACTACATCATGTTTTATTATAGGTTCCCATTGTTCCAATTTCATTCCATGTTTGTGCATAGTCTACTAGAAGCTCTCCAAACTACCATGTACTCTTGGACCTTTGTATTCTATGGAATTTATGTCAGGGGACTACATCCACCTGCGACGACTAGCCACTGCATTATCATCCTGACCACCACCAATTTCTTTTCTGAGTGGGAAGAATCTGTTCAACTGAAGGAGGTAAAGGCCCATTCTATCATTCACTTCGTGCACTCAAATATCATCTACCAATACGGAGTCCCTCACTCCGTCCTCACTGATAACAACACCAACATTAGGGCACCTGATTTGATAAAAGTTTACACCATGTACAATATTTGTTCCCACCATACTTCTTGCTATCATGCACAAGAAAATTGGCATATTGAGGTGTTCAACAAAACCCTCTCTAACATTCCATTTAAAATGGTTTCTCAAAACAAGAAGAGTTTGACGGAAAATATCCTCATTGCACCTTGGGCTTATCGTACGATGAATCATAATTCCACATAGGTGGCCCCAAACTCCCTGGTGTACGGAACAGTGGTAGTCATGCCCATAGAGATTCAAATGTCATCATTATGTACAACTGTCTACAATCAGTGAGCGCTAGATAAACTAGATAAAATCCTTTTCGATGAATTGGAATCACTCGACGAGAAAAGGCTTCATGCCCTTCAAAATCTAGAGTGGCATAAAAACAATATATCCAGTGGTTTCAACAAGAATGTTCACCTCCCCACTTTCATAAAAGATGAATTAGTGTTGTATTTGAGAACATAAACGATACCTTGATGAAAACTACCCAAATTGGAGCACAAATAAGTAGGAACTTACATCATTCACAATGTTTACCCAAATAGTTCATAATCTCTAGGGAACATGGGGGTGAGTGTAGGACCCTGAGACACCCTGAGAGGGGAGGGGTGATTCCGGGTGTCAAATTTATCTTTTAAATACAAGGATCTTGTTCCCAAGTTTGTAGGAACGAGTAAAACCTATATGATGGATATGATCAGCAATGAAAATTTCACATGATAAGAGATGACACATCAATTTTTACTTGGTTCAACACAAAGGGCTACGTCCAAGGAGCATATGCTGACAAGTTTTTGTTTGGACCAAATTCTACTATACATCACTTGATGTGTATTAAAAAGGTTCGGGCATAGTCACATTTTCCCAGGCTCACTGCCTTTACAAAGGTTCATGGATAGCTCACTACTTTCCTCAGGTCACTCCGGTTGAATACACCTGGCTCACTACATTTGGTGAAGTCCCAGTCTGTTTATAGACGTGAAGGTCTCTTCAATAGATTTGCATTGATGTCTTTGTCTCCTATTCAGCATGAGACAATGCATGCATCAGATTACTGAGTTGATTCTATTTTTTATTCAAGCTTCTTCTTTAATGAAATAACTGAATGCACTAAATCTTGTTCTTCTCTTCCTTTGATTCCCAATACTAACACCTGAGTGTATTGATATATTCCCCTCTTTCTGTGCAGATATGAGTTTAGTTGCATGAACCGTTCTTCTTCTCTTCGCAGAGCACAACGAGGATGTTAAACACCAGTCATGTGTGTTCAGTATCACTTCTCTTCATAAAACAAAATTGTTCACTTTTCTTCTGTCTTTTAAAATTAATACATCATCTATTGCACAGAAGGTATCGAGCAATCATTCACCTTTCATGTAGCTCAAAAAAGACAGGCGTACTCCAACAGCACCAGGAGCTCTTCTCCAAGCCCTGCGCGCAAGTCCCAATATGCCGTGCAAGTCCAAACTGTCACACTGGTATCACCAAACCACTAGCGCGACACTACTTCCCTCAACTTCAAACATTCGCGACTCACTTCCATCCTCTCCCAAACTTCCATGGGCACGCAACTAACAACCGGCACACATCCTCTACATGTGCGACACAACTACCACTTGCACAGCTCAACCACCTGCGAGATGAGATCTCAAAAAATATCTATGTCTTAAACTCCATTCAGAATTAGGATGGGTGGTCCTCTATTTATAGGAAAATTGGACCCCCTACGTGGTGGTACGCAAGTGTTATCTCAGCATGAATGTCCCGGCGCACAACTCCAACTGTTCAAGCCTTTGTCGGGCTACTCACTTGCATGACCCAACCAGTACTTGTGCGACCCTCTCCCCTCTTCCATAGTTTGAAGTACTGATCATGATGAACAATAGGCACGCAAGTTTCCAATCGTCCATGGCATCGACGAGAAAGTCACTTCACGGCGTAGATGTCACATGCGCGACCCACTCAATTCATGGGCGCCCCTTATCCATTTTCCATTTTTCCATGTTTTGATCTTGAAAAACATATGATGCAAAAGTTTCATGTTCTTCTGGTCAATGGTGTGCATGTCTCTTTACCAAAAACACTTTTATCCAATTTTCAATTTGGAGGCCCAAAAATTTGGCAAACACTAGAAAACGACACCACTTTGTATCTTCTTTTTCTGTACCGCTTCCAGATCATCCATTTCTTTGTCTATGTTCTTGAATCAAACATGGAACGCTAACCCCATCCGTTGAACTCGATATGCCACTTTGGAATCTCCATTGTCAAAAATTTTAGTGTCATTGTTTGCTTTGTCAACAAGAACAATCACCTCCTTTCTTTTCTGCCAACAAATTTGTGTGTCATTGTTTTCTTTGTCAACAAGAACAATCACCTCCTTTCTTTTCTATGATTTTCCTTCTTCAGGAACTCTTCTTCATTCATCAAAAATGCCACTATTATGATATATATCCTTCGAAAGATCAACATTAACATCATAATACATTGATAAACTTTGAAGGACATGGTCATCTCAGAATTCTGATCCCTTCCACACTATCTTCTTCTTTAACCATCATTATCTACTTCATTAAAAACATATGATTCAATTATTCAAGTTGGATCTAGAATGGTTCTTATGCAATCCTGAAGAATTGCATGGTCTTAATCAAATCCACATTCTTCTTAATCATCCTCATGTGGATTATACCTCACATTATTTGTTGTTTTAAACAATGTGTCACCTTTGACACATGTTCTTGAACTTATTATCAGTATAACAAATTCTTAAGTATTGTAAACAATGTGTCACCTTTGACACATGTTCTTTGAATATATGATCAGTACAACAATCATCTGAATTTCCATTCCTCCATTTCATTGGAGTAATTCATGATCTCCTTAATTTTGATATTCATTGAAAACAATTGACAAAAAATACAACCATATACACAACGTGGTCCCAATAATCGCCCCCATTGTATTTTTTTGTCAATACCTTACATATATTCTGAAATGTTCCTCAATGTCAAAATGAAAATCTTCTATATGCACAGGTTTCTGTTCAAACATTCATTTCAATTTCTCCCCCTATTGACAAGAAATACAAAGAACATGGTAGGGATGGTATCAATCTATACTTAAGCAATGTTTCATTAATCATTTCACACTATGTCTACTTGAGCAATTCTCGATGTAGAAAACAAGAGTATTTTATTTAGACAACAAGGCTGCCCATTATTCTCAGATCATGATACTACATGAGATGAGGACAAATTTATTTTGTCTTCAAGGTTTTACCACTTTTATTTCAGGCAATAGAAATCAAATGTGGTAGGATATAATCAACCTCAAACCCCTGCACTCACATCAGAAAATTGATCAAAAACATTCAAGTTCAATTGGTAGGATAAGTGGCAATGGGGCACTTCTATTCTTCTTATGTCACTGATCAATTCAGTTTCTCCCCCTTTGTAAAATGATCTTTGTTCTGAGTAACCAAGGTTAAGGTATTGAGAAATGTCATATCTTTTCCAATGACATGTTATTCATGAAATTTACTTAGTAATTTTCATTTAATACCAGCTAGAGTGGATACTAATTGAAACAATGATTTCTGAAGCTTCTTCTCTTTTCTCCCCCTCGAGGGAAACACTCCTCATCATCTTCATCAAGAGTGATCCTTCATCATCATAATATTTGAATATCAATTGAAGAATATACCAAGTATGGAAACTTCTTCAGCCTAGCTATCAAGAGTTGACAGCATTCACTACTTCTTAGGTTCTCCCCCTGAGAGTATGCTTCACCTTCCATTCCCTGCATTATTAGGAAAAATACAATACACAACTGATTAAGGGAATAAGGTGGTTCTTCCTTGCTACGTAAACATGAGATGCATGGTTGAGGTTCTTTTCTCAACAAAGTTCCTCTGTTTACTCATGTCTTCATGCCTACACATTTGAACATATGTTCCGATATGTGTTGATGTGGCATGGTTCTCTTCACATTCTATTCTTCTTTTTGTGGATAATTGTTCTACTAAATATCCATATTCAAAGATGAATTCTTACTCCTTTTTAGGACTACTTATTTCTATGGTATTATGGTTAGACAACCTTTTCCAATGTGACCAGATTTCATTCATCTCTCACATAGAACTTTTATGAAACATGTGTTTCTCTGGGTTTGAATTCTCTCATTCACTCTTTCTTTATCATGTGAATGTTTTCATTTTCCTTTATCACCATCCTTGACAATTTCATCTTCATGATTCCTCATTATTTTCAAATCTTCTGGCCAGATGACCAATATGTCATATGTAACTGTTGCATCAGATTTGGATCTTCCACTTGGGTTCATCTGTGTTTCATCACACATAGTTTTTCTTTTGGATGAATGACCCATAAATTTCATGGATCTAAAATAATGGGTCTTCCTAGCTTCCCAACATGAGATCTTCTTGGGGAAATGAGTGTTTACACTATTATTCTAATTTCTTCCGAAGGTTCTTGCTTCATACTTTGATGGAATTGGTTGTATTCATTTCTTATAATCTGGAAAAGCATGTTTAGATAAACATGTGCTTCTCTTGTGACCACTGTCGTTGCATACATCACAGATGTTATCAAGCATTCCAAATCTGTTTGCTGTAAACAGATGCTTCTGGACCTGCATATGTTTCTTCATCTTCTATGGATTTCATCCATTTGATACAGTCATTCATTGTTCTATTCCATTAAAGGTATTTTACCAACAATCCAGTGCACAATTCCCAAATATGTTTTAGCACCAACATTGACCCACAAATATTTTCATCTTTGTATCTTTTGTATGAGGTTGTTGGGCCTTCCTCTTGATTTATTCTGATCTATTTAAGGAACCAACTTCCTCCTCTTTCTTCCCATCCACCCTATTCATGGTGTTAAGTTTATTATCCTCACCTTTCCTCATTCATACTTGTTTATAATTTTTCTTCCATCCTGCAATAATTGGGGGAACGTATTTAGAAACATTGGAACAAGATGGTTTGGATGGTACATTCACTTTCTCAATTGCTTTTGATAGTTCAATTAGTGATGTCATGATCTTATTATCACATGTTGGAAGTCTTTTGGATTTAGCATCCTCTAGTGTGCATTTAATTCCAACAGATATTGTTTCTTGAGAGAGATAATCAAGATTTTTCATAATCTTCTTCTCACATGATTGAGGCATTTCAGCTTTAGTATCCTTCAGTGATTATTGGGTACCAGCAGAAACTGATTCTGTTTCATTATTTTGTGAAGTCTCAATATGTGTCTTCTCAAGATTTTTTAGTTGGGCTTCCAATTTTTGAATTTCAATATTAGGGATGATCTTCTGATCTTCAATCGTGATCATCTTCTCTCCACAAGTCTTCTTCAATCATTCAAACTCATCTTAATGCATCTTAATTTTGTTTTGTAACAAAGATTAATCTTCCTTGAATTTCGTGGAAGTTTCTTCCAAACAAGTTCTCATGGCTTAAATGCTCTTCTTCAGCTCAGCTTCAAGTTCATGGTTCTTTTCATTTAGAGTCTCATTGAATACCTATTTTTCATCAAAATCTTCAATCTGTTTGGTGATCTTTAAGCATTCGAGAATTATTCTTTCCAAGCCCTTTTCCAAATTATCAGCTTCACTTTAGAATCGATTGATCTCAACCTGCATGCATTGAAATATTCAAAAAAAATAGCAGAAACTCTTTCTTCAGGAATATCATTCAGATATCTTATTAATTTATATTGATCACTTGCAATGGAAGTGCCTTCCATTCCTATTGTAAAATCACGAGCCACCTGTTCGATACATTCCAATCCTGATATTTATTCATTATTGGAGGGGCATGGAGAACCAGACACTGCATCTTCTTTGGATATGAGGGACTTCTTCAACTACTTCTTCTCTTTCTTTTTCCTATTTTTGAAGGTCATGATGGATGTAGCCTTCTTCTCAGAAATGACTAAAACTTCATCAAGAATACACTACATTGTTGACATTAGGAAAGAAACTCAAATCCTCTTCTGAATAGAAAATTACTCAGGAGTATCCAACATACGTCAACCTACCAGTGATACCACTTGTAGGACATCAGAAAACCCTGAGAGGGGAGGGGTGAATCAGGGTGTCAACATTTTCTTTTAAAAACATGGATCTTGTTCCAACGTTTGTAGGAACTAGTAAAACCTATTTGATGGATATGCTCAATAATGAACCATTCAATTTTTAATAGATGAGACAACAATTTTTACTTGGTTCACCACTAAGGGATACGTCTAAAGAGCATATGCCGACATGTTTCCGGTCATACCAAATTCAACTATACATCACCTGATGTGGATTAAAAAGGTTCAGTCACAGTCACTATGTCCCAGGATCACTGCCTTTACAAAGGTTCTAGGATAGCTCACCACTTTCCTTGGGTCACTCCTATTGACTCCCCGTGGATCACTTCCTTTGGTGATGTCCCACTCAGTTTATAGACGTGAATGTCTCTTCAATAGATTTTCCTTGAATTCTTTGTCTCCAATTCAACATGTGACAATTCTTGCATCAGAGTACTAAGTTGATGCTCTTTTGTATTCAAGCTTCTTATTTAGTGAAATAACTGAATGCACTAAATCTTGTTCTTATCTTCCTTTTATTCCCAATACTAACACCTGAGTGTATTGATATACTCCCCTCTATCAATACAGATCTGAGTTTAGTTTCATGAACCGTTCTTATTTTCTTCGCAGATCACAACGAGGATGTTAAACCCTAGTCATGTGTGTGCGGAATCACATCTCTTCTTAAAACAAAATTGTTAACTTTTCTTCTGTCTTTTCAAATGAATGCATCATTTGTTTCACTGAAGGTATCGAGAAATCTTTCAGCTTTTGTGAAGCTCCAAAAATAAGGGCATACTCCGTCAGCACCTGGATCTCTTCTCCAAGCTCGGTGCTCATGTCCCAATACAACAAGCAAGTCTTCAGCGTGCAAGTCAAAACTAGTGTGCATGTATCTCCAAACCACCTACACGACACTACCTCCTTCAACATAAAACTTGTGCAACTCAGTTCCTTCCTCTCCCAAACTACCTTGGGCGCGCGGCTAACAACCGGTGCGCAGCCTGTACTTGCACGACACAACTACAACTTTCGCGGATGAACCAACTGCGTGACGAGAGATCAAAAAATCTCTATGTATTGAACTCCGTTCTAAATGAGGAGGGTTGTTCCTCTATTTATAGGAAAACTGGACCCCATGCGCAGTGGTGCACAAGTGTTATCTCAGCACGCAAGTCCCGGCGCATAGCTCCAACTGTCCAAGCCTCTGTCTCACTACTCACTTGTGTGACCCAACCTGTACTTGCACGACCCTATTTCCTTTTCAATATTTTGAAGTGTTCATCATGAAGAACAATAGGCACATAGGTTTCCAATCCTGCATGGCATCGGCGTGCAAGTCTCTTCATGGCGCGCATGTCACCTGCACGACCCACTCAATACTTGTGTGTCCCTTATCCCTTTGCCTTTTTCCCATGTTTTGATCTTGAAAAACATATGGCCCACCAGTTTACTATTATTAAGGTCAATGGTGCGCATGTCTCTTAACTGAAAACAGCACCACCATGTATCTGCTCTTTCTCTACCACCTACAGATCATCCATTCCTTTGTCGACATTATTGATTCAAACATGGAACGTTAACCACATCCCTTGAATTGGACATGACCCTATGATATCTCCTTTGTCAAAATATTTGTGTGTCATCGTTTTCTTTGTCAATAAGAACAATCAGCTCATTTTTTTCTGTCAAGAAATTTGTGTGTCATTGTTTTCTTTGTTAACAAGAACAATCATCTCATTTCTTTTCTGTGATTAGCCTTCTTTAGAAACTATTCTTCTTTCATCACAAAATCCACTATTGTGATATATATCGTTTGATTGATCAGCGTTATCATCATAATACTTTGATACAATGTGAAGTGCATGGTTATCTCAAAATTATGATCCCTTCCACAGTGTCTTCTTCATTAACCATCATTCTCTACTTCATGAAAAACATATGATTCAATTATTCCCGATGGCACTAGCATGGTTCTTATGAAATCATGAAGAATTACATGGTCTTAATCAAATCCACATTCTTCTTTAACCATCCTCAGATGGATTATACCTCACAGTCATTGTTGTCATAAACAATGTGTCACCTTTGAAACATGTTCTTTAACATAGGATCAGTACAACAAATTCTTCGCTGTTGTAAACAATGTGTCAACTTTGACACATGTTCTTTGAACATATGATCAGTACAACAATCATCTGAATTACTATTCCTCCATTTCATTGGAGTACTTTTTGATCTCCTTCATTTTGATCTTCATTGACAACTATCGACAACAAATACAACCATATACACAAAGTTCTCACAACAGTTATCATATAACTTCTCACATCGAAGAAAAATTCTTTAAGAAATAATTCTCTTGAGCACCGCGGTCCTACATGTCCTTAAACTGTATTCCTTCCCACATGAAATTAAACTGTATATGGTTATACTTAACCATAAACTGTCTGGTCCTACATGAACATAAATTATATGTCATCCACCATGAAGTTAAAATGTAGATAGTCCTACATGACATCAATCTATCCGGTCCTACATGACCTTAAATTTTATGTCTTCCAACATGACATTAAACTATAAATGGTCCTATATGAACATAAAATATCATGTCCAACATGGAATTGAACTATCTCATCCTTCAAGAAGTTAAACTATATTTCCAAAATTATGTAGTGCTCTATTACCATCCTTTTGAGATACTTAAGAATTATAATATTCCTTGTCTTATAGTCTATCCCCGAACACTTCTCTTTGACTATCCCCCATGGATGTAGTTCTCTTAGGGGATCCCACATAGAGTAGTGTAGTCTTCATTGGCCCCACTCATGTTGGGATTAGGATGATCGCACCATGTGCCCTTCATCATTCTTTTACCCTCCCACATCCTCCCTGAAAGATGATAAACTACATGACCCCTTTTAGAAATATGGATGGATTGATTCTCATCCTTATGGTATATATATGAAGTCTTAGACATTTCATCCATTGGCCCGGCCCTAAATTAAAATATCCCCCCATTTGGTCGAAGCACTTGGACTCGGGAATACTTTTTCCTTCATTCCTGTTGGGTTCATCACTGTCGCACTTTGTATTCCCCTTCGTGGAGATCCCTTCATCTTTCGTCATCCTGAATGACATTAAACTACATTGGGATATTCATGCTTTTCCCATCCACTCCAATTGGCATATCCATTACCTTTCACATCCATAAGGACCTCCAATTAGAACGGATGCTCAGCCTAAGGGACCTCCTGCCATTTTAGGAAAAAAACCCTTTAGGTTCTCAAATGACAAGTTCATACAAGCCCCGTGTTGCAAATATGGTTAGTGGTCGATGCTCATTTTCCATTCCCATTTCAGGTCATACGATATGGATTTTTTTTTCGAACATGGTAAACAACCATCCTCCATCATTGTTGCCACAACTATTAGTCCCAAATGTAGGGTTCAGTGATTCATTTTGTTCTTATTCCACTTCAAACATCTACCCACCTCATGCAGTAATATTGATCTAGTTAGGATAGACCCTACCTGATATTCTTCCATCATTGCCTTACTGTTATGTGTTGGGGAGAGCCTGAACCTATACCTTGTATCCCACACCGATCATTTCTCATGTGGGCCTTGGAGATTTGGTAAGTAATTAATCCCATAAAGGGGCATGTGTCTATGGTTGGCTGGAACATACGATCTCAGGTCCCTCAACCATTATGGTCCCTAGCCTAAGATCTCATATAGGATTGTGTGGAGAAGTTTGGACTCCATGTCCTCATTCATGTCAGTCTATTTTTGGCCATGCAGTTCATATCCCTTTGAGACATCCCTTATTCATACATCTATCTATACAACTCGGAGATAAACTACATGTCATTGTATGAACTACATGTTCCTTGATTAACCTCCACATGGGATATTTTGGATCACCTAGACATCTGGTCATTTGGTCTAGCTCTATATCATAGAACCCCTCTATCTCTTTGGCCCCCATCGGAACGAGTCCTTGAAGGGGGAGAGTGCATTGTGTGGTTTGTGCTTACACCATCATTCACATCGGGTTTTCAATAGTCGCGCGATGTACCTCCCCCCTCTTTGGCAGTTCAACAATGTTCCTGGGAGAATTCCGGTTCAGGACCAAGGGTTTTGGCTTCTACCCGGACATGCTATCTTCCATTTATCTGGCTTCTTGTTTCCCTTCTTTTTGGGATTTCATCATCTTTCCCACTAAAATGGGCCCTTGAACAACATGTATACTCATCCAAACGACTCTCCTACAATTTCGGGCCAATTCCTCGAGGATATTGAATAAAAAATTGTTACATGTCTCTCACTATGAAAATAATTATTGGTAGGCCCTAATTTTTCATTCCATTTTTCAAGTCACATGATATGGATGCTATGTTTCGAATGTGGTCAATAGTTATCCTCCATTGTCACACCTCCCCACCAAGCCCTAAATGTCAGTCACATGACTCTCGTACATGTCCACTATATCATTTCCAAGTGGAATTTGACACTCTTGGTGATGTCCCTCAATGCGCATTCACACATTGGAAGGACAAGCCATGGTGAGGCATCATCTGAGGATCTACACCATTTTATCCCTTTCATGAATTCAACATTTTGAAAAGACCTTCCCCAATTTTTCCCACACAAAACACAGATCATGTGGTCATAGGTATTGGATCGAGGGTTGTTCTCTCTTGGATGAGTTTCACTTATTTCTGATCCGATCCATATTACTTTAAACTATGATTTCCTTCTACGCAATTTCCATAAGGTTCCTCAGAAATTTGTGTAGCTTGATTCATATGTTCATGGGATACATATGAATTCCTAGGAATCCTATATTTGGGAATAGCTCTAGTTCCACTAATTACCCCAATTTTTCATCCTTCTTTCCTTGAGATTCATGGAACTGCTTGTTGTTGTGTGGAACATGTCCTCATTCACGTCATGTATTCTTTATCAGGCCAAACACATTCCCCCATAAACCTCATTTCTTATGTATATTTCCAAACAGTTTTTCATTAAACTACGATTCATAGTCCCGCAATACATTATACTGTCACAATTAAACATTGAGACATTAATGTGATGGGTTTGGTCCTATCATATAACCATAAACAGTGACATTATCATCCTGGCCGCATGACGAAAATACGGTGCTTCATTGTGATGTCATGTATCAAGAGGACATCATGTTTGGTATTGGCACCCACCATTCCATATGTCAATGCCTGCATACAGCTGGATTCTTTTGGTGATGCCTGATTTCTACATTCCATTTCTTTCACATCACAAAAAAACACATAAATCCATGTTAAAGGAAAAAAATGATTTATCAAATGATGCTTATTTTGGTGTGCGGGCTAGACTAGCACGACCATATTATCCCTGACATTGGTACCCTACCATGCCATTTCTATAACTATGTATGGCTTCAGCCCCATCATCAGGGGTTGTGTATGAAACCCAACACACTTTTCTTTTATCTCAGCCTAAGTTTCACTCATGGTCCATTGACCTAAAATATTCCCAGGGAGAAAATTGTCGTATTGGTTTACATCATCATACAATTCATGTTTTATACCTACCACACCATGTGTCTCTCCCACTCTTTTCCATATATTGTTCAAGATCTATGAAGATAAACTAAAACCAATCCACATCCTTTCAGAAAGACATTAAACTGCATAAAATTTTCTAGAACAACGTATGGATTGATTCTCATCAACATGGATACGTAGGAACACCCAGAAATCTCATCTATGGTTCCAGTACAGGAATCTAAAATCCTGTCACTTTTTTGTCCCTTTAACTGAACCTTATTTGGGAACACATAATGATAAGGACTCCAACTATCCTCATTCACGTTGGGATATGTACCGCACTTCACATTCCCATCCTGAGTTACAATGTCTTTAATGTATGACGTTAAACTTTAACTCTACCCTGGACATGTTCAGGATGCCCCATAATAGTCGGGGAATGCATCATCCTCCTCATCATATAGGTCCAGTTTTGAAGTAAATTTGATATCGTAAAAAGATGATGTTCTCACCTAATGTGTTTCCATCATAGTGGCATAACTTCGAGAGTGTTGAATTCCATTCGAACAACTAATCACTCTATCCTCCACGCTTTTAATACACTTTATTTGGATCCTCATCCTCTTTCATGTTTTATTGAACCCCCTAATAGTATGGAAACTCAGCCTATGTCTTTCCTATTGCCCCGAGCAGACGTTCTAGAAAATGGAAAGATGACATTTTGAGTCAAGCCCTGGGTTTAGATCATGGTCAACGGTTGGCCCTCTTTTTTTTTCATACTAGGAAAACACAATAGGGATGCTGTGTTTTGAACATGGTTAATGGTTATCCTTAATATTCATTCCACCCCCACAGTGTTCCAAATATTTTTTATCGCGATTCAAACAGTATACACCTATATATTCATATTGATTCTAACACCCCTGGCGTCGCCCCACTCGTTCACTAGAGCATATTGGGAAAAAAGGAAATCTGGTTGTTCTGAGAACTCCTTCATCCAGTTAGGCCTCCCTATTTCCTTCATGAAATCTAGAATGGTTGTTCCACCCTTGGATTCCTGAAACATTATCATCTACCATACATTTCGAGGGAATAACGAGGTGTTCATCCCTTTTTTCTCACATCGGGACCGACCCACATCATCATAGAGATTTATCGCTAGATATTTCATTAATGTAATGGGTATGTAGAGGACCAATACAAATAAAGGAACACAAGAATGAAAACTATATAAATATAAAAATAATGAGATTATGTTTATGGGTTTACATAAGTTACAACTATCAGGGATCATTCCCTCCCATGGCTGGGTTAACATCCTCAATGGCACATTTTGGCTATTCCACCCTCCGTCTTGTGGCATCCAAAATCGGATGTCGCCTATTTAGATCTTCTTCTTATTTGGTGGTGAGAGTGCAAAGTTCATCGACTAGAATAGTGGAAATCTATTTGGAGGTGTTCTTCATCTATTATTTGGTTCTTTCTCTCTAGGCCTTTAGGCATGATATGATCCCCTACTGCACCTTGAGGAAAGAAAACTGCTCATTTTCCCATGCCTTTAAATGATATAATTCATGCTTAGCCTCCTATAGACGTTGAATGTTGAAAAAACATCGTTGCTTCATGACAAAACTGCGACAACCTGTTTCCTTCCACACCCTCTAAAAAAGGTAATCCTGAATAATTTCAAGATGGCGTTGGGAATTTAATCCTCCAGTGAATAGTTCACGCAGCCTGGTACGGAGCCTCTCCATTTGATCTACCCATTGTGTTTGCGGTGTCTCCATGATAAAGCACTGGAACAGCTTCCATGATGGTCGTTGAATGAAATTGTTTTCAGCATTATCGGATGCAATTTTGTTTCGATCCAGGGGGTATATAGGTACATATGTTGGAAACATCTCCATGAGATCTGATGCAGGTTCTTCCTCGAGTTGGTGTGCGTCACTAGATTCCACTTTGATGACGTATTCCAAGTCCATCTTAAAGTTGGTCCTAACAGAGTCATCACCCTTCATCATTATAAATTTATAGGGAACTATGTCATGGTCTTCTAGGGTTATCAACAAGAGATAAAGAAACATCATGATTTGGAGTGGAACCTCAGGTGTTCAAGACATATGCATTATTAATGTATGAACCATACTAGAAACTGATTATGTAAAGGTCGTGTTAGCTAGTTTGATCAAATAAATGATGAGTATAGTTCTGGACTGTGATACTAACCTTATTCTACCCCTTGGTCTTTCCTCGGGTCTACCATCGTTGGGAGGCTGGGGCGTAGCCCCCCATATATGATTGTGGGCTCCGAGGCTTTTGATAATTTAGCCCCTACTTCCCTTGCATCACTAGATTCGACCACCACCATCTCCCTAGTTGTGACCCAAAGCCTTAACTCATCTATAACTAAAACACCCTAATCATTTTTTGTCAGGGTGGCCAACTGAAGGATCTCCTGAACAAATGTTTGTTAGTTAAGAAAGTAAGAAAATACAGGGATCAAGATAGTTCATTAAAAGGAAGTGGAAACTTACATCCAAATTTGAGGAAAACTCCTCCAAAGAGATTCCCCTCGAGGTTGGTATCCCACCGTCTTCAGGATAGAATTCCCTGGTGACCCCCTCCATTACTCGATGATTATCTCCCATGTTGGATTTCTCCAATGTCGATTCTTCTACATGGCCACGAATGGGGGAGTTCTCTGACAGTTGGGATTATATCAGCTCTTCATGAGTTTTCATGTTCAGAAATAACCTTGCTCAGTGCGACATCGACTGCATGTCGCCAAGGGAATGTATTACCTCCTCTAGATACATTGAAAATTTTCTCCTCTTGGTAGGAGTAGCATTGAAGCCTCCATTCACAAAGTCGAGCTCCCCCAGTAACATCGCATGTGTGTTCATGTTCATCCATAAACTGTTGATTCCAAGGTATTTTTTTCTTTTTTCCAAGAGCTTCCTTGTCTCTGGGAATACAGCATCGGAAGGGATTGATACCGATCACACTTTATTCCCATGATATTGAGGGTTGATTCTATGAAAGTCCTAAGAAGTCTTGCCTCCCTCTTGGGTACTTCTATAGGGAGCCACTAGGCATGGCACTATCCCCTTAGCCACATCATCCTCAGTCAACAACAGCCTATGATTTTCTGGTTCATGGCCTATTGATCCCGTTGTCACAGAATCACCATGTTGGAATGTGTCTGCAAAACCTTCTCTTCATCCCCTTGTCTCCAATGTCTAGAGTTGTGGTGTTAGAACCACCTTGTTGGTCTGGATGTTCAATTACTTCAGCAAATCCCCAATGTTGGAAACCTCCCAGCTTTGTTCATACTCATGGACAAATCCTAATTCAACCATGGATCGGTCCAGCTCATTAAACATCCTCATGTACTCCCTTGTAAACATCTACCATAGTTTTCACATCATGATCGTGTGATTCTCATAGCGTACAGTCAAATACAATCGGGGAGTCAGCCTCTACAAGCAATAGATCGGTCAGGAGAACCGATGAATGGTGTATATTTCATGTATGCGTTCACATTACACTCATTCCACCATCACATTTCCATGGAAGTATATAAGATAATAACGTTTCTCTATCATATATGTGTCTTTTTCAGAATAGGTTCCGGTTGGAAAAGGGAATGAATGAAATATAAACTGTTCTACTCACCCCATTTTACCTAGTACAGTCACAACATCAAGCTTCTACGGGGAGCTCCCTCCAATTTTCAAAATAGATATGTGAGAATGTATCTATAATGGAGAAATTGGGTTTACATATTTGTAACCCCATGTGTGCTCCATGATCAAGCTTTAAAAATAATTGGATGGCCTACATACTTGTAGTGGAATCTTTTCCTTAATAACATTCCAGAGAAGGTGGTACAATGTTTCCAGCATTGGAATGCCCATGTGGATGCAATTCCCATAGGAAATATAGTACTCCAAGATAAATGTTATTTTCCACACCCCCATGTGGGAATCCCTTATCGTTAATATCCCCACACAGATCTACGCTGAGATAAAATCTGCAAGCCTATCTGTATGCCACTAGTATGTGATGACATTGTATCCTCACAACGTCAACTGGTTGTCTTCTAGGGTCCATTAGTACGATCCCTCATTTCCCCACTAAGCTCGTCCTGAAAAAATAGGGGGCCTCACTAGTAGCATCCCATATTTTGTTGGAAAATATTTAATATAGGCAAACTGTTACTTGATGTGGATGTCTTGGGTGTTCTTTTTGTCCCCGTCTATGCCTAGAAAATGTCTCATCAATTCCAATGACAAAGGAGGTATTTTCTCCCCATCTCCCAAATCATTCTTGGTAGGGAGGTAGTCGTCATACATTCCCCCCAGGATTGGGATGCATTTAATCTTATAGAGGTCCCAAAGGCTAATTCCAACCTCCCCATTATGTAGGTGGAACATGTTGGTATTTGGATACTAGTAGTTTAGAAACTCGAGTATATATTTTATAGGATGGGAGACGCTAAATTGGGAGGCCCAAGGGACTTCAAATTGGCCAACCCGAGTCAAGAAATTCTCGAACTCCTCATAGGATGTGCATTCCTAGTTGGCCAAAGCCTATTCGTTTATAATGTTTCCACCATGGCGCTAGTCCCAACCCGTGATCGACCCATTGTATGGATTTCCAAGACTAGCCTTGATGATCATCTTATATAGGGGTGGGGACATCTCCAGTGCTAGTTCCCTACCATCGATGCTATAAACGTGATGGTACATGAAATGCGTTGTAACCTGGGTATGATATTTTCAAATGTTCCCATCAGAATCCTTATGCCACTGATATTGCTTGAGAGTCCCCCTAAACCAATGGGTTGGAAAATCACTACCAGCGTCATGAATAATGTCATCATCATGCAAACCAAAACCATATAATGGTAGATGCATGCATAATAGATATTGATTTTGAACATTGGTCATCCACCCCATCATTGAGGTATGATAATATGTACTTTGGATGTACTAATATATTATTGGGTTGTTGGACATGGCCTCCCTCAGAGTGGCCTCAACACAAACCTCTCATGCAGCCTCTTGAGCGACCATTGAATCGAAGGACATTGAAACTTTTTCTTTTTGTAATGAGAGAATTCACAATAACACTTTGTGAGGACCCTTAATGAAGACTATCACTTGCTTCTTTGTGTCACGAAGAGACATGGGTGTTTGGCTCGTGTCACCAAGGAGGTAGTGGTTTGTGATACTCTAGTTCTCTAAAAAAGTGTTAAAGAAGCACCACGCCTGTAAAGACCCGCAAATTTCAAGGAAATTTTTTTCTTAATTTTCTTTGGAATTTTACAAGAGCGCAGCTTCAGACGGCACCTGATTCCGAGGCCCGGTGTGCCCGGAATCAATTTCCGAAGTTTGGCTCGGGTACGTTCAGTGAACGGACGAGCGGGTTTTTCTATCTTTTGAACCGGTGCCCAGAATCAAATTCTGAGGGCACCGATGAAATCGCAGCGCCAGTATTTGCTTAGAAACGCCTCTTCCGGAGTTGCGTTTGCTCAGACGTGGTTTTTAAATTTTGCGGCTTAAGTCAGAAATAAAATAAAGTTTGTGCGACAACTTTATTTTATTTCACTTAAACTACTTGGAAGCCACTTAAAGTCACTTAAAGGCGGCTTGAACTGAGTTGAACTGGATAGGATGCTATCCAGAAATATCCTACCCCTTGGTAGGATATTTGTGCGGTGGGACCCGCACGAGCCCCGCCGTTTCTTTCGCTAAGTAACGCACCCGCGAAAACCCGTCAAAGTAACTGAAAAGTCAACCGACGCGTTTTCTTTAATTCTTAACAGACCATTTAATTGGGCGGTTTATTTCGTGAATTAAATGGACTGTTTCTTTCGTGAATTAAAGGGGCTGTTTCGCTCGTTGAATTAATTCAACGAATTAATTGGGTCGTTACTTATGCGTTTTACGTTTGTTGGCAAAATAATAAAATAGACAAACTTGTCTATTTTGGAGGATTGCTATTCCTCTGAGCCTCCACCCTCTCCGCGAAGAACGCGAAGAACGCGAAGAACGCGAAGAACGCGAAGAACGCCGGAACCGGAATCCGACGACGCACGATCCGCGACGTCAACAGCTTTTCCGCGACCTTCTTCTTCTTCTTCTTCGGTGCCTCATCTTCCGCGGCGAACCTGCGATCGGCGGTTAAAGGTGAGAATCGAAACTTCTAAATTCTCCCTTCTTAATTTCAATAACAACGGATTTAATTAATTAAATCCGTTTGTTCTTGATCCGGAGATTGGCGACGCGACGCCGGATACCGCGACGACGCGACGATCTCCTTCTTCCGCGACGAGCAATCCCGCGACGATCCCCCGTTCGGCGACAATAGCTGCGAGGTAGGGATTTATTTTGGAAAAGTTACCCCTTTTAAATTTTCTCGTGAACGTTCTTGAAAATTTAAAAAGCCGGTTTCAAACGAACAATTTTATATTTAAATAAAATTGTTGGATCATGTGTTGATCATCGTTTTCTTTTCTCCCGTTGATTATGGCTAACGCGGAGGGTGCGGGTCTAATGAACAAGACCCGGCAACCCTCCGCCGATCTCTTTTGTTGTGCGGATATGGCGGACGACGAAAAACCGCGCGGCAGGGGCGATCCGTTGTTTCCGCAGTGATGGTCGGCATCCGGGAGGGGCATCGGCGCAGACGGGAGGCAAATCGGGCCACCGGAGCATCTCCGGCGGCCCGCGGAAGGAGGCGGCGGCGCGGGTCGCCGGCGCGGCGGCGCCGGCGACCGGGGGCGGCGGCGCGCGGCGCGCCGCCGGAGGAATCCGCCGCGGCTCGGCCGCGGCGGCGGCGAACCAGCGGACCCGCGGTCCGCGGGTCCGGTCCACCCGGTCGGGACGCGGCAATGCGCCGCGTCCGATGACCACCCGCGCGGCCCGCGTGCGGGCCGCGGCTCCCTCGACCGCGGGCTGCGCCCGGGGCCTTCCACCCGCGCGGCTGGCCAAGCCGCGCCGGCCGAGCCGGCCGGTCCGGTCGGCCGGGCCGCGCCCAGGCCGGACCGGACCCAGCCTAGCCGGGCCGGGCCGGGTCGGGCCGACCCGGTTCGGCCGACCCCAGGGGGGGGTTCGGGCCGGGTCGCCCCGGGCCCAGAACCCCCGTTTCGGGCCCTCTTCGGTCATTTGCCCATATCTTGGGCCTGGGACCTCCGATTGACGAACCGTCAGTGGCTACGCGATCCTTGGATCGAGACGGTCGTTTCGGTGTGTTATACTCAAGGTTTAGGAAGACTTTGGGTTCGGTCGGGTTGGTTCGTACACGAAACCAACCGGGCCCTCGGAGCGGAAACGCTCATAACTTGAGCTACGGACGTCCGAACGACGTACCGTCAGCTGTGGTAGTTTCCTCTAAGTGAGATGGAACTTTTGGCATACTCCGCCCGAGGATCGGATACAGGCGGAGTACGGTCGGGTTGGTTTTGCCCTAAAAACCAACCGGGCCCCTGGGACGAAAATGCCAATAACTCTCAGACCGGGCGTCCGACTGACGCGCCGTCTGTTGCGTTGAGATCCTGTTGTCGATACGGAACTTTTGGATACATCAACTTCGGACTACGTGTCAGTTGATGTATCAGCCTCTCGGCTCGTGGAGCGGACCCTCCTAAACGAGCTCGCTTGTGCGGGAACCCTAGCGCTGGTTGTGACTTCGACGGCAGAGCAGAGATCCTTCGTGGACTGCGACGACGGCAGAGCAGAGATCCTCCGTGGACTGCGACGACGGCAGAGCAGAGATCCTTCGTGGACTGCGGCGACGACTGTGCAGAGATCCTCAGTGGACTGCGTCGACTACTGCACTCAGCGATCCCATGTGGATCAGTGCCTACAGGTTCTGTGTGAGCCCGATCCTACGTGGGTCCTTACTACCGGTTCTGTGTGAGCCACTGCCTACAGGTTCTGTGTGAGCCCGATCCTGTGTGGGTCTTCTGCGGGGGTTAGTACCTATCGATCCTTCGTGGGTCCGACGACTTAGACGGATCAGTGATCGTCTTGACGTCATCTGAAAAAGTATACCTGGTTGAGCTGAATCTTATGTTACTCTCCTTTGTGGATTGTGTTGAACTATCCTTTGTGGATTTACTGTTTACTCTCCTTGTGGATTTGAGTCTTGTGGATTGAGTTGTTCTCGAGCTCGTGAGCAGAGCTAGAAATGGGGACTTAGGTATATGTATGGGCATATACCTAAGTCGAGTCAGATGTTACTTTGTGATTGCATCTTTCTTTTGTGCTATATCCTTTGTGGATTTCGGGAGACCTTCGGGGGTCTCGGGGTCCTTACTGAGTAGCTTGTACTCACCCCTGCACGGGCTATGCCCGCACCTTGTTGTGTTGGTTGCAGACGACGGACAGCGCTGATCACGGTTGGGGCGTGGAGCAGGACGGTACCTGGAGGTGGACCACTGGGCGGAATGTACTCGGAGCGGACGTGGGACCCGAGGAGCCTGGAGGCTATCTGTACCCACCCTTCAGGTGGGATTGCCAGTGGACGACACGAGGCCGCCGACTTTTCTTCAGTTGCTGTACATTACTTTTTAGTTGTACTTTACAGTTGGGCTTGTATTTCCGGCCCCTTTACCTTTCTGCACTTTACTTTCCGCTTGCTGACTCTGTGTGGTTGTTACTTATAAAGGCAATGCCTTCCCTGTTTACTGGGATTTTACGCCTTGGTGCTAGTCGCCAGCCCCTGGCCTATGGAAGGCGGGCTTGGGGTAGTCACGGCACGGGCCCCGAGGACGGGTCGTGACAACGCCAATGAATTTGGTTAGTTATCGCATTTTCAGAGAGGATTGGTTGTGAAGAGGGAACAATCACTATCATTCGTAATGATCCATGTATAGAAAAAAAATATTTGAGCCCCTATATATTGGCATAAGAGGAACTCGGATTCACAGAACCTCCAGCATCGCGACACCCTCGGCTTTACAACGCCCCAGGCATCACGCCGCCCCCAGGTTCACAGCACCTCCCTATTTCATGGTTCCCCAACATCGTGGTGCCCCCACATTACGGTGCGACCCACACATGGCATCAAAATCTCGAAGTTCTCTACATTCCTCTATTTCCCCTTATTCTTCTCGGACGATTCACGAAGAACATTTTGTGAGAAGATTAAGGTTCCTCCCATAGCAGGCCAACTTCACACCTTCCTTCTCGTTCCCCTTTGAGTTCCATCATCCCAGTTTGTTCGGCATTTCCCCCTCATAATTTGACCCCCTCTTTCCCTCATCTCCAATTCTAAGGGATGGGTGGGGGGATTTTTTTGCGTCGAAAACACACAGGGGTCCGACTCATCCCACAAGATCAAACAAACTGATTGAAAAAATTCCCGTTGAACCATCCTAGAAGAACCCTAGACCTGTATCAAATAGGGCGTTCATGATGCCCTCCACACGGCGGGCACTGGTTCATCGTAGACCACTCTACGAGAGGCCCTGTGGTGCCCCTTCCTGATGGGAGTTTGAGCACAAGGCATCCACTTCACGGAGTCACGTCCTTCACGCGGAACTCTACATTGTCCACATCCATCAATCCTTGGGCAACATCTCTCCTTCTCTAAGAGTCCCTCTATGGGCCGACAAAACAGTGCCTTTCTGTGGAGCCATGCAACTCTATGGCTATATCGGCATCCCAAGAGTCATTTTTTTCCAATAAATAGAAGGCATACCCCTTCTACCAAACCATTGTTACTCTGACCATTCACCTACATGTTTCATGCAGACCTTCGTGAAGGCTTCACTTGGATTTCCAAAGCTACTAGGCTTTTTTACACTATCTCCATTTCCTTATTTTTCAACCTCCGCCTATTATGGAGATGCCCATTGCGAAGGTACATTCCCTTGGTAGAGGAAGGAGCCCCTTCGGGGTGCTCATTGTTTCACGAAGTGAAAATCCATTTAAAAATACTCCCAAAACAGAGAGGTATTCACTAAGGGGAAGCTGAGCTCCCTTAATGGAAGCATATCGCGATGCCATGGCCTTTCGTGAAGACCCCCTCTTAGATTTTTTTTCCTTTCATGATACCATATTCTCCTATTTTTCCTTTCCCATTATGAGATACATCTTCTTTGTGAAGACCGATCCCTTTCAGGGTCATTCTCTTCATTAAGAAGAGCCTCTTCATGAATCCCATCCTCTTGGAGAAACACCTCCTTTTAATACTGAATTCCTTACACACACCTTTAATGTACTACCATCCAGTCTTGTATGGAGAAAAAATAATGTCCCTCGGGTGGTTCTTCACGTTGTGTTTCTTTGCCTAATGATTCTTTAGATAGGGGCACTAACAGAAAATACTTCTTCACATATCCACGCTAAACTAGGCCCCTCAATGGATAACTCCATAACACCCACTTGCCATTGACTTGTCGGTGTCTTCCATTCACCAAGGGTTAATGCATTCCGGTAATGTAAGTCCTAGGGGTACGAGGTGAACCCTCCTTGTTCGAGCTGTAGGGCATTAAAATGCTAAGCACCATTTTTCTCATCACATGAAGTTAAAATATAACTTCACCCTGTGATCATTATGCGGGGTTCCCCGTATTAGACATTCTCTATGCCAACTTGTCTACAAGGGAGTGAGATATTCCTCACATAGAATGATGTTCTCTTCACTGGAGCAGTGCCTGTCCGTGGGGAAGGGAAACCACCTCGGTGTAATCCCCTAGACATTCATGCAGGCGGTAGCATCTATGATCCTCTTCTATTCATTGATTCCAAAGACCAAATGAGAGAGGGTCACTGGGACCTTTTTTATCACGTCCCTGTCTGGTTGGGATTTGTCACCACACGAGCCTCTATCCTGTAGTAAGTACCAATCTTCATTTCTCTGGGATGATAACCATACATTAGCCTCTATTAACACTTCGGGAAAATAAACACCTATAATCCCCACTCTACTTCCCGTTGATGCACCTTTCAGGATGTGATAATCAGGTCTTTGCTAACTCATGTTTCACACAACAAGAATGACTCGTGTGGACTCAGAGTAAGAAATAACCATGAAAAAACACCTCTAAACTATTTGAACATGGATCCTTGCCATGGAAAGGTACATATGAATCCTTCCAAAGGTTCAAGCCCAAAAAACCAATTTGTCCTGACCCCCCTCACGTCAGTTCACCAAAAAATATCATGGACTATGTGGACAAGGATCCTTGCAAAGGCAAGGTACATGGGAAGCCTCCCAGAGGATCATTACCAACACCAACTTTCACCAAACACATTACATCGGTTCATACATGTCCCACATGATATAAAATAAAATTCAACATCTTGAACTATGAAGAAATTGATCCTTTCCAAGGCAATGTACGTTGGAAGACTCCCTGAGTTTTAAGCCCAACATCCATCAGTCCTAACCACCCCACATCGTTGCACCCCACATCCTGTATGTCATTAAATCATACACCACTTTTTTCTCCGAATGATACAAAACAGTCCTATAGTCGACGGTAAGCTATTGTTTCCCCCAATTGATAGTATGTCATCATATCATATCTAGTGGTAATCCATTTTCTACCCCACATGATGGAATGCCGTCATATGATGAACTATATGGGTTTGATCCATTTATCATTGACATAGTTCGTAGGAAGCCTCCTTGAGGTCCAACCCCAAAAACTGGTAAACATTGGTGTCCACCTATTGGGATCCACATCTATGGTTTTCCACTCATGCTTTAGACCAACCTGGGATGCTAACCACGTGTAAGGCCAATTATATCATTGTGCCAATGCCCTCTCGGATAAAATTGATTCTATAACCCATCCAGAACTATGTGGACATTGATTCCGAGTCACAGGGATCCATAGGAGGCCTCCCTAAAGGTCAACCCCACCACTCTTGTCTGTTAATGGTCTCTCTCTCAATCTTATGTGTTTCGGGAGGGCCATGCCCCACCCAGAAGGTTATACTTCATCCGGATCCCAGCCATGCATTAATTCTCATGGACTACCTCCTCATGTGTACCATCAACTTGCCGATTTTCCTGGACATTGATTCCCGGCCATGGGGATACATAGGAAGTATCTTTGAAGATTATGCCAAAAAAATTATATCACCATAATGATGGTTCCATCTCATTCCCTAACCACATCAGTCAACTCTCCATCATCCATCCTGATTCTTACCTGAGCTGCCACATCCCGGTGAGATCATGCCAATTCACCACATCACTACTCTTACCACCACTTGGGTAAATAACCACGGGTTACACCCAAACCTCAGTGTTCCCTCTAGGGTTTTCACCAATATGATCCACTCCCTTTAGTTTTTCGATCCGTCCAATCCATCTCCACTAGATGTTAAAATCCTGACATACCCTATGTTAAACATGGGAAGCATAGAAAATCTCAGAAACATTCCTATCATATATAATTCCATGCATTCGACACGGTAAGCCTTAGTCATTTGCGCCATCGATAAGCCCTATAAAAAGGTTAAGAACCCCACATGCACTAGTGTTCTAGTATCCAGACATTCTAGTGAAGTCCCACATGACTACACCCCTAACCGAAGGTTGCTGCCCTAACTGAACCACTTGGAATGTCTTGATATAAGTAGTGTAATTAACAGGCATCCATGCATATGTGGCACTGGGAAGAGTTTCAAGAAAAATGTATTATGTCAATAAGGGAGTCCCAAACTATGTGACTTCTTTTGAGAATGAATCAATGGAAAGAGGAACTGACATCCCATCATCCCATTTCGATCAAGTAGAAAATGTCACAGAGCAATGTGACAGATGTTGTAAAACCCCAGGTAAATAAAGAATATGACATTTTCAAATTTATCCATATTTGTGAATAAAATATTAATATATCATTAAAGGGGACACTATGCTCGATGGCGTACCCAATACGCAACATCGAGTTTCATGGGAATCTTACGTTGCACTCTAATAATAAAATAATATTATTTGAAATAATAGTTAACACCTAGCCGTTGTACCGGAGGGAATGAACAGAACTAACTAGAAAATGATTAATTATGTTTGTCACTAATTTTCACTTTTTACAATAAATGTCAGCGGATTAAAAATGCAAATGAATCCAATTTTAAGCGTAAACATTCTAATATTATTTAAAAGGTCGATTAACCGCCTTTTGATGACGAACCTCTTTTAAATCCACTTTATGAAAATATTATGTGGTATATTTGACAAAATATAATTCTCTTTTAAAATTGGGACATCAAAATTTAATTTGTGTAATTTTTTGGTATTTTTCTAATAAAGTTCATTTTTTTAATGAATAGTGAAAACTGTTGTATTTTCATTCAAAAACTCTTTTTAATATAATTTATTTATATGATTAGATTATATTTTGAATTTATTTTAAAGTATAATTAGAATATATTTTTACCATTTAATCTAATAGTTGCCGTTGGAATTAATTTCATCTTGAAATTGGACTTAAACTAGTGTCAATCTTTTGATACTTATTGTTTCATAAAAAACGCTATTTGCTCTGACAACGAGAATTAATTATTAAATTAATTAATGTAACTTATATGTTTTGAATTTTTTAAAATAGACATCCTTTTTGAATTCGGAATATCAAATATATCTTAGGGGGAATTTTTGGTATTTTTATGAAAAACATCAATTTTAGATGAATCGTGAAACCACTAAGTGGTAGTTAAAGAAACTGATATTTCGTTTAAATGAAACATTGCCACTTCTGTGATTTGATTTTCAAAAATCCGACATACATGGATGTCATTAAGAAGTAAAATGTGGTTCAATGTGATTAAAATAATTTTTTGTGAATAGTGACTTTTAAGTTTTATTAATCGCGATTAAAGGTAATTACTATAATTTAAGGTAAAAATAATGTTTTAATAATATGAAATGACCTAGAAACATGTCCTAACCTCATTGGATGTGTCATGGCTGACCAATAAAATCCATGGGTCAACTTGGGGACCCCATGGAGCCACATTTGTAGGAAAATTATATAAATAACTTTTTATGTAATGTTAAAATAAAAATGTCAAAAACATGAGTTGTTTTACTAAAAGAATTTATAAATGGGGTTATACAAGACATATTTTTTACTATTAATATTAATTAGAAAGATAAAAATATTTCCTACATCATGATATTTGTTTTTATTATTTATAGACATTAAATAAATTAATTTATTTATGAAACTGTGATGATGTAGTGATTACCTCATAAATGAACGATTTAAATAAAATGAGATGATATGGGGATATATTAGTCTTACACTTGTCCCAAACCAATTGGATGGGTGGATTTCGAAACCTTATCACCTTATCCTAGAAATATATCTTTTTGGGACCTTTTAAATCCGAAAAACATTTTATAATAAAGTAATATTTTATAACATTCCAAGAGTGCCCCTAATCTCCTCTTACAAAAGGCTCCCACCTATACCACCTTACACACACCTCTCAAGCCTTTGGCTCAGCAAACCCTAAAACATTTCATCTCTCCACATCCCTCTCTTCATAATTTAAGCCTGAATATGGGAAGAATCATTTCCAAGGAAGCCTTTGAGATCAAATCAAAGAGAGTTACCTAATTTAAAGGTAATGTATTCCCTTGTGGTCTTTTGTCTTATTTTTATTACCCAAACCCCTAAACTCTTTTTATTACTTTTTTTGTAACAAAACCATTATATTAAATATACTAGGATGATTTTATAATATGTATTCGAGATACACGTTCACACACCTTCGTCTAATGGTTAAAGAACATACTGTTTCTGTGGATAGCGAATTATTGCCTCACGAAACGATGATTGTTCAATATTATTTTAACACCATCAAAGGTGGACATTAAGATTCCACTATATATATATGATATATTATATGTTTATGTTTTCCTTAATCTTCTGTATTTTTCATTTATGTCATACCTTTATGGTTTCCATTATGGGTAAAATATTTATCTTCATTTTAGGAAGTGCGGACTACCGCCCACTCAAAGTGATTTGATTCGTTAATGCCATATGTGGGATTTATAAAGGATGGAATTAATGGTAATAAATATGATATACTACTGTAAATATAATATACCTTTATATCATTATTATTTAATTCCATTTAATACAAAAAAACAAATGAAAGTAGCGTTCATTCGTACGTACGGCTTACCATCTCCATGAACGGTACATTTAATTTCTAATGTCCAAATGTTATGTACTATTATAATACATATATATAATGGATATATATGTACTATATTACATCTAAATTAAGTACATCATTCTGTAATTATTATATATATATCTCTCATTTTTTTTTTATTCCATTAATATGACAAAAAAAAAAGAAAGTAGCGTTCATGCGTACGTACGGCCTACCGTCTCCATGAACGATGCTTTTAATTTTTTATCTCCAAATACTATGTAATAGTATAAAATGAATATATACTGGATATATATTGTATTTAAAACATCAATAATATTCTGGATATGATGTAACTATAACTACATGGAAAATTATTTTCCAACAAGTTCAATTTTTACTCATGTACTGAACATCGACAAAAATGTCTGATGTGAACTCACTTTATTAACCAATTATTATAACACTATAATATTTGATATGAACTGAATAATAATCATTAGAGGAGGTACTTATGAAATTATAAATTGACCAAATTTTATTATTCAGGAGATTAAATAACGATTGAGTCATGTCAGACACAAGGTAAGGGATCCAACCTCTCTCTTTCTTTTTATGTACTCTCTTTTATGTCATTTCTTTTAAGCTCATATTTCATAAGTTTGGGGATGTTATTTTATATTCCTCATACTGTAATTTTTATGTTCATATTATGAGATACCCTATTTGATCTCATAAATCCATTTTTGGATGTTTTTTGGGGCACTGTTAGGCTGCCGAGTTTTCGTAAGGGATTTTTCATCTCACTTTTATTCCCGTGACATTTTTGCTACGTTTGTCACTATTTCCTTTGATTTGTGTGTTTACTGACCATTATTATACACTTTGTGTAATATAATTTCAGTTATGGGTATTTACATCTTTATTGTATGACCCTTCACCAATGGGGTGTACGTTTCGAAAGTTACACAACTCGGTAAGGGGACCTTTCACCCTCCTCTTTTTAAAAGACTTCCTTTGTTATGTCTTTTAATTCACATAATATTATGTTGGGATATGTTCTTATATATCCTTATTTATGTAAATTTTTTGTCTAAGTGATGAGATACCATTTTCTCTCTCGTCAACTCATTTTCTGAATTTTAATGTGACGTCGTTAGGCTGTCAGATTTCTATAAGGGAGCTTCTTGACCCACTTTAAATTTTTTGGGTTAATCCTATACTTCTTGATTTTATTATGCCAAGATAATGTGTGGAATCCATATGTTGTAATCTCCACAAACTGTTGTGTAAATATACTATTTGTACACATAATCATCTCATTGATAAATTATTACGAACTTGTATGGGAAATAATAACCCAATCTCATTCCATTGAGTTAAATACCTATGTCATTGGTTTTGTTTTTCCAAGATTATGTGTGAATGACATATGATTGTTTCACACTTAAAATTCACTTATATTGGGTGTATTTATACATCTCACACATAATTATGTGATAGATTTATCTTTAATTTAAGTATACCATCATTATAATGGATTTCATCTCAATTTACATTCCCATTGAGACTTCCTTTTTGTTATGCACCAATTCACTCTTATATGGTGTGTATACTGTCCTTTGACATATTATATCATGAATACCTTTACTCTCATGATATTATAATGCTCGGATTAAATTTTATTCCACAATTATTTGTATTCAAGTGTCTCTCATTTTGTTAAAAACTATTTTACAAAAATATCGTGTTAAATGTTTTAAAGATTCATTATTCTAAATCATTATCTTTAATGTACATGTTTTCAAAATAGTTTTACATATTTATTTATATGGACATTAATATTTTAAAATTATAATTCCATTAAAATCATCAAAGTGGTATGGGACACTTTTATTCAAAAATCTATTTTAAATGGTTTCTGAAAATGGATTGATTAATTAAATATCTTGGAATTACTTATTATTATTGAAAATGAACTGTTGTTATTAAAATGATTATATTTTCAATATTTTAAGTGTAATGATGTTACTTGGACATTTTACGGGTGGTTACGTGATAAACCATATGACGGGTGGTTCCGTGAATACCAGGACGGGTGGTTACGTTATAACCTCCAATGCATTGGTTATGGAGGTTGGTTATATGGATATTCCATTAAGTATGTGTGGAAGTCGACCGTATGGTTATTACATTTAAGTATGTTTATATCCCAAGTTACCTTTATATGATATGTCTTCTTTATATGGGTTTTATGGTAATATTTTTGTTACAAAAGGGTATGTAATGGTCTTTTATTCCATGAATAGTTATTACTACTTCATAAAGGTGAAAAGCATTCATGGTTTACCTATTGTTTTGAAAAAACTACCACTTTTCCTTCTTTGGGTATCCTTTACTGAGTTTTTTATGCTCATCCCATTCTTTTTAAATGTTTTTCACAGGTCAAGGAAAAGGTGCATGATATGTTGATAGTGTCAAGGAAGTGTAAAGAAAGAATCCATGTTTTATTTTAAATATGTTTCCGTTGATTGGAAAAAAACGAATACATGTAACCACATTGCTTAAATGTGGAATGTAATTCATGATTTATGAACTAATTCTCTAAAACTCTAAACCTGAAAAGATCCTTAATGTGAATTATTCATTTAATTAAATATTAAGTAAGGTTTAAGGTTGGGGCCTTATAGATGTATCCTGCCTTTGGAAAGAGAGAATACGGGGAAACAGTCAGGGAATCCTCCGAAACAGAAGGATGTGCACCCTAGTGAAAGTGTTAGAAACAAAATTATTCTCATGATGGTAAAATATTTACATTTTTTAGTGATTATATAATTACAATAAATGCATGTACACCACAAAAATTTCATTTTTTAAATAATATTAAAACAAAATAAATGATTTTGAAAGTATTTGGAGTTACATAATTTGATTTATTTACAATGTAACATGAATGTTTTTAGAAATATTTTATATTAGTGGTGTCTGAATGGTTTATATTTTAATTCCAACATTTTCTTCTTGTATTTGAAGACATGTTAATGGAATAGTGTCTATAAATGGAAATAATTATAATTCATTAAAATAATATTACAATAAAGAATTTATAAGTTAAAAAAATAATTAAAAATATGACTATAAGAATAATATATGGTTAAATAGTTCATCAATTTTCCTTTTTTTGTAATATTGTGAACATATATGTAAAATTATATCTATTTAAAGGGAAAACACGTCAATATAGATAAGGTTAAAATATGTTAACAATTTTGATACACCAAAAGACAATGTTTAAAATAATATATATTAATATCTAAACTTTAAAAGTTGATTATATTTCACTATTATCTTCCCTTAACTTTGAGTATATAGACATTAAAAATTTTCTTCTCTGGAAAGTCTTTTCAATATTTAAATCTTTCATGAAATTCCACGTTTTTACTATCGATCCCAAAAAATATGGAACCATGCACATCTCTTATTTTCAAAAAATTTAGAAACATATATCAATCATTACATAGTGATTTACCTTCTCAAAATCCTTATAAATGTTTTTATGTTCTTATATTCCCAAAAACCCAACCCTATGATCCTTAATAAAGGATCTAATAGAATGATCCTAAAGAAGTGGTCTTCATCTTACCATACCTCTTTAAATTTAATTATTCATCAAAATCCACTAAATATATATTATTTATCATAAAATATTAAATTAATTATCATAAATACACTTAAAAGTTATTATGATTTTGAATCCTCCATTATCTACCCTCTTATCCCTCAGAAAAAAAGTTATCACGTCGCACGTGCGTGTGCATGAACTACCCCCGTGATGAATTGATGTGAGTCATTTTTTAGTTACAAATTAAAGGATGGTAATTATGGTATATTTTATACATATATAATTTTTATTTTATAAAATAATGAATTGATTTTGTTGAATTTTTATAACATTATTTTCATCCATTCGTTGAAAAGTCAAAACAACATTCATGTGTGCGCACAAATTACCATCTTATTTAATGGTGGAATTATTTTTTCTATCTATAATTTTTATTTAATACTTTAAATATAGGAAAATAATTAATATATTAGTTATGTCTATCTATATTAAAATTATAGAGATGATAAATCTTTGACATATGTAGGAGGACAAAAACTACTGAACCAAAACATTCAAGAAAAACAATGCATCTATTTACAAGAATAATAATGTTAATTAATAATTTTTAATAAATAAGACATGAAATATTATTAGAAAGAAAAAATATGGTATGATATATTTGATCATATTTAGGGAATAAAATTATATAAAAACTATATTTATTATGCAAGAGTATTTGAAACATATGAATGAATTTGAACTAGTGGTAAGAACTTGTTTCAAAATCTCATTGTAATTCGGGATTGTTTATGATGAAGACTCCATTGGGTTAAATATTTGATAATTATATCATAAAAATATTTATTTTAATATCCTCTATTTTTTTAAAGTTAAAAACTTTCCATTCATTTTTCTCTCATTATTATACTCATGATTATTAAAAAAATTATTAAAAAATCCAACAGTGTTTTTACAGTCAGTCAAGAATCATTTTCCCCCATGTAAATAATTTCATTTAAATTTATAAAAGCATACTTTAAAAAATATGTGATGAATTTTTTTAAGAAATTACTACCCATGTATTAATTTTAAAAAAATCTTTCAAAAGTATTCTTTGTATCATTTTGCCAAATGGTGTACTTGTTTACCTTTTACATAATTAGTAGTGGATTATTTTTATCTTATATGACTTAAACATAATTTATAAACTTTATGGCCTCTCATTACACTTTATATTAAAATAAAATATCTAAATTTCACTTAAATTTTCAACCTTGAAAAATGTTTAATAATTATATGATTTTAAATAAGTAATATATAAATGAAAAATGGTATTTTCCTTTAAAAAAATTAGTGATCTTTTAAATGTATTTTAATCTAGGTGAATATACATTTATTAATTTTATGATTCAATGATATCATACAATTATTGGGACAACCCATTATTATGAAAATAGATTTTCTATTGAATTCATGAAATACTAAGTCTCTACAAAACACAACTTTATTATAACATTTATAGTAAACATAATTTTTCCACCTCTATGATTAAGATTTTGGAAAAATTACATGTACAATTGAATTCAGTATGATATTTAGAGTTTGATTAGACAGACCCAATTTATGAAGAATATTAAAATACCCTTATGAATAGTAATAAAAATAGTAATATGTTCCTTTTTTATATTAAATCATATTATTATTTTATTTTATTAATTTTATAAGATAATGATATTTGATTAATTTTTCAAGGTAATATAAAACGAATTATTTTTTTAAAATTATTAGTTTTCAAATAAATTTTGATTTTATTCGAAAATTAACTTAATTTTATTTTAAATATAATTTTAAAAAATTGATTCTATTTTTTAATTCTACACATCATAAAATGGTTAGAGTGAATTTTTTTGATTTTTTCTAAAATGCACGAATGTTTGATGAATAGTTAAGTACGATAATTTACTATATATATATTATATATTAAATTCAGTATTCCAATCATCATGGATGATGTAAGCACAAATTATTCAAAAAAAACACAAATATTACTATTATGGGTCACAAGAATCAATAATATTGGATGTGTTTTGATAAATAATAAATCAATGAGTAAAATAATGGGAATACCCTCCCCTCCTCCATTATAACCCCCCCTCACTACCTCTTCTATTAACTCCTATCAATCCATATATATGGACTAAATTATGATCAAATAAATTCCCAAGATAATCCACTATGTTTATAATTCCTTGGTATCATAAAATAACCAAATCCTCTCCCATAAAGAGGCACTCAAGAATGATTACTTGAAGAGGTAAATTTCTATATTCATTTATTTTATTTCAAGTTCATTTATTTTTTTTCCTTTGACCACATACATTAATCCAAATCTTATAATGATTATATAACCTTATATGTACTATTATTTTGTTATGATAATCTAATAATTCTTCATAATCTCCCCTTTCTCCTTCTTTTGTATCAGAAATGAAATCACCACCTGAGATGTGTTTATTTATCACATTCAAGGAAGAAAGGTTCTCAATTTTTTTACCATCTTAAATTCTGTTTATCAAACCATTTTTATGGTTGAAATAGACTATAAAATTTTTATTACATAATTTATTAGGTTATGTAATCCTTTAATACACTTGATATTAATTTACAAATGAAAATGAGTTTTTTCTGATAAAAACGGACAATTAAATGAAATAATTGTCATTAATGTTTTATATATTGATTCACCTTCACTCCAAATAAAAAAGATAATTTTATAACCATGTAATATTATTTTTGATCGCTAATAGAATAAAAAGTATATTCTGGACAACCATTCTCAATCTACATGTATATCTGTACATGAATATAAGTAAATCGATCATGAAAACCAATGAATAAAACAGTCATGAATAATGAAATTAAATCTCTTAACCCATAAAAATTACATGAGGGAACCTAATAAGGTTTTAATAAATCAATTGCATGAAGAAGACGTTCGGTAATAATTTATTTATGACCCTGGATTTTTTTATTCACGTCATTAAGATCAAGTGAGGAATACCTCCGGACTTAAGGTATGGGTTTTCAACATAAACCTCCAATTTCATTCAGGTTACTCTTATTATCTACCCACCTTAATTAAATTATTATTTATTCATAGGTACTACTCATATATTATGTGATTATATTATATATATTTTAACCCACAATAATCCTACTTACAATTATGGGGTGATATGCATTTCAAAAGGATAATTCAAAAATCCCTCCAGAAATACAGGCCCGATTAAAGGACATTTCTAAAATTCTTACATATTTTCAAGGTAAATCTATAATAAGTTTTTATAAAAAAATTGTATTTATAAAATAACACATTATTTATTAATATAATATCTTAATTCACTTATGATTTTAATCAATGAATTTTATAAAAGAACTATTCTTTTAAAAAAGGGTATTTATCTCCAGAATTACTCAATGATTATATAAATGTATCTTTATTGAAGGTTTAATGATTAGTTTTATTGTTTTTGTGCTATCTTAAAACCATTCACCGGTTTACATTAAATGGTTAGTATTTATGCTTATTGTTCTAGGGAAGTTATTTAAATTTCAAATATTAGTTTCAATATGAATGTATATGTAGTCTATTATTAATCCAGTTCATATGTGGAATTCTTTTTAATTATTATGTTTCATTTTGGACTGCTATATCCCCATAGAGAATTAGTAGGTCTCATTAGACAAACTATTGTCATGGCATGAGGCGTTAATAAAATGGATATTTATGGCCTTGGCACGAGGCCTTGAATGTATGGGTACGGTGTCCCACTTTTTGAGTTATCTCATTATGAATATATTATTGATAGTTTATGTGGTTATTTTACTAGTAGAAAAACCATGATTATGTTTTATTATTGAATTATTTATTCATCAGTTATTCCAATTCAAATGGGTTCGCGTTTATTTTTAAAGGTATGTTTTTTTGTTATTCACTAACCCTAATGTTTATGTTAATATTATCTTCTGATGTAATGATTACCCTGACTGAGAATCCATTCTCACCCCTTCTTATGATTCATTTATTCTAGGACCTGAAGGGGTATATATTGATTGAACTGCTTGGATAATCATAGAGTGGTGGATGTTCCTAGTTGAACATTTATGTTTTCTTCCATTTCAATTTTAAATGTTGAACTTATGTATGTATATAGATTTCAAAATCAACTAAACTATTCATTCATTTAGTATAAAAATATCTTATAATCATTCCAATTTAATGTAATAAGTCACAGTCTTAGGGAAATTGGTGTCTGGTATTTACTGATGGTATCAGATGTAGTTTAGTAAAAAAAAGGAATCTATATTTAGAAAAAGTAGATTATGGAAAAAAACCTAATATAGTATTTCATGTAAAAACTAAAATAACATCACGGAAACATGGTAAGTAATATATTATGATGATCTTTCTATAAAAGGAATCCATGTCTGCATACTTCAAGTGGTTGTGGTTCTTGAAAAAATTTACCTAGGAGTGAAAACACTGACAAGGTTTTTTAGGCTTCATTTGGGGTATCCTGGTACATGAAAATGGGACTTACTACGGACCTAGATTGAAACTCCTAGGGGATATTCTTAGTATAATTCAAATTTAAATTACTATCCATTATGAAGGGTTTTATTGTAAATATTATGTCAAAAAACTAGTGTTTTTTATAATGGGATTAGCCAGGAATAGGATTTATATTTAAGCTAAGAATTTTTCTGAGTAGAGATTATATATAGTGATTAATAAAATAATATTTTGTATTCCATTATTAAGAAATAGATCTTATTAGAAAAAATATAAACTGAATAAACACATGTATTTCATGTAATGATTTCCCTCTGATGCATGATAATGATGTTGGCTTTGGATCTTCGACTGTTGTGGAGAAACATGTAACTGTACAGAGAAAATAGACTCAGGGTATGAAAAATGACCATAAATGTATTGAGTATCGTGATCCACAACATGGAATAGAAATGTTGGATCATTTTATGCCATAAAATTATCCTTCATTCAATGGGACTAAAAACCCATTTATATCTGAGCATTATATAATCTCACTAGAAAAGATATTTCTATCATTGGGATGTGACGAAAGAGAGAAAGTTGTCATGGTAGTTAGTCTTTAATCAGGGGATGTGGATCATTGGTGGTCGTTAATCAAAAACCAAAAGGAGGAGGAAGAATGATATGAGATGGAATGGAGTAATTAGAAGGAAATATTTATTGAAAAATAAATTTCTCATGATAAATGAGATGATATGGAATGTCTATTCTTGAATCCGAGGTAGATGTAGGAAGAAAATGTTTCCACGTATAAATCCAACTTTACAATTCTGGAAAGGCATGATGTGACTACATGCATAATCAAAGGAGAAATATTAATATATTATTTGGTGGTTTAAAACCATTCCTCCGAAGGGAACTAGTCTCCAATAATTTATCATCATATGATAATATAATTTCATGTGATATCAAGATAGAAAAATAATTTTATAAGGCTTATGAGTTTAATGAAAGGAAAGGGAAAAAGAGGGCTGCTGAAAACTCTACAATATGAAATAAGTAAATGGGGAATAATGGAATAGTTGACCTTCCACCCTGTAGTAATTGTGATAAGAAATAACCAGGCACTTACCTGAAGGGAATGTGAGTCTGTTGAAAACATAGAGAAAAAGGCCTACAATCACGTGATTGAAAGGGGAAGAAAGAGACAACTAATGTTCAATGCTATTGTTGTAAAGGGATAGTACATTATACACATGAATATACTATGTGTCTAGTAAACATTCCCCAATGAAGTCCATGGGAGAATGGACACGCTTATTGGGTCACAACTAATGAGATTGACGTTCCTAACATTGTGGTGATTGGTACATTAATCATTTCCTCAAACATAGGCAATGCATTATTTGATTTTGTATTATCACATTCATTTATATCGTCCCATATTGGTATGAAAATTATACATTTCCAATTTCATTTAATAAAATATTTGTCATTTAAAACTCTTAGTGGATGTATCATTGGAACAATCATTTGTCGGTCATTCCACCTCAGGACAAATAAACATGCTTCAGTTTCTAACATTTTAATCATACTAATGATTGACTTTGATATAATCCTTTTTATTAGTATTCTTACACATTATTATGTGAAGATATAATGTAATAATTGGGAAAATACAATTTGTTACAACGGTGTAGAATACCTTATCTTTAGTGTAGAAAACTTTCCATGTGATTCTTATCTAGATCCACCCCCAATAGCTCTACTGAATTCAATTAATGGGGAGGAAAGGAGTGAAACATATATGGTTGATGAAATGAATGTTAAAATATAGTATGTACCTATTTTTCATGAATATACTGATTTTCTTATAATTTATTTAAATGGAAATCTTCCAGAGAATGAAATTTTGTTTCTATATTGATTTGAATATGTGTTCATGGCCCATATCCAATACCCCTTATAGAACGACCACTGTGTAATTACAAGAATTGATGAAACAACTATATGAATTGAGTGAACAATGATTTGATCACCCTTGTGTTTCTCTATGGGTATCCCCTATCATTTTTATTAAAAAGATATATAGATATACGAGGTTATACATTAACTACAGGGAGATCAATTTTATAATAATAAATAACATGTATACATTATCTCACAATGATGATTCATTTGATCTACATCATAGATCTCACAATCTTTCGAAGATTTAACTTCGATATAGATATCATCAGTTGATTGTAAGGAAGAGAGACATTCAAAAAATAGTGTTTCGAAACATGTATGGGCATTAAATGTTTACAGTACTGCATTTGGACCAACTAATAAACCATCAATTTACATAGATATAATTAAGAGTGTTTTCAAGGGATATATTAATGAATTTATGGGGTTATTTATTGATGATATCTTGGTATACTAAAAAGTCTACAAAGATCATGAAAATCACATGAACACTATTCTGAAGAGTCTAATAAGAAATGAATTATACGAGATGAATAAAAAGTGTGAATTTCGGTTTCAATCAGTTTCCATTCTTAGAAAAAATTTCACTATGAATGTAACATTTATTGATCCTACAACGAAAAATGGTCTACAACAATGGCCTACTCCATCCAACATAACTGAGGTATATAATGTAATTGGTTAAGAAGATTATTATTGATGTTTCATCAAGAACATTTCCTATTTAGCCAACCTAATGACTGCGTTTTCACATAAAAGGTTTTTTTCATATGCACAAAAGAATGTGAGGACTGTTTAAAAGAATTGTAGTGGATATTAGTTAATTCTCTGATCCTAACTATAATATTGAGAAATTATGTGTGTGTGATGTATAGTGATGCATTAATGAATGGAATTTGTTGTTTTATTTTGTCAAAATGATATAGTTATTTTCTATGCGTCAAGGATGTTTAAAAGTCATGGACAAAACCATCTTATGATAATCATGAGATATTTGTTGTGATATTTTCTCTAAAAATTTGAAGACACAATCTATAATGTGAAAGATATTAGATATATACTAATAATAAGACTCTAATGTATATCTCTTCATTTAAATAACTCAACAAGATGAAAATTCAATGTCTAGAACATCTCAATTATTAGGATTGTTCCATACACTACCACCAGGAAAGGTAAACATGGTAGTTGATGCATTAAGAAAGAAGGATATGGGAGTTCTCAAGAAAATGAGGATTGACAAGGATCCTTTGAACATGGAACTAGTTAAGATAGATTTAGTAATTATCAAATAATGTGAAACATCGCTACTTTTTCATATGTTTTATCAACTGTTTTTATTGGAAATAATAAAATCATCATAGTGTGATGAGGAAAATCGTCTAAAAAATTATTGATGTGAAAGGTAGGAAGTTGTCAGACTTCATGTGTGAAGATGGAATTATAAACTTTGGGAAGAGTATATGTGTTCCCTCTCTAACCTCGTTGAAAAGGAGTTTTTTGATGATTCTCATTGTTCAAATTTCTCTATACCCCCTAGTATCACTAAAAATTTTATTGATTCTAATGAACCTTTCATGTGGAATAACATGAAATCACCATGGATTTTGTCACTGGATTACCAAAAACTCATAGAATGAATGATGGAATGTCAGTAATTGTTTATAGAATTATAAAATATGCACATTTACTCACTCTATTGGAAGATTTACCACTAGATTGCATAGAACAACTTCATATATATGATGTTTTGAGACTTCATGGAGTACCTATCTAAATATTTCATATTCCTGACCAACGATTTACATCAAAATTCTCGAAAATTCATCAGAAAGAATAGGAAACTAATATTCAATAGAGATCTACTTATCCCCCATAAATTGAAATGAAATCATAAATGATGATCCAATCCGTAGAGGACATGTTGATATCATTTTCACATGACATTCAAGGTATGTTGCATCAATATTTACCTTTATTGGAGTTTTCCTACAATAATATTTTCCATTCTAGTATTCCAATTGCACCATAGGAAGCATTGTATGAAAATAGATGTTTTATAAAAATTTGATGGGATGATGTTGGAGAAAGGAAGCTTGTGGGCCCATAGATTTTGGAGGAAACAACATTGAAGGTAAATAATATTCATGGTTGTTTCAATGCATCACAATGAAGGAAAAAAATCATGGTGATAATCGAAGGAATGATTTGGAGTTTTAATTGGGAGTTCATGTTTTCTGAAAGGTATCTCCATGAACGTTTTTTATAATATTTGGGAATAAAGGGATACTAAGTCCTATTTACATAGTCCCTTTTGAAATTATAGAGAGAATTAGAGATGTTTCATATTGTTTGGAAATGCCCCTATATTTCCTAAAGTAATCAATGTGTTCTACGTCAAATTGATGGGAATGTACGTGCCCGACCGATCATATGTCCTCACTTCTGAATTTAAAGAATTGGAACCTAAACAATATTACTTTGAAAAGCCTATCTGGATTATAGAAACTAAAGAATAACTTTTGAGGAATCAGACAAATTTACGTGTAAAAATGATTTCGAAAATTCCATAAATTGACGAGGAAACATGGGAGCCTGAGAAGATTATACGGAATAACGACCCAAAAATTTTTGGGTGGTAAAATTCATGTAATTTCAAAAAACAAATTTTTGTAAATAATGTATAATGTAACAAATTATGTTTTTTCAAGAAAATTTAATATTTAATGGTTGAATCACTGAGTCTCTACAAAACACCACCTTGTTATAAACTAGCCAGTAAACATAATTTGTTTGCCTTGGTGATTTTAATTTCGAATAACTGGCATACACTGTTTTGGTCAGTAAGATATTTAGAGTCTAAGAAGACAAAATTAATTTTTGATGAATAGTAACCCACACATATGAATTGTAATATGAACCATATGAATAGTTAATTTTTTTATAATTAATTTTTCTTAAGGTTATATGATAATGAGATCTTGATTAATTTTTAATAGTGATATAAAAAAAATTATTTTATTAAAATTTGTATTTTTTTAATAAATAATGATTTTATTTAATAAGTAATTTAAAAATTTTGAGAAAATTACATCGAAAAATTTATTTCATTTTTGAATTCTACATATTGAAAAACAATAATGGTGAATTTTTCAAATTTATCTGAAACCCTCCAATTTTAGATGAATAGTAAAATATATTAATTTACCCTATATATACATTACAAATTAAATTAACTATTCATAGAATCATTGATGGTGTAATTACACTTCATTCAAACTAAAATCCACATATTAATATTCTTGGTCACAAAAATAAATACTATTGGCTATGTACGGAAAAATATAATATAATATGTAATATAATTGGAAACACCCCGTCTCATCTATTATAAAACCCCCCTCACTCATTCAACTATTCAATCCTCTCATGAATTGTGAAATGAATAAATTATACTAAAATATCCTTCCAAAAATCTCCCCACTTCCATCATCCCCTGGTATCAAAAAAAGACCCAAAAGTCTATGCTAAACAGGATCTTAATGAACATTACTTCGAGAGGAAAATTCCACTTTTAATTTCATTTATTACAAGTTCCTTTCTTTTATTTTTCATTCCTCAACTACATTCACCCCCATAATTTTATGAATTAAATAACTGAAATTTAATGAACTTTTTTTTGATAATGGAATAATTCTTCATCATCTCTCATTTATAATTCTTTTATTCTTTAATGGATAGCACCATCAGATATGTGTTATTTTATCACATTCAATGATGGAATGTTTTAAATTTCTATTACCATTTTCATTTCAGGTCATGAACCCAGGTAATTTCCCGACCCTAGTTACCCAGAGTCGGTGCATTATTAGGTAACATTGGCATGGTCACAAAAGATCATGTCTCGAAAGACCGATTAGTTTAGTAGCCTTTTGAAACACTAGATACATTCATAAATGTTACATTACATCATAAAGTGAAAAACTACAATAACATAGTCTCCATAGTCCACACCAATATCCCCTTCAGACTATCCCTGTAGGTTAGTCATAAAATATTTCTTCACATCCTGGGAAAAATAAAACATAGAAAGGGGTGAGCTGAGATGCTAAGTGATGCTAACAATATAGCAGAAACTTTCATAAATAAACATAAGCATTTAAGAAAATGTATAACTAAAACAAAATCCTTTTAAACTTGAACTTTATCATAATATGGAAAAAGTAAAATGAAATAATGCCATTTAATTACTCACATGGATATTCTACAAGTTGAATAATAACATGCAACATCAATAACCACATTCATAATGATGGAATTCATAATGCCAGACTATCATAACCACGTAGCCAAGGCCTCGTTCCAAGACTACAAATAAAATTTTTTCAAAGCCTCATTACAAAACACTATATTGTCTCATGATCCTTACCGATGCATCGAGGAGCTATAGAAGGATCCACCCGTCACTTATTAAGTCTAATGAATTCCTCATATGAGCAGGTTTAAACATATCATAAACCATAACATAATCGTATCACATAAAACATGCATAAATAAAACATAACTTTTCCACATTTCAGTAACAAGATATCAACAAAACACAGTGACATAATAAAAACACTGTCAAAACCATTTTCAATACCAAAAGAAAAGAAAAATAAAACTTGGTATTTATTTTTCATTTTCAAAATTTATGGCTTGTAGAGGAAGCCGAAACTCAAATAATGGTCATGGTGGCAGAGAATTTGTTGTCGCCACATACGTACGACAAAAAAACATTACCTTTTGACATTTAGTAAAAAACTTCATATAATAATATTCCTTTTGAATAAATGTAAATGTCAAAGGGGTTTGTAAACCGTATAAAATAAAGTTGTGTATAAAACAAAATATGCCTCAATGAAAGGAGATTGAGATGAAGTCCCTTACCACGTGTCTGAATTGACTCAATCATTCTTTAATATCATGAATAATAAATTAGAGTTAATATATAATTTATTATGATCCATTTTCATGTTCATTATTCGTTTTATATCAATTGTTACTATGTTATGAACATTAGGTAGTCATTTAAGTTACTAACGGTCGTTTTGTTGATCTTTGGTACTTGAGTCAAGAATAAACTTCTTATAATTAAAAATTGTTCATGTGGTAAAATATCAATTATCTCCAGAATAATATTCATGATATAGATATCTTATATATCATATATATCTAGTAGATACATGAATTTATAATATTACATAACATTTAGAGGTAAGAAATTAAATACACTGTTCATGTAGACGGTTAGCCGTACATATGCATGAATGATAATTTAATTTCTATTTCGTAATAAGTGGAATGAAATCATAATAATATAAAGGTATATAATAATTCCAGTATAATATCATATATAATATCAATTACTAAATCCTTTATACATCACACATAAGGCATTAACAATTCAAATCACTTTGAGGGGGCGGTAGTCCGCACTTCCTAAAATGAAATTATCATGTTTATCCATAATGGAAATCATAAAGGTATTCCATAAATGAAAAATATAGAAGCATAAAAAAAACATATATATAATATATATTATATATTAATATAGTGACATCTTAATGGCCACCATGAGAGGTGTTAAAAGAAGATTGAACAATCATCGTTTCGTGAGGCAGTAATTCACCACCAACACAAACAGTATTTCTTTAACCATTAGACGAAGGTGTGTGTAATTGTAAATAAAATAATTATCATAAAAACATACTATTATATTTAAGATAATGGTTTTGTTACAAAATTAATGAATAAATGTTGTTTAAGGGGTTGGAGAAGAAAAATAAGACAACATAACATAAGATAATACATGGCCTTAAAATAGGATAACTCTTTTTGATTTGAGCCAAAGGCATCCTTGGGAAGACTTCTGCCCAAATTTAGAATTATAGGAGTAAGATACGGAAGTTAAGAGAGTATTTGGGTAGCTTTTGTCTAAGAAAAATGGATTTGAAGGTGTGAATAATGTGGTAGAGGTGGAGGCCTTTTATAAGGGGAGAGGAGGGGCACTCTTGGAAAGTCATGAAATGTTACATTATTATGAACTGCTTTTCGGATTTAAAAGTTCCCAAAATTATATTTTTCGAGGATAAGGTTATAAGGGTTCGAAATCTATCCATACAATAGGTTTTTGAGAAGTGTATGTCTAAGAGTTTACATTATATTTTCATTTTATTTAAATCCTTAATTAATGAGGTAATTGCTGCATCATCATGGTGTCATAAAAATATTAATTTATATAATGTCTAAAAATTATAAAAAAATTACCATGATGTATGGAATATTTTTATCTTTCAAATGAATATTTATAGTCTAAAATTAATGTTATATAACCCCATGTAATAATTGTTTTAGTAAAACAACACATGTTTGTGACAATTTTATTTTTACATTAAATAAAAAGTTATTAATGTGTCTTTCTTACCCATGTGGCTCCATGGGGGTCCCCAAGTTGACCCATGGATTTTTTTAGTCGGCCATGACACATAAAATATGTGTAGGACAAGTGTAAATGTAAATTCATATTATTATAACTTTATATTTACCTTAAATTACACTAATTACCTTTAATCGTGATTAATAAAACTTAAAAGTTACCATTCACCAAATATGATTTTCATCCCATTGGACCGAATTTTACTTCCTAATGACAATGATGTAAGTTGGATTTTTGAAATTCAATTCAAAGAAGCGGTAAAATTTCATTTAAACGAAAATTCAGTATTTTAACTACAACATAGTGGTTTCGGTATTCATAAAAAAATTTATGTTTTTTTGAAAAATACAAAAAATTCACCCGAAGCAATAATTGATATTCTGAATTCAAATACGATTTCTCTTTTACAAAATTCCAAACATATAAGTTGCATTAATTAATTTCATAATTATGTCCAGCTGTCAAAACAAATAGCGTGTTTTTAAGAAAAAATATCAATCAAAAAATTGACAATTGTTTATGTCCAATTTCAAAGTGAAAATAATTCTAATGACCACCATTGGATAAAATGGTAAAAGTATATTATAATTATAATTTAAAACCACTAAATAGTATAATTTATCACTCTAAATTATTTTGATTAAAAATGTTTTTAAGTATTTTTTACTATTCATAGAAAAATGAATGTTCTTAGAAAAATAAAAAAAATTCAACATAGGATAATTTCAATATTGCGAATAAAAAAATGAAGTCCATTATTAATTATAAAATTAAAATAATTTCCAATGGTGGTTATTACAATTCATAATGGCTAGTTTTATTGGTTGTGGTGTGTGTTAGAACTTGAAGTTACGTACAACACACGCTTCTATATTATTCAAAGAGAAGCGTACTATGGA